>CM057455.1:1471441250-1472737500 GCA_016271365.2 Neoceratodus forsteri
GAAACATAGAATTTGATGGCAGATAAGGACCACTTGGCCCACCTAGTCTGCCCATTTTCCTACCTAACAGATAAGCTGCAGAGCCTAGTTAACCAACAGCTTACTTCCTCCTACCCCCCACTAGGACTGCCTTATGCCTGTCCCATGCAGTCTTGAAGTCCCCCACTGTTCTTGACTCCACTACCTCCTCAGGGAGGCTGTTCCATGCATCCACAACCCTCTCGGTGAAAAAATACTTCCTCACGTTACCTCTGAGCCGCCCCCTCTATCTTCAAATTGTGCCCCCTTGTTCTTGCACATCTCTTTTTCTGGAAGATGCTACCCTCTTGGACTTTGTTAATTCCCTTGAGGTACTTGAAAGTTTCTATCATGTCCCCTCTCTCCCTTCTTTCCTCAATATACTGCTATGTAAGTGTTTATTAAGATATGTTTAGCAATTATGGCAAGCTTAACTAATAATGTACTGTCAGGAGTAACTCCTCTATCGCTAATTACTATCAGAGATAATGCAAAAAATCAACAATATATTTAGAATAAATACTTTTTCATTTAATACTCTAAACTTCTTCTAAAATCAGTCTGTAGTCTCAGATACTTTAAACAATAGTTTTTGATCTGTTACCCCCATTTTATAAGTTTCCAGATTACCTGCTTTTTAAAATGTTACAAATTTATTCCCGTTTCTCTTCCGAGTGGTGCTCGTGCCACTCACGCTCGTGCAGTAGAAGCGTGAGCCTTTTATGTTGTTACTGCCCCTCCTCCTGCACTGATGAAATTAACAAAAGTCCCACCAAGCACAGCTGATGACACTCTCCAAACCTCAGTAATCAGGCTCTTGCTAGCAGGGCTGCTGCAGGAAGGAGCTTAGGCACAGAAATACACTGTCACACACAAGCATAGAGTTCTTTTAGTCTGGCTGCAGTTGCTGTTGATGTGAGATGTTAACACAGCATACATGTTTGTGTTCTAGCAGCACAAGCCTTTTATGTTGTTACTGCCCCTCCTCCTGCACTGATGAAATTAACTAAAGTCCCACCAAGCACAGCTGATGACTCTCTCCAAACCTCAGTAATCAGTCTTAAGCTAACACACTGAACAATAAAGCTTGTAATACCAAACTTATGCACACCACTGCCAAACAATCTGCCACAACCCCACTCAGCAGGTCAGGCCCTCTGCTCCCACAGTGCCAACCTCCGAACACAGTGTGAACAGTTAGCAGAACAGGGTAACCCTCCTGTCTGTTTTGTGGGTTTGAATCAACCTTTGGTCTCAAGTTTCTGGAGGGATTCAAACTGTGAACCTCTTGCTAGCATATCCAATGTAGAGGCTCAGATAATTCTGCTCTTCAGGGGATGCCAGATATCCTTCGCCTACGGGCACCAAACCAGGTGTACAAAATGAACCCTTAAAAACTCTATTAAAGACCTCAGAATAAACTCTTACCTTTTCTCAGTTTGGTATTACCATTAAGCTATGCACAGTGTCACTGTAACCACATATGCTTCCATTGTCAAAGAAAGAATTTCAAAGGCACACAAAGTAGTCTCTAAAATAAGATGTTTACTTAAAAATAGATAAAAATGTAAACCGTAAATACAGAACAATATATCACAAAACCATACAATCTTTTAAAAGAATAAGGTTAGAAGTGCAAATTCCTACCAATAATACACTTAGGCCTGTCTACCTAATGTAATCTTATCTTCTTATAGTGCTGTAGATGTTTCTTCCTCAGAGCCCAAACATGTATATATCTAAATGGAATACAGACTACAGTTTAAAACTGGCTTTGCCAACCTCTTTGCATAAGGTCACCTAGCTCCTCCCTGTCAGAATATAAAAATTATACAAAACAGGATGTCTCATCCTTTAGAAGGTGACATCAGCAAAAACTAATTTCCCCATGTCTTTTTGATCTAGAGTGTCTTCCTGTCTCAAGGACATCAAAGGACTTTTTATGACTCTCTGCCAGATCTCACTGAGGTGTCATATGCTTTGTGACACCAGTCAATTAACTGGGTTTTCCTCAGGATGTCATAAAATGGATATTCCACTTCCTAGTTTTTAGCTTCAAACAACCCAGATCCTAAATACGGCTATAAAATGTGAGTTTTTGCAAGTTAATCACTTTACAGGGAACTGCTGTTAACATATCCCGCCCTTTGAATTGAAATATGGGGGTTCATCCAAGAGCACAGCCTTTTTCATGACAGACAATCACAGTATATTTTCATTTTACAAAAAATCATACAGTAATCAGAAACAGCTGTCCAAGCGTCACAATCAGAAGCAGCTGTCGAAGCGTCACAATGAGAACTGCACACTTCTAAATACAAAATGCTAAATGCACAATGAAATCTAGAAATGCTAAAATGTGGAGTGGTATACAGTACATTCCACTTGTATGCAATTCGGATGTGTGCATATTTCGGTTGTATGCACAAAATTGCAATGTCTCGATTTTCATCCTATACCTCTTATTAAAAATCTTCCATTTGTATGCACTAGTTTTTTCAGATGTATGCACATATTTTCAGTCAGTTTGCTTTGTTTTCTAGGGAGACAGGGTGATAATTGGTGCTAATCGGTGAGATCAAGAGTGGAACACACTACTAATAGGACCAATTAGCAGTTGCTGGGGTAACAAACAGCCTTCTCCTTATTGGCATTAAGCATATCCAATTTGCTAATCGGTCTTCCTCCCCTGATGCAGGCATAGAAGACATGGCTCCTGTAATACCCCCTGCATTCACAGACACAGAACAGTTCCCTACCTATGCCCAGACTGATGCTGAGGAGCCAAAATTGGGAGCTGTCACTGACGAGGATGTCTGCAGCTCGGACCTCGGTACCCAAGGGTATCGGGAAATAACACCTCCGACATCAGCTCATTTGAAGGTGATCACTGCTAATGCTAGTATGCAGACTTGATCTCATATTTAAAATTTACTGATTACCGGACTAGCGTTTCCTTTGATTTTGGGCATTTCATTTGTATGCACATTCCGCTTGTATGCACAAATATGAATGGTCCCAAGGGTGTGCATACAAGCGGAATCTACTGTATATCATAAATACATCTGACTGCATCTGGATTATGGATCCCATTTCTGGTCACCGTACAAAAAAGGTGCTATGGCAAAAGTGGAAAAAGTTCAACATAGGTTCACTAAGACTATATTGAGACTAAAGGACATGTCTTATGAGGTCATATTAAAAAAAACTTAACTTACAAAGTTTCAGGGGCAGAAGAACACAGAGGGACATACTGTTAGTGTCTAACATCATGTAAGATGAATCAGTGCTTGACTTGATGGATACATCAATAAATCAAACTGTTCATAATCTAAGGGGTATAATAAGCAACTAAAGGGTTCATATTTCAAGACAGACAAAAGAAAATGTTTCCATACTCAAAGAATCATGGGGCTTTGGAATTCATTACCAAATAACAGTAAAAAATAATAAAAATAAAGATGGCCCTCCATTCCACTGGGCCAGCACTATCTGCTTGCTTTTAATTAAAAAACAAATCACTCCACCCAGACCAAATCATTAGCTTCCCACCTACCCCCACCCTGGCACCCTTTACCAACACCCCAAGTTTAATAGTCAACCCCCACCCAACATACCCTCGAGCCCCCAACCTCCCCTTCCCAAAGACCCCAAACTGTATGGAAAGGACATTAGGATATCAGAAGAATCCAAGTCTGGTCCCACATTGGAGTGATCATCATGCACTCATCTTCTCCTCCTGCACAACTGCCTCTTTCTCAGGGTGAGCTCTCAGGTACCCTTGTGAGTAGTCAACAGCTGTGACGGAGAGTGAGATTGGTCTCCAATTGAGCCAGTTGAGGCACAATATTATAGTTTAAAGTCCCTTGGGATGGGAGAAATGGTGTAGAACAACTGCAAGTCACTTGAGTTGCCTCCTCTGTGGCTCTATGCTAAGGAAGGACCATAGTGGTGTCACTAGTGGGAATGCTTATAAGTCCCAGTGGTAAGGCAATGGGATCACATCTAAAGTAGTGGGAAACATCCAGTGCTACCATCATCTCCTCCATGAATCGCTGGTACATAACACACTCAACAGAGGAGGGCATGTGGAGAGAAGATTCCATGTCCTTGGAGGAGGACTCCGTGGGAAAGGAAGCTGAAATAATGCAATGGAAAGAGTGGGAGGCACTTAAAATTGGGCCTTATCTGACTCTATAACATGCTTCTACAGTCCCCATCTGGAGGCAGTATTGATCCTAGAACAATGGGCCTAGAGACCAAGTGATCATGGCCACCCTGTCAAATCAAGCCTGAGGTACTTGAAGTAGAGGCCTACAGATGGAGGGCGTGACCTGAGATGTAGCTGAACCCATGGCTTAGGCTGGACCCTGAAATTCTGGCAGTCACTTCACTCTATGGGAGAAGCAGGTAGAATCTCCTGAAGCCAAAAATCCTAACTTGGGCATGGGCCACTGTTGTGACATTCCAGTGATGTGCGGCCTGACTGATCAACAGAACTGAGTCTGCCCCCTTCACCAGAATACTTAAACTAGCAAAGCAACGTGCTCAGTGTACTTAGGAATGTGGAAGAGGAAGCATGTCACAGTGTCTGGTGAGTAATTCAATTTGGCAACACTACCAACTGCATTACATCACTTCTTTGAAAACCTGAGAGAGTTTTACTATCTTACTGAGCGCTTAATTTATAGGAATGGAAGGCTAAAAAATGAAGCTATGTTAAATTAAGTGACTCACTAAGACATACATGTAAGCTTTGGGGGTTTTACACTACATAGATATAAAATGACTCATGGTAATCTTGGTGTTAGAGGTAATCATGATTTGAGGAAGAAATGGATATATATATATATGTAACCCCTAGATGGCGCTATCCCAGGGGCTACTACCCCTGCCTGATTTGCCACTAACAGGTTGAGGGGCCTGGATCCAATGGCGGGTGCCTCCACCCAGAGGTCAGGGTTTGCAATAGTTAAACTAACTTGGTCACAGCCCTCTGGGACACTGCAACCCCCCTTTCTTCCCACTAGTGGCCTACACAATATATCAGAATTACCTTCACAGTATACACTTACCCCCAGGTCTGGTTCGGCACTGGGACCTCCTGTGAAATGAGATACAGTGCAACAATCACAGTACAGTACTTTAACATAGACAAATACCTCAGGCAGTATAACTTGCTGAAACAAGCAGCCTGATTTATTTAGGGGATATAACAAGGACAGGGGAAATCAGGTTAATTAGCTTATCACTCTAATAATCATTTATGGCTCTGTGCAACAGGCCTATCCCTATCAGTTACTGTCCCTGGGTACCCAAGCCCTAGTGGCTAGTCCAAACCGTGGCAGCTGGTAGGGGCCCTTTCACACAGAGAAAGGAGAATTAAACAGTCAGCAGTACAGTAATTCCATTTGGATTTAATGTGGCAATTCAACAGGAGCAACCCTGAATTAGTACTCACGACCTCCAAATAAGATAGGGTCCTTCAATGTCAGCAGGGCTCACTTGAGGTACACAAACCTCTTCACACATCCATATAAAAGAAAGCACTATACCAGGCAGGCTGCATCTGTATCCCGATCGGCATTACTGCACAATACCGGGAGAACACACAGCAGATTCAGTTCCTGACAGACCGAGTGCAATTTTCAGCAATTCTTCCAGTCTTCTACAGGGTGAGCCTGGTTTACTCTTCAGAGATCCTTTGATTCTTTTCACAGGACAGATTCAGTCCTAACAAGCTGTTACACAAGCTGCAGACCGGAACTCTGGGCCTTACACACGCTTTTGACTAAACTGCACACTGAAAAGCACAGGGCTCCTTCCTTCTTCACTGCCAAAGCTCAACTGAAACTCCAACCGACAAAACCGGGCACTTCCTTTGAGTTCCTCCCAGTTCTTGACTGGATTGGCTGTCACTACAATAGACTGCTGCTGTTGGTCCAAAAGGCACTGAAGTCTAAACTACATCTCCCAGAGTCACTGCCCATACAATCCTCTTGTGGCTGGCTCAGATTATGAGTCCAAGTTCTGATTCGTCAAAGGCACCATTTTAGAGCTAGCTTACCCCACACTGATTGGTCCAGTTCAGCAGTTCAAAACTAGAATGGGGAACTAGCAGACACAGTTCTGACTGCAAAGAAAGCAGGTTAGACAAACTGTAATTTCATTATTACTCTAAATAATTTCTGGCAAACAGTTACATCTTTCAGATAGGTTCCCTTTGCACTCCTAGTGACTGCAAAATGAAGTGAATTGGCAGCAGCTGAGTGGTACTCAGTCAAAGAAACACACAGTCCCCCATACAAACTAATTATGTCTGCAAGCAGACAGCTCTTAAAGAGACAGTACCAGAGGTTCTAAAAACACTCACTGATAAATGGCTTAAATGCCAAACACCATTCAGGCTTGGAGCATTCAAGCAAGCTCCTGGAAGTCTTTTGGGAACCCCCATTTGCAGGGGGGTTACATATATATATATATATACACATAAAACTTTAGAGCCTGGATAATGCTAGATCATTCTATGCATGCGTACAACTATAGCAACCATGTCTGCCTGGTTAAACTGCTGACAGATTGGTAGATTTCTTTTAACAATTACCCCTTTTACAATATGGTACACTGGTCTCACTCTAAAAGAGTTACAGCTTTGCTGTATAAAAGATTTTTCTGCATGGAAACGCCTCTGTACTAGTAAAGGGAGGAGAAATGGAAGCATATTGGCTGTAAGAAGGGATTATTAACACCTTGATCTGTAATACACTGTATGCTCTGTTGATTTCGATGTGCCACTTCCATACACACTAGGTGAAATAGCATTTTGCTATGTAGTGAGGCATGAAGTTTAAGAGACATTGAGGAGATATTATGGTAGACACAAATTATTATGTTTATGATTTTTATATATGTCTATATTTTAGAATGAGTGATTAATCATACACTACTGGATGAAGATTGATGGATTGATAATAATCAGATGCCTTGTTGAAGTAAGATAGTGTTCAGACATCTGTACGTGTTTTCCCTTTTAAAACATTGTTAAATAATAGCCTGGTTTGATATCCATTGTATACCATTGTATATAATATTCTGTGTTGGAGTCATTGCAGATGGCTAAGATTTGCCTTTTAACTTAGAAGCCTGACTACAGCAAAACACTGGGCCTGGAGTAGCTGGCACTGGATGGCACAATAATAAATATTTGAAGATATGATACAACTGATGTTGTGTGGCACGTTTTCCTATGTCTCTTAAAGGTTCAGTCTACATCAGCCCAAACTCCATATTGAGATAACAGATCAATATTTATTTATTTATTTATTTAAATTGTTTCACCAGGATGGCACACTGAGCAAAAAGATGCTTGTCTCCCGGTGCAATCTGGGAGGTGAGGGTACAGTGGGAGATAACTTGCAGGTTATCAAGAGCTACATATACAAGGAAAACAGTAGAACATAGTTGAACACAATTACAGCAATACAGTAGACTGAGATTCTGTTGAACAGTTTACAGAGAATGAGTTTCAGCTATACAGTTACAGGGTGCAGAGGAAGGGTTATGGTTATACAATTGTATGATGGAATAGGGACAAGACATTCAATACAGTACAACAACAACACTTGGAAGGCGCAGATTATAGTACAGACTTAACCAGCGAAATGTGCTGGATAATTTATAACTCGTGAGATAGAATTGGATAGCTGAGATGTGACTCTGCGAGTGGAGGACATGTGAGGATCAGGCAGTATCAAGTAGGATTTAGGACAGGGCAAGACCATGTACCAAGAAGTGCTGAGGTTAATCTAGATAAGCCAACTTCCATAGCATAAGCTAGGTGCCGCTGGTCAGGCAGTCAGAAGGGGGGGTATAAGGGGGCACCTTTTGGGGCTCAGGTGAAGGAGCAATTTACCGAGAGGTAGTTTGCTAGTGCTGAAGACAGGGAGTGGGTATAGGAGGAGTGGCGAATTTGGGGAAGGAGATCATTCCAGAATTTGGGAAAGCGGTAGGAGAAGGCAGATTGCCCAGTAGTGGTTTTCCACCTAGGGATTTGTAGCTTCTGGTTGTCGAGTGATCTGATGGCCTGAGAAGGGGAAGGGGAAGGAGCTGGGGTAAGTAAGGTAGAGAGGTATGAGGGCAGGGCATCATGTCAGAATTTGGCTATAAATTTAACGCAGTGCTGAAGGCGACAGTTTTCGAGGGAAGAGAATGCAAGGGCATGGTAGAGGTTGCAGTGATGGGTGCGGGAGGTGGCATCGAGGGTGAAGTGACAGAAGGCATGGAAAACTGTGTCCAGTCTGGATAAGGTAGATTTGGGAGTGGCACTGTATGCTATGTTGCAGTAGTCAAATGAGGGGAGGATCATCTTATGCACTAGCTCACGCCTGGCCATGAGAGGGAGGCAGCTGCAGTTCCTGTAAAGGGCTCCGAGCTTGGGGTGCAATTTTTTTATGATGGCATCAATGTGGTTGGAGAAGGACAGGTGACAGTTGAGCCAAACCCCGAGATAGCGGAAGGAAGTGACGTCCTCCAGTACCATCCCATCAAGGGTGTGGAAGGTAGGGAGGGAAGGGAGCCTGGTTAAACATTGCCTAGTGCCAAAGGTCATGGTGGTAGTTTTTTCGCATTGAGAGAGAGAGCTGGTGAGAGCTAAACCATAACTGTACCTTGTTGAAGTCAGCCTGGAGGCTGGCTGTTGCCTCTTCTGGGGAGGAGCCAGAGGCAAAAAGGACAGTATCGTCTGCGTACATTTGAACAGAAGCGGATAAACACACTAGAGGGAAGTTATTGAGAAAGATAGAGAACAGGATAGGGCCAAGTACTGACCCCTGGGGAACTCCGGTGGCTATAGGGAGGGGTGAGGAGGTGACGTCGGCGATTCTAACTGATTGAGTTCTGTCAGAGAGGTAGGCACTGAACCAATTGGTAGCTGAGTCAGCTAGGCCTGCTTCTGAGAGACATTGAGGTAGCAGGTGGTGGGAGACCGTATCAAAAGCTTTGGCAAGGTCTATGAAAATGGCTGAGGTGATTAACCCTTTGTCCATACCTGAGAGGATGGAATCCGTGAACCTAACCAGGAAGGAGGCTGTGGAATGGCCCTTCCTGAAACCAAACTTGAATGGCGTGAAGAAGTTGCTGTCAGAGAGGAAGGAGGTGAGTTGGTTGAGCACTAGGTGTTCTTGCAGCTTTGCAAGAGCAGGGAGGAGGGAGATAGGGTGATAATTGGAGGGGGAGGTAGTGACACCCCCTTTAGGAGGGGGATGATGATGGCCTGCTTCAAGACCTGGGGGACAGCAGCAGAGGAAAAGGAGAGGTTTAAGAGGGTGGCGAGGGGGGTTGCTATGGCTGGGGTGGAGAGGTGGAGGAGGTTGCAGTCAAGGCCATCGGGGGATTTACCTTTTGTTGTGTCGAGGGCCTGAAGGGCTTCGAGGATGTCAACTGGCAAGATTTCTTTGAAGGTGAAGGTGGAGGGCCCACTGGAATTTGAACATATGGGGGGGAGGACAGAGTGGCACCGAGATGGGCAGGGAAGAGAGGAGGGCCGAGGCACAGCAGGAGAAGTATGTGTTGAATTCAGCGGCAACATCTTGTGGATCAGAGAGGAGGGTGTTATTCACGAGGAGGAGAGGGGGAGGATGGGCAGTTGGGGAGAGAAGACGGAGTGAATAACCTTCCAGAATTTGGATGGACAGTTTAAGTTGGAATGAAGGGAGGAGCTTAAGTATTCCACTTTAGCTAGGTGGGTTGCTCTGGTGCATTTGTTGCATAGAGACCGATAGATGACAAGGTCACTTGGGAGGTGTGAGGTTTTGTGAGTGCTCCATGCTTTGTCCCGAGCGATTTGGCAGGCTGTCAGTTCCTGGGTGATCCAGGGCAGGTGATAGCCACAAACCCTGGAGCGACACAGTGGGGCGTGAGCGTCCCAGACTTGGAGGAATGTGTTTTGGGAAATGAAGGAAGGCATTGTTGATAGAGCAGAGTTTGGCGGGGGATTCCCAGCAAGCAAAAGCTAAGTCTTCAAGCACAGAGGCGAGGTATAGAGATTTGTAGGAATGTTGGAGTATGAACTTTGGAGGGGATCTAGGTCGGTGGATTTTCCGGACTAGATAAATAATGTGGTGATCGCTTAGGGAATCGGGTAGAAGCTCTGAAGCGATAACCCAGTGGGGGTGGCTGGTGAGGCCCCAGTCTAGTAGTGAGTGGTTTCCCATTCTAGAGTTTAGGCGTGTGGGCTCGGAGATGGTTTGTGAGAGGTTAAGTGAGGCAATGTCCAACCGGGTTTTGTTGAAGGAGGGGAGCTAGCCAGTTGTGATTTAAGTCACCCATGACATAGAGTTCACCAGTAGGAGTTTGGGAGGCAGTTTGTTTTAGGAGATCGGTGACAGACGAAGCTGGGAAGCCAGGCTGGCAATAGACTCCAGCTATGTGGATAGGGAGGGAGAAAGGGAGAGTCAGGTGAAGCAAGAGAATTTCATGGGCATAGGGTTCAGCTTTGACTAGGGCAGTTGAGAAACGCAGATCAGAGTTTACATAGATAGCCACAACATCGCCTCTAGTTAACCTGTCCTGACGAGCAATTGTGTAGCCTGGAATAGCTATCGAGGAATCAGGGACATGTTTATTTAGCCAAGTTTCAGAGAGAACGATGACATCAGGGGCATAGTGTGCTGCGAATAACTGGAGGGAGTCAAGTTTAAGGGGAAAGCTACGTATATTTAGGTGCAAGAGGCACAGTCCCCATGGGAGGTGGTCTCCAGTGAGGTTAGGAGTTGTGTTAGGGTAGGGTCCTGCTGTTGATTGCACCATGGGTAGGTTTGAGGGGCCTGGGTTAGGATGTATGTCCCCTGCTGCAAGTAGTAAGAGACCGATAGTAAAGTAGCTAGTGAACACATGTGTGCAACTGAGGGCTGTTGTCTGATGTTTGGGCACAGTAGGAGGGCATTTATGAGCAGCAGATCGGAAGGTAATTAGGTGAAGAATAGCCCGAGAGTGTGATGGAGCGAGGAGGAAGGGGCAGGGTCGTAAGATGCAGTGGGACCAGTTTGTGTTAGGGGATGAGCTGGTCATTGAATTAGGAGGCTGGAAATAGATTGCAGCATGAGGGGGGCAGGCAGGCTAGGGAAAGTAGGGGGAATATTGGACAGGAGAAGAGGAAGGCAGGAGAGAAGGGTAGTTAGGAGGAGCATCTGTCCAGTCCAGGGAGACATGTTCCCTGGGTACAGGGAGTAAAAGTGCATAGCAATTTAGAGAGCACTGTATAGTTGGGGTGAGGAAATTTGACAGCCAGTAGAGGGTAGGCTGGAGACAGAGGTTGGGATGGCCTATGAACAGCAGGGGTAGTGGGCCAATCAGAGAGGCTTCAGGGGATTGGGGGTGGGAAGTAGGTGTATTTAATCAGTGGAGGGGGTGGGAGAGGGTGAGAGGGATGAAAAATCCTGTGTAACAGTGGTCCAGGTGCTGGCAGAGGTGCACAGATTGTGGGTTTAGCCCCTGGCCAATGCACTACAGGGAACCGCGAGTGCCAACCAATAGGAGGCTGCAGTGCTTCAACCACTCCAATCAGCTCACGGAGTGGGTCCCGGGTGAAGGACTGGTTGCTCACCTGAGAATCAGCATTTTGTGGTGGTAGGAGCTCCCAGCAGGGGTTGGTGGCTCGTTTCTGGAGCCTAGGCGGTCTGTCCGACTCGGTGAGGTCTGCCCACATAGGGCTGCCTGCGGGGAGGGAAAGGAGGAGAGATTAAATTACTTGGGAGACAAAAGAGTAGGCTTAGGCAAATTTGTGGGAGGGGGCACAACACAAAACAAGTGGGTGGCGTGGGCGCAGAGTGTACAGAGCCTGGGGGGGTGCGATAGGCTCACGACTGATTCACACAAAAGGATCGGGAGAAAGTGCGCCAAACGGCTGAATGCTTGGTAATTTGAAAACTAACAGTCTGATTTAGGAGGGGGTCTTAGGCCAGAAGGAGAGCTCTGCCAGGTTCTACCCATGCTAGTAAAGGCAAGGGGAAAGTAAACTGAAACAGGGATGAGGGGACACAGTACAAACAGTCGTTGCACTTCAGCTATACTGGCAGTTATTACATAAAACTACACAGACTTCATTAAGCAGGCAATCACAGTAATGTATCTCCAGCGTGCAGTCAAAAGAAAACACAGTTCAAGTAGCTGCACAGTTAATGGACATACAGGGTAAAGGGTACAAGGAAGAACTCTGTTTGCTTGCACCAGATTGGGTAGGTCCTGCTACAAGGCCTAACCCAAGTCCAAAGTTGACACCTGTGGGGGACATAATACTGGCACTATCACTAATCCCTGAGCAAGCAGCACAAGTGGTGTAAGTGTCAGGGCCTGTGACACTAGAATCCCCCTGGCACTGAAGGTGGCACCAATCTCGACATTGACATCAGCATCAGCCTTGACACCAGAGCCGCTAGTGACACCAAAGTCAGTATTGACACTGACATCAACATCAACAGAAAGGCACTGGCCTTGGCTGCCACTATAGATGGTGTCAGCACCTGAATCGGCACTGATGTTGACACAACTCTCAAGAGTCAGCACCGTGAATGGTGCTAACTCCAGGCACAGTGCAAACGGTCAGTCAGTGTTGAAGTTGTGGCCAAAACCAGAGGTGTCCACCCTAACTCAGCGGGTGGCCTGTCACCGGAAGTAAATGGGCCATAGTGAGCTGTCCCACAATTACAGGTATGTCAATTGTAGCTGCAGTCCAGCAATGCTAGAAACTGCTCAAGTCCTTGCACTGAAAGAGAAAGAAAAGAGGAATGAGCTGGGTTGCAGAACGGGCCTAGGAACAGACTGAAGACAAGTACCTGCATTAGGTACATACCACAAGAAAAGTAGACCACTACAGGAACTGAGGAAATGGTATTAGGACTATGAAACACCAGCTTTTTGGGTGTCTTTGGTTAGTATTTGAAATTTATAACATTTATAACAAAAAAAAATTCTAACTCACTAAAGAGTTTCAGTCTACCCACTTCTTTTCTTGCCATCTCTCATGGTCTCCCAGAAGGAGCCAAGGGTCCACCCGATGTGCCCACTGGAGACTCCATCAAGACCCCAGCACAGTGGGGGGAGGAAGAACCCTGTATCACAGCCTACTCTGATGAGTAGTGAAGGGACCTGTGGGAATGGCCCAAAAAACTACCTTAGAATTTTTTTTGCCATAGAGCTTTTTATCCTCCTGGGAGCCCTGGCAGGTGGCTGCGGTCTCTCCTTGTGGAGAGACTCACTCTCTGGCTTCCCTGCATCCTCATATCACCAACCCAGTCAGTCCCCCATGGATTTCCCCCCACAGTGGGGCCAGGAGAGAGAACATTGGCACTCCCCCCTCCCTGAGACCCAATCCAGATACACCAGGCTGACCACCGCAGACACAGACTCCATTTTCCACTTTTCTCCCCACCGGCGTAATGACTTTGGCACATACCTCCCAACCCATACTGCCCTCCAGCCACCACCACAGGGCAGTAAATGAGCAGGACAACAAGTCTTCCTCCCCCTGAGAGAGGAGAGTAGTTCTCCAGACGCTCGATCCTCTCTCACCCCTGCCAAACTCTGGCAGCCTGAGCTCATTCCCCGAATCCAGGTCACCGGCATGGTGTGAAGTGTGACATCCAGCGCCTCAACCCTCAGCGCCACTGGGCCGGCCTCTACCTTCAAATTTTCACAATCAGTGCCTGCCGCTGAAAGTGGGTACTGGACAATCCAGCTTCAGGCATCTGTTCTCCAACATCCAAAGGTCAAACAAGAATCAGGGATCACATAAATCCTTATCTTGGTCCTTCCCAAGCCAGGCCATGCAAACAGAATGCCAATCAGTGTAGGTAATCCCTTTTACACAGTGACAGTGTCAGAAAGAAGAGTCTTTTACGTAACCCTTCTTAGAAGATGGCCCTGACATTCCTATGATAAAATAATGAAATGGAAATGAGAAATGGAAGAATGCTGAAGAACTGAAGTGATACTGAACTGCTCCCACAGTGTGCACTCAACAGCAGGAAAAGCAGAACTGAGGTAGTATAATTTAGGGTATCAGAAACTGTGATTCATAAGCATTCACCACCACGTGGTGTCACACATGTGCTGCCACCAGTGGCCAGTGCTGGTGCCATAGCCAAAAAGATTTGCTCCTGCCGGGTTCCAACAGCTCTGGTCCTAAGACCTAGGAATGGGACTCTGAAGATTGACTCATGAAAGACACACTCTTCTCATCTTGGTGTCATCTGCAAATTTATTAATCCAGCTGATGGGACCCACCTCTGGGTCACATATCAATATATTGAACAATTCAGATCTCAGGACTGACCTCTGTGGAACTCTATTGGTCACTGGTTTTCATATTGATAGGTTATCATTTACTATGACTCTGACTCCTGTCCTGCCATCAGTTTTGAACCCATTTCAGCACACCCAGTCATACCTAGGTTCTTCAGTTTATGAACTAGCCTCTTGTGTGGTACAGTATCAAATGCTTCACTGAAATCCAGATATGCAACTGCCACTGGAGTTCCCACTTCTAATTCCTTTATAACATTTTCAAAAATTGCAAAAGAGGGATGTTTGGTACGATTTTCTCTTACTGAATCCATGTGACACAGAAAATTAGTTTTTTTACCGTATTGGTCTTTGTGACAAGAGATGATTTGATCATTTTTATTATCAGTCGGCAGGAAAAGACACTTGGGGAAGGAAGGAGCTGAGCACGATCTCCATTGGGACTCCCCTCTTTCTCGCACCGCCAGAACAGGAGGGCAGCTTCAATGAACCAGGACCCACAGAGGAGCAGAGGGTTCCCAGTTCAAACTTGGAATTTTTTGCCCATCGCTCCCACCCTTTTCCTGGGTGAATTATGAAGACACTAGCCGCTCTTAGGGTAACCGTGATTGGTGGCTACAAATCTGAGGGAGGAGTGTCTAAAAGGGCAGGGGATGTCAGTTGAACCAAGCACACGGAGTACTCTGACATGAAATAAATAGCTAGTACTGTAATGTCATGCCATAATGCAGGGTTGATGTGTAGGGCAGTTGATTTTTCCAAGATGCAGTTCTAGACCATTCAGAGGGTTCTGTTAGGGCTTTGGGCAGGGTCACACCAGCAAAAAGGTGCCGTCAAAGGGGGGACGTAATCTGTCAAACAGCAGCTGGTCTGGGACACATCAGTAAAACGTGGGCCAAGTGGTGTTAACATGGGGAGAACTGTGGGATGCAATGGGTGTGGGGAAGCAGTATGGATGACTGTATTGTGGTGGCTGGGGGGATGCCCAATATGTCACAGGTTAAACAAGCTGGAGGAGGAGGAGGTGAGGATGATTAGAAGGGAACTCGAAGGGGTTAGCAAATGGATGGCAGAATTGGAGACAGGGGAACATTGAAGTATTACACGGGCATGGCACAGGGGGACAAAGGGTCAGGGTAAGGGGGGAAAAATGGGCCTAGGGAAGGGGGGGAAGGTGTGGCAGGCATCATTCGGGACAGACAGTCCAGCAATGAGGGATGGATGATGGTCGGGTCTACCAGGAGGTGAGGGATGCAGAGCAGAAGAGCAGAGAGTCCGCAAGCCAAAAAAGAAGGGGGAAACAGGTTTGATGCACTGTTGACACTGGATGGAAAGGAGGAGAGGCAGGAAGAGATGCAGGAGGGGAGGGTACAAGGGGGAATGTGCAGTGGGAGGCCAAAGGACTATGGTGGGGGAAGAGCCATGAGGGTGAGGAGGGAGGCACGGCAGCAGTAGGGCAGGGGCACGGGGATGGAGGGGCTGCAAGCAGTGGGGAAGGGGTGGATGGAGGGCATTGGAAGCAGGAGCAGAGATCTTGGAGAAAGAGATTCCAGGAACAGAGACACGGGGGGAAAGGGGGCTTAAGTGTAGCAAGGGAGGAAGGGGGTGTGTGTTAGTGGTGGGGGACTCCATACTTAAAGGGATCCGATTGGGCAGTAGAGTAGAACAGCATGGTCGCATATGGGTGGAAGCCATACCAGGTGTAAGGGCAGATAGTGTGGGACAAGCAGCTCTAAGGTGTGTGAGGAAGGGAAGGGGGAGACCGCACATAGTGGTGCATGTAGGGACAAGTGACCAGGCAGGGGAGTCTGTGGAGGTGGTGAAGAAGAGGTTTGGGGAAGTGGGAATGCTGTGCAAGGAGGTAGGGGAGACAGTCACCTTTTCGGAGGTGCTCCCAGTACCCCATGCGAGCACAATGAGGAAGGAGAGGATTAAGGAATTCAACGTTTGGCTGGAGGAGTGGTGTAGATCAAAAGGGTATGGGTGGGTAGGGGGATGGGAACAGACCTGGGACAATAATGAACTACATGCAGGGAATAGGCTACACCTAAGTGGGGTGGGAAAGGGGGTATTAAAGCAGAAGCTGCAGGGGTTTATAGCAACAAAGGTGTGTTTAAACTAGCTTGGGGAGTGGTGGAGGGGTCAGATGGTAGGCAAGGTACCCAGGGACCGTGTGAGCCCACCCCCCAAGCTAGAAGGAAAGTACCAGGGGATGTAGTACAGAAGGGGCAAGGTGGGGAAGGGGATCTGGAAATGGAGGGGAGGGTGACAGGGTGGAGGGTGGTCTCTGTGAATGTGAGAAGCCTAAGCAACAAGGTGGCAGAGCTACAGGCGTTTTTGGCTGTAGGGGGGATGGACATCACAGCCATCACAGAAAATGGGCCACAGAGCACCGGGACTGGGATCTGGCAATCCCAGGGTTTAGAATGTACAGGAAGGACCATGGGGGGGTGGCTGTCTATGTGAGGGGGGGGATCAAATGTACAAGGGACGAAGGGAAAGAAAGGGGAATGGATGCAATGTGGTTATAGCTACTGGACTGCAGGGGAAGGAAGTTGAGATTTTGGGTGGTGCATAGGTCGCCATCCCAGACAGTGGAATGGGACAGGGAATTGGTGGAACAAATCAAAACGGTATGTAGGAGGGGGAAGGTGGTCATACTGGGCAATTTCAACCTGCCGGGGGTGGACTGGACCATACCGGTCACCACCAGTGCTAGGGAGAGGGTCCTTCTGGATGCGTTCTGGGGGGTTCCTGTCACAGCTGGTTGCTGAACCCACCAGACTAGGGAACACGTTGGACCTGGTACTATCCAACAGTGAGCCAGTGAGGGACATTAGGGTGGAGGACCCGTTAGCTGATAGTGATCATCAAACAGTGTGGTTTAACATCACAATGTGCAGGGAACCTGACAGATCAGCAACAAAGGTGGTGGATTTCAGGAAGGCAGACTTCGGGAGAAGAAGGGATTTGCTGAAGGGGAGACTCGAGAGAATAAAGTGGGACATGGGGACAGCACAGAAATGGGACACAATAAAGCAAGGAAACAGAAACATGCACCAGGCTAAGGAGTAAGATGTGTAGGGTAAAGAGACCATGCTGGCTGAACAGGGAGATGATAGAGGGGGGTGAGGGCAAAAAGAGTGACATCCCTGAAGTTCAGAAGGACAGGGAGGGAGGAGGACAGAGATGAGTATACCAAATGGTCTAAAGAGGTGACCAAGAGGGTAAGGGTTGCAAAAGCCACAAGAGAACTCAGATTAGCACAGGGAATAAAAGGGAAGGGGGAGAGAAAGACTTTTTTAGATACGTCAGGGAGAAAAGGAAGTGCAGGAACAGTTTAGTGAGGATAAAAAGGCGGGGATGAATGAGTAGAAAAGGAGAATGAACAAGCAGAAGCACTAAATAAGTACTTCTGCTCAGTGTTCTCAAGGGATGAGGGTGTCCATTACCACCCTGGTTGGGAGTGAGGGAGAATGGGGGGAGGTAACAGACAGCAGGATAGAGGGTGGCAGAGTTTTGGAATGGTTGAGGGCACTGAAGGTGAATAAAGCACCGGGGCCAGATGGTATCCACCCCAGGGTGCTGTGGGAGATGGCAGAGGTTCTAGCAGAACCATTGGCAGACCTGTTCATCACCTCTGTGGAAACGAGGAAGGTGCCTCAGGACTGGAGGATGACCAATGTGGTACCGTTACATAAAAGCGGTACAAGGGATGAGCCAGAGAACTATAGGCCAGTCAGTCTGATGTCCATAGTGGGAAAGCTCATGGAGACAATACTAAAAGAAAGGCTGGTGGCATTTCTGGAGGGCAATAACCTGCAGGATGGGAGGCAGCACAGGTTCATCTCAGAGAGATCCTGCCAAACCAATCTTATACAGTACTATGACTGGGTGACGAGGAGTTGGATGGGGGCCGTGCTTTGGATGTGCTATACTGTCCTTATACAGTACTATGACTGGGTGAGGAGGGAGCTGGATGGAGGCCGTGCTGTGGATGTGCTATACTGTCCTTATACAGTACTATGACTGGGTGAGGAGGGAGCTGGATGGGGGCCGTGCTGTGGATGTGCTATACTGTCCTTATACAGTACTATGACTGGGTGAGGAGGGAGCTGGATGGGGGCGTGCTGTGGATGTGCTATACTGTTCTTATACAGTACTATGACTGGGTGTCGAGGGAGCTGGATGGGGGCCGTGCTGTGGATGTGCTATACTGTCCTTATACAGTACTATGACTGGGTGAGGAGGGAGCTGGATGGGGGCCGTGCTGTGGATGTGCTATACTGTCCTTATACAGTACTATGACTGGGTGATGAGGGAGCTGGATGGGGGCCATGCTGTGGATGTGCTATACTGTCCTTATACAGTACTATGACTGGGTGATGAGGGAGTTGGATGGGGGCCGTGCTGTGGATGTGCTATACTGTCCTTATACAGTACTATGACTGGATGATGAGGTAGTTGGATGGGGGCCATGCCGTGGATGTGCTATACTTGGATTTCAGCAAGGTCTTTGATCCAGTGCCTCATGGGTGACTAGGGGTGAAGTTGGCCAGGGAGGGAGTATTGATAAAGATGGCATGTTGGATCTCAAATTGGCTATGGGGTAGGCTACAGAGAGTGGTGGTGGTGGTGGAGGAGGAGTCTCAGAGCCTAGACCTGTGATGAGCGGGGTGCCACAGGGCTCAGTGCTGGGTCCAGAGCTGTTCAGGCTAATCATTTCAGACATTGCAAAGGGGTTGGGGAGAAGGATTAGCCTGTTTGCTGATGACATCAAAATGGGTGCAGTAGTAGTCAAAAAAGAAGGATGGATACAACTACAGAGGGACTTGACCAAGGTGGAGGAATGGTCTGGGAAGTGGCAGGTGGGGTTCAACGCAAAGAAATGCAAGGTGTTGCATTTTGGGCTAGAAATCCAAGGAGAGCATACTGGTTATGGGGGATCAGGCTGGGAATCACCGAGGAGGAAAAGGACCTGGGGGTATTGATAACAGTGAGCATGAACAATACTGCCCAGTGCAGGAAAGCAGCAGCGAAAACAAACAAGATGCTAGGGTGCACAGCATGGGGATTCACGTCCAGGTGCAGGGAGGTGATCCTGTCCCTCTACAGGGCACTGGTCAGGCCACACTTCAAGTACTGTATGTAGCTCTGGAGGCTGTACCTGAGGCAGGACATTAAGCTGCTGGAGGGAGTACAGAGGAGGGTAATGAGGATGATTCAGGGGATGGAGCGAATTAACTACGAGATGAGGCTGAAGGAACTGAATATGTACACACTGGAGGAGAGGCGGGAGAGGGGGGACATGATTGAGATCTTCAAGTACCTGAAGGGTATCAATGGGGGGGGCAGAGGGGGTGTTGAAACTAAGGAGCAGGAGGGAAACTAGGGTGCACATCGTAAGAATAGAAGGAGGGAGATTCAGGAGGGAGATGAGAGGGCATTACTTCACAGAGAGAGCAGTTGAGAGGTGGAACACACTACCAGACGGGGTGATAGCAAGCAAAAATGTGGCTGGCTTTAAGAATGCTTGGGACAGGGTACAAGGGTGGGTAAGGGGGACAACAATGGGAAGCCAAGGGAGATGGGGGAGGGGCAGCTGCCTCCTAGGGAGCTAGCTGCACAATTGAGCAGACTTTGATAGACCGGTAGGTCTGTTCTGCTGGCACCTTCGTATGTTTGTATGTATGTTCGTATGTTCATATTGGACCAACATAGATGTTACAAAAGAAAATGCCTATTTTCTTTTGTGGAATCCATATGTGCCGCTAAAGGGTCCAAGTTTCTTTTTGTTGTAACTGTTCAGAAATTTTATTTCTTATGAGTGTTTCCAGCAGTTTAACTGGTATAGATGTCAAGCTGACTGGCCTATAGTTTTCTGGTTCAGCCCTGCAGCAGTTTATGGCTATTGGCACCCCCATGGGCTACTGTTCCGTTATCAGGCACATACTGAACGCAGTCCTGAGAAACTTGCTGAATGGCATTGCCAGAGGTATGGATAATTACATAGCCAAGTCCTTTAGGATTTTGGCATGCATTCTATCAGGTCCCATTGCCTTGTTTACATTTATCATCATCTTTAGCATTTGCTCATCTTCTTCAAGTGTTACATATATGTCCTGCAGTGTGTGATTCTGCTACCCTGTGAATATTGTTTCACTGTTTGATATTATTCTGTACCTTTTCTCTGTGAACACTGAAACAAAATACACATTCAGGACTTCTTACATTTGTTCATCATTCATAATTATGTCACCTTTTCCCTGATCGTGTTGTGGACCAACAGTTCTCTGTGTTTGTCTTTTTTTCATTTGCATATCAGAAGAATTTTTTGCTGTTGCAGTTGGTCTCAAGTGTTATCTGTTCCTCTGTTGCTTTGTTGACGCTTCTAATTTTCTGTTTGCTCGCATTAAGTTTGTCTCTGTATTTCTGTTTTCACTGGTTCCTTGCCCTCTGGTCTCATTTGCCTCTTTTTTTTCTCCATTATTGCTTCAAGTACTTTGTTTACCATCCACATGGGTCTATGTCTTTCACTGCT
Organism: Neoceratodus forsteri; assembly: GCA_016271365.2. NCBI lineage: Eukaryota > Metazoa > Chordata > Ceratodontiformes > Ceratodontidae > Neoceratodus > Neoceratodus forsteri. The sequence goes on from CM057455.1 coordinate 1,471,462,108, forward strand.
ATATTTTTTGCCTTTGAGGAATAGTCTTGCTTTAAGATGTCCATATGATTTTAACACTGTCCTACTGTTGCTGAATGCTGCTGCTGTGAGCTTGGTTTCCTGCCATATGCTGTGACCATCATCTTTTTGAAATCCACCTTGTGCAGGAGCAACGTATAGGACATTCCCCCTAGGATTTATCAGTTTCCTCACTATAGTAAACCTGACAATCTTACGTTTGCTGTTGACTAGTGTGTCTCCAATTTCCAGTTCTCTGACCAGGTCATCCTTATTGCTGAAGACAAGATCCAGAATTACTTGATCCCAAGTAGTTCCTCTAGTATAGTGTATTGGGTAACAGTCCTCCACCAAATCTAGAAATTGCCTACTGCACTTGGATTTAGCTTTTCCTTCTTTCCAGTCAATATCAGGGGAACTGAAATCTCTCATCAGTTGCATATGTCCCTAGTATATGGTTTTCCTCATCACATATTGAAGTTTAAGGTCCTGGTTCTCTTCCTGGTCAGCTGGTTTATAACATAGACAAATTGTAACCATGTCTACTCTTCCATTAGATACTCATAAAATAGGTTACATCCTGGTTGATAATTGGCTGAGGAGGGCTGTCACCCATACCCCAATCGCAACATAGATCCCCTTGAAAAAAAAAATACTAGTGACAATGTGTCCCATAGCCAATCAGATCCCCATGTCTTCGGTATTTCCACAACACCCTCATCCCCACAGAGCACTAAAAAAACTACACAGTACAATCACTTAGTTTGCTGTGTCCTGCCTGCTTTCTCAACAACTTTTATGTAAAAGAAAGTAAAACTATGAAGAAACTAAAATAAAAACAAATTAAAACCAACAATGGCACACGACACATGGTACACCACAACCCAGAAAGAAGAATATTTTCTTATAGCTCCCTCTAGCATCAGTCTTCCAGCAGACCTAGTTAGCTAAAAAAACATATTTAAAACATTTAAAAATGTTTCTATTACTTTTTATGTTGTCTTGCGCACACAGTGCAGACAACATATTGGAGTTGCTTGAAGTGGAAGAGCAGGTTTTGGAGGCACGGTCGTGTCGTGGCCTGTGGCACCACTTTTTTTTAGGGCTTGGCTCCTTGGCATGAATTAGACTGCACGCTGTCTATGACAGCAGTTGCAAAATGTGCCACCAACTTGAAACATTTTAGCCACTGCAATGAGGGAGCAACCCCTCATTGCAGGGACGTGCCTTGTCTGGTGTAACATTTCAAGAAACATGGTGGGTGGTGGCTCGCCACCCACCGCCCGCCGCTCACAGTTCCTAGGAAGCTGATGTGGAGGGTGCCTAATCCCCCTGTTGGCATATGTGACCCCTTTACTAATGTGGTCTGCTGAGGGGGTGCCCAATCCCCCTTGACATCATGCCTCTGAACACAGATATGCTGTAGGAAAACAATGTGCAGGACAGAGTAAGAAAATCACAGTAACACTGTTCGTAAGCAGAGGTCCCAAAATGCCTGTGTTAAACAGTTGGTGAAAAACTCTACAAAATGACTATGTTACAAGCGTGTGTAGCTCAGTGTCCATGTACAGTTGTAAGTTCGAGAATTTTTAATATTTTCACTCCAGATGTTCAACATTGCCATTTTTGCACACCTGCTTATGAACAGTACAGCTGTCATTTTTCACATCCTGCCTGAAATGTGGTTTCGCACATCTGGTGCACAATGGCGTAGTCACTGTGGGAAATCAAGGTTTGGGACAGATTAAGAAAATCTGACTGCCACTGTTTATAAAGAGAGGTTCCAAAATGCCTATGTTAAAAATCTGGTGACAGCATTCCAAGAAAAGACTGTTACGAGCATGTAGCTCGTAACCTCAAAAATTTTTAATATTTTCACTCCAGATTTTCAACATTGCCATCTGTTCACAGCTCCTCATGAATGGTGCAGCTGGCATTTTTATGTGGTGCAGAATGGTGCAGTCACTGTGGGAAATCAACATTCGGGACACATTAACAAAATCACAATGACACTGTTCATGAGCAGAGGTCCCACATGCTTTCATGAGGTGGGGTCACAAAAAGGCCATGTTGAAAATTTGGAGTGCAAATACCAATAAACGCCAAAGGTGTTAGGGTTTCTAACCATAACATCCCACCCTGTACAGACTAACAGGCATCAGGGTGTGCCTTTGGATTGTCGGCTGTAATGCTCATGCCATTTCTCCCCAACCCCCACCCAGCAGCCACTGACAGCCATCTAGGTGTGCCATGGACTCTTCAGTCCCAAAGTTCACCCCATTCTCCTATACTGCACCCATCTCAACATACTTCCTTATGAAATGGGGTGACAAGGCACAACGAGACAGTTGTCAGAGTCTGCAGGGTAGTGTTAGGTGAACTGGCATGAGCATTATGGCCAATGACCCAAAGACACACCCCAATGCCTGTCACTCTCTACAAGGTGGGGTGGGGTTGACGTCAGTTCTATACTTCACTACCATTCCTATTATGCATCTCTCTAATGCCTGCACTACCAATGTCAATGCCAGCAAGAAAACATTCGGCATTGACTAATGCTTGTTTAACAATGTGGCACAGATCCCATTTTACGAGTCCAATAAGTTACTCCAGGGTTGGCTTTATGCTGAAATTACTATACTTCAAGGGGATATAAGGCCCTCCGCCTATAGAATTGGGGAATCAGGCTTTAGCATGCCATTGAGTATGTGGTATTCTCAACATAAATCCCACCCTCTTCTGTCTCATTGCTTACTTAGCCAGAAGTTTTCAATCTGCCCTGCTTGGAGGTCGTCTATGTAGTTGCACTTGCCGGGCTTCTCAGAAGAAGCAAAAGGTGATAACTTTACACTCATTTGTTAGGAAGCTCTTTGAGAGGGATTAGTGTTCACAGCAAAAATCCCACTACAGGGTGCTGACATGCCACTCCAATCAGGAGGTAAAGGAACATATCCTGTAGCTCACCAGATCTTCCAAACCCATATAATTTGGGGTCTCATTCCCATTGATAGTAATACTACAGCAAACTCACTTTCAACCTGTCAATGAGCTCTCTCCCTCAGGAATGTCCACCAGCCAAAGAGGGGGCATCGTAAGTCTACAAGTATGGGAAAGGGTACAGGAAAGGAACTGGGGCTAGTTGTTGGGAGGAGTGGTCTCAGACTTAACAAATGGAAAATAGGAAAGCTGTTTTGTGAAGGTACAACTTTACTGCCAAAGTCATATTTTTGCAGTGAAGCTGTATCTTTTCTGCTCTATGAAGTTATCCTTCACTTTTGTTAAATAAAAAATATGTCAGTTTGAAGACTGTCCATTAGTTACTTTGTACAACCCGATTGAATATATGAACAATATTGTCACACATTTTTAGTGGATGACACAAGGAACCATTTCATAGTCTTGTTCATGTAATATTGCAAATGATCATCTGAAAGCAATTGCTGGAAATTCTCATAAAATTGCAGTAAGCTGTTTGGTTTTTTAATCATTGGGAAACTCCAGTGTTGAGAAATCATAGCAGTAGAGCTACCAAAAGAAGGGAAATAAATACTAAATGTTGGCAATGCCTGTTAAAATCAGAGCCAAAACATTTTGTTGTGATGCTGGTTTTTGTAGTAAAATTAAGACAGTTGCTGATGCTGACATTTTCCTGCACTTTCAGTTCACTGCATTTATTTCCCATAGACCTTCTGACACACTGTTGATTAACAGGTTATATCACATGTTACTCAGAATATTCTGTGGTGTAAAGTCAAACAGTCAAACCATTACACACAAATACCAGAAGTGGAATTACTATTCCAACAAGTAAAAATTGCTCCAGAAGTGTAACATACTGGAAACTTAGTAACTTAAGGTTGGAAGGGACACTAGAAACATAGAAACATAGAATTTGACAGCAGATAAGGACTGCTTGGACCACCCAGTCTGCCCATTTTTTCCTACATACAGTACAGACCCTAATCAATCACCAGCTCTTTCTCTCTCCCCCTTCCTTCCCACTAAGCTACCCATGTCCCTATCCCATGCTTTCTTGAACCTCACCACTATCTTCATCCACACTAACTGTGCTGGAAGGCTGTTCCTGGAATCCACCACTCTTTCTTTGAAGTACTTCCTCACATCTCTCCTAAATCTACCCCCTCCAGCTTCATAGTATGCCCCTTGATCTCGAGCTCCTTTTTTTCTGAAAAATACTTCCCTTGTACAGTATACCATATTTACCTCCATGAGGTATTTAAAGGTCTCTATCATATCTCCCCTCCACTAAGGATCATACTAAGGATGTGAAATTAGCAAGAAGGCAAACCGCACATGAAACCTCCTCAAACTACATATAATAAGACATTTTTATGAAATAACAAGAATTTGTCCAATCTATTTTTAAACAACTTTTTATTTTGACTGATAGCAATTGATGTTGGTAGTTTATTCCACGGATTTGCTATCCTTTGAGAGAAATAAAATGCTCTTTTTTATTTACATCTGTTTCTCATCAACTGAAGTGGATGACCTCTAGTGGTAACCGCTACTTGTTTAAAGTCAAGCCCACATTCTGATGTCAGAACGGCATCCTTAATAATGTCCCATGTAAACAAAAGATCGCCCCTTAGTCGACGTTCTTACAAGGGCATTAAATTAAATTTAGATAGTCTTTCATCATAGGACAGATTCTTTACAGAACAAATCAACTTTGTAACTCTTCTTTGAAGTTTCTCAAGCCTATGTATGTCTTTTCACATGTAGGAGCACCATAGTTGAAACACATAATCAAAATGGAGTCTCACATATGCATTATACAGAGGGAGCAGAATGTTTGGATCTTTAGATGTTATGTTATACTTAATTGCCCACCAAATTTTATAAGCTTTACCAATAGTGTTAGTAATGTAAGAATCATAATTAAGTTCGGAATCAATGGTAATACCTAGATCTCTGTCACAGACCTTGCTAGTTAGTCTTTCATTATATAAGAAATATGAGTTTCTAAGATTATGTTTCCCAAAATGGAGGACACTACATTTAGAAATATTAAATCATCAGCCCCATTTGATGGACCAATCTCCTAAGGATTAATATCCTTCTGAAGTGCCTCGATTTCATCAGGGTTACTACAAACATTAGTAATTTTACAATCATCCACATACTTAACAATTTTACAATTTAGGTTATGCAATAAATCAGAAATTAACACTTTAAATATAACTGAGGCTGATATGGATCCTTGAGGAACATCACTATTTACTGGTAATCAGGATGATTTATGGCCATCAATAATAACCCTCTGTAGTCTATCATTTAATCAGTTTGCAATCTAGTGAATAATCAAGGGATTTATCACATCTTTCTGTAACTTATGTATCAAAGCCCAATGAGGCACAGAATTGAAGGCTTTCTTGAAATCAAGAAATATCACATCACTTGGAATTTTATTGTCGAGATTCTGACTAAAATAATCATAAAAATGTATTAAATTGGTGGCACATGAGCGCCCTTTGACAAACCCATGTTGGTTGGAATCAATGTTTACAAGAGATGGAGTCAACAAAACTTTAATTATTCTTTCTACTATTTTATAAAATATCAGTGTAAAGCTAATAAGTCGGTAATTATCAGGGCTGCCTTTATCCCCTTTTTTTTAAAAAGAGGCGTTATATTCGCTCTTTTCCAGTCAGATGGTACAAGGCTGGAATTAAGGCTGATCTCATAAATAATCTTTAAGGGACAACATAAATGATCTTTCATTAATATTATAATATCTCCTGATCTACCGTCGGGGTCAGGAGAAGATCCCCGTTTAATAGTGTTTTGTTTATCCTTAATAACATCTAATGAAACGGATACTTTGTCAAGTGAAAGTTCATTACTGACATCTGCTATGCCTATTGATTCATTGTAAGCCTTGCAGAAGTGAGAGTTGAGTAACTGCGCTGTGTCACTAGGGTTAGAACAACAGAATTATTAGCCATAAGTGGACCAACTTTACATTCTTGTTTCTTGATGGAATTTAAATAACTAAACAAGATTTTCTGATTTCACTTTTGAGCTTGTGATGCAATATATTTTTCTGTGTTGTATTTAGCTTTTCTAATTTCTGTTTTACATTTCTTTTGAATTCTCTTAAAATCAGACAAGGTTCTTGCACACTTGTTAGCATTACATTTTTTAAACAGTTTTTTTTTTCTTTTTTATGGCTTTGATCAGATTCCCAGATAGCCATCTGGAATTTGTACTAAGTTTTCTTTTCTTTATTTTTGGAATGAACTTATGAGCCGCCTCCAAGAGAATATTACTGAAGGAGACCCAGATTTCATCAATATCTGGGCTGTTTAAAATTTCAGACCAACTGATGTTAGAGAGATAAGTGTTTAAGTCAATTTTATCAGTTTTATTATAAGCAAAAACTTCCATCAGATTCACTGATTGTGCCCATGTAGTACTTATAGCAAATTTAATTACGTAATGATCGCTGTTACCTATTCGTGCAGTAACATTACAATTATTAATTTACACCGGATTTAAATAGAACTCGATGCAAAGTGAGCTACAATAGTGGAGTTTAGGTGTGAGGAGGAGGGTTACTTCCTAGGACAATATCCAGTATATTATTCCCTCACGTTGGGGAAAAAATATACTGGACTAAATTTAGTTCTTCACAAAAATGCAAAAACTCTTTAGAAGCCTGGTTATTAGCAGATTTGTTTGTCCAATCAGTGTTTCTAAAGTTTAAATCATCCATGAGAATAATACTCCGCATTTCTATAGCTGATTTCAGCTCTAACTTAATTTCATTTACTACCAAACTCTGCAAATCTGGTGGTCTATAACAAAGCCCTAAAACAAAATTATTGTTTTTTAAGTTATTAAAATGGATCCATAGTGACTCTGATCAATTCCAGGGTGTACATATTTAATCTCTACTCATAAGGCTTTTGGTGCAGACCCTGCACCACTTTATTTACCCTCCACTGGACCACTTGCACTCTGTCTATGTCCTTCCAGAGATGTGGTCTCCAGAACTGGACACTATGCTCAAGGTGTGGTCTTACCAGCATGTCATACAGGGGCAACACCACCTCCCCCTTTCTGCTGGTCATACCCCTCCCTATAAACCCTAGCATCCCCTTAGCCCTCCCAACTGCGTTGCTGCACTGTCTGACCACCTGTAGATAAGCAGATATGATTACCCCTAGGTCTCTTTCCTGCTTGGTGGTTTTCAATACAACTCCACCCATTTTGTACTCCATTCCCAGGTTTCTTTGCACTAAGTGCACTATTTTGCACTTTATAGCATTAAAACCCAGTTGCCATACCCTTGACCACTCCTCAACACTAGGTCCATGTCCATTCCCCGCTTCATAAGCAGGAATGAAAATAGTATTCTGTGCAAACATGTAACAATATGTAGGGATTCCCTACCTACTCTACTATGCAGGTAACCATTGATTCCTTTGGTAAGTAGAAATGTTTCCAGGCTTACACTGAAGCCCTGTACTATACTCATTTCCACTGTCTCTGCTGTTTGGCTGCGCCACAGGTTCACCACCCTTTGGAAGACAAAATATCTCCTAATGGTACCCCTGAGTGTACTACCTCTGAGCTTCTTCTTGTGTTCCTGTGCCCAGCTGAAGGACACCAAATCAAATATCCACAACTCTTTAATCTTGTTGGTATTTTTGAGTATGCCAAAGACTGAGATCATATCCCTCTCAGCCTCCTTTTCTCTGGAATAAACATGGTTTCTGAGGAAGGAACAAGAAACATGAGGGAGGACCTGAAAAGAACAGAGAAGTGGTCAAAGGTGTTGACATTGAAATTCAGGAGAGGTGGAGGTTTCAGAAAGAAAGTCTATTGGAAAGGTGTTAAAAAAGAGAAGATTGTGCAGTAATGGGAACATCTTCCTTAGTATGCCACGAGAATATGCAGAAGGAGGTTGGTGGGAGGGTGAGCAGTGGCTCTATGCAGGAGATTCTCATGAAGAGCAACTACTACTGGTACACTACTAATTATCTTCTTTGAGGCCATCTGCCTCCATAGAGCCCCACTGTTGGAACAATTCAGGAGCAATACAAGACTGCAGAATGAGAGGAAAGTCATACAAGTGGGTCATGAAAGACCCATAAGACAGTAGGTCTTGGAGGATGACAAAGCCAAAACCAGCCCATCTATGGGACACGAGACACAGACTGTAGTGTTTAGTGAAGGTGCGGACAGAGCCCCATGTGGTGGCAGAGCATATTCATATTGGGTATCAATACTGAGGTTAGAACGGAAGAAGGCTAGCAGCCCATAGCCACCATTTCCCACATCAGTGGGTCCATTTAGATCCATTACTGGTTAACCACCTGTCTATTTGTTTTTTAATTGCTAATATTGAACTGCAGTTTACTATCTCACTTGGCAATTTATTCCATAGTCTTCTTACTCTATTTATAAATCAATAGTGCGTTCTGCTATTCTTTGCAGTATCTAACTTAATTTGTTTTTTATGGCTTCTAAGGCCCATTGGTTTCTCCTGTAATAAACTCTCCATTTCATTCCTTACACTTATATCATTAATTATCGTATGCATTGCCATTAGGTCCCTTCTAGTTCTTCTATGCTGTAAAGTGAATAGGCCAGTCCTAGTCAGTCGGTCCCTATAACTAAATTCTCTGAGTGATCCCACCATTTTTGTATAACGCCTCTGTATTCTTTCCACCCTATCAATTTCACCCTGTGTGTATGGGTTCCATAATTGAGACCCATAATCAACATGTGGCCTTACATACATTTTGTATAATGACATCAGTCATCACCTACTTATGTTTATAAAGCTTCTTTTTACATTTGTTATCATATAATTAGTTCTATTAATCACATTTGTCCTATGTTTCTTGAAATTCAGCTATCTACCAATATTCCACAATCCTTCTCCAAAGTAATCCTTTCATCACATGTCCATTCAGTATGTATGGTTGTTCATTACTATATTTACCTAAATGCATTACAGTGCATTTGTCTAGGCTAAGTTGCATTTTATTTCTTACTGACCACCATTCTATTTCTTCCAAATCCTCTTTTTTCTCATATTATTATTTATTAACGCTTTTGTTGATGTTTACTTAGAAGGAACAAAAGAAAAAAAAACATTAATCCATTTGTAAAACATACAGAATAGATCTAGACCATTTCATAGAGGGAAACACACTAAGTAAATATAAATTTTCCAAATCTGGATTTCTGCAACTGCACTTTCAAACATCAGTTCATTTAGTTAATCAATGAAAAGTACCCCTAACTGGTTTAAACAGAAAATTTCCCCATAAACAACAATCATGCTAAATAATGCTTATTTAACATTTTAAGGGCCAGATATTCAAAGCATAGTGCAGTGCGCAAACCAGTAGCGTGGAAATAGCGCAGGAATAGTGCGGAGTGACCATATTCAAAGGACCTGTTAGCGCGCAAAGCACCTTAGCACAGGGCAAACTGATAATGTATTCAAGGGTCAAAGGGGGGGCCTGCATACATGTGCAATGGGATATTCAAAGCTATAGCACTGTGCTAGGGCACATAGCATGACACCCAGCACGGTGCTAGCTACCACCTATAAAAGGCTGGTCTTAACCCAGGGCAAATCAGCTAAGGGGAGAGGCCACAACAAGAAGTGGGAATGAGTGCTGTACCACTAGCAGTGATGCTGCCATCCATGGTAGCTGTAGTGGAGGAGGAGGAGGAGGTGGAGGAGAGGGAGCAGGCCCAACATGGGCCACAATGCAGGCCGAGGGGCCGGTATGCTGCAGACAGGTGGTACTGGCCCAGGGTCTCCTTTGAGACCCTGCTAGATGAGCACATCAGCTCCACTACAGCTACCATGGATGACAGCATCACTGCTAGTGGTACAGCACTCAAGGATGGACAGGGGAATGTTGAGGTAGCTATGTGAACTCCTGCATGAGCAGCTGCACCCCAACACCAGATGCAGTCATGCCATTACAGTAGAGGAGAAGGTGACAGCAGCGATGTGCTTCCTAGCCACAGGGTTGTTTCAACGACCAACGGGGGACACCATTGGGGTATCGCAGTCTGCAACCTCATGCCTCCTGACCCAGTTCCTAGAGGCCCTGCTGCCACATGCTACGGAATTCATAGTATTCCCCAGCATGGCAGCAGAGCGCAGAGAAACAATGCAGCAATTCCATTGAGATCCGCACCTACCAGCAGTACTGGGTGCCATTGACTGCACCCATATCCCCATCCACACACCACCTGGTGATGGCAGTGATGTATACATAAACTGGAAGGGGTACCACTCCATCAATTGCCAGGTGGTGTGCGATACGACTGGGCACATCAGCAAAGTCTATGTGCAGTACCCCGGTAGTGCCCACGATGCCTTCATCTGGCACCAGTCCCAGCTGTGCCAGGCATTTGAGGAGGGCAGGATATCCAGTGGGCACCTAGTCAGTGAGTAGCACCCCTCCAGGCACACACACCACAGCATGGATGGGGACAGGCATGGGAGACTGGGAAGGGGCATGGGAGGGCAACACAGGGATGCAAGATGGAAACAGGCAGACAGCAGTACAACACTAACAGGTTCATATCTCTGGACAGGGGATAGTGCCTATCCCCTGCAACCCTGGCTGCTGACACTGGAACCACAGCCAGCCACAGTAGCTGAAGAGCAGTACAATGAGGCACACGCCAGCACCAGGAACATCATAGAGAGGGTGTTTGGCATACTGAAGATGCGCTTCCGATGCCTAGACACATTAGGCGGTGCCCTACAGTATAGGCCTCAGAAGGTATGCCATATCTTCCTAGCCTGTTATATGTTGTGCAACATGGTGATGAACCATGGGATACAGGCACCTGTACCTGAGGAACAGGCCAACAATGACCCAGAGCCAGCGGTCAGGGGGATAGTGGAGCAACTCAAGAGGAGGGATCCTCGCATGGCCTGCAGGGCCTTAGAACACAGGGCCAACATCATCAGAACACTGTCACAGGCCAGAGGGTGAGTACAGACTGCACAGGAACAAGAAACAGTATAATGTGTATGTTTTAATGTACACAAACAACCACAACAGTGACAACACATATCAGAGCAGGTGCACAAAACAGTGGATCATAATGCATGTGAGTGTGTGCGGAGCAATGTGAGGGATGTGCAGGTCACACAGACAGTGGACACACATCCATGGCATGGTGGAGAGGTCGATGCCTGATGTGTGGTGGCAGTGTGAGGAGGGCCTCCATGGCTGTGCCAGTGGGGTGGTGCATGTGACGGAGTGTGGGTGTGTGCAAGACTGTGTGTGTGCATGTGTATACCAGGGTGTGGGTGTGCCAATGTGCACACAGGGGTGGTGACTGTGCACGAGTGCAGGATGGCCATTCCGATCACCAGCGGCTACCACCACACACATGGCACACACCACGGGAGTGGGTCACAGACCCAGGAGTGCTCTGTGCAGAGGACACATTGGGGGAGGACCACGGAGAGGCAGGCAGGTTGGCCCGCCTGTTCCCCTGTCAGCTGGCGGAACCAGACAGGGTGGATGGATGTCCACAGCAGCACTGGATGCCAGTGGATGTGCCTGATGTATACGAGCTGGAGCCAGTGGCAGCCCTGCGGCCATGGGTTCCACGCCTGTGGGCCCCTGTGCCACGGTCACCCTGCCTTCTCTGCACATCCCGGTGACCACCTTGCACCCCACACAGCACAGTGGTTATGTCTACTGCTGCAGCTGTGAGCCCGTCAAAGTCATTGTCCAGCGCAGCAACCACACAGCCCACCCTGTCCTCAGCACACTGTTCTGCACAGGCAAAGCCCAGGGACACGGACTCTCGCAGCAGTGAAAGCTCATGCCTGAGCTCCCACCGCAGGCCATGCAGGTCCATCCGTGCCTCCTGCTGTGATGTCAGGGCAGCCTGAAGCAGTGGGTGGGACCCCGGGGCATCCTGCTCCAGGGGTGCAGCCCCCACAATGACGGCTGGCACTGGGTCCTGTAACACAACCGGGTTGGGACGCTGGTGCACGGGCAGGATGTCCTGCCGCTGTACACCACTGACAATGTTCAGTTGTTCTGAAGGGACCTGCCCCACAACCTGTGGGGGACACTGCATGTCAAGTGGTGCACACACATCTCCTACAAGGCCACACACCGGCTGCATGTCAGCACCCACGCCAGCAAGGCCGACCACCCCCCTGGTGCCTGTGCCTCTGCCTGTGCCTAGCCTCACCCCTGTACCCCACTCTACAGGCCCCTCCCAGGGCATGAGGTAGGAGCCCTCTGACACCTCTGTGTCAATGTCACTAGATACAGTCAGTAGGATCACCTGCTCACCGCCCAGATCCTCAACCTGGGCATCCTCCATGGTGGCTCTGTAATCAAGGTCTCCTCCTCCAGCAGTGCCACCCTCCCCTGTCAGCTGTATAAGTCCCCCGTGTGAGTGCCACATATGGGGTGGCCCTGGATGTATGTGTCCACCACCCAGGCCAGACGTCGATGGCTGGATGTCCTCCACCACCTCCTCCTCCTTTCCCGAGGCAGCCGTCCTGGCATGTTCCTGGTGCACCGCTGGTCCTGCACATGCTGCTGTGGATGAAAACAGGACTGGGTCATTTACCCATACACGCAATGTTCTCCCCACCACCACCACCACCGCCACCCGAACATGCACACACTAGGACACGTGCCACCCGCTGTGGACATGCACACCCCAAACACCACCCCCATGGCAATATCATGTGACCACATGCACTCAACCTCACCATAGTGTGCATGCATACCCATCCCTTGTGCATAGTGTGCACAGCAATGCAGCCCCACAGTGCACCCCAGGCTTGGGCCCAACACTATCACCCTGTGCCGCCACACCATGCAGGTTACACACATGTGGGTACAGACGTGCTCTGGGCGGTGTGAGAGGCATCTCACAAACACCACCCGGGATACCAGGGACAGCCACTGGGAGCAGTGTTGATGCCACCAAAGCCATGAGTGGGTTCCCTTCCCGCTGCTGTGCTGATTGAGGTCCACCACTGATCCTCATCCTCTCCCAAAGCCGCTGTGCCTCCTCCTCTTTTGCCCTGTGCAACATGTCACTCCACTGCTTGCGAACTGCCTCTGTAGTCCTGCCACAACCGCCAACTGCATTTACCCCAGTGGTGACCTCCTCCCAAGCCTGGTGCACCACTGCATCCATGGCCTTGTGTTGCCTCAGAATCTGCTCCCTCTCCTTGACACTGTGCGCCATCGTTCTCAGTTCCTCCTGCGAGAATTGATGGGCATGTATCCGCTCTGGCCGTGCCGCACCACCTATGGGAGAGATGGAAAGGGACATGTGTCAGCAGCTAGTGCATGCCTGTGTTGAGTCATGCATGCACAATGGCACGTGCATGCCACCACCTATTGTGGCATAGGTTGCATGGATCTGGCACTGGCCAGCATGTGCTGTGGCAACCCCTGGGTGCACTGTGCCACTGCACAACTGTCAGTGTCTGGACAGCATGTACTGGACCCACAAGAGCACTGCCGTCGGCCATGGCTGACATGTGCACCCCAGGACGGGTCCACCCCAATGGCTGCCACCTTGCACTGTACCGTGCACCCCAAGTGGACATGGGCACTGCACATAGGGTGAGAACACAGGGACTGGCATGCAACAGCAGGCTACCAGGCAAAGGCCACATGGAGACCTCAGCAACACACTGCCGGGACCCTGTGACCTCTGTTCCGTAGCTGTGTACCACTGATTGGGCATTTGCGAACCCACATGTCCCACAGCCAGGGCGGCAACAGAGGTGCCATGAACCCCATGCCAGTCAGCCACAGTTGCGCTGCACACCTGCAATCCTCAGTGGGCCCCCCTGCACCTACCTGTAATCCACAGTACTGCAGGTGGTCCCACCTGGCGCTGGCTGACGAAGGGGCACGGTCACGGTACTAGGTCAGGTGTGCTGGACTGCCATCGTTCTGTCCCTGTGCACCATTGTGCAGCACCGTGTGTGCCTGTGGTGCTGCAGTGGGTGGACCTGTCCCCAGCCAGTACAGCTATGTACAGCTGGTATGCACTGCATATGCCCCAACCCTTACCAGTATCATTACAACACCTGTCCAGCAGTGATAATAACCTTCCACTCACTGCTCTCCCTCCTGTTGCATGTCTTCGTCAGTGTTGTACTCTGTACTGCAGTGACTGCTCTATGCTGCTTTCCCACAACACAACACCAGTGGAGCACTGATTGCCCTTTTGTAGCCCAGCCGGGCAGTCCAGCCTGTTATTCATGCAAATCATTAGATAATGAAATGCAAATCACAGTGTTTGCACGGTGCATGCACAAGTGGCTTAATTTGCATAGTCCTGGGCCTGATTAGCACCGAGCTAACAGCTTAGCGCCGTGCAAATGGCAGTACCGGGCAATGGGGTGGCCAGCACTGCACTGTCCTGCTTGTGCGGTGCTATGTGGTATAGCACAGCAACCATGCATGGCCATGAGGCCCCGTGTCCACGCTAGCAGGCAGTCATAGCATGGCATAGTGCAGCACTAGCACACACAGTGTGGAACAATGTGCATGCATGGCGTTGTGACCATGGGTCATGCGGTGGTCACGCATGCATGCTGGGACCGCTTCCGGGTAGCGCCGCGCTACATCACATGCTAGCACGGCACCACGGCACTTTGAGTGAGGGAGCAGACAAAGCTGCATCTCCTTTGGTGTGGTACTGGTGCCAGTCACAGACACACACAGTGGTGATGCCAGGGGGTAGCCTGCAGTGGGCAGTGGTGCACCGGGACAGGTGTTGGGGGGAGGTTGAAACAGCAAACCTCGTAGAACTGGTACAGGAAAGGTACAGGAGGCTCTTTGGGGAGGTCCGGAAGGGTGACCTCCCATGCATGCAGGTGTGGGCCACAGTGGCAAGGAAGCTGTGTACCCACACGGGCATCACCCATGATGCCAAAAAGTGCAGGCACTGGTACACAGACCTGAGATGGTGGCAGCGTCACCAGCTGGAGTGCTACAAGTGCATGGTGTGTGACGGTAATGTGCCTGTGAAAGGTAAGTGGTGATGCACATTGACACCTGCTTCCATGTGTGTTTTGGGCAGCACCAGTGCCTGTGCATGCATATGTGTGTGTGTGTGTGTGTGTGTGTGTGTGTGTGTGTGTGTGTGTGTGTTGCGTCTGTGTGTAACTGTGTGTCTGTGTGTGTGCCCACATGTGTGTGCCACCCTGCATGGTGCTTGCAGGCATGTGGCAGGGGCGATACTTCACATGATGGCACCCTAGGGGGGCATCCTGGTACAGGGCGTGTGGTGGTGCAAACAATAGGGGCACGGTGCATGCTGTGTCCATGGGGGCATCACGGCTGTGAGTGTCTGCTTGGGACATGGTTGGTGGTGGGTCCTGGTGCAGCACCGTGGTGCAGGGGACCTGTTCCTGGGAGCCAGCCTACTGTCACACATGGGTGTGTGGACCATCGTACTACTGCTGTGACCGGCACCGTCACACCATGGTGCCACCTTGACGACATGTCACCTGTGCCTGGCTACTGTTCCATAGGCCAAGACACACTCTGTGTGGGTGTCCTCCATGTTCAGCCATTGACCCTGGGTGTCCCTGTGTGTGCAGTGTTGTTGGGGTTGCATGTGCATCTTGCTATGCTGCATGTGGTGTATGCTGTGTCAGTCACTAACGCCATTGCTTCACCTTTTCTCTTTAGAACGTATTGAGCAGTCCAGGACCAGAGACGGTGGCCAGGTCATGGACCAGGAGCAGCAGAGGAGCAGCCCAAGAGTGCTGTACATGCTGCAGTAGGTGCAGGTGAGCAGCCCTGAGAGCAGGGGCCTGTTGCGTGAGTACCCGTCCTTTATACTATGTGCTGTTACACTGTGCTGTGTGTCCCATGCTGTGTTCTGCCAGTGCCTGGTCCAGTGGCATGGTTGTGATGGGCATTGGGTCTGTGGCACTGTGCCATGCTGCACACCTGTGTTGCACACCACTTCCGGGTGCTGGCTGTGCATCTGCTGTGCCCTGGGGGGGCTGTGGGGCACTGTTGGCTTGCATGGCTGTGGGGGTGCCAGTTGGTGGTGGGGGCTCTGGTGGTGGGTGTTCGGTGGGGCACACACGCTGTCAAGTTGCCATGGCCACCTCTGCAGTGCAGTGTGCTCCATCCCTCCGCCCCCCCACCACCCACATGTGCACGGGTGGCATTACCTTCACTGGACGGGACTGCATCGTGCCGCACACTTGCCTGTTGTGGCTGTGGGACACCCTGCACCAGGACTCCCAGGCATAACTCTCCTCCTAATGTCCTCCTACTGTGGTTCATTGCCTGTCATACTGTGGCACTTATTGGCAGTTTGCAGTTCATGTACTGGGATACCTACCTGTGTTGCTCATGTCACAGGTACCCTGATACATGTCTGTTCTGAGTGTCCGTTGTTCCGTTGCTGTTATACTAGGTGCATCATTTAATATGGGTTGTTGCTTCACACAGTTGCCTGGACTGTGGTACCTGTCTTCACAGGGTGGTACAGGGAATGTTTGACCCAGTGATTGGGGAATGTTCCATGTATTGTAGTACAGTTCTGAGGTATGCATTCAGGGGCCTTGCATGGTGGCATGCATTGGACCATCATTGCCACTGCCTGCACCCTGTGTGCCTGTTATTCCCTGTTCTGGGTTGCTCATTGGCAGGCCACTGTCACAGTCCGGTGCTGCTCCGGCACACCCTTCTGTTGCTGTTGTTGTATTCTGCTTTATGGTACATTGCCGTCTGTCATTGGGCAGCATGTCCCGACATGTGGGTGCCCTTGTACATGTTGCGGCGTGGCCCTTGTACACAAGCTTGCGCCACAGCGGGGCGCAGTTTGAATATCTGGGCTATAGTGTCTATTCTGATACTACAACAAAATGGAGTCACTGATATAGACTGCATTCAAATAACTGACAAATTATAGGGGAAATTAACCAACTAGACAATAACAGGGCAATGGCTGGACCAGACTGAATACCTATGATATTATTAAAATCCACACTTTTTTTTTCTGCTCCACTGGGCCCTGGGGAACTCTCTCCAGCTTCCTCAGGTCTCCGGGTCTCTACCTCCAACCATGACCACTAGCTCTCCTCTCCCTCATGCGCATGACATAACCCCTGGATCTTCACCCCCCCGAAGGAAGGGTTGCCCTACCTGCCCATGGCGCTCTATCTAAGTATAGAGTGCTGGGCACACGAGTCGGCTGTGGAGAGGAGGAGTTGGTCTGGTGTCTGGAGTGTGGACATCGGAGGCTGAGGAGCCTTCGCCTATCCCCAGAAGTGGGGATTTTCTGCTTTTTCTGTTCTGCCCTCACCCCGCCCCCCTGGCAGAGCCCCGACATGCAATGATGCCAGGGAACATCATGTCTTGGCTCCACAACCCTCTACACAAGCCCTGAGCATCGTGGTACCTCCGATCTCCACCAGAGGTCACTGCTGTGCTGGGCATGGTTCCTGGAACCCCCGAGGGAGGAGAACAGTCCTCCGGATGCTCGATCCTCCTTCTCCCCTGCTGACCCTCGGTGGCCCAGGCTCATCCCCAAACCCGGGTCACCAGCGTGGTGTGAGGTGTGGCATCCAGAGCCTCAACCCTCAGCATCACCGGGACAGTTACTAAAATCCACATTTAATGAAATATGTAAGCCAGTATCCCTAATATTTCATAAATCCATAAAGAAGGGGAAAGTATCAAGGGACTGGAGACAAGCAAACCTAACACTGATCCATAAAATGGGGGACAAGTCAAATGTCCAAAACTACTGACCAATAAGTCTCACATCCATCTGCAAAAAAATCAGGAATCAATCATGAAGAACAAAGCAGAAACACACATGGAGGTTAACGGAATAAAAGACAAAGCACAACATGGATTCAGGAATGGCAGGGCCTGTGTTACAAATGTATTAACCTTTTAGGAAAAAAATAAGTACCTGCATGAATAATGCCATGCCAGCTGATGTTATATTGATAAGTTTTAGCAAGGCATTTGATATTACCCGTCATGTTGGTATCATCCACAAACTTAAATCACTTGGTCTAAATGAAATGGTAGCCGAATGGGTTAAAGCATGGTTGATGAACAGAACTCAATCAGTATGCATAAAAGGATGCAGATCAGAGGAGTTATCAGTCACAAGTGGGTTCCCTCAGTACTCAGACCAATCTTATTTCACGATTCCGAAGTGGACATGGAGGCAGGGATAGAAAGTTGGTGTGCCCGCTATGCGGGTGACACCAAAATCAGTAATATGGCATCACCAATAAATTGAATTACTATCCAGAATGACTTGAATAGACTCATGACCTCGGCTCAGATGTGGGGCATGTAATTCAATGCCTCAAAATACTCAGTTATACATATAGGTAATAACAATATTCAGTTATACATATAGGTAATAATCTGATAACTACCTTGGCAATAACAAACTAGTAAGCAAGGAGTAAGACAGAGACCTGGGAAAAATAATAAATAACAAATTAAACATATAGTCACATTTTAAGATTATCACGAGAACAGCACATTTTTAATACAAAATGCCGAATGAGCAATGAAATCTAGAAATATAGAAATGCTAAAATTTAGAGTGGTATATATCATACCTACATCTTACTGTATCTGGATTATGGATCCCAGTTCTGGTCACCCTACAAAAAAGGTGCTGTGGCAAAAGTGGAAAAAGTTCAACATAGGTTCACTAAGACTATATTGAGACTAAAGGACATGTCTTATGAGGTCAGATTAAAAAAAACTTAACTTACAAAGTTTCAGGGGCAGAAGAACCTAGGGAGACATACTGTTAATGTATAACATCATATACGAATATATAAAAATGCCAGCAGAAACAGGCCTAATGGTCTATCGAGTCTTCTCGATTGTGCAGCTAACCCCTCAACTTGCAGCTGCCCCACCCTCACTCCCACTCCTCTTAATTACCCCTCCTCTCACTCTGTCCACCCCCTCTTAAAACTCCCACTGTACTACAGGTTTTCACCTCCTCAGGCAGGGCATTCCACTTATCCACCACCCATTCAGTGAAAAAGTATCTCCTGATTTCCCTCCTGAATCTTCCCCCCCACCAATCTCAATCTATGGTCTCTCGTGTCCTTCCCACTTCTACTCTGGAAGATCTCTGTGTCAGTTTTGTTAATCCCTTTTAAATATTTAAACGTTTCAATCATATCCCCCCTATCCCTCCTCTCCTCCAGTGAATACATGTTTAGCTCGCCCAGCCTATCCTCGTAGAACATACCCTACAGACCCTGGATCATCTTTGTCGCCCTGCACTGTACTCCTTCCAATAATCTAATGTCTTTCTTCAGGACTGGGTGCCAGTACTGCATACAGTATTCCAGGTGCAGTCTGACACGTGACCTTTACAAGGGAAGGAGCACCTCTGTATTCCTGGAAGAGATACCTCTGGTTATAAGGGAACATTGTTTAACCAGTGGTAGCACACTAAGCAAAAGCTTATTTCCAGATGTGACTTGGGAGCACAAGAAAGTTACGTGACTTGCTTGGGATCACACAGTATGCACCTAGGCAGCTGTGGGATTCAAACCCAGGTCTCCAGATCTGTAGCTCAGAGGCTTAACCCACTGTTCTATACTGCCTATTGCTATACACCCCAGCATCTTGTTGGCTTTTACTGCCGCCTTCCTGCACTGTGCTGAATTGTTCATATGCCCCATTAAAATCACCCTGAGATCTTTCTCCTCCCCAGTGCTTTCCATCTGAACCCCTCCAAGCTGATAGCTCTTCCCCTGGTTCCTAGTTCCAAAGTGCAGTACTTTGCACTTATTGGTGTTGAACCCCAGATGCCATGTTTCCGACCATTCTTGTTGCTTGGTCAGGTCGTTCTTCAGCCCTTTCCACCCATCTACGTCATCTACCACAGCTCCCATTTTAGTATCATCTTTGAACAGACTGATCTTACTTTGGGTTCCATGTGAAATATCTGCTACTGTATGAATATCCCAAACAGCACTGGTCCCAGTACCGATCCCTGGTACTCCACTCATCACATCCCTTGGTGATGAGCACTCCCCACTACCACCCTCTGCTGCCTTCCCTTCAGCCAATTGGTGATCCATTTGACAATTTTTGTTCCCACACTGGTATCCTCCAGCTTCCCCCCAGCTTCCCATGTGGCACCAAATCAAAGGCCTTACTGAAATCCAAATACAGGACATCCACCGCATGGCCCTTGTCCAATTTCCTGGTCACCCAGTCGTAGTACTCAACAAGGTTTGTCTGACACAATCTTCCGGAGATAAACCAATGTTGCTGAACATCGTGGAGTCCATTGTCCTCCAAAAATGCCACCAGCCTCTACTTCAGGATTGTCTCCATGAGCTTTGCCAAACTCGATGTGAGGCTCACTGGTCTTTAGTTCTCTGGCTCATCCATAGGGCCACTTTTGTGAATGGGCATCACATGGGCCATATTCCAGTCTTCTGGTACACATCCTGTGTCCAAGGAGGTATTGAACAGGTCAGCCAGTGGTCCTGCCAGGATTACCACTAGTTCTTTTAGCACCCTAGAGTGAATGCCGTCTGGACCCGGTGCCTTGTCCACGCTCAGTGCCCTTAACACCTCCAGAACCCTGGCCTCCATAATCCCTGTATCAGTCACCCCCTTCCCTGCCCACCCCTTTCCTCCTCTGAGGTATCCTCCTTTCTCCTCAGTGAACACAGAACAGAAGTACTCATTTAGTGCCTCTGCCTGATCCCCTCCTTCTCTAACCCCCCCATCCTTCTTAATCCTCACAATCTGATCCTTGTTCCTCCATCTCTCCCTAATGTATCTGAATAAGTCCTTTTCACCATCCTTGATATCTTGCACCAACCTCAGCTCTCTCGAAGCCTTGGCCACTCTGACCAGCCTGCTTACCTCCCTGGACCTCTTTGTATATTCCTCCTTGTCTCCTTACCCTCCTGATTTCTGGGTCTCTGAAATGCTTTTCTCTTGACCCTCACCTCCTCCATTACCTCCTGGGTTAACCAACTGGGCTTCTTTGCCCTGTCCTTCTTGCTACGTGTTTTTGCACATGTCCCAGTAGCCTCCACCAGCCCTGTTTTAATAATCTCCCACTTTTGACAAGCATCCATGTTAAGCTGAATACTTGCAAGATGCCTACCTACAATCTCCCCCATCATTTTAAAGTCCACCCCCTTGAAATTAATCTCCCTGGTTCCCGTACCCCCTTTTTCCCTTCCCATATTGAGTGTGAACCACATCGTGTGGTGATCATTCCCAGCCAGAGGGTCTTCCACCTCCAGATCCCTTACAGCATCTCCATTTAATACCAGGTCCAGAGTTCTTCCTTCCCTAGTCTTTTCAGGGACCAACTACACCAGGAACCTGTCCGGAACTGCATCTAATGACTTGCTCTCTTGCACTCATGATGGTTGGGGTGCTCCAGTTCACCGCCGGTAGACTGAAGTCCCCACCACCACTGTGTTCCCCTTCCTACAGACCCTTCTAATCTGATCAGATAACTTTCTATCCAGGTCTTCCACTTGTTCTGGTGGTCTGTACACTACCCCCATCCTCAGTGTCCTTTTCATTGAGTCCTGGAACTGCAGCCATAGGGCCTCTGTTCTGCCTTCCTCCCCCTCTACACTAACGCACCTTATCCCTTCTCACACATAGATTGTCATGCCCCCCCTCCTCCCTTCTGCCCTATCCTTCCTAAATATCCTATACTTTGGGATCATCATATCCCAGTCCCGATACTCGGTGGCCCACGTTTCTGTGATGACCCCAATATCCACCCTCCCCACTGCCAAGAGTGCCTGTAACTCAGCTGATTTGTTACCTAAGCTTCTTGCATTCAGTGAGACCACCCTCCATCCTGTTCCCTTCCCTTCCTCTCCTTGCTTTTCCTCCCTCCTATTTCCCATCCCCCGTACAACCTCCCTGAATCCTTCCCTGCTAGCTTGGAGGGATAAGCTCATTTGGCTCCTCTGTTCGGGATCCCTGCCTACCAGCAGTCCACTTGCCACCCCCCCCACCTAGTTTAAATCCACCTTTGTCGCTATATGCCCCTCTAACTTCTGCTTTAATACCCCTTCCCTTCCCACTCAAGTGCAGCCTATCCCCTGCATATCGATCGTTATTGTCCCAGGTCCTGCCCCATCCACCCACTACCCCATGCCCCTTAGTTTGACACCACTCCCCCAACCATGTGTTGAACTCCCGAATCCTCCCTTTCCTCGCTGTACTCACACAGGATACTGAAAGCACCTCTGAGAAGGCCACTGACTCCCCTATCACCTCGCACAGCTTTCCCACACCCTCAAACCTCTCCCTCACTACCTCCACCATCTCCCCTGCCAGGTCATTTGTCCTCACATGCACCACTATATGTGGTTTCCTCCTACCCCTCCTTGTGCACTTTAGAATTGACTGCCCCACTATGTCTGCCATTAACCCCGGTATGGATTGAACCCATATGCAACTATGCCACTCCCCCTTGCTGCCCCATCTGAACCCCTTAAGTATGGAGTCCCCCAATACCAATACATCCCCTTCTTCATTTCTCGCTCTCATCCCCACCCTTCTACCCAGGTTCCCATTTCTAGAGTCCCCCTATTAGAAGCTTGACCGTTCATTCCAGTGGTTCCCCCCTCCACCGCTAACCAATCCCCTCCCCCCTTCACTGCTCACTTGCTATCCTCCACCTCCCTCCATCTGCCCTGGGCTCCTCCCCCACCTCTGAAATGACCCTTTCACCCCCTCCACCAACATTGCCCCTCTTTCCCTCCTCTTCCCGAGTACCGTCCCATGTGCAGTCTCCTCCTGTTTTCTCTCCTGCCCCCTCCTGGAGCCCGCCCTCCTTCTCCTCCTCCTCCCCACCAGTGTTGTCAGTACAGCAAAACTGTTTCCTACCCCCTCTGTTCTGCTATGCATTGGCTCCTCCCTTCTGACTTGAGTTCCCCCTCTGGTGCTAGGCCCGACTCAAGTCCACCCTCCAACACTAGGCCTCTTCTCCAGTTTGCTCCTGCCCCCATCCCTTCCCATGACCCATTGTTCCTCCCATGTGGTGTCCTCATGTTACCCCCTGGTGAAGACCCACCTGTCCTGGAATCCCCCATCCTCTCCAGTTCTCTACCAAGCCACCACACCTCACCTTCGAGCCTCCTCAGCCTTTGGCAGGTTGGACACCTTCCCAGCCTCCACAATATGTTCATCCATACCGCTGCCCCACAACCACTGCATCCCACAATCCTGCCCATGGCTAGCCCCGTACCAACTATACCTCCACAATATGTTCATCCATACCGCTGCCCCACAACCACTGCATCCCACAATCCTGCCCATGGCTAGCACCACCAGTTAATGAAACAAAAGATAATACAGTACTGTCTATACTAATTGTACCAGTCTAGCATTGTACCCACTATACCTGCAGAAGGCACAAGACAATATTCACCAAAGATATCTAAAAATACCTATAAGTTATATTACCGACTATACCTATACAGTACTGACCAAAAAGTACAGTTCTACCTAAAATGTAATACAGTACCAAAAATAACTCTATGCTACGTTACCCAATGCACCTGCATGAAGCATAAAATGCTGACTAAAAGTAAAGTTACTTAAGTACAGTACAGTTACATAAGACAACATACAGTTATAAACTACCTATATGATACCATACTGCTATACTTGAAACTATACTACTATACCTGAAACAACTGTCTATTTAGAGATGTTCCCTGACAGCCACCTAAGAATTACATTTCTGATACCAGTACTAATTGCAAAATATAGTACTATCTATGAGTTTCTAAACAGTCCAGTCCCTACTTAAAATACAATACCAACTCCACTTGCAGAGATGCTTCTCACAAGTGAAGCTTGAGATGCTACACCTAACCACTAACACATTACTATCTCGATAAGTTTATAACTTTTACCTCTTTAACCAGAGCTACATATCACTCTATCACTCTCTAACATTACAAAGAACAATCCCCTCACGGTTAGGACAAGTTAGTGGATACACCTGGTAGTGCCTTCCACCAATCCCAATGCAGCACCACCCAAATAAGTGTGGATAAGCTGGTGGCGGGAGGGATGGGAGAGAGTGGGATTAGGGCGCACTACAGCTCCCATTAGAGTCAATCAGCCTCTTACACAACTGCTGTCGAAAGTAGAGCCCAACCTACTTAGAAACAGCCATGTCCTTCCAGAAACAGAGCAAAAGACACATAGAAACTTCCAGAGCTGTAGCTTGCTGCTCCCCCACATCCGAACTGTATATATACACCCCAATATAAGATGAATCGGTGCTTGACTTGATGGATACATCAATAAAGCAAACTGTTTGTAATCTTAGGGGTCATAATAAGCAACTAAAGGGTTCACATTTCAAGACAGACAAAAGAAAATGTTTCCATACTCAAAGAATCATAGGGTTTTGGAATTCATTACCAAATAACAGTAAAAAATAATAAAAATAAAGATGGCTTTAAAAATAATCTTGACAAATTCATGGGATCAACAAATATCTACCACTGAGATGTGGGGGGCAATAATTATGAATCACCAGGCCTAACACTACCTCAAAAGGCATTAGTATAGACATTAGCAAATTAGTATAAACATTACCTTCAGCATTCCTACTATGAGAGCAGGGCCCATGGAGCTCGGAATTTGGTTCATAGGAGTCATGCCCAGAAGACACAAACGTGTATTCTGCAGCTTTTCAGTTCAACCACCAAGATATTCCCCTGCCAACCTTCTGGCATCAGAGAGGTGCTGGCCCGATTTTATAAGGACCTCTATGCAGCAGAAAGTGAGGCCTGTGAAGTAAATATTAAAAATTTCTCACATTCCCTTCCCTTACCAAAATTAGATCAGGAGGTGGCTCAATGGCTTCTACTCCTATTTTGACCGAAGGATTCAGATGGGCCTGCAGGACTCTAAAACAAAACCATTCCCAGGTCCAGAAGGCTATCCAGCCAAGTTTTACAAACAGCTCCAGAACCTTTTTATCCCTCTGATGCAGTGTGCCTTTCGGGAAGTCCAGGATGATGGGTTCCCTCCCCCCTTGTGTTATTATGCAATGATTTTAGGGTTTTCGAAGCCCAACAAAGACCTCCAGTACACAACCTCATATAGGCCTATATCTATTTTGAACAATGATTATAAGGCCTTTATGGCCAACTCGGCCAACAGACTTGAGGCATTGTTCACAAAATTGATTGAAATGGAGCAGGTGCAATTCATTAGACAGCGTCAGGTGCATGACAGTGTCAGGCACACCCTTCTTTTGCTTGACTATGTGATCACAAGACAGATCCCACTAGCGCTGTTCAGTTTTGATGCTGAGAAAACATTTAACAGGGTGGCCTGTCCTTTCTTACGGGCCAACCTGTCGAACTTTGGTATTACAAATGAGGTGTTGGAGATGCTACAGGGAATATTCATGTCCCTTCAGGCATAATGATTCCTTGATTCCACTATACCAGGGTTTGAGGCAGGGGTACCCCTGCTCACTTCTCCTGTTTGCTTTGTACATAGAGCTTCTGGCAAAGGCAATCCAGAATGACCCCCCCAAAATCAGGTATTCTTGTCAGAGGACAATATTTTAAACTCTCACTGTTTGCCAATGATATTTTGCATACACTTACCTCCCCAGAAGAGTGTATTCCAACAGTATGGGAGGTGTTATCCTCTTTTGGGTTCTAGATAGGCTATAAGTTGAATTCCCAAAAGATGGAGATACTGCTGTATCATTACTCACCCTCTGCCACATTGAAAAGGCAGTTTTCCTTCCAATGTCACAAAGGAGCATTTTAACGCTTAGGTGTTAAAATTTCCAAACAGCTTTCGCACTTGGAGTTCCTTAATTTTGAACCCTTATCCCTACAAATTTCAGAGGATTTGTCTTGCTGAACCCACTTGTATCTGGGTTTCTTTGACTGGTTAGAGGTAATATGCCAAACCGTTTTACCTCATATACTATATTATCTCCAGACCCTGCCAATCATGCCTGATAATATAATTTTAAGTCATGGAACAAAGAAATATCAAGATTTATCTGGCAGGGGGCCTCCGAAGTATCATTTCTCTATTCTCCATCTCCCCAAAGAAGGAGGTGGGGTCAGTCTTCCTAATGTCAAATGGTATGCCTATGCTTCTCACTTGAGGACTGTCTCTTTCTAGGTGTCCTCTGCCTTTCACTCATATCAGAAACATATAGAATTCACCCTAAATTATATTTTCAACATGGATTATTATCTCTTTGGGAATCTCAGGAGATGTCTCCCAATATTGAAATTTAGCAGATATACAGTGGCAACCTTTTGGCAGTGGGTACTTATAGAAAGAAAATCTCTCAGACACTATCCTCAATCAGTTAAGGGTCTTTTGTGATGATATAGCACCCCCCTCCCCACCAGCAGGCTAGACCAAGCTATGAAGAAGTGTAGCCGCATGAAACTGCAGTTCTTTTTTCAATTATTGGACTCTCGAGGTGTGATACCCTTTGTCTTCCTACAGGCCACATTTTAACTTCCATCTACAGATCATTTGAAGTACCTTAAGGTACAGTCCTACCTTCTGGAACAGGGAGCTGCAGTAGCCTTACTCTCTGACAAACTGCCCCAGCTCCCACAACTATTGATGAGTCATCTTAAAGGTGACGCACTTGATGGGGACCTCCATAGTACCCTCTTGGAATGTTTATCTGACACAACTGAATCCATTTTTAGAAATGGAAAAAGGAGCTTAGTAAGGAACATACTTTAGCCATCTGGCTGGAATTTCTGATGCCTGCTTATAGACTTACATATGCCACAAGTTGGTGGGAGTTCTCATGGAAATACAGGTACAGATTTTTCCACTCCCCTGAGATCACAGCAAAGTATGCTGGCCCAAATAGGGGTCAAGCTGGAGAGGTTGTGGGTCGTCATTCACCAGTCAAGCCCATGTATTCTGGTACTGCCCCAAGGTCTGGTCCTTTTGGCAAGCAGTAATTTCTGAACTGGAATATATGTTCACTTGCCCAGGAAAGGTGACTCTGTCATTGATATTGTTGACCCTACCCCTTGAGAGAATCTCCCAACAAGGACCGGCACTAAAACTCCTAATGAGCATAATCCTGGCAGCCAAGAAAGCGATTACCTGGCTTTGGCACACTACCCACATTCCCCCTCAAAGATGCCTTGAAAAATGCATTACAGGCAATATACAGACTGAATAAAATGACCTATACCATGGCAAATGGAACGTAGCTATTTGAAGAAAGATGGCAGGGGTGGGTGAAGTACCACTTGAACAATTACTCCAGCTTTGTCCCATGAAGTAGGCCCCCTCCCCACTTTCATTTTTCTGTCCCCCCCCCACACACACACATGTACACTCCTTTTCTCTCTTCTTCTTTCTTTCACTATTACTAAATGGAACCTGGTAACCAAATATGTCCCCAGGCTGGTTCAGTCCAGCTGATAAATCAATACTGTATTTGTATACTTAGATACAAATGACACAGACAAGAATAATACCATTGTATTTTATTCCTTGATGCTCACTGACAATGCATCATGTAATGTGAACCATATTCCGTAACTGAACTGTATTCTTATACATATGCATTGCATATCGTTCTGTACTGCCTATTTTCCTTTTTTTACTTATTAAAAAATGATATTACAACAACAGAACTGATTTGGGTTTGTTGACCAGGATACCTATTTGGCTAAACAATTGGTGAGTCTGATTCCCTGGAAGGCACCCTTAAGGAGCCAGTCAGTCAGGTAAGGGAATACTGCTGGGTTTTCTGAGGTAAGGTGGCCACCACCAGAGGCAAGCACTTGGTGAAGACCCGTGGCACTGAGGAGAAGCCAAAGGGCAAGACATGAAATTGGAAGTGCCGGCCCTCCAAAAGGTAGCACAGGCATGGTCAATGGCAGTGCTAGATCTTGATGTGCAGATAAACAGCTACAAATCCAAGATGGACCCAGGCCCTGCAGTGCCAGTTACCTGGTGCAGCCATGGGGAAGCAACCCTGAATGCATACACTGACTCACTATGGCAGAGAGCTACCTGCTAGATTCAGCACAAAATAGATCTGGAACAATTGGAAATGCTGAAGTGAAAAATGTATTGCAACAAAATACAGATCCACTGATGCAGTCAAGGGAAACAACTCTAACTAGGTGTCCCAGTGCTTTGTTCTGAGTTCCGTCAGGGGGTGCCATTACTTTGTTCCAGATCTAATTTTTGCTAATACCAGAAGAAAAAATTACTTACCATAGTAATATTATTTCTTACAAGGGATCTCCTAGTAGGATTAGACATAATAGCATGTAGTCTGGATCAGCTGACTGCCCCTGAAACTTTCATTTGGAATTTTATGCAAATGGGTAGAATTTAGAATGCCAAATTCAAACACTGCTGCCTCTTGCTCCCTAACTTTTAAATTCTGTTTTGTAGGTTAAACAGTAGGCTAATCACTAGTTAAAACTAAACACCCTTAACACTAATGTCCTTCCCTTACCAGAGAGGATTGGCTTCAACAGAATAAGAAAAAACAACAAAAGGAGAGCTAGTGGTCCTAGTCACTCTTGTGTGCATATACCATTATAAAAACATTTGGCCAATAATCAATGGCAATGTTTGATGGACCCCATAAAAGTATTGCGGAGCCTGGTTAGGTTATGTAAGGAGAGGTAGGGATGGGAGGTCTAATCCTACTAGGAGATCCCGTGCAAGAAATAACATACCATGGGAAGTAATTTTTTTCTTCAAGACCCAGGAATCTACTAGTAGCATTAGACATAATAGTAGGCTACTGAGCAATGCTTTGGGAGGAGTGTACAGAACCTATTTAGGAAAAAGGTTCTGCAATATGTCAGTGCCAAACCTAACATCAGTCCTGGACTGAACATCCAGGCAAACGTACTTTGTTAAGGTGTGGACTATACTCCAGGTAGCTGCTTTACAGATCTCCAGTAAGGGGATATCCCTTGCAGCTGCCACAGAGGCAGTGGTTCTATGAGTGGAATGTGCCCTGAGGCCCTGTGGTGGCTGCTTATCAGCCTTACTGTAGCAGAATTGGATGCAGTATACTATCCATAATGCAACTGACCATTTTTAGGGCATGCAATGCTTTTCGCACTTCACAGTGACAAATAGTTGTGAGTTGGAACCCCCGAGATCCTTAGTACAGTATGTATAATATAAAACTATATAATAGCTGAGGGACCCTTTTTACATCCAAGCTATGGAGCTTCTGTTCACCCGAACTGGAACTGGCTGTGAAAAATACTGGCAGGGTGATGGACTGATTTAAGTGGAACTCAGTTACCACCTTTAGAAGGAACTTCCTATTGGTTCTAAGGACTACCTTGTCCCTATGGAAGATAATGTAGTTGGGATCAGTGCAAAGAGCTTGGAGCTCACTCTCTCTTCTTGCTGAAGTAATTGCCACTAGAAAAACAGTTTTCCATGTGACATATTTTAGCTCAGCCATAGACACTGGGTCAAAAGGAGGATCCATGAGTTTGGCTATGCACAAATTAAGATCCCAGGGAGGTACTGATTCCCTAACAGGAGGGAACATATGTGCCAACCCCTTGAAGAACTTCTTAAAAATATGGTGTGAAGCTATTGTTTTCTGAGCACCTGAAGATACATAAGTGGATACTGCTGCTAAGTGAACTTTAGGGGTTGCAGACCTAAGTCCTAGAGACTGCAATTGCACCAGGTAATCAAGCACTGTGGACAAACCTGCCCTGAGGGGGCTAATATTCTTAGGCTTGCACCAAATCGTAAATCTTTTCCACTTTGAAGCATAGGTTTTCCTTGTGTAGATTTTCTGAGACACTTTTAGTACTTTAAGTACCTCTTCTGATGACTTGAGCTCAGAAAATTCTAACTCCTCAAGAACCAAGCCTTTAAGTGAAGGCTCTTGAAGCTTGGAAAAATGATCTGCCCCTGGAGAGGCGCAGGCGAATGGGTTGTTCGGCAGACAGACTGAGCAACAAGGGGTACCAAGGCTGTCTGTCCCAGTCTAGGGCAACCAGTATCATGCTTGCAGGCTGGCTTCTCAGTCTGAGAAGAACTCTTGACACCAGAGGAATTGGAGGAAAAACATACAGAAACCTCCCTGACCAATCCAGGGCTAGTGCGTCGCTAGGCACTGTGCACAATGATGGTGGCCTGCAACAATAAAATGGAAGCTGGTGATTATTCCTTGAGGCAAATAGATCTACTTCTGGGATTCCCCAATGCCTGAAAATTGTTTTGAACACTTATCTGTTCATGGTGATCCTGGCTGATTCTGCTGAGTGAATCTGCCAGTGCATTGTCCTTCCCTGGAAGGTGAATGGCAACCAGATGCACCACCAGGGAATAAGCTAGGGACCAAATCTTCATAGCTTATGTGCACAGCTTTGAATATCTGGTACACCCCTGCTTGTTGATGTACCACATGGTGGTTGTGTTGTCTGTCCTGACTTGGACTGACTGACTCCTAAATTGGGTGGCAACAGCCTTTAGGGACAGAAGAACCACTCTCAACTCCAAAAAGTTGATGTGCAGTTTGGATTCCTGAGGTGACCAAACTCCACTGATTTTGAGGTCACCAATGTGTGCCCCCCACCCTAGGAGGGAGGCATCTGTTGTTAGGACCACCATGTGGTGCTTCTGCTGAAAAAGGACACCCTGTCAAAGGTTTTCCCTTTCTTGTCATCATTGCAGGGCCTGTAACAGAGTTTGTGTTACTGGCACCAACTTTGAGATGGGGTCCCTTCTTTAGGACCAGTGTAATCTGAGGTGATACTGGATATCCCTAATTTGAAACCTTGAGCCTGACACTACTGCTGCAGTTCAGGCCACGTGTCCTAGCAATGCTAGGAA
Source organism: Neoceratodus forsteri (assembly GCA_016271365.2). NCBI lineage: Eukaryota > Metazoa > Chordata > Ceratodontiformes > Ceratodontidae > Neoceratodus > Neoceratodus forsteri. Next base: position 1,471,493,013 of record CM057455.1, read on the forward strand.
CCATCTTGCAGTTCTGGGATGACCTAAAACAAAGGATTTTGCTAGTGCCAGTAGATTTGATGCACTCTCCTGAGGGAGAAAAGCCTTTCCTTGGATAGTGTCCCATTCTGCTCCAATGAATTCCAGTGACTGAACTGGATCTAACTGAGACTTTTGAGCATTGATAAGGAAACCCAGTAACTCCATGGTACTATGGGTTACCCTGATGGAGTCTTTTGCTTGATGGTATGACATTCCTGTGACTAGCGAATCATCCAGATATGGGAATACACTGATTCCTTGACCTTTGAGGTAAGCTACCATCACTGAGAAGCACTTTGTGAATACCCGTGGTGCGGAAGTGAGCCTAAAGGGAAGGGCTGAGAACTGGTAATGACCTGAAGGGAGACAGAACCTTAGGTACTTTCTGTGGCAAGGTTTGATTAGAATGTGAAAGTAGGTGTCTTTCAGATCCAGGGATGCCAGTCAGTTTCCTGTTCTTACGGCAGGCATAACTACTGCCGGTGTTACCATTTTGAACTTGGGTTTTGCCAGGTGTCTGTTTAGGTATCTGTGATCCAAGACTGGATGCCAATCCCTGTTTTTCTTTTTGGTGAAGAAATATCTTGAGTACAGACCCTTTCCCTTCTGGGCATGGGGAACTGGCTCTATTGCCCTGACTTGCAGGAGCTTTTTTACTTCCAACTCCAACAGAATGGTATCTGATGGAGTTGAAGGCTAGAAATTCTTGTGGCCCCGTAGTTTTGGAAATTGCTTGAACTGCAGGCAAAGATCCTGACTCACTACCTCCAGTACCCAGTTGTCTGTGGTAATGTTTTCCCAACATTTGAAAAAGAGTGACAACCAGCCTTCTACTGGAAGAGGGGGGAAGCTTGATCTGTGTAGTCAGGGATTCTGTCTGGATTGTGGTCTGGGAGCTGAAGCTAGGCTAGCATGCCTAGTAGATCTTCTGCCCCTACCCCTGTAATACCCTCTAGCCTGTGTGCACTCTACAGGCACAGGGTATGGTGTGAATGATCTGGAGTAGTACCATCTTACCCCTACCTCCCCTTCTTGCGAATCTATAAGAAGTGGAGGCCCTCTCTCTAGAGGAGCTATTCATGTAGGTGATTTTGTACTCCTCTGCCTTTTTCATGTATGCCTCAGTTTTGTCAGAGAAAAGAGAATTGTTTTCACATGGAAAATCCATAGCCTTTAGTTGGGTGTCTGGTGTAAGACTGGTTGGTCTGAGCCATGCAAACCTTCTTAATGAAACTGACAATGCCAACATTCTGGATGCAGTGTCATTTGCTTGCACTGCCATGTGAAATTGGTAGTTTGTGGCATCCAGATCCATCCTGGCAATGTCCGCCATATCCTGTGCCACATCTCCTGAAACCTTACCAATTACAGCCATCATGGAGGTTCAAAGTGCTTTATGATATTGTGCAGCAAAAGCTATGTAAGCTGCTTGCCTGAGGAGTAGGGAAGATCCTAAATAACTGTTCTTCTCCATTGTGTCAGTTTTTCTGGAATCTTTGTCCAGATGGTAAGATACCAGAGGGACTTTTGTTTTATCACAGGCAGCAGCCTATATAACACCCTCATGATCTGGATGGGTGTACAGATAATCAGCAGAAGCTCTAGCCAAATGGTATTTCTCTTCCACCTTCTTGTCCACTCCAGTTACAGAGGAACACATCTGCAGTATCTTAAAAGTAGCCTTCCTTAGTGAATGATGGTTAGGAAGCACTACCTTTCTTGAGGGAGTGATACCCATCATATCCAAAAAATCTGTCTCTTCCTCATCATCCATGGATTCTTGTTAGGGGAGGCCCAGGGTGTCAGCTATTTGTCTGACAAAGGAAAAGTGGGATGAAAAATCATCCTGCCCACATGAGGGAAAACCGAACTCCTGGTCAGGGGGTACCTCTGGTTCAATGGGCTCCCCTAGATCTGGTTCCTCCTCATCCTCCTCCTCAATACACACCTGGAGTATTTGTTCCCTGGGAACCAGTGGTGGGATTTGAACCAGTGAACCCAGTATAGAACCTGCATCATGTAGAGCCTGTATAATTTGCAGGGCTCTGGCAATTTTCTCCACAGATGGAGTTTTATTTTTATCTGTTGGGAGCTCTTTTCCTTTTTCAGCATGAGGCGCAACAACATTTTTCTCTTACATTTCTTTTTAACAGGCACAATCTCAGGTGTCTGCTAATTTTTTTCTTTCTAGTTTAATATGCTAGATCTCCTTTTCATTAATTTTGGGGTCTGAGAAGTCCTTAGGGGGTCTCTCCTTTGTCTTGGAGTGAGATGAAGAAGAGCCCTCTTCATTTTGCTTCGGTGAAACTGAGGGTGGAATAGAAGCCATCTGCTCCAATTTTTTGGCTCTTTTCGTAATAGTTTTAGTATAAAAAGCACTACAGATTTCACAATTAGATATAAAATGACTGGGACCCAAGTACTCTATACACAAATCACGGTGATCAGCTTTAGAAAATGTTTGAAAAAACCTGTGGGTCCTGTTCTGTGTTTTGGTCTGACTGACATGCCAAACTGTCAGCAGACTGAATCAAAATGTACAGGAACTGAATTTAGAGCAATAGCAGTTGGTTTCTTAAGTTTAAAAGAGACCATGATTTAAACCAATTTAAATGCCATTCTCCCAGAAAGTGATCAGTTCCTAAGTGAAAAAGGGAACCAACCACTATTCAGTAAAAGAGAATACAGGTCTGAATACAGGCGGAAACACTATCGGTTCCAAAAAGCAAATGGGAACCGATCGCGATTCAGACTAAATACTTTAAATAATAACTGTAAAAGAAAGCAAAACAAATAACAGCTAGCAGTCTGAAACCACAGATTAAAACATACGGTCTAAACAAATTGGTTCTTGTGACTGTGATGGTACCGTTAAGACTAACAAACTCTAAAACTAAGCAAAACAGTAAGAGGCAGAGAAAAAAATAAAAAATAAAAATACCAGTTTTACATCAATTTTAACAGTCTTGCAGCAAGGTTGCTGTGCAGTCTTGGGGGAAAGTCCTGCTTCCTAGACAGAAAATTTGAATCTGACAGTTAGGGAGTAAGAGGCAGCAGTGTTTGAAACTGGCAATCTAAATTCTACTCATTTGCATAACATTCCAAAAGAACATTCCTGGGGCAGTCAACTGATCCAGACTGCATGCTATTGTGTCTAATACTGCTAAGAGATTCCTGGGTCTTGAAGGTACCTTTCTGCCAGCATGCAACAGTTCTGAACTGAAGTTCAGATAAGCATCCTGTAAGTCCAAGGTGTAAACCAATCCCCTTTGCAAGAGCAGGAGGAAGAGCAACAGGAGAGAGTCCATGCAAAACTTTTTGTACACAGTGTATTCGTTCAGGCCTCTGAGGTCCAAGATGGGACATAGATCGCTCTTCTTCTTCTTCTTCCAGATGAGGAAATACTGTAAATAAAAGCCCTGTTTCCATTTGGTTAGGGATACAGGCTGAATTTCCTTTTTGTCTGAGAGAGTTCATGCTTTGGTCAGTAGGATCAATAAACGTTCCGGGGGTTAATGACAAGAGCTGTGAGGATGCACCAGAGAAGGCATTATTAGTTCCAGCCCATGACCCTCCCAGATAATATCTAGGACACAAATGTCTGACGTAATCTCCAACCATGTTGTCAGAAACAGGGAAATCCTGCCCCCTACCTGGTTGCCCAATAGAGGGGCAACAGGGCAGAAGGGGGGGAATTAGAGGCACTGCCGGAAACTGGACCCTTTGAGGCTTGGTCATCTGAGGACTGTTTGGGGTAGATACCCCTATGGCACATCAACTGGACCCCATGCATACAAGGAGCAGGAACCTCTGTTAAAAGTATCACTGCCACACCCATGCCAGGGATGGGAAGCAAGGGACTTAAAGGAGCAAAGAGACATTTTTGCAGAATGAAACTTCTTTAAAGTGCCAAACGGTTTCTGGGCAGGAAAGGGTGAGTTAAGGATCAATTATTGAACATTGGTAGTAAAACCAACAGCTGCTAATGCCTCTGAATGCAGATGCCAGATGCTGCTGCATGAGCAGAAACACCAGGGGTGTTGCATGCAGAACTCAATATCTGCTTACCGGCCTCCAATTCATCTGCAACACACTGATGGACTTCAGTCTTAGTACCATTGTCAAGCAATTTGCAACCATAGTAGCTAAAGATTTCCACAGGCTATTCTGATCATGTCATCATCGACATGATGTTGGAATCTCCCACATGGTTAATTCTGCGGGATTTCAATGCCTGGGTCAATGATGAACTCTCACAATTTGGTCAAGACTTCCTCCAACTGATGACTTTGTTGTGCCTCACACAGGTGATTACCTCTATGACTCATAATCAGGGTCACTCATTGGACCTGGTGTTCCTAATGGGGATAGAGATCTCCAACTTGGCGGTAGAACCAGTTGGATGATCTGACAATCACATCATAGGGTTCAGCTTCATGGCTCCCCCTAATGGACCTGCCCCTATGGAGATGGTCCGGTACCACCCTTTAAGGGGTGTGACTCAGATGGTCTAATGGCGGTGCTAGGCCGAGTGATGCTTGGACCCAGGGGAACTGGTACATGCCTATATTAAGGCGACGATAGCGGACCTGGATTCCATAGCTCCTGTCTGTGTTTTCCCCCTCACTCTTCACCCAAGATCCCCATTGTTGATGGGACCTTGAAGGAGTTGAGGACAGTGGGGCGAAGGCTGTAGAGGTGCTGGCAGAAATCATGTCTGGCTGATGACAGACTTAGACTGATGGGCCATTATAAGGTTTATCAATCAGCAGTCACCCATAAGAAGGCAGATTTCCTGTCCAGGGAGATTGCTGCTGCGCAAAATCAAACAGCTTACCTCTTCTGAACTGTTGACAGATTGCGTAATCCAATCTGTCTCCAGCCTGGAGGAGTTTTTTTCACAAGGGAAGTGTGAGGAGTTTGCTCACTTTTTCACAGATAAGGTTGCCACCACCAGATCTGGGATCTGTCCAGCCCCTCCATTGAGTGTTGCAGAGGTCGGCAAGAGGTTACAAGCACCAAGTTTACCTGGTCTGACTTTAGCCGGCTGGCGATCACTGACATCGTGAGGATCATCCAGACTTTGCGACCAACCTGCTGTAGTTTGGACCCGAGCCCAACACGCCTCCTTATAAGATACCTTAAGAAAATCAGCCCAGTCCTTGCTGAGATAATCTGGAGGTCATTAGAGATGGGGGGGTATTCCCTGCCCCCCTTAAGGAGGTGGTTGTGCGACCACTTCTAAAAACATCCTCCCTTGACCTGGACTGTCTAGCTAACTACAGACCTGTCTCTAACCTGCCCTTTGTGGGTAAGGTTATTGAGATGGTGGTTGCGTTGCAGCTGGATGACCATTTGACCATCCACAATGTCTATGATCCTCTCCAGTCCAGATTTAGGAAGAGGCATAGCAGCGAGATGGCACTTGTTTTGGTACTAAACGATCTCCTAATAGTGAGGGATTGGAGAACCCATTCGATCTTGGTCCTCCTGGATTTCTCTGCGGCATTTTCCACTGTGGACCATGGTGTGCTGTTGAATCACCTGCAGTTTATCTGTGGACTGTCTGGTACAGTCCTCAGTTGGTTTAGATCATTCCTCGAGGGTAGGACTCAGAGAGTGGTCTCAGGGATTCATTTCTCAGCCCCTCTCTCCCTATTCGGCGGGGTACCGTAGGGATCTATCATGTCGCCCATGTTGTTCGCAGTGTATATGCTGTTGTTAGGAGACATTATTAGGTGGCATGGTCTGAGTTTTCACTGCTAAGCAGATGATACTCAGCTATACATGTCCTTTGTGACCGAGCAGGATCAAGCCCTCTTGGTTTTTAAGAACTGTCTCTCCAAAATCCAGGATTGGATGAGTGCCAGCTGGCTGCGGTTGAACCCGGCTAAAACTGAGGTGTTGCTGGTGAACCCAGGTTGCCAGGGTATGGGGTTGCCAGCAGGACAGCCTTCTGTGCTTTGGCTCGGGGATGTCTAGCTGATGACCTCTGACCGGGTGCGGAACCTAGATGTTATTCTTGATAGCAGCCTGACACTGAAGTCGCAGGTGTTGGATGTTGTCAAGATTTCCTTTTACCATCTTAGGAATATCCCCCAGGTGAAGCACCTGGTACCGTCCAGCGATCTTTCAACTCTGGTTCACACCTTCATGACCTCCTGCCTTGACTACTGCAATGCCCTATACCTAGGGCTACTAGGGGTTGATATCTGTCACTTGCAGCTAGTGCCGAATGTGCCAGCAGGGCTGTTTACTGGCTCCTCAAGATTGAGCCATATCACGCTTGTGCTCTGTGGACTGCACTGGCTGCTGGTACAGTGGTGGACCACCTTCAAGATCAAGTTACTGACCTACAAAGCCCTACATGGACAGGGACCCCGCTATTTGCAAGATCTCCTTTGTCCCTACCACCCTCTCCACCTGCTTCGCTCCTCCGATGATGGATTGCTAGTGGTTCCCAAGGTTCAACTGAAAACTTCTGAGGCCTGCTGTTTTGCTTTTGTGGCCCCTACTCTGTGGAATTCTCTACCTCATCGGGTGAGGGCATGCTTGACCATCCAGAGCTTTAAATCTGCTCTAAAAACATATTTATTCAGCGTGTCCTATCCTGACTGATTTAGTTTGACAGCCTGGAAATGTATAAGCTGGAAGTTTTAATAACTAACTAAGGATTTTTAGAGATTTGTTATTGTTTTAATTTGATTGATTGTTTTAAATGTTTGTATTTATTGTTATTGTACAAGCACAATAGACAGACTCTGGAATTGTGCTTTTTAAAAATAAAGATGATTTGATTTGATATAAGCCTGGTAATTGCCAATATGGAGGTCTAGTGAGGCAGCAGAAGTCCATTTGCTGTAACATTCAATTTTCTTAATTCTTTGTCAGGAGACAAAGAGCTTGTAATGGGAGGCCCTAGACCCATCTTAAGTGGCCACCGAGTAAGTATCAGACTGTCTGGTACAGAAAGCCTTCGTAGTAGAGCACAATATTGTTTATCCATCTTGTGAGGGAAAGAAGACAATGTACTGGCCCAGTGCCAGGCAGTCATAGTAGCATTCTCCAAAGCAGGATAAATAGGAGGAATGATCATGGATGGAAGTGTGGGGACCTCCATAAAGTCATAGAGTCCCCATAGTGAAGTCCTCTTCCTCAGCAGCAAAACCTAGCTTGCTCTGCTTCAGGTGAAACAGAACCTGAAATGAGGCATCCTCAGGAAGAGATCTGGAAGTAAACAGAAGGAGACAGTGGCACTAAAGTCAAACCCATAAATAGGTGCCTGTCCTCTTCATCACCTTTCTCCACACCCAGGAGGTCTGGACTGTCCTGATCTTCCTCACCCTCAGGTTAAAGATGGGCAGGAGGGACCACAGGAGTCACAGACTGCTGAGACAGTGTAGGAACTGGCACAGTGACAAAGACTATCACCCCATAGCCAACTCAAAAAGAGTGATGGTAATGCTTGCGTCATTGACAAAGTAATCATTGATGGTAAGGAAGGCAAGAGTCTGAAATTATTCAGAGACATTAGCCAGTATAACAGTGCTATTGTCAGTGGTGCCATCTGGCTGAGCAGACAAGAAAATGATAGAACAGTGCCTGTTGATACACTGGTAAGTGGTTGCATGCTGATAATAGCAGTCAAGCCAGAGCCTACACCTGGCTTTGATGTGTAAACAAGGGTCAAGCCAGTGAAGGAGATCAATGAAGTGGCCTGAGACTTGCCCTCACAGGGATTCAATGGTGATCTGGTCTGGGAAGAAGACTTACAATGTTTGCAGTGATGCTGTCTTGAAGAAGACTTTTTTGACTTGTCATTTAATAAACGAAATTTTTTCCCATGGAGGGCACAGTGTGGTGACTCAATGAAGTTATCTATGGTGTTCCACAGCAGCAGATCTTGTAGAGCAAGCTGGAGATGCCAGGGTATATTCTGATGTTGCCTGCTTGGTATTCTCCATTTTCTGCATCTCCTTATAGCCTGGCTAAAGCCTTGAAAAATTGCATATTCATATCATGCAAAAGGTGCAGACAGCATACACAAAGAGTGTGAGTGTTGTCTCTAAAGATCTTCACCTCGCATGGACAAGCGAAAAACGAGGTGGCTTCTTCAAAGTAGCGAATAACAGCATGCAATAACGATAAAAGTGAGTAAAGAAATATTGTTACTTCAGCTACTGAAGCAGACATAGAAGCACAATGACATCAGACAAAGACCAATGGTCTATTCAGTCTGCCCATAACACCCTCTCATACCCCGAGACCATTTGTCAATATGTTTTTTTTTTGTCTACACTATCCACCCCCTTGCTCCCTGTCTTACTACTACACCCTGAACCTCCCCCACCAGCTTCCACTTATGTCCTCGTGTTCTAGATTCGCTACTCCTGTTGAACAGTTCCTCGCACTTCACCTTGTTCAGGAATCTGAAGCTGCAGTGGGAGAGACTGAGAGCTGGAGGCAGGGACTGTAATAATGAAGAGGGCAAGACTGGGCCCCTAAACTCGCATGAATTTGTACTCGGAGGAAACAATTGATCATACCTTAACACAGCCACATCTTTCAAATACATGGGAGTCACCCTGAACCCCTTCCGGGATTTCACTACTCATGTATCCATAGCCTGTAAGGCCTTCGGTGCAAGCCTAGGTATTGCCTACCGAGTTAGCGCAAATTTATCCCCTTCCACATGGTTCAATATAGCACGTGCACTACTTCTACCTAAACTTACCTTTGGCCTCCCTGTTTTTGCCAACACCACTACCACCATAATGCACAAATGGATAGTGGGTTACAACAACATCTGCCTGCTCACCCTCTCATGCAACCAACTCATTCACCACTTCTAACTTTACAGTAAGCTTGGCTGGCCCTCTTCTCCAGCGCTTTTTGATCTTTCCGTAGGGAATGTTGTCCATAGCATAATAAACAACCAAGTACCCCACCCTCTTGTCTCTTACCTGGTACCTAACACCAACCACTATACTTTACGATCCTCAGGAGCTGAGTGGCTGTCCATTCCCAGATCAAGAACTAGCCTTCTCCTCTGTAGCTCCCAAACTCTGGAAAAGTATACCCCTAGCAGTGCGGCAGAACTCATCAGCTGGTCCTTTAGATCTCAGCCTTGAACCCTCCTACTCCAAAACTACCAATGCAACTGCCAATAATCTCATACACCTCTGAAGTTCCTCCTCCTTCCTGGCCACTGACATTACAACCTAGCATATTTCTCTGTATATGCACTTCTTCATCAGTAGCACTTCTTCCTCACCTGCTAGCTCTCACCAGTTATATCCTCTACTGTTGAGCAACCAGAGACTGTTACTCACCCCTAGGATTTTTCTATTACTGCTAATTGTATCTTGCCCTTAATGCTACTGCTCTACACAATAGTAACTGCTTTAAAATATGTGTACCTTTTTACTATTTGAATCTACTACTATTACTATCTGTACTCTACCCCCAAAGTAACCTTATCATGCTTTAGTGACTATTACACTGTATACCATATTACCTATTGTATCCAATGATCTCCTATTATAGCTCTGTACATAAATACATAGTTATGGTGCAACGATGTGTGAACACTGTATAATCCTTTACTGTTTTATTTTGTTGCTACCCATTATATGTAATTCTTCCTTGTTTGCTGCTGGGTTGTGCCTGAAAATAGGCAAATGTATGCCTAGTGCACCTTACCCAGTCAACAAAAACGAAATAAATAAAATGAATAAATATGACTCAAAGTCAGCCAGCTGGAGCCATGGTGCAGCAAGAATTACATTAGAAGATTAGGCTGGAACGAGCACTGAAGGAGGACATTCTTCTTGTTGATCAAAATCAAATTTCTCGATCTGTGCAAAACAAAATGGACTGAGCGGAGAAGGCAGGCAGTAGGCTAGTTGCCTGATAGAGTGGACTATAATGCACTACTGCTGTTTACTTGTAGCTTACAAAAAAGATTTTTTTTTTCTGTGACTCCCCTCCTACGTCAGACTGTACTGATGGCCATAATCTTGCTGTGTGCCCTTTAACTGCACTGTACCCAGTGTGTCTGAACGTATGCAGCCCAGCACCCATTTCTGTGGTATCTTTCAATAAATGCCAGAAATATTTCCTGGGGTGACTATGGGAGGAAAGAAAAATCCCTTACTCATTACCCAGAAAAAAAATCTGTGCGTTGTGTGACTCTGTCTCTTGTGTGGCGTACTGGCCATCATCCTGCTGTGTGCCCTTTGATTGCACTGTACCCATGTTGTGCCCATGTGCAGCCCAATAACCATTTCTGTGGTAACTTTAAATATATGTCAGAAATATTTCCCTGGGGATACATTGGGATAAGAGACAGAAAAATCCATAATTCATTACAATATAAAATATCTGTGTGTTATGTAACTTCATCTCCTACATGGTGTACTGGCCAGCCCATCATCCTGCTGTGTGCCCTTTGACTGCACTGTACCCCAGTGTGTGACCGTGTGCAGCCCAGCACCATTTTTTTTTTTTTTAGTCTTTGGTAACCAGGTAAGGCCCACTAGGCACAAGTGCCTGTTTTCAGGGGTGACCTGGGAGCACTGGGTGGTTAAGTGGCTAAGTGACTTGTTCAGAGTTACACAGTATGCAAGTGGAGGCTGTGAGAATCAAACTCAGGTCTGGTCTGCTGGATGTACCAAGTTCATTCACACCTCATTCCTCTAACCTCTAGGCTATACTGCCAGCCCCAGTTTCTGTGGTATCTCTAAATACATGCTAGAAATATTTCCTGGGGTGTCTTTGGGAGGAGAGAAAAATCCCTTACTCATTACAAAAAAGTTAAAACAAACATCTGTGTGTTATATGTCATGAATCCGTCTCCTGTGTGGCATACTGAAGATCCTGCTGTATGCCCTTTGACTGCTGCACTGCACCCAGTGCGTGACTCCTATGTGGCACACTTGGCCATTGTCTTGCTGTCACATGCCCTCTGACTGTACTGTACCCAGTGTGTGACCATGTGCCATGCAGCACTTAGTGCATGCTATCATCTTGCGTAAAAGAAAGTGAAATATATTAAAGAAATATTGAAATATAATATAAAAATAAATGGACAATTATTTGCAATACTGAAACAATAATTTTTTATTCAGAGTTATAATTATTGACATTTTGCCTTGCCCTGTTTTGCCTATGCCTATGCCCAATCCATTCTGTAAGCCTTGAACCTGGGATCCAACTTTAGGTGCATCTTCAATTAGCTTCCAGTCCACTGCATCACATTGTCATAAAGCCAAAACCAAATGTTTGAGTTTGGGTGATCCACAGACCACATCATTTTGTAACGCAAGAGTTGTGTGCAGTATTACAACAACTGGCGCTATTATGCCTGATAACACAGATGAAACATCTGGTGCTGGTGAATCAGGTGCTGGTGGTAGTGACAATCTTGGTGGTAGCAAAAATAACTGAAATGTTTTTGGTGCTGAAACTACAACAAACAGCAAAAGAGCAAAAATGAATTATGGTAAAGGGGGACCTTTTAAGAAAACTTGTGCAGCTACTGGTGTCGCACGGAGAGGCACCATAAGGTATGTCATTCATGCTGTTAAAATCCCTCTGACTAGCACTAAGAGTAATGCAAGGGACAATGACTCCGACTCTGACTCGGACAGTAGCACTCAGTCTGACACTGTTGCGACTGGTGATGTATCATCGGTCCCTCAATCAAGCCAAATGAGCAAGTCTGTCGACAAAGAATCGGGTAGCGAAGTTGCAAATAAATCCACAGATGGTGACCATGAGAAGGACATAGCTAGTGAATCCACCACTTCTACATCAGATAAAAATGAAAACCCTCAAGTGCCCCTGCCTACTCTTCTAGCACCAAGAATGGCCTGGGTTCTGCTCAGACAGGTGAAAAACACAGTTTTTAGTTGTCTTCCTAGCACTAAACAAAGTCTGTCACTTCTGAAGTGTGGAATTATTTTTCTGTCAGTAAAACTGATCAATGTAAAGCAATTTGTTCCCTATGCAAACAAAGTGTAAACCGTGGTAAGGTTACGTCATGTCTCAGCACTACAACTCTTAAACACCATCTGAAAAACATTCAATATTGCTTGATCATCCAAAAACCATGTCCTCCACCTTCCAGACCACAGATGAGAAGGATCATGAATCTGTAGAAATGCATAGTGAATTTTGTGAACTTGCAGACAGAACCAAAGCCAGCCCTAGAATCACCATTACCACCAACTCCAATATCATTAGCACTAGTTGCACATTCAGCGATGGCACTGAAGTCCATCACCCCAATGTCTTTCTGGTAAATGAAGCATAATGTCTAATACACCAGCAGAGACATGTTGTAAGCAGCTAACATTGTCTCAGGCATTTGAGAGGAAGGCTACTTTTAACAATAGTCATACAAAAGCATTCATCTTATTCATAAAATTGGGGAATTGTTAGCTGCAGTCCTTCTCCCATGCTATTGAGCAGATCATGAAGATTTTAGGGAGGTCATGAACCTTGCAGAGCCTCATTACAATGTTCCTCATTGAAGATATTTTACCTATATTGAAATACCATTTATGAGGCATTAAAAGTGACAGTGATGCTTGCACTTAAAAATACAGAGGGCGGGGTTATTCATGTCACAACAAATATGTGGACCAACAGTTAGAATATAGATTATATGTCCCTTACCACTTATTTGGTCAGTTTTTCTTCAAAAACAAACACACCCCAAAAGATGGCACCACTGCATATAAAGAAGATTGGGCAAAGTCATACATCTGCAAATATCTTGCAAGAACTAAATGAGCTCCTTAACTACTGGATTTATTCTCATGGTCTAAAATGTGGCTTTATAGTAAATGACAATGGAGCCAACATCTTGAAAGCAGTAGAGGATGGAGGGTTCATGCATGTTTCTTGCTTTGCACAATGCATACATTTAATCGTCACTGGGTTCCTGAACAATGAAACACAAGTTGATGGTATGATTGCTGTTGGCAAAAAAAAACATTGTGACTCACTTTTCACACTCAACCAAGGCTATACGGATATTATCCAAACTGCAAAAGAAACACAAGCTGCCCCAGCAAAAGCTGTTTCATAATGTTTCCACTCGGTGGAACTCAACACTTTATATGCTGCAGCGCCTCTTTGGAACAAAATCAAACTGTACATAAATATTGCTCCAGTTACATTATTGGTGATGCCATTATGCTTTCTGTGCTGCAGTGGAAGTTAATGGAGACAGTGTGTTGCATCCTAGCTCCTTTTGAGACAACTACAAGGGACATGTCTTCAGAAGGTGCATCTCTGAGTCAGATTATTCCACTTATAATGCTAATTTCATATTATCTGAGTTTTCTGACTCTACAGATAGAAAGAGAAAGATCTGAAGAGGAGACAACATGTTGGCAGTGTCACGGAAATCTTGTAAAGATAATGTGTGAGCACTTCCAAAACGACAGGTTAGTTGCAATGATGTAACCAAAACATTACATACTTGCAATTCTCTTAGATCCCATGTTCAATGCTATACTGTACGTCTTCCAAAAACAGATAATGTAGAGCACTGTAAATTTCTGTTGCTAGATGAGTTGCAGCACTCACAGGAGTCAAACACAGACACACAGTAGCTTCAGGTTGTCATCTCCATAATATGCAGGTCCATCTTCACAAAGAGATACAGAACAGGAAAAGTCATCAAATGTCAGCAGGAGTTCTTCCACAACTCCCACTTCCACCCCTAGTAGCAAACTAAATCTGTGGCAAAACAGTTTGCAAATTGCTGCCATACCAAGTTACATTGATTCTTCTTCTGAGCATTCTGTCCATTGTGGTAGATTGTTTCCTATTGATACATGCCCCTTTGAATGCTAGAGATTGAAAAAGTTAATATGGCCCAAGCTTTATGATGAAACCATTAAATATCTTGGTTGTCCTGCAACAAGTGTCTCTTCAGGACGCATGTTTAGAACAGCTGGCAATAACACGACAGACACCAGAAATAGGTTGCTGCCAGAAAATGTACACACGTTAGCATTTATTAAACTTATTAAGGCAAAATGTTCATATCCCGACAAAAGTATACTAGCTGATCATGATGACTGTTGTTGTGGATGATGATGGTGTCAACTCAGATGGTGGTTGGCAAATACTGTGTGGGTCTGGGAAAAAGGGAAACTTTACAGACTGTGATGAAATGTGGTATCTCTCTGTCTGCTATCATGGACCATATCCAAAAACCACATTCGCCATTTCTGTGTAATGGCAAACTGCTTCGTAGATAGGGCCTAAAGTCAGTGTGTTTTTTATAGGAAAACATTAACATCAGTGGGAACAGGATCAATGACATGAAAGGGACACTGTCAACCCTTTTTGTATCAGATTATTTCTAGTTGAGAACCCATATTGTTGGATTCCTTACCTTCTGTAAAATTCATTGATGTTGCTGGTTGTGTTATTTTCTTCCTTTTTTAGTAAAAGATACGGCAGCAATACAATGAAAAATGTTTTCCTAAAAGAGCAAGTTTCTGCTACAATTAATAAAAATATTGCCATGCCTGTCCAATCTGCCTTACTAGGTCTCAACATAGATACATAGATACATAGACAGTGTCGGCAGATAAGGGCCTATGGCCCACCCAGTCTGCCCATTTGAACTTGTAAGTTCAGTTTATGTTTTCCTAGAAGTCTGTTGCCCCTTACCCCTGACCTCCAGAATTCCTTTATGTCTATCCCATGCATTCTTAAATCCTGTGATTGTTTCAGCCCCCACCACTTCCTCTGGCAGGGTGTTCCACTTGTCCACCACCCGTTCTGTGAAGAAATTCTTCCTCATGTTTCCTCTAAATTGTCCTCCCTCCAACTTCATCCCATGCCCTGTAGTCCTGGAACATCTTTTTTGCTTAAAAATAGTGTATTCCTGCACCCTGTTCCTCCCTGTAAGATACTTGTATGTCTCTATCATATCCCCTCTCTCCCTCCCTCCTCTCCTCCAGGAGTACATGTTCAGTTCCTTCAACCTGTCCTCATAGGACTTGTGATACAATCCATGCACCATCTTTGTTGCCCTCCTCTGAACCTTCTCTACCCTGTCTATGTCCTTACGTAGGTAAGGTCTCCAGAACTCACACTGTACTCCAGGTGGGGCCTCACTAGTGTCTTGTATAGTGGAATTATGACCTCCCTTTTCCTGTTGGTGATGCCCTGCCTATGCATCCCAGCATCCTATTTGCTTTACCTGCTGCCTTGTCACACTGTTTCTCTACCTTGAGGTCATCAGAGATGATAACCCCAAGATCCCTTTCCTGCTTGGTGCATGCTATATCCTCACCCCCAACTGATATATTGTGCCAGGGTTTTTGTGCCCCATATGCATTATCTTGCACTCTTTGCATTGAATTTCAACTGCCAAACCCTGACCATTCTTCAAGTTTCTGCAGGCCCTTCTCATTCTGTCTACACCCTCTGGTGTGTTTACTCTGTTACAGAGCTTTGTGTCATCAGCGAACAGTGAAATTCTGCCTTCTAGGTCCTGCACAATGTCACTGATGAAGATGCTGAATAGGACCGTCCCAGCACTGATCCTTGTGGTACCCCACTGGTCACTCTTCCTCTGTGGAGTGACAGCCATTTACCACCACCCTCTGTGTCCTGCCACCCAGCCAGTTACCTACTCACCACACTACTGTCCTGCCCACACCCATATTCCCAGTTTGTGTAATAGTCTTCTATGTGGCACAGTGTCAAAGGCCTTGCTGAAGTCCAGATAGGCCATGTCCACTGCCCTCCTCTGATCCACCTCCCTAGTCACCCAGTCAAAAATTCAATGAGGTTGGTCTGACATGACCTCCCCTGGTGAAACCATGCTGCTTGTGTCCTGTAGTCCATTGACAACCAGATGTTCCACCAATCTCTCCTTCAGAAGTGCTTCCATGATCTTCCCCACTACCGAGGTGAGGCTGACTGGTCTGTAGTTCCCCGCTTCCTCTTTGTTCCCACTTTTGTATAAGGGGACTACATCTGCTATCCTCAAGTCTTTGGGTACCTCCCCTGTTTCCAGTGATCGGCTAAACAGAATAGCCAGAGGTTCAGCCACCACCTCTCTTAGTTCTTTAAGGACCCTGGGATGCACCCCATCTGGCCCCATTGCTTTATCAACTCTTATTACTTTCCAGTTCCTTTAGGACCCTTTCTCGTGTAAAGGGACTTGTGTCCATTTCTGCACCATTCTCATCCCTTGTACTCCCTTCAGACCCATTACTCTCCTCTTCCTCAGTAAAGACTGAGCAGAAATACCTGTTCAATATGTCAGCTTTACTGTTGTCATCCTCCACGTGGCCCCCATCCTCCCCCTTCAGTCTCACTATCCCTCCCTTTGCCTTTCTTTTTTCACTTATGTACCTGTAAAAGGTTTTGTCCCCTCTACCCACTGATTTTGCAATGTGTTCTTCTGTCCTTCCTTCCTGCCTGCCCTGTCTCTTCTGAATATGTTGTAGCCAGGTATGGCCATCTCCCAGTCGTAGTTATCATTACACCAGGTTTCAGTGGTGGCCACAATATCCAGGTCTGACTGCACCATAACAGTCTCCAGATCTTCCATCTTGTTGCTAAGGATCCTGGCATTTGCACACATGGCTTTCCATGATTTGACCTCCCTAGACTGTTTTGCTGTTCTACTCCAGCCTCTTCCTTGGTTGTCCTTTATCCCTGGTTCTCCTTGCTGTCTGCTCTTCTGCTGAATTTTGCCCCTTTTCTGCCTATCCACCTCTTGGGTGCTAATCTCCATCTTTTGCACACTGCTTTGTAGAGATAGCCACTCCTCTGGTTCACTGGTTCCACTGCTAGCTGTGGGGGGTGAGCAAGTAGGTACCCTTCTTGCTGACCTGCCACCTCCCCTTTGCTAGTTTAAATGCTTGTCAATGTAGCATTTAAACTTATCATTGAGTGCTTGGATTCCCCTCCAGGATGGATGCAGGCCGTCAGGCTTGAACAAACCTCCATCCCTCCAGGTGGGTCCCAGTCACCAATGAATCCAAACCTTCCTCACAGCACCAGATCTTCAACCATGAGTTAAAGTTCCTGGTGCATGCACCCCTATGCTCTCCCTTGCCTCTCACAGGTAGTACTTCTGAGAAAGTGACAGAAGTAGCTACTTGCTTGAGACCCCTCCCCAATTTCCTAAACTCTTCCTAAACTTCCTTTGGCTTCCCATTTGCCAGGTCATTAGTACCTAAGTGGATAATGACATCCAGCTCACCCTCCTGTCTTGCCTTCCCAGTGATCCCCAGGATCTTCCTTCCATCCCTCCATGCCATGACACCTGGTAGGCACCTCACCTCCCTGTCCTCCCCCTCCTGTGTTCCTAGCTGGATCCCTCTTATGATGGAGTCCCCCACCAGGATTCACTTCCTCCTCCTCTGGGGTCTACTGCTTTCCCTGCTGAGGTCACCTCCTTGGCTAACCTCCACATCCTTTCCTTCCACTTCTCTGGGTACCTCTATTTGGTTGTCACCATTTACCAATGTGGCATATGAGTTCTTGAGTGGAATAGGATCTGAGATGTGCCTCTGCCTGACCACTCTAACCCTCCCTGAGCCCACTGTCATCCAAGTGCTCCTCATTCTCGGCATCCTTTGAGGCAGTTGCATTGGACTGGGTGGTCTCTGGATAGGGGTGATGGTACTCTTGACCCAGTTTACTTCCACTCTGAGTCTGGCTACCTCATCCCACAGTCCAGAGAGATGCATGCAGATAGGGCAGCATCTCAGTGTCCAGAAGGTCTGCCTGAGTATGGCTGCCCCACAGCCACTGCATTGCACCACTCCCACATTATACTGCAATTATACTGCTATTCCACTACTTGTCTGCTACTGAAGCTCTCCTAGTTCCCTTTTTATTAATTTACTGTCCTAAAAATCCTGCCACTGATCCTCAGATACTTTTCTTTTAAAAAAGAAAATAAACTAAGAAATAAATAAATGAATCAAAACACTTGTGCTGAGGGTGGGCTTCTTCACTCTTATGCCCCTCCTACTCCACACCCCTTACTATACCCTGTGTTTAGCTCCTGTCAATCAGATTTAACAGGGCATATAATTAAGAGTTCGGGGAAGGGGGGCGAAAATTTGCAGCAATTAAAGACAGCAAAGAAATACACCACCACTATGTTTTAAATTTTCAACAGCCCAAAAACAATTCTAAATAAAGACAACAAAGAAAGTACAATGTCACTAAAAGCCCACAATCTAAGTTTAAAAGAAAAATAGCAATTACCAGTTACTGTAAAGCATTGAATTGAATATGCTTCCTTCCCCCTTCAGGCTTCTTCTGAGAAAATAAAACTCACTTGCTGCCTCAATTCTGACTAAGCCCCACCTCCAGTTATCATGCAGCTGAGGTCAGAGGCCAGACAATTAACACACCTCACCCAAACTACAGGGCAAGTCAGACAAGCCAAGACTAAATTTGCAGCAATTAAAGACAGCAAAGAAATACACCACCACTACATTTTAAATTTTCAACAGCCTAAAAACAATTCTAAGTAAAGACAACAAAGAAAGTACAGTGTCATTAAAAGCCCACAATCTAAGTTTAAAAGAAAAATAGCAATTACCAGTTACTGTAAAGCATTGAATTGAATATGCTTCCTTCCCCTTCTGGCTTCTTCTGAGAAAATAAAACTCACTTGCTACCTCAACTCTGACTAAGCCCCACCTCCAGTTATCACATAGCTGAGGTCAGAGGCCAGACAATTAACACACCTCACCCAAACTACAGGGCAAGTCAGACAAGCCAAGACTAAATTTGCAGCAATTAAAGACAGCAAAGAAATACACCACCACTACGTTTTAAATTTTCAACAGTCCAAAAAACAATTCTAAGTAAAGACAACAAAGAAAGTACAGTGTCACTAAAAGCCCACAATCTAAGTTTAAAAGAAAAATAGCAATTACCAGTTACTGTAAAGCACTGAATTGAATATGCTTCCTTCCTTCCCCTTCTGGCTTCTTCTGAGCTCAACTCCCACTTATGCTGTGCAGTGTGCACCATGACTTTCTTTTTATTCTCTCAATCCTAACCATTGCCAGGTTGTTACTCTTAACATGCTCAATTTTTGGTGGGACTAGGAAATGTTACTGTATAGAAAGTTATATTTTTGCTGTCCATTTATTTTCACTATATTTGCTATTGCTGACAATCAGTGAACATAACGGACAGTGACAGCTGATTAACAGATGCTAATTCAACCTGCTGCCAAATAAAACTGGAAAATGCCTGGAATATTTGATATTAAAACAAGTATTGAGTCACATGTTTTGCCAAACTTAATTGCACGCCTGCTTGAAATGTATGGTAGTGGTGTCATTAAATTGTATCTAGCCTTACTTAGTTTGTTTCAAATCCTACCTTGATCAACTCTAATTGCATATCTCCCCAACATAACAAAGTCACCTTGAAAAGTCACTCATGATGCTGTGTCTCCTCTCCTCCCATTGCATCTTGAGTGGCTAGACTGTGTGGTGGTATTCCCAGCCAGAAAAGATGCAGTGGAAGCTGATCAAAGAGTGCAACATTGCTAATAAACTTTGTGGTGGTAACACCAGTATGAACCGGGGCAGTCTATTTTTCACTTTTAAAAAGAAAAAAGGAATCAGAATCAAACAACTAGCTACATCAGCAGTCTTTACAGAATGTGACCAGTAATAAAATGTGTTTGTTTTTGGCTGCAGTGGGCGGAGCCTGCAGCCATCTTGCAAGCAGCTCTAACCTAAAAATGAGCCACCGGATAGAGACCAAAGAGCTGTTTTGGAGTTGCAGTACGATCATTACGCAACTTCAAAACACTCCACTCACTCCTCCCATCCCCCTGTGGGCACACTACTTTTGTTCTCGTCACCTCCCATGGGCCGTCGTACTCAAGATGGCCACCGATGCTCAGTGCGCATGTGCAAGTAGTTGCACATGTGTAACTTGAGCTCCGGGTGGCCATCTTGAGCACGGTGGACTGTTCTGCCATGAGCTCAGTGAGCTTGGCTGCAGCTGTGTCGGCTCTGACCAGATCTTGCTAAAATAGGCACAATTTCAGGCCTAAGGGCCTGGGTTGACACTGTCCCTTAAACATCACATGCCAACTGCTGCAGCTACATTAAACATTCCGTGAGATATTATGTGGTGAGGAAACCACTTTGTTTTTATGTGAAATGCACATTTTACTTACATAGCAGCTGATGCATTATCTTAGAGAGTTATACGTATTTTGGTATATTTGTTTTTTAATTCAAATGTCTTGACTGACTGCACTTATGAACCTAATATGTGCACTGGTTCCATGTGCTGTGGCTGCAGTACCTTGACTTTGTTGTACAAAGTTTTAAACATAGCAACTTGCGATTTATTTTTTTCAAAGCAACAGCAGCAAATAGTTGAGGTTTGCTAATGTCAGTTAATTGTTTTCATACTTCATGATGATGAGGATATAACTGAGTAAATAAATGTGCCAGTTATTGTTTTTTGGTTTTTTCACTCAGAAAGTGTAATGCAGCTGCAGCAGGAAAACTTTCAGTGTATGGGTGGGTGGGTGGCCGTCTTGGAAGCACCAAGTTAGGTTGACAGTAAACCTGCTGACCTCCTGCACAGCAACGTCACTATACCAACACAGGTACTGTGCTGCCCAAGCCCCCAGTGTTTTCTGTGGGGGGCTATGCCCTCTACACCCCCCATTAGGGGGACTCTGCCCCCCGCACCCTCCAGACTCTAAGATTCTCAACTCTAGATCAGAGTTGGTCTGGGAAGGGGGCAGAACACTGGGGAAAAGTGAAACACAGAAACGGACCATTACAGTGACTGTCGCTGTAGTAGTCATTTTCCGTGTTTTGCCGTCGGGGTGCTGGGCAAAAGGGGCCACCTGCCCTCTTAATACCTATAAGTTGCTGGCTTTAGCAAACAGAAGAAACCATAAATAAACCTAGCTATAGTCATATCAAAGTCAAGGATGATCTTTTCTCTCTCTCCTTATATTGAACAGATTTTATTTCTTTTTGTCCTCAGTTTCACAACTTGTATTTCACTATTATCTTCATTATTGGCAACACAGTTGAAAAAACAGGGGTTGTGTTCTAAAAAGTTCTAAAAAAGATTAGAACCCTAGAACTTTTTCAAAAGTTCTGGACTAGAACCCTGAACCTCAGGAACTTCAGTGGATTCTGACAATCCTACTAGGTGGGCACAGCACAGTTGGACAGGTGCCATAAAAGCAGAGATGGTGTAACAAAGGGTGATGAGGGTGATTCAGGGCTGGCAGGAAGGATCTTATGAGGATTGGCTCAAGGCACTGTACATGTACTTGCTGAAGACCAGATATGAGAGGGATGATATGATTTAGACCTTCAATTTCCTGAAAGGAATAAACAAGGTGAACTGCAAGGAACTACTCAGCATGTGTAACAGCTCATGGACATGGGTGCATGTGTGGAAACTGATTAGAGGGATGTTCAGGAGAGATATGAGAAAGTTTTATTTTACAGAAAGGGTGGTGAAACCATGGAACAGTCTGTCAGTCAGGGTTGTGGGTGCCAAAACCATAAATGTTTTAAACACAGCTCAGACAAAGTGAAGGGTATAATGGTTACTTAGGGTGTTAGTAGTAGAGAGGAGAAAAGGGGGGTGGATAGTGAAGGCTAGTACCCTGTATGGACAATAGCTTCCGAGCTTTGATAGGGAACTATGGGCAGACTAGATGGACCATTGGTCTGTTTCTGCCATCATTGTCTATGTTTCTATGATCCCTGGCATCTAGTGGCCCCAACCCCCCCAACTGTAAATCCGAGCCCTCTCCCCATCATACCTACCCAGGTCCTTCCACTCCCTCCCCCATTGGCCCCCCCACTTGCCCAAGATGGCAGCCAGCTGCCAGTGACTGTGATCAGCATAGCCCCTCTGCTCATTACCTTGGATGGCTGCTGTCTGGTGATAGGGAGTGAATGTGCGCCTACTGTAGAACATCTATTTCTACAGTAGGCATGTGCTCCCTACCTGTCACTCAGACGGTGGCCAGCCGAGGTGGTAGGCACAGGGTCTGGGCCTGTCACCATCACAGTGAGGATACTGACAGCTAGGGTAAGTTGAAAAAAAGACCATTATGGTACTCTAGGGAAGTGGCCACAAAGGTGAAGGAAAAAAGGGTGGCATTCAGGAGGTACAAAGAAACACAGAGGGATGAGGACAGAGAGGTGTACCAGACAAAACAGAGGGAAGCAGGTAAGGCAGTGAGGAGATCAAACGCTCAAACTGAGGAAAGGAGAGCCAAAGGGGTAGCAACAGGGGACAAGACTTTCTTCAGGTACATAAGCGAGAAGAAGAAGGCAATGGGAGGGATAAGTGAGGATAAGGAGGATGGAAGTCTTCTGCTCAATCTTTACAGTGGAGGGCGAGGGTGATAAACCACCAAGGAACATCAGAAACACTGGGCGTGAGGTAGACACAAATCCATTTTCAAAGGAAAGAGTCCTGTAGGGACACTTACAAATCTGAAAGTGAACAAGGCCATGGGACTGGACACAATACACCTAAGGGTGTTAAGGGAACTCAGGGAGGAGCTTGCTGCACCACTGACAACCTTAATCAACAGCTCACTGTAAATAGGAGTGGTTCCAGAGGACTGGAGAGCAGATGTAGTCCCATTTCATAAGAGCGGCAGCAGGTAGGAGGCTAGCAACTACAGACCTATGAGTTTCACGTCAGTGGTGAGGAAATTAATGAAAAATCTGTGAGAAGAAAAACTAATGGAGTACCTTGAATCCAACAGGTTACAAGACCAAAGGCAGCATGGATTCACTCGGGAAGGGGGAGGTCATTCCAGATTAATCTGATTGATTTTTTTGACTGGGTGACTAGAGAAATAGATCAAGGAAGGGCAGGTGGACATTGCCTACTTGGACTTCAGCAAGCCCTTCAACACTGTGTCACATAGGACATTTATAAAGAGTTGGGCAGTCTAGGGATGGGATCTAAAGTGGTAAGCTGGGTAAAAAATAGTTTAATGGATATGCAATAGGGGTGGTGATAAATGGCACTCATTCCAGTGAGGAAAGAGTGACCAGTGGGGTGCTGGAGTACTGGGACCAGTCCTCTTTAATGTCACCATAGAAGAACGGGAAGGAAAGGTATGCCTTTTTGCAGATGACACCAAAATCTGTAATACTGTGGATACTCAGGAGGGGGTGGAGAGAATGAGTAAGGACCTTGGAAAACTCAAGGAGCAGTAGAGGGCATGACAGCTGGACTTCAAAGCCAAAAAGTGCAAAATCTTGCATCTAGGGCATAGAACCCCAAGGGCTGAGTATTTAAATGCTATTTGTTGTAACTTTATGTATATGTTGTTACATGTGTAATGATATACAGGTCACTGTTGAAAATGGGTTTTAACCCAACAGTATGCATCCTGTTTAAAAATAAATGTTATCATTAAAATGATGGTGGAGGTACTGACAGTCACTAAACAGGAAAGAGACATTGGGGTTATCATATCTGCTAATCTCAAAGTGAAGGGACAATGTGATATGGTAGTGGGCAGGGCCAGTGGGATGCTGGGGTATAGGGAGAGGTATTACCTGCAGGAGGTGGGAGGTGGTGTTACCTCTGCATCAGTCACTGGTGAGACCCCACCTGGAGTACTGTGTCCAGTTCTGGAGGCCATATCTCAGAAAGGACATAGACACGGTGGAGGCAGTGCAGAGAAAAGCAACTAAAATGGTGCATTTGTTACATCAAAATCCTACAAAGAGGGACTTGAGGGATCTCAACATATACACCCTAGAAGAGAGAAGGGAGAGGGGGGTACATGAAAGAGACCTACAAGTTCCTTACGCAGGTGAACAGGGTACAGGAGGGGAGTCTATTTCAAATGATTAAGTGCACCAGAACAAGAGGGCATGCAATGAAGTTGGAAAAGGGAATGTTAACAGGGATGTGAGGAAGTATTACTTCACTGAAAGTGTGGTGGGCACCTGGAACAGTCTGCCAGCATTGGTGATGGGAGTGAAGACTGTAGGAGGCTGGTACAATTTATAAAAAGAGAAAGGCCAGAAATTATACTCCTACAAGAAACTCACTTGTCCCGTGATGAGCATGTTAAACTAAAATCATTGGGTTTCCAGGAAAAGATAGCCTCATCTCATAAGTCAGGTAGGAGGAGGGGAGTGGCCATTATGATCCCCAGGGGCATCCTCTTTGAACTACAAGATCAGATCATAGATTCAGAAGGTCATTATGCCATTGCCACAGGAAGGCTGCATGCACAACCAGTTACTTTGGTATCAGTCTACCTCCCCACAGAGTCTAAGAGGGCTATAGCACAAAAATTAAGTTCTCAGTTGCTACAAGGGCAGCTTATATTAGGAGGAGACTTGAATGTCACCCTTATACCCTCCCTAGATGTTTCAAAACCAGCAACCCATAGAGATAACCCCCTGCAAAAGTACTTAAAACACAGCCTCCCCTCCTTGGGTATTATTGACACATGGAGGCATTGTTTCCCTACAACTAAGGGATATACCCACATGGCAGCATGCACCGGAGTAGCATCCTGGCTTGATTATTTATTTATTTTTATTTATTTTAGTTTTTGTTGACCGGGTAAGTGCACTAGACAAATTCTGCCTATTTTCAGGCACGACCTGGGGGAAGGGGGATACAGATGAATGCCAGCTGACCTTGAATCAAATTAAGCTGTTGGTGGTATTTTCAGTGAATGAGGGAAATTTGGCTAGGACACCGGGGAAATTCCCCTACTCTTTTCGATAAGAAGTGCAGCACCCCTCTCATGCTGCACTACAGTGTCAGTACTGGGATATTAACCCAAGTGCCAGATGTGGAAACTGAACCCACAGCCCTCTGATCTCTGGCCTCAGAGGTGAGTGTGCTACCTACTGAGCCACTGACACTAAAATTATCTTTCATGTTAAACTAAAATCAGTGGGTTCCTCCCTAAACTGAACCTCCCTAAACTATGGCTCGAACAGGCACAATCTCTGCTAACCATGATAACCCAACAGGAAATCATCAGTGTATTTTTTTTTGTTGAATCATTTGATCTTTTACTGATTATCTTTTCACAACCACTGGACACCTAGATACGCTTTAGGATGTGTGGCATGGAGTTACATTCCTCTCTGATCATGGCCCAGTGTACGCTAAAATCACCCTGGGGGGTAACAGAAAGGTAATGAATTGGTGCCTGAATCTTTCCCACCTTAGAGACCCCGAATTCAGGTAATTAATCCAAGACTCCATATCCCGTATTCTTGCTGAAAACTCCCAAACGAAGATCTCCCCAACGATACTTTGGGACACCCTGAAGATGCTGGTAAAAGCTGAAATTATAACTTTTTCGGCTAAGAAAAAACAGGCAAGGGAGGTGCATTTCTGAGAGCTGCAGGACGAACTTCAAACCCTGCAATTGTTTCTGACCCAGGGAGATAAGACAGGTACAGAAATGAATAGTGAAACAGAAAGTGCATAAATTAGTAGACCAGAAAACAGAACAGCAATTACTCTATTTAAAACATTCCTACCAGAAGGGAGGACTGCAAGGGGTGAGGAGCCTGGCCCGCAGGCTTCCAATTCAAAAGACAAAAGCCTGTGTGACTAGTATGCTTGACCCCTCACAGGTCAGCTCCATAAACGACCTCAGGAAATTAGGAATATCCTAGCTAAATTTTATCAAACCTTTTACACAGCTGACCCACACCCACCCCTAAATCAGATAACAATATGTTTACAGAACCTGTACCTCCCTAAACTATGGCTTGAACAGGCACAATCTCTGCTAACCCTGATAACCCAACAGGAAATAGTCAGTGTATTTTTTTTTTTGTCGATTCTTTTTCCCTCCAGTCACCACCAACTGGGGCTTCTTCAGTCGACCTGTCTTATCTCCTCCTGCACCTGTGTAACTCGACTCACCCGTGACACACCGATGGAGCCATTTCCCCCTAGAATACACCCCCTGGGGTGGGGCCACCTTCTGCTTCTCTGCGCTTTCCTCTGGCGCTCCATGAGCGGAGGTGACTTCGGGACCAGGTCACAGTGAGCAGGATCCGGCAGTGAAGGTGGGGGCAGGTGACGTCTACCCCCAAGCCAATGAGTGGTTTCCCTTGTTCTGGAGCTCCCCTTAGGCACCCAGACATGCAATGCCACTCAGTGCTGCCAGGTGTGCTCCCGCACCCAGCCCGCAAATGGCTGCTGAGGCACCTCTCCTTGCGTCTTGCGTGATCCCTGGACTGTGGCGCTCCCAGCCTTCGCTAGGAGCCGCTCACGCTGGGGAGTCATCCACCCACCCCAGGAGAGGAGAGTTGTCCTCCGGATGCTCAATCCTCTCCTTCCTCACTGACCCCCAATGACCCTAGCTCGCTCCCGAACCCAGGTCGCCCGCGTGGTGCAAGGTGTAGCATCCAGCGCCTCAACCATCAGCACCACCGGGCCAACAATCGTCAGTGTATTTAAGACAGCAAAGACACTTAAGGCCCAGGTCATAATGGGTAGCCCTCTGAATTCTATAAGCAATTTAAAGATCTCTTGGTCCCGCCTTTGCTGCAGGTTTATCATGCGGTACAGGGTGGAGACCCTCCTTCCCCCAACATGGAAGTATGCAGTAATAGCA
This sequence comes from Neoceratodus forsteri, assembly GCA_016271365.2. Taxonomy (NCBI): domain Eukaryota; kingdom Metazoa; phylum Chordata; order Ceratodontiformes; family Ceratodontidae; genus Neoceratodus; species Neoceratodus forsteri. The sequence continues at coordinate 1,471,519,687 of CM057455.1, forward strand.
GCTAGCTACACCCAAGCCCCAGAAGAACACTGACACTCTGCATCCTATTGACCAATACTGATGATGAATTATGACTATAAAGTGTACATGGCCATCCTCACCCACAAAATAGAATCCCTACTCCCATCTCTTGCAGATCCAAACCAGGTGGGCTTTATCAAGTGTCGGCAGGCCCATGGCACAGTTCGACAAACCTTTCTATTAGTAGATTATGCCCTAACTAGGCAGATCCCATTGTTCCTCTTGGGGCTTGATGCAGAAAAAGCTTTTGATAGGGTCACTTGGCCCTTTCTGTGGGACACCCTGTCCATAGGTGATGGAACTAGAGGTGCTGGGGGTGTTGCAGCACCCCCTAGCTTGAAGACAAGCCCCTCCACCCCCAATGACCCATGGCACACACTAGTTTCTGTGATTTTGAGGGATCCTGCATGACCAGGAGAGAAGCTGACTAGACCCCTGCAGGAACACAGCTTTAGATGGAGGGCAGTTAATGGCAACTGTTTTTAAGACACAAGGCTGGAGGTCCCCGATGAGACATTTTCTACACAACAGCTGAGTTAATGCTGCTTTAATGCAGAGCAAGATCTTTTCCAGGTGCTAACTACAATTGAGTCAGCAATATTTCTAATTAGCTAGCATAAGCATAAGTCAGTCTTTGAGTTTCCGTACAGCTATGCTCTGCCAATGACAGCACTTGCTACCAGAGTTGATGACTGCTTGGCTATGCCCCTTCATCCCCCCAAACAATTATATGGAGTGATCATATATTATTTAGCCTCAACTGTAAGCACTGAGATTATAATCTTGCACGGTTATGTAACTGATTCACATGTGTACCTGGAAAGTACACATGTGGTATACTGGGGAAAAAAACTAGAGCATATGTACCTGAAGTACAGTACTGTATATGTGTATGTAAAAAGGCTATGGTAGCAGGGCACTCCCACAATTAATCTCAGTTTTATATGGTTAAATCTCCGTAGTTCAGCCAGCGAGCGAAGGCACAGACTGAGCTGCAGACAGCTGAAGGAGTTGAGAAGGGGAGAAGGCCTTCCTTCGCTATATAAGCGAGAAAAGGGACAAGAAGGATGGGATTGTTAGGCTTAAGAAAGGAGATGAGTGGGGGTAGGATAACGGGGGGAAAGCAGAGACACTACATGAATACTTCTGTTCTGTCTTCACCTGGGAGAAGGACGGCCCAGTGCCTTCAGGAGGGAGAACAGGAGCAGGGGGGAGGGGAACATGGATGTAGTGACAGAGGAGGATAGAGTAAGGAAGGGGCTGGTAGCAATGAAGGTGGACAAATCACCAGGCCCAGACAGAGTACATGCAAGGGTGCTAAGGGAACTGGCTGAGGAACTCGCAGTGCCACTGGCAGATTTGTTTAATAGTTCGCTGGAGGACATTGTATTGCAGGACTGGAGAACAGCACATGTGGTGTCCCTCCACAAAAGTGATCCCAAATTTGACCTAGGGAATTATAGACCAGTCAGTCAGACCTCAGTCGTGGGCAAGCTCATGGAGACCATACTTAAGGAAAGGTTGATAGAATATCTAGAAGAGCAGGTCTCCAGGATGCGAGGCAGCATGGGTTCATGGGAGGGGGGGTTTGTGTCAAATGAATCTGACTGACTTCTTTGACTGCGTCACTAAGACAGTAGACAGGGGCCAAGCGGTAGACATCCTCTATCTGGATTTCAGCACAGTCTTTGATTTTGTCTCCCACAAAAGGTTGATCATTTCATTTTCATTTTTATTAGGGTTAAACCACTGAGTAAGCTCATTTGAAATGGCACCCAGAGTAAACAATTTACAAACAATAAAGACTTATTACAACACATTTAACAATACATTATAAGGAATAACAATCATACACAATAAAACCATTCAACAGTCATAAAATTAACCATAGCAACATTTAATCTGACAAGTAATATTATCTAAAAACCATTATTTTACTGCATTTATTTAGAAGGGGTTAATGTTAAACAATTGGAACTTGTGTGGTAAATTATTCCAATAAAAGGGTACCATTTGACTATATAAATGCATTGATCTTTGTGTTTTGGCTATAGGAACAGTTAATTCACAGTAATCTGAATTCCTGAGAGATGAGTTTACCTTTCTTTCCTGCAATTTAACTAAATGATCTGGGACTTTACCCAATCCACTTTTGTAGGCTAAGACAAATCTATGTTAATGACGTCTATTCGTAAGGGAAATTCACCCTTAACATTTATACATACTACAATGATGAGTCTTTTCTGGACATTTCAATATCAGCCTGGCAAACTGATTATATAGTGTATCTAATTTCTGTAGTTTACTTTTGTTTGAATAGTTGTACAAAACATTGCCATAATTGAATAAAGGAAAAAGATGAGTTTCAACTATTTTTTTGTATAGTATGACTACCCAAACAGTTCTGGTTATGGTACAAAAGCCCCACTCTCCTGCCAGTCTGTGTAACAAGTTTGTCTACATGAACATTGCCAGAGCCCAAAGAATCCAACCAATATCCTAAATACTTTATAGGAATCTACCTGCTCCAAATGTGCCCCTTCAGCATCCAGAATGGTCAGATCTCTGCCGCTCCTAATTTTAGTTGTGGTTCCAAACAACATGCATTTAGTTTTACCTGTGTTCATTTTAAGTTTAGATCTTCCAAAATAGGCATGGAGACCATTAAAACTAATCTGTAGTTTACTTTGAACTTCAGACGATGATGCAGCAACATAGAGTACTGTATCATCGGCATATAAATGATATGCTATGTCTGGCACACTTTCCTCCAGACCTTTTAAATAAATCAAAAACAACAATGGTCCTAGGACCAAGCCCTGTGGGATTACTTGGACTACTAGCAATGGTGTAGATTCCATGCCATATATAGCAGTTAATTGCTTCCTGGATTGGAAATATGAACAAAACCATTTCAGAGTTACTCTAGTAACCCCTATTTCTGCTAGCCTGTGTAGAAGGATTTGGTGGTCAGCCATATCGAAGGCCTAGGAGAGGTCAACAAGGATGGCCCCGGTCAACTGTCCTGAGTCCATTGCTTTGTTGACATCATCATCCATCATCCAAGACCCTTGCCATGGAGACCACCGTACCATGAGTTTTATGGAATCCTGACTGATATTTATCAAGTTGATTGTTTTTATGTAAAAAAATCATTTAGCTGCCTAGTCAGTAGCCTTTCAAATAACTGTGAGACTTGAGACAGTAGGGATATAGGATAGTAGTTGGTTAACTGGCCAGGGCTGCCCCCCCTTAAAAATGGGGATAACCTTAGCCAGCTTCCATTCCTGCAGGACCACTGCCTCAAACAAAGACCAATTGGACAAATAAGTAAGCGGTTCAACAATCTGGAGTGCAGAGTATTTTAAAAGTGAAGGTGTTCATCTGTCTTGTCCACTACTATGTTGGTTTTCAGTTCCAGCAAGAAATTCATAACTTCATATACCTCTGTCATTCTAAATGTGAAAAATGGGGCCTCTTCCTCTCCTTTCTGGGCTCCAGGGATAACTAGGTTAGGGTCAGAGTTGCCAAAAAAGTTCCCAGCCTCTAAAAAGTACTTATTAAATATATCAGTTGTAGACTCCCCATCAAAGCTACCAGTTGTCTCTAAAAGATGTGCATTAGTCATTTTTTTGATTAGCCATTCATTTATTTTATTATGGACCAAACTTTTGGGGTCACGTGCCGCATCATCAATTTTTGCAATATAAAATGCTCTTTTGGCGTCTCTGATCGAGGTTGCATATGCATTTCTTAACTTCTTATAAATTCTCCAGTCTTTGGGCAACCTCATCTTATGTGCTCTATCCCATGCTAGATTGTTAGACTTTTTTTTAATTTTCATAGTGAGGTGATAAACCAGGGGGCAGATTTATTTTTAATTTTCTTTGTTTTTACTGACAGATGCAGGTTATGCACCTTCATTAATTCCAATACAAAGTTGACTGATCTCAGGGTTGGGGGAGAAGATGACCAGATGGGTGGAAAACTGGCTGAGGGACAGAAACCAGAGGGTGGTTGGGGGGGGAGTCATCTGGCACCAGAGAGAGATCACCAGTGAGGTCCCGCGGGGCTCGGTGCTGGGGCCACTGTTGTTCAATGTCTTCATCAATGACATTGGGGATGGCATTAAGAGCAAAATGTGCCTATTTGCAGACAACACAAAGCTCTGTGGGAGAGTGGACACAGCTGAAGGGATACAGGACCTACAGGATGATCTGAAAAAGCTGGGGAGGTGGTCCATGATCTGGCAGCTTGGCTTCAATGCCAAGAAATGCAAAGTTGTGCACATTGTATTAAAAGACAATTGGATGTCCAAAAACAAACCTCAGCATTCACAAGAGCAACAGCCATGGTTGTGAAGGAAACACAGTACTTTGGAGCCACTTAGAAACATTGGAAAGCCAAGCCAGGGCCGTGAATTTCCAGAATATGGGGCTGCCTGAGGACACTGAGGAGGATCACCCCCTAATGTTTATGAAGGACTGGCTCAATGAAAAACTGTTTTACAGCTTGAGGAAGTATTTTGAACTCTTCTCTGTTTTTTATGGGACTGATTTATGGGACTCAGGGTAACACCTTGGGACATTTTGTTTCTATTATTCAGTTCCAGATCCATGGCGACAGACTTTTGTCCTCAGTGTCCCTTACGCTGTAACTGATGATTGTATATGTCAAGTTCTTTTTGAAAAGAAGACCTCTGTGGTTTTAACATAACTTACATTACACTTCTTAAAGTACGTTTGTAGATCAGTGTGTTACCAGCCCTGTAAACTGTTTTACTTTTGGGTTCTCTGGGGTTATCTGTTTTTCCCTGTATAATAGCTTAGGGACAATTGGGGTTTGCCTATTTATGTACTTATGATGGGTTTTTTTCAGCTTTAGGCTGAATGCATGACAATACTTTTTGTCCCTTTGGGATAAGTACTTTGTTGGACTACTCTAATATGGACTTTTTCACATCTCACCCAGTCATGCTGCTCTTGGGCACCATATCAGTGAAAAATTGTTACTTTAGTGTGTTTTGAAATTAGAAGGTTTCTCCCCTATGTTGTACTAAAATATGGTGAATGCATCTTACCCTTTGATTAAGGAGCCTTTGTGCTTCCAGAGGTACAGCACTGCATTTGGACTGTTTACTATATGTGAAAGTATCAACTGTTGTTACAATTGTGACATTTTATAAGAATAATGTTTAAAAAAAGACATTTCTAAATTGTAATATCTAAGTGGATCATAAAATTATACGCTATTTTTCAATGTGTTTGCTCCAAAGGTTTTATGGTAAGCATGTTGTACACAGTGTAGCAAGGACAGTGGTTAAAGCATTTTTACTTGAACACAAGTTGATTCTGTTGTCTTCATTTTATTTACATGGTTTGGGGGTGCAGCTGCAGGGTGGGGAGAATATCCAACTGCAGGAAGGTCAGAGATACAAGCGCTGAACATTGTGGTAACTTGTGCAAGTTAAATTTATGTAATTTTTTCCCTGGAGTCAAGAGTAGGGAAGGCGTAACAAAAGTAAGTTTTATCTTCAATAAAAGCTTCAAAACTCACCACAGAGCATCTAAGACCCTAGAGCTTTTAGGGACCCAGCAGCCCCCAAACCACCAGACTTTATATAAAAATCTTTCACACTGCATTACAGTAATGTCTTTGGGGTGAATGGCTGATGGCATTGTTGGTCAGCCAGTTGCCCATCCCAGTTGCAGCTGCAGACTCTAAGGCCAGGCAGAGTCTCCCACACCGCTGACTCCAGGGGAAAAAAAACTATTTTTTCCTGGCATCAAGGGTAGGGAAGATGTAACAAAAAAGTGTGATTTATCTTCAATAAAAGCCCCATAACTCACCAGAGAGCATCTAAATCCCCAGAGCTTCTGGGGGCCGCTAACAGCCTTCATGTGTCCCAATTGAAAGGATTTTCAGCACCCCCACTATAAAAACTGTTGCAGTGCCACTGTTTATACCTGGATGCCAAGAGCTGCCTACCTAACCTCAAGTGTGTTTGGCATAGTTTTAAATGTATTAGTTTGTATGTATGAGCTTAAATCTATGTATATTTTACTTTGATCTCATATTCAAATGTATCCCCTTTCCCTCTCCACCAGGACGCATTTGGAAATGAGCTATTGTAGCTTAGTATGTCTTTCCTGGTGAAACATTTCAAATAAATAGATAATAAATAATTGAGCCAATCCTCATAAGATCCATTCTGCCAGCCCTGACTCATCCTGATCACCCTTTGTTACATGTCTCCAGCTTGTCCTTGTCTTTCCAGAGGTGAGGACTCCAGAACTGGGCACAGTACTCCAGGTGCGGCCTCACCAATGATCTATAAAGAGGTAGTAATACTTCTTTTCTTCTACTGTCAGTACTTATTTCGATACATCCCAGCATCCTATTTGCCTTACTATAGGACTTGTTGCACTGGCTTAACTGTTTAAGGGAGTCGCTAATGATGACTCCTAGGTCCCTCTCCTTGGCTGTAGTGCTCAGTTTTACCCCTCCTATCCAGTACTCTGTCCTGGGGTTCTTGTTCACTAGGTGTATCACCTTGCACTTTTTGCTTTTGAATTGCAACTGCCAAACCTTAGATCACCTCTCTAGTCTTTGCAGGTCACTCTGCATTTCCCTACTTCCCTTGTCACTATCTACCCTCACACAGAGCTTACTGTTATCTGCAAAGAGATACATCTTGCCCCAGATTCCTTCTCCAATGTCGCTGATGAACTTATTGAAGAGGCCAGGACCCAGAATGGATCCCTGTGGCACACAACTCACGACCTCCCTTTCTTCTGATTTGACACCATTAATCACAACCCTTTGCTGCCTCATTTTTAACTAATTTCCACACACATATTATTATAATTGGGGCATCTGAATGGCAATTTATGTGGGAGGATCACTAGACACCAGGATCATTTTACTACAACAATCTGGGCCATCCAAACTGTGATCAGGGGCCACCCCTACCACCACCCTTGGTCAGCTCGGTGTTATACAGAGTGAACCAGGTGACTTAAAGAAACCAATCAGGCCAATATCCCATAGGCAGGTTATCAGTGCCTGCCACTAGCGGCCGCTATTCCTCCTGATCATACCTCCACTTAAAAAACACTGCTCAAATCTCTAGTCCTACCTCTCCTCCTGCAGAAAGCTGGAAAATTACCAGTCTTTACCAAATTTGGTAAGCTAAACAACTGCATAATTTAAATTTAAACCACCTCATATTGCTTGCTACATTACTAAATCTCTCTCTCTCTCTCTCTCTCTCTCACAGAAAATGATGTCTCCAAGGCCTTTGATACTGTTGATCACTGTATGCTCATAAACTCCATCCTCTCTGTTGCCGTATCCCACGAGGCCACTGGCTGGTTCTCTAACTACCTCCACGGACGTACCCAGCAAGTGAAGAAAAATAACACCCTATCTGCAAACCTTCCTGTCCTGTCAGGTGTCCCTCAAGGGTCCATCATTGGCCTGCTCTTTTTCTCAGTATACTTAAACTCCCTCCCTACGGCCACCACTGGGCATCTTCTCCTTTACGCAGATGATGCTCTGATCTTTAGTCAACATCCAGACCCTACCCATCTCCAAAAGTCCTTACAGGACTCCTTCACAGAAATAGAATCTTGGTTCACCTCCCACAAGCTTGTCCTCAACTATAAAAAAACAAAGGTCATGCTATTTGCCCACCATCACCATAAACACAATGCGGCCATCCTATCTATACAAAATTCCCAGGGTACTACGTTGGAACAAGTTACCAGTTTCAAATATCTAGGGGTCACCCTTGACTCGGCCCTCACCTCCCATGAGCACATAGCATTGGCATGCTCTGCAATTAACACCAGAATTGGTCTCCTGTATAGGCTTAGACCCTGTCTCCATCCTGACGCCCTCCGTTTAGCCATCTCTAGCTCCATCCTCTCCCTGATAGACTATGGCATCATTATCTATGGTGCTGCCTCAGACACTTCCCTGTCCAGCATTAAACGCACTTTCAATAAGGCCTGCTGGCTGGCCACAAGCAGTAATCAGCTCACGCATACCTGTGACCTCTACCAGCAGTCGCCATGGCTTAACTTCTAGGGGTATCTTGTCTATCAGACCTGCTTACTGGCCAAAAAAATCTAACTGGGCTTAGCCCCCCACCCGGCTGTCTCTCACTCCTCCAGCTGAATCTGCAAAGACAGGCCACAAGACACTCTGACATTTCTACCTTTCATGTCCTTTTGGTAAAGACCAATGCTGGACAAAGCTCCTTTCAATATAGGGCTCCTTTCTGGATGAACTCAATCCCTGGTCCTACCCTATCTATCCCCAGGTTGGGGCCATTTAAATCTGAGCTGCGTGACCACCTTGTGAACAGCTCAAACTGTGATTGCAGATAAATCCCCAACAAGTTTAAACCCCCCTGCTGAATATGTACTGTGATTCAAATGTATGAGTTAACCATTTACACCTGTGGTGCTGCTCTATGTAAATATTGTGTACTAATTTCTCTGTAGTTAATCTCTGTATTTGTTATACCATGTATCTGTCTTTATTCTCTGTATGACGTGAAGCCTTTGTAAATGATTTCCTGACTCAAAGGGTTGTAATTCCTAGACTTTAAATAAATAAATAGAGGCCAGGGATACGTTTATTATACTATTTGGCATTGTGATGGTGACCTAGGTTGGGCGACGATGCGTATCACTGTGGTATCCAATGATGATAGGGTTGTGAAAGTGGTAAACAGCACTGCAGTTTCAGGAGTTTAGTGTTTTCAAAACCTTTTTATATAGCGCTGTACCATGTATGCAGGAGGGGATTCCTCATTTGCATGGATGCAGTGGTACAGGATACATATGTATATATACATGATCAGGTTAGCATCTAGGGCCACAAAACATGGCACCCGTCCAGCCACGCTACCTTCAGCTAGCACAGTGCTACCATGTTCATTGCTGTAGTAACCTTCTGAAAATGGGAGGCCTAACTGATTAAAAATCCTAGCCAAAAAGCAAAAAGAAAGGGTTATATTCTCTGTCTGTTTATGTATTTGTTCCAGCTTATTTTGACTGCAAAACTTTTATCAATTTCAAAACACTGCAATGTGACTAAAAATGCTTGTAACAACTTTAGTTAAAATACAGTTTCTTCTTCTTTCATCTGAGTTCTGTCTTTATTTACCTATAAAAATAGTCTGGTGGCTCAGTGGTATGCCTACTGCCTACCATGGTAGCGGCCTGGTTTTGGTTGTGGCCTTGCATCACAAGGGGGGGGGGTCAGCCCAGGGGAAGAGAGGACTGAATATCCCAGGGACTACTCTCCTCTTCCAAAAGGGGGTCTGACCACCCTGCTCTTCAACTGCCACCTAGCAGAGGATGGGTGGCAGGGCAGCGGAGCTGCATAAGGTGGAGGGCTCAGGCAGGCACAAAGTAAATGCATGCTTTTACATGCGCTTGTATCACTGCATGCTTGTCTGCCCAGGGGATGAAATCAGAGGTAGAAAAATGAAAATAATGTACTTACCGTAGTTGCTGAGCTTCCTGAATATCATCACCAATACTTCAGACACATGGGTTTACAGCCAGAGGAACTAGGACCCCAAAGCAGCTTTTTTCCTCTAGGGAGGGAGCCGACATCGGCTAGTGGCACTGTCTGTGTGCAGCATGTACCCACGTGGTTCCACACGCCGGTCAATAACTGCCATCAGCTCCCTCAAGAGTTCTATTCTCCAGGAGAGAAACAAAGTAGAGAGAAATAAAAAGAGGAGCAGAGATGTTCTAACCCAAAGGGATAGTAAAATGATATAGGATATAAAATAAACTAACAGTAGAATGCAACTGGCAACTCAGAGGCTAAGTGTTAGGCCTACTAGATGGCATAAGGGTAGTGGGTTTAAAAAGGAGCTAGACCCTCTAATCACTAGCCAGCCAGAGTGGGTAGTGATAGGTAAGAGAGGGAGGAAACCTGAGCAAATGGCTCTGGCAGAAATAGCAGAGGGGGTAGCCCAATTGGGACCCCTGTACAAATGAGATGGTAAGACGTGCCAAACAATAGAAAATGACACCTGGACTTTCGAAGGGTAATAGCCCTATGGCACAAGATAAGTCTGAGTAGACGTGAAGGTAAACTCACAACCCAATATTATCTTGGAAATAGAGAAAAGGAGAGTAGCATTGGAGTTGCAGGATTAGCAACCCTGGGAAGTCAAGATGTGGCTATCTCCTCTGGCATGCTCCAGATTGAAGTGGGCAACTCCAATGCACAGAGCAAGAGACAAGGGATACAAACCAAAAAAATTAAAACATGAGAAGAACATGGGGATGTACCCTGTGTGAGGCTAGTACATTGATCCACGCAAGTGCATAGTACCCATGCATAGCGTACAAGGGCTGCATACCTTGTGCACTGACATTGTTATGATCTATACCATCTGACCTAATGTGACTTCTATATAATGCAGCTTTTGGTATACCTTGTTGCAGTATTTGCACAGTCTTTGCTCTTTGTTGTTGGAAATGACAAAGTCTATTTGGGGCAGCGAATCTAGTACATTGACATTTGCACGATCCCAACTATTGACCTAATGAGTTTCTTTGTATAACTCATTGCTGTATTGCTCTTTGTAATACCTCATTGTTGTTATTCCACTCTATTTTGTTGTTATCTGTCTGTGTTTTGACGTGGAACCTTTGTAAAAGAACCTCTGGCTCAAAGGTATTTGTAATCCTAGTTATCAATAAATAAATAACTAGAGCATCTGCTCAGTGGAGTTAGATTGGATACTGACCAGGGCACATGTTGCATATAACAACTAACAGGGATATGCCTTATAGATGATATACACCAGGCAGGGAAAAGGAGGGGGGAGAAGAAATAGAGGAAAAGTGAATATTTCATGAAATGAACAACTGAAAACGGCTGTCCTTTATTTTTCTTTGTTAGTGGTAATGGGAGCCACTTCCATTTTTTGTTTTTTGTGAGGGTTGGCAACAGGATTTCCAACCCTCTTTTTTTTTCACCAACAAGTAGCCACCAGTAAGGGCCATTGCAGAGGAGATGGGGTAGTACAGCTACTAGAACCCACAGGGTGAGCTGCCCTGGGCCCTGGCTCACAGCTGAGCTGGGGATGGGAGGTGGAAATTTGAATTAATGGTGAGGATATTCAGGAAGATCAACAATTTCAGTAAGTATGTAATTTTCATATCTTCCCTAAATCAGTCTTCGCAACTGATTCATACACATGGATCAGATTACCAAGCTTCCCAATTAGAGAGGAGCTGGCTCACCCTGAGGGTAATGTCAGCCTCAGCCCTCTGCATGTGAGGGAATACCTGAGGGCAGGGACTCCTCACAGGCCTGGCAAGGCCTGAGAATGTTCAGAGTCAGTCAGGAGGTAGTAATGCCCCCAAAGTTCCCATCTGACTCTCCAGGAAAAAAAGTGAGTCCTCTGGAACTGGAGTTTAGCACCTTTCCCTGGGCCAGAGGCACCAGTTGAAAAAGGCGAAGCCACGCCATCCACAGAATGAAGATTACCAGTTCCAGCCACCCTGGAGGCCACTTCATTGACATCATAACATGTCCTTGTCTGGTGGCTCACCAGTTCCATGCCCTTGGCAGAAATGCAGATGGATTGCCCAACTAACTCTGTGTGTAGCATGGCAGCTAGGACCTGTCCTAGCTGCACCGACAGGTGCTTGTTATAAGGTGCCAGGTGTGCCTGATGTGCTGAGATGCACATCACAGTGCAAGCCAAGGAGAAAGCCTTCCTCCCTAATGCATCTGTCTGCGCAGAGTCCACATCAGGAGTTCAGTTATGCACTGAGTGTCAAGGCCTGTCCGGGGTTTGCAGGACTTGAATCCCTGAAGTGTGTTGAGGTACTGTGCCAGCAGAGCCTGTGGGTGCACAGTACTGCTGGTAGATGTCCCTGGAGGCTGGAGGTAGCAGGAAGGGTTGTTTCCAAACTGTGCTGGAGCATTCTTTTAAGAACCTTGGCTGGGGAAGGATGATGCTGCGGTCATCATTGAAAGCTCCTAGGAGTCCTAACTGTGTGGACAGGGTATTGCACATGGCCAAAAGTGCCAATGTCTAGCACCTGTAGCATGTCCATCAGTAATCTCTGGTTCAGAGAGTAGCCAAAGACTGAGAACTGGTACAAGGATGAATCTGTGCCCTCTGAAGATGTCAACAGAGAGAATTTGCTGGACCTGGAGCCGGGTGGCAGCTGGGGATCATGCAGGAACTGCACACAGTCAGCACTGATACAGTACTAGAACAGCATACCAGCCACACTTCCATGTTGACTCTAGATAATGGGCCCAAGATGACACATGATGCCTGGGATTTCAGGCAAGGGTGGCAGCCCTAGGAGGGTGAGAAAAGTTAGGGGCTCTACTCTATGCCTGGGTTGTGGGATCATTCAGCAGACCTTGCCCTACAGGAAGTATGATGAACTCACCCAAGAAGAGTTGATCTGCAGAAGAGGAATGACTTTGACAGTGCCCATAGAGGAAAATCCCCGGGTGAGGGCAGCGGAACTGTTCGGTGCCCTCGGGGCAGCTCCGGTCCTTGCTAGAGATGGGATTAGCCATAGGACCAGGACAGAATTCCACAACTCTGTTGGTGCCTGATCCTAGGTTAGTGTTATCTTTGGCACCAAACTCAGGGTCAGAAAACTATCTACTTGCAGGACCCCAACCCCGCAGCCGGCACTGTTCTTAGTGCTGTGCCTAGTGTTGGGTCCAGCACCCCCCAGATCAGTTCCAGCTCCTGACACCATAAGCAAGGTCTAAAACTGGTCTGGTGCAGTGAGTGGCACCAGGACAGGGACAGACTTGCATGGGGCACCCTCACTGGCACTATGCCTGGTGTTGGGCTCAGGACTGACATCAGAGCCAGAGCCTCATCCATCTTGGAGTCTGGTATTGTCCTCCTTCTCAGAGCCATGAGGGCTACTCGAGTCAGACAGCAACAATTGAACCTCTGCACAGGATGCTGCCCAGTGCCAGCATCAGTCCCTATCCTGCCACTATGAAAGGTGCCAGAAGGGGGCCCGACATTGCAGCTAGCAGGCCCTGCTCACCAACACTGCAAGTGGCGTCAGGAACTAAGGCAGCACCAGGTCATGACACTGAGGCGTCCTCTGGTGTAGATCAAGCATATAGCTTTGGTTTCACCACTGAGGGCATCCATTGCCCAGGGTGAATGGACCAGGGTGTTGCTCAGCTGACTGCCCAAAAGGAGCTGGCTGGCTACCAGACCCACTCCTCAGGGCCTCCAACACCTTGATGAGGTGATGTTGGTAAGGTCCAAAAAGGGACCCAGGGGAAAGGTCAAAGGTCCTGAACTTGGCAACATGGGTTCTTGGTGTGCCCCTGAAGGTGGCAGCTGGATGACCCAGCTTCAGTGCATGGAATTCAAGAGTATGGAGATCCATAAAAAACAGGCAGTGCTGGAATCCATATAATGTTTAGAGCCAAGAAAGGTCCAGCAATCCTGATGTCAGTCCTTCACGATGTTCGATTTTCCACAGGAACATTGACACATAACTGTTTGTGTTTTTTTTTTGTTCCCTTACTCTTTTTCTTTAACTCGGACAACAAGGACAAAATAGTCCAGTGAAGTTGACACTGTAAAAAATTACTTTGGAGATGTCACAGTAGAAGTTTGATGAAGGCTGAAATGATGCATTGCTCCCATGGTGTGCATTCGATGGTGGGAAGAACAGAACTGAGGTATGTGAAGGAGTTGACGACAGTTATTGACTGGCATGTGGCAACATGTGGGTACATGCTGCATGCAGGAAACACCAGTAGCCAATGTTGGCTCCCTGCCTGGAGGAGAAAAGCTCCCACGGTAGTCCTAGTGCCTATGGGTCTAGACCCATGTGTATGAATGAACAGCGATGTTTGATTCAGGGAAGATCCCCCAATGACAGGATGATCCAACAACCTGCCGCAATCTCTGCACCACCAACCAGGCTTTGCTCTTATCTAGATATGTGTCTCCCTGTGGATGGTCCTTCCCTTTTAGGCCCCACCAGGGAGGATGGGGAGGAAATCCATGAAGGATCTCAGAGCAGGTAAGCCCTGAGAATGAAGGGTGAATCGACAGGACAGGTCAGCAGGCAAGGGGGTCGCTGGGTGACTAAGGAGATAAAAATCTCCAGGAAAAAGAAAGAAATAAAACACAGTTTGGGAAGCTCAAACCACATAACACAGTCATACCATATAAGCAGAGCATGCACTATGTGGCTAGACCAGGACAGGCTTATTAGTGGAGACCCAGTGCCTGGCAAAGATCTGCCCTCCTTGTGGTGTTCCACAGATATTTTGTTATGGGGAGGCTAGGGATTGTGAATGCCACCAGTGAGGCAACACAGTGCAAAGTTATTCAGAACAGAAACATGCAAATCATGCATATGCCAGCTGAGCTCCTGACAAGAATTGGGCCCTAAGCACTTGCTGCAAAAAATATATATTTTGGTTTTTTAACCAAGAATCTTGCTGAAACAAAACAATAAAACTAAATAAATAAATAAAACCTAAATCAAAACAATCTCTGTACACTAGAAACTTGAAAAATGTTTGCTTACACTATCATAGTTCCTGCAGTGCTTCCCAAGCATTCAGTTTAGATAAGTTGCTGGACTAACACTGTAATTAATTACACATAAATCTGATCAAAACCTTAACTTAGAACAGAAAAATGCATGCAGTCCCCTATGTTTATATGGTATGACAGTGCTATATTAGGAATATCCTAGGTATTTGCTTCCCATACAAATGTGTTTTAATAGGAAATGATGGCAGCATTCAGTAAAAAGAATAAATCACAATGTTCTGATAGTCAATTAGAGCAGTGCAAGCAAAACAAGATGGAAAACTCCATAAAGAAGTAGAAGAAGAAATAGCCCTGTTTTTTTTTACCTTCTGCTCTGCAGCTTTAGACATCTTCTCACCAGCTCAGCAGTTCCCTGTATAGAGCCAGAAATGAGTGCAGGAGCAGGCCATTCCAGGGGCAGAACTAATTTCAGTATATAGTGTATTTATTTCACTATATCATCTATTTGTTTCAGTATATAGTGTATGCAGAATGTTTCAACTTACAGTATGTGTCTCACTATGTAGTGTATTTGTTTCCGTATATAGTGTATGTGGATTTTTCAGTCAATAGTGTATGTATTTCAGTATATAGTGTATGTGTTTCGTTATGTAGTGTATTTGTTTCAGGTTATAGTGTATATGGATGTTTTACTATATTGTGTATGTATTTCAATATGTAATGTATTTGTTTCAGTATATAGAGAATGCAGATTTTTTCAATAGATAGTGTATGTTTCAATACATAGTGTATTTGTTTCAGTATGTAATGTATGTGGGTTATTCAATGTATATAGTGTATTTATTTCAATCGACAGTGTATGTGTTTCAATATATAGCGTATATGTTTCAATATATAGTGTATTTGTTTTAGTAGATTGTGTATTAGGGTTGTCAGAACCCTCTGAGGTTCTGGGTTCTAGTTCTAGTCTAGAACTTTTGAAAAAGTTCTAGGGTTCTAATCTTTTTTAGAACTTTTTAGAACTCGAGACCTTTTTTTAATTGTGCTTCCAAAATGAAGATAATAGTGACATACATGTCATGAAACTGTGGGCAAAAACAACTAAATCTGTTCATTATAACAGGAGAGAGATGATCATTGTGACTTTGACATGACTCTAGCTAGGGTTATCTGTGGTTTCTTCTCCTTTGTTAGTAGTAAAAGTCAGTCTCTAATGGGTGCTTACAGAACAACCGACCCACCCACACATATTAGATGCCACACACTTGGTGCCATTTGGCACACAGTCACACATTGGATAAAGTGCAGTCAAATGGGGCACAGCAGCAGCACAGATGGAAAGTACACCATGCAGGATTCACAAATATTTTTTAATGAAAAACAGATTTTTCTCTTCCCTCTGGTCACCTAAAATATTTCTAGGATTTATTTATTTAGCAAAATTCCACACACTTAATGCTCGGAGGCAAACACACACACACACACACACACTGGTAAAAGTCAGTGTAGTCCCAGAGGTCACAGCAATGTGATAAAGTATACCACACAGGAGTCAACAGATATTTAAGCAATAAGGCATGACAAGGTGTGTGTTATGTATCACTCTGGGGTGGCTTGAAGCACGAGGCTACCGAGTGCTTCCACCACCCCAGGAGTGACGTTATTACACAATAACACACACCTTGAGTGCCTTATTGCAAATATATACAATGGCTCGATGTTATACAAAAAATATATATTTTTAAAACGTTTAGTAGATTTTAGTGTGGCAATATATCTTTGTTTCTGAAAAATAAGAGGTCGACATCTGCAAATCCATACAGTGATGTTATTGTGTAATAACATCACTGTCTCAAGCTACACTGACCAATCAGAGTCCAGGAAATGTTCTTGCCATTGTATAATTTTAAATAAAGGATTTTTCCTACCCTGCCTTGTACAGTATCAGCATCATCTGATCCCCAATCTGCTGCTACCCCACCCCTAGTTCTAACATCCCTGCCTCTATGTGCCACAGTTCTCACATTTCTGCCCCTTCAAGCCCCAGCTCTTACATATCTGCCCTGTCCCTGCTCTAGATTTCACTTAGTGTATCTCACTCCCTGCCCCACTTCTTACATTTTGGCCCCCTCTCTACTCCATATTTCTCATTTCAGATCAACCTCATGTCCTAGTTCTCCCATTTATCCACTCCTCTCTGCCCTAATTAATACATTTCTGCCTCCTCCCTGCCCCAGTTTATATATCTTCATCCTCACAACAGATCTCATCCTGTCCCCCCATTATGGGGTTTCAACTCTCCAGTGCATATAGGTTACTGCATATACTGTAGATTGTTTTGTTCCAATGGTTCCCTCATCCGTCCTTTTATTTCCTCATTTAAAACTAACCTTTATATCTTCTGGACATCCTGGTCTGACTGACTGAAGAGTTCCTGCAACCGACTGCTTGCCTGCTGCCTCAGTCGCTGACTGCACCTGAGCCATTTGCCCAATGCCATGCCATGACTGACTGTTTGCTTTCTCCTTTGGCCATCCAACCACTGTTACTATCCTTAATCCAGCGTACACATAGTGCGCAAACATCTTTCCTGCTCCCTTGGCTGGTTGCATACTGCTGATGCAGTTTGCTTGCTTCCCTGGCTGCTCCCACACTTTGTCAACAGCGATTGAGTGGAGAGTGGAAGTGGAAGCAAGCGGCAGTCTTCAGGACTGTGTTTTATTTCTTCATTGGGGCATTTCTGTGGGGATTTACTAGTGTGGCCAGGGCTAGATTTACATTGCTGTGGGCCCTATGCACAGCAGTAACCAATTCCTCCCCCCTCCAATAGCACTGTCATCTTACTCCCATTTTCAGCACCAAGGGTAGGCAACAGCCAGCCAGGAGCAGTAGCCTAAACTGTAGCCAGCCTTCCTGCATCATTGAATACATGGTAATGAAGCAGCCAATCAATACACCATTAAAACACCACTCACAGACTCATGCAACAAGTCCTGCATTAAATGAATGACATTGCTACGTTTAAAACATTTATGTTCACCACACCAACCAATAAGGTCAAACACATTAACGTACTTTATAAATAAGTAACAGCTCCCAACAGCCAATAAATAGCCTCTTAGCCAACACTACACAAGGACACAGTGCCAAATAAACGACAATGCATACATACCAACTGTGCATTTGATTGGCTTTGTACAATGTGTTGGTGTGCTTTGAGTTTCTTTATTTTTTAACTCTTTATTATTGCCATGCAGTCATACAGTTTGATTTTTGAAAGCATATGATTTATGCTTCCTATGCCATAACCGCGCCCCCCAACCTGGCTACTCCATCCCTCACGACAATTTTTTTTTGTACTAAATAAACAAACTTGGTCATTAACATTTTGTCTGTGGGCAGGGGCTGTGGTACTAGTGGCAAAAAACTGTAGCCAGATCCTAATCTTCAGTCTCAGTTCCTGCTTCCAGCCTCTGCTGAATGATTACAGTAGAATATAGAGTATACTGTCTCTGGGTGGGATGGTGGGAACTGCCCAATGATGCATGCATTGTAGGATCTGCTGTACCTCCTCATCCTATTAAACACACTGAGTCCTGCTTGCTGCCTCACTAGTCAATACCGGCATGGCACCGCACCACCCATCGCACACTGGTCAGCACTCAGTAATAGTACAGTAACCAACCAGTCTACAACTCTAGGCAGAAAATGGATTTTGTGCTGAAAAATGACTCACCCTCCCACTGCTGCTGATTTTTAACTGGAGACAATGCATTCCATTCTCTGCCAGCTCATCAGCTGACGACCACGACCTCACAACTAAAAACTCGCGTAGGCAAAAAGGCGCCAAAATTGAAGTGCTGCCTGCTACACATCGATTGGTCTGTCCCTGATCCTGACCTTCTAGGCGTGCGCAAGCTGAATTGTGAAGGTTGGGGAGAGTTTGACTGAGTGCAGCACCGATGTTTGCACAAAAACAGGGAGTAACACGCAGTGGCCAGCCCAAACTCATCTGTGGCTCCTCCTCCATGACTTCACTGACCCTTCCAGTCAAAAAACACATTGTGCCGAATGCTGGCTGCATTATTGGGTTGCATTCTTGAGTGGAGGGCATGGAGGTGAGCAAAAAAAAAGAAAAAGATCCAAACCCTTATGCGAACCCTCTGGTGTTCGAGTTCTAATTTAGAACTCGAACACCAGAGTTTGAGTAGGGTTCGAATCTTTCTAGAACTAGTTCTGACAACCCTATTGTGTATGTGGCTTTTTCAATGTGTATTGTATGTATTTCAATAGATAGTGTACAGTGACATCCCCCAGGATGAAACTCAATTCTGCAGCATTTTGCAGCACTCTGCAGAATGCTGCAGTAGACCTACTGAATAAAGCAATGTAATTTCAATGACAATTAGTCCCTTTTGTCATTCAGGAAAATGTGGCACTACCAGGATGAAGTGAATGCCACAGTTTCCTGCATGACAAAAGGAACTAATTGCCATTGAAATTACATTTCAATATGTAGTATATTTATTTCAGTATATAGTGTATGTGGATTTTTTCAATATATACTGTATTTGTTTCAGTAGATAGAGTATGTAGATTTTTCAGTCTGTAGTGTATGTATCTCAATAGGCAGTGTATGTGTTTCAGTACAGTGTATTTGTTTCAATATATAGTGTATGTGGATTTTCAGTACTCAGTATGTGTATTTCAATAGATAGTGTATGTATTTCACTATATAATGTAATTATTTCACTATATAATGTATGTGTTTCACTATATGATATATGCATTTCAGTATACAGTGTATGCATTTCACTATATGATGTATGTATGTCACTATATAGTGTATACAGTTCACTACACAGTGTATTTTTTTCACTATATGATGTATATATTTCACTATATGATTTATGTAGATCATTACGTAGTGTATGTGTTGTACTATATAATGTATATAGCCAGATATTCTGAATTATGTCCCTAACAGCATCCCATACTCTTAGTCCTGAAATAGCAAGCGTGCCTAAGTCTCACACTCGGAAGTCAGATCAGGAAATGGTCTATCAGGAAATGGTCTATCAGACCTTAAGGTAAACAACTCAGAGAGAGCTGTTCTCTGTTGATATCAGTCCCTTCCTGAAAATGGCAGCTTCCAGTTTACTTCAGTAACAACTGAATTCATAAACCCATTCAAGCCATTTCAACAGAGGAAAGGACTTGGCTCTGAAATAAAGTAAAGGGAGGTTCAGTAGTTAGAGAAAGATAAATAATGTACAGACATTTCAATGACTAAGCAATGTTCATTGTCATGCCTGATTGTACTCACCCTCTCAAAAAATAAGATACAGTTTGTTTTCACTAGGTATCATCCTTGTCATGTTTGACAAGGCTGTAGAGTGCAACTGAATTTTTAGACAATGATCAACTATGTCATATCACATATAACAGTTGTTATGTCTCTCCCCACTAAGTGGGTAAACATACTTCCATCCTGTGCTGGGAACCAAACCTGGACCTTCGAGTTCCAAAGGCAGACGCTCTGACCATTCAGACAATACAAATTCTAATTAACTGAGAAATTCAAATTCTCCTTCAAGTTCCATGCACCGCTGTTTACAAGACCATCACCAGAGGTCCTTCTTCTGTTACTATCACTCAGCACTGTAGCACTACACCACAAGCTGCTTCTTCTCCTATGCTCAAGTAAGTGCACAAGCTGCACACAGGATGTGTCTAGGCATTACAAGCAAAGGGTCAGAGGTTTGATTCCAACCAAGAACAGATATCTGAATTATAATAAGCAAAACGAGAGAGACAAGGGGAGGGATTGTGAGGTTAAGCAGGGCATGTGAGATTGTACAGATGAGGATCAGAAAAATGTAGATATCATATTATGGCCCATACGATGGTTGGAGGAGTAGATAAAGGTCTGTTGACTTATATTAACCACTCCCCAACTAATTTCAGTGGTAGTAAACAATACTTGTTTTTATTTTCCATGTGGGAATCTAATATTTTCTTAAATATATCTTTATTTTTCTGATTACTACTTCCAATGGGAGACTATTCCAGATCCCAACTACCCTTTGTGTAAAGAAATATCCTCTTTTTTTTGCTCCTGAAATGCTTATTCTGGACCTGTAGGGGTGCCCTCTTGTGGTCTGAATGTTCAGCTTAAAGTAAAGATCTAAATCCACCATCATTTCCAGACTGTTGATGATTTCAAACATAAACAATAAATACCCCTATTAAGGTGATTTTCTTTCTTTTTTTTTTTTTTGCTGTCAGTTTGTACTCCTGTTGTTGCGGCCCTACCTCAGGAGGAAGCCCCAAGTCCCGTCCCCCGCCATTCACCAGCCAGCGCTGACCCTTACCCCCAGGGCTTACCCCCCTGGTAGGGCTAGCAGGGCTCCTCAACCCCCACCAAGGACCGGATCCAGTGTGACCAACACTGTGGCTAGCCAAGAGCAGGACATGCGAGGCACCCTCCATCATCTGCCACAACAACCTTTTCTTCTTCAGTTTTTTCTCCTCTTCAGAGATGAAGTGTGCAGTGATGCCAGCAGAAGCAGCGCACATGCTCCCATGCATGTTCCTCCAGGCATCTGCCCCATCTCCGCCCACATCAACAGCATTGGCGTGCTGCCCCAGCCTCTGCTAGAGGTCAGACATACGTCAACCACTGGCATCCCCCTCCCCAGAGAAGGAGAGCAATCCCTGGGATGCTCAATCCTTCTCCTTCCCTGCCGACCCCTGGTGTCCACGCTTGTTCATGAACACAGGCCACCGGTATGGTGCGGGGTGTGGCGTCCAGCACCTCAACCCTCAGCGCCACCAGGCTGGCTATATGATGCTTTTCTAATGAATGTAACTGTAAATGTTACAGCCTATCTTGATATAACATATCCTTATGCCCTTAAATGGACTTTGTCACCCTTCTCTGCACTCTCTCAAGGGAATTAATGTCTGTTTTCATTAAGAGGGTGGATATATGACATATAAAGTGGACAGAGTACTCTTTTGTCTCTACTTTTAAAATATCTTTTAATGTTCCACCATATACCCTCTTTGTTTTAGCAATTGTAATGATGTGAAATTCTTGCATATTAATGATGCACACATTGTGTGATGTCACTGTAGTTTGAATCTTATCTTATACAGATAGAGCTTGGCGGGCTGAGAATCCACTAGTTACAGTATAGAAACCATTCTGTATGTATCTGTGTGTTGCTGGTGTTTTAGTAAAGCTGTTTAAACTCAGATCTGCATCCTCTCATCTTTACATGGTGTCAAAAGATGGAGCACCTGTCCCCACCAACACCGCTACAGCTTACGGACAACTTGACAGAGAACTGGTGATGCTTTAAGCAACAAGTAGAAATATATATTGTGGCCACAGAAATTGTGGAAAAGTCCCAGAAGATCCAAGCAATGACCATCTTACATGTGGCCAGATCAGCAGCCCTGAAAGTCTACAATACATTTGAGTGGGCCAAAGCAGAAGATAAAGAAAACCTGGCACAAGTGATGGACCAATTTGAGAGGTACTGTAACCCACAAAAAAAATCTTACGTTTGAAAGGCATTTATTTAACACCAGGAATCAGAACCCAGGAGAACCGATTGATGTTTATGCCATGGACCTGTGTTTAAAAGCAAAATCCTGTGAGCTTGGTTCATTATGTGATTCCCTATCATGGCTCGAACTATTTGTGGCATTCGTAATGATAGTGTCAGAAGATGTCTATTAAGAGAGGTTGATTTAACTTTACAAAAGGCCATAGACATTTGCAGAGCAGCTGAGTTGTGAGATGCAGCTTAAAACTATGAACGAGACAATGCCTGAACAATCAGCAATTTTATGGCTACTTTCAAGAAAGGGGAGGATGAGAGAGTGAGAATGCGGCTGGAGATAAGATGACAGCTAGAGAGTCTGTGCCAGTAAGGGACACCAAAAGTCGCCAATGTGCACAATGTGTCAATGAACATGGGCATTATAAATTCCCAGCATATGGACAGAAGTGCAGGATTTGTTATAAGAAAAATCATTTCACCTAAATGTGCTGCATTGGAAAAGGCGTGAAAGTTCATGTACTCCACGAGGAATCAGAGAGTGAGACTGAGAATGAGTATAGTATTGAAACTGTGACTAAGAAGGGACAAGATAATGACTGTAAAGTGGCCCTGAATATTTGAGGGAAAGAAGTGGGTTTTAAAATTGATGCTGGTACCCAGTGCAATGTGATGCCCTTTAAAATGTATGAGGTGGTAACCAGAGAACCTATTCAGAAATCTAAGGCAAGGCTGATCTTGTATTCAGGCCTTCAGCTTGAAATGCAAGGTAAGTCACTTTGGCAGCAAGTTTTAAAAAGAGAAATCATGTGATCACATTTCAAGGGGTGGACACAAATGTGACCCCAGTTCTGGAACTGCCTACGTGCTTAGAGATGTATCTTGTGAAAAAAATGTTTTCAGTGAATACAGAGGGGGACTCCACTGAGGAAATTCTGTCCAAGTATGCTGATGTATTTAAGGAACTGGGGTGCCTTGATGCACATATATCAAGCTGGACAAAACAGTGAACCCAGTGATCCACCCGCAGAGGAAAATACCTTTTGCTTTACAGGATAAAATCAGAGCTTAATTAGACAAGTTAGATCAAATGGGAGTTATCGAGAAGTTCAAAAGATCGAGAAGTTCAAAAGACCCACAAGTTGGGTGAACTCCATGGTGGTTATAGAAAAGCCTAATAAAGTAAGAATATGTATTAGATTTAAACAAGGCAATTAAGCAAGAACATTATCCAATGAAAACCACAGAAGAAGCAGCAGCCCAGCTTGCTGGCACAAAAACCTTCTCAGTATTAGATGCACACCACGCCTTTTGTCAAATTAAGCTTGACGAGCCCAGCTCTGAATTAATGACTTTCAATACCCCGTATGGAAGGTATAAATTTAAAAGAATGCCATTTGGAATATGCTCAGCCTCAGAGATGTTTCAAAGAAAAATATCTCAAATATTTGAGGAGCTAGAGGGAGTAGATACTTACATGGATGACATTTTCATTTGGGGAACAAACATGCAGGAACATAATGTGAGACTAGAGAAGGTGTTGCAGATAGCTCGAGAGTGCCACTATCATTAAATCTGCAAAAATCCAAAATAGGCCTGAAGGAGGTTCCTTATATTGGACACAAATTGACTGCTGGAGGGCTACTGGCAGACCCAGAAAAAATCAAAGCAATAGTGGACATGCCCACACCCAAAAATGTTACAGAGTTACAAAGGCTTATGGGGGATGATAAACTTTTTAGCCAAGTTCATACTCAGTATGACAATAATTAACAAGCCACTGAGGGAACTGTTAGAAAAAGACACAACGTGGCACTGGGAAGCCAGACATGAACATGTATTCCAACAGCTCAAGAGAATTATTACAAACCCCTGATGCTGACCCACTATGACCTGAGCAAGTCCGTAGTTCTGTCAGTGGATGCATCATCTGAAGGCCTGGGACCCTGCTTGTTACAAGAGACTAGACCAGTGGCCTATGCATCCAGATCCTTAACTAAACCTGAGAAGAATTATGCTCAAATAGAAAAAGAGATGTTAGCCACTGTTTACGGCTGCACCAAATTCCATCAATACATATATAACAGAAAGCAAATAAAAGTAGAGACTGATCCTCTTGAAAGTTTGCTAAAATATGCTGTACACTGCTCCACCTCGAATTCAGAGAATGTTGCGTACATTGAAAAAATATGACTTACAAAACCCCTCCCCTCAAAAGTGGTGGGGCTTACCTTAGAGTTGTCTCCCTGGGCACTGTGTTTGCCCTCTGCCTGACCATGATCCAGCCTGTGTTCTGCCTCTTGAACCTGGCTAATTCCAGTGATGTAAATGTAAATCCAATGTAAAGTATTGCTGTAACCTTGGTTCCTGCGCGAATGTGCGAACTAATGCCGTCTCGCTGTAGCTTTAAGAAGCTCGGCCCTTGTATAGAGTGTATAGCCTGTACTGGGTCCAAGTGAAACAAAGCTCGGGACCAACCAGGCAGCACTCTTACAAACTCCACTCTGTAGTCATTTACAAGTGCAGAGAGAGCCCTTTCAAATGCTGTAAATATTTATTTCTAAAACTAAACTGTTGTTTAACAAATGAACCTTAAAGTTTGGACTGTTTACATTCTGCACTGTAGCAGCCATGTTTGGTACTTTGACACTGCCTTTTGACCAATGGGAAATCAAGGGGTCTTTGTGGGGTCCTTTCTGCTATGGCTGCTGGTAGAGACTGTGAGCTGTATGCTTGGCACCCATTTTAGCCTATCAGAATGCCAGAATTTTAATTGACAGCTCCAGCAGCCAACTGGATTACAGGACTCTGTTTTCTTCATTTAGGGAGGGACAGTTGTACTGGGCAGTTGCTAGAGGGCTTCCAACAAGGAAGGAGGCTCTGTGTTTGGCTCTAGGGAGAAAGTGGAGAGGCCTGCTTGCTTCTCCACCACCTTGCAGCCCAAAGTGGGTTGTTTTGAACTGCTGAAACAGCCAACTGAATTCTTTCAGCTCTCAAGCTGATAGAGTTGTGATTTCTGCCAAAACTGCCAAGTCTGCCTGAAACTACATCAGAGCCTCTCTGTGAGAAGAAAAGCTAAATGGAACTACTGCAAAGTAAGAACTCTGCCTCAGAGACTGCTGTTTCAATTCAAAGCCTGTTGCTGAAGAGTTGTCTCCTGCCTGATATCCAAAGGAGGAGAATGGAAAATAATTGTGCCAGTTTACTGCCAGAGATTTCCACCTGCAAAGTGGGTAAGCTGCGTGGCCTGTTTGAAACTGAGTCAGAGACTGAATTGTCTATGCAGAGCTCGTATCTTAAAGGAGTAGTCCACCCAAAATTTGCAAAAAACACATGCTGTGCAGAGTGTTTTGATTTGTATGTTCAGGGCTAGTGTGTCCTTCCCTCTGTCTGCTATTAAGAGTTTTTTTCTAAATTAGCCTACTAGCTTTATGGTAGTTTTACAACCCCTGGGGATCACCATCTGAGACAGCTTAATTGTATTCCTTTGTCCTACAATGCATCCTGTCTCATGTGACAGTGATGTAGCAGAGGCCATAAATCCAGCAGAAAGCACTGCTTTACAATTAGTTCACAACAGTGGAGATGGCTATATTTTTAAAATCTATAGAGTTCAGCTTAGTGACTACCCTCATTGTAAAGGTCTTACTGTCCTGAAGAACTTGGCTGCTGGTAATTTTGTGCAGCTTGTAAAGTTTCCAAGATATTTAGTTTGCTTGGCATCTGTGTGTTGAATGTTGGGTCTCTGCTATATCACTGTCACATGAGACAGGATGCATTGTGGGAACAAGGAATGCAATTAAGCTGTCTCAGATCAAGATCTTCAGGGGGTCGTAAAACTGCCATAAAGCTAGCAGGCTAATTTAGGAAAACTCCCAATAGAAGACAGATGGAAGGACACACTAGAATGTCACATATAAATCAAAACACTCTGCACAACATATGTTTTTACATATTTTGGGTGGACTACTTCTTTAAGAGGCTCAAGAAACTGTTGCCACACTGTAAATTCGAATTGTCACCACCTGAAGACCAAATTGGGGAGTCAGCTACCACTGCACCATCCAGCATGGGTTGCAGCCGCCCTTTGGGGCAAAGCCTGGACACGGGGGTGAGTCAGGTTAACCCTGTTCCCTGTATGCTGATCCTGTTCCAGAAGGACAGAAGATTGCAGCCTGCAGCTGAAAGCCAGAGGATCGAATCCTGCTTCAGCACAAATCAGTCTGACACCTTTGCCAGCTCAAGAAGCCATGACACCGTGAGTAAATTCAGGGCCTGTGTCTGCAACCAAATTTAAAGTTATTTTGCAAAGCTTGTTTTGTTCTTCAATTGTCAAGTGCTGTTTAAAATGTTGTGCAGGCCATCGGACCTGGGAATTATAATTGTTTACTATTAAAAGTTTCTGCCTATGGTTTCACCAAAAAGGTTAACAGAAATAAATAAAATTTGTTTGTTTAAGGGTCCCAATGCCGGCCAACCAGTGGCAACACCAGCCAACCAGCTGCAACGCGCCAGCTGCAACTGCTAAGTTCTGGGTACCCAGTGACTTTAACTGGACTGTCTAGGGGGACTACCTGTGTTATTTTAATGCTTTGCCAAACCAACAGATTGCCATTTAATCTGCTTTTGATTTACATCCCCTTACCCTCTTGTTCAAATCCCCAAATAAATAAGATTCATTGTTTGAATGTTAGCACTGTCCCTGAGCATATTATTATCAAGTGCTAGTCTATTGTGGGAAATTAAAAGGTGCATTGTTGTTGCTGAAAATCATTTCTTACAGGTGCACAGGGTGTATTCCAGAAGTCAAGACCCTGTTGGTAAGTGTGGTCACTGCGAGCATATTATTAGCACTCACCAATAATTGTGCAACTAAATGCAAAGCAAGGTGTTATATGTTAATCTATGAGTGGGACCACTGACTGGGGTAGTGGTTAGGTATGACATCTCAGAGGATTGTACTAGCTTGTCACCAAACCCACTTAAGAGTCACTCTGGGTGGAGGCACTGTGCAAATAGTTCTATTGTTGGTATTGAGCCCCTTTTGTCAGCCAAACCAGAACTCAGGCCCCTCAATCTGCATTGTGAGCAGCAGGAGTAGCAGCCTGTTGGGACATGTTGTCCAGGTTACACAAGTAAAGTACAAACCTGGCAAGAAACTACATATTGCTGATACCCTGAGTAGAGCGGTACATAAGAGCCCAGTTATGAAAGATGACATTGACCAATTTGAAGTTCATACTATTGCGAAAATATCGATAACTGATGAAAAACTCCAACAGTTTCAAGAAGAAATGCTGAAAGACCCTGAATTAACTAAGTTGAAAGAGACTGTGCTAAATGGATGGCCGGCTACACGATCCCAGGTGGACCCACTAATCAGGCAATATTGGCTCTTCCGGGAGAAAATCACTACAGGGAGTGCGTTGCTGCTTAAAGAGGAGAGACTCTTAGTTCCAGTGTCACTCAGGAAAGAAATGCTTACTACACTACATGGTCCCCATTTAGGAATTGAAAAATGTAAAAGAAGGGCTCAAGATGTGCTGTTCTGGTCTGGAATGAACAGTCAGCATTTCTTTCTTAATGGCGAGAGATCAGAGGACTCGTTCCATCTTAGTCCTCCTTGATCTTTCTGCAGCATTTGACACTGTGGACCATGGTGTGCTATAGGAGCACCTGCGGTTCATCTGTGGACTGTCAGGTACAGTCCTCAGATGGTTTCAATCATTCTTCGAGGGTAGGCCTCAGAGAGTAGTCACTGGGATTTATTCCTCTGACGCTCTCCCCCAATCCTACGGGGTTCTACAGGGCTCCATTTTGTCACCTGTGCTGTTTGCACTGTTAGGAGACATTATTAGGTGGTACAGTCTGAGTTTTCACTGCTACACAGATGATACTCAGCTGTACATGTCCTTTGTACCCAAAATAACAACTGCCTCTCCGAGATCCACAACTGGATGAGAGCCAGCTGGCTGAGGTTGAACCCAGCTAAAACCAAGGTGTTGGTGGTGGATCCAGATCATTGGGAGGTGGATTTGTTGGCTGGATAACCTTCTGGGCTTTCACTTGGGGGTGTTCAACTGGCTACCTCAGATCGGGTGCGTAACCTAGGTGTTATTTTTGACAATGGTTTGACCCTGAAATCACAGGTGTCTCAGTCATTGTCAAGACCTTGTTTTACCATCTGAGGAATATCGCCCAGGTGAAACACCTGGTTCCTCCTGATGATCTTCCAACATTGGTCCATGCCTTCATGACCTCCCGCCTTGACTACTGCAATGCCCTGTACCTAGGGCTACCAGGGGTTGATATCCATCGCTTACAGCTAGTGCAGAATGCGGCAGCCAGGCTGGTGACTGGTACTTCTAGGACACCTGTTCTCCGCAGACTGTTCTGGCTGCCAGTACAGTGGCGGATCACCTTCAAGGTCGGCTTGCTGACCTATAAAGCCCTACAGGAATAGGGACCCCCCCTACCTGCAAGATCTCCTCTGTCCCTACTGCCCCCCCACTCACTCCAATCCACTGATGAGGAATTGCTAGAGATTCCCAGGGTGCACCTGAAGACATCTGGGGCCAGATCCTTTGCATTTGCAGCCCCTACCCTATGGAATTCTCAACCTCATTGGGTTAGACATCAAGAGCAAGATCAGTCTGTTTGCTGATGATACTAAGGTAGGAGCAGTGGTGGATGACCTAGGGGGATGGCAGAGGTTGCAGAATGATCTGGCAAAGCTTGAAACCTGGTCAGACACCTTGCAACTGGGGTTTAATGCCAAAAAGTGCAAGGTGCTGCATTTTGGAATGAAGAACCCAAGGAGGAGTTACCAGCTGGGGGGAGTGCAGCTAGCCCAGATAGAGGAGGAGAAGGTTCTGGGGGTGCACATTACAGGGTCAATGAACAACTTGGCACAATGTAGGAAGGCAGCCAACAAAATGCTGGGTTGTATTGCAAGGGGTATATCCTCAAGGAAGGAGGAGGTGATTCTGCCACTGTATAGGTCATTAGTTAGACAGAACCTGGAGTACTGCGTGCTGTACTGGCACCCATATCTGAAGAGGGACATTAAGTTACTGGAGGGGGTGCAGCGTAGGGTGACAAAGATGATCAAGGGGCTGGGGGACTTATCATATGAGAGGAGGCTGAGGGAGTTGAACATGTACTCACTGGAGGAGAGGAGGGACAGAGGGGACATGATTGCAACCTTTAAGTACATGAAAGGAATAAACAAGACAGGTACAGAGGGGCTGTTCAAAGTAAGGAAGGGGAGGGACACTAGGGGCCATGATATGAGACTGAAGGTAGGAAGGTTCAGGAGGGAGATGAGGAGACACTTTTTTACAGAGAGGGTGGTGGCTGGGTGGAATGCGTTACCTGCAGAAGTGGTATCCAGTAGAACAGCGGACTGCTTCAAAAGGGGATGGGACAGGACAAGGGGGAGGGTCAATGAAGGGGAAGGGTGGAACGGAGGGCAGCTGCAGAATAAGGGGTGCTAGCTGCACATTCGAGCAGACTTGATAGACCTCTAGGCCTTTATCTGCTGGCAAATTTCGTATACTCGCATGTTCGTATGTTAGAGAGTTCTGGACCATCCAGAGTTTTAAATCAGCCCTCAAAACTTATTTGTTTAGCCTAGCATTCCCGGACGAGCTCAACTTGAGAGTATATTTTATTATATAGTGCTGCTGTAAATTATAAATGCATGATTTTATGACTTTGGATTTTAATATGTCTGTTATGTTTATTTATGTGTATGCACAGTGCATTAATCTGTGGAAAGGCACTTTTAAAAATAAAATTGATTTGAAACTGACTTGATCTAGTGTCCAACTGTGGCATTTGTATCAGCTACAGGAAGGCGCAAACAAAAGATTTCTTAAAGTTGCATGAAATCCCAGACAGACCCTGGCAAAAAATAGGAGCTGATCTGTTTGAATTTTGCAAAGTAAATTACTTGAACCTGATAGACTATTACTCAAAGTTCATTGAGAAATCTAAATTACAAAATACAATAAGTGAGACTGTAATTAATCATGTCAAATCTCAATTTGCCAGACATGGGATACCAGAAACAGTGATAACTGATAATGGGCCACAGTTCACTAGCGTTGAATTTGCCAGTTTTGCAAGGGCTTAAGAGTTCAAACATGTGACAACGCCACCAAGGTAACCCCAGGGTAAAGGGATGGTGGCGAGGGCTGTACAAACAGTAAAAAATTTGCTAAAGAAAGCAAAACAGGACAACAAAGATTCCTATTTGGCACTTTTGGACCTCAGAAATACCCCATTCGAAAGTACAGGCTCCCCAGCGCAGTTGCTGACGGGGCGCAGAATGAGAACGTTATTACTGACCAGGCCAGAACTTTTAAATTCCAAGACAGTGACTACTGATGTCTGCTCTGCTTTGGAAGCTAACCAAAGAAAACAGCAGCACTACTATAACAGGAGTGCACATCACTTACCGGATCTAACCTCTGGACAGAGAGTCTATATGAGAACCATGATGAATAAATGGACTCCTGCAAAGGTGCTATCCCCAGCCACCACACCTTGTTCCTACATTGTGCAGGTGCAAGGGAAAGCACTACTGCAGAAATCGCACAGACATTCTCAGCATTCCTGAGCCACAGTCCAAAGTTTCCCTGGTGACGCAGAGCTGTTACCCCGACATTCAGCTGAGGCAGGGAACTGCCAGTGTGGCAGACAAAGAGAGAGAGAGAGAGAGGCTGTAAGAGGAGGAAAATGACCCAGAGGAGTGGGAGCCAGAGCAATGGCTGAGTAACGGAGAGACCGACCCAGCAGCAATGGAGCAGAACAGGCCAGAGGAGGTAATTGCAGCCATGGCAGCACCCAAGCAGCGGGACACTCATAAGGATCCACCAACAGGAACGTCAGTTGCAACAGCAGCAGCCCCTGGGCACCTGGGACTTAAACCCAATCAGAATAAGCCAGGTAAGTGGGCGGGGTCTTCCAGAGGCCCACACGATATCAGGACTAGACTGCATCAAGGACCTAAACTATGAGACTGTAAAGTATTACATTTATAATTTCTTCTTCTGTCTAAAGGGGGAAATGTGATGATGTGAAGTTCATCCATATTAGAGATGCACGCATTGCATGATGTCACTGTAGATTGAATCTTATACAAATAGAGCTTGGTGGGCTGAGAACCCACCAGTTACAGTATAGAAGCTGTTCTGCATGCACCTGTGTGTTGCTGGTGTTAGTAAAATCCAGTTAGTAAAGCTGTTTAAACTTAAATCTGCATACTTCTCATCTTTACAGCAATCACTTCTCTACATTGATATTCCCAGTTTAGTTTATTGTCCACTATGATTCCAAAATCTTTCTGGGGAAGAGTACACAATGGGAGGTGAGATACTAACAACAACAAAAATGGAAAGGGACCTGGGGGTAGTCATATCAGACGACCTAAAGTTGGGCAATGTGAGAAGGCAGTAAGGAGGGCTGGGGGGATACTGGGATGCATAAGGAGAGGCATCACCAGTAGAAAACAGGAAGTTGTTATCCCTCTGTACAGACAGTTGGTGAGACCCCATCTGGAGTACTGCGTGCAGTTCTGGAGACCCCATCTCCACAAGGACATAGACAGGATAGAGGCTGTCCAGAGGAGGACAACTAAAATGGTGCAGGGTCTGCACCAGAAGACATATGAAGAGAGACTGAAGAAGCTTAATATGTATACCCTTGAGGAAATGAGAGAGAGAGGGGACACGATAGAAACTTTCAAGTACCTCAAGGGAATCAACAAAGTCCAAGAGGGTAGCATCTTTCAGAAAAAGAGATGTGCAAGAATAAGGGGCCACAATTTGAAGATAGAGAGAGGGACGGCTCAGAGGTAATGTGAGGAAGTATTTTTTTACAGAGAGGATTGTGGATGCATGGAATGGCCTTCCTGAGGAGGTTGTGGGGTTAAAAACAGTGAGGTAATTCAAGAATGCATGGGACAGACATAAGGCAATTCTAATGGGGAGTAGGAGGAAGTAGGCTGTTGGTTAACTAGGATCTGCAGCTTATCCATTAGGTAGGGAAATGGTCAGACTAGGTGGGCCAGGCGGTCCTTATCTGCCATCAAATTCTATGTTTCTGTTTTCCACAGTCCACTGTTGTAAGTACTGTATATTACCATCCAGCTTATATTGACACCTCTTATTGCTGTACCCTAGATGTAGCCCCACACACTTTTCATATTAAAGCTCATGCCTCAGGTTTTTGCCCAGCTGTTTATATGGTTTAGGTCTTGTTGTATACAATAGCAGTACCGTAGGAAGGGTGGGGCGGGTGGTGCTCTGGCACCGAGCGCAACCCTCAGGGGGGCGCAATTTTCAACTGAAGCTCATTTATCAACTTGCGCAACTGCTTTTTTAAATTTATTTTGGCTTGGTAAGCTGTAATTATGTCTGGCTGTCAGTAGGGGCGAATCTGCGGACCAAGAACCAGCAGGTTGGGTTGGGGGGGTCACATGAGCTGCAGGCAAATAATTATGTGGTGTGGTGTTGCTGCGATGAGAAAGAAAAGAGAAACTGTGGGCGGGCCAGTGCACGCCACTAGTATAAAAAGTACAGGCAGTGAGACGTAGCACGGAGAGGCAGTTAAACTTGGAGTCAGAGACAATGTTATTGTTGAGAGTAGACCTAGTAATAGAGTGACTAGCAGGCAGCAAAAAGCGATAGACAGAGTGTATGTAGAGAGAGAAGATTGGGAGAGATGATAGACAGAAGACAAGAAAATCCATCTTGAAGATGTTTAAGCAAAGCAATGTGCGCATCACTGTAGTAGTCCGTCTACAGTATGTGCAAGTCCATCCGCCATTTCCCATGTATCTGTGTGATTCTGTATTCCGTATTGTTTTAAAATGAAAATTAATTCTTCAAATCTGTTTACTGTTTAGTTTATTTGTGTCTGTGTGATAGTATCAATAGATAGAGGTGTAGTGTTGTTGTAGGCGCGTGGCAGTGGCAGTGGCAGTGGCCAGGCGCCGCTGGGGGGGGGATTATTCTTGATTGGAATTTAAAAAACGCACTGCACTTCAGTGATCGGGAGGAAGGATTGGATCTGATTTTTAATTTGATTGTGGGACTGGGCCAAGGGACCCATGGCCCAGGCCTGACTCAGGTGTGACAAGACGACTTAGTTGTTCACGGGACTGGGATGGGAGTGAAGACGTTCGCGCCCTCCAGTCTGCTGCTTGTGTGCTGACTAATTGCCATGGTGTGGGCGGGCCACGGGCACCCTCACTACAGCCCACCACATTGTTTTCTCTCATCTTGACCCGCGTTCCTCCTGCACTCCAATTCCACACCAGGGATGCTCCCCCAGTCTCACCCCGTGCTGTTTCCTTCTGCTCCATGCAGACGGGTGGTGGAGGGATGGCACAGACAGTCCCAGTCAGAGCAGAGCCTGCAGTCAGACCAAAGTCATACCGCGACTCCATTGCACTGCACTGACTAGTCTCCCTCAATTTGGTTGGTACATGCTTTTTTTCTTTATTGTACATCTGTTGGGACTGGGTGCCATGTTACAGACACTGTGCAGACTGTGGTCTCTGAATGGCTGGTCGCATGACCCGTGGAGATGGAGACAGGTCAGAAATCATCTCTAGCAACAGTCACAAACAGAAGTAGCTGTGTTGTAATATTCAGTTTTCAGAGGATTCCTCAGTAAGTGCACATGTATTTCCTTACGTCTCAATTTTGAAGATATAGGAAATTCCTATATCTTCAAAACTGAGACATAAGAAAATATGTGTACTGTGTTTTCCTAAGCCCAATTATCCCATTCAAATGTTTAGTATGCTGAAAAATAGTTTGTCGCTCTTACCCATGAATGATACAAGAATCATGCATATGCAGTGCATTGCTTTTAATAAAGATCAAACTAACCTCCCAATAGATTGACACATTTCAGGGACCATGCCCCAACCTAGACCTCAAAAACATAGCTGCAATGCCTTACTTAAAGTAAACTGTAGAAAATAAAAAAATACTGCCTGTCTAAATGTGCTTCTAGCCAGTCAGAGTCTCCTGGCTCAGTTGGTAGCACATCCACCTATGGACCAGAAGGTTGTGAATTCTCTGCCCACACTGGGATCAGACTTGCACCTAAAATGCTGGCATCAGAGTGCAGTAGTAGGGGGTGCTGAACTGCTGGGGTGTGCCATCCTTCGGATGAGACGTTAAACCGAGGTCCCTTCTACCTATTCTGGTGGTGTCCTGGTGGGTGTCCAGGTGGAAGTAAAAGAACCGAGGGGCGCTCTTCGCAAAGAGTAGCGGACATTCCCGGTGTCCTGACCAACATTCCCCTTCCCATAAACCGGTTCATGCAATTGTCCAGGCTGTGTGTGGGTGCTGATGTGCGATATGGCCACCACCACACATTTAGTCACTTCACTACCAGTCTAGCATTGAGTGTAAAGCACTTTGGGATACATTGTATATGAAAAGTGCTATATAAATGCTGATTCTTCTTCCCACACCTCAGATTCATGGCAGCAAAATGTTCCCTTAAATAAGGGGTAGGGACCGACCATGTAGCAAAGGTTTTTTTTTTTTCTTCAAGAAAAGCCCCAAACCTCACCACAGAGCTGGAGCATGTACACCCTCCAGAGCTTCTGGCTCTTTTCGGGGGGGGGGGGGGCACAACATTTTTCTCTTGCCCAGGGCACCCAAATGCCTTCCTACGGCTCTGTACAATAGTATCTGATTGTTCCTTTGTGGCACATACTCCACCTAGTTTGGAGTCATCAGCATATTTGCTGCACCAATTTATAATATTATTATCTAGGTCTGCTATAAAAATATCAGACAAGACTGGCCCAAAGACTGAGCCCTGAGGCAGCCCGCTAGTCACTGTTACTTTTGAAGATACTGTAGTTGACTGCTTATTTTAACTTTCTGAGTTCTTTGATTCAGCCATGCTACAATCCAATTTATGATATTTCTTAATTTCGAAATTACTGCATGATGCAGAACCAGATTAAAAGCTTTTCTAAAATCCAGATAGAGGACATCAGCTGGATTCCCTCTATCTAGTTCTCTACTTATGTCCTTGCAGAAGATTAATACATTTGTTACACATGATTTTCCACTGTGAAAACCATGTTGTTTGGGTTGTAATCCGTTTATGTGTACCCTATGTTTCGAGAACCCATCCTTTATAAGAGATTCCAGGAGTTTACCCAGCACAGAGGTAAGGCTTGTCAGTCTATAGTTTGTAGTTTCAGCCTTTGACCCATCCATAGGGATCCTGAAGAGATACTTTTGCTCAATCTTCACAGTAAAGGGAGAGTGGAGAAAGTACCAAAAAAAAGCAGCAGGAACACTGGAGGGAGGGAGGGAGGTAGACATATGTCCATTCATAGAGGAAGGTGTCCTAAAAGGACTTGCAAATCTGAAAATGGATAAGGTTATGGGGTTGGATGAGGTACACCCAAGGGTGCTAAGGAAGCTTAGGGAGGTACCGGCTGCTTGGCTGACAGTCCTGTTTAACAACTCACTGGAAACAGCAGTGGTTCCAGAGGACTGGAGGAGGACATATAAAGTCCTGCTTCATAAAAGCAGCAACAGGGAGGAGGCTGCCAACTATAGTCCAGTCAGTCTAAGGTCAGTGGTGGGGAAGTTAATGGAGACACTTTTAAAAGAAAGACTAGTGGATTGTTTTCAATCCAGCTGGTTACAAGAACTGAGGCAGCACAGATTCATGGTGGGGGGCATGCCATACATATTTCATTGATTTCTTTCAGTAACTAGAGAAATATATCAGGGTAGGTCAGTGGACATAGTCTGTTTAGACTTCCACAAGGCCTTTGACACCGTGACACATAAGAGGCTTATAAGGGAACTGGGCAGTTTGTGGTTGGGACCTAAAGTGGTTAACTGGGTTTGGAACTGGTATATGGACAGGTGACAGAGGGTAGTGGTAAATGGCATTCACTCTAATCAGGGAGAGTGACCAGCGGGGTACCTTAGAGCTCAGTACTGGGACCAGTTCTTTTCAATTTCTTTGTAAGTGACTTTGCAAAAGAGCTGGAATGGAAGGTATGCCTCTTTTCAGGTGACACCAAAATCTACAACAGGGTAGATGCTCCAGAGGGGTGGAGAGAATGAGCAGAGACCTGGGAAAACTTAAGGAGCGGTCAAGGGTATGACAGCTGTGTTTCAATGCAAAACAGTGCAAAATTTAGTTATTTAGTTTTTGTTGACCGGGTAGGGTGCACCAGGCAGGCAGTTGCCTATTTTCAGGCACGAGCTGGGAGGTTACAAAGCAGGAGAGTACAAGGTCAGTAAGAGAGAGAGAGGTTACCAATTCAATGGAATAGGATAATACATCATGCACCTAGGCCACAGAAACCCAGAGGCAGTGTACAGAATGGGGTAAGAGGTATAGACAGTCACCAAACAGGAAAGGGACCTGGCAGTAATCCTATCCAATGGCCTCAAGGCGGCACGGTAATGAAAGTAGGTAGGGCCAGTGGGATGCATATAAAACAAAAACTAGGTGCACACACCAAAAGTCAGGTGCAAAAGCATCTATTGTGGAGTCCAAGACAAAACACAGGGAAAAGATTATCTCATGCGCATACACCTTATCCTAGACTTCACTGGGGGGCCAGTGGGATGCTGGCGTGCATAGGGAGGGGTATCATCAGCAGAAGGAGAAAGATGGTGATACCACTGTATTGATCATTGATGAGATCCCACCTGAAGTACTGTGACCAGTTCTAGAGACACATCTCAGGAAGGACAAAGATAGGTTACAGGCTGTACAGAGGAGTGCAACTAAAATGGTGCTGGGGCTGCATCAGAAGCCCTGTGAGAAATGACGGAGTGATCTCAATATGTACACCATGGAAGGGGGGAACATGATAGAGATTTATGAATACCTCACAGGGTAAATAAGGTACAGGAGAGCTCATCTCCAGACTGAGTTGGCCAGGATTTGTAGGACCTCCTCTTCCATCCAGGGACCACCAGTGCCACTGCCGTTGCCTCAGAGGTTGCCAAGAAAGAGGAGCGGTTGGACCACAGTGGGCTCAGGAAGGGTGAGGATGGTGGAACAGAGGTGCATCCCTCCAGTTGTACCGCTCCACAATTCCTATGCCATTCTGGCAAAGTGTGGTTCCTCTATGGAGGCACCAGCAATGGAGACCAAGGAGGATGCTGGGAACCTCCACAAAGGAAACCCACAGGAGGGTGGCAGGGGACCCTGAAGGGGAAGGAAACAACTCCTGGTGGGGGACTCCATTGTTAGGAGGATAGAACTGGGGACTGGGGGAGGAAGGGGAGAGGGAGGTAAGGTGCCTGCCTGGCGCCATGGCTTGGAGGGACAGGGAGCGAATCCTCAGGATTGCCGGAGCAGCTGCACAGGGGAGGGAGCTGGATGTCATTGTCCACCAGGACAAATGATCTGGCTAAGAAAGGGATTAGAGAAGTGCAGGAAGAGTTTGTGGAATTGGGGAGGGGCCTTGGTCAAGTAGCCTACGGTAACCTTCTCAGAGGTGCTGCCCATCTATGGCATAGGAGAGGCTAGGGTGTTCCGCACCATGGGATTCAATGAGTGGTTGAAAAACTGGTGTGGAGCTCAGGGATTAGCTTCATTGGGGACTGGGGTCCACCTGGAGTGATGCAAGCCTATACTGGCATGATGGGCTGCATCTGTCCGGGAGGAACCAGGATCTAGGTGATAGGTTTAAATGCTTCATTGGCAAGCATTTAAACTGAGACAAGGAGGCACTGGAAAGGGCAGGGAACTCCTAGTCCCCCCCCAAATAATCATGGTAGTAAGTGCGGCAAACACCAACATAAAGGCGTCGATAGGGAGAAGAGCAGGGGTAAATGGAGAAAGTGACAAAGGCAAGAAGGACTGGGATGGGGCAAAAGGGAGTAAGGCCATCAGGAAATGGAGGGTAATGAGTACCAATGCCCGTAGTCCAGACAACAAGCTCCCTGAGCTGGTGGCCTTGATGGAAGAGGGATGCCTGGATATCATAGCAGTCACAGAAACATGGTACACAGAGAACCATGACTGGGATGTTAACATACCAGGGTACATAACCTACAGGAGAGACATGGAGGGGAGAAGAGGGGGAGGAGTAGCTCTCTATGTAAAGGAAGGGATAAAAGCAACAGAACAAAAGAGTAAACAGGGAGGATAGGAGGCACTGTGGGTCACCTTGGAGACTGGAAAGGGCACCACAATCAGCACAGGGGTTGTGTACAGAGCCCCATGTCAGGGGGAGGGAATGGACAAGGATATGATAGAAGGCATTCTTAGAATGGCAGAGAAAGGGGAGACTGTTAATGGGAGACCTGAATATGCCAGATGTTAACTGGAGCACATTTGCTGCAGCCACATCCAAGCAGGGCCATTCTTGATGCCCTACAGGTGGCAGGCCTCAGACAGCTAGTTTGGAACCCACTCGTGAGGGAGCAATCTTAGACCTCATACTCTCAAGCGGGGCAGTGACAGGATCTCAGATCTAGAAGTGGGTTGCCATCTGGGGACAAGTGACCATCAAACAGTGTGGTTCATATTAAACTCAGCTACAGAGTCAAGCCATACAAAGTGAGGGTACTGGACTTTAGGAGGCTGACTTTGTCAAGATGAGAGGTGCCTCAGAAAAACTAGCAAACAGGCTAGAAGGAGGTGTGGAGCAACAATGGGGAATCATCAAACTGCCATCACCGAGGCAACAAGCCTTTGTGTGAAGCAAATAAACAAATCAAAGCGAAGAAAAAGCCACTATGGTTCTCAAAAGAGGTGGCTATGAAAGTCAGGAAGAAAAAGATAGCATTCGGAGTATAAGGAAACACAGAAGGAGCAGGACAGAGAGCTGTACCAGTTAAGGCAGAAGGAAGCAGGAGGAAGTCAGAATAGCAAAGGCCCAAACTGAGGAAAAGATACCAACTCAGTTAAGAAGGGATAAAACCTTTTATAGGTACATCAGCGATGAGAAAGACAAAGGGAGGGATAGTGAGGATGAATAGAATATGAACGGTGGGTGGGCAGAGGGGACAGTGAAAAAGCAGGGATACTGAATGAATATTTCTGCTCCAGTATTCACAAAGAGGAGAAGTGCCTAATCCAATTAACAGAAGCACTCTTGATGGGGGGGTCGATCCCAGTCCTTTCACAGAAGAAAGGGTTCTGCAAGAACTCCTAAAACTGAAGGTGGACAAAGCAATGGGTCCTGATGGAATTCACCCCAGAATTCTAAAAGATTTAAGGGAGGAACTAGTGAAACCACTGGCTACTCTTTTTAATAAATCATGGGAGGATGGTGTGGTACCCGAGGACTGGAGGAAGGCGGATGTGATTATACCAAGACAGAGGCAGGAAACTACAGACCTGTCAGTCTGACCTCTGTGGTAGGGAAAGTGATGGAGTCACTTCTGAAGGAAAGAATAGTTGAGTACCTAGAGGCCAGTGGAGCACAGGACCCAAGGCAGCATGGGTTCTGGCAGGAAGGTCATGTCAGGCCAGATCTATTAGATTTCTTTGACTGGGTGATCAAAGTAGTAGACCAGGGAGGGGCTGTGGACATGGCCTACCTAGACTTTAGCAAGGCATTTGACACAGTCCCACACAAAAGATTAATAGTCAAATTAACCAGCCTGGGAGTGGGTCCCAGGGTGGTAGCCTGGTAAAACATTGGCTGCACAACAGAACACAGAAAGTAATTGTAAATGGAGTCCACTCTGAAGAAAGAGGGGTTACTAGTGGGGTACCGCAGGGTTCAGTATTGGGTCCAGTCCTTTTTAATGTCTTCATCAGTGACATTGCAGAGGGACTGGAAGGAAAAGTATGCCTTTTTGCAGATGACACAAAGATCTGCAACAGGGCTGATACACAAGGAGGCATGGAAAGGATGAAAAGGGACTTGGCAAGGTTGGAGGAATGGTCAGAAGTCTGGCAGCTAGGATTCAATGCAAAGAAGTGCAAAATAATGCACCTGGGAAACAAGAGCCCAGGGAAGAATACACAATGGGTGGGAGGTAGTAACAACAACAAAAAGGAAAGGGACCTG
The DNA here is from genome assembly GCA_016271365.2 of Neoceratodus forsteri. Classification (NCBI taxonomy): domain Eukaryota; kingdom Metazoa; phylum Chordata; order Ceratodontiformes; family Ceratodontidae; genus Neoceratodus; species Neoceratodus forsteri. The sequence goes on from CM057455.1 coordinate 1,471,559,882, forward strand.
AGGGTAATCATATCAGATGACCTTAAGGTTAGCAAGCAATGTGAGAAGGCAGTAGGAGGGCTGGGGGTATACTGGGATGTATAGGAGAGGCATCAGCAGCAGAAAACAGGAAGTTGTTATCCCTCTGTACAGACAGTTGGTGAGACCCCATTTGGAGTACTGTGTCCAGTTCTGAGACCCCATCTCCGCAAGGACATAGACAGGATAGAGAGCAGTCAGAGGAGACAACTAAAATGGTGCAGGGTCTGCAAGAGAAGCCGTATGAGGAGAGACTAAAGGAGCTTAGTATGTATACCCTTGAGGAAAGAAGGAGAGGGGGACATGATAGAAACTTTTAAGTACCTCAGTGGAATCAACAAAGTCCAAGAGGTAGCATCTTTCAGAAAAAGTGATGTGCAAGAACAAGGGGACACAATTTAAAGATAGAAGAAGAAGGGGTTCAGGGCAATGTGAGGAAGTATTATTTCACAGAGAGGGTAGTGGATGCATGGAACAGCCTTCCTGAGGAGGTTGTGGGGTCTAAAACTGTGGGAGAATTCAAGAATGCATGGGACAGACATAAGGCAATTCTTGTGGGGGGGTAGGAAGAAATAGGCTGTTGGTTAACTAGGATCTGCGGCCTATCCTGTAGGTAGGGAAATGGGCAGACTAGATGGGCCAAGCGGTCCTTGTCTGCTGTCAAAGTCTATGTTTCTATGTTTTAGTATTTTCAGAAGAGAAGGTGCATGAGAACAAGGGGAATGCAATGAAGCTGGAGGGGGGAACTTAGGAGGAATGTAAGGAAGTACTTCTTCACTGTAAGAGTGGTGGGCACCTGGAACAGTCTTCCAGTGGAGGTTGTGGGAGCATAAACAGTGGTGGGCTTCAAACATGCATGGCATAGGCACAAAGAAATCTTGGTAGGAAAGTGGAGGGGAGTAGCCAGAGATCAGGTAAGGTCTGCAGTGACAGTAAGAGCAGGGGAAAATGGGAAGACTGGGTGGGCCAAGCAGTCCTTATCTGCCAACAGATTCTGTGTTTCTGTGTTTCATATAGCACACAAATGGAATTGCTCAAATGGAAATTAGTGAGTAAATAGCACCAGAGATGATAGATGGACTTGTTTTTAAAATTTACCATTTTGCTCCAGCTCTGGCCCCACCAACACCCATTTGTGCCTCCTCCCCCCGTCCTCACTTACCTACTTGCTGTCTGCCCCCACTAAGCCTGGGTTTACCCCCCCCCGGGTTTGGGGTACAGGGTGGGAAATATATCCTCAAACGTGAAAGTTATCAGGCAAAGGAGGAGGTTTCAGAGACCGGTTCAGATACACCGGGGTCCCTTACAGTAGAAGCCAGCACTGAAGCCAAGCGTTATTCCTGTTTTTCTGTCACCCCTTAAGGGCATTGGCATGCAAGGGGAACCAATGCATGTGTTCACTCAGATGTGTGCACTGCATCAAGTGGCTTTCCATTGATTTCCCTTTCCTGATCTCTGAGATGTAAACCATACTGATTAATGATGATGTCATTTAGCTCACCAGAGTTTAATTTATTCGTACTCCTAGACAGTCATAACAAGTTTATCTTTTTAACAGATGGGTGATACATATATATATATATATATATATATACAGTATATAGAATACTGTCTGGGTGAATGTGATTCAATATTTTTTTACACACCCAAGGTATGTTTTGCCACATGAACCAAGAGAGAGAAGCTCAAGTGGTTTATAAAGGAAAAACACACTGAGGGCATGTAAAGAAATGAGTAATCATGCAGTTATCCACATTTTATTTTTTATATCTGTTAGGGTCTGACTTCAAACCGTGAGAAAGCCAACAACTCTGTTGAAACTGTGCTTTGTTAGTGTGACAGCATAATGCCTTCCCACGCAAGTGACAGATCAGCTGTGACTTTTTCCATATCAGCCTGGTGTGACTTCACACCTGGCTAATATGGAGAATACAAGGTCTGATTTCTGGCTGATATCTGACCCTGTCAGTTATTATCAACTAACAGCAATGAAATTAACTGCATTTTGTTTTAAATTATATTCTAAGGGATTTAATTTGCCACATTTTAGTAAGAGAAAAACTGTGCTGTAACTCAAATGACATCACACTGCTTCCCACAGAATGTAACAGCCCTGAGAGTTCAGAGGTAGCTGTGCTAAAACGTAAAAACATTCAATGGTGGCACATTTCAATAATATTTTTATTTAAAGGTTATGTGTTACAAATCTAACTTGCAGCACAGCAGCTTGGTTGCACTGCTTTAGTTAAGGCTGAGTAGGCACTTTAATGTGAAATAGCAACTTCTTTCTGCTTGGTACTGGACCATCTTTTGATCTGAATTTTGATATGCAGGCCTGTCATGTCAAGGTATTCAAACGTTCAAAATTAAGTAAAATCTAGTTCTGTAGTTTTAAAGTTAGTAGAAGTCCAAAACTGGAAAATTATCAATTCTAAAACACACTGCTCTATAATTACTAATACTTGAAACCCGACACTTTCATTGCGTGAGATCATGACCTTAAAATTGATGCCTTTGTCGTTTGAGGAACACAATTGCATAACATAGAAACATAGAATTTGACAGCAGATAAGGACCACTTGGCCCACCTAGTCTGCCCATTTTCCTACCTGATGGATAAGCTGCAGATTCAAGTTAATCAACAGCTTACTTCCTCCTACCCCTCACTAGAATTGCCTTATGCCTGTCCCATGTTTTCTTGAATTCTCCCACTGTTCCTGACTCCACAACCTCCTCAGGAAGGCTGTTCCATGCATCCATAACCCTCTCTGTGAAAAAATACTTGCTAACATTACCTCTGAGCCGTCCGCCCTCTATCTTCAAATTGTACCCTCTTGTTCTTGCACATCTCTTCTTCTGAAAGATGCTACCCTCTTGTACTTTGTTAATTCCCTTGAGATACTTGAAAGTTTCTATCATGTCACCCCTCTCCCTCCTTTCCTCAAGGGTATGCATATTAAGCTGCTTTAGTCTCGCCTCGTATGTCTTCTGGTGCAGGCCATGCACCATTTTGGTTGCCCTCCTCTGGACAGCCTCTATCCTGTCTATGTCTTTGCGGAGATGGGGTCCCCAGAATTGCACACAGTACTCCACAGGAGGTCTCACCAACTGTCTGTACAGAGGGATAGCAACTTCTTGTTTTCTACTGTTGATGCCTCTCCCTATGCATCCCAGGATCCCACCAGCCCTCCTGACTGCCTTCTCACATTGCTTGCCCACCTTTAGGTCATCTGATATAATTTACTCCTAGGACTCTTTCAATTTTTGTTGTTGTTATTAACTCACCCCACCTTGTGTACTCTGCCCCTGGGTTTTTGTTTCCCAGATGCATTACTGTACCTTGCACTTCTTTGCATTGAATCTGAGCTACCACATATTTAACCATTCCTCCAACCTTGTCAAGTCCCTTTTCATCCTTTCCACCCCACCTTGTGTATCAACCCTGTTGCAGATCTTTATGTAATCTGCAAAGAGACATATCTTTCCTTCCAAGTGCTCTCCAATGTCACTTATAAAGACATTAAAGAGGACCGGCCCCAGTACTGAACCCTGCAGCACCGCGCTAGTTACCCTCCTTTCTTCACCCTGGACTCTGTTTACTATTACACTTTGTGTCCTGTTGTTCAGCCAGTTTTTTATCCAGGCTACCACCTTAGGACCCACTCCAAGGCTGGCTAACTTGTATATTAATCTTTTGTGTGAGACAGTGTCAAATGCCTTGCTAAATCTAGGCAGACCATATCCACAGCCCCTCCCTGGTCTACTACTTTGGTCACCCAGTCAAAGAAATCTATTAGGTTCGTCTGACATGATCTTCCTGCTGTGAAACCATGCTGCCTTGGGTCCTGTGCCCCACTGACCTCTAGGTACTCAACAGTTCTTTCTTTCAGAAGTGATTCTATCATTTTCCCTACCACTGAGGTCAAACTAACTGGTCTGTCATTTCCTGCCTCTGCCCTGCTCCCACTTTTGTGAAGTGGAACCACATTTGCCCTCCTCCAGTCCTCAAGTACCACCCCATCTTCCCATAATTTGTTAAATAGAGTACTCAATGGTGTTACTAGTTCTACCCTTAGTTCTTTTGGAATTCTTGGGTGAATCCCATCAAGCCCCATTGCTTTGTCCACCCTCAGTTTCAAGAGTTCTTTCAAAACCCTTTCTTCTGTGAATGGACTGGTATCGACCCCTCTATTCAGAGTTTCTCTCTTGTTTGGTTTAGGTACCTCCCCCTCCTCTTCTGTTGTGAATACTGAGCAGAAATATTCATTCAGTATCCCTGCTTTTTCACTGTCACCCTCTGCCCACATTCCCTCCCCTTTATTGTTTCTGTATCCCTCCCTTGGTCTTTCTTCACTCCCTAATGTACCTATAAAAGATTTTATCCCCCTTCTTAACAGAGTTGGCTATCTTTTCCTCAGTTTGTGCCTTTGCTATTCTGACTGCCTTCCCTGCTTCCTTCTGCTTTAACAGATAAAGTTCTCTGTCCTGCTCCTTCTGTGTTTCCTTATATTTCCTGAATGCTATCCTTTTCTCCTTAACATTCCCTTCCACCTCTTTTGAGAACCATAGTGGTTATTTCCTTCATTTTGTTTTGTTGATTTGCTTTCACACAAAGGCTTGTTGCCTCTGTGATGGCTGTTTTGATTATTCCTCATTGTTCCTCCACCCCTCCTTCTTGCCTGTTTGCTAGTGCTTTTCTGAGGCAGTTTCTCATTTTCCCAAAGTCAGCCTTTCTGTAGTCCAATACTTTTGTTTTTGTATGGCTTGACTCTGTGGCTGTGTTTATTGTGAACCACACTGTTCAGTGGTCACTTGTTCCCAGATGGCTACCCACTTCTAAATCTGAGCTCCTTTCTCCTTCCCCATTTGAGAGTACCAGGTCTAAGATTTCTCCCTCCCGAGTGGGTTCCAACACTAGCTGTCTGAGGCATGCCCCCTGAAGGGCATCAAGAACTACCCTGCTCTTGGATGTGCCTTCAGCAAAGGTACTCCAGTTAACATCTGGCATATTCAGGTTCCCCATCAACAATATCTCCCCTTTTTCTGCCATTTTAAGGATGCCTTCTATCATTTCCTTGTCCATTTCCTCCTCCTGAAATGGGGGTCTGTATACAACCCCCATGCTGATTGTGGTGCCGTTTCTTGTCTCCAAGGTGACACATAGTGACTCATCAACTTCCTGTTTACTCTTTAGTTCTGTTGCTTTAATCCCTTCCCTTATATAGAGACCTACTCCACCTCCTCTTTTACCCACCCTGTCCCTACTGTAGACTGTGCATCCTGGTATGTTGACATCCCAGTCATGGTTCTCTGTGTACCATGTTTCAGTCATTGCCACAATATCTAGGCATCCCTCGTCCATCAAGGCCACTAGTTCAGGGAGCTTGTTACACAGACTGCGGGCATTGGTACTCATCACCTTCCTTTTTTTTGTGGCCTTACCCCTTTTAGCCCCATCCCTGTCCTTACTGTCTTTTTCTGCATTTACCCCATCCTGCTCCCTACTGACTTTTCTACCTTGGTGTTTACCTCTCTAACTACTGTGTTTTGTGGGGGGAGGCTGGGATTTCCCTGTTCCTTTTCAGTGCCTCCCCCCTTGGCTAGTTTCAGTGTTTGTCAATGAAGCATTTAAACCTATCACCTAGGCTCCAAGTTCCCCCTGGACAGATGCAGACCATCGTGCCAGTATAGGCCTTCATCCCTCCAGGTGGCTCCCCAGTCCCCAATGAAGCCAAAACCCTGAGCTCCACACCAGTTTTCCAACCACTCATTGAATCCCATGGTGCAGAATACCCTAGCATCATCCTTGCCATAGACAGGCAGCACCTCCGAGAAGGTTACCGTACATGCTACTTGTCTAAGGCCCCTCCCCAACTCTACAAACTCCTCTTGCACTGCTCTGATCCCATTCTCAGCCACATCAATTGTCCCTAGGTGGACAATGACATCCAGCTCCCTCCCTCATGCAGCTGCTCCCACGATCCTGAGGATTCACTTCCTGTCCCTCCAAGTCATGGCACCAGACAGGTACCTTACCTCCCTATACCCTTCCTCCCCCACTTCTACTCCCCTAATGATCGAGACCCCCACCAGGAGTTGTTTCCCTTCCCTGTGGAGTCTTGTGCCAGCCTCCTGTGGGTCTCCTTTGTGGAGGTCCCCAGCATCCTTCTTGGTCTCCACTGCAGGTGCCTCCATGGAGGAACCACTCTTTGCAAGAACAGTATATGAATTGAGGAGAGCTACAACTGGAGGGATGCACCTCTGTTCCATCATCCTCTCCCTCCCTGAGCCCACCTTGGTTCAACTGCTCCTCTTTCTTGGCAACCTCTGAGGTAGCGATGGGGGCCCTGGTGGTCCCTCGGTGGAGGAAGAGGTTTCATGAATCCTAGTCAGGTCAACCTGGAGACAGGCAACCTCCTCCTTCAGACCAGAGAGGTGCCTGCAAACAGGGCACCATCACAGCCTCCAGAATGTCTCCTGGAACACTGCTGCCCAACAGCCATTGCACTGCACCACTCCCACCTTAACTTATTTTGTGTCCCCTCTCCTGTTGCTTTATATGCTTACTGTCTCCTCCCTCTATGTATTTTTACACTTACTTTCCTATTGCCTATGTGCCTTTACAACTCTTACCCTTCCTGTTCTGGGACAGGAACTTCCTGTAGTCTTCAGTAGTCTCCTTCTTCCGTGCTTGGATTCAGACCTCCAGCAGCCAGGGGAGGGAGAAAGAGTTATTTTTCAGGTTCCTTCAAGGTTGATGAAACTAATGTGTCTCAGTGATCCTTCCTTTCCTACTTCCAAACAGGAAGTTCCTGTTGTCAGTCAAATCCAGTGGCTATAAAAGTAGAACTGGCTTAGGGTGGGAGGGTGGAGAGGTGGGAAAGAGGGCAATTAGTAAAAAAGCTGTAGTTCTAGAGTGATGTTTCTTGCTCTGAAAGCAAAGTTCTCCTTTGCCAAAAACAGCAGGAAGCTGTAATTGGAGACACCTGGTTTTGTACTCCTAAGCTCCTAAGCAACACACACCCAATTAGATTCACCCTCTGCTCCTGACTCAGTAAATTTAGCTGATATGCCCCCTTCCTCAGAGAAACACACAGTGGCTTTCTTTTTTTTTTTCACTCAAATGAGACCCCCTTCTTCTAATAAAGTATCTGTTTGCTTAATCCAAACAGGCACTGTCTCCTGCTGAGATAGACGTGATTTATCAGTAAAAAAGCTGTAGTTCTAGACTGCTGTTTCTTGCTGTGAAAGCAAACTTCTCCTCTGTCAAAAACAGCAGGAAGCTGTAATTGGAGACACCTGCTTTTGTACTCCTAAGCCACACACCCAATTAGATTCACCCTCTGCTCCTGACTCAGTAAATTTAGCTGATATGCCCCCTTCCTCAGAGAAACACACAGTGGCTTTCTTTTTTTTCACTCAAATGAGACTCCCTTCTTCTAATAAAGTATCTGTTTGCTTAATCCAAACAGGCACTGTCTCCTGCTGAGATAGGCGTGATTTATCAGTAAAAAAGCTGTAGTTCTAGACTGCTGTTACTTGTTCTGAAAGCAAAGTTCTTCTCTGTCAAAAACAGCAGGATGCTGTAATTGGAGACACCTGCTTTCGTACTCCTAAGCTCCTAAGCCACACCCCCAATTAGAGTCACCTCTGCTCCTGACTCAGTAAATTAAGCTGATACAGCCCCCTTCCTCAGAGAAACACACAGTGACTTTCTTTTTTTTTACTTAAATGAGACTCCCTTCTTCTAATAAAGGATCTGTTTGCTTAATCTAAACAGGCACTGACTCCTGCTGAGATAGAAGTGATTTATCATTAAAAAAAGCTGTAGTTCTAGACTGCTGTTTCTTGCTCTGAAAGCAAAGTTCTCCTCTGTCAAAAACAGCAGCTAAAAATAAAATAAGAAAAACGATAAACATTTTCAAAATGGTCAGCAGTGCATGCACAGAACAGTTGTTCTGCATTTTTTCATGAGGTATTTTCACACACCTACATTTTAACTCCCAGCTATTACAGGTAAATGAAATATGGGTGTCTGACATGCTCCAGTTCTTTCCTGCACATTGTTGCTTATGGTGACAGTAAAAACATCAGATTTGTCTGTAGAAAATGACAGCTTGGCCCACCCAGTCCGCCCAGATATTCCCTGCCTAATCTGCCTCTGCAGACCCTAACTGGTCTCTGGTGACCCTCCCTCCTTCCTGCCTATTTACTCATATACCCCTTTGTCTATCCCACGTATGCTTGAAGCCCCCCACCACACACTGTTTTCGTCTCCACAACTTCCACTGGCAGTCTGTTCCAGGCATCTGTCACCCTTTCAGTCAAGTACTATTTGCTCACATTCATTGTGATGTCAGTGAGGCTCAGTTGGTAGGATATCTGCCTCTGGGTTAGAAAGTTATGGGTTCTCATCCCACTCTGGGATTGGGCTCATGCCAAAAAATGCTGGCACCCAAGTACAGTACTGGCGGTGCTGTACTGTCAGGGTGTGCCATCTTTCAGATGAGACATTAAACCAAGGTTCCTTCTACCCATTTCTGGTGCCTTCCTTTGGGGTGACCAGGTGGAAGTAAAAGACCTAAGGCACTTTTAGCAAGCGTAGGGGAATTTTTTTATTGAAGTACAAATCATACATCACATAAGGACTTCACACATAGGGCATTCATATCACCAGAATACCCATTTTCTCATCCTTCAGACACAGCCTAACACCACCCCCCACCCCCATTGTTTATCTTACCCAGTCCCCAAAAAAAATCCCACAGATCATTATGATATACCTTGGAAATCTTCAGCTTTTCCATTTCATATTGAGCAATTACTTACTGCTTAATATAGACAAATAACTATTTTTGTGGCCAGTATTGTTGTTGAAATACTAATCTGCATCTAGCTTGCCATATGTATGTCAGTATTCCACAATTAACCCTTAAGTGCCAGAATGGTATCCAGCCCAGTTTCCTGAATAAATGCCCAATACCAACATCTCATATGTAATTGTATAATAACCCTGGCATTTCAACCTAATTGCAATCTGCAAGAGTAGGGGCATTTTTTATTAACAAATTCAATACAAACATCAGGAATAAACAAGCATTTGTCAATGCCGAATGTTTGCTTGCTGGCATTGGCAGTGGTAATGTAGAAGTTACAGAGCTGCGTAATAGGAATGGCAGTGAAGTACTGAACTGAAGCCAACCCCACCACCACCCTGCAGAGAGTGACAGGCATTGGGGTGTGCATTTGGGTCATCAGGCATAATGGCCTTGCCATTTCACCACACCCCAACCTGCAGACACTGACAAGTGTCACGGTGTTCCTTGGGGTCTTTGGCCTTATGCACCCATTTCATTAGGAAATGCGGTGAGATGGGTGCGATATGGGAGAATGGGGTGAACTTTGGGGCTGAAGAGTCCAAGGCATACCACAATGCCTCTCACTGGCTGCAGGGTGTGGAATGGTATGAGCATTACAGGCAAGAATCCCAAGTCACACCCTGATGCCTGTCATTCTCTACAGGGTTGGCGTTATGGTTGGAAACCCTAATACCTCAGGCATTCGTTGGTATTTTCTCCAAATTTTCAACATGTTTTTTTGTGACCCCACCTCATGAACAGGGGAATATCAGTTTGTTAGCCGAAAGCTGCTTATGCACAGCTGACTACGGCATTTAGCACCACAGGTGCAAAAACATTCTGAACAGGATGTAAAAAATGACAGCTGTACTGTTCATGGGGAGGTGTAAAAAATGGCAATGTTGCAAATCTGCAGTAAAAATATTAAAAAAAATGGTGAAGTCACGAGCTTACATAGAAACTGTGCAACGCACACCGTAATATAATTAGGTTGGGGATATTTTACAGCAGATTGTCAACTCAGGCATTTTGGTGCCTCGATCATGAACAGTGTCACTGTGATTTTCTTTATCTGTGCCGAACAATGATTTCCCACACGACCATGCATCTCAGCGCTGAAAGTGTGAAAACACACTTCAGCCATGTTGTGAAAAATGACAGCTGTACTGTTCATAAGGAAGTGTGAAAAAATGCCACTGGTGAAAATCTGGACTGAAAATATTACAAAGTCATGAACTTACGAGGGTGCGTGGAAACTGCGCATTGCTCACTCGTGAACACAGTCATTTTATGGACTTTTGTCACCAAATTTTCAACATAGCCATTTTAAGACCTCTGCTCATGAACAGTGTAACTGTGATTTTCTTAATCTGTCCTAAACATTGCTTTAGCACACCAACAGCACCATTCTGCGCTACATGTGCAAAAACACATTTTGGGCGACATATGAAAAATGGCAGCTGTACTGTTCATAAGGAAGTGTAATAAAATGGCAATGTTGAAAATCTGGAGTGAAAATATTAAATTCGCAAACTTACGAGCATGCATAGGAACTGCACAACGCACGCTCGTAAAACAGTCATTTTTAGGAATTTTTTCACCAAATTTTCAACATAGCCATTTTAAGACCTCTGCTCATGAACAGTGTCACTGTGATTTTCTTAATGTGTCCCATACATTGATTTCGCACATCGACTGCGCCATTGTGCGCTACATGGGCGGAAACACATTTTGAGCAAGATATGAAAAATGACAGCTATACTGCTCATAAGGAAGTGTAATAAAATGGCAATGTTGAAAATCTGGAGTGAAAATATTGAAAATTGCGAACTTCACGAGTGTGCGTAGGAACTGCGCAATGCACCCACCTCTAAAATAGTCATTTTAGGAATTTTTCACCAAATTTTCAACATAGCCATTTTAAGACCTTTTGCTCATGAACAGTGTCACTGTGATTTTCTTAATTTGTCCCGTATATTGATTTCACACACCGACTGTGCCATTGTGCGCTACATGAGCGGAAACACGTTTTGGGTGAGATGTGAAAAATGACAGCTATACTACTCATAAGAAGGTGTGGTAAAATGGCAATGTTGGAAATCTGGGTGAAAATATTGAAAATTCGTGAACTACGAGCATGCATAGGAGCATGCAACGCCGCGCGTTAAACAGTCATTTTAGGAATCTTTCACCAAATTTTCAACATAGCCATTTTAACACCTGAGCTCATGAACAGTGTCACTGTGATTTTCTTAATTTGTCCCGTACCTTGATCTCGCACACCGACTGCGCCATTGTGTGCTACATGTGCAGAAACACGTTTTGGGTGACATGTGAAAAATGACAGATGTACTGCTCATAAGAAGGTGTGATAAAATGGCAATGTTGGAAATCTGGAGTGAAAATATTGAAAATTCGCGACCTTATGAGTGTGCGTAGGAACTGCACAATGCACCCTCGTAAAACAGTCATTTTCAGAATTTTTCACCAAATTTTCAACATAGCCATTTTAAGACCTCTGCTCATGAACAGTGTCACTGTGATTTTCTTAATTTGTCCCTTACATTGATTTCGCACACCGACTGTGCCATTCTGCGCTACATGGGTGGAAACACATTTTGGGTGAGATGTGAAAAATGACAGCTGTACTACTCATAAGAGGTGTGGTAAAATGGCAATGTTGAAAATCTGGAGAAAATATTGAAATTCGCGAACTTCACGAGCCTGCGTGAGGACTACTTAGCGCACCCTCGATAAAACAGTCATTTTTGGAATTTTGGCACCAAATTTTTCAACATGGGGTTTTAGGACCCTTCTCCATGAATGATGTCACTGTCATGGTGGTATTCATGCCCGAAGGGTGATTTCACAGATCACTGCACAGTCACTGCAGCGAAATCACCGCCGGTGTCTTGTCATGACGGTAGTCATGAGAAAGTCACCTTATATATTAGTCTCAAAATCCCTACAATTCCCGAGATATGCAATAAAGTTGAAACCCCTATGTAACCCATTATACAGCTTACCTGCATTTCCTCAGTTCAGCGATTACGGCTTTGAAGAGTGCAGGCGTGTTCCCGATCCCACCGAAGATCGTCGCGCCAGAGTCAGAGAGTAAGTATGGGGTGGGGGTGTGGGGAGGCTGAGGTGCGCAGTGGGTGGGTGCGGGTTGTGGGAGGGTTGGGAGATCGCCCGGGACAGTTTTATTTACAGGTCTAAAAACAAAAAAGATGTTGTGGGACGTTTGCCACGCTGGGTGAGCTCCCAGCGTGGCACAGAACAGAGGCGTTCAGCCGGACGGGGATTAGCCACACCGTCGGCAAAATTTAAAAAAATTGCGGCACCGTTTGCCACGCTGGGGTGGGCTCGGGCGTGGCACAAGGACTTGGGGTGTTCAGCTGACGAGGATTGGTCACCCCGCTGGCCAGAGACTATAGTGCTTGCCACGCTGGGGTGGGCTTCAGCTTGGCATCTACAACTGGGTGTGGGGGGATGCAGCTCAGCCGACGTGGGATTGGGCACCCCGTCGGGCTATAGGCACGGGGCGCGACGCCTGTTCAGGTGGAAGGCGCTGTGAGCAGCCGATATCTTATCGGTGCTCACTCAAGCATAGCTCCCCCTTTCAACTGTATGCCACTGCATTTTGGAGCGTGTCATAGACATGGCTTACAGGGGCCGCGCCTGCCAGCCCACTGACTGAATTGGAGGAGGAGGTGACACACCTCCGAAATCTCCGATGAAGGCACTATGTTTCTTGCACATGCATGCAAGCAAACATAAAAAACATTCACCACAGCAGGAAAACTAAGAAGGAAAACTGAAAAAGACATAATTAAACATGGCTAACAAAAAAAGCTTTAAAATAGCCATCTGAAATAAAAAAAAGAAAAAGGTGAGGGAAAAAGAAAACATCAAATCACATAAATTAATTTAAAAAGGCCAATATACATAAGCCCTCCCCAACATATTAAACAACCATCCCCCATATGATATATAATAAAAGACAATAAGCATATGTGTAAACAGTGCTATGACTTCCAAACCAAAAAAAGAAAAGGAAACACATCCAAAGGTCACAAATCATAAATCTAGCTACATTATTTATGAGGAAGTCGTATACCTTACTAACATAATACTTGCTGTAATCCTTTCCATACTTGAGTTAGTACCTTTTGTGAATATCTTTTAACATCTTTACAATAAACTTCTAAACATGCAGACTCACATAATTTTGCAATAGCTAAATAAGACTTTAACTGTTGTTGAATAACATATCTTCTCCTAGCTTGCCAGAGATAAAACTTCAAACATGCAAATAGTACTTTAAGGGTACCTTTATCATAAAGTGCCAATCTGCCCATATATTGACCCAATGCCAACTGTTCATATGTCAATCTATCTAACCATGGCAAGCTCCATCTACCCACCAGAAATAACCAAAGATGTTTGGAAAAACAGCATTTTAAAAGAAAGTGTGACATACTTTCTTCGTGAGTCTGACAATCTACATAAGGACATCCTCTGTCCTCTATTGCCTCATATTTTAAGTTCCCCCATATATTAAGTTGGCCATAAGTGCAAAGCCACAAAGTATCCCACATCCTAAAAGGAATTTGTGAGTTATTAAGCTGTGAGACCACACAAGGCACATTAGTCGGTGAACAAAATTTTAACTCTGGACTAGCTGGCCCTATCCTTTGTAATATAATATCATATAGCTGTTTCCTGGGGTGTAGTAACAATTCTGATTTTGTGATTTTCCTTAGAAATAGTTTCCCGAAGGCAGGTTTTATAAAACCAGGGACCTGTAATTTAGGTAATAGTTTTAGAGGGCCCTCTTGCCAAGTGGACAAATACTGGTGTAACACAGCCTTCATCCACACTAACCTCCTCCCTTTGTAACCAGTAAGTACATTTAATACCATTTAATTGGGTTCAACCGACTACCCCACAACATATGAAAAAAAATACTATAAATTTTGGTTTCTAGGTTACTAGGACTAGGATACACTCAGCTAACATATAATAATAGGGGAATAAGGAATTGTTTAATGATAAATATCCATTTATGTTTTGACAAAATCCAATTTTTCCATTTATCCACCCTACAATCACATTTTTGGATTGCTTCCAACCAATTATTTTGTGCCATAGCCCCTTCACCAAAATAAAGACCTAATATTTTAATCGGTTCCCTTGATAACTTAATCCCAGAGATGCTGTCTGCCTCATCTGGTTGCCCAATACTGATGCCAACACTTTTATTTGTATTTAATGTAGCCCCAGAAACTGTCCCATACGTTTGTAATTCTGTCATAACATGTGCAACACTTTCCTGTGTACTCAAAAATAAATATAAGTAATCCGCTTATGCAGACACCGTCAAGGCAGAAGTCTGATCTAGAACACATAACCCTATAATAGATCCATTGTTGGAGATATGCCTAATACAAGGATCAAAGACCAAAGTATATAGCAGCAGACTTAATGGGCAACCCTGCCATACCCCAACAGTCAGAAGGTATGGGACATCCAGTTGTCCCCCAACCAAAGGTAGCACAGTTGCTTTTTCATAAAGTGTTTGAATCCCCCTTATGAGAGCCTGTGGGATGCCATAATGTGTCAAAACCTGTAATAAAACTTATGGGACACCCTATCCTTACTCTGATTTAATGAAAAAATAAAGCCCTTTTGTTTTGGTTTTTTTGGGGTTTTTTTTTTTTTTGCAAAATTCATAGCAATCTCAGATTAAAAGTAAATTATCTTGTATTCTTAAGCCAGGCACCCCACACGTTTGTGCTAGGTGGAGTAAATCCAGTAAAAGAGGTTGTAAACTCTTACGAATGAACTTTCCAAGAATTTTCCAGTCAGTATCAAGAAGGCAAATTGGCCTCCAATTTTTCAAAAAGATTTTATAACCAGATTTGTGTAAAAATGTTACCAACTCTTGAGCAAAACTATCTCACATTAAATTATCCTGAATAATTTCCGTGTATACAGGAATCAGCATCTCCAATAGTTCATCTTGGAAAATGAAATAAAATTCTAATGGTAGACCATCATGACCAGGGGATACAGTTTTCCTCATTCCCTTCAAAACCGTACTTAATTCAACTACAAATAAGGGGTGACCTATATCTTGTGTACCCAGATCCTGTAGTACAGGTTTGAAGGTGGTTACATAGTGTTCCACCTCCTGTGTGTCTATATGTGGGGAAGTATTAAAGGAAAATAAATAACGGTCAATAATACTTCTCAGTTCTTGAGAAGAGGTTTTAATAAAGCCAGCCTCATCTAAATGTGCAGTAATCCTAGAATTCTCTACCCTTGTTTTACATGCCACACATGGATCTCCAATTGGTGTTTTCACAGTGCCATATTGTAGTTCAACCAAGATTGTGGCAGCCCTATCGTACTGATAATCTTTTATACGATATTTAATCTGAGTTATTTGGGTAGCATAATTCCCCGTTGAAGTATTAACTAAGGAATACAGATATTGGAGATGCTGCCTGAGTGAGATATACTTCAAAAATTTCTCATTATATTTGTATTTCCCATATTTCTTAAACCAAATTTTAATTTCTTTTTTTATATCCTCCCACCATTCTCCTGCTCTGACATATATACCAAATACAGTTTTGTGGGCATGTAATAATTTCCTAATATGTTTTTGGACAGAGCTATCCTGTAAGACAGCAGTATTTAACCTCCACCCTCTCCCTTCTCTCCATGTATGGGTTCCAAAGCACACCTCAAGTTGAAGCATAGAATGATCTGAGAATTCAATGGGGATCACTTGTAACTGCCCAAAGGTAACATTAGTTGACACAACCCAGTAATCAATACGAGTGGCTAGATTTCCCCTAACATATATTTTGGTACAGTATTGGGACACAATAAAGAAGAGACATCACGCAGTCCAGAAATCCTTAAACAGTTCTGCAGGGCATGAGTATCACAGTAGACCTTTTTCCCAACTGCAGATTTATCAGCTACATCCAAGGTGCAATTAAAGTCCCCCCCATAAAGACCTGTTTGGTTGTAGTCAAAAAGGGTTATACCGATTGAAACAGATCAACCCTATCTGCCTTGCTTTGGGGAGCATAGACTGTAATAAGTCTGCAAGGCTGACCATCAAGTTGCCCATCAATAATCAATAAGCGGCCAGGGAGTACATCAATCAATTTTGTCAAGGAAAAATTAACACCTTGAAGTAAAATTCCTACCCCATCTGCTCTATCCAATCCAAAGGACCAATAAGATTGGCCCCACATCCATGCTTTTCTGCATTGGACCACGGCAGTAGTTGTATTAAGCCAAGTTTTCTGTAAAAAAAATAACACTAAGCTTTTGTTATTGTAATACAGTAAAGACAGCCTTCCTTTTACCCCCATTAAGTATAATACAAACATTGAGGGTAGCAGAACTGAGATGCATCAGGTATATTAGTGACAAAAAGTTCAACCATTTAAGTTCTCCATGTTTTTTTCTTTTTCGTCTTCTTCCTTCCATCTTTCCGTTCAGGTGGGGGGAGTGATTTCGAGGATACATCCGAATCCGAACCCTCTGTATCCATACCCCCCCATTCAGTCCTTTGTGCTAGAATTTCATATTGATTACTAAGAATCGGATTGGACGCCACTGAAGATCGCAGCCTGGAGCTTCTACGTGTTCATGGAGTAATCCAAGGGTTCTGGGGGGGGTGGCATAGTCTGAGAATCTGGAACCTTAACAGGTTGAAGGTCCTCAGTAAGTCCAGTCTTCTGAGATGGGGGGGTGAGTTCAGAAAGTTTTGCAGATGCAATATCACTGCCAGTATCAGGACCAGTGGGGGGGGGGCAGCATCAGTTGCCTGATCTGTATTGTGCTCCATTGAAGGGGTTGTAGGGACTTCTGAACTTTTACTAGTAGGCTCCGGCTCACCAGATGTGCTAGGCCAAGATCTAGGGGTGTAAGGTTCTGCCCACCTTGCAGCCTTCCTTTGTGCATTCCATATGAGAGCATCCTGATTATTTCCATCTGGCTTATTACAGGATGCCCATGGGCAGTTATAAAACACATGACCCCCTCCCATCACATAAATTACATCTTGCCACATTTTTACAAGCAGTGCTAATATGGTTATACTCCCCACATAAGATACATTTTAGGTTATCACAAGTACTTGCTAGATGAGTCTTGTCACCACGCTTGTGACAAGCCTTCGGTTGCCCTAAATAGAAGCAAACTCCATGGTCCCATCCAATAGAAAAACTATTTGGAAGGTGAAGAATACCAGAATCAGTTTGGCGAAGTTGGATCTGAAAATGCCACCCCCAATCCAAAAAGACTCGGAGTCTATGATAGGATCTGGTGCACTTAGGACATCACACCAGTTCTGTAACCAGTGGTGAATGTCCCCAACATTCACATTTTCAGTTAGAAACATAATGGTGATTTTTTTTTTTTTACAACTGGCTTAGTTAAAGGGATTACAAGGAAGGGAGTCCAAAGGGGGGAACATTTTTTTTGATTATAAGTAATCCAGAGTTTTTCCAGCCCATGTGCAGTATGGAAGCTGACATCGAAGTTTTCCTCATCTGATATATGGATCAGGACATGAACTTCAGCAGGTACAAAATGCAGGCATTCCTTGAGTAGTCTTTTCCCTACGTATTCTCTATCTGGAAACATCTCCAGTCCTCCCCTGTATCTAATGCATACTGCATGCCTGCAAGGTATCTGTGGGGTTTTATCGAAAAGATCAGAAAACCTGGGTTGTCTGGGTGGGGGGAGGAGTTGAGTATCATCAGGTCTACCAGAATTTGTCTGTGTGTTATTTTGTCCTGCTCTGTGCTCCTGATGCTGCCCTGTATCTGCCGATGTCCCTTCTCCCTCTGATTCAGCTTCAGATTCTATGGTCACATCCCCACCATTTTTGTCTGCCATTAGAGAAGTTCCTTCTCCTTGTGTAGTATCTAAAATGGGACCAGAGCATCCCTGTTGCACTCAGGAGGGACCCTCACAATCCACTGACTGAACATTCTTCTCAGGAGTTTGAACAGTCTGAGTCCTATTACTTTCATCTGGGACCAGCTCCAGCCCATCATTTTTCCCCTGCGCATACCTCTCACCAGAATTATCAGTCACAGGGGTCTCAATATTGTCCTGAAGTACATGTGCCACTCAGTTTGACATAGTGGCAGTTGCCGCATTAGAGCCACCTGAAGTAAGCTGTCCTCCCTGTTGTGTGTGCTTCTTAGGGACGTCTTGTGCTGTCACAGGCTCCTCATTACAATGGGTGGTCACCACAGCATCATCTATTGACACTGGTGCAGGAAAGTTAAAATTTGGGTCAGAAACCCACTTACCGGTCATGTCCTGCTTCCAGCTGGCTTGCTGCAGGGCCCGCTCCAGCATCCATCCATCCTCCGGTTCTCCAGGAGAAGCTAACATAAATTCCTCCTTTAAATATTCACTGGCAGATTGGGTGCAGTCACCACTCATAGCACGCCTTCCACCTCCAGATGTATACAAGTCCTTTTTTTTAATCCAGTTTTGCAGCTTCTTTTGACGATCTTCTTTCACCTCCATTTCTAGCTGTTTCCAAGATTGTGTCACAGATTTGCCATCAGAGAATTGCTTAGCCTGAGAGGCTAACATAACCTCATCACTTGCTAGATGAAAAATTTCGGAAGCCACCTCCATTTCAGAGTCGTCATCATCCACAACTGCTGGTCCACTCATCAGTCCCAAAAGTAGGCTCACAGAGCCAGATGGCTCAACAGAAATAACAGAAATATTAGCAGGTTCATTAATCAGTCTAGAACCATTGTTCTCCTGGCTTTCCTCAGCTGGGAGGGAGAACAACTCCACAGCCAGCAACACCTCCACCTCCACTGCAACTCCAGGATCCACCGTCTTGGAATGGGCCAACAGTGTCCCCTTCCAAGAGTAGGGGAATTTCTTTGATGTCCAAGCCTACATTCCCCTTCCCATAAAACAAGTTTATGCAATTGTCAAAGGCTATGTGTGGGTGTTGATGTACGAAATAGCTGTCACTAACATTCAGTCACTGCACTACCAGTCTCTCATTGCTTGTAAAGTGCTTTGGGATACAATGTGTATGAAAAGCACTATATAAGTGCTGATTCTTCTTCTTAAACTCCCCCCCCAAGTTCATCGCATGCCCCTTGACCTGGTGCTCTTTCTACTTTGAAAGAGACTCCCCTCCTGCACCCTGTTCACCTCTGTGAGGTACTTCTAGGTCTCTATCACACCCCTCTTGCTCTCCTGTCTTCCAAGGTGTACATGTTGAGATCCCTCAGTCTCTTCGCATAGGACCTCTTGCAACCCCTGCACCATTTTAGTTGCCTTCCTCTGGATTGCCTCCACCCTATGTTTTTTTCTCAGGTGCGGCTTCCAAAACTGGACACAGTAGTCTAGGTTGGGTCTTATCAGCAAGCAATACAGTGGTAAGTCCACCGCCATCCTCCCACTGGAGATAGGCCACATCCACTGCCTAATCCTGATCTATTTCCCTGGTCACACAGTCAAAGAAATCAGATTCATCTAGCATGACCTCCCCCCCACCCCTAGTGAAGCTATGCTGCCTGCAGTCTTGCAGTCTAAGATACTCTACCAGTCTTTCCTTTAGCAGGGTTTCCATTCATTTCCCCACCACTGAAATGAGACTGACTGGCCTATAGTTACTAGCCTCCTCCCTGCTGCCAGTCTTATGTAGAGGGGCCACATTAGTTCTTCTCCAGTCCTCCGGAACCTTGCCTGTTTCCAGTGAACTGTTGAATCAGACAGTGGGGCAGCTAGCACCTCCCTGAGTTCCTTTTGTAGCCTTAAGTGCATAACCTATCCAGAACCAGAGCTTTGTCCACCTTTAGAGCTGCAAGTCCTTCAGAACTTTTTCCACTGAAAATGGACTTGTGTCCACCCCCCCACCCCCCACCGTTCCTTCTATTGCCTAGTGGTCCACCCCCTCCACTGTGAAGACTTAGCAGAAGCACCTGTTCAGGTTGATAGTCTTTCTTGGTCCTCTTCTGTGCAGTCCCCCACTCTCCTAATCCTCAGTATCCCTACCCTTGCTTCCCTCTTCTTATTATGTATCTGAAGGAAGTCTTATTGCCTTTAGCTATGCCTTTGGATACCTTTTACTCTGTCTGTGCCTTTGTTCCCCTCACCACCTTTCCTGCCTCCTTCTGTTTTATTTGATATATCTCCCTGTCTTCCTCCCTCTGCATTTCCTTATAATTCCTGAATGCTGCCCTGTCTGAACTATGTAAATGGATAATTGCTCAACGGCAAAACAAATGTACACCAAACAATCTATTCCTAGGTCAAAATGTTTTATCATATGTCTAGTTTTCATATTAGATGTTATATTGTTGAAATGTTGATATACCTGAATGTATCGGTATCACAATTGTTATAATGTTGTTGTTCTATTTCACTGTAATCAGATTTCAAAGAAACAAGGTATCCCTTGTAAAGGAGTGTAAGTTCAATGGGAGTTGTTACCTAATTCATGTCATCATGAATAAAACTATTGCTACTACTACGACATCCATAGAGAATCATAACAATCTCTTTTTTCCTTCTGCTTTTATTCACTTCTTTCACTATAGGCTGGTTGCCTTAATTATTTCCTCCCTCATTTTTCCCCACTGTGGCTCTACCCCTCCCTGGCAATCCCCCCTCTAAGAGGTAGTTTCTGAGGCAGTGTCCCATTTCTTTAAGAATCCATCCTCCTAAAGTCCAGAATCCTCATCCCCATTTGGTTTGCCTCTGTTCCTGTCTTTATGTTAAACACATTGAGAATCTACCCCCCCGCCCCGTGCTACTTACCAGTTCTAACATGTTTTTATTATTTAAACTGGCATCAGGAGCCCAGTCCCTGATACTGTAATGCACATGATTTGAATTTACTTTCAACACTAGTAGCCCATCACTGTGTTGCAACAGTAAATCGCTGCCCACCCCCACCCCCCAAATCAAGTGTGACCTCTTGGTGGCCATCCTCAGTTGTGCACTTGTACCCCCCAGATCAAAAGAATCAAGTGTGGCCACAGGAAACAATTATCATTGGCATGCTAGTCCCCCCCCACCACCACACCACATGATTCGATGCGGGGTCAGTAGATGGGAAATATGCTTTAAAAAATTTTTCTCCCCAACTATTCCTTTCTGCTTCTAAAGCAACACCAGAATCTCATCCCCCAGTGCCTCCAAAGACATCCCCCCAGACAGCAGCTAGCAGAAGCCTTTACCCACCCCCTCAGCCTGCTGCCATCTGAATTTTATTACCTTGAACTATTATAATGAAATAGATGCCAGTGGGCCCATTGCACTAAGGTGCAGATCACCTACATGGCACAAAGCCATGGCAAGTAGGCAACCCTAGGTCCTTGAGCTGCACATCTGGAGTCCCACAGATTCCCAGTGGCATGCATAGAAGAAACACATGTCCCTTCCGCACCTGGTCACCTGGCCTTTGATGGAGCTATCACCAGTCTGGGAGGTGTGTCTGGGGATGTGCCCACACTCCTCACCATTCACAAAGGTGTGGAGTGCCAAGCAAGAGCGGCACAGGATATGGCAGCAGGGACCCTGACATATCTTCTGGGTACCCCACCATGACACCTGCCAGCTGAGGTGGGATAGGAGATCCCTCACCATGATGCCCCAGCCCACTGGGCTGACAGGAAAGGCTGCGGAGCATCCATTTGGGCACTCACCCATACTTTTAAAAAATGGTGGACCCATGCATACCCAGATTCCCCTGCTCACACGGTGCAGGGATCCACTTCAGGACCTAGGATGGGAATCAAACTGGATGCCTGCCTGTGTCCTTTGATCTGCCTCCATGCAGCTGCATGCTGGGGGACAGGGCTGTGGACAGGTTCCCTGTGGGGTGTGTGGTTGTGCATACCATACATTCTGTGCCTGTCCCCAGGTGTGGAGCTATGTAGGTTGGGCATGAGTGAATCACTCGTACCCAACCTGCAATAGTGCATAGCCCTCAACGTGTCTATTTAATTATCATGGACTGCAATATAGAGGATTGTGTATGAGCAGGCATACACAACAAGGCTGTGCTTGAATCAAGAGGTTTCCTTGGTAACAGTAGACCTCAAGAGCACATCTTTTATAGTGTATAGACAGGTATCACAGCTAGAAAAATCAAAAAAAATAAATGGAGAAGAACATAATACAGCTTTGTGGGCACGCAGATTTCTTATTTATTACTTTCCTTTACAGCATGGCAAAGCACAATCAGACAGTGCGAGAGCGGGGTGAAACACTAGATTTGTTCAATCCTCATAAAAAACAACCAGAATTTAATGATCAGAATTCACTTTCTCCATTTACATGTACAATTCAGTTTAAATGATAAACTGACTAGGCAACATAAAAAAACACGTAAAATGTGGTAATAAGAAACAAGAATAGAAGTCTTATCTGTACGCTGTATGAGCCCGTTGATCTTCATGGCTTCTGTTTAGAGGTCTTTGCATTGTCTAAAAGGAAAAAAAAACATAAAAAACAAGGACATAAATGACAAGTCATTTGCCCGAGCCGTGGTTGCCATGGTTTCCCTTTTTCCATTAGTGCTGTCACAGTCTGAATTAAACTAATACATGACAGTGCTAACAACGGCAACCACTGCATTAGCTCACTACAGCACGAGAAACAGTTTGATGTTGTTGTGCTGCAGTAATGACATAGCTAGTGCAGCACAACAGCAATTTGACGTCTCTACTGCAGCACAACAGGCTGGCTCTAGTAACTGAATTCCGTGCTCAATAGCTTTCCACCATACACTATAATGAAATAGATATGTTTCCATCTATTTCATCATCTCTAAATTTTGGTTGGGCTCTCCCTCCCCCCCCCACCTCTCCTCCTCTCCATCCATTCCTTCACGCTCCTCTCACTCTTTCAGATCTAGCGACTCTCGCACTATGGCTGTTCCTCGCCAAACTACTTCAGTAGGACAGGCGGCATTCTCATACCATTTCCCAAAACTGTGGAACTCATTACCCCAGCAAATAAGACACACCTCTTCTCCTCCCTCCATCTCCAATTCCCTTCACAATTTCTTCTCTCCAAATTGTACTTGCTCCTAAATTCCCCAACTCCTTTCAAATTAAAGTCGATACATTACACTACCTGTTAAGTTAATCTCCTGGCTGTCTTTTTCCCTGTCCCCATGTTCTACTCTCCCCTAGCTGTTACAATTGTACCCCTGCATCTCATGGCGTTTTTACTTACACTATTGTTTTAAGTAGGATGGACTAACTGGTTTGGCTTATGATTAACAGACCCTAAACTTGCCAAATGTTGGTAAACTAACTGCCTCCAACACTTTCGGCTGTTTGGATCAGATCGGATGGCCATTGTATCATGGTAAATGTAGTGCAAGAAGCACCAGAGCAGGAGGAACCATAGGAGGGACCAGAGACAAGACTCTGGTTTCTCACTGGATGGCCTAGCTGTCTGTCTCTCTAAGGAGGCACCCACGTGATCCACCTTTGACCTATGCAGAAGAATCAGGATGGAGAAGGAGCAGCAGTTTCTGCAGGCTGCTCCATGCTGCAGAATTTAAATTTATATATATATATATATATATATGTGTGTACTAAAACAAAACAAGTGAATTAAACTTGGGGAAGTTGGGGGTGGGGAGTAGGGGACTAGGAATCAGGGACTCGGGAGGGGCCTGAGCTGAGGGCTGAGTGTGGGAGTCGGGGATTGGGGTGAAGAGTAGTTATATTATTGAAGAGACTTGGGGAGGTGAGGAGGAACTTGGAGGAGATGGGGGCAACTTGTTGTGAGAAAGAACTTGAAAACAGACAGGAGTGTAGACAAAAAAGAAGAGAACAAGAGATTGAAGAGAGACTTCACCATTAAGTGCCAGAGCCAGACTGCCAGTTTCTTTTTGGGAGGGTAGCAGTCTAGCAGAGGGGGTGAAGTCTACCACACCACTTCCAGTAAGTCTTCTTGCTCTTTGCCCAGTTGCCCCCCAACAACAAGAAGTCAGCTTTTTCAGTTCTCCTGCCTGTGCTCACTCAGTCACCTCAGTGGGGATTTCTATTGTTTTATTTAATACAATCTGTGTGCATGTCACTGTGTGTGAAATAAAAAATCTGACAGACCAGCCAGTCATCAGTGTACCAGTGCCACTTCTTGCATACAGTGTGGACACCCTCCCAAGACATCAGTCATCTGTCATCTTCCTCCCTGTGCTCACTCAGTGGGGTATAAACTTTGGCTCAGTGGGCAGAGCGTTCTGTCACATCACATGGAATAAATAAAAAAAAAAATTCCTTTATGGGAAAAAGTCCTGTATCACCGAGGGTTAGGCCAGGCAGAGTCCCTGAATCTGTGCGGGTAGCAGCAGCACCTGCAGCATTGCCCCTGGCTTAGGTGGTGTGTGAAATAATTCTGTGTGTATGTGTGTGTGAAATAAAATCTGTCAGATAGTTGTCAATGCACCAGTGCCACTTGTTGCATACTGTGCGACCCCTTCCCCCCAAGAAATCAGTCATCTGTCATCTTTCTCCATGTGCTCACTCAGTGGGGTGTAAACTTTGGCTCAGTGGGTAAGGTATTCTGTCACAACACGTGGAATAAATAAAAAAATCCTTGAAGGGAAAAAGTACTGTGTCAGAGAGGGTTAGGCCAGGCAGAGTCCCTGAATCTGTGTGGGTAGCAGCAGCACCTGCAGCATTGCCCTTAGCGTAGGTGGTGTGTGAAATAAGTGTGTGTGTGTGTGTGTGTAAAATAAGGTGGTGTGTGAAATAATTGTATGTATGTAATAAAATCTGCCAGATAGTCATCAGTGCACCAGTGCCACTTGTTGCATACTGGGTGACCCCCCACCCACCCAAGAAGTCAGTCATCAGTCATCTTCCTCCCTTTGCTCGCTCAGTGGAGTATAAGCTTTGGCTCAGTGGGCAGAGCACTCCGTCACATTATGTGGAATAAATAAAAAAAATAATAACCACTTTTTCACCCTGAACAAGCAACAGAGTGGCATTATGAGTACTCCAGAAAACAATAAAGCAAAAGTCAGGGCCAAAAAAAGTAATAAACATAAAAAAAAGTTTATTCAAGAGCCCAGGAAAAAGTGGCCCAGAAAGTAAAGTACAACAACAACAAGCACCATAATCTGTTGAAGGGGCTGAACTAAATGCTACTACTATCCATGTGCAGGCTAACTCTCAAAATACTGAAAACTCAGCAAGAGTTGGTGGACTGTCTATGTCAGAAGGATTCAGTAGTACATCCAACAAAGTGTTGAAAGACAGTGGCAATAGCAAGTCGTCTGAGAAAAAAGTGCAAAAACAGAGTATTCCAATTGTACATAAAGTTAAAGCACTTACAGGTACAACTCGCAGTGGAGTTGCTCGATTTGCAACACATGCATATTGAATAACTCAATCTGTGACTGCAAATGTTAGCTGTACTCAATCTGATGATGATGATGATGACAACAACAACCATGGTCACGGTGAGACTGATGATGATGAGTTTGTGACTTTACCTTTAGCTGTGTCTCATTCTGGTTCTGACAGTGACAATGTGGATAAAAATAATGACAGTAGTAGAGTGTCAAAAGGAAAAAGGAAAAAGTCCCCTTCCATCCTGTCTTGTCACTCTCTTCCTATGTTCCAAACCAATTTGCTTTCCTCCCTCTCTGCATCTGCTGCTTGCTCATGCTTCCATTGATGCCTAAACTACTCCTACCCTGCTGTTACCATCTGCCTCTTCCTGCCTTACCCCTGACCCAGGCTCCTCTCCTTACTCTCTGCCCCCCTTTTGCCCTCTGCTCCTCCCATATGTTACACTTGCCTTTGTCTGTCCCAAAATATCATTTTTATCTTTGCTCGTGTTCTTATTTTTGTCGTTGAAAAATTTTTATGTATAACTGTTATGTAAGATGCCAATCCTGCTATCTGTTATTTTATGATGCTACCATGCCAGAATCTTGTACTTTTATCTGATCTTTAATTTGCTATCTATCCATTTTAGCTATCATATGCCCTGTTACTGTAATTATGTTTCTGTGAAATTGCTATGTACTGTACTTACTCTTGTTGCACTTTCGATTCGA
This sequence comes from Neoceratodus forsteri, assembly GCA_016271365.2. NCBI lineage: Eukaryota > Metazoa > Chordata > Ceratodontiformes > Ceratodontidae > Neoceratodus > Neoceratodus forsteri. Next base: position 1,471,585,871 of record CM057455.1, read on the forward strand.
CCCTGAAAAAGGGACTGCTAATGTCTCAGAGGACTTATCCAGTTACCAAAATACAAATAAATAAATAAATAAGCCAAAGGCACAAGCCACACAAAGCAAAACAACGTCTGACAGTTGTGATGATGATTATGATGATGATAGCAATGGTGCTGCAGCGGAGTCTATGATTGTCTCACCTGATGAACCTGAATCCTCCACTGATATGTCTTCCCCCCGAAAACCCAGCCACTTAACTCTTAGTCCTACTGAGATTATTACTAGACATAGACAATCCACCTCTACTGTTTGAAATCATTTTTACGTAAACCCCAAGGATGCTTGCCAAGCTATATGTGTGCATTGCAACACATGCGTTAGTAGGGGAAAAAATAAAGGGCATCTTTGAACCACAATGCGACACCTTTCTCAAATTCACCCTATCATTGTAAATGGTTCAAGAAAACAGTCTAACATTGGTGGCTGGAAATCTAGCAGGGCTCTCGGAAAACATTCCGTTGAAACAGTGGGAGACGAGCACCAGGCGAGATCTAAAAGTCCACTTTCACCTCACGGTCACAATAATTCTGTAAGGTCCTCTGTTTTACCAGGCATGGCATGCAGTCATACAACACCCCCAGCCAAATTTACCTTTACCCCCTCCCCCGATAAGAGGCAGTTGAAGTTAAAAGAAGTTTTTGAAAGAAAATCTAAATATTCACAAAACCATCCCATAGCACTGGCAATAAATCGTGCAATAGCAGAAATGATTGTACTTGATTTGCAGCCATACTCTGTTGTGGAAGATTTGGTTTTCAGAAGACTTATGGAATACTTAGAGCCATGATATTTAATGCCAAGTAGAAAATACTTCTCAGTAACCGCTGTGCCCAGGATGTATGACAGTTTAGTAGTTCAAATAAGGTATGCTCTCCGAGAGGCTGAGGACAAGGTACTTCACTTCACTACTAATGTGTGGACCAGCAGCTAAACCATTGCCTATCTTTCTCTTACTGCACACTGGGTCACTTTTGCAGGCACCTCATTTATCATCCTCACATACTACCAGTCTGTCTGCTACCACTTCAACCAGTACTACTGCTACCACTACTATCTCTCAGAGTTTAAAAAAAAAAGTCACGTGTCAGAAAATGGCAGTTCTCCATGTACAGTATGTCTCTTTCAAGACATACTCACAGCACAACACATTCAGCAAGAACTGGAAGGACTACTTACTGCTTGGGTCACTTCACAGGGTTTGAAAGTTTTTTGTTGCCAACAATGGTTCAAATATTAAAAAAGCACTTCACGATGGCAACTATGTACATATACGCTGTTTTGCCCATTGTCTTAACCTAATCGTTCAAAGCTTCCTGGATAATGACCGGCAAGTATCAATCACTGTGGGTACAGTGCACAAAGTGTGTGGCCACTTCAAACATTCAGTAAAAGCCTGTGACATCCTTGCTGATATCCAGAAGGACAAAGGTGTTCCTCATCTCCAGCTTGTTCAGGATGTAGCAACAAGGTGGAATTCAACTTACTTTATGATTGAACGCATCCTTGAACAAAAGGTAACTATCATTGAGTATATTATGTACAATGATATCAGGGAGGGCACTGTACTCCTTTCTACTCAATGGTCTCTGCTGGAGCAGTTGTGTCACAGTCTGAAACCATTCATGAGTGCTACAAAAGAGGTCAGTGCAGAAAAGGTATCCCTTAGCCAAGTTATTCCACTCCTTCTACTTCTCAAAAAAAGGTTGGCAAAAGTGAAGAACAACTTAGATATGAACCAATCTCTAGTCAATTATATGGTTACCAAACTTAGCAATGACGAGAAATTATCAGCTGTGACATGGAGCAAGAAGTATCTCTTAACAACATTGCTAGATCCACGTTTCTGGAACAGACACCTTCCTGATGTGGTTTCTGATAATATGGAGGAGTGGAACTACAGGCAACTTTTGACTGATGCAGTAGGTGACATTTCATTAGGACAATTGGCAAGCAGTACTACAATGACACCACCTCAAATTCAAAAGACTGCTCCAAAAAACAGTACAGATGCAGACAATGAGGAGGATGACATTTGGGGCCAGCTGCGGGACACTGAAATTCCACAAGGAGAAAATGCAGGCTCAGTAGTAAGCATGGTAGATGCATATCTGTCTGAGCCTAACATTACTATTAAGGACGACTCTTTGGCTTACTGGCAAGAAAAAAAATCATGCTGGCCAAAGCTGGCGACCCTGGCTTGTAAGTATATTGGATGTCCACCCTCCAGTATCTGTTTTGAGCATTTATTTAGCTCTGCTGGGGATGTTGTGACTGATAAATAAACAAGATTAACATCAGACAATGTAGAGAAACTAACACTCTTGAAGGTTAACTTCCTAACCTTTGGCCACATATGTGATGCTGAAGAAGATGACACTGACAGCAGTACCTGTGCTGCAGCTGTGGAGTGATATATCAGCTTTCAATTTTGAGACTCCCTGGACTGAATAAAAGTAGAGATCTGGGACTTGCCTGCCTTTCAACCACATCATTGTCATCCTGGGGGTGGGTGGGAGGTGCAGCCAGTACATCATGTTCACGTCATCACATACTGGTAGCAACTGTGGCAGACAAGTCCCTGATCTCACACACAGTCACTTTCTCATTCTGATGAGATGATTTATTTTATTATGTAGTGCACCTAAGAAGAATTATTTCTTATATAACTATAGCTCTGTTTTCCTCCCTGATAGCAGTGGTAGTAGTAGCAGTAGTGAAGTGGTCACTTTGGACTGCCTGGTGCTCTTGTTCTTTCACATTGCATTCCATACCAAGACCCATTGTTATGCTAAAATAATTGGTGACATACATGCTTTCTGCCCTGCACCCTCCATGACGCCCGCCAATTGACCTGGTATCCAGTTAACCTTTCCACTCCCTCCCATTTTGTGCGTTCTGCCTCACACCCTCTGTGACCCCACTGATCGACCTGGTATCCAATTAACCTTCCTGCTCCCTCTCACTGTGTGCTTCCCGCCCTGCACCCTCCATGACCCCACAAGTCCAGCATCCAATTAATCCCTTCTAGCGGTGAGTGTGCTGTGTGCAGGAGCTGTTAGAGAAGTACGGTCAGTCGGGTCATCATGTATGCAGCTTGGCTGCCTCAATTATAGTGCTGGGGAGGGAAAGAGTCATGAGGAGGGGCAGAGAGAGTCGGCTTGGGTCGTGTGGTGAAGAAAGAAGATGAACCTCATGCTCGGCCTTGAAAAAACTTGAAGACATGGATGTTGTCTGCCTGGAAAAGAAGTCATTGTCCTCCTGACTCAGCCACCACCTGCATCTGTCACACCAGGGAGCGAGGGGCGAGATTGCTATTTAGACATGGTCTGTGTTGGAGTCAGAGAGTGACCAGTGCCCTGGCTGACACTCAGCTTTGGACTAATGGTGAGCTGACTCCTCATCTCTGAGAGAGCGCCTTTATTTAATAATTATGTGCTTTGGTGTTTATATATCTAGATTTCTTCCAGCACTATTTTGCATCTAGAGACTAGAACAATCGTTTTTGCCCACATACATATGGTTCTACAATACAAATATACAGCATTGTGTAACCCCTAGGTGGCACTATCCCAAGGGTTACTCCCCCTACCTGCGTGACTAGGTGCAGTTTAAGGGGCCTGGGTACTGAAAATGGGTGCCTTCACCTGGAGGACAGGGTTATTGGTAGTGTAGCTGATCTGGGTACAGCCATCCGGGACACTGTAATCCCCCTCTTTCCCCTCTAGCGGCCTAAGCAATGAACAACAGACACAGTTACAATAACCCCTAATCAGCATACAAATCCCCACTCTGTTTGCACTTACCATCAGGGCTGATTCCACCAGTTTGACCTTGGAGACTCCCTGCAAGATAAGGTTAGATGCAGCAGGTAACAACAGTACAGTGCTTCTTGTACAAAATGGAACCACAGTCATGTTAAATGCAAAAATAATTATATCTGATTTATTCAGGGGGAATGAACAAGGGAGGGGTGTAATTTGGCTGATTAGTTCTGTAACTCATTCAGTCAGGCAATCATGCATGCACTTTAGAGTCCCTTCATAGTCACACACTCTGGGTACCCAGTTGGAAAAAAAGGTGGGCTAGCCTGACACAGTGCCGGGGGAGGCCGGCGTTGCAGCTGGTTGGGGCCCTGTGATGGAAAGAAGGAGCATGCACAACCACACACAATTTGTAATCCGGAGCCTGGACGCTCAGTTTGTGACAAGAAAACAACAATTGAATCAGATGACAACACTTTTGATTTAGCTGATGTTGCAGGGAGCTACTCTGGCATTTACTCACACTACCCAATACGAAACACAGGAGGAACAAAATGAAGAGTGCAGGTAAACAAGCTGGTATGCCAGGAGAAGCAGGGCCCACACGATTCACTGAGGTGTCATTCCTGTTAGAGATGTTGAGCAGGGGCCTGATCCCTGGGCAAGTCTCTCGTCAATGGTGATCACTGCATCTGAAGTAGCTGACTGGGCCAAGGTGGAAGGGCCCAGGCCAGGTGAACAGTTTGGATTCAGTTTGATAGGTGCTGGAGACAGCTTCCAGCAAGCGTAACACACCTAAGCAGTGGTGAACCAAATCGCGACCCACTGACAGCTTACAGTACATTTATAGTAAAGCAAAACACAATACCACAGGTCAGATGACAGTCCAGTTGCAATTTCAGTTTTCCTGAGCAAAACCATGATCTTGGTGGTGATTCAGATGTCCACACAGGCTGATCGCTTACAGCAAATCTTCAGTCTTCTTCAGGTAACAGGGCAGTCACAATTCAGTATTTCTGGTCACAAGCCGGTTCGGATTCAGTCCGATTGATTTCACTAGCAGATCCCCAGGAAGGGAAGATGAAGCAGGCAGGCCAGACACAGCCTTCCCACCAGTTTCCTGCACTACTACACAGGAGCAGCTCCTCGAATGTCTTGAGCAGTTCACTCTCTCAACTCCAAACTCAGACTGACTCTCTGCTGCAGGCAGCACTGGGACTTCCTTCTGATCCAAAAAGGGTTTGGTTGGTTGATTCATCTGTCTGTCAAAGCAAGGACTCCCCCTCCAGGTCCAGATAGGTGCCAAAATGGAAAAACTACAATTCCTACAGAAATTCACTCCCACAAGACCCCTAGGGACAGACTCCATTTTAAGGTCCCCAAAAGGTACTGATTGACAAGGTTGGAGGAATGGTCAGACGTATGGCAGCTAGGATTCAATGCAAAAAAGTGCAAAATAATGCACCTGGGAAACAAGAACCCAGGGGAAGAATACACAATGGGTGGGGAGGTAGTAACAACAACAAAACAGGAAAGGGACCTGGGGTAATCATGTCAGATGACCTTAAGGTTAGCAAGCAATGTGAGAAGGCAGTAGGGAGGGCCGGGGTATACTGGGATGTATAGGGAGGCATCAGCAGCAGAAAACAGGAAGTTGTTATCCCTCTGTACAGACAGTTGGTGAGACCCATCTGGAATACTGTGTCCAGTTCTGGAGACCCCATCTCCAAGGACATAGACAGGATAGAGGCAGTCCAGAGGAGGGCAACTAAAATGGTGCAGGGTCTGCAAGAGAAGCCGTGAGGAGAGACTAAAGGAGCTTAATATGTATACCCTTGAGGAAAGAAGGCAGAGGGGACATGATAGAAACTTTCAAGTACCTCAAGGAATCAACAAAGTCCAAGAGGGTAGCATCTTTCAGAAAAAGAGACTTGCAAGAACAAGGGACACAATTTAAAGATAGAAGGAGGGCGGTTCAGGGCAATGTGAGGAAGTATTATTTCACAGAGAGGGTAGTGGATGCATGGAACAGCCTTCCTGAGGAAATTGTGGAGTCTAAAACTGTGGGAGAATTCAAGAATGCACGGGATAGACATAAGGCAATTCTTGTGGGGTGCAGGAAGATATAGGCTGTTGGTTAAATAGGATCTGCGGCCTATCCTGTAGGTAGGAAAATGGGCAGACTAGATGGGCCTAGCAGTCCTTATCTGCCGTCAAAGTCTATGTTTCTATGTTTCTATGATTGGTGCAATACAGAAATGTCCATGCTGCAAAGAAAGGCAGATTAGACAAACTATAATACCATTGTTATTAGAGCAGCTAATCAACAAACAATTACCAGTTCTAACAGAGCTCCTTCTGCACCATTAGTGATGGCAGAGCACATCAATATTATTGCAGCTCGGGTGGACTCGAGCCTGAAATCACTCGGCCCCTACCCAGATTAATTATACACTACAAAAATAATGCCTCTTAAAGGGACAGGCATGGAGGGTAATAGGGCACTCACATGCAAGCACTTTTACACCTGTAAAGACACAGCATGCCCGCCTGGCAGTGGGCATTTAAGCACACCCAAGGAAGACTTTTGGGAACCCCCAATTATAGGGGGGTTAAAATAGACTTTCTTAAAGTAGAAACCCCCAGACTCCCTTCCAGACCACCACCATTACTGATGACCGTGGCAATTACATATTTTCTTTTGCAGCTTTTTACTTCTCAAATTTGGAATGTTTTCCTGGTTCTCCACCAGACGCAGTCACACTGTCCCCTGCCACTAGCACCATGCTGAGAGGCAGTGACTTCTTGCTCTGTGCCACCAACATACAAAGCACACTTTAAGATACCTCTGAAATTTGATTCAGTAAGACAAAGGACATGGGAGAAGTATGAATCGGAGGTCTTGTAATGCCTGCTTCAAGCTTCATTAGCGTTGATGAGAGATCACTGTTAAAGAGCATGGCATCTGTGGAAAGGGACACTGTCATTTACAGGGAGCCTGAAAAAATGCAACTATGAGAAGGAAAATGCTACAAACAAAATCTCATTTCCACAGCAGTCTTCAGTAATGAAAGTTAGGGGGCTTTGGGGATTCTAATTTGAGATGAATGTTATCCTTCAAAGACTTCACATTATAATCAGACTTCCTGCAACTGGGGAATGGAAATCAGATACCACATGAGCAGGTCCTGTAAGGCCAATTCCATCTGCCTCCCCCCCTCAAAGTGTGGCCTTGTAGCTGGAGACCAATGAATGAGGATCATTAAAATTTGAGATTGCCAGGGGTGAACACAGAAATTCATGTCTCGGGTAAAGGCATGGAAACTAGAGCCCCTTTTCCAGAGCAGGATGCATGTGTAAAGGTCTGATCCATGGAACAGCCTACCAGCCGAGACGGTGGATGCAAAAAAAAAAATTAATGAATTAATTGATTGCTATTAATTGGTTTAGGCATGGCTGGGACAGAGCAAAGGGCTTAATAGTTACTTAGGGGGTAACAGTAAGCCACGGATGGGGAAGGATTTTGCCAAATTGCCAAATGCCAGGTCCGTATCTAAAACAAACTCTCATCAGAGCTGATATGGCTGCAGTGAGCACTTACCTGCAGCAGCATGGAGCAACAGTGGATCACGGAGTGGCAGCGACAACAGAGCATCCGGTAGCAGCGACAACTGAGCACCCAGTTTCGGAGCAGTGGCGGAGCAGAGGTGGTTTGCCACTCACAAGATGGCAGTGGGGGCAAAAGTGCACATGCGTGATACTCGCACATGCGCAGTTGTACTGGACATGACCTCGCAAAGAACTGCGCCATAGGGAGAGGGGGTGACTGTGCTGTGGAGGGGAGCTCCGTCAACGGAGGACAGCGCCTATGGCAGCAGCGCTGTGTGCTGACATTGCCACATCACTGTAGGAGAACACAGGGTCATATTCCAGAGCTGACCTACTATTCTTCTACAGTGATAGCCAAATGTCTGCAGAGCTCCACCCATACAGCCGTAAAAATGCAAAGTGCAGCCTGGCACAGCAGCAAGATCCTTAAGTCACAGACATTCCCTTGGGTTTGACAGTGTGGCCCGGGGCCTAGGGCCTTTTGGACAGGGGGGATTGGGGAACAGTGGATGTAGCTACTGGCGGCATTGGTGGCCCATAGACCCTCAACCATTAGTTCAGCGCCCAACCCGGGAAAAATAAAAGTCAGCTCCTATGCCTCTCGCTCCCTCCCTCTGTGTGCTCTCCGCCCTGCACCCTCCATTCCCCCACCAGACCGGCATCCCATTAATCCTTCCTGCTCTCTCCCTCCCTCCCTCTGTGTGCTGTCTGACCCACACCCTCCATTCCCCCCCCCCAAGACCAGCATCCAATTAATCCCTCCTGCTCCCTTCCACTGTCTGCTGTCTGCCCTGCACCCTCTGTTCCACCACCGGACCTGAGGTTACGTTGTATGAGGAGCCCATCACCAGTCTCCAGAACAGGTCTGCTGTTACTTGTCACAGTGATGTCATCACTTCCACCCAATTTCCTCCCATCCACAGTAGCGAGAAATCAACCTGGAGTAGAGGAGATGGGGCTCAGATGGGGCTATCACCAACACGCTTTTCTAACCCTTCCAAACCTTGCCGTAGAGAGCGGCACAGCCCCAACCCACAGAAGAGCACCCTTCCCACCTCCCCCATGACTAGAGAGAGCACCCTTCCCTCTCCCCATGACCAGAAAGCATGCACAATTTCGGCAGGGTGGGAACAGTGAGGAGCACAGAGCCAGCCACCGCAACTACCGCTTCTGAAAATTATAGGGGAAAAAGAAAATGACTGAAGAAACACACCCAGATGAGTAAGTTTGTGTTTTGATGGGCACTGCTCTTGTTGCAAAGTTGCACCATGAAGTTGCTTGTGCTTGCATGATGCATTGTGGCCGCCATAAAGTGCAAGGGCATTGTGGAGAATGGATATGTCAGTTTGTGTTGTGGGATGAAGAGCCCCCATCCCATCTCCAGGCTGTTCTGGGACAAGAAGAAGTTTAGTTTTTTTACTTTTACTTTCAGTCTGATCCATGGTACTGCATTGATGGCACTGCTGGTGTGCTTGTGAGACTCAGGGAAGGGGTGTAGCAGGGTAATTGCACTGTCAGGGGTGGCAGCCGGTTAGCGTTTTTGTTCCACAATTCCCAGTATTTTTTTTCTCCAAGATGAAGTGAGCCAGGTTTGTGCCATTTTCCCAAATGGGAACAGTTTGACTGATCTGCATATTATGGACTGTTAAGTTTGACATGGCAGATGGACTACAGAACACTGACAAGTGTCCCCTTACTATCAGATACTGTATTTAACATAGTGTCATTAACCAGTTTGGTTCACTGGAACTCTTCCTTTTTATGTTCACTTGCGTTTGCACAAGGAATGTCTTGGTACTACTAATAGCATTTTAGAGGTGTGTCACTGCTGAGCCAATTACAGCTCAAACTGCAATGGGCTTGACAGTGTAGATCAACGACGAGGCACTTTGGTCATAACAGTAGTTCTGCTTGCTGACGTGGCATATTCTGAAGTTGAGAGAAATTAACCACTCCAATGACAGAGAGCTTCATTTCTTTCTGCAGCCGTAGCACCACATACCACAACAGTGAGCGAGAGAGAGAGAGAGAGAGACAGAGCAGCCCACCCCTGCAAATGAACAGCATTAGACCCAGTATCCAATTAAACCCTCCCACTCCCTCCATCTGTGTGCAATCTGCCCCACACCCTCTGTTCCCCCACCAGCTCAGCATCCAATTCAACCCTCCCACTCCCTCCTTCTGTGTGCCATCTGCCCCACACCCTCTGTTACCCCACCAGCTCAGCATCAAATTAAACCCTCCCACTCCCTCCCTCTGTGTGATGTCCACCATACACCCCCCGTTCCCCCACCAGACCCAGCATCCAACTAAACATTCCTACTCCCTCCCTCCTTCTGTGTGCTGACCACTCTGCACACTCCCTTGTTCATCCCAGAACAAACCTGCAAGTGAATGTTCGCCATTGACAAATGCTTGTTAAGATGTGTCTCTGATTCTGGTACTTTGTCTCTGATTTTTTTATGCCTTGTCCCAGTGTCCCTGATTTATGAGGCAAGAGGTTGAAAGGCATGACAGAGCAAGCCCGGTGGTGCTGAGGGTTGAGGCATTGTGCCTTACCTTGTGTCTCGCCGGTGATCCAGGTTTGGGAATAACCTCAGGTTGGGGCGCTGTCCAGGGGGGAGGGGAGGGACAAGACTGAGCTGCCTACCGGTGGCTCTCCTCTCCTGGGGTGCATGCTGTCCCACCCGTAGTCCTGTCACCACCGGGTGGAGGTCCAGTGGTGGCGCAGGTGGGTAGAGGGACGGCTGGTAGGGTGAGGCATCCTGCAGTGCGGGGCATGCACTTGCCTCCACTTTCTTATTTGAAAGAATAATATGTCTAAGAATAGTAAGCACCAAAGCGTTTGAGTGTTAGGAATGTTTTCCTTGAGTACTGAAACGCAGACCCTACTGATATGAACATATTCATTCAAATAATAGTTCTGATCATGCCATTTGCTCTGAATTCTGAAAGCCAGTGCTATGCATTTCAATGCTGAGACATTGAGAGGTATGCTGCACAGACATTTTTCCCTAACATGTTTTTCAAAGTGTAAGCACACACACACACACACACACACACACACACGCACATGTACATACGCATACAAAGTCTCTTTTTTGTCCTGTCATTTTAGTTCCATGTTTTAATAGATTGTGTATCCAGGAATAGCTTTAACATTATGAGGAACATCAGTAAACCTTAATGGAGTAATGGTAAATGTAACTGTAAAAATCATAGCACTGTGTGAAATTCATAGCAGTTGAGAGGTATGCTGTGCAGGTGTGTGTTAGAAGGATTTTTCACACATCTCTGAGGTGTGTGATAATCACAAAAAAACTCGCTTAAGGGGTTAATGAGATTATCACACACCTAGAGTGTGTAAAAAATCCTCCTAGGCCAAACCTTGCAGAGGCATTATTTTCTTTTATAATAACTGGTGCGTGTTCTTGAGACAGTGTACGGCGCACGCCAGGGGACTCTTACACCTCATGGGGTGGTGACACTGTAACCTGAAATCCATATTTGTGCAAGCTTGCAACACCTGAAGGCATCAAAGATCCCTCCAGCACACCCTCCTGTAGATCAGAGATCAGTCCTGGGGCCAGTCCTCTTCAATATCTTCATCAGTGACATTGCAGATGGACTGGAGGGTAAGGTTTGTCTGTTTGCAGATGACACCAAGATCTGCAACAGAGTAGATGATCCAGATGGGGTGGGCAGAATGAGAAGAGATCTGGATAAACTAGCATATTGGTCGGAAGAGTGGCAACTGGGGTTTAATGCAAAGAAGTGCAAGATCATGCACATAGGGAAGAGAAACCCTGGCGCCACCTATAGGCTGGGAGGGGAGTTGTTGGCAGTCACAAGGGAAGAAAGAGACTTGGGCATCATCATCACCAATGACCTGAAATCATCCAAACAGACCACTAAAGCAGTAAGTAAGGCTAGAGGGATGTTGGGGTGTATTAGTAAGGGTATCACAAGTCGGAAGAGGGAGGTAAAAGTCCCTCTTTACAAGACACTGGTTAGGCCCCATCTGGAGTACTGCATGCAGTACTAAAGGCCACACCTTCACAAGGACATTAACCAAATTGAGGTAGTCCAGAGGAGGGCAACCAACATGGTGAAGGGACTGCATCAGAAAACATACGAGGACAGATTAACGGAGCTCAATATATATACCCTAGAGCAAAGGAGGGAGAGAGGTGATATGATCGAAACATTCAAACACCTTAAGGGCATTAACAAGGTGAAATAGTCTAACATTTATTTTATTTTTTATTTATTTTAGACAAATATCGGATTTACAACCTTTGAGTCAGAGACTCATTTACAAAGGCACCTCGTCACAGGAAGGGGAACAATCTAAATGTGCGGTAATACAGAGGAGAACAGTACAGGTAAATTACATGCAACATGCAGTACAGAATCATTAAAATCCTCAAGTGCCATTTAAGTATTTGGGTTTCATGGAACCCACAAGGTCATCGGGTTCCCAAGGGACATCCAGGATACAATGTCGCATTTCGATTGACTGTAGGCAAAACTCAGGCAGTGTTATATTCTTAGTCCTGAAGTAGCTGGTAAGTCAGGAAGGCACTCATAATAGGCTCTGGGATGACACGTACATCTCCGTGAGCTAATGAGGTATTTCGAAGGCGATTTTAGGTGAGCCAATTTAGCGTGCTAGTGACATGCGAGGGAGGAGTTATACCAGGATGGCGCTCTGTGATGAGAAAGGACCTTTGGGCGGGGAGGTCCTAGCTCTAGGCACCTGGGCAGTGGCACTGGTACCCCTACGGAGTTGCGACCGAATGGGAGGCCCGTGAGCAAGTCTTGGTGACACCGGGGGACAGAGCCCAAGTAGGGATTTAACATGTTTAAATATAAGACAAATAGCAGGACAAGAGGACACAGCATGAGATTAGAGGGAGGTCAATTAAGGGGTAATGTGAGGAAGTTCTTTTTCACAGAAACGGTGGTGGATGCATGGAACAGCCTACCTCAGGAAGTGGTGGATATGAATACAGTGCAGGGCTTCAGGCATGGGATAGGCATAAGGGAGCAATACAGACCAATATGAATAGATAGGCCATTGACAGAGCAAAGGCCGATGGCACATTCATAAGGTAGAAAAAGAAATGGGCAGACTGGATGGGTCATGCAGTCCTCATCTGCTGTCAACTTCTATGTTTCTGTGTTTCTATGATCTTAGCACCTTATCGGGCATCAAAGAGCCACCAAGGGCACCCTTGCATCCTCTGCAGTGGAGTAGTGGTAGTGGTGGTGGCATATACATTCTAACACGTATCGAAACCCCCAAAATGCACCACATAGCATGAAAGGTCCTGTAGCTTCTGGGGGCCATTGCGCTATTTCAGTGTTCACTCATAACTATGCTAATTTTCAATACTTTGACCCCAGCCTTTCAACGTAGCCATTTTTCCACACCACCTCATAAACTTGACATGTCATTTCTAAAATCCTGGACAAAATGTTCACCCAATATACTATAAATGGTACATGGCATGTCTGTATGGTGAATATTAAAACAAGTAATCTTCAAAATTTGGGGTCAAAAAATTGCAAAAAACAAACTGTTTATAGAGCATCAAAGGTTCGGCATTGACAAATACTTGTTGGTAAATGTGCCTTAACCATATTGATTTCAGTGCTGGTAGACTACTTCTGGTTTTCCCCTGATTGTAGTAGGTGGGGGTAGTAGCACACTGCAGTCTTGAAGTGGTAGCTGGCTGACTGACTCTCTCTGACTAGCTCTCTCTCTGACTGGCTGCCCTCTGCTCTGGCCTGGTGCTGTTTTTTGTGTTCCTGGCTTCTTCTTCATCATTTAACTGTCTAAATTACATCCGGTGCCTGCCTGTACCTGTTGAGAATTAGAAATCACTACTGTTAATAATATAATAATATAACTTATACACAAACAGTATTAGTATTACTTTCTTAAATATCAGAAACAGAAGAGTGATTAAAGAGCATTCTCTTCTACTAAACAGTAGTTTAATTGTTTTTTCTACAGATATGTTGATTAAAAGCAGTTTAAAATGATTTTTTAACATACAGTTACCATAAAACAATAAAGGTCATAAAAGGTTTGGATAAAATTTGGATAAGGTTCGGATAAGGATCTGAACCTTTTTTTTGCTTATCAGAACCTTTTAGAACCCCATCCCTAGTTTTAAGTTGCACCCATAACAGTCCAGCGAAATTACCTGTTCTCATTCTCCTTCACCTGTTTAAGTTACTGAATTTATGTAAAAAGCACTTAACATGGTACCCTTCATTACTTCTTTATCATTATTTCACTATTACACTGTTTTACCACACATTGTACGCATAGTCATATTTTGTTACCTAAAAGCACTTCTTCTGTTTTATACATATTGTATAATTTTCATTGTGATGTTTTAATGTATCCTTATCGCTGTCATACTTGTTTCATTATTATTCCACTACCCTTTCCCCCAGGACGCACCAGGAGATGAGCAACTTGTTTGCTCAGTGTACCTTTCCTGGTGAAACATTTCAATAAATAAAATAAATAAATAAATCATGGTTTGCAGTAATGAGATTCAGTTGCTGGCTGACCAAGAAAGTGAGTAGAAAATTAGTGCCAGCTGCCTTCTGTTTGGTAGGTCACTGGACAACAGGGGCTGATGGGGTGATGCTATGGGAAGGGGTGCCAACTGATGCCAGGGATTGCTTAAAGTGGCGCAGGGTGAGGGACAGTGTGCCACTGGATGCCAGGGACTACATGGTCTGGGGTAGGGAGAGGAAGGGGTTGCCACTAAACACTAGGGACTGCTTGGCGAAGGGGCAGGGTGAAGGAGGGGGTGCCCCTGGACATGGGGGACTGCTTGAATTAGGGGAAGGGTGAGGAAGGGAGTGACAAAGATTGCTTGTATCAGTGTAGGCTGAGGAACTGTGTGCCTTTGGATACCAGGGACTGCTCAGCAAGGGGGCAGGGAGAGGTCAGGAGTGCCCCTGGTTGCCTGGGCCTGCTTGAATTAAATGAAAGTGTGGAAGGGGTACCACTGGTTGCCAGAGATTGCTTGTCATGAAGAAGGGATGGGGAAGGGGATGCCACTGCATGACAGTGACTGCCTAATTTGGGGTAGTGTAAGGAGGGGTGCCAATGGATGCCAGGCACTTCTTGTTTTGTGGTGCAGTGAGGGAAGGGATGCCACTTGATGCCAGGGGCTGCTTGGTTTATGGTGTGGTGAGGGAAGGGATGCCACTCGATGCCAGGGACTGCTTGGTTTATTGTGTGGTCAGGGAAGGAATGCCACTCAGTGCCAGGGACTGCTTGGTTTGTGGTGTGGTGAGGGAATGGATGCCACTCACTGCCAGGGATTGCTTGGTTTGTGGTGTGGTGAGGGAAGGAATGCCACTCAATGCCAGGGACTGCTTGGTTTGTGGTTTGGTGAGGGAAGGGATGCCACTCGATGCCAATGACTGCTTGGTGTGGGACAGGCTGAGGGAGCGATTTTCCACTGAATGTCATTGATAGCTTGACTTGGGGCATGGTAAGACATGATGTCCCACTGGACATCAGGGACAACTTGATAAACTGAGGGTTGAGGAACAGGGGTGTCACTGGATTCCAGGAACTTCTTGGCAGTGGGGCAGCACAAGGGAGGGAATGCCACTGGCTGTCTGGGACTGCCTGTATGGGTCGGAGTGAGGAAGGAGGCAGTATAGTCTAGAGGTTAGAGTAATGAGCTGTGAATGAGCTTGGTACCTCCAGCAGAAAGACCTGGATTTGATTCCCACAACCTCCACTTGCATACTGTGTGACTCTGAGCAAGTCACTTAACCTCCCCAGTGCTCCAGGGTCGCCCCTGAAAACAGGCACCTGTGCCTAGTGATTCTTACCCGTTACAAAAGAATAAAATTAAAAATAAACCTGTTTGGTATGAGACAGAGTGAGGTCAGAGAGACCCACAGGCCACCGGGGACTGTTTGGCACATAAAATATTAGTACTAATACTGAGTTTTTTGTTACGCACTCGTTCCTGGGGGCTGAGGGCACTGTACATCATTTAAATCAAAATCACAATATAATACGAACACATGAACATATGAAATTTGCCAGCAGATAAAGGCCTAGAGGTCTATCAAGTCTGCTTGAATGTGTAGCTAGCACCCCTTATTCTGCAGCTGCCACTCCCCCTTGTCCTGTCCCATCGCCTTTTGAAGCAGTCCACTGTTCTACTTGATACCACTTCTGCAGGTAATGCATTCCACCCAGCAACCACCCTCTCTGTTAAAAAAGTGTCTCCTCATTTCCCTCCTGAACCTTCCTCCCTCCAGTCTCATATCATGGCCCCTGGTGTCCCTCCCCTCCCTTACTTTGAACAGACCCTCTGTACCTGTCTTGTTTATTCCTTTCATGTACTTAAAGGTTTCAATCATGTCCCTGCTGTCCCTCCTCTCCTCCAGCGAGTACATGTTCAAATCCCTCTGCCTCCTCACATATAAGTCCCCCAGCCCCTTGATCATCTTTGTCGCCCTGCGCTGCACCCCCTCCAGTAACCTAATGTCCCTCTTCAGATACGGGTGCCAGTATTGCACGCAGTACTCCAGGTGCGGTCTACATAATGACCTATACAGTGGCAGAATCACCTCCTTCCTCCTCGAGGATATACCCCTTGCAATGCAACCCAACATGCTGTTGGTCTTTGCAGCTACCTTCCTACCTTGTGCAGAGTTGTTCATTGACCCTGTAATGGGAACCCCCAGATCCTTCTCCTCCTCTGTCTGGGCTAGCAGCACTGCCCCTAGCTGGTAACTCCTCCTTGGGTTCTTCATCCCAAAATGCAGCACCTTGCACTTTTTGGCATTAAACCCCAGTTGCCAGGTGTCTGACCAGGTTTCAAGCTTTGCCAGATCATCCTGCAACCCTTGCCATCCCCCTAGGTCGTCCACCACCGCTCCCATCTTGGTATCATCAGCAAACAGACTGATCTTGCTCTTGATGTCCCATGATATGTCTGCAATGAATATCCCAAACAACACTGTTCCCAACACGAGCCCTCACGGAACACCACTCATCACTACCCTTGGGTGTGAGAGCTCCCCTCCATCACCACCCTCTGTTGCCTTCCTTGAAGCCAGTTCCCTACCCATCCACCAACTTTGCACCCACCCCTGTGCCTTCTAACTCTACTTCCCAGACTCCCATGTGGCACTGAGTCTAATGCCTCATACTGAGTCCAGATACAGGACATCCTGCATGGCCCCTGTCCAGTTGCCTAGTTACCCAGTCATAGAACTCCACCAGGTTGGTTTGGCAGGATCTGCCATGTAGCTGAAGCCATGCTGTCTGCTGTCCTGTAGTCCTTTGGCCTCTAGGAGGCCACCAGCTCTCCTTCAGGATAGTCTTCATTAGCTTACCCACGATGGATGTGAGGCTCACCAGTCTGTAGTTCCCGGTTCATCCTTGGGGCCACTCTTGTGGAGAGGCACCACATGAGCCATCCTCCAGTCCTGAGGTACACACCCTGAGTGTAGTGAGGCATTAAATAGGTCTGCCAAAGGTCCCACAAGGACCTCTGCCAGCTCCTTCAGTACCCTGGGGTGGATGCCATTTGGGCCTGGCGCCTTGTCCACCCTCAGTGCCTTCAAACCCTCCCGAACTCTGCCCTCCATGATTTCCCCATCTGTCACCCCCTCTCACCCTGTTTCTGCCATTCCTCTCCCCTTGGGTGTCACCCCCTCTTCTTCTTAGTAAATACCGAGCTGAAGTAATCATTTAGTGCTTCTGCCTTACCGCACCCTGCTTCCACCCAACCCCCCTTCTTCCTAATCCTTACTATGTGGTCCTTACGGCTCCTTTTCTCCCTGATGTACCTAAAGAAGTCCTTCTCCCCCTTCTTAATGCCTTGTGCCAGCCTGAGCTCTGTAGATGCCTTGGCACCCCTTACTGCCCATGTCACCTGCTTCGATTCCATCAAGTACTCCTCCCTGTCCTCCCCCCTCCCTGTTGTCTTGTACCTCCTAAAGGCAGCTCTTTTTCTCTTTACCTTTTCCATGACCTCCTTGTTCAACCAGCTCAGTTTCTTAGCCCTAGCCTTCTTGCTCTGGGCCTTGCAGCAGATTTTGGTTGCCTCCACTCTCCCCAGCTTTATGAGCTCCCATCTCTGGTTAGTGTCCATACTAGGTTCATTTCTGGCCAGGTACCCTTTTACCACTTCCCCCATCCTCCCAAAGTCAGCCCTCCTGAAGTCCAGCACTCTTGTGTCAGATTCCACTCCTTCCTTGCCCATATCTAATGTGAGCTATACTGAGTGGTGGTCACTCCCTGACAGCGGTTCTTCCACCGTAAGTTCTCTCATGAAGTCCCCATTTGCCAGCACAAGGTCAAGGGTATTCCCTAACCTGTTTGGTTCACTGACCATTTGCAGCAGGAAGCTGTCCTGGAAGGCATCCAGCAGTACCTGCTCCCTTCTGTTCCTGGTTGTTGGGATACTTCAGTCCACTCCTGGCATGCTGAAGTCACCCACAATCACCACACTACCCTTCTTGCAGGTCCTCCTGATCTGTCCCGCTAGTTCTCTGTCTAACTCCTCCATCTGAGATGGTAGCCTGTACACCACTCCCATTCTGAGAATCCTATTCTTGGAATCCTGGATTTGCATCCAAAGTGACTCCGTACTACCCTTCTCCCCTTCCTCCCTTACACACTTCAGTCCTTCCTTCACATATAGTGCCCCCCTTTCCCAATCACCCTGTCCCTATGAAATAACCTGTACCCTGGTACAGACAGGTCCCAGTCATTGTATTCAGTGGCCCATGTTTCTGTGATGGCTGCAATGTCCACCTCTCCCTCTACCATGAGCACCTGTAACTCTGCAGTTTTCCTCCCAAGGCTCCTAGCATTAAGGGTAACCACCTTCCACCCTCCCCCCACTTCCTGCCCTCCTTTATTAAAATCACCAATAGTATTTGCCATTTGTCCTTTGTCACTGTTATGGGGTGTAAGCTCATATGGTTTCCCAACCTGTGGTCTCTGCATGTATCTTGCCACCCCCCGCTCCTAGTTTAAATTCTCTACCTTCTCTATGTACTCCTCCATCCTCTGTTTCAACACTTTTTTTCCCTCCTCACTCAAGTGTAGTCTGTCCTTGGCATAGAGACTACTGTCCTCCCAGGTCCCTCCCCACCCCCCAACAGCCCATACCCTTTAGCATAACACCAGGTTCTTAGCCATCTGTTAAATTCCTCTATTCTCAGCTTTCTTTTTGTGCTTGCCTTGGGCACTGGAAGTATATCTGAAAAAGTTACTGATCTTCCTGCCCCCTCACATAATTGTCCTAGTTCCTCAAACCTCTTCTGGGCTATATCTACTCTTGTCAGCCAGGTCGTTTGTCCCAAGATGTATAATTAAATGAGGCTTGTCCCTACCACTTCTAGCATATTTCAGAACAGATTGTCCCACCCTTTCCGCTGTCATTCCTGGCATGGCCTCCACCCAAATGCGACTATGCCTCTCCCCCCCTTGCTACCCCACCTGACTCCTCTTAGTATTGAGTCTCCCAGCACTAAGGTTCCACCCCTCTTACTCCCTGTTTGCTTCCATTCATCTCTATATCTCATTTCTGGCTCCTCTTCTTCCTCCTGCACATTATTTCCCCCTTTTGCCCCTGTTGCAATTCTCCCAGCAGAACTTCTCCCCGCTCCAGTTTGGTCCAGGCATTTATCAATTACTCCTCCAATTGCATCACTTCCCTCCTCCTTCTTCTCCTTTAGCAGTTCAAAACTGTTTTCTAAAGACCATTCACAAATGCCCGCTCCCTCTCTCTCTCTCTCTCTTCATAGTATTCTGTTCCCTCCTTTCCATTCCATGACTGTTACCACTTCTTCTCCTACCCTCACAAGTCCCTGTCTCCTCCTTCCATTTGTCTTTTGTTTCCTGACTTGGTTTCCCCAACAATTGTTCTTCCTGGCCTGGTCCCCTTTGTCTCTGCTTCCCTTCTTCTGACCCTGTCCTCACCACTGCTGGCTCAAATCACCCTCCCTCATCTCCCTCCTCCCTCCCTCCCTCCCTCTAGTATTCAGCTAAACCCGCCTCAGTCTGCCTTGCCTGTCTTAGTTCCTCCTGCAGACCCTCGATCTCCTTTCTGAGGTTCCCTATGTGGTTGCACACTAAACATCCTCCACACTCCAAGCAATTTTTAGAAAGATTGGTGCACTGCAGTTGTTGCAGCCTACCACCCTACCCATTGCTGTCGTTGCCCACCAGCGACCTCCCACCCTTCCGATGAAGGATACTCAACACTCCTCCAAGTCTCCCCTCTCCCCCCTCTATCAGTGCAAAACATTCTTCGTTTCTTTATTTCCCTTACCCCCTTTGTTGTACATGTTTACATAGATTGAGCAACTGCTTTTTACATTCCTATCCTTCCTGTCCACACCCAAAAAGAGACTTTAAGTAGCTATAGCACAACCTTCTTCAAACTCCTACTCCTCCTTTCCCCAATGCAATAGCAATGCAAAGAAGTAACAATGAAAGCTCTTTGATTTGCAGTTACTTCCCTTCCACTGAGATAGCAGTCATCTCTTCACTCGCTGCTAATAAGATAGGCTAGGTTAAAATTAATTAATTAATTAATTAATTAAAATAAATTAATTAATGAAGGCAACATAAATAGGTGAAAAAGGCAGCCAGTGGGGAAGTTGCTAATAACTGAAGCCAAACACCGCTCTAAACAGATAAGTCTTTAGGCCCCTTTTAAAGAGCAACTCTGCACTTCAGCATGTGCCTTCATAAATAATATGTTTCAGCTGTTACAATTTAGTAGAGAATACAATTATTCATTTTTAATATTCCCTTCCAAGATTTACAGCACATCTTGGCAGTCCATCTAAAAAGTCTGAATAAAAAATATTTGAAAACATTTGCCTCTCTCCTGTTTACCTCATAGTTCCTTGGTTTATGATATCATAGTGCTCACCATGACAACAAACTGTGATGTCACAAACAGCAGTTGTGTGGTTAGCAGGGGAGAGTCAGATACACAGTTCCAAAAGGTAGCACTCACAGAAGAAATAGACAAACTGCATGTAAGAACAAAATTGTTCACATTTATTTTACAGCACTGTGGAAGCCCCTAGCGCCTCGGCAAAGTGCAGCAAAGTGGGTGTAGTTACAAAGAAATTCTATACTCATTTAAATACAGCTTTGAGTGTGACATCACATAATAATCACCCAATCAACACACTAAAGCAACTATCACATGTTATGCACCGTTTCATTACCTAAAAAATATACAAAAAAGCTTATTTAAACCATGATCAATCTCATATGCAGTCTGAGAAACAGTTAATTTCTATAAAAGATTTTAGACTTATTTTAAACTGAAGAGAAGGGGACAGAAGTATTAAAGAAATTCAACTGTATTGTACACAGTGTGACTAACCCCTGCATATGGGTCTTACAAATACAATTATATAAATTCCATTTACTAAGGGGTTCTCCTAGCCTACTAGGAATATACCATACTTTTACTGGAATAATGTATAATAGTTATGTGTCAGAGCACAAATTGATAACTCAAAAGTTTCATTTCAACATGTCCCCAAAAGGTTTTTTATGGAACAATTTTCTTTCATGAACAAAGACATATAGATTCAAAAAAGATGCGGATTAAGTCACTCACTGTGCTTTTAGAACTTAAAGCTGCGAACAAGGAAACAGATATAGAAGGATGTTTTTGAATGGAGCCCAACTATGCCGGAAGAATGCAGCGAGAGAACTGATGGAATCACCAGAACAACCTACAAAACATAACAAAATACAGTCAGTACTTTATACATTGTAAAACAAATATTCAATTTACAATTCCTACTTAGTTTAGGTTGTTTCTCAGACTACATATGAGATTGATAATGGTTTAAATAAGCTTTTTTGTATATTTGTTAGGTAATGAAATGGTGCATAACATACACTAGTTGCTTTAGTGTGTTGATTGGGTGATTATTATGTGATGTCACACTCAAAGTTGTATTTAAATGAGTATAGAATTTCTTTGTAACTATGCCCCCTTTGAAGGCACTTTGCTGAGGCACTAGGAGATTCCACAGTGGTGTAAAATAAATGTGAACAATTTTGTTCTTACGTGTGGTTTGTCTATTTCTTCTGTGAGCACTACCTTTTGGAACTGTGTTTTATTGAAGGGTGTCTCCCTCGGTTGCAAACCCCTCTTGTATATGAGCACGACTTTTTGTTGTTTAGACTGAGAGTCAGATACGGTTTGAAAGACGCAGTGAAATAATGCCTGCATTGTCTGCAGTATTTAATAGCCCAACAGCAGGAGAAAGAAAACAAAAATAACAAGAAACTAGAAAACAATAAAGTTAAAAACATAACTTGTGTAAATCTATTTTTTTTAAGCTTTTTATATTTCCTGGTTGACCATCATTATCATCTGCTGGCAGTGGCTGGTAAATTCTGTTATTCGCACGTGTGAATGACGAACCGTAAATAACGGAGTTTGCTCAGGCACCTCTCAATAACATTCTGCCACCAGTTCCCATAGCAAGCAAACACCGTCACCTTCAGCTCTGAATTGCCTCACACTGCCAATACACTCACGCCACACCTGAAGCCATCAGCATGACGAACAGTTTTTCTGTCAGGCACCACAGAAAAAAATGAACTGTAGCTGTTTCAATTCATTTACATTAAAAGCAGTAAAAGAAATGGCAATGTCATCCCGATTCACACCAGGCACTGAATCAGAACTTCAAAAGTTCACAGAGGAATATTAGGGTACATTTTTTTCTGTGGTGCCTAACAGAAAAACTTTTAGTCAGCGGCCTCAGGTGCAGTACAAGCGTGTTGGCAGCACAAGATAATTCAGAGCTGCAGGTGTTTGCTTGCCATAGGAACTACTGGCAGAACGTTAGTGAGAGGTGCCAGTTTAAAAAGTGTTGAAAATGTTAAAAAATGTTTTGACAAATTTTATTTAAACAGTTCCCTATAAAAACTAATGATTCTGTTCTTTGTGTTACAATAAATTTAGAGAACAGTTCAACACTGCTGTCTCACTAATGATTCAATATTACAGAAAAAAATGCAATAGTCAAAGAACCAGTAAATATAAAAAATAAAACATGGGGAAATGTTTAAATTCAGATTTTATGCACACCTTGGGTATGTATAAAATCCTCATTATACACACTTCCCCATGCATTATTCTATATATTATAATAGAGAGTTGCTCTTTAAAGGCTTCTACCAAGGTGGTCTCCCTCAAAGATCTTGGGAGGGAGTTCCACAGGGCTATTGTATTGCATGTATATTGACAATGCTGGCAAAGAATACAAATGAATGTACCTTAGTTATTAAATATCTGAACTAGTGTGTGAGGTGTGTGAATACATTTTCAGGCCTTGAGAGACAGTGCTGAAGTTAGTGTAACACTAACGCTGGTTTGAGAAATCGTTCAAACCCCAAGGAAGATCGCACCACTGTAGTATTTGAACAGACAGAACTGCACATGAAGTGTAACTTTTCAACCAGGCATCTTTATTTAGCCTTCCTATTTTCATGGCAAGCCTGGAGTTACAATACTTCCTTAGGTCAAGTTGCTCTCTAGCACCACCTAGTACCACACCTCCTGTTCTAGTTTATTAATAACCATGGGCTCTATGCACTATGGTGCAGGTTGCCTATGTGGAGGCAACCCTATGTCAGAATACCCCACAGTGGGGGTCTAGCAGACCCTTGGTGGAAGCCATGACAGCTGCATGAGTGCCTTGTGCACTCAGTCTCTCAGCTGCCCAGGCAGACACATGCCACAGGTGGTCTGGGGGGAGTGTCGAGGGCATTCCCGCACTCCACATCATTCTCTAAGGTGCAGAGTGCTGGTCACTGGGGTGCAAAATACAGCAGTGAGGACCCTGCCATACAGGCTACCTGCGCCCCCCCAAAAAATGGACAGCTGCCAGCTGCAGTGGACCAGGAACACCCTCAGCCCTGCTGCCCCAGCCCAACAGGCTGATAGGAAAGGTTGGGGGTGGCCAGTTGGGCACTTGTCTGTTGGTTACAAACTAGAGTGCCATTAATAACCTTTCTCTGGGATATTAAGGCATGAGTCTGAGTTTCACTGGAGGTATCGGCCAATACATTTAATTTGTTTTTACCACTATCGATTTATTTTTCTGCTGCCTCAGTGCATTCCTCATTCTGTCATGCTATTGTTTTGTGTAAGTGTAACCCTGGTGCCATTAAACCAAGGGCTACTACTCCTGCCTGCTTCCCTGACTGCAGGTTGAGGGGCCTGGGTTCATGATTAAAGGTCACTATGTATTCACTTCCAGCAGAAAAACTACAATTATGGTGCCTCCACCCAAAGTAGTGCTTAAGTGGGTTACTTATAATACTAGTACAGCTCTCTGGGAAGCTATACCTACCCAAACCCCTTGCTAGTGGCTCTTCATACAAAGCTTCACAATCACAGTATATGACCTACAGTGCACAATTGCCCAAGAGCATTAATGATATGCTCACATGTACCACACTTACCGACTGGGTCTGGTCTCTTGGCATATACCCTATTCCCCCTGTAATGAAGCAGTTTCAGCAATAACCACATACTTTTACAGTTACTTTTAAGTAGTTCAGTAAAGAAAGACCAGATAATAATATGCTCATGGGTCTGGTTAACCTTAAACAGCAAATCAGATATATTAGGGGGACCTGAACAAGGGAGGGGGCAAGAATTTAGGCAAACAATTATTGTGATGCTATATTGGAACAGATAACTGAAAGGCTTGCCTGTAGTTCGGTGGCCAAGCAGCCAGCCACTCCCACTTCCTGAGCTATATAAGCAGTTCCTCTAAGCCTCACTGTGAAGCATTTTTTCTTTGCAGCCGAAGGCTCTGTCGGTTTGTCCTCTGAGCTAGTTAGGCCTCCCTAGCTGGCTGGGGCCTGCCCCCCCGCCCCCGCTCCTGCTTGTCTCTGCTGGGCTTCTGTGTTTATTTTTCTATTTCTGGTTTGTATTTTGCCTTTGGCTGTGTGTGCTTCCTTCCTTTTTTGGGGGGGAGGGGGCTTTGTTTCTAAGCTCCTAGCATACTGCTACTCCGGAGCTCATATTGCTTGCTTTTACTTACACACAACTCTCAAATTACTTGCACAGCAACTCCTAGCATTCTGCTATGCAGAGCTCATGCTACTGCTTTCAGTTACCTACAACTACAGCCAATGCTGCTGCTTGTTTACTTTAATTACTATTGTACCCAGTGCCTGTGTTTTATGCTGTGCTCACCGTGCTCAAACTGCTGCAATGCAACTGCAATCATTATCCGTGTGTTTCAGCTCAGCCATAGCTGCTCCATGTTGCATACTCAATTATTTTCACCTGACACAGTTTACTGACCTTAACTATGCTGCTCATTGCTGCTCTCATCCTACTTGCAGCTTCATTGCACTGCCTGGCTACACCTGCTTTCAAGCATTGCCTCCTGTTTTATTGCACTTACAGTACAACTCTGAGGTCAGCCAACTAAGCTCCTGCTGAGGCTATTAATATAGTTTTGTTATTAAAATTGCCTCACTGCCGAAAATCCTCCGAGTGTTTGTCACCTTGATTTGGCTATTCCTGTTTGGCTGACTTGCCCCCAGTTCAGTGCTGTTTAATTGCTATATCATATGTTATGCAGGTCCTCCTATCACTACTACTGCTTATTGACCTACGTACAGGTCCACTCTGCTTACGCAACCATTGCTCCTTGCTTACACAAACCATTGTTTCATGCCTACTACCATCCCCTCAGCTTCAACATGGGATTCTGCTGCACTCAATCTGCATTCGACCTTGCAAGGTCTCAGCACTCAATGCTCACTCCAATCTCAGCATGCCATGCTCATTCAGCTCACCAGCTTTCAGCTCTCAATCACTTTCTGGGGCATGCCAGCAATTCTATTCTGGCGCAGGGTTCCTGCAGCTGACGGTCTCGCTCTGCTTTAGTCCGCATCTTAAGCGTGTCCAACTTGGGGTGGGATCCTGGGAATGTCCTTGCCCCGGGCTTGGCTTTAGCTGCCTGCTATGTGACAGCAGCTCCTGTTGTAGAATTTAAGACTAGTGGTGAAGGGTGGTTACGACGATCTCCTTTGGCTCTAGTGTTCCACTATAACGGTTAGCCATTGTCTTTAGTGGTTTCCCTAGCGAGGCACCTTCACCGCATCCTCCCTATGACTGTCTCTGGTTCACCTGGTTTGATTTAGGGCGGGTGGGCCAGGTGAGTGCCTCAGCAGTTGTTGCTCTCCTCTTGCACCTTGGATGCACATATTGTTGCAGAGTTTTCTCGCAACCTTCCACGGTGTTCCTGCTAGAGGATTTGAGTGGCAGCCTTCCTCCAAATTGGAATATTTTCCACCTCCCTTCACTTGGGTTTTCCAAATTGCAGCTGCAGAGCCATCACTTAATAAACTATCCCAAGCCTGGAGGGAAGGCTACCTAGGCCTTGGATCCCCAGAGATTTCCTCCTCCTAGGGTTTTTTTTCTGTCTTTCATTGCCTCAGGTCATAACACTTAGTTAGCTTAGTTGTTTCCCCTAGTTTCTTTAGGTAGGTTCCATTGTTGGATGGAGGTGGAGGATGTCCTGCCATTCCCTCTCTCCTTAGGGGATCCCCTACTCTCAAAACAAACCATCAGTATCATGCTACGCAGACCTGGGCAGGCATTACGACAACTGAGCATCTTATTGCATTATCAAACTGCTTAGACTTCTCTACTACTACGTTACAGTTACTACTTGCTAATATGCTTCATGTTGCCTCCTTTTTTGGGGATGATACTACATTTTTGAGGGGGATTCCTAAGGTACCTTTAGCCATGGGAACCGTCCTGCTGCACCTCTAGGGGTGGAACCCCTCTGAGGTTTCCTTGCCTTCGTACCCCTACAGGGTGGTAATTCCTCTGGAATAGAGAGTGCGAATGGCCATAACCAAACTAACACAGTTACAAGCATAACACTATACTGGCTGCATAGGCCAGTGAAATGAACTTGCCTGTAGTTCGAGTGGGCAAGCAGCCAGCCACTCCACTTCCTGAGCTATATAAGCAGTTCTTCTAAGCCTCACTGTGAAGCATTTTTTTGCCCCACCATCCTCCCCTCCTCCAGTGGCAGCACTCTCCTTAGGGGATTCTAGGTACCTTTGTACCAGGAACCGTCCCATTGCACCTCCCGAGGTGGAACCCCTCTGAGGGTTCCTTGCCTTCGTACCCCTACAGGGTGGTAATTCCTCTGGAATAGAGAGTGCGAACTACCATAACCAAACTAACACAGTTGCACAAGCATAACACTATACTGGCTGTGTAGACAAGTGAATAGTTGTTACTCCCCAACTTAGTCTCTGAATTTATCAGTTTACATAGCTGCTGGGTATCTAGTATGGAGCTGGGAGCAGGTCTGAAGAGTTGCCACGGGTAGGCCGGCATTGCAGTTGGTTGGGGCCCTTGATGGAAGAAAGGTGGTTATTAAAAAGGTGAAACACTTGCAAATCACAGAGCATTTGTAAATCCTGGCCAGATGGCCTGTAATCACAGTTAACTTTAACCCAAACTTATGAAGCAAATCAGATGGCAAAAACATTTATTTGATGGTTGCAGGGGCTACCCTAGATGTACTCACTGCACCCAGACAGATGGATGAATGGCTGAAGACGTCATGGACCTTCTGGCTTTCCAGGATGATAGTGGGGACTGAGACTGACACGACTCACCTCCACTTCATGACCTTTCCCTGTAGGTGGCCGCAATCTGCAATTTGATTCTTCACAGGGGCTGGCTCCCAAGACTGGTCTCTCGCCAGGATGATTAGGTGGATGCAGTAACAGTCTTTTTGGGCTGAGGATGGCATAGACCCGACACTGGAAACTTAAAGTAGTGAACAGTTTTAACTTGCTCTTTTGGGTACTTGCAATCTTTATTGCAGTTGCTGTGGAAAACTCACAGTGGTCTCTCCCTCTTGGCACTTGGCAAGAGACAATTTTCACAGAAGCAGGCTCCACTTTAATTAGGAGTCCCTGGAGCAACTTCTTACAGCAGTAGGTCCCACTTTGGGATGGTTCAGCAACAAATATTTTCCGACTGGTGGAAAACAACCTTTCTGGATTAGCATTCATGTCTGAGGAACCCACTTTCTGCTTTTAGGCAGTCTCTGGTCCAATAGACCCCCTCAGGAGTTGCAATCTACCCCAGGGAGGCAAGTCAGGCCCATCCCCTGTACTTTCCACAGCTCACCCCACAAGAATTCCTTCTCAGTGGCTCGAGCTAAACACAACTGAAACTGCAGCAATGCACTTGCTACCTCCTCTCAGCTCAAGAGCTCAAGCTGGGCTGCACTGTTTAAGCACAGTCCCCACTGAGAACTAGAATCTCCGTATTCCAGTTGGCTACCTTGGCTGTCAATCTCAGTCTGAGGGCCCTCACTGGTTCATTTTTAGATGCCAACCAGAAAGTTCGCAGCTTTTCCCACAAGGCACTGTAATTAGGACCCCTAAAGGACCCCTTCGTTCCAATTGGTCCAAATATGGAGTCCAGGATCAAATATGGCAGCTCCCATAGAGGAGAAATAGATAGGAATTGTAAACAACTCATTTATACAGCAATCAGAAGGATTTAGAAATAAACATTTATAGTACTTTGAAGGACTCCTTCAGCGCTACTGAGAGACTGCTAAAGGGAGCCTGGCTGGTCACGAGCCTTGATTTACTCAGACCTAGCCCAGGCTATGTACACTATACACAGAACTGGATCTCTTAAAGGGATAGCACGGCTGCATGGCTCTGCACACTCACACAGGACAACACCAGAACATCGCTGTACATGGATTTACTTTCTCTATCTGGACAGGTGGGCATTACTAGAGCTCAGGGAGACACTTAAGGTAAGCCCCCTAATTTGGGGGGGGGTGTTACACAAGTCATTCCCGAGTTCTATTGTGAGATCCTGTTCACACATTTTATTATACAATTCTTTCATTCCATTATCCAGCTGTTTTTGCTGCTCTCTTACAAGTTTGTTAATTTATTGTAGACAACTGGGGGAATAATTCCCCTACCTAAGGGCATCCCACTGTCTCATCATATGTCATTTGGGGACCATGATTTTATGTCCAGTTGTCATTCATGGCTGTACAGTTGGGACTGTCCAACAGGAGGTTTTTCACTCCCCATTGTGCCTTCCTAGTATCCCCTGCTCACTCGGGGACCCAGGAAGGGCATCTGATTGGATACCTGTCTATATCCTATGCTCTGCACCCATCCATCCCTGTGCAGCTGCACACCATGGGGACGGGGCCACGGATAGATGGCTGGTGATAGTGAATGCCAGCTGGTGCACACCTGTCCGCAGGTGTGGAGCTGCATGTGCCAGGTACGTGCCTCTCACATGTACCTGGCACATATTAGTGCATAGAGGCCCTCATTATTAACCAGGTTGCAGTATCAATGAGAGAATCCTATTTTAGCTTTTTAAATAGGAGATACATAATGTCCTGACTCAAAATATGCAATTTATCTCCAAGTTTGAGGGGATAAGACCTAACTCATGAGTGGCAAAGCCACGACTGAGTTATAAAAGTCTTCCCCCTTCCCAAGTAGAGAAAAATTCTGTATTTTGAGTCAAGCCATTGTGTATTCAATTTATACAACATCAGTTTAACAGTTATAACTTTTTAGATTAGCTTTTTGTGTGACAAATTTACTGGTTTTCTATGATTTTAACTGCTGACTTCAGTGCTGCACATGTTGATTATGATGTCATCAGCATTGTGTTAGCTGTTCTCTGATTGGTTCTGTTCTGTGCTAAGCTCAAGGAAAGTGACAGTGATATATCTAACCTCTAGATAAATGTTCATACAATGCCAGTGGGTATAACAAATTGCAAATAAATGCCTTTATTTTCATGGCCAGGAGAGCTGGAGAGAAAATAAATCATTTATTTCCACTCCAGCTCAGAGAACAATGGATATTTCCACTCTAGCTCAGTAATGTTCTGAGCAGAATCTTCCTTTATACCTAACATTCCGTCCAGGCCTGCCCGGTAACATAATAGTAATAATAATAATAATAAATTTTACTTTTAAAGCGCCTTTCAGATTTTCAAGGCGCTGTACAAAACACATAATAAAAATTAGACATTATAATTCAGTATAAAACACAGGTAAAAACTACAGTTTCATCAACAACTTATGCAGTATACTATAAGATGGCAATTTGATAGAGATAGAGGATAGAGGATAATATATGGTCTTTGGTTAATAACCATGCTGTAAAGACTTCGAGAGGTTGCCATGACGTCTTTGTAAACCTCAAGAGCACAGCTCGAGAGTTTTCAGACAGCATGGCAACCTCAAGAAGTGTTTTCAGCATGGTTGTTAACCAAAGACCATACATTATATGTTATAGTGTATGGGCTACCAAGATTGTGTAATCACAGATTGAATTACTTTACTGAAATACTTTATGGAACATTGATTGTTGTAAGCATTCCGTTTTGTTATATCATTGATATGACATACTCAAGAAGGGTTAACAACAGAGTGATGTCATAACAATGGCATAACAAGATTTTAATATATGGATTGTTAAAATAATATGCTTGAAAAGCATACAAAAAAATCCTGGTAATACCATCGCTCCTGGAGCGATAATACTATTGTTCCTGAGTGGTAATACTATCGTTGGGGTGCCGTAATACTATAGTTCGGCACCCGAACGATAGTAATATCAACAAAGCTGAAGAGCGCATGTGCAACTCTATCCCTGACGTCTTAAAAAGCGTACCTTCTGATTGGCCGCTTTTCCTCTGTGGGCGGGCAGAACAAGTCCGAAAACATGGCGGCTTGCTCGCTTGCTTAGCTAAAAAATCTTCACAGCAGCAACCGTTTCTTTTTTTTTTTTTACTTTGAAAACCATTTGTCTTGGTTTATTAACAATCCGACTCTCTCTGGGCCTCCTGTGCTCGCCCAATACCGCCGCCGACAAACCCTAAAAAAAAAAAACACAGCTAAGCGAAGCCCACAGCAGCCGCTCATCCACACAGGACTGGAGAACCCTGCCAGCATGCACATCCACCCGCTGACTGCAGTGGTCAAACAGAGGTGAGTCAATTCACCTCGTATCCATATATTAAAAAAAATAACAAATAGGTTCTGGCATAACAAGGTAGTAATTCCATCTTGAGGTTCTGGGGACACATGAAACCTCTCGAGCTTCGCTCTTGAGGTTTTCTGTGTCCCCAGAACCTCTAGATGGAATTACTACTTTGTAAAACACCAGAACCTATCTATTATTCTATTTGTTATCTGCTTGATTTCAGTTAATAATAAGGGGTCCCCATGATTTCATTATCAGGACTGCACACTTAACAATTGGCAATGTATAAATGGTACATGCCATTGGCTGCATGAAAATAAATGATTTATTTTCAACAGCTGGGTATGACCTCTGTAGAACTCATTCATGGCTGTACCACTCGTGAGATCAAAGGAGGTCATAAGCTGCAGTTTAAAATAAATCCTTTATTTTCATGTGGCCCATGGCATATCCCTTATTTATCTGGAGGTTAGACAGCATGATCAACAAGTTTATCACAGAAACTGTATCACCACTGGTGTTGTATAAATGCAATGAACCCTGAAAAAGTAGGTCGGGGGGGGGACTACCTAAGCCTCCCAGTACACACATAAAGAAAAGTAATAAAATGTAACTCTATGCTACCAGAGTGCTGCCCCACATGAAAAATAAGTCTGCTCACCCACAGTGACTGGGGACCTGATACCATATATAACCATACAATAACAACGCACAAAGCAATAATCACGCTGGAGACAGTAAACACAATAAACCAGGAAAGGTTTACAATTAGGGAACAGGGATCTGGAAAGTAAATTGGAGTAAGAAAATAAACCAAAGCAATTAACGATAATAAGCCCATCACTCTCAAAATATAAGCATTATCCCAGAGTCCCAGTCATGTTCAAATAACCCCCTCCCTCTGACGCATCAGATCAACCCCAAAGTTCCTTAGGGGAGCTCCCACAGACCTTATATGTTCAGGCAGCCAATAACAGTAGCAAGCCTGATGACCGGGGAAATGGTGTATTTCTTTTTGCACATAGCAAACAACCTCTCCTTCTGGATTCACAGGTTCAGCTTGACCATTTTAGACCAGTACATCACATCCTGGCATCCAACCCCTATATGTACTATGACAACCAGTACCAACAGTGGAGCTGTCTAGGAGGCTCCCCGGGTGCAGAGCTGCTCTCTGCTACAGAATTAATGCTGTGATGCAGCAAAGTCTCTCTGAGTGCCCGAAGAGTGATTGCAGGGCAGTTTACCCTTGCAAACACCTCTCCTGGTTTCTTATTTTAAATCTCACAAGTCTGCACTATGCAAGCACATGATTACCTTCTCTATTTTTGTGCAGGAATTCTGTTTGGCACTGGCAGCTACATGGGCTGTCTACTTCAACTATCAGCTGCAGGTCACCCCAGTCTGATTCCTACATTAGCCACATAAAGACTGAATAAGTTCTGGAGCAGCCCCTGTTATTCACTGATGAAATCCAGCTTCCAGTTGGTTCATGGAGTAGTCAATCACTCACAGCAGTGCTGGAGGCCTGTCACTCGATCAAAGATTGGCCACAGAACACACACCTGTATTAATTAAATCCGCCTGTGTTAGACAAACCCTTTTGACTCCCTTTGCAGGCTTCTGCAGTCTGATTGGTTGTTGTGCTGCCCATACATCTCAACCATCCCTGATTACAAGGGACGTCCCTCATTTTACCCCTCAAAATTGCTCTGTCCCTCATCTGTCCCTCATGGAAAAGGTGCTGCCAATGCAGACAATGTACTGTAAAAGTCAGACTTTACAGCAGAAGTTCATAATGTTCTCAGATACTAAATCAAAAATAAACTTCATACACATAAACACATTGATTTCCACAGAGGTCTGAGCTTGTATCTCCTTGTTTTAGGATGTATACGCATTATGAGGGTCAATGTCCCTCACTGTCCCTTGCTTTTAGCGTCAGTGTCCTTTATTTCAGTAACAGAAGGCTGAGAGGTGCCACCCTCTGGTCCCATTGCCATGCTGAGAGGGATCAGAAGTAAACAAGAGGGCAGCTGGTTTTGTAGTCATAAGGGCACTCAGTCCAAAGTACTTATTTCAGAGTTTCTGCCTTTTTAACCATTATTCTGTGCCCCTTCACTGTCGTGCGCAGTAGTGCTAGTGTCCAGTGGTGTCAGGGTGAGGATCGGTACATACCCAGTTCAATTGTGTGCACAGACTGCTCACTTCATCATCAGCAACAGAGCTGCCTTTTGAAAATTCAGCTGTCTTTTCATGGCTGCTTCCCACTCTGTACACAACACAGAGTCCTAGTTCCTGGCGCCCGAGGGAGCAAGAAGTTCAGCAGCAGTGGTGGCTGGGCTCCATGGAGCCAAATGGTATGCCTCCACACTTGAGGGGTTGCACACATTCAAACAATAATTACTATGGAAGATAGAACATCCCTTTAAACTAATTTGTGCTGCTTTACCTTTGTGAGAACTCCCCTCCCCTCCCCCAGTCTCTATTTCATTACACTGTGGACCTACAATGACTTGAAGGGCCTCTATGCAAGGCAGTATCTCATGCAGGAAGGAGTAAGTGGAGTAAGGAAAACCTCTTCTGTATACTACTAATGTATTATGGTTTCCTTTTATTTAAAAAGCATCAATTATATACTGATGAGATTTCATTCACATCCCTTTTAGCTATAGCACGCAGCACAAATGGTGCCTTTGTCACAGTCCAGTGATCCCTGACTATTAGTTTCAAAGCACTTGAATCTAATGCAGTCCGTTGCATCCTTTAAGGGGTTAGCTCGAGGCAGACTAATATCTTCTGATCTGGAAGTAGGACTGTCATTCTGGTGCTCCGAGGGAAATCCATACTGAAAAAATACAACTAACACAACCACTTCCTTATTATTTATCTTGTTATAGTTGGGACAATGTTATAAGATAGGACTATAAGCTAGTGTTAAGCACTGACTTATTTAATTTTTATTCTCAGTTAAATTACCCAGATGCCCTAGAATGACAGATGTAAAAGATTTGAGGCTTTAGTGTGTTTCAAATTATAGACAAGCATTTGTCAATGCCGAATGTTGTCTTGCTGGCATTGGCATTGGTAATGCAGTAGTTAGAGAGATGCATACTAGGAATGGCAGTGAAGTATTGAACTGATGCCAACCCCACCCCAACCCTGCAGAGACTGACAGGCATTGGGGTGTGCCTTTGGGTCGTCTGCCATAACGCTCATACCATTTCACCTTACCCTACCCTGCAGACACCGACAAGTGTTGCGGTGTGCCTTGGGGTTTTCAGGCCTTACACGCACTCCTTTCCATAAGGAAATATGCTGAGATGGGTGCAGTATAGGAGAATGGGGTGAACTTTGGGGCCAAAGAGTCCAAGGCACACCTCAATGCCTGTCACTGGCAGCAGGGTGGGAGTGGGGGTGGAGGCGGAATGGCATGAGCATTACAGCTGACAATATCAAGTCATACCCCTGACACCTGTCAGTCTCTACAGGGTGGGGCATTACAGTTAGAAACCCTAACACCCCAGGTGTTTATTGGTATTTTCCTTCCAAATTTTCAACATGGGCTTTTTGTGACCCCACCTCATGAACAGTGGCACTATCAGTTCATTAGCCGAAAGGTGATTTTACACAGCGACTGCACCATTTGGCGCCACAGGTGCAAAAACACATTTCGGGCAGGATGTGAAAAATGACAGCTGTACTGTTCATGAGGAGGTGTAAAAAAATAGTAATGTTGAAAATCTGGAGTGAGAATATGAAAAATTGGTGAAGTCACGAGCAGGTGTAGAAACGACGCAACGCATACCCGTAACTCAATTATTTTGAGGATTTTTTAACCAGATTTTCAACATAGGCATTTTGGGACCCCTGCTCATGAACAGTGGCACTGTGATTTTTTTTTTATTTTTATTTTTATTTAGCTTTTGTTGACCGGTAAGTACACTGAGAATCCTGCCTATTTTCAGGCACGACCGGGAGGGGGGATACAGATGAATGCCAACTGACCTTGAACCAGATTAAGCTGTTGGTGGTATTTTTAGTGAATGAGGGAAATTTGGCCAGGACACCGGGGAAATTCCCCTACTCTTTTCGATAAGTGCCATGGGATCTTTAACATCCACCTGAACTACCACCAATCCAGGCAGATGGGACCTCGGTTTAACGTCTCATCCGAAAGACGGATTTTGTTAATCTCTCCAGAACATTGATTTCCCACAGTGACCGTGCCATTGTGCGCCAGATGGTAAAGAATTGGCTGGAGAATAGGACACAGAGAGTAATAGTAAATGGAATCCACTCTGAAGAAAGGGGGGTTACTAGTGGGGTACCGCAGGGTTCAGTATTAGGACCGGTCCTCTTCAATGTCTTTATAAGCGACATTGCAGAGGGACTGGAAGGAAAAGTATGTCTCTTTGCAGATGACACAAAGATCGGCAACAGAGTTGATGCACAAGGTGGGGTGGAAAGGATGAAAAGGACTGGCAAGGTTAGAGGAATGGTCAAATGTATGGCAGCATAGATTCAATGCTAAAAGTGCAGGTAATGCACCTGGAAACAAAACCCAGGGAAGAGTACACAATGGGAGGTGAGATACTAACAACAACAAAAATGGAAAGGGACCTGGGGGTAGTCATATCAGATGACCTAAAGGTGGGCAAGCAATGTGAGAGGGCAGCAAGGAGGGCTGGGGGGATACTGGGATGCATACGGAGATGCATCACCAGTAGAAAACAGGAAGTTATTATTCCTCTGTACAGACAGTTGGTGAGACCCCATCTGGAGTACTGTGAGCAGTTCTGGAGACCCAATCTCCTCAAGGACATAGACAGGATGGAGGCTGTCCAGAGGAGGGCAACTAAAATGGTGCAGGGTCTGCACCGGAAGACATATGTAGAGACTTAAGGAGCTGAATATGTATAGCCTCGAGGAAAGGAGGGAGAGGGGGACATGATAGAAACTTTCAAGTATCTCAAGGGAATCAAAAGTCCAAGAGGGTAGCATCTTTCAAAAGAGGTGTGTAAGAACAAGGGGCACAATTTGAAGATAGAAGGGGCGGCTCAGAGGTAATTTAAGGAAGTATTTTTACAGAGAGGGTTGTGGATGCATGGAACGGCTCTCCGGAGGAGGTTGTGGAGTCAAAAACAGTGGTGGAATTCAAGCATGCATGGGACAGACATAAGGCAATTCTTGGGGGTAGAAGAAGTAGGGCTGCTGCTTAACTAGGATCTGCAGCTTATCCATTAGGTAGGAAAATGGGCAGACTGGGTGGGCCAAGCGGTCCTTATCTGCCATCAAAATCTATGTTTCTATGATGTGTAAAAACACATTTCAGGCAGGATGTGAAAAATGACAGCTGTACTTTTCATAAGGGGGTGTGAAACAATGGCAATGTTGAAAATCTGGAGTGTAAATATTAAAAATTATCGGAGTTATGAACGTGCGTGGAAACTGAGCAATGCATGCTCGTAACACAGTCATTTTTTTGAAATTTTTCACCAAATTTGCAACATAGGCTTTTTGGTAGCCCACCTCATGAACAGTGGTACTGTCATTTTGTTAATTGGTCCTGAAAGGTGATTCTGCACAGTGATCGCGAAATCACCTTTATGGACCAAATAACAAAATGACAGTGACTGTGTTCATAAGGTGGGGTCACAAGAACCGCATGCTGAACATTTGGGACTAAAACTCCCAAAAATGGCTGAGATATCAACCTAACAGGGGAAATGCCAAACCTCACCCAACAACTAACACACCGAAATCTGGCCAATGGAAAATCATGTACACAAATGCTCACAGCCTGGGAAATAAGATTCCAGACCTGCAGGCAATAATGTCAGAGGCTGAACTGAACATAGTAGCAATTAGTGAGACGTGGTTTACCAGTAACCACACTTGGGAGACTTCAGTACCTGACTATGCACTGTTCAGAAGAGACCAAGTTGCAAAAGGGGGGGGTGGAGTGGCCCTGTATGTCAATGAAAATATCAAAACTACAGAAATTCAGAATACACATAAGGAGCCAGAAGAACTGTGGGTCACCCTGGAAACAGGAAATGGGACAGCCATAAGAACTGGGGTTGTCTACAGGCCCCCAGACCAGGGGGAGGACATATACACATTACTTTTGGATGATATACAAAACATGACAGCTAAAGGGGAGATTCTGATAATGGGAGAATTCAACATGCCAGATACAGATTGGTCAATACCAGCAGGAACATCAGCCAGAACTAGACACATGGTGGATTCCCTGCAGGAGGAGGGCCTCAAATAACTGGTACAACAACCCACAAGAGACAGGGCTATCCCAGATCTAGTACTGACTAACAGGGAAGGGATCACAGATCTCCAGGTAGAAGGTCACCTGGGGGCCAGTAACCATCACATGGTATGGTTCAGTTTGGCCACTACATCTAAATCATCCCATTCCAAGGCAAAAATATGGAACTTCAGAGGAGCTGACTTTGATAAGATGGTCAACAGAGTTAACCTAGCCCTGGCAAAAAGCAACACATGTGAGGGGTACAGGCAAAATGGGCAAGCATGAAGGATACAATACTTGAAGCAACATCCCATTGTGTTAGACAGAAAAGGAGGTGCAAAAGAAGAAGGAAACCACTTTGGTTCTCAAATACAGTAGCAGAAAAGGTCAGAGCCAAAAGGCTGGCCTTCAGGAAATATAAGGAACACAGCGGGATGAAGATAGGGAGGCATACCAAACTGCCCTAAGGGAAGCAGGGAAGGCAGTAAGGCAGGCAAAGTCCCAAACTGAGGAAACACTAGCATGAACAGTAAAAGAAGGTGACAAGGCTTTCTATAGATATATTAGTGAAAGGAGAAAGTCCAGAGGGGGTATCGCTAAGCTCAAAGGAGAAAAGGGGGCATGTGAGGAGGAGGAGGAGGACCCTGTAAAAGCATCTATCCTAAATAGATACTTTTGCTCAGTATTTACTGAAGAGAAGGTAGGGCAGGGCCCACAGCTCAGCACCATAGACACAGGGGGGATGGAGGTGAGCACTACACCCTTCACAAAAGAAAGGGTCCTACAAGAGCTCGCTAAGCTCGGGGTGGACAAGGCAATGGGACTTGATGACATACATCCCAGGGTACTTAAGGAGCTAAGGGTGGAACTAGCAGAGCCATTAGCAGAACTGTTTAGTGAGTCTCTGAGCACAGGAGAGGTCCCAGAAGACTGGAGAAGGGCTCATGTGATCCCGCTCCACAAGAGTGCTAGCAGGGAGGAAGCAGGGAACTACAGACCAGTCAGTCTTACCTCAGTAGTAGGCAAGATTATGGAGGCACTCCTTAAGGAAAGGATAGTGCAACACCTGGAATCCATAGGGGCACAGGATCCAAGACAGCATGGGTTTACAATAGGAAGGTCCTGTCAAACTAATCACATAGATTTATTTGACTGGGTAACCAGAGTGGTGGACCAAGGGGGAGCAGTTGATGTCACCTACCTTTACTTCAGCAAAGCTTTCGACACTGTTCCGCATAAAAGATTGATAAGTAAGTTGGGTAGGCTCGGGGTGGGTCAGAACTTGGGGAACTGGCTGGCAAACTGGTTGACGGGCAGAAAACAGAGAGTGGTGGTAAATGGTATACAGTCAGAAGAGATGCAAGTCACAAGTGGGGTACCTCAGGGATCAGTCCTGGGGCCAGTCCTCTTCAATATCTTCATTAGTGACATTGCAGATGGACTAGAGGGTAAGGTTTGTCTGTTTGCAGATGACACCAAGATCTGCAACAGAGTAGATGATCCAGATGGGGTGGGCAGAATGAGAAGAGATCTGGATAAACTAGCAAAATGGTCAGAAGAGTGGCAACTGGGATTTAATGCAAACAAGTGCAAGATCATTCACATAGGGAAGAGAAAACCTGAAGCCACCAATAGGCTGGGAGGGGAGTTGCTGGCAGTCACAAAGGAAGAAAGAGACTTGGCCATCATCATCACCGATGACCTGAAATCATCAAAGCAGACCTCTAAAGCAGTAGGTAAGGCTAGGGGGATGTTAGGGTGTATTAGTAGGGGTATCACAAGTCGTAAGAGGGAGGTAATAATCCCTCTTTACAAGACACTGGTTAGGCCCCATCTGGAGTACTGCATGCAGTACTGGAGGCCACACCTTCACATAGATATTAACCAAATTAAGGCAGTCCAGAGAAGGGCAACCAAAATGGTGCAGGGACTGCATCAGAAGACATATGAGGACAGATTAACGGAGCTCAATATGTATACCCTTGAGCAAAGGAGGGAGAGAGGAGAAATTATCAAAACATTCAAACACCTCAAGGGCATTAACAAGGTGAAAGAGTCTAACATGTTTAAATATAAGAAAAATAGCAGGACAAGAGGACACAGCATAAGATTAGAGGGAGGCTGATTAAGGGGGAATGTGAGAAAATTCATTTTCACAAAAAGGGTGGTGGATGCATGGAACAGTCTACCTCAGGAAGTGGTGGCTATGAATATAGTGCAGGACTTCAAACAGGCATGGGATAGGCATAAGGGAGCAATACAGATGAGTATGAATAGATAGGCCACTGACAGAGCAAAGGCCAATGGCACATTTGTAAGGTAGAAAAGGAAATGGGCAGACTGGATGGGCCTTGCAGTCCTTATCTGACGTCAACTTCTATGTTTCTATGTAAATTGTAAACCCCTCATTCAGTGCCACTATAGGACTTACCATCATTTCTTCACTTTTCGGTCAGCTTTTGAAGAGTGCAGACATGTTCCCGGTCCGCTGAAGATCACTGCTTCCGATATCCGCAGGTAAGCATGGGTGAGGGGGGATGTGGGGAGGTGGGGTGCACAGAGGGAGGGTGCAGGTTGGGGGAGTGGGCCGGCTGCAATGATGAGGGACGGTTTTCTTTTTTTTTTTTTTTCAGGTTTAAAAAAAAAAGACATTGTGGGTCTGTTTTCTTTTTTGCAGGGTAACTACGGATTTCAGCACACTGGGGTGGGCTTCCAGTGTGCCAGAGTACTGGGGGGGAATCAAGTGGGGAATCAATGCCTACCCAGACGTTGGTCACCCCAAGGTCAGAGGATATTTGGGGGGGTGCATCTGACACCGGAAGTGGGCATCCTGATGTTGGAAACACCACAGCAGGTTTTGGCACACTGGGATGGGCTCCAAGTGTGCCACATTAAAGGATGAGGGGGGATACAGGTTGACATAGGGATTAAGCACACTGATGTCAGCAGGCAGGTGAGGGGGATCTGCCAGCATGATCGATCACGCTTAGAGTAAAAGTGCCTTCAGGCACTGAATACTCCCAGCCCGTATGGAGCTAAGGCTGTGGCCTGCTCCACATGGATGGGAGAAACTTTCAAGCCGGAGACAGCGGGACATGGAGGAGGCAGGCGAGGAAAGTGCCTCCTCTCACCTTTCAGGCAGGGACCAGTGGGGTAGCAAGGCGGAGACATCACAATGCAAACAGCTGTTTGCTCTTCTGCTGCCACCATCTTTATTGAAATGTTTCACCAGGAAAGGCACGTACAGCAGGCATGTCATCTGTGCCGCTGCATGACGAGCTTGTCTCTGATTGCAGCGGCACATTTCTTTCAGGTTGGTGGCACTTTACATAATTCTTGTGTCAGTGCTAGCATGCTGGCTAATTGGGGAATGAGGGAACGCACCTACTAAAGCATGCCCTGTATTCACCAACACTGACACACCTCTGCATTTCTCATACTACCACAAGATGCTGCTTGCACGTGCACAAGGCAACATAAAAAAGTCCCCAGTATGAGTTGCCCATATCTCTCAGTGCCAGTTACAGCAGATGTAGGATTGATAGGATGTAGGAATCTGATACAAACTAGAGGTCACAGGTAGCATTTAAATAAGGATTCAACCAAGATTGGCCCACTATTTTCAAAAGGAAAATCCATCTAAACAGTTAGGCGATTTATAGGTCAGCTGAATCTGAATTTCACATCCAAAAAAAGACAGTTGTGGGAAAAAATGCTGCAAATCTCATTTGCATCAATGTTTTTCCAAAAATCATGACTTTTTGTTGCTAACAGATGCATCTTTTGAAAACAGCAGCATGGCTGCTCAGTAGATGTACATGCAGGAACAATATGCATTTCCATCTGCAACTGACCCGTCAGAAAATCTGACCCTGCATCTTGTTCTAGAAGACTGAAGCGGTCTAAACAAGGGCAGTTCAGACAGATCAGGAAATCTGAGAATCATCAGGGGCCAGACTTTCAGAAGGCCTGACATGGCCCAGAGACTGAGTGCCTGTGCACAACTCACTGGTGCAGGAGAAAATCACTGCACCTGCGAAAAGGCTATTTTCAGCATTTTATGTGGACAAGCAACATTTTCTTTTTTTTCCGCAACTGCACAAAAAATATTAGGCCTGGTGTGGTATTTTTCTGCAGCTGTGCACATACAATATGTGCAGGATGCTGTAAATTGTGGAAAAGGTTGCAAAAAGGCAACCTTTTGTTTTTAGAATTGAGCACATGCAGAAAAACTGTGGTTGTGCAAGGAAACCCTCCCCTGTGTAACTTTTTTCTCACTCATGTACAATTTTTCCACTTTTGAAAATCTGGCCCCAGATGTTTAAACTCTTCAGTTTACTTTTGCATATTTTAGGATGGAACTGTGTGTAGAGTTCTGTGCTAGTGAAAAGCCGAGATGAACATGTGGCCAGCCTTTGGATGGATGGACATGTGTCTCTGAATACACTTACCGTATCAGACTTTAGAGATTTCACTTCTGTAGCAAGACAGTAGTCATTGCTTTCTAGCTGGCTACACTAAAGAATGTTGAATACAGTAGCCAATGTTTAAATAAAGGGCTGGCAGTATAGCCTAGAGGTTAGAATAATGAGCACTGAATGAGCTTGATACATCCAGCAGACAGACCTGTGTCTAATTCCCACAACCTCCACTTGCATACTGTGTGACTCTGAGCAAGTCACTTAACCGCCCAGTGCTCCCAAGTTGCCCCTGAAAACAGACACTTGTGCCTAGGGGGTCTTACTTGGTTAACAAAGACTAAAATAAATAAATAAAATGTTTGTATCTAAATGCTTCGGTTTAAGTGTGTTGAGTAGGACTGTGTGAGTAATGAATAATAATTCCATGAATAGTGGACTGGTCATTATTCAGGACCAAATCAAGACTAGTATGCCTCATAAGGGGAATTCTACTCAGAAATTAACTTAAACAAGCATTTGTCAATGCCGAATGTTTGCTTGCTGGCATTGGGATTGGTAGTGTAGGAGTTAGACAGCTGCATAATAGGAATGGCAGTGAAGTATTGAACTGAAGCCAACCCCGCCACCACCCTGCGGATACGGACAGGCATTGGGGTGTGCCTTTGGGTCATCAGGCATAATGGCCACACCATTTCACCACACCTCACACTGCAGACACTGACAAGTGTCACGGTGTGCCTTGGGATCTTTGGCCCTTATGCACACCCCATTCCATTAGGAAGTACGGTGAGATGGGTGCGGTATAGGAGAATGGGGTGAACTTTGGGGCCGAAGAGTCCAAGGCATACCTCGATGCCTCTTAGTGACTGCAGGGTGTGGAATGGTATGAGCATCACAGGCAAGAATCCCAAGTCACACCCCTGATGCCTGTCATTCTCTACAGGGTCGGGCGTTATAGTTGAAAAGCCTAATACCTCAGGCATTCGTTGGTATTTTCACTCCAAATTTTCAACATGTTTGTTTTGTGACCCCACCTCATGAACAGGGGGAATATCAGTTTGTTAGCCGAAAGCTGCTTATGCACAGTGACTACGGCATTTAGCACCACAGGTGCAAAAATATTCCGAACAGGATGTAAAAAATGACAGCTGTACTCTTTCATGGGGAGGTGTAAAAAATGGCTATGTTGCAAATGTGTAGTAAAAATATTAAAAAAAATGGTGAAATCACGAGCGTACATAGAAACTGTGCAACGCACACTTGTAATATAATTAGGTTGGGGATTTCTTACAGCAGATTGTCAACTCAGGCATTTTGGTGCCTCCGATCATGAACAGTGTCACTGTGATTTTCTTTATCTGTGCCGAACAATGATTTCCCACAGCAACCACGCATTTCTGCACTGAAAGTGTGAAAACACACTTCGGCCATGTTGTGAAAAATGGCAGCTGTACTGCTCATAAGGAAGTGTGAAAATACCACTGGTGAAAATCTGGACTGAAAATATTACAAAGTCATGAACTAACGAGGGTGTGTGGAACTGCGCAATGCTCACTCGTAACACAGTCATTTTATGGACTTTTGTCACCAAATTTTCAACATAGCCATTTTAAGACCTCTGCTCATGAACAGTGTAACTGTGATTTTCTTAATCTGTCCTAAACATTGCTTTCACACACCAACAGCACCATTGTGCGCTACATGTGCGAAAACACATTTTGGGCTACATATGAAAAATTGCAGCTGTACTGTTCATAAGGAAGTTTAATAAAATGGACATGTTGAAAATCTGGAGTGAAAATATTAAATTCGCAAACTTACGAGCATGCATAGGAACTGTGCAACGCACGCTCATAAAAGTCATTTTTAGCAATTTTTTCACCAAATTCTCAGCATAGCCATTTTAACACCTCTGCTCATGAACAGTGTCACTGTGATTTTCTTAATTTGTCCTGTACATTGATTTCGCACACCGACTGCGCCATTGTGCGCTACATGGGCAGAAACACATTTTGGGTGAGATGTGAAAAATGACAGCTGTACTACTCATAAGAAGGTGTAGTACAATGGCAATGTTGAAAATCTGGAGTAAAAATATTGAAAATTTGCGAACTAACGAGTGTGTGTAGGAACTGTACAACGCACGCACGTAAAAGTCATTTTTTTGAACATTTTTCACCAAATTCTCAACATAGCCATTTTA
Organism: Neoceratodus forsteri; assembly: GCA_016271365.2. NCBI lineage: Eukaryota > Metazoa > Chordata > Ceratodontiformes > Ceratodontidae > Neoceratodus > Neoceratodus forsteri. The sequence goes on from CM057455.1 coordinate 1,471,629,282, forward strand.
AGACCTCTGCTCATGAACAGTGTCACTGTGATTTTCTTAATTTGTCCTGTACATTGACCTCGCACACCAAATGCGCCATTGTGCGCTACATGGGCGGAAACACATTTTGGGTGAGATGTGAAAAATGACAGCTGTACTACTCATAAGAAGGTGTGGTAAAATGGCAATGTTGAAAATCTGGAGTGAAAATATTGAAAATTCGCGAACTTACGAGCCTGCTTAGGAACTGCACAACGACGCCAGAAAGAAACATGGAGCTTTTATATATCATCATCACGGGGTTTTGAGACCCTTCTAGATTGATGTCACTGTCATGGCATTATTCGGTCCGAAGGGTGATTTCACAGTCACTGCACGCAAAATCACCCTTCGGGCCCGAATAACGCCATGACAGTGACATCAATCATGAGAAGGGTCCCAAAACCCCATGTTGAAAATTTGGTGCAAAAATTCAAAAATGCCTGAGATATGCAATAAGTTGAAACCCCTATCTAGCCCATTATACAGCTTACGGCATTTCCTCAGTTCGCGGTCGGCTTTGAAGAGTGCAGGCGTGTTCCCAGTCCACGAAGTCGTCGCGAGGTCGGAGGTAAGTATGGAATTGGGGGAGAGAGGCTGGAGGTGCGCAGTGGGTAGGTGCGGGTTGTGGGAAGGGGCGGGAGACTCATCGTGGGACCGTTTTTCTTCACAGGTGAAAAAAAACGGACGACGTGGGACGCTTGCCATGCTGGGGTGGGCTCCCAGCGTGGCACAAGGATGTTGGGTGAGTTCAGCTGACGGGGATTGGGCACCTCGCCGCTCACAATTGCTTGCCACGCTGGGTGGGCTTCCAGCGTGGCACCTACTACTGGGGACAGTGCAGCCGATGGGGATTGGGCACCCCGCCAGCTATATGATTAGTTGCCATGCTGGGGTGGGCACCCAGCGTGACATTTTGTATGCGTTTGGGGAGGCAGGGAGCGCGCACAGCCGGCGGGATTGGGCACCCCATCGGCTATACAGTGCGTGTGTGCGGGGCGCGCTGCACCTGCGGGCGTCTGTGAGGGGAGCTGCTGGCGTGAGCAGCCTTATCTTGTCGCTGCTCACTCTGCTTAGCTCCCTTTCAATCAGAGGTTACTGCATTTTGGAGCTGTCATAGACAGCTCCAAAATGCATTGGCTTACAGGGGCCGCGCCTGCCAGCATACTGACTGAATTGGAGGAGGAGGTGACACACCTCCGAAATCTCCGATGATGGCACTATGTTTCTTGCACATGTGTGCAAGCAAACATAAAAACAGTAGAAAAGTAGAGCCTCATGCCATCCACCTTTATGTTAGCTCCTACCCCAAATCCTCCCTGGTCCTCCTAGGGCCAAAACATACAATAATACGGTTCCATGTCATTTGCGGACAAAAAATTAATCACGGTCATATACGGCGTATTCATTACAGCGTGAGCATTTTCACCGAATGCACTTCTCAGCACCACAATATCTTCACGCGATCTCTTATCTCGACTGAGCGCCTTTTAATACCCCTGTGCAAGCCATGTCTCTACTTATCCACGCACGATTGCTTATCTCGACGGAGCATCTTTTAAAACCTTTTAATATCCCTGTGCAAGCCATGTCTCTACTTATCCACACGCGATCTCTTATTTCGACTGAGCACCTTTTAATACCCTGTGCAAGCCATGTCTCTATTTATCCAATTAAATGCAAATGATGACCAACTGGTCCCACTGGCAGACTATTTTGAGGACACATGGATCAGAAGGCCAGTTGGTCATCGGAGACCACTTTTTTCAATAGATTTTTGGAATTGCTATGATGCAGTGAAAGAATGGTTGCCAAGAGCAATACACGCTGTGGAGGGCTGGCATAGAGAGTTCAACAGTCTATTAGGTGCCAGTCATGCAACCATATGGAAACTAATTAAGGCACTTAACATTGAACAGAACAGCAATTAGCTCAAAATAGAACAGTACCTTTCAGGGATGGAACCACCAGCACCCAGAAAGAAGTATAGGGACACATCGAAAAGAATAGTTGTTGTTGTTGCAACTTATGGAACTACTAACTACACGGATTACTTAAGGGGCATTGCCCACAACTTTTGGCTACAAGTGTAACACTTGTTACTTTGATGCGATCCTCAAAGAACTTATATTAGAATATGCACCTGGTTTTATATTTAATTCAATAAAGATTGACCTTTTAACATAACCTAAAATAGCAAATACCTGAATTAAACTAGACTCCCCCCAGAGAAGATGAAGCTTCCCACGTCCAATGAATGTCTAATGAACTCTGAACTCTTAACTCTGCACTACGAGTTAGCTAGCACACCGAAGCAAGGTAAGAAGTCTTGATTATGTAACTTTGAAAAAAGTACAAAGTACCTACAGTATCTTGCACTCTACATAAAGCAAATATGCTGCCAAGTTTTTAGCCAAATTAACCTGTGTAAAGCGCTGTGTTTGCTGTGCGCTGTTATGTGGTGTTCATTGAATTTACATACACTGTAGTGTTTTCGCTGAAATTTTTTCATGTTAATGTTTGCGCTGAAATGACGTACTACCCAATAATAGAAACATAGAAACATAGACTTTGACGGCAGATAAGGACCACTTGGCCCACCCAGTCTTCCCATTTCCCTACCTATTGGATAAGCTGCAGATTCTAGTTAACCAACAGCCTACTTCCTGCACCCCCCCCACTATAATTGCCTTATGTCTGTCCCATTCATGTTTGAATTCCCACTGTTTTAGACCCCACAGCCTCTCCAGGAAGGCGGTTCCATGCGCCCACCACTCTCTCCGTGAAAAGAATTTCCACATTAACCCTGAGCCATCCTCTAACTTTAAATTGTGCCCCTTGTTCTTACACATCTCTTTTTCTGAAAGATGCTACCCTCCTGGACTTTGTTGATTCCCTTGAGGTACTTAAAAGTTTCTATCATGTCCCCCCTGTCCCTCCTTTCATCAAGGGTATACATATTAAGCTCTCTCAGTCATATGGTTTCTGATGTAGACCCTGCACCATTTTAGTTGCCCGCCTCTGGACTGCTTCCATCCTGTCTATGTCCTTGCGTAGATGAGGTCTCCAAAACTGCATGCAGTACTCCAGATGGGGTCTCACAGATGGGGTCTCACCAACTGTCTGTACAGAGGGATAACCACTTCCCTTTTTCTACTTGTGATACCCCTCCCTATGCATTTCAGTATCTCCTTACTGACTTCTCACATTGCTTAACCACCTTTAGGTCATCTGATATGACTACACCCAGATCCCTTTCCATTATTGTTGTCGTTAGTACCTCACCTGCTATTGTGTACTCTTCTCCTGGATTTTTATTTCCCAGGTGCATTACTTTTGCACTTCTTTGCATTGAATCTAAGTTGCCATATGTCTGACCATTCCTCCAACCTTGCCAAGTCTCTTCTCATCCTTTCTACCCCCCCCTTGTGTATCAACTCTGTTACAGATCCTTGTGTCATCTACAAAGAGGCATACCTTTCCTTCCAGACCCTCCGCAATGTCACCTATAAAGACGTTAGAGAGGACTGGACCCAGTACTGAATCCTGAGGTACTCCACTGGTAACCCCCCTTTATTCAGAATGTGTTCCATTCACTATTACCTACTGTGTCCTGTTGTGCAGCCAGTTTGCTACCCAGGCTACCACCCTGGGACCCACTCCCAGGCTGGCTAACTTGATTATTAATCTTTTTGTGCGGGACTGTGGCAAATGCCTTGCTAAAGTCTAGGTAGGCCACATCCACAGCCCCTCCCTGGTCTATTACTTTGGTCACCCAGTCAAAGAAATCGATTAGATTGGTCTGACATGACCTTCCTGCTGTGAATCCATGCTGCTTTGGGTCCTGTACCCCGCTGGCCTCTAGGTACTCAACAATTCTTTCTTTCAGAAGTGATTCCATCATTTTCCCCACCACTGAGGTCAAACTAACAGGTCTGTAGCTTCCTGTTTCTGCCTTGCTTCCACTTTTGTGAAGGGGAATCACATCTGCCCTCCTCCAGTCCTCAGGTACCACCCCATCTTCCCATGATTTGTTAAAAAGTGTGGTTAGTGGTGTCACTACGTCCTCCCTTAGCTCTTTTAGGATTCTAGGGTGAATCCAGTCGGCCCCATTGCTTTGTCCACCTTGAGTTTTAGGAGTTCTTTCAGTACTCTTTCTGCTGTAAATGGACTGGTGTCAACCCCACTATCCAGAATGCTTCTGCTGTTTGATTTAGGTAACTCCTCCTCTTCTTCTTTTGTGAACACTGAGCAAAAGTATTCATTCAGTATCTCTACCTTTTCACTGACTCCCTCTGCCCACCTCCCCTCTCCTTTATTAATCTTCACTATCCCACCCTTAACCTTTCTATGCTCCCTAATGTACCTATAAAAGGTTTTATCCCCCTTCTTAACTAAGTTGGCTATCTTTTCCTCGGTTTGGGCCTTTGCTTTTCTGACTGCCTTCCCAACTTCTTTCTGCTTTAATTGATACAGTTCCCTGTCGTACTCAGTCTGTGATTCCTTATACTTTTTGAATGCAGCCTTTTTCTCCTTAACCTTCCCTGACACCTCTTTTGAGAGCCATAGTGGTTTTTTATTCCGCTTTGTTTTCTTTATTTGTTTCACACAAAGGCTTGTTGCCTCCATGATGGCAGTTTTGATTTTTCTCCATTGTTCTTCCTATCTGGCATCCTTCCAGCCTTCCCCTGTCCAACCCCATTGTTTATTCCCAATCTTCTCCCTAAGCTGACCCTCTGGACCCTTGAAGAGTAAAACCATCTTAGTTCCACTGTGTCCCACGACCCCCAATCCATGATGTGGAGGTAACAGAGGTACATCCTGGCTATGCAGTTGTGGCCTCCCCACCTGACATTGTCTTTAAATCAATATCTGCTCTCTAACACATCATTGCCCACTGCCTCTTATGAGAAAAAATGATATCCCTGTTCTGATCCAACTCCTGAGGGAGGGCAATTGATAAACATTCCTAACCCAGACCCTCAATGTGCATGTTGCAGCATGCTGCTATCTAGGCAAGGTTTGAACTTTGAAGACAGCAGGTGCAGCAACCTACGAGGTAGGCCACCAAATGTTCCGAAATTATGCCCATGTACATGTTTTAGCATATTGCGAGATGGATGAAGCCACATAAGGGCGCTTAATCATTTGGTGCAAGCAAGTAGTATGCAAGTAAGTTTGGTGAGAGTGAGAGGAAGGAAGGAAGGAAGGAATTAAGTAAGTAAGTAAGTTAAACATTGTGTAGTGAAGTGTATGGAACAGTCGACTACTAGTGACAACAGAAACCCTCACCTTTGCCTTTGTCATCATCTAAGATAGAAACAAAAAAAAATAGAATTTTCAGCAGAAATGAACCTCTTGACCCACCCAATCTGCCCAGATGTTTGTTCTCTGTGCAGTCTGTCTCCACAGATCCTAACTGGTCTCCTGCAACCCTCCCTCATCCCTGCCTATTTACTAATATACCCCTATGTGTATCCCACGCATGATTGAAGCCCCCACTGTTTTTCCTTCCACAATTTCTGCTGGCAGTCTGCTCCAAGCTTTTACCATCCATTCACGGAAGTAGTAATTCCATACATCCCTCTTAAACTCCCCCCTCCAGCTTAATTGTATACCCCGTGGCCCTGGTGCTGTTTCTCCTTTGAAAGAGACTCCCCTCTGACACATTTTCACTCCTGTGAGGTGCTTGTAGGTCTTTAGCATTGCCCCTCTCACTCTGCACTCTTCCAGGGTGTACATGTTGAGATCCCTCGTCTCTCCTCATAGGGCTTCTCATGCAGCCCTTGCACCATTTTAGTTGCCCTCCCCTGAACTGCCTCCACCCTATCTATTTCCTTTATGAAAGGACAATGGCACTACTGGCACTACAAAACATCATCTGTTCCCATATTCCCAGCTAATTTCTAAGCAGAATTAGCCAGGGGTACCACAAGTGGATTTTTGAGGCAGCAGGTGCTAGCATCAGTGTTCAGGTGATGGGGTAAGCTAGAAACAGATGTTTGCTTCCTGGGAGAGCAACCAGTTCCCACATTGTTGTTGCAGGCCCAAGCAGTGAGGACAGCCCCAGAGGATGCCCTGGTCCTGGACTGGACAGGGAAGTTCCTAAATGCCTTCCTTCCATTTCCACTTCTGCAGAAGTGTTCATAAAGCTCAGGAGGGAGCCAGCAACAATGATTCTGATAGCATCAAACTGGGCCAGGCCCATCTGGTACTCCATGCTTCTGGCCTTGTCCAGTAAGTCTCCAATCAACCTATCAATGAGGCACAACTTGCTGACCCTGTCTCCAGACAGGATAGTATTCCTAGATATCTGAACCCTGTACTTGAGGGCATGGTACTTGAAGAGCTAGAGTTCTCTAGCCTAAACTTATCAGAGAAAGTAATGAGAGTGTTGAAGGTTTCTAGAAAACCATCAACAAGGAAAACATATGCTTCGAAATGGAAAGATTTTAATTCTGGTGTGCTCCCAAAAGGATATTCCCTATACAGGAGGCAGGTCTGCCCACAGTCCTGGATTAACTTGTGCACCTGCAGTTCCAAGGCCTGGGGCCCTTTACCCTGAAGATGCATTTGGCAGCAGTTTCAGCTTACATATCAGCTGGCAAGGGAAAGTCTCTGACCTCACAAACTATTTTCAAAAGGTTCTTTAAAGACCTCATAGCAACATAGTATTTGTTGGCAGATAAAGACCCTCAGGTCCATCCAGTTTGCCCTATGGTCTCTTGTCCTTCCCAGCAGATCCTATTTAATCTGCTTTTTTTCTTCCCTCCCTTTCTATACCTAAGACCCCCTTGTTCCTATCCCATGCATGTTTTAATCCCCCACAGTGTTTGATCCCACCACCTCTACCAGTAGTCTGTTCCATGCATTAACCACCCTTTCTCTGAAGAAATACTTCCTGACATTTCCCCTGAGTCTCCCCCACCACCACCACCACCAACAACAACAACCTCATGTCATGTCCTTTTGTCCTAGGGCATGTCATTTTTTGCAGAATGCTTCCCTCCTGTACCTTATTGATGCCTTTTGGGTATTTAAAAGTCTTTATCATGTCACCCCTCTTCCTTCTATCCTCGAGAGAGTAAATATTTAAATCCGTTAGTCTTTCCTCATAGCTTTTCTGCTGCATGCCATTCACCATCTTGGTTGCCCTCTTCTGTACCACCTTGACCCGATCAATGTCTTTCTTCAGATGTGGCCTCCAGAACTGAACGTTGTACTCCAGGTGGGGCCTCACCAGTGACCTATACAGGGGGAGCACCGCCTCCCTCTTCCTGCTTGTTATACCTCTGCCTATGCACCCCAGCATTCTATTAGCTTTTCCCACTGCCTTGTCACACTGACTTGCCATTTGAGGTTATCTGTTATGATTACCCCCAGGTCTCTTTCTTGTTTTGTAGTTCCCACCTCTACCATCTCTCCTCCCCCGATGGTATTTAACTATTAGGTTCTTGTGTTCTATGTGCATATTTTTGCACTTTTTAGCATTAAAGCCCGGCTGCCATACCCTTGACCAATCCTCCAGTTTTTTTAAGTCCTTTCTTATTTTGTCTACCCAACCCGGTGTGTCCACTCTGTTTCAGATGTTTGTGTCATCTGCAAACAGACACACCTACCCTTCAAGTCCTTACACAATGTCACTATTGAAGACATTGAAGAGTACTGGCCCAAGAACCGACCCCTGCGCCACCCCACTAGTCACTGTCCCCTCTTCAAAATGTACCCCATTCACTACCACCCACTGGCTCCTGTGACTTAGCCAGTTTTGTACCCAATTTACTACTTCTAACCCCACCCCAGACTGCATAGTTATTGATCAATCTTCTGTGTGGGACAGTATCAAAAGCCTTGCTGAAATCCAGGTAGACCACATCCACTGCCCCCCCCCCACCCCCGATCCACTTCTCTTGTCACTCAGTCAAAGAAGTTGCTCAGGTTTGTTTGGCATGATCTTTCCCCAGTTAACCTGTGCTGCCTTGGATCTTGTAGCCCATTTACAGCAAGGTACTCCACCATCCTTTTCTTAATTAATATTTCCATGATTTTACACACCACTAGTGTCAGGCTTACCGGTCTATAGCTCCCTGCCTCCTCTTTATTGCCACTCCGGTGGATCGGCTCCATGTTGCCTCAACCATTTGTACCCTCCAATGAGGGATCCTTGTACCTCCCTGGAAACTAAATGTGTGCATTGTCCAGCTGGTGGAAGCTCCCTTTGAGTCTATAGGTAGACAACTGGACAGGGGCCATGCAGTGGATGTCCTGTATCTGGACTTCAGTAAGGCATTTGACTCGGTGCCACATGGAAGGCTGGGAAGTAACTTAGTAGGCACAGGGGCAGGTGCAAAGCTGGTGAGATGGGTAGGGAACTGGAAGGCAACAGAGGGTGGTGGTGGGTGGGGAGCTCACACCAAGGGTAGTGACGAGCGGTGTTCCACAGGGCTCGGTGTTGGGACAAGTGTTGTTTGGGATATTCATTGCAGACATATCATTGGACATCAAGAGCAAGATCAGTCTGTTTGCTGATGATACCAAGGTAGGAGCAGTGGTGGATGACCTAGGGGGATGGCAGGGGTTGAAGGATGATCTGGCAAAGCTTGAAACCTGGTCAGACACCTGGCAACTGGGGTTTAATGCCCAAAACTGCAAGGTGCTGCATTTTGGGATGAAGAACCCAAGGAGGAGTTACCAACTGGAGCGAGTGCAGCTAGCCCAGACAGAGGAGGAGAAGGATCTGGGAGTGCTCATTACAGGGTCAATGAACAACTCGGCACAATGTAGGAAGGCAGCTGCAAAGGCCAACAAAATGCTGGGTTGTATTGCAAGGGGTATATCCTCAAGGAGGGAGGAGGTGATTCTGCCACTGTATAGGCTATTAGTTAGACTGCACCTGGGTACTCGTGCAGTACTGGCGCCCATATCTGAAGAGGGACATTAAGTTACTGGAGGGTGCAGCACAGGGTGACAAAGGTGATCAAGGGCTTGGGACTTATCATATGAGAGGAGGCTGAGGGAGTTGAACATGTACTCACTGGAGGAGAGGAGGGACGGGGGGACATGATTGAAACCGTTAAGTACATGAAAGGAATAAACAAGACAGGTACAGAGGGGCTGTTCAAAGTAAGGGAGGGGAGGGACACCAGGGGCCATGATATGAGACTGGAGGGAGGAAGGTTCAGGAGGGAGATGAGGAGACACTTTTTTACAGAGAGGGTGGTGGCTGGGTGGAATGCGTTACCTGCAGAAGTGGTATCCAGTAGAGCAGTGGACTGCTTCAAAAGGGGATGGAACAGGACAAGGGGGAGGGTCAATGAAGGGGAAGGGTGGAAGGGAGGGGCAGCTGCAGAATAAGGGGTGCTAGCTGCACATTCGAGCAGACTTGATAGACCTCTAGGCCTTTATCTGCTGGCAAATTTCGTATGTTTGTATGTTCATATAGCTGCTGCTGACCTTAAATATGTCACTTGGAAAACAACATTCCTAGTGACCATGACATCTGCTAGAAGGGTGAGCGAGCTCCAAGCCCACTGCACTGATCCAAACTACAAAATCTTCCATAGGGATAAGTTACTTCCCAGAACCAATAGAAAATTCCTCCCTAAGGTGGTGTCAGAATTCCATCTGAACCAGTCACTTACCCTTCCTGTGTTTTTTTACTGTGCAGCCCAGTACATGCGGACAAAACCTCCAGTGCCTCAACATAAAAAGGGCACTGAGCCAGTACCTGGACCACACAAAAGATGCCTGGTTCAACAGCACTCAGCTTTTTATCACCTATGGTGAAATAGGGAAAGGCAAATCAGCAACTAGAAGAACCATCTCACACTGGATAGTCTCCTGCATTCAGTTCTGTTATGAGGAAGCTAGCATATTGCCCCCAAGAGATCTGAGGGCACATTCTACAAGGGACACCTCTGCCTCTATGGCAGCAGCAAGAGCATTCCCTTTCAAGAGATTTGAAAAGCAGCTACCTAGAAAACAGTACATACCTTCACAAATCATTACTGTCTGGACATATAGTCCAGGAGAGATGCCAGCTTTGGTACAACTGTTTTGCAGATTCTTTTCCCTTAAATAGGTTCTGGACCCGGCCTCCCAAGGTAGTGCTATGGAGTCTACTGTTTGTGAATATATACTAATGGATTCCTGGGGTTAGAAGAAAAAATATTCACCATAGTAATGTTTCTTACGGGGCCCATCAGTAATATTCACAATCCCTTCCCTGTCTCCCCTTCCTGAACCTGGAAATAGGAAGGGGAGGGGAAATTGTTTAACCAGGAAAGGCACTCTAAGTTGAAGCTTCTTTCCAGGTGCAGCCTGGGAGCACAAGGAACTTAAGTGACTTGATCAGAGTCGCACAGTATGCAGGTGGCTGTGGGATGCAAACCCAGGTCTGCGGTTTGCAGCTCAGTACCCTTGAAGGGAATCCATATGATGCCCTATGAAATTATTGCGAAGGTTACTATGAGGATTCAATATGTAAACTGCTGGGTTATATTTAGAAAATGTTTTCAGTAAGACAGAAAAATACATTTAAAATTGTGATGTGGAGGCATCCATTTTGTGAACAGGGAGGGTGCTGTGATTATGTCACTGCCTCACCAGCTCTAACAGTATGCAATTAAGCAGGTTAAAACAAACTGCTCCTACAGGCAGGAATGCTGTTCTATCATGAAGAAATGCACTGGATTATTTTCTTGTACTCTGCCAAACATAAAATCCTGGGTGTTCCTCACAATATAATAGAATCCCTGACAGCACAGTTGAACTGTTCTCACCCGCTGCATTGCACCCTATTAACACTGGTGAGGCAGTGACATCATCACAACACCCTTCCTGTCCACAAAATGGATGCCTCCACATCTCTATTTAAAAAACACTTTTCTGTCTTACTGAAAATATTTTCTAAATATAACCCAGCAATTTATATACTGGATATCCTGATAGTAACCTTTACAATAATTTCATAAGGAAATGTACGGATTCCCTTTAACCACTGTGCTATACTGCCTCCAATAGGAAACAGGTTTAGATATGAATCAGTTTCTTTTTTATTGACTTAAGCTTTAATTATTACAGTGGGTTTACAATTCTTAATAAGTAGTCTAATCAAAAGTCTGCAATATGGTATTCATGTCTGCTTTTAATTAATTACTTTTTCTAAACGTTTATCAAAGCGTTTTAAAAATATTTGGTAGCCATTTAGCTAGTGTTAGTGGTCATAGCTCCCCCTAGCTTTAAAAGCAAATCTGACATTAGGTTGTTGGGGGAGAGTGACCATAGCACAGTTTGAACCTGAACATTTTCAATACATAAAAGATTTTTTTCTAAAATTACCAAGTTGATTTTTTCACTAGACATAATTTTTTGTATTTCTCATGTATAAACATTTATTTACCAGTAGATTTCTCTATCCTAAGTAAAAAAAAAAAAAAAATGTTTTCTGTAGAACATGGCTGCTACATCTGTTGGTGTTGCGTTCTTGGTCCAATAAAACGTATCAAATCACCACCTTGTTCATCCTTTTGTACAGGGACCGATACAGCAACAAACAATTCTTTGTATTTATCAGACATTTTTTTTTTTTTTTTTTTTTGTGCCTCCTCCGCGCCAGATTTTTCCACCCGGTCACGGATCCCCCCTGCTGCGGCATCTCCCCCTCTTGAGCCATGCTCCCAATACCCCCTGGCTTGCCCCCCAAGGCGGGGACGTGGCACCCTCGGCCCTTAGGGTGCCACGAACAACATAATAGGCTGGGAGCCGTGTTTTGGGAGAGCCCATTGCAGCCCGAGGGACAGGTATCATAGAGGCGTCGGAGGTGGCAGAGTTTTTCCCCTTTAAGAGGGGCGGAGCGCAAATGACGCCAGCGCCTGCCCCGCCCCCATCTGATGTCAGGCCCCGAAAGGGTTCTCCCGTCTCCACCAGGAGTCCACCGCACCGCGACTCACCACACCTCCCCGGATCAGGAGAGCAGTCGTGAGATGTCGATCCTTTCTCCCCTCGATAGCCCGCGACCTGGAGTCCGCTCGAACCTGGCCGCCGCGCTGCAGCGAAATTCAACTGCCGCACCACAGGTCGGCTTATCAGACATTTAAAAAATATCAATAACAGACTCACATAAAAACATTTTTTTGATTTTCATTATTAATGTGAGCATCATAAAAAATAAATCAGTTCTTTGTGATAGTTCTATGTTCCGTCCATATAACGAAGAATCTCAGACATCACATTTGATTTTTTTCCTTGTATGTGCTATTACATTTCTGACTTTTTTACTTTATTGCCTGTATATTTCTTAACTTGTACACCAACCTATGATGTCGATTTCTCATTTTAATAAATCACCTTTCCATTTTTGATTTATCAGCATGGGTGAAGAAAGAGATACATTCCCCTACTTCTATGTTCCAATAATGAAGAGGGATCCATTCCACATAACTAAAGCCCCATGAGATTTACAGGCACAAAGAAATGTTTTACAAGCTGCTCATGGTAAGAAAGGTAGATTTCACAGATTGCCTGAACTACATTTAAATACATAGCAAATGATACTACAAGTTCTTTCAGGGAGCGTTTATAAATAAATAGTGCAGTTTTTCTTTAATGAACAACCACTGTGAGTTAATTTTTTGAGCAGCATAGCGTGGAGTTCTAAGCCTGGCTGATTGTTTTGTGTAGTACTTGTGTATACTATTTACTTTCACCTTTCCTTTCATCTCCACCCTCGTAGAGGTGCCAGGCAGGGACCAGGCTAAAGGACAGGACAGGTCCCACCATGAAGGGTGCCAGAGAAGGTGGGGTGGCAGGAAGATGAGTAAAATACCTAGGCCCAGATATTCAAAGCTTTGCTCCAGGTACAAAGCATTTATACCCAAGCGCTGAAATCCCATATACAGAGGGTACCTTTGTGTGTGCTAATAGCACTAGTGCACCACAGCAGAGAAAATTCATACAGAGTTCAAAGGTGAGGAGCAGTACCATGCATAACGGCACAGTACGATATTCAGCATGTTAGTGCTGTGCAACTAGGTTGGTGCAGATCACTTAGCATTTTGCAATTACCGCCTATAAAAAGACCATCTTAAATCAGGTCAAACCCAAGAGATGGACAGAGACACTACAGGCCACACACCAAACTGGTGCTCATGGGAGCACACATCGTGTACCTCCAGCAGCAGGTCATAGGGGATGAGGAGAGGGCCAAAGCCCACCCTGGGCCCAGACATAAGCCATGGAGACACTATGCTGCTAACATGCAGTACCATCCATGAGTCACATTCAAAGTCCTCAGTGACAACCAGATCATGGGCCAGTGCAGGCTCAACAGGCCCATGCTCTGGCAACTGTTTGAGCTGCTGAATGACCAGCTCTAAACAGACACCCAGTGCAGCCATGCAACGTCCATGGAGCTCAAGGTGATGGCTGCACTGTATTTCCTGGCCAACGGAACATACCAGCACCAGTGGGCGACACCACTGGCATCTCACAGTTGTCCACCTTGCACTTCTTGGGCTAGTTTCTAGATGCCCTGTTAGCCCATGCAGGGGTGGTCATAATATTCCCTTCCAGAGCAGCAGAGTAAACAGCAATTATGCAGCAGTTCTGTCAGGTTGTGCGCATACCATCTGTACGTGGTGCCATTGTCTGCACTCATGCTGCCATCCAGGCACCCACTGGTGATGGAATGGAGGCATATGTCAATATTAAAGGGTACCACTACATCAATTACCAGGTGGTGCATGATGCAACAGGCTGCATCATCATCAATGTCATGGCATGGTACCCTAGCGGCATCCATAATGCCTTCATCTGGTACAACTCCATCCTCTGTCAGAGGTTTGAAATTGGGGACATCCCTAGTGGGAACATCCCTAGTGAGTATACCTCAAAGGCCCCCCTCCTCCTCATGTTGCACATGATGATACTAACCACTGCCCTTTACCTACACAGGGTCAGTGTCTATCCCCTACATCCATGCCTCCTCACACCTGTCTTACAACCCACATCCATTGTAGATGACAAGAACAATGCAGTACACAGTGCCACATGCAGCACCGAGTGTGACTTTTAAATGCTCAAGATGCAATTCTGGTGCCTTGCTCATTCTGGAGGTGCCCCACAGTAACACCGCTCAAAAGGCCCATGCCATATTCCTTGCTTATTTTATACTACACAACATGGCACTCAACCATGAGATATGCATGCCAGCCCCAGAGAAGAAACCTGCAGCAGATTCAGAACCAGAGGACCATGGGATATAAGTTTAGCTCAACAGTCGTGACCCTAGAATTGTCAGGAGGACCCAGGAGTACAGAGCCCAACTCATAAGAAATATTTCCTTCATGCCACCAGTTTCCACCCTCTGCCTCTGAAGAATAACATACCTCACAAATGCTGCGGGTTAAGAGAAACTGTAGTGACCATGAGTAAAGGAAGATGGAATATGAAAATATGTCAAACTGGTTCAAGGCTAGGGGGTACACCAACAGAACAGTCCTCCAAGCTATGAGGAGGTCAGAATGGAGGGATATGAACCCAGACAGAAGGAGGAAGAAAGCCGATGAAGACAGAATGGTGTTATCACTTGGTTATTCCACATGTACAGGCCCATAAGAATATTATTTATTCACACTGGGATATTTTAAGACCAGTAGGAGTAAAAGAATTTGAACACAAACCCATAATTGCATCTAAAAAGGCCACGGCACTCCATGATAAGCTAGCACACTCTGAATTGAGAGGGTTAAATCTGAAACAAGGACCAACTCCTTCCTGGGCCAATAGTGCCAGGAATGTACCCATGTGGTAGATGTGCTCACTGTGGCAATACGTCTAAGAAATATGAAATTGCACACCCCAGTGGGGACGCTAAGTTTTTAATCAAAATGCCCCTAACATGTGACTCTGACCAGCCCAGGACCGGAGGAAAGAAGGGAGAGGGGAAACATGATACAGACCTTCAAATACTTAAAAGGCATAGACAGGGCTAAGATTGGGGATTATTGTGCTTAAAGGAAGGGAAGGTCATGAGAGGGCACAGTCTGAAGTTAGAAGGGGGAAGATTCAGGAGGGAAATGAGGAAGCATTACTTTACAGAAAGGGTGGTAGAAGGCTGGAACAAACTGCCAGAGGGCTTGATTATGTTGAGGACAGTGGACATTTTTAAGAGAGAGAGTGGGATAGAGTCAAATGGAGGGTATGTACAGATAAGAACAGAAGCAGGAATAAGGAAGGGGAGGATAGGCTGGGGGGGGGGCAGCAGCAGTAAAAGGATACTGAGAGCTGTAAACTTGGGCAGACTTGATGGACCTTGGGGCCTTTTTCTGCCGGCACTTTCATATGTTTGTACAGTATGTCATATATGTATAGACCTGTCCCTGCTCCAAATACTATGTAGGGAAGACTATAAGATCACTGAAACTAGGAATCTCATAGCACAAAAGCTATATCAGGACTAGATCAGAACAATCACCTGTGGCATGACATTTTAACTCTGAGAGACACTCAATTGCAGCATTAAGATTCTGGGCAACAGAACAGGTACAACCACCGGGGGGGGGGGGACTGGAACAAAATAGTTGAAAAGAGGGAAATGGATTGGATTTACACCCTCAGTGCAGCAAATGACAGGTAGGGCATACTGTATATGAGGAGAACTGGTCTGTTTGTTGGTAGATGTCCCCTTGTCCTAGCCTAGTAGCCTGTAAGTTAGTGCATACATCATTTAGTAATCTTAGTAATCACCTCTAACCCTCCTCCCCACCGAACTGTCCCCAGCCTGTCCCTTGCATGCATCTCTCAAGAGAGTTTCGTATCATAAAAAACTTTAATCATACAGGTAATAGACTGGGCTAGTTCCATGTTCCAACAGGAGTTTAGGGCATATACACAGAACCCCCTCTACAATGGCTGTGATCTGAGGGCAGAAAGAGGGTGCACTAGGACCCTTCTCTGCATTCCCCAGCAGGAGTCATGGTGTGCCCAGCGACATTGCTTAGCAACAATCCAGACTGCAATGCTGATCACAACACTAGCAGTGACATCACTGACATACCACAGGTGTGTGGGGAGTGCCTGGGCAGCCGGAGTTCCACCCTCAGATCTGGCAGTATTTGAACAGATTGGCCTTAGTGTCTAATGCAGCTCGAATTGAGAACAGTGAATATTGTAGGAACATGTGAGGGTGAGTAAAATGCTTTATCTGGTGTGTTCATTGACTTGAGAAGTGTCTGTGAAGATAAGAAGTAAACCAAGGAATCAAAATGAAAACATTTCTGGTAGGTATAAGTCAGAGAGACTGAGGAAAACTAATGAACAATAAGACTAGAAGGCTGTAGAAAAGACCATGGTAATGTGATAACATTTTTACACATGTGATTAATGACTAATAAGGTTACACATAGGGAGACAATGAAAGAGAATTAGAAGTGTGTACCATCATTATGACGCAACACTAGTTCAGAGAGGCATGAGGAAAACATTGGTAATACGATAATGTTTGTTATAAAATGGTACAGGAAAATCCTGCAATCTGATTGGCTGTTGTTCATGTAGCAATTTTGTTCTACGCATGAAAAAGAAAAAGTGCTGCCAAATGTGCACTGATCACCACTGGAATCATTACGCTAATAAAATGTTAAGAATTCAACTGGCAGCCATTGTTTTTTGTCCTGTAACTGTAAGCATCAGACTTACTTTCACTGGGCCCCTGAAAATTAAACTACCTTAAATACAAAATAAAACAGATTCATTAAATGTTGTTTCCCTGATCATCACATTCTCCTTACACACATAAACAAATTAGAAACATTAAGTATTGTTTATAGTTTTCATTACAGCTGTTTCTTTGCTGAGAGTCTATCTCTACCTGCTCATCAGGGAAATCACTTCTCCTTGCCCTGACAGTGAGATAACTGAGTCTCTGGCTGTAACAGAGGACTTGTGTGTGTGTGTGTGTGTGTGTGTGTGTGTGTGTGTGTGTGTGTGTGTGATAATTGAGTCTCTGGTTGCAACAGAGGCCTTTATAGTGTATAGTGGAATGTTGTTCTGTACAGAATTCCATCCCTTTCAAAATGCTGTTCTACCAAGTTCCAAGGTCATAGAATGTTGTTCTACTCTACTGTGGTAGAACAGCATTCTAGAACCTCTACAGACTGCATGAGTTAGTTTCATTCTGAAAGCAAAAGAACTCACAAAACACATTTTTCACACAGTACTATACACTATAAAAAATACAGGATGAGCAACTCTATGCACAACCAGTGTGTTTTGCCACATCGGGGTTCTGATTCCCATGGACCTCTCGAGCTTCGCTCTCAAGGTCAGAAGGAATCAGAATCTCTCTGCGGCAGAATACACTGGTTCTGCATAGTTACCCATCCAGTATTCTCTATGGGTGTGTGTGTGTGTATATACAGTATGTTAGGAAAGTAACATTCTACCAGTAGAGCTAAGCAGAATTTTGAATCCATGTATTCCACGGTAAACATTCCATATCTTGAATGTGAGGAAAAACAGAGAAAAAAAAAACAGGAAGAAGAAAGTAGGCAACAATACAATGACATCATCAATGACATTATTTGTAGTGGGCGGAAGGATTATTTCATCATAAATGCACACAAGTAAATCTGTTGTTTCTACATAAAATCATGCTTTTCTGAACTGTAAAAAAATTTAAAAAAGGAGGCCATTTTATAAGCACAATAAGGCACTCCAGGATGTGCATGGAACTCATTTTATCACACGGCCAGCGTCTAAAGTTACTCTGCCTTCAGCCTCATGCCTTATTACGCCCACGGCCAGGCCAAAGAGAGAGCATTAGAAATGAGTACTTCACTATGACACAGTGCTAATTCAGAGAGGCATGTGGAAAACACCGAGTGCCTGAAAGGATGTAAGGGACTGCATGTGTGCATGAAAATGATTACACGAACAGTGAATTAAATATAGTAAAGTGAGACAATGTGGCACTAGTGACCATAGCAGAAACTGTGTAGTAACTGTGTAGCTCAATGCTTGAGAGTGGCTATACAAGGAAGAAATGAGAAAATTTATTGCTTTAAGTGAAGCAAATATACATGGTTACAACAGGAAGTGATTGGGAATTGCCCTAGATTTAATAACATGTGTTCATAAATACTCTGGTGCGTATGTGAATATTGACTTCATGTCAGATAAATTTGTAAAAACAATGCAGTGGGAGCAGTTTTTTAACTAGTGATTTTCTTATTAACCCAAAAGGTACAAATTAATAAGACACAATTATTTACTTGTTCAGGAGTTTAGAACTCACTAACAAATTGACTGATGAGAAAAAGAAACAAAATTTAGCATTTACAACTCTGAGGTATGAATTTGTGGGGAGAGTATGAGAATAGTATTAATAACTGTTTTAAGTGAAATAATGGGTAACACTTCTAAGAGATACGATTGAGGCACCAGGTGATTGGTTATTAATAACCGTATATACACGTCATTTAATGTTTTAGTTTGATGTGACTATTAGCATGCCTGTGATACATGATGGGGCATGGTGTAAATTTATTTATTTATTTCATTCGTTTTGGGATACAGATGAATGCCAACTGACCTTGAACCAGATTAAGCTGTTGGTGGTATTTTTAGTGAATGGGGGGAAATTTGGCCAGGGCACCAGGGAAAATTCTCTTACTCTTTTCGAGAAGTGCCATGGGATCTTTAACATCCACCTGAACTACCACCAGAACAGGCAGATGGGACCTCAGTTTAATGCCTCATCCGAAAGACGGCACCTCAGGAGTGCAGCACCCCCCTCATGCTGCACTACAGTGTCAGTATTGGGATATTAACCCAAGTGCCTGGTGTGGGGATAGAACCCACAGCCTTCTGATCTCCTGGCCTCCTGCTGAGTCACTGACACTGATGGATGTTGATAGATGTTGATAGATGTTGCTAAACTGATAAATAGAGGTAGCAACGTATGCCGTGAATATAGGTATATAGTGCAATAGTATAAGTACTATGATGTTATTAATTATGGTTTTTACTATTAGTTTATGCCCAGATCCTTGCTCCTGAGGAAACCCAGTGGGTGAAACGCTGGGCATTCCAGAGGATCATGGCAGTATGAAGAGAGTTGAAAATAAAGCTTTACCTTGAAAGGCGAACATCGGGCTGTCCTCTATCTTATTTTGGATGAGGAGAGGGCCAAAGCCCACCCTGGGCCCAGACATAAGCCATGGAGGCACTATGCTGCTAACATACAGTACCATCCATGAGTCACGTTCAAAGTCCTCAGTGACAACCAGATCATGGTCCAGTGCAGGCTCAACAGGCCCATGCTCTGGCAACTGTGTGAGCTGCTGTATGACCAGCTCTGAACAGACACCGAGAGCAGACATGTGTTGTCCGTAGTGCTCAAGGTGATAGCTACACTGTGTTTCCTGGGCACTGGAACATTCCAAATACCAGTGGTAGACACCATCAGTATCTCACAGTTGGCCACCTTTCACTTGTTGGGCTAGTTCCTAGACGCCCTGTTGGCCCATGCAGGAGCAGTCATAATATTCCCTTCCACAGCAGCAGAGTGAACAGCAATTATGCAGCAGTTCTGTCAGGTTGTGCACATGCCATCTGTACATGGTGCCATTGTCTGCACTCCTTGTTGCCATCCAGGCACCCGCTGGTGATGGAATGGAGGCATATGTAATTATTAAGGGGTACCACTCCATCAATTGCCAGGTGATGTGTGATGCAAGAGGGCGCATCATTAATGCCATGGCACAGTACCCTAGCAGCACCCATAACGCCTTCTTCTAGTACAACTCCATCCTGTGCCAGACGTTTGAAAGTGGGGACATCCCTTGTGGCCACTTCGTCAGTGAGTATACCCCAAAGGTCCCCTCCTTCCCATGTTGCACATGATGACACTAATCACTACCCTTTACCTACACAGGGGTCAGTACCTATCCCCTGCGACCATGCCTCCTTACACCTGTCTTATGCCCTAAATCCATTGTAGATGACAGGAACAATGCGGCACACAGCACCACATGCAACACTGAGAGTGTCTTTTAAATGCTCAGTATGCATTTCTGGTGCCTTGATCATTACAGTGGCACCCTACAGTAACACCCCTCACAAGGCCCATGCCATATTCCTTGCGAGTTTTATACTACACAACATGGCACTCAACCATGGGATATGCATGCCAGCCCCAAAGAAGCAACCTGCAGCAGATTCAGAACCTGAGGACCAGGGGATACAGAAGTAGCTCGACAGGCATGACCCTAGAATTGTCAGGAGGGCCCAGGAGTACAAAGCCAGACTCATAAAGGACATTGTCGGAATGGAGGGTGTGTGCAGACCACACAGGAGACTGTAATATGTTTACTGAATGTATTATCACACACCAATAGCAATACATGCAGAGCATCATGCCAGGTTGGGCGGGGTGTAACAGAGGGGGAAAATGGAAATGCATTGCAACCAGTCAGGGGAGTAGCAAACAGAGCGCACATACAAATGAAGAAAATGCTAGCAGGGGGTCCCAAAGGGGTGTCAACATAAATATATGTCATCCAGGTGAGCGGGCAAAAGAGGGGTTGAGGGCCCTGACCCTAGATGAACTCGCACTGCCATTAACCAAAATTTTCAACTTCTCACTCAATTACTCTCAATTCCCGGGATTCCAGAAAACTGTATTGGTCACCCTTGTCCACAAAGGGAGAGACCGTACGCTAGTAACCAACTATAGACCCATTTCCATTCTCTCTCCTCTGTCTAAAGCTCCAGAGAGAATAGTTTCTGACCAACTGGGTGAACACCTTAGCAAATACAGTAGTCAATGCCCACAGCAGCATGGATTTAGAAAATTACACAGCACACACACTGCTGTGATTCAGTATACCAGTTTAATCACATGTCACTACACAGGAGAAAACTTGTGGGAGCCATCTACAATGATCTAACAAAAGCAATTGACCTGGTCGACCACTCAATTCTCCTCTCCAAACTCTACACCCTAGGTCTCTTACTGGACACTATATTCTGGTTCTGCAACTACTGTATCTCTCATACAGGTCTCAACAAGTAAAGATCAATGGGACATTATCTGAGGCCAGAGATGTCACAATGGGGTACCTCATTGATCAATCTTGGGGCCCCTACTATTCAGCCTATTCCTAAATACCCTTCACACTGCCTGCCCCTCAAAAGTTCACCTGCATGCAGATGATGCAGTCATCTTCACCAGCAGCCATCAGCATGGGTCCATCTCTGATTAACTTCAAAGTTGCTTTGAGGATCTAGAGAATTGGTTTAGCCAAAATAAGCCACTGATGAACTATAAAAAGACAAAGACCATGCTGCTTGCTGGGCCAGTGGCAAGGAAAAAGGCCTCCCTACTTATCAACTTAAACAATAAATGAGAACCACTAGGCGTTACCCTGAATGACTCACTCTCTTTTGCCCCTCATGTGGATAATGTGGTAAAAGCTGTGAACATAAGATTAGGGGTTCTATTTAGTCACAGGTACTACCTTACTTCTGCAGCTAAATGTTTCGTAGTAACTAGCTCCATTCTCCCAGTAACTGACAATGGACTATCAGTATACAGTGCTGCCACTGACACAGCCCTCAGGAGAGTCAGGCTAGTACTAAACAAGGCTTGCCAATTCGTGCTAGGGGCAGACAGGCTTACACACACCTGCACACGCTATACGCACACCAACTGGCTTTCACTGCAAAGCAGAATTAACTCCAGATCTGACTAACAGGGAAGTAGATTCTCATGGACCTCTCCCCTCCCAGCCTTACAAAACCTTCTGCTACCCATGGACAACCAGTACTCAACCAGGAGCGTGAATAGGAATGCACTCAGCACGCCTTTCTGCAAAACTAGTCAGTCCCAGCATTCCTTTGCCTTCAGAGCTCCCCAGTGGCTGAATGAGCTCCCTGTAACACTGCTGAGCTTTTCCAAATTGAGCCAGTTCAAAAGGGAACTAAAAAAGGCACTAGCACTTGCGTCCAGTAGTGACTGTCACCTCTGATGTCTTAAGTATGCATACTATATCCTAGCCAGCAGCTACCTGTCTATCTGGTCTTCACGTCTAATCCCTAGCTGCATACTGTCATTTTTATGTTGATTGTGCACATGCACAAGAAACATGTTGCGTCAGCTTTTTCCACAAGCAGGTTGTGGAGGCATGGCACTGTTGTGCCCAATGCCCCCACAGCCTGCGAAGGCTTGTCCCCTATCCCCCAATGCCGTGGCACACTGCTGCTAACAGTGGTTCAGCCAGCGTGCCACAACTTTCTAAAAAATCAGCCGCTGCAATCAGGGGCCGCCTTGTCATTGCAGCGTCAGCCATCCGCTGCAATGAGGGAGCGACCCGTCATTGCAGGGCGGCATGTGAAACCCCTGATATTGTTTATGAACATGGCGGCGGCTTGCCATTGTGTTCAAAAACAATATAACCCCCCCCACCATGTTTACTTGTCGACGGGGGAGCCCACTCCCGCTGGCATTCTGTAACCCCCTGTTGTTCCAGCCGGTGCTCAATCCCTGTCAGCATAATGATACCCCCGTTATTCCTGCCGACGAAGTGCCCAATTCCCGCCGGCATAATGATACCTCCCTATTTTGTTGCTGCCAACGGGTGCCCAACTTCGGCCGGCATAATGATACCCCTTCCGCTTCTATAACCAAGGGGGTGCCCAATCCTCGCTCCTGCAGCTCCTCCTTTCCTTGTTTGCCGATGGGGTGCTCAATCCCCCATTGGCTAACGCACCCACTCACCCACACATGTGGCACGCTGGGAGCCCACCCCAGTGTGCCAAAGCACCTGTTAAAGAGGAAAATGGTCCCCCGATGTCTTTTTTTTTTCACCCTGTGAAGAACAAAACGGTCCCTCAGAGCTCTCCCAGACCCCCTCCCACAACCAGCACCCACCCACTGCGCACCCTGCCTCCCCACACACCCCTACCCCATGCTTACCTCCGGAGTCCGGCGCAACGATTTCCGGTGGACCGGGAACACGTCTGCACTCTTCAAAGCTGACCATGAACTGAGGAAATGCCGGTAAGCTGTATAATGTAATAAATAGGGGTTTTTTTTTTCAACTTTAGTGCATATCACAGGCATTTTAGGGACTTTTTTCACCAAATTTTCAACATGGGGTTTTTGGGACCCTCCTCATGAATTTTTGAACTGTCATGGTATTAATCTCGCCCGAAGGTGGGTTTCGCCGGTCACCAAAGTGGAATCACCTCCTTCAACATTAACCTAAAATGACAGTGCCAGTGTTCAGTGAGGTGGGCTCTCAAAAAGCCTATGTTGCAAATTTGGTGGAAAAATAAAAGACTGTTTTACGAGTGCGCTTGTAGTTCTACATGCATACTTGTGAATTTCACATGAATTTACAATGTTTTCATGCCAGATTTTCAACACTGGCATTTTCTCACACCTCCTGTGAGCAGCATAGCTGTCATTGTTCACATCCTGGCCAAAATGTGTTTTTGCAGTTCCGGCGCAGAATAGCGTGGTCGCTGTGGGAAATCAGTGTTCAGGACAGATTAAGAAAATGACAGTGACACTGTTCATGAGTAGAGGTCCTAAAATGCCTACGTTGAAAATTTGGTAATGATACTCCATAAAGTGACTGTGTTATGAGCGTGCATTGCGCAGTTGGCACGCACACTCGTAACTTCGTGAATTTATAATATTTTCACTCCAGATTTTCCACATTGCCATTTTCCCAGACCTACTTATGAACAGAGTAGCTGTCATTTTTCCCATGCTGGCCAAAATGTGTTTTCGCACTTCCGGCGCAGAATAGAACGGTCGCTGTGGGAAATCACTGTCTGGGACAGATTAAGAAAATTACAATGATACTGTTCATGAGCAGAGATCCTAAAATGCCTATGTTGAAAATTTGGTGATGATAGCCCATCAATTGACTGTGTTACAAGAGTGCGTTGCGCACTTCCATGCACCCTTGTAACTTCACAGATTTGTAATATTGTCACACCAGATTTTCAACAGTGCTATTTTTTCACACCTCCTTTATAAGTAGTACAGCTGTCATTTTTCACATCCTGACCGAAATATGTTTTCACAGTTCTGGCGCAGAATAGCGTGGTCACTGTGGGAAGTCAGTGTTCGGGACCGATTAAAAAAAATGACAGTGGCACTGTTCATGAGCAGAGATCCTAAAATCCCTATGTTGAAAATTTGGTGACGAAACTCCATAACATGACTGTGTTACAAGCGTGCGTTAAACTGTTTCCACGCACCCTTGTAACTTCGCAAATTTGTAATACTGTCACGCCACATTTTCAACAGTGGCATTTTTTCACAACTCCTTATGAACACTACAGCTGTCATTTTTCACATCCTGGCTAAAATATGTTTTTGCACTCCTGCTGGACAATAGCACGGTCACGCTGGGAAATCAGTGTTTGGGACAGATTAAGATCGACCTAGTGAGAGGGGAGAGTGACCGAGCTCAACTGAGCTCTGCTGGGACTGCTGCGGATTTGTTTGTGGGCAGACAAAGGCCCCAACACAAGAGCCCACTACAAAAGGGCAGCCTGCAGCACTGGGAGAAACAGAACGAGAGAGCGAGTGAGGGAAGGGGGATGAGCGAACTCACCGAAGCGCTGTCAGGACTGCTGCGGATTTCTTTGTGGGCAGAAAAAGGCATCAGTACAGGCAGGGGCCCAGTACAAAAGGTCAGCCTGCAGCGGTGGGAGAAACAGTATGAGCGAGTGAGACAAGGGGACTTAGTGAGCTCAACGGAGCTCTATCAGGAAGTGCTGGGATTTTTTTGTGGGCAGAAAAAGGCACCAATGCAGGCAGGAGCCCTGTACAAAAGGGCAGCTTGCAGCGCCTGGACAAACAGAATGAGCAATGAGAGAGGGAGACTGAGCGACCTCAACGGAGCTCTGTCGGGATAAAGATTTCTTTGTGGACAGACAAAGAAGCAACGCAGCTAGGAGCCCCATACAAAAGCGCAGTTCAAGGGCGCCAAGAGAAACAGAATGAGCGAGTGACAGAGCTTGTACTGAGCGAGCTCAACGGAACTCTAGTGTGACTGCTGCAGATTTTTTTGTGGGCAGAAAATGCGGCAACGCAGGCAGGAGCCCAGTACAAAAGGCCAGCTTGCAGCGCCGGCAGAAACGGAATGCGAGAGTGACAGAGGGGGAGTGAGCGAGCTCAGTGGAGCTGTGTCGGGACTGCTTCAGATTTATTTCTGGCCAGAAAAAAACGCCACTTCAGGCAGGAGCCCAGTACAAAAGGGCAGCATGCAGTGCCAGGAGATACAGACCGAGCGAGTGAGGGAGGGGGAGTCAGTGAGCTCAACGGGGCTCTGTTGGGACTGCTGCAGATTTGTTTGTGGGCAGAAAAAGGCAGCAACGCATGCAGGGGTCCAATACAAAAGGGCAGCCTGCAGTGGCAAGAAAACCAGAATGAGTGAGTGAGTGAGTGAGCTCAACAGAGCTGTATTGTAACTGCTGCAAATTTCTTTATGAGCATAAGAAGGCAGCAACACAGGCAGGAGCCCAGAAAAAAAGGGCGGCCTGCAGCGCCGGCAGAACAGAATGAGTGAGTGAGAAAAGGGGAGTGAGTGAGCTCAACGCAGCTTTGTCAGGACTGCTGCAGATTTCTCTGTGGGGAGAAAAAGGCGCCAACAGAGGCAGGATCCCAGTACAAAAGGGCAGCCTGCAGCACCAGGAGAACCAGACTGACTGAGTGAGACGGGGGAGTGAGTGGCCTCAACAGAGCTCTGTCGGGACAGGTGTGGATTTCTTTGTGGGTAGAAAAAGCCACCAACACAGGCAGGAGCCCAGTACAAAAGGGCAGCCTGCAGTGCCAGGAGAAACAGAATGAGCGAGTGAGAAAGGGGGAGTGAGCCACCTCAATGGAGCTCTGTCGGGACAGCTGCGGCTTTCTTCCTCAGCAGAACAAGGTGCCAATGCAGGCAGCAGCCCAGTACAAAACAGCAGCCTGCAGCACTGGGACAAACAGACTGAGCCAGTGACAGGGCCACTGGGCGAGCTCAACAGACCAACGCAATCAACACTCGGCATTGACAAATGCTTGTTTTGTACAAACCTTAGGGCCTATGTACTGGACTAATGCTATGATGCCATAATGTGAATCCACTTATTTCCATGACAATGTTCCATTTGTTTGTTCTTTTTTCTTTTCTCTTTCTTTCCTGGGCTCCTCCCCTGCTTTTCTTTCCCTTCTGGCTAACCCTCTGAGTCTCCTCCCTGTCTCCTCGCTCAAACTACACCCAGCCCTGTCCTTTTGTTGTGGCTGTTAACCCACTAAATTCCCTGCCCACTACTAATTCCCCTGTTTTTCTCCTTCTCTTAGAGGAACCTTGTTTCCTGAATGGGCCATTTGCTCCACATCGAACCGCTTACGGTTCGAATCTCCTCCAGGCATCAGCCACCTGCCTGTTCCCCACAGCCTAAGGTATGGTGCAATTTGAAAAAAAGCTCCCTCCTTCTGCTTAGTGCTGAAACTGAAGTTGCTTTACTGGTCCTAGAGCCAGCCTAACAGACTACCTCTCCAACTGAGCAGTGCCCTCAGACAGTTCCTATTATTATTTCATTACTCTGGGAAAAGTCCTTAAGCAGGGTTAAGAGCTGGATTACTGCAGCTCTTTCCCTGGGTGATTTTTTACTGCAGCTTTTTCTCTGGGCTTTTTTTTTTGCCCCTCCCCCTCCCTCACCCCCATCCTCTATTAAATACACTTTCTTTCTCCCAGTGACCCGCCCCTTCTTCTTTCAGCTCTATCTCTCTCTCTCTCAAAGGGGTAGAACCTCATTCCTGAGGCATTTCTTTTTTTACTGTGAGATCATTGCCTGAGAACCCTTCAAGTGCTGTCTATTCCATCTGCTGATCTACCGCACTGAATTCTGATTATTCTTCAGAATGATTCATCATCCCCATACTTATCTCCATCCTTACTAAATGTGGCTTATTGCAAGCATAACCTAGCTGCATCTGATAAGCTACACCAATAATGCCTTATACAGTACTATTTAAACTGATCCTCTGCCCATCTGCTAGTTGTTCTCCTACCCCATTCCCCTAAACTAATGAATCCACCACATGCTACACTCCATCCCCTCAACCATTACCTCTCTCTCCTTCATGACCCCCAATTTCCCTTAGCTGTGATCCCAGCTCCCTATAATCAGCATTGGTTGCATTCAACCATCCACCAGTCTGCCTCGGTTACCCAAATACCCAATGCCCTCGTTCTCCTATTGCATCTGTCTGGTTGCCTCCTGCACCTGGCACTCCATCCTCCTCCTTCAACCCGGGCTCCAAATCCTGGTTCAAAAGCTCCAAACTCCACTTCATCATCATTGCTCTGCTACTGTTGTCAGCTGGTGACGTTAGCCTGAATCCAGGCCCCTCCCAAGGTACAGCCCACGTCGCCAGCCTCCAGGTCTACAGCCTGAGCCCTTGACCCCTCTGTATCAGCCATCTCTCTCCCACGTGGATTAAAGATAATATATCTAAACATATGCAGTCTTCTTCCAAGCCAGCCCAGTGGTGCTGAGGGCTGAGGCGCTGTACACCTTACCTCGCACCACGCCGGCAACTTATGTTCAGGAGCAAGCTCGGGCTGATGGGGGTCAGAAGGATGGAGAAGGATTGAGCATCTGATGGACTGCTCTCCTTCTCTAGGGAGGGGGGTCACTAGCTCTCGGTGCTCCTCTGGCTCCTTGCAGCAGCTGGGTGGCAGTGCACCGAGAGCTCAGAAGGGGTGGAGTTGGGGAAGATATCTGGAGGAGCGCATGCAGACATGTGCATGCTCTCTCCGCCAGCATCATTGCATACCCCACATCCAAAAGGGAAGGAAAAATGGATAAAGGTGCTGGTCGAGATGAATGATACTGTCCCTCGCAGGCGCCACCCTCGGGAAGACACCTCCCTGGTCGGACCCGTGTCCGGTGGGTTGAGTCACTTCCCACCACCCTGCCACAAAGGATAAGTTATGGAGACTCAAGGGAGGGGGTATGATCATCAGGAAACAGTGCTGGGGGGACAGTGGATAGGGATAGGAGAGCCGGGCCAGCACCATGGAAGAAATACCATAGCAAAAAAAAATAAACATATGCAGTCTTCTTCCAAAATTTGACCTACTCCAACTGCGAATAGTCTCCTTGCTCCAGACATCTTCATTTTGATGAAAACATGGCTAACCAAGAATACTCCTGATTCTGCCATCTCCATCCAGGGCTACTCACTCACCCACCAAGACCGGGGGACCCTCGGAGGAGGGGTGTTAATTTATACCACCTCTACTCTCCAAGTCGTTACTTCCCTATCCTCAACCATACCATCTACCTATGAGGCACTAGTCCTAAGGTTCTCAATGCCCTTCCCTGTCCCTACTTATGTAGGTGGGATCTACTGTCACCCTGGACTGAATGCCAAAACCACTGTTGACCTTGTTACCTCCATTGCAACACTTACCACAAATGGAGAATAATGTCTAATGAGTGATGTAAATCACAACTGGTTGTCCCTATCCCTTGTTAAAACCCAAAATGACATAACTTCCCTCAACCTCACCCAACTAATAAATGAGCCAACACACACAAACCACAAACCCCAAAATCACACTCTTATAGATTGGGCCCTCACCGTATAGTACTATCAGGAACACTTCCCAATGCCCTAAGTGATCACCACTCAATCTTTTTTTATTTATTTCTTTTTTTTTTTGTTAACCAGGAGAGACACACTAAGCTGAAAGCTTCTTTACAGGGTGCAACCTGGGAGCACAAGGAAGTTATATGACTTGCTCAGAGTCACACAATATGCAAGTGGGGGCTGTGGGATTCAAACCCAGGTCTCCAAGTTTGCAGCTCAGAGTCTTAAACCACTGTGCTATACTGCCTCTATCTTGTAGATAGACCTAAAACCCCCCACACAATACTGATGACATGGTCTTTCAGATCCCTTGATCTAGCCTCGCTCCACCTTGAACTTGCACAAGTCGACTGGTCGCCAATATCCTCCTCTAATTCTATTCACCAAGCTCTATTGTACTTTAAGGGCAACTTCTTTGTGGTCTTGGACAAGCATGCTCCTTTAAAAAGAACTTGAGTTCATGGTAACCAACTATCATGGGTCACTCCTGAACTCCTGGTATGCCAGCAAGCACGAGACCACACTTGGAAAATACATGAAACTTCCAAACTACCTTAAGACCTCATCAAATACCGGGCCTGTTATACCCCTACCTAAGGGCAGTGACTCCTCCTCACCAAACAATTACAGGCCTATCTTGTTACTACCAGTCCTGGCCAAACTCCAGGAGCCTCTTGTCCTTGCCTAACTCTCTACCTTCATCTCCGAATCCTCCTTTTTCATTGTTTTCCAGTCTGGATTCAGGAAAAAACACTCCACTACTACGTCCTTCCTTAGACTCACTGGGCTAGATTTTCAAAGGCCAGAGAATGTTGCAGGGTGCTTGCATCAAAAGCAACTGACGCAAGGAGCAGGATGCATCAAACCTTGCACCAATTTTGATTTTCAAATGGTGCTTGTGTCAAAAACAGGTCTGCATGCACCAGAGTGGCTTGCCCCATGATTGCACCCAAAATATGCCTGTGCCATGTCAGAAGGGGATGCCTGCATCGCTGAAATGATGCAACTTCCCCTTATTTGGGATTTTCAAAGAATGCAAGTCCAGTCCTTGTGCTAAAGATTCATGTCACTGTTAGACCAGCCAGAGCTGGTCTACGAGACACTAATGCATATAAAGAGACCCACAGCAGGTGGTCAGACCTGACTCTGCTACTATTAAGGGCCATTATTCTCCTGCAGGACTAGTTTAGAACATTTTGGGGGCTTAGTCTTGGCCATTTCATCTGCCATTTTTTTTTTACTTAGCTTGTGTCATTCTTGTCCTTTACATAATTTTTTACTCAACTTGCACCATTTTTTACTCAGTTTGCACCATTTTCTTACTCGGTTTGAGTCATTTTCATTCCTTGAGTCATGTTTTTGACTCAGCTTGCACCACTTTTGACTCATCTTGCACCATTTATTTTGGTGCAGCTTGTGTCTTTCTCATCCCTTATGTCATTTTGTTGATGCAGTGGACTTCTTGTGTCAGTTTGGGGGATTTTGTCACAAAGAACAATTTTCTTGCAAAATATGGTGCACAGTATTTGGCACATGTAGATCTAACTCAAGCTGGTTGTTTGACACAGCATGTGTTGATCTAAGGGCCCTTTGAAAATCTGGCCCACTGACTTTATCCTCACAGGTATGGACAGTGGGCAAATCACCTCGGCCATTTTCATCGACCTTGCCAAGGCTTTCAGCATGGTCTCTCATCCACTACTCCTCCTGAATCTGACTTCAGCCGGCCTGTTCGTCTCTGCTACTGACTAGTTCAGAACCTACCTCACAGATAGAACACAATCGGTCAGGATAGCCGATGCTCTGCCCCATCCCCAAATCCATGCTACTGTGCCACAAGGCTCTGTTCTAGGCCCACTACTTTTCACCATTTTTCTCAATGACCTTCCCCGCAGTCTGCTCATCCATGTCCATTCATATGTATGCAAATTACACAGTCCTGTATACCTCTGGCCACAGCTCCACTGATGTAGAAGCCAGGCTCCAGCGGGACTTTGACAAAGTTCAGCTCTGGCTTTGCTCACACTACCTCTTCCTTAATGCCAAGAAGACTGTCTCCATGATCTTTGGCACAAGGCAGAGACTCTCTAGGCTTACCTCCTCTCCTTCCTATCACACCATGGACAGGACTCTTCTTGAGGACACATCCTCCTTTAGGATCTTGGGGTCTGGCTTGACCAACACCTCAGTTTTTCTGGTCACATTGATGCCATCCTGTCAAAACTGCACCCCAAGCTAGGCGCACTATAGAGGAACCGTAATTGTCTTCCACCTACGGCTATGCGTGAACTGATCCAGAAGATGATCCTACCAATTTTTTGATTACTGTAATGTAGTCTACAGTGCTTACCTGAGTCCTCCCTAGCCAAACTTGCTACCCTCTTCAACTCTTTCTGTCACTTTTCTCCAAATACCCACCCTCTCACTCATCACTGCGACCTCTGTTGCTTGTTTGCCCTTCCTTCTCTGGGCAACCGACGCCTCTCTCACTGCGCTAAATTCATCTCTAAATTCTGGGTCCACTCTCTCCATTCTTACCTTTCTTCCCCTTTAACACTACCACCAACATCCCACCACTAACTCAGATCCAGTGATGCTCGCACCTTATTGATCCCTCACCGATCAACAACCATAGGTCAATCAGGATTCTTGCACCACCTCCCTAAAATCTGGACTGTGCTTCCCCCCAAAATTTGCCATTCCTCATCCCCTGCATCCATTTTATCTGCCCTACTTAACTTCTACTCCACTAGCTGCACCTGTACGTAACCCCTCAATCCCTACTCTCTATCCTGCCACCACCCAGTCAACAACTCCAAAGCATTTAACAACTCCTTATGTATTAGCTCTTATGAAGGACAGCTTGTACAGTCCCTTGCTCTCTTTGACTGTATCTGCAACAAATCTGTTGTATCGCCTTACTGTACCCTAATTTTAACTGTATTATTTATGTGTGATTAACTGTTGTATTGGCTCTGTAGCCTATTTTATCAATATTATGTATCCAACATTCATATATGCATTTTGTGTATGTATCCTTTCCCCAAATGTACCCCCTTCCCCCAAGATATACCATGATAAGAGCAATTGTGATTGCTCAGTGTACTTTTCTGGTTAAACCTTTCAATAAATACAAAAAATAAATAGTGCTGCGTCCTGTACTCTACCCACTAATATCTTACTGTATCTCTCAACTTGCACCTTGTATCAGTGATATTTTATTGTACCTCTCAATTTGTACCTGTATGACCATGACAGTGCTCCCTTAGAGCTGCCTCGTGCACTCTACCCTTAGATTTCCTACTGTTTGTATGGTGCCCTATGTATTACTGTATATTCACTGTACCTTAAATATTCCTCATTTCTGGATAGAGCTAATGTACACATTCAGTGTCCAATACTAAACCCCAGGAAATCCTTTGTGAATCTAAAGGTAGATCTCGGCATTGTAGACTCCTGGTAGGTGCTCCATCCTGAAGGAAGGGACTACTCCTTCTATTCTACTAGACACCTCTCCTATAGTAGATTGGATTACATATTGATCTGTAAAGGTCTGAGTTCTGCCCTTTCCTCATCAGACATTAAAAGTAGTGTGATCTCAGACCACGGTATGGTGATAGCCCACTTTAGTATAGATAGGGACTATAGTACAGATAAGCATTGGAAGTTTAATACTTCACTCCTTCAGGATGAATTTTTCAAGGAGTTTTTGGTAGGAGCTGTCTCAGAATATTTTGAGATGAGTGATAATGCCCAGACATCATACACAACTCTGTGGGATGCCTTTAAACCCTATTTCAGAGGGAGAATAATTCCTTTGCATCCACCAAGAAGAAAACTGCAATTAAAGATCTTGCTGTTAAAGAAAAGAAACTCGTAGAGCTAGAAAATGAATTCAAACAAGGGGTTAATAGGTCACAGGGTAGGCTTCATGAGATCACAACACTCAAATCGGAAATTAACAGGCTACTTTCTGCTAAGGCGGAATTTGCTTTGCAGTTACCAAACAGAAATGTTGGGAGTCAGGTGAGAAAGCTGGGAAGTTACTGACATATAGGCTAAAAAAAGGCTTACACAAACTCCAATTTTGGGGGTGAGGGATAAACAAGGGGACATTAAGGTGGCAAATAAAGACATTAATGATGTATTTAAAGAATTCTATGAAGAGTGTTATTCCAACTCTGCCTTAACAGATAATAGCATGTTACCAGAATTTTTAGCATCCTCCGCCTCCCTCCCTCCCTCCTCAATGATGAAGAAAGAGACATCCTGGCTAGAGCTGTAACAATTATAGAGTTAGCTCTGATAATGAAAAGTTCTTCTTGTAACAAAGCTCCAGGTTCTGATGGTATACCTGGGGAGTTATACAAGTCAATGGGTCCTCTGGTACCAAAATATTTAAGTAAGGTGTTTGCTGAGGGCCTTCAAGAAACAAAATTACCTGACTCACTTAACAGGGCCTGTATCTCCTTGAGTCTTAAAAAAGATAAAGACCCTTTGACCTGTGAGAGTTATAGACCAATTTCTTTACTCAATGGGGACTACAAGATCTTGGCAAAGGCTTTATCCCTTAGAATTCGGAACTTGGTAGCAAAAATGGTAGGTCAGGAGCAGGTAGGTTTTGTCCCAGGTAGATCGGGTATGGAGAATGTTAGACTTCTACTAAATGTGATATATTCAGCCCAAGCAGCAAAAAAAATCTTTAACTGTGTTATCCATAGACATTTTCAAGGCCTTCGATACCTTAGAGTGGGACTCTCTTTTTAAAAACCTAGAGGCTTACAATGTAGGTAAGGGGTTTATTTGTTGGATCAAAACTTTATATAGTGCTCCTTCTGCTGAAATTTTAAACAATGGGAAAGTTTCTTCTTCTTTTAAACTACATAGAAGGACCAGGCAAGGTTGCCCACTCTCCCCATATTTGTTCATTCTGGCTCTAGAGCCACTCATTAGGAATTTTCAGTCACTCACTGGTATTCAGTGGTTTAGAACAGGGTCTATAGTCAATAAAACCTTTGTTTATGCAGATGACTTGCCGTGCACATTATCTCATTTTAGTAGTTCCCTCAAGGTGCTTAAAAAGGCCCTGAATAAATTTTCAGGTATGTCAGGCCTTTCAGTTAATTTGAAAAAAACCCAGGCACTGCAGGTATTCGATGGAGGGGGGAGGGGATATGGACGTCAGTCTTATAAAGGAAGACTGTTGAAAGAGGGACTCCATTCTTTACTTGGGGCTGAGGGCACTGAAACTCTTTCATAATATGAGTAATATTAATCTAGATCCCCTTTTGAAAGAAATAAGTGCGGAGCTAGTGTTGAAACCCACTCTGAAGGGAGCAATCTTAGACCTGGTACTCTCAAATGGGGAAGGAGAAAGGATCTCAGATTTAGAAGTGGGTAGCCATCTGGGAACCATCAAACAGTGTGGTTCACAATAATTACAGCCATAGAGTCAAGCCATATAAAAACAAGTGTATTGGACTTTAGGAAGGCTGATTCTGGGAAAATGAGAGAGTGCCTCAGAAAAGCACTAGCACACGGGCAAGAAGGAGGGGTGGAGGAACAATGGGGAATAATGGGGAATAATCAAAACAGCCATCACAGAGGCAACAAGCCTTTGTGTGAAGCAAATCAACAAAACAAAATGAAGGAAAAAACGACTATGGTTCTCAAAAGAGGAGGCAGGGACAGTTAAGGGGAAAAAGATAGCATTCAGGAAATATAAGGAAACACAGAAGGAGCAGGACAAAAAACTTTATCAGTTAAAGCAGAAGGAGACAGGAAAGGCAGTCAGAATAGCAAAGGCACAAACTGAGGAAAAGATAGCCAACTCTCTTAAGAAGGGGGATAAAACCTTTTATAGGTACATTAGGGAGCAAATAAAGACCAAGGGAGGGATACAGAGACTTAATAAAGGGAAGGGAATGTGGGCAGAGGGTGTCAGTGAAAAAGCAGGGACACTGAATGAATATTTCTGCTCAGTATTCACAGCGGAAGAGGAGAAGGAGGTACCTAAACCAAACAAGAGAGACACTCTGAATAGGGGGGTCAATACCAGTCCATTCATAGAACAAAGGGTTTTGAAAGAACTCTTGAAACTGAGGGTAGACAAATCAATGGGCCCTAGTGGGATTCACCCAAGAATTTTAAAAGAACTAAGGGTAGAACTAGTAACACCACTGACTACTCTCTTTATCAAATCATGGGAGGATGGGGTGGTACCTGAGGACTGGAGGAGGGCAAATGTGATTCCACTTTACAAAAGTGGGAGCCGGGCAGAGGCAGGAAACTACAGACCAGTTAGTTTGACTTCAGTGATAGGGAAAATGATGGAATCACTTCTGAAGGAAAGAACTGTTGAGTACCTAGAGGCCAGTGGGGCAGAGGACCCAAGGCAGCATGGTTTCACAGCAGGAAGATCACGTCAGACAAACCTAATAGATTTCTTTGACTGGGTGACCAAAGTAGTGAACCAGGGAGGGGCGTGGATATGGCCTACCTAGACTTTAGGAAGGCATTTGACACAGTCTCACACAAAAGATTAATATACAAGTTAGACAGCCTTAGAGTGGGTCCCAAGGTGGTAGCCTGGATAAAAAACTGGCTGGACAACAGGACACAAAGGGTAATAGTAAATGGAGTCCACAGTGAAGAAAGGAGGGTAACAAGTGGAGTACTGCAGGGTTTGGTACTGGGACCAGTCCTCTTTAACGTCTTTATAAGTGACATTGGAGAGCACCTGGAAGGAAAGGTATGTCTCTTTGCAGATGACACAAAGATCTGCAACAGGGTTGATACACAAGGTGGGGTGGAAAGAATGGAAAGGGACTTGACAAGGTTGGAGGAATGGTCAAATATGTGGCAGCTCAGACTCAATGCAAAGAAGTGCAAGGTAATGCATCTGGGAAACAAAAACCCAGGGGAAGAATACACAATAGGGAGTGAGTTAATAACAACAACAAAAATTGAAAGAGATCTAGGAGTAATTATATCAGATGACCTAAAGGTGGGCAAACAATGTGAGAAGGCAGTAAGGAGGGCTGGGGGGATATTGGGATGCATAGGGAGAGGCATCAACAGTAGAAAACAGGAAGTTATTTTCCCTCTGTACAAACAGTTAGTGAGACCCCATCTGGAGTACTGCATGCAATTCTGGAGACCCCATCTCCGCAAAGACATAGTCAGAGTGGAGGCTGTTCAGAGGAGGGCAACCAAAATGGTGCAGGGTCTGCACCAGAAGACATATGAGGAGAGACTAAAGCAGCTTAATATGTATACCCTTGAGGAAAGGAGGGAGAGGGGGGACATGATAGAAACTTTCAAGTATCTCAAGGGAATTAACAAAGTTCAAGAGGGTAGTATCTTTCAGAAGAAGAGATGTGCAAGAACAAGGGGGCACAATTTGAAAATAGAGTGGGGACGGCTCAGAGGTAATGTTAGAAAATATTTTTTCACAGAGAGGGTTGTGGATGCATGGAACAGCCTTCCTGAGGAGGCTATGGAGTCAGGAACAGTGGGAGAATTCAAGAATGCATGGGACAGGCATAAGGCAATTCTAGTGGGGAGTAGAAGGAAGTAAGCTGTTGATTAACTAGAATCTGCAGTTTATCCATCAGGTAGGGAAATGGGCAGACTAGGTAGGCCAAGCAGTTCTTATCTGCCATCAAATTCTATGTTTCTATGTTTTTATGACCTGGCGAAATGGGATAAGTTGTCCCTGTCATTAAGGGGAAGAATAAATTCAGTTAAAATGATGGTAGCCCCCAAATTATTTTACCTTTTCAAAAATATTCCACTGTATTTGGCCACTGCAAACTTTAAGAGGATTAACAACATAGTTAGAGACTTCTTGTGGGGTTCTAAACCTCCTAGAATGTCTCTATTCAAGCTCAGAGCTCATTGGTCTCAGGGAGGCTTTCCACTCCCGTGGTGGGAAATGTATCAACTAGCTTTTCTTTTTAAACAGTCTGTCCATTATCTCTTATCTTCATCCAGTGATCTCGCACTGTGGTTTGACTTAGAGAGACAGCTCTGTAAACTGGGTAAACCCTCTGATCTTTTATTCAGGGGTAGGTTTGGGGGGGGGGGGACAAGTCCATGTATTCTTAGTTCTATCAAATCGATAAAGTTGCTGCAATCAAAACTCCACTTGGATAATCCACCACCCTATTTGGAGGAACTTTGGTCCAATCCTAATATACAGTTGGGAGGGAAAACTCGATCAAATACTGAATGGCATAGACTTGGCATCACAAATGTGGGGGACCTGATTGCCCCGAGAACTAATATATTAAAGTCTTTAGGGAGCTCAGTTTAGAATTGAATCTTCCAAAATTTCACTTTGCTTTATATCTAAAAGTTAGGAAAGCCTTAGAGGACTCAATTCTGGGCCTGGGTTGGAACTTCCTGTTGGGGGTCAGGATTAGAGCCCTATTTGTAGAATTATTGGTTCTAAGGGTCTTCAAACTGTACAGGTTTATATGTAGCAACACTGATCTTCACCTGACGTGTGAAACCTTGAAATCTACATGGGAGTCTGATATAGCGCTGAGTATTTCCACAGTGGATTGGCAGTCAGCCTGGAGTAATGCCTATCATGCGTGTAAGGATGTTCAGGGTAGAACTCTGCAATTTACAATCCTTCATAGGTACTACTACTCCCCCTCCAGGCTAGAAAAGATGGTTTTCTGTCCCAACGGTATTTGTTGGAGGTGCAATGAACCCCATGCTCGTCTACTACATATGTTATGGGACTGTCCTCAAGTGCTCGAATTGTGGGAGCACGTTCATGGACTGTGTGAGACTGTTACTGGGGCAAAGGTCTTATCCCCTCAGACGTTTATATTGGGACTGTCCTCTCAGTTTAAATCACTTTCAGAATGCCAGATCAGCTGGATTTTGTCAGCTTCACTGGCTCTCAAAAGATTAATACTCACAAAAGGGAAGGGCTCTGCAGCTCCTTCTTTGTCTCAATGGTATAACAATATGTCTGCCCTAGCGCAAAATGAAATAATCTGTTCTGTGTTATACAAACAAATGCTTACATTTTTCGCAACGTGGTCCCCCTTTTTAGAATTGGCTGGCTGAATTCTCATACTTTGGTTGGTAGGTGTTCAGTGTTCTTATTTAACTCTTGATGTTCTTTTAACATTAGCTTACAGTCTAATAAGTGGTCCTCTTGTTCATTCTCATTTATAAAAAAAAAAAGAAAACTGCGTTTGATGTTTTAGTTTCTTAACTCTATATGATTAGAACTTGTGCTGTGATCATATTCTGTTTTCTATTGGTCTCTATTAATGTATATGTTTTGCTTTTCATGTAAATAAATAAACTTTTAAATTAAAAATATATATATTTCCTTGTCTGTAATGCTCCCTATGTATTACCAAGACTGATGTGGAACCTTTGTAAATGAGTTCCTGAGCTCAAAGGTGTAATGTACAAAATAAAAATACAGGGCTTCCAGGTACAGTAGATATGGTAGCAGCTGGGGTATACATAAAGACAGGCTATGTTGGAGAGGGCCAAAGGGCTGTACATATACGTACCCACCAACTAGGTGGGGGTAGGGGTTCTGTAGTACAGGCCATCCACACTGGGGGTAGAACTGATTGGGTTAGATCACAGGGGCAGATGGCAGTGTCACATGGGTACCTGGGGAAGAAAGGAGAATGCCTTGGTGAAGGGTGGCCATGCGTAACCTACATCCATCCCCTACCACCTCCCCATGTATGGGGACAGTATGTCTGCACTGTACCAAGAATGGTTGGGGGGACCACATCCACATTATTGGGGATGAGCATGGGGGATGGTGTTGCCCACCCCCTAGCAATGGCCTTGTGGGGTACTAACCCCATGGAGGAACAGGTCGCGTCCTGGTATGCATGATGTCCTTGGTGACCTGGGAGTCCTGGGTGTGCTGGGTGTTCTTGCTCTAACACTGCATGGTATGAGCATGCACTGTGGTGTTCCTTGTAGATGGGCTGTGGCCTGCCCGATGGGATGGGCATGGGGCAGTAGGACTGTGGACATGCCAGAGGATGGATTATGGAAAGGCACAGCGATGGCTGCCCCTGCAGTATCAGCCTGGGGTGGCACAGTGATGGCCATGCCATAATTGGGGACATGGAGTGGCTCAGCAGTGGCTGTGCCAGGGGCACTGTGGGGGGGCTGCACTGCTGTGACTGCTGGGCCATGTGAGGATAGCAGCTGGCTCTCATTGGTAGAAGGGCTTGCAGGGGAGATGACCCCTCCTGGTCTGGGGTACCCCGCCATCCCCAGCTCCTGATGTACATCATGTCATCCTCTTCTTCCACATCCTCCTTATTGTTGTCCACTGGCTGGTGCAGACAGGTGGGTGGTAGGGGCAGCTTCCACCTTAGATGGTCCTGGGTCATCCTCCGTCATATCTGGCACAATGTGATGTGCTGTTGGGAGAGGAGAGCTTTATAGCACCACAACGTAGAGCTGTCTACCAGCAGAGGCAGTGTGCATGCCCAATGTATGGTGACAGTTCACCCATGCTGTGTGTGTGTGTGGTGCACTGCCTATACCACCCCATGTCCCTACATATCCTACATCGCTACACCAGTAAACACACATCCCATCACCATGGGGCACAAAATCCAGCACTAGTGAGCACACATCCAAGTATCAGTAAGCACACACACATGCCTGTGACCACATACCCAGCAACAGTGAGCACACACCCCCACCACTAGTGAACACGCACCCAGCACCAGTATTCACACACCCCACATTCCGGAACTAGTGAGCACATGGGTAACAACACATGAGGTACAGTCATGGATCTTTAAACAGATGGCTACACACTGGGTGACATGGAAACAGTAGTGCGGCCTACACCTGATGTGTCACTCAGTACTGGTGAATGCATGCACCCATACGTATATTTGCACACACATATATACACATGGCCAGTGGAACGTTGCACTGGCTGTCACTCACATGACTGGGCAAGTCTCACTTGGTTCTTGTAGCCACTATCTGGCATTATCATCACCTCCATTGGCTAAAGGGTGGATGCTATTGCCTCCTGTACAGGATCTAGGGCATGTGTAGCCTCTGATAACTGCGGGCCCCTGCCTGTGGCATGTAGCTCCCTGTGGTGTGTTGCCATGACCTGCTTCGTCCGCTTTCTCACATCCCAGAAATGCTTCCATAATACTTCCATGGGTCTGTTGTGGCCACCAACAGTACTGATCACATCAGCAATCTTCTCCCATGCCTACCATACCTGGGAATTTGTGGTCTGCCTCTGGGACAGTATCTAATCCGTGGCCATGCAGGCTTGTGCCAGCTGTTTTAACTCCTCCGCGGAGAAGCAGTGGGCTGGAATTCTGTCAGTGTCCTCCATGGTACCTGTTGGACAGAGGAGTGGAATAAGGTGATTGAGGAATACACACAGCAGCACAAGGGACTGTGTTGAAGCCATCCTGATCACAATGCATGTCTTTACACAGCCATCGGCTACCTGACACAGGCCTGCCCATGCGCAGACCAAGCCCTTGTCAAGGTCACAGACAGATATGGGCAAGGACCCACAGAAAGACAGGGTCACCACCACTTATGCATGTATTTGAGGGGGCAACTCCACTGTCAGTGTGAACATGCAATACAGCAGGAGAGTGCCTCCACTCAGACATGACACCACCACCACTAGATGTAGATGCCAGCAGCAACCACTGCCACATGTCCAGGGTACCTCTGCATACAGCATACACACAGGGGTAACACTGGGCAGGAGTCACAGGAAGTCAGTTCCACCACCTCACCAAAACATGTATGATAGGTCTACCACCTCTGACATCCTGCCCCATTGACTATTATAGGAGATTCCCACCACCTACAACTGACACATCCACCACCTAGAAATCTGGATGTGTGAGAGATGCTCCACCTTAAGCATTTCCAGTGTAGCAGGGTCCCCAGATGTACAGGGCTTCCTGTATTGTACAGGGCAATTGAACCATGTACAGGCAAATTGTTCCCATGGACTTACACTGGCTACACAGGACAACCGACTAATTTGTCTTCTATAATTAGTAATGGAAGCAACAGGAGCACTTAGAAACTTGACCTGTAAGTACAAGGAAAATGCCAAATAAATCTTGGAGTCATGCTATAGCCACTGCATTCACAGAGTTCAATCCTCACACATCCCTTTCTAGGTCATTCCACAGGACACCTACCCCCATTCGCCCACAGCTTAGCTGTGGAATCTAGGTGGTGCTCTGTGCTCCTTCGTACACTCAGGCGTAATCAGGCATGTTGATATATACATACCTGCCAGTAACATGCAAATGTGGTAGTCTGCCCACAGACTGTGAAATTAACACATTTGCCTACCTTGGCTGAATATCTCACTTTTGTCCACCACGCTAACATGTTTGTGCTAGTGCGTTCTGTTGCACTGCATCTGTGCTTGTGCAACATCAAGCTGGGGTGCAGGCATGATGTCACGTGCTGTCTATGATGTCATCAGTCTGCACAGCCCTGCACACCAGGCTGTTGTGCAACATCAGTGCACTGCACTGTGCAGGACTGCGCATGTGCAACACACATATGCGCACCCCACACATGCATAACCCCATGCCTGGTTCAGCCCCCCCCCTTGGATGTGCATGTTGCACAGTGCAACACAATGTAGGGCAGCGCTACCATGCCAATGTGCTGCACAACACTACAGGACTCACCCAGACAGCCCAGAACCTGGCAGGAGCTTTTTACACATGTTTGAGTGGGTGACAATATGTCAGGCAGAAGACACAGGGCCATGCAGCAGCGGGACCACAGATGGTTCAACACTGAGCTGGCCAGTGTGGACGATCTGGTGATGGCCAGACAGGACCAGCTGCTGGGGGAGGTGGCAGTGTCAGACAGGTTTGGGCATTTGTAGGGCAGCACCTCACACACCGCACAGGGGTCACCTGCACTGGTGACCAGCATAGGCACTGATTTAATGACCTTCAGCGGAGGGAGATATGCCACCTGCAGCAGCTGTGGGTGAAGGTAGATGGTACTGTGCCCAGGCCAGGTGAGTACAGATGGTTATATGTATTGTGTGTGTAATGGCCTGTGTCATGATAGTATGCGACAGGGTTACTGTCCCCAAGGCACTGTGCACATTACCTGTGTGCCCATGTTGTTCTCCTGTGTGTTATGAGACATGACCCACTGCATGGCCTGCTCGTACGTATACAAGTATATGAGCCCCCTGTCCCATGGGACATCACCATGCCCTGTACATGAGAGGAATTACCACAGTTGCCTGAGGTGTGCATCTGCTTGGGCAGCACAGTTGTGGGTCACCACAGTGACATGGCGGCAGTGTCATGGTGCATGACAGTCCCATGTATACTGTCATGGCATGTTAAGCAGGGTCTATTTACCAGGTACGGTGACCTGAAAATGTCACTATCCATTGCCAGGTATGACCCGGAAGGGAGTCACATGTGTTCTACATGTAACTGTGCTGGTAGGTGTCTCCACCAAGACATGGATGCGGCCACCATTTGAGTCATACACACTGTCTGTACTACATTGCATGGGCACTGATATGTATACGCCAGGTACGTCACTGCACAGGGAGTTCTGGACATGTACTGGCCACTGTGTGGGGCCACACCTACCAAATCCTGCCCCCCATAGCTGTTGTGCCGGTATGCCATGCCTGCCCATGTCATATAGGGCCTGGTTCACCATGCATACCCATGCATATAATGCCTTGACAGTGTCTGAGCTGACATGTATGGGTCTATTGTACAGGGGCTGGGGTTCGGGTAGGATTTGGGCATTACACAGGCTTGCATACATACCTACTGCAGGGGGAAGTATTATACCTGCTGCACCTGGGCCATGGCACGCATGTGCGTGGTGCCACGGGGTGTCCTAGAGGTAAATTCCAGGCCTGCTCAGACCTCTTCATCTGCATCATGAACAAGTGGCGGCTGTTGCACAGTACAGGCATATGGGTGTTTATGCTGTGTAGTGTGTACTAAAGGTTGCAATGTGTTCTACTGCAGGATACTAACCACACCTCCCTTTCCTCCTCTACAGACCTCAGTGGACAGCCTGCCCCAGCCAGAAGCACAGGTCAGCAGAATCAGCTGAGTCATAGGGAGGACTGGTCGAGATCTCCAGGACATGATGGGGCCTGGAAAACCAACTCACAAGAGGATCATCCACAGGGATTGACAAATCCCAGAGCCCGACATCCCGGGCAAGCATGAACTGATAAGGGACAAGCACTTTTAATTCTTTTGGTTTTCCACGGACAACCAAAGTAGTGGTGACTGCCTTGAATTTTTTTTTTACTTTAGCTGCCTGCCATGTGTGGTTTTGGCCACTAGATGTCCTCCCTCCATGTCAGTGAGTGGGGAGCCGCCACCGGTCACATGATTGTGAGTTTGGCACCCCATGTGGTGTATGCTGTGCAAAGAAAGACAAGGAAACTGGAGTAGAGGGAGCGCATCACATGCTCACCTGGATGCATGCCCCACAGCAATCTGGACAACCTCCCACCCGACCAGCCCATCCGCACCCAGCCAACACAT
Source organism: Neoceratodus forsteri (assembly GCA_016271365.2). NCBI lineage: Eukaryota > Metazoa > Chordata > Ceratodontiformes > Ceratodontidae > Neoceratodus > Neoceratodus forsteri. The sequence goes on from CM057455.1 coordinate 1,471,672,542, forward strand.
CGTCTGTATCGGAGCCATCCGCAGGACTGAAAGGTGATCCAACAAATGGGTTCGGGTTGTAGCAGTGGCAGTGCCTGTCAGTCAGTCCTGGCATGAAGGGAGGGGGCTGGAGAGAACATTCGGTGGCAGTTAGGCAAAGCGCCATTTTCACTGCAGCAGCAGCAGACTTGGATGCATCTCAGTGTGCGATCGGAGTGTGTGCTGTGGTTATTTGTTAATTGCTAGCAAGCCTGTGGGAGTCAGACTCAAAAAACAACGAATGAACAAATATAGATTTGTTTCTTTTTGGTGGGGTGTTTTGTGAAAAAAAGAGAGAAGCAAGATGGAGAGGTGAAAGCGGGGGGTGGGGAAGGTTTTTAGGACCGGAGGGAGAGCCTGTAGAGAATTTAGTGAGAGTCTGTATTGGCCTGGCTAGTGGCTTAGTGGCAACTGCCACACAAAGATCAAGGGGACAGCCAGAAATAAAGTACAAGAAGAAAGGTCTGAAAAAAAAAGTACAGTGAGCTACAACAAAATCAGAGGGGAAGGGTGTAAAACTGTAATAGTGTACTTGAACTTACTGTTCACTAAGTACAACAACAGAACAGAATTGGGGCAAAGTTGGCAAATGGAAAATGTGCCGTCTACTCTGGTCTGAGAAGAAATTAAAGAGTGGGGGCTAAGCTTGTGTTGCCAAAAAATAATAAAAGGCTGCCCTGACATAGTGTAAGAAATGAGTGAGGGTGAGGGGCTTTGTGTGTTGCCCTAAAACTAAAAAACTGAGAAGAAACAAAAGTGTGAGAGGCTTTGTTTGTGTGCTGCCCTGTTGCCCACCGGCACCTGCTCTATGAAAACTTAATAAAAGGGCTAGGAATAAAGGAGTGAGGGGCTTTGTTTGTGTGGTACCCCTAAAAAACTTAATAAAAACGTAATACACACTACTGCCTGTCCGACTGTGTGAGGGACAGGACAGGAGGGAGAGGGAGAGGGCCAGAAATTAGAAAAGAAAATTATATTTAATCACATTATTAAACTGCTGCAGCTGTGTGAGACACTAAATCCAGTCTGTGTGTGCTGAGGGTGAGGGACAGTAGGGGAGGACAGTAGGGCAGAGAGTGAGAGAGGCAGAAATTAAATAAAAAAAACCTGAAAAAGGAACAAATGGTGGACTGGTGGGGCGTTGTTTGTGCACTACAGAAAGAAATATAAAATTAATAAGAAAATATGCTGAAGAAAGTACAGTGTACTGAAGTTAAAAAGTTTAGCCTGCATAACTAGTACTACGATCTTGTATTACTGCGTCCCTGACTCTAGCTGGCTGCCTGCAGTGAAGTCACTCAACCATTGTGAATTTCAACATAAACTTTAGAAAAAACAGAATAAAGTGTGTTTCCTGTGTTCACTGTTGTTCACCCACCCAAGCACTACTCTAACACTACCCGGCTCCCCCCACCCACACACACCTAGTCAAGAAAGGAGGATACTCACACACAGATATTATAAAATACATTTTATTTGCAGAGTAAGCAAGTGAGGAAAAAAGTTAAAAACATGACAAATAAAAATATGGCTATGCAAAAGAATAAGAAACAAAAGGCTCTTTTTTTCTTTGTGGTCAGGAGCAGCAGCAGCAGCAGCCGCCACTGGGCCTAGCCAAACAGAAAGACAGTCTTCTCAAGATAAAGGAGACACTGAGTCTTTTACTGTTGTGGTAATGGACAGAACAGCAACTGATGCTGATGTGCACCAGCATTCATCAGTTGAATTAAATTGTGAAGTGGAAGCATCTGTTTCCTCCTGTCCTAGGAACCTAACTTTGCTGGATCAGCAAGGAGACCGTATATCTAAAGACAAATATATGACCAGGAGAAAATGACAAGAATGTTTCAATCTCACTGGTTGAACACTTATAAATGGTTGCGATACGATGATAAAAGCGTACTGATGTTTTGCACTGTGTTTAAAAAGTACCCCACTATTGCAACTCTAGCCTTTTCAAAAAAAACAAATGTTTTTGCAACAGGCTCTAATAACTTTCATACTGAGCCACTACGGGCACATGAAAAGTCAAATCCGCATGTGTTATGCCAGAACCATCATATTCTGGAAAGTGGGCGCCGAGCATTTCAGTGTGATATTGCTCAGTCACCACTTTATCAAGCCTTTGCACAGTTGGAAGAGGCCACAAAGGTGAAGATTAGATGTCTGTTCAACACAGCGTACTCCACTGCAAAATATTTTTGCCCTTTTTCTGACATGAAATGGCTATGTGAATTGCAAGAGAAAAATGGTATTAAGCTAAGTATGAATTATACCAATGATAAGCGAGTCAGGGACTTTTGCAGAGCTTTATCTGCTGTTCTATCCAAAGCCCAGACAAAGACTCTTAAAAATGCAAAATATGTGACAGTTCTTGCTGAAGGCTGCACTGATGTGGCTATAATTGAATGGGAAAATGTCTTCCTGCCTTACGTAGATCCTAACACAAAAGATGTATGTACATATGTGATCCAGGCTGTTCTCTTGCAATTTGCCCATGCTGAAGGTGTCTTTAATGCAATAAAAAGTGCATTAGATTCATTACATGTACCTCTCACTGACCTATCAAATGTGAGCAATTCAGGGCCACTTTTGATTACTGCCAATTTTGATGGGGCAAGTGTAATGCTGGGTGAAAGGGGTGGAACCATTGCAAAGTTATGGGAGCACTGTCCTCACATCATTGCCATGCACTGTGTTGCCCATAAGCTGGAGCTGGCAGATCTTGATATGATGAAAACAAACCCTTTCATATCAAAGCTTGAAAATACTCTAAAGGGCACATTTAAATTCTACTACTATAGTCCAAAAAAATGAGGGAGCTTCAAGAAATTGCACAAGTGATAGACAGTGATCTGGCACACTTTAGTGCAGTTAAACAGGTGAGATGGCTTGCCAGCAGATCACGGTCAGTTCACACAGCTCAGGTGAATCTACCAACAGTTGCTCAGCACTTGGAACAAACCGCATTTGCTGCTGATGGTTCAAAAGCAAAGGTGATGTTAAAAGAGGTACAGTCTGTGCAGTTTGTCAAATCACTTTATATCCTTCAAGATTTTTTGCCCATACTTGGAAATCTTTCCCTGCAGTTTCAAAGAGATGACTTAATAATTCTTGAAGTACCACATCTCATTGAGACCTGCCTTCTCCAGCTGATGGAACTGAAATCAAAGCCAAGGAAATACATGATGGCTTTCATAGCTCATTACAAACCTCAAAGCAGATGCATGGATTATGTAATTTCACAGAAGGAGTCGAGAAGACTGTGCCCTTCACATTCAAAGGCAACTGTCCTGAAATAAATTTTGGGACTGATACACAACTGCAGACAGTACGTGCAGCAATAGATTACATCGATGTAAGATTTAAAAATTTCTCAGAGGTGCCTCTGAAATGGTTCACCTGCCTGGATTTTAAACAGTTTGATCTACCAAGAGAACAATTTGTGGAGTTTGGGACCAATGAAGTGACTAATTTGGCAGCATATTTGAATTTTTTCACTGAAGAGCAGCAGGGAAATATTTGATCAGACTATGCTGCATTTAAGGCACTGCTGAAATCAACAGTTGACAAACCCTATCTGCAGGTGTATACAAGATTGCTGAAAGAAAAAACACCCCAGATTGTTCACATTCTAGAGCTAGTGGAAATACTACTAGCAACGAGTGTGTCAACTGCAAAGTGCGAACGAGTGTTCTCCATTCAAAACCTGATAAAGACAAAAATAAGGACACGTCTGGCAGATGACACACAATAGTCACTTCTTCACATAGCAGGAGAGGGTCCCGAACTATGTGACTTCAGTCCAGGTCCAGCAATAAACCACTGGCTCCTGTCTGGTCCAGGCATTCAACATGTTCATGGGCATGCTGCTGCTGCTGATACAACTGAATCTGATGCTACTGTATCTCATGCTGCTAGCACTACTACTGCTGCTGCCGATACAACTGAATCTGATGCTACTGTATCTCATGCTGCTAGCACTACTACTGCTGCTGCCGATACAACTGAATCTGATGCTACTGTATCTCATGCTGCTAGCACTACTACTGCTGCTGCCGATACAACTGAATCTGATGCTACTGTATCTCATGCTGCTAGTACTACTACTGCTGCTGCTGCTCCTGCTCCATCACCATCATCCTGTCCTAGCAGCACCACTACCACCAGCACACTTGATGTTGGTGACAGTTCTGAATCTGAGTTTTGATTATATTTGCCCTAATTATTCTCTGCTTCATTCTGGCTTGTGAGGGACTGGACAGAGTTGAGCACCACTTGACTCAGACTTCAGATCACTCAATCTGTATTAAAAGAAACATTTAAAGATAGTTACTGTACATCTTCATTTTTACTGTTTTCTACAGCCTACATCATGTAGTATTAATAATAGAATGACACAGCCATTTATTTTGCTGCTACACAATTTTTTATATGTTTTCCTTAAAATATGGTCTGTCCATTGGACTACCACTCACAACAGTGGGACTACCATTTTTGGATAAGCCAGTTCTCCTGGACTACTACATAATTTTGAGACTTGTCGATCCCTGGTCATCCACGTAAGTAGCCTGCATTGTGTTTTGCACCTGCGGTTGCATGTTCACACTCATAGGTGCTGGAACAGATTGGCCACTATGGCCATGACCCTACCATTTTTGGAAATGTTAGGGCCTGCTCTAGCTGTTGTTGCAATCATGGCTATATATTACAGTGGTGGAGTGTGCCTTGACACTGTAGCATGTGCTATACACAGTGTTACTTGCACATCACCCTCTGTGTAGCATGCAGGGTGTCAGCGGAATTGTGGACAGTGAAGGCCTTAGTACTGTTGATGGGGTGGGCAGGGGCGATGGCCTGCTGGGTTACGGCACAGTGGGCAGCCTTTACTACCATAAATGATGGGCTTGACCAGGAGAACAAAGTACAGGGTGACACTTTTGGTCGGTGGGAGGAGGTACACCAATGTTCTACACCTGATTGAGGCAAAAATATGAGTGTAGGTGAATCCACTTAAGAGGGGGACCTTGGCCCTGCCCCTGTTTACACACTTCTGCCACCCATGTCTACACAACACTGCATGCATCTATGGCTGGTGACAGACGACTCTGTGTGGCCTGCCATGCAGGATGCATGTCTGCGAGGGTATCACCTCTGAAGTTGTGGTAGGGGACACTCACCCTGCACTTAGAGCACTGGCCCACCAGTGACACTGTGATGTGCCATGGTCTGTGCAATCTACTGCTATGCACCTATGTGCTCCTGGCGTGGTGCTCTGTGTCTATCATGCTGTGGCATGCCTTACACTGTGTGGTGATGTGTCCCCTGGGTCACCAAACCAGGTGACAAAGGGGGCTGGTGGCAGTGTCGGTCAGATCTATACTACTATATGCTTGGTACTATGCATGTGTGGCTGTCATCAGGTGGTTGGCATTGGCCCCTGTAGTAGTGGTACACCGACGTCCCTGATGTGTGCATCATACAATACCAGGGGTGGTCCACCTGCAGTGATACCATCTCTGGTGCCATATTCAATTCAATTCAAATTTATTTTACCAGAAAAACACCATTGAGAGAACTCATTTACAAGGCGGTCCTGAAAGGACTAATACAAAAAACAAGTGGATGCAAAACAAATAAGACAGCAGATGTGAACCACAACGGTTCCTCAAAATACAGGAGCAGTAACTCTAAAACAAAAAATAATAATAATACAGTTCTATAACATTTAGTTGCAATGGGTGACATGGTAACATACACAATAGGATTACATATCAGCTAGGGAATACGTGTAGCTACTACTGTTGTTAAGGAGGATGGAAGAAAATAGGCAGTAAGAGGGGAAGGAAAAACTGGGTAAGTGCATCAAGAGAGTAGGTAAGAGGTAAGGTGGAGGGAGAGGGGGAGTTAGAGGAGAGTGACAAGGAGAAGGGAGGAGAGTAGGGCAGAGGGGTAGTAAGGGGAGAAAGGGGTAGGGCACAAAAGGTAGCAGTTGTGAGTGCTTGTAGTGCTTAGTTGGGGTCAAAGGGTAGGGGAACACAGGGCCACCACAGATTCAGGCAAAACAGTTACAATTTACCATCAGTGTTCGTCTGAGCAGAGACTTGAACACACTTAGTCCAACAAGTAACGTAAGTTTAAGGTTATCTTGTAACATGTTCCATGCGGAGGGCAAAGCATGTCTTATTGACGCAGGACCAAACCTTGTTCTAATCCAAGTAATATCATAGGTTATATAAGAGAGTTTCCTGAGGGTGTAAGCACAAGTGTCGCATTTGAACAATGAACACATGTAAAGAGGAAGTTTCAAACTTAATGCTCTAGACACCCAAAGGGCTGCATTACTCCCCCTCCTAGTATTAAGAGAGGACCAACCAATCATTGTGTAAAGGGCACAATGAAGAGTCCTGCAGGGAGCATTAGTAACAAATTGTATGGCCCTATGATGAAGCATGTCCAAAGTGGATAGTGATTTAGAGCTGTGGCTATAGATAAAGTCTACATAATCGATCAGTGGCATAAAGGCTGTTTGTCCCAGCCTTAATTTTGTATCATATGTGAGCAAATGCTTTATGCGGTAGAAGATCCCAAGCCTTTGTCATAATTTTTTGGCAGTTTCTTCAATGTGCATGGCAAAGGTTAGTTTACAATCTAACCCGAATCCGAGATATTTGAATTTACTGACAGGTTCAAGGATCTCCTCAAGGATGGTCCTGATTTGGTATTTACTATCCAGAGGGTTAATGGGTACTTCTATTATATTAGGGGTGAGGAGCATGATTTTTGTTTTTTTGGCATTGAGAAGTAGCTTTAAACAGAGAAGATTTTGCTGTGGTTGGTCAAATTCGCATTGTAGCTCAAGACAGGCAAGGTGAGGAGGGGGCCTTGCGACATATAGCACAGTGTCGTCTGCGAATAGGTGGACACTAGATGCGCTAATGCCATTATCAATTTTGTTAATATAAATGGTGAACAACACAGTTCCAAGTATGAATCTCTGTGGTACTCCTCTCAGGAGAGGTTTTGAGGGAGAAAGAGCACCAGTGGCTTTCACCTGTTGGCACCTACCTATGAGATAATAAGAAAACCATTTTACTAAAATGTTATCCAAGCCAATATTAAATAACATTTCCAACAACAACTGGTGATCAACAGTATCGAAAGCCTTGCTTAGGTCTAGGAAAAGGACAGAAACATAATTTTAAGCATCTAATGACGTTAACCAATTGTCTGTAACTTTTGCCAAGGCCGATACAGTACTATGTTTAGGCCTGAACCCAGATTAAAGGGGGTTCAGGTGGTTACCAGTTTCCAGGTAATCTCTCAATTGGGCATTGACTAATTTTTCTAGTAACTTGGACAAAATAGGCAGTAATGAAATTGGGCAGTAGTTGTTAAGGTTGCTTTGATCTCCAGATTTGAACAACAGGATAACGTGAGCTATTTTCCAGACCGAGGAAATATCACCTTGTGAGAGCTATAGATTAAATTGGTGAGTAATAGGAGGAGCCAGAAAGTAGTATCCTACTTTTAGGAAGAACGGTTCCAATGAGTTGGCTCCAGAGCTTTTGTTAGGGTCCAAGGCCAGTAGCAGATCTTCAACCTGTTTAAGGGAGACAGGACTGAAACTAAATTGGGTGGACTGGTGCCTGGTGTTTGAGGAGAGGTGGGTAGGACCTCCAGCAGGGGACTTTAGGACTAACTTACTGGCTGGAGATGAACCAAATGTCAATCTGGCTGTAGTGCAGTGATTATTCAACTGATCCAGGTTATCCTCACTGTTTGCGAAAGTATGTGACCCAGCTATTACTTTAGTAGGGAGGAGAGAAGACGAATTGTGACCTTCAATTTCTCTCAGTATTTGCCAGAATTTGGCTGTGTTGCTTTTGGATGACTCCAGTGCAGCCCTATAGTAGTTAGCCTTTTCTGTCTGAATAAGCCTTGTACAAAGGTTCCTTGCCACTCTCAAGGCGACCTAGTCTGAATCTGCTTTAGTCTTAGGGGCTTTCTTCCATAAGCGGTCTCTGTTTTGTAATGCCAACTTTAACATATCACAAAACCATGGACAGCTTCTTTTCCTAGGTCTGATTTTTTTCATTGGCACGTGTTTGTTGATCACATCCAAGACCAAATTAAGAAAGTGAGTACAAGCCTCCACTACAGATGGTGCCAAATAGAAGTCCTGCCACTGAATCTTACAAAGGTCCACCAAAAAATTGGTTACATTAAATTTACGAAGGTTCTTTTTGAAAATAAATTTGGCTTGGTAATTCGCTTTTGAAGGGTGCCTCACACAGGCAATGACACTGTGATCACTGATATCATTGTGAAATACCCTGGTGTGTGCAATTGTGTGTAGCCTATTGGAAAAAATTTGGTCAAGAAGGGAACTACGTTCGGGGTTATGTAAGTTATGCTGTGTAGGTTCGCAGATTAATTTGGTGAGACCAAGTGTATCACAAACAGTTTTTACAGTAACTGTTCAGAACATCAGGAGTACCAATCCAAATGGAAAACACCCACACAGATGCATTCGGAAGAGGTGTTCCCTAGAATCTTTTGTAAGTGGGGGATTATCCAAGGCCACCAGAGAAGGGTCTATAACACCCGGTAATAAGAACAGGTTCACTAGAGGGAAGGGATATTTTTAAGGTAAAGATCTCAAATTCTTTAGCTATGGAAGTTGAGTCAAGAAATCTGACCTCGTATTTGTCCTGGACATAGATTGTGACCCCCACCCCCCAGCTGCCCTATCTGTTCTATATATGTTGTAAGAGGGAATGTTGATAGCCTGATTTGCTGTAGAAGCTTTTAACCAGGTTTCAGAAACTACTAATACATCTGGAGAAGTGTGAGATACCCAGGCTTGTAGTAAGTTGAACTTCTTAAGCAGACTATGGGCGTCAATGTGCAGGAAGCTAATGCCCTTTAGGGAAGGAAGGTCAGTAAGAGCCAGAATTGGTGTAGGTGGACTGTGGTTTAGTTCAATATTTTCTGAACACAATAGCAATAGCATGAGGAATTTCTTGAACTCATTGAACAGTGATTTACATAGTAACTAGTGACAGTTGATTGGATAGTGAAACCTGGGGGAGCACACAAATACATACAAGGGCGAAGGAATGCTATAACAAAGACAGCCACATGAATAGGGATACTTACAGAAGAGGAACGAGCATAGAAAGTGGCCAGGGATTGGCTTGGCTCGAGCTGACTCACATATTAGGTGCCTAAAGGATAGATTGTGATATGTGGTAGATGTACATTAAATGAAGAAAAGATACATATGCACTGTGTGACATGCCTGTGTAGCTCAGTGGCACCCCACATATCTGGCACTTGATAGGCTGAAGGCGGGGTCATTGGTGGTGCATGTATTGTACCATATGTGATCAACATTGTTGTGTAAAGGTGGTAGTGACTAACCACCACAGTGATGACTAAAGTATGATTACTCTACTGTACACAGGGGGCCATGCATACATTCTGACTCAGCTGGGTCTTAGCAGGGCCAATGTCCTGCAAAGGTGCTGTATGTGTGGCAGCCCTGTACCCAGGGTGACAACACCATCATCAGGTTGGGGAGTGCATCTCCAGGTCAGTCCACATGCACACCAGTGCTGTGCCAACAAGGGGGGTGCATAAAGAGCACCACCTGTGTATGACACCATGGAACTCACGTGGTACTCTGGCTGCTGCACCCAGTGCAAGCTGGTGCAGTCCACAGACAGTTGAGTTTCTTGCATACGTGTATGGCTGTCCTGGACCCTGCAGCAGACAAGGGTGGCTCATAGCTGTCTGTTGTCCTTCATACCTCTCTTTTGTTGTGTGCTGTTTGGCGGGTGTGCAGGGCACAGAGTGTGTGTGGCTCCCTGCACCTCTGTCCAGTCCACAGCCTATGGCATCCTGCCTTTGCACCACTGTTGCTTGTGCTGCAGTTCCACATCTGGCATGCCTGCCTGTGTTGATTGTGCCTTGCATGACTGTGTCCTTCTGTGTAAAAGCATGGCACGCCCATTTTATGTGCATTCCTCTACTGTGGGTTCCACCATGCTGTCTCTGGTATGCCATGCCCATTTTACTGTGGTTGTTTGACTCCTCCTATGTGTGTTGTGGCAGCCCATGTGTCAGCCAGTTGTACCACTCTTCCACTCTTAGTATCACTCTTGTGTCCCTTGTCCTGTGTGCCCTACTGACTGAGGTCTTTGTTCTGTTTTCCACAGGTTCCAATCAAGTGGAGAGTAATAATCCAGATGTGGTGGACAGGAAGGGCCAAAATTATCTCCTCTGGCAAAAATGGTACCTCCTCCAGGTGTGGCAAGTAGAAGATACCACCATGACCATCCTAGAGCTTGCAGTGGCACTACAGCCACAGCATCCATTATCACCACCACCACCAGCAACAACAGAGGACCATTGATGTGTCCATGGCACTGGCAAGGAAATGGGAGTCCCCTCGGCATTGTTTTCTTCCTTTGTTTATGGGCAGTTGCCCAGTGTTTTTGTTTCCCTATCCCCTGTGTTATTGTTGTTGCTTCATTTTGTTTTGTATGGCCTTTTGCTTGTTTGTTTCATTAAAGTGTATTTTTGCTACATATGCTGCTGTGTTGTGTGTCTGTCATTGGTGCCCTCCTCACATACCCACAGCCACCTCCAGTGTTCAGCTGTGTACCCGGTGATGCAGTTATGACTGTGCCACTGCATGGCCCCTATGTTAAGCACTATCTACAATGCTGTATTCAGAGCTGTGCTACTGCACTGTGCCGTACAAGTGCTTGTCATTTGTGAGGCATGCAAACCGCCTTACATTCATAGGGTTTGGTGTCAGTGCACTGCCTCTGAATATGGCACAGTTAGGGACTGGTGCAGGCACAAATGCAAACACAGCACAATGACTGCACTTGCATGCACTTCTGAATATCTGGGTCTTAGTGCTGGAGGGCAGGGGGCTGCTGGGCACTTATAAGAGCAGGGGGTGTGCTCAGCTGTCCTCAGAACCATGGTCATCAGCCTTTCATTTCTATGTCTGGCTGAGTGGTTGGTGTAGTACTTGTGTCTATTGTTTATGTTGGCCTTTCTCTGTCATCTCCACCCTCGAAGAGGTGACTGGCAGGGATCAAGCTAAAGGACATGAGAGGGCCTAAAACATCTGAGTGTCACTGAACTGAGAACCTCTTCCAACTCATGGAAGTAGACCAATTCCATGGAGAGGAGGAAAAAAGCCCAGGTGAAGGAAACTTCTGGTGATCCAAGGCAAAAGGTCAGCCCTCCCTCTGAGCTTTAACTAGCTAGTCTATATACTTGCCCATAGCCTTGATGTGTGGTGGAATGCTCCTTGGAGGCAGAAGTAGCCACTCCTTCTTAATTAATAACCTGAAAAAGAGAGGAGGTTGAGGCCAAGCAGAGCTAGTAGTGTTCTAATATGGTTCATGAACCAAATAGTAGTCATCACTTCACTGGACTCTGTAGTCAGTTGTGGTCATTTGGATTTTTCATATGATCTTTCAGTTGATCAAATATGGCAATAGGGCATTATCGTAATACATTAGTGGGTAAGGAATGGTGTAACTGATATGCAGCTGATCGTTTGGACTCTTGGGAGAAGTCTGGACTCAAGGAGATCATATACATCAGAAGACCTTATTGAAGGGTATTTGCAGGGAGATGATATTCTGAATTGAAATTAAACATGCATAGAAACATAAAAACAGACTGTGTGAAGCTGCAGGACCATGATCATCTAGTCTGCCCATGGCTTCAGCCACCCCTTATGTTGTTACATTCTTGAGGAGTTCACTTACGCCTGTCCCATGCCCTTTTAAATTCCCCTACTATCTTTGCTCCCATGACTCCCTTGGGCAGTTTGTTCCATGGTTCCACCACCAACTCTGTAAAGCAGTACTTTCTTGTACTACCCCTGAATCTGCCACTCTTGAGTCACATATTGCATCCTCTAGTCCTATTACAGCTGTTTACCAGAAAAAGGTTCTATGCCTGGACATTGTTGATACCCTTCAGGTATTTGAATGTCTCTATCATATTCCCTTGATCCCTACACTGTTCCAGGGAGTATAAATTGAGTTTCCTCAGCCTTGCTTCATACGGCTCTCTATGCATGCCCTGCACCATCTTCACTGCCCTTCTCTGTACTGTCTCCAATCAGTTTATGTCTTTCTTGAGGTGTGATCTCCAGAATTGGATGCAGTACTCAAGGTGATGCCTCAATAGTGATCTGTGCAGCAGCGTGATCACTTCTTGTCTCTTACTTGTGATTCCTCTCCCTATGCACCCAGATATTTATTTATTTACTTTTTGTTTACCAGGTAAGGTGTTGTAGCCACAAAATGTGACTATTTTCAGTCACGACCCGGAAGGTTACAACACAAAATTGGCAGACAAAACAAATAATAGGTATAGTTCAGAGGTAATCAACCATACAAGGAAAAATCTACATGATGTTCTGTGACATAAACAGTATTGCTAATATGACAGAGACAATGGCAGAAAAATACACAATAGTATAAAACATAATAAGCATACAATCATAGTGCAGTAGAGTTTTAACACATAATCCATGGTAAGTGCTACATATAACAGTAACAAGGGGTCAGATCAAAATTGAAACATTTTGAGAGCTGAGGAAGGGGGATGTCAACCACCCTATGGGGGTTTAAAACAGGAACATAAGGCATGTTTGACGAGGAGAGTGTGATGCATCTTTTTAAAAGCAATATGACTAGGTGCAGAGCAAACATCAAGAGGTAGGGAATTCCAGTATTTTGGGGCCAGACAGGAGAAAGCTGAGGTTCCTTTTAGGGTTCTGCACCTAGGAGTGTATAGTAGTGAGAGTCCAGTAGAGCAGAGGCCATAGGTGGGGAACAAAGGCACCAGCATGCCTGTAAGAGAGGTAGGTAGATTAGTTCTAATGATGTTGTCCAGCAGAGCACCAAGGGCAAGGAGTTGATTGGCAGATGGAGAAGGCCATCTAAGGTCTGCATCTAGCAAGCAATGGTGCTTCAAACATGGGGAAGCCGAGGCATAATGACAGATACTATTGTATCACACTTACTTAGGGTGGTTTTTGAAGTATTTATGTAGGTGACAGCACCATACGCAAGGGTTGAAAGTAGGATACCCCTAGAAATAGCCAGTCTAGCTGAGGGGGTAAGCATCCAACTAGTCCTGTAATCTATTCCTAGTTTGGAGTTTACTGACTTGCAGGTGTCGATGATGTGTTGCTCAAAGTTGAGAGTTTCATCAAGCAGGACACCTAAGTACTTGAATGAAGTTACTTTTGTAAGGCGGGAGTCATTTGCACAGGAGACGTTGAAAAGGTTGCGGTTTGTTCTAAGTTTGGTTGCAGATCTGAAGAGCATGCCCTGAGTTTTACTTATGTTTAGGATGAGCCTTTTGTTGTGGGTCCATTCTTGCATTATGAGAAATGCAGATGTTAGTCGGCTATTTATTTTTTCTGTTTGCAGAGGAGGTGTAAAGCACCAGATCATCTGCATACAAGAATGTTGAGCACCAAGGGGTGTTAGAAGATATGTCATTTATAAAAAATGGTGAAGAGAATGCCACTACCCTTCAGTGATGCCTTATCATGCTGTTTGTTCACTCTTAAGTCATCAGAAATGATAACCCCCAAATTGCGCTCATGCTTAGTGGCCATTAACTGTTCCCCTCCCAGTAAGTATACTCTACCTGGGTTACGTTTTCCCAGGTGCATGACCTTACTTTTTTTGCATTGAACTTCAATTGCCAGTTTCTCAACCACTCCTCTAGTTTCCTCAGATCGGCTTCCATTTTTTGTGCCCCATCAGGCATATCCATCCTTTTGCAGATATTTGTGTCATCCACAAACAGGCACACCTTCCCTTCCAGCTTGTCTGCAATGTCGCCGATGAATATATCAAAGAGGATTGATCCCAGCACTGATCCTTGTGGCACTTCGTTAGTCACCATACCCTCCCTTGACAGAGTACCATTCACTAATACCCTCTGAGACCTCCCATTTAGCCAGTTTTTAACCCAGCATGTCATTTTATGGCCAACTCCAGTGTGTTTTAGTTTACTGACCAACCTCCTGTGTGGAACGGAGTTGAAGGTCTTGCTGAAGTTCAGGCAGACCACATCAGCTGCACTCCCTTAGTCAGCAGTAGTACAGAGCACGTTTTACCATCTTCACAATATTGCCAGGATTAAACACCTGATCCCCCCCCCCGAGTGATCTGCCATCACTGGTGCATGCTTTCATTATGCCCTGTTTGACTATCTCAGTGCCCTTTACCTAGGGCTATTGGGGGTTGAGCTCCACCGCCTGCAGCTGATGCACAATTCCTGGCCTTTTGAGGTCCTGTCACATTACACCTGTGCTCTGCTTTCTGCACTGGCTGCCTGTTAGGGTGGCAGATCACCTTCAAGGTCAGCTTGCTGACTTTTAATGCCCTGCACGAACAGGGGCCCAGATGTCTGCAAGACCTTCTACAGCCTTACTGCCCACTCCATCCCCTCTGGTCAGTTGATGAGGGTCTCCTGGTAATTCCAAGGGTATGCCTAAAATCTTCCAGTGCCCAAGCATTCTCATTCATGGCACCAACCTATGGAATTCACTTCCTCAATTTGTCAGAGAGCCCCCATCAATAAATGCCTTCAAGAGGGAGCTGAAGACATTTCTCTTTAGGGAAGCTTTTCCCTCAGATTGATTTACCTGAAATTATTGCTATTTTATGTGAATTGTTGGTGTTTTTAAATTTGTTATAATGAACTTGCTCATGTGTACTGAGCCTTGAATCGTGATTGAAAAAGTGCACTTTATAAGTAAATAAACTAAACTGTCCTAGTGACCCAGTTGAAAAAGTCAACCAGGTTTGTTTGGCATGACCTCCCCGCCATGAAGCCATGTTGCCTTGGGTCTACTTGATTACATGCTTCTAAACATGCTAGTATCCTCTCCTTTAGCAGGGATTCCATCAGCTTTTCTACCACTAAGGTGAAGCTAACCAGGCAGTATTTCCCTGGTTCCCCTTTACTCCCACTCTTGTGAAGTGGCACCACCGTAGCCCTTTTGCAGTCCTCTGTAACATCCCCGCTCTCCAATGACATGTTGAAGAGCTTTGCTAGGGGTGCGGCAAGTTCCTTCCCAAGCTCTTTTAGGATTCTTGGGTGTATCTCATCTGGCCCCATTGCTTTTTCTACAGTCAACTTGTTGAGTCCTTACAGGACTCTTTTCTCCATGAAAGGACTCATGTCAGCCCCTCCTGGGAGGCTATCCTAAATGTATAGGGTAGGTCCATTTCCATTTTCTTCCTGTGTGAAGATTGAGCAGAAGTACTTGTTTAGTACCTCTGCCTTTTCCCCGTCATTTTCCGTAAGACGCCCATCCTTTGCTATTCTAATGATTCCTCCTCTGCTCTTCTTCTTTTCCCTTATGTATCTATAGAAGGTTGTGTCTCCCTTCTTTGCTCCCTGTGCTATCTTTTCTTCTGTTTGAGGTTTTGTGATCCTCATTGTTCTCCCTGCATCTCTCAGTCTTTCTTGGTACTCTATTTTGTCACTTTCCTTTTTTGACTCCTTGTATTTTCTGAAGGCATATTTCTTTTTCCTCACTTTGGATGCCACCTCCTTGGAGAACCAAAGTGGGTTTCTTCTTCTCTTGGACTTGTTAACTTGTTGAGTGCATTGTGATGTGACTATTGTGAGTGCCTCCTTTATCCTTGACCAGTATTCTTCCACATCCCCTTCCTCCATACCATGTAGTTTTTCCTTCAGACAGGTTCTCATTTTACTAAAATCTACCTTCCTGAAATCAAGGACTTTCAGTTTTGAGTGCCTGACATCTTCAATTTTGTTTACCTTGAACCATACCGTGCGATGGTCACTTGTTCCCAGATGGCCCCCAACTTCGAAGTCTATGACCCTGTTATTATTTATAAATATTAGGTCAAGGATCGTTTCCTCCTTAGTGGGTGATTTCACCAGTTTACTAAGCTCTGCAGGGCAACTAGGTACTCCTTGCTTATTCCTGATGCTGCCATGAGGGAGCCCCAATTTATGTCTGGTAGATTGAAATACCTGACCAGTACAATGTCCCCTTTGTCTGACATCTTTAGGATGGTCTCTAGATCTCTTTGTTCCTTGTCTCTTCCCGAGAAGGGGGTCTACAGATCACTCCTACCCGGATGGTTGCCTTGTTACCAGCCCCAATTGTGATCCACAGGGCCTCTGCTTCCCTTTGTGCCCCCAGTATCTCTGTAGCTTCAATGTTATCCCTTATGCAAATAGCTACCCCTCTCCCCTTTTTCCCTTTATGGTCTGTCCTAAATAAGTTACACCCTGAGATGGTTGTATCCCAAGCAAGGTTATCATTAAACCAAGTTTCAGTTACAACCACCCAGTCCAGCCCTGCCTCAGCTATTGTGACAATTAGGCCAGGGATCTTATTTGCTAGACTGCATGCATTTGTGTACATTGCTTTCCATACCTGACTACCTCCTTTGTCTGCAGGAGTGCCCCTTCCCTGCTGTTTACCCTTTTTTTTGTCCAATCTGTTGGAACCTTTTTGAGTTATATGCTTCATTTCCTCCATGTCATTGCCGCAAATTTGTTTTGTAGTGCTAGTTGATGGGGGAGAAATAACCAGACCCCTGTGATTTGGTACAGGAGCCACTACCATCTCCCCCTTGTCTAGTTTAAATATCCCATGTAGACGTTGACTTTCTGGCTCAAAGCTGTAACCCCCTCCTTTGTGAGGTATAAGCCATCAAACTTAAAGAATTCCCTTTCCCTGAAGTTTAGCCAGTTCCCAACAAAGTGGTGCCCTTTTGCATGGCACCAGTCACTTATCCAGGCGTTACCTTTTTCCTGATTTTCTGCCTGTTTCCCCCTTTTTCCCATACAGGCAGAACTTCAGAAAAGGCAAGGCCAGACAAAAGAGGAGCTAGTTTTTTCGCTTAGCTGGCTTGGGTTCTGCTTTACCTCTCCCACTATGTGGTTAGTGAGATCATTTATCTCTAGGTTGACTAGAACATTTGCGTCCACTCTTTCCTTCCATATTATTTTGAAAATGCGGTCAGTATCCCTCCTTGCTGATGACCCTGGAAGGCATCTGACCACCACCTTAGTCTTCCTGTTTTGCATCAGGTGGGGATCCACACCACAAATCATGGAGTCCCCTATGATGATGAGTTTCTTTTTGGTGCATTTGCTTTTAGGTGTTCCACCATTGCATGTCACTGTGGTGCACTCGGATTGATGGTGATCTGTTTCCTCATCTGCCTTGCTGCCAGAAGCAGATGGCAGAGGTTGGTACCTGTTTGTCATTTGCATTGGTTTAGGATAGTTTGTGTTAATTTTATTTTGGGTCCTGCCTCCACTTCTCTTGACCACTGAATGAGTCCTCAGGAAGCCATAATAAGCATGGGCCATGATGGCTTGTAGCTTGAAATCAACTAGTTGTCTGATTACTGAAGAGGAAATGAGATCCATGAGGCTTTAGTTGCAAGTCTGAATCAACTGGGTGTATTCAATCAATTTCTAGGGTTTTGTCTTTAAATGCCATGCAGAAATTGTTTGAGTGACTAAATCAAAAGATCAGATGAGGGTTGAGTTAAACAGCCAATGTATTGCACATCATGGATGGTGGCGATGTGCTGTTTGATGGAGGAATGGGACATTATTTTTTCTGAGGAGCAGAAAGATGTAAAAGTGAGAACTTGTTGAAGAGACATCATAATAGGATCAGGGGCTGAGTTGGCATGGAATGCAGAGCATCTTGTCCAGGATGAAGTGTAAGCTGTTTTCATGGCCTCAGCTAGTGATGACCATATTACCAACTTGGCTGACTCCAAGTGATGGTTCATGGCACTTGACAAGATTCAGAGGTTGTGTCATGCGAATGTCCAATGTGATGTCACACTGAAGAAAGTCTGAAGTGAAAAATAAGATAGGGAGTCAGCTAGATGATTAGCAGTTCCTGGAATGCGGGCACAATGGAGTTGAAAATGGTCACAGATAGATGTCTAGGTCAATTTCTGAGAAAGTCCTTGATTGAAGGAGTGGACAATCAGCCTTTATTAAAGAGCTGCTGCCATCTCTGGAAAGACTTAGCAAAACTAAATATTTAAACACAGTTCAACATGTATTTCACGCATCTTTAATAGAGCTCTCCTCCTCTTTATTCATTAATGAGGAAAATTGTACAGAATCCGTATATTTATTCCTTAGCATTCATTAGTCCCTACAACATAGTCCCTACTTGAAGTCATAATCCTCTGTTGTGACATCACAGTCTGTATCATAGGAATAACTGTGATGTCACAAGGGGAGTATTATGACATCAAGTAGGGAAAAGCAGTAGCAGCTAGTGAACTCTCAAGAAACAAAGATCCTGCTTTCATGCAGATGACCTCAATAATAAATAATGGGGAGAAGAAATACAGAGCCAGTGTGAACTATAGGCTGAACTGTTTCCAAAAATTATGTTTTTTAGAGTGCTCCTGGAGGTATTGGCTGCTCTTTAATGGTTGCTACTGCCAACTGGTTGTCTGAATAAAAATAACAAGATGGTTGGAATAGAGATACCCACATTCGATCAGCAGCAACAAGGATATATTTCACATGAGACAGACGTTGTAATGAATTTAGACATCTTGAAGAGGTCAGAAGGCCATGGAAGAGCAAACCAAGAGTTTCCATGGATGGCAGCGAATCCATACGGATGTGTTGATGAGTAAATGTTTCTGCTATATGAGCAGGAGAAGGATTTCAGTAGAACACCGTTATCTCATTCCATGACTCAAGAATTAGGGCCCATATCTGAAGATCTTGTGGTATGATTCTCATGGTATAGTTCAAGTATTCTAGGAGAGATAAGAGCTCTCTTTAGACAAGACTCTTTAGGCTGCATGTAGCATTTAGCAAACTACAATTACCAAAAGACAAAGGGGAGCTAGCTCTCCCTAACCTTAATCTACATGCCCAAGCAACCCTATTCAGCCATATCCTGTGCTGGAAGTACCTTCCCCCAGGCCCAACTGGGTAGATCTAGAGTTGGAGGGGCTAAACCTGTCACCAGATTTTTATGTTATTTGGGATTCTTGTCACTCCCTTAAGACATGGAACATTGTTTAACCAGGAGTAGCACACTAAGCGAAAACCTGTTTCCAGATGCAACCAGGGAGCATGAGGAAGTTAAGTGACTTGCTCATGATCACACAGTATGCACCTAGGCAGCTGTAGGATTCAAACTCAGGTCTCCAGATCTGCAGCTCAGAGCCTTAACCCACTGTGCTCTACTGCCTCCTCCAGGAGACCACACTAGCCACCACCAGGATTTTAATATGATTCTGGTGAATTTTTTTCCAGCAACAGGCCTATGCTACAGATTATCATTGGCTTAGTATTCCTGCATACTGCACAGCCTTCTCCCCAACCACCATGGACCATAAATTCAGGCAATGGAGAAATACTGTACAGGCTTAGCACACTCCAAGTTTTATGAGGCGGCCAATGACAGACCTCTGAAAAATTCAAGGAAATATACCAACTAGATAATAGGCACCATTTTTGGTATCTTGAGGTAAGACACTGTCTTTCTACCGCTATAGGTTCAACCACAGATGAGTCTAAACTACCTTTCTTTTCTATATCCATATGCTTCTCAATGGGTCTTGGCTGTCTCAGTTTGTTTCTGTATGCTATCAGAGACTCCAAGGTACACAATCAATAGATGTCTCACAGACGCAAGAGACATGTGAAGCTGAACTCTCTATCACTCCCATTATATTACAGTGGATGTGTGTTTGATGTCTACAACATAAGGTAACTGGATCCCCAGAATGGAGGGAGCTTAGCTGGAAAACGGAAAAATTAGTTTTTTGTACACCACAAATCTTGGCTAAATTCTTGTCCACTCAAGATTCCTCCTGCTGGAGAGGCTCTGGTTGTGATGTTGCCACGCATACTCATGTGATCTGGGTCTGCCCTATCCTCACCACATTCTGGAGCAAGATGGAATCCAAGCTAAACAATATGGTACAGAACTATGGAACCTTGATGCCTGAAGTAGTCCTACTCTTACATTATCCACCACACATCAAGAATAAGATGCATCTATATTTACTAGGAAACCCTGTGGCAGCAGGGAACAGGGTAATTACAAGACTATGGCATACACCTGACCCCTGACTATATCACAGTGGGAAGATATGGTGTGAGACTATATAAGAAGGAAAAACATACTGCACAAGTACAAAAATGAGACACTATGCACCAGAACAGATAGAATACAGACAGCAACAGGTTCCTTTTCTATACAGCTGTTGGATACTGTTATGATACCATATCCCAGGGGTTTCATGGATGAAGATGGAAGTCAAAGAGTAGCATGGAAGAGGAACCTCGCTGTCTGGAATTGCTTTAAGCTGCGTAGATCTAAAGGGAGTTGGATTTACCCTGAGGTTGGATGGTACAGCTGAAGGAAGGCAAGATGGAGAAACCTCAGATTCAACATCTGCTGGAACAGCACAGGTCTGAGGGAGTAATGCCACCCTGAGACACTGAGCCAGGGTGCTTCAGAGCCCTATGCCACATGTAGAAGCAGAAGAAATCAGAGGAAGGATGAAGAGCCTAAAGGATTGGAAGAGTGCTTCATACTATCATGCTACCCGCAAAAGTCAGATTGTATATAAAAAAAAAGTCCATAGTATTAACTAAGCAGATGCAGGCAAGTGGGTTTGTGTGAATACATCAATAGAGCCTAATGACATGGAGGCAGAAATCGACTGACTGAATAATGACTGCTGAAAGGAAGGACTGATACTGATCTGAGTATGACTGAAAATGTATTGAAAATATGAATGCATGTCAAAGGACAAAATCACAGTGAAACTCAGCCACAAGTAGGAAAAGCTGAATTCTATATGTAACTATGAGAGACCCAGTAAATGCTGACGCAGAATGAGTAACTAAGTAAGGCTAACTGAATTGTCTTATTAGGAGTGGGGACAGCAGCCTGACCATGAAAAGATGGACGGACACATGCCCTGTCGGACCATGACAATGCCCTGTGATTACAAGCCAGGAAACAGACTTCTTCATGATTTTGATAGTAGAAGGGACTTGCTCTGGTCGCTGAGCTCAGATATTATTAAACTAATAAATTGTAAGTTCATAGCTTTAGGCTCAAAATAGATGCAGCACAGAGGTGAACCTGCAACCTGAACTTGGCTGGGACATGCACAAAATTCCCATTATGTTTTGGAGAAGTGCCCTGGAATCTTTAATGTCACTTGAACAACCACCAGAACAGGCAGATTGTGCCTCACTTTAAGGCTCCATCCAAAAGACAGCACATCATGACAGTCCAGTATCCCCGAAGCAACATGCTGAGTTATCTGTATGTTTACTTATAACCAAGGGGAGAATGCCCCCTGCAGAGCTACCAACACCATTTCCTGCAACACCTGGTGTTCACTGGAAGTCTCTCATCTGACTACAGACCAAGCCTGGCCCTACTAAGCATCTGTGATCTGATGGGATCAGGCTTCAAGGTGGTAAGGCTGCAGGCTTGTCTTTTAGTCAACTGGAGTTAGCATGTAATTAGCATATGACTCAAATAAGCAAATGCACAGACAAAAAAAGAATTGCAAATGTTGAAACCTTGTTGGGTTCCATTTAGTACTGGAAAAGGATCTCCCATTCATACTTCCTCCAGCTCTTATAGGTCACTTTACAGTGCACAGAACAGTCATATTGAATGTCACTGTATAAAATTCAGTTTTGAATTGTAAATGAGGTATCAAAATTTGAGATGTGTGAAGTTCATATATTTCGTAAAGGTTTGCCACTTTGTGAAGTTAATTTGCAAGGCGAGGTGGCACTTCACTAAGAGGTGATCACTTCACAAAGATGTGAAGTGTTGTGGTCCCAGGTCAAGTTCTCAAGTAAATAGCCAGAATGAGACTAGAAGTAAATGCCATACCATGTGACTGCAGAGACTGCAGGTTGCCTGATACTGGAACTGTGTGCAGAGCATATGGAGGCTGTCTTCATGCAGTCTTAGATAGGAAGTGCAGGAGCGAAGTCTGTCCCTCTGCCTGTTCACTTCAAAGCTTAAAGTTTAGCATTTTTAACGTTCAAGACATAAAGTAGTCCCTGTTGAGGAACTCAAGAACTGAGCTGATTACAACCAAAGCCTAACATTCAATTTAATATGATGACAATGGCACGAACATTTAATTTATAGACCTGTTTATTTAAAATTGAAAACAATGCCTGTGATGGTGCAGTTTTGTTCCATGGCACAGTTGGTTTCTGTACAGCAATTCTTATTCAGCATCAGGGAGGAGTTCTGATGTCACAGTCAGTGATCCAGAGAGCATCGCAGGAGGGAGGGGGGAATTTCCTTTGATCAGTATGGCCATGGTTTTCATGTGTTGTTTCAAGATCTGTTTGCAGAAGACATGCTTCAGGGCTACAGAGCACTAGACCGAGCAGGTGGAAGGCTGTTCTTCATACAGTATAATTGTAGGGTGCACTTATTCTTACTTGTGTGCCTGTGATCAGGCTGGCATAGAGTAAACTAGTTCAGGGGAGTAATTATGGGCTAATAATTACATGCCCTTTTTTGCTCTTTCAGCCAATCAAATTGCTCGGATTGCTTAACATTTTTGTCCATATGTTGTAATGAATTTTAACACTTTAAAAAGGTGTTTTTTGTTTGTCTTGTTTTTCAGTCAGTACTGCTGATCTGTTTGGGGACGTACTGTCTAACTGTGATATCTAAAGTTTCATTTTTGTTCAGGCTGTGCTATTTGTCATTATCTTCTCAGCAGGATTTTTTCTGTTAGTGAGGCAGGGCTCTATCATGCTTTCTATGTTAATTATGAATTATAATGACCTGAGTGTGTTAAAGTTAACTCATTTTTTCTGTCTTATTTTTCACAACATGTGTGCTCTTAAAGTGACAGTACTCAGTTGCACAACTAACAAGACCTAACGTCACTTGTGGCTGCTGGGTTATAAAAATATTTATATATTTTTTCTTCACTAGTTCAGGTACATTTTTTCATTCCTTTTGCTTCAGCAAGCACTACTGATTTATTGGAAGAGGAGTTTGGTATATTTCTGTAAGTCAGTCACTTTCATATATCTGGCCTCCAGTGTGAGTGACACAGTTGTGATATTTGAGCCACTTGGCTCTGATTTTAATTGAGAGCACATCTGTGTGACTTATACCAAAACACGTGTGAGCAATACATGCTCTAATGAAGGGAGAGGTAGACGGCAAGTGGCAAAGATGGCAGCAATTTTGATGAGGCAAATGGGTGATGCTACAACTATGGCAGGTAAAAAGCCTAAGTCTGCAGCAGCATGTGCATGGACAGCAGATGGTAGTACAGCAGTGGTGGCAGAGATGGCATCAGAGCTGCAGTTTCTTTGTTTTCACTATTGCTGTGGCATCCATGGTGTTTAGGGGAGGAGGCAGCAGAAGTAGTGCACAATGTGATAAAAGGAGAGGAGTGGTTGAGAAGGAGGAAGGTGTGGGTGTCACTGTTGCTGCTGGCACTGCTGGTGCTAACCCTGTTGTACAGGAGCCATGTGATGCTAAGTGTGTCCAGGTACAAGGTGTGGAGCATGAGTTGGAGGCAGAGAAGCAGTCAGAAATAAAAAATGTGGGTAAGGAGGGTGAAGAAGAGGATGATACAAATGAGGAGGAGGAATGGGTAGCACCGGTTATGATGACATGGATCCCCTGTGAAAAAAATAAAATACAATGTCAGGCCATCCCACTTCTCGGGTGCTGAGGCAGGCTCTTCTACACCAGCAGCTCAAGGGAGGTGGTGATTTTGGAAGTTGTGCCCTAATGAAACACCTGCTCTACACATAGGGCTGAAATACATACGTTTTAGGGACTGACACCATGCTGGACCTACACTATAGTATAAATGCAGCTTTGTATCTATCTTTGAAGGTTGCCGAGATCAGGTAAAGAACTTGACTGGGCTTTTGATAAGACAGGTGCATGGGGCACACACACTAAAAAAGCAATTATCAAAGGCACAACAAAGACCAAGTGTTGCCATCTCTGCACAGGCATAACTGGAGATGAAAATATCCAAGGGCAAAGACAAAATCCCAGTCAATCCCACTACGGAATTCTCTGCCACAGGCTGGGCTGGAAGAACTGGAGGAAAAGAAGAAGGCAGATGAGGATGCAGGATAGCGTGCAGCTGAGTGAATGGTAGATGCCTATTTGTTGAACAATAGGCAACTTCGCCTTAAATGACGAGGCCCCTGCTGTACTGGAGTGGCAAGGTTCCTGATCATCAAGCCCT
Organism: Neoceratodus forsteri; assembly: GCA_016271365.2. NCBI lineage: Eukaryota > Metazoa > Chordata > Ceratodontiformes > Ceratodontidae > Neoceratodus > Neoceratodus forsteri. Next base: position 1,471,696,898 of record CM057455.1, read on the forward strand.
GACATCAGTAGCCATGTAATACTTGAGCTGCCCACACTCTAGTGTCAGTGTTAAGCACACCTTTAGTTCAGCAGGGGCCATCCTGAGGGACAGGTGCACCAACCTGTCACCCAAAAATGTTAGTATGCTGTTATTTATTAAAATGAATGCACAGCACATTCCATGGCACAATACTATATCTATGCTCATGCCACATGAAGCTGGCAATGGTAGTGCTGATGCTGACCGTGGCACTGGTGGCAGTTGTATTGGACTGACAACATGCGAGGTGGATGAAACCTTGTGGGGCAGAAATTTCCAGCTCATGATAACTCCAGTCTGTATGACTGTGAGGTTTGCTTCTTCATGCTGGAGGAGGAAGCATCAATAACTGTACTGAATATAAATTCTCAGATTTCTCATTTCCTTCTCATTTTGCGAAGTGATAATACTTCCTGTACTGTGCATTACCAGTCGTGATGATTCTCATGTCTGTCTTAATTTCAGTGCCTCAATAAATATTTTGTTATCATGCTACTTGGGGGTCTGGCATATAGTAGCTATGGGGAAGGAGTATACCACAAATTAAAAGAGTCAGACACTCAATCTATATGTAACAGTAATTCTTCAATGTTGTCTTTATTGAATTAGGTAACAGGCCCTTTACAATGGTCTTTATCCTTACTGTGCTGTGCTTTTCACAGTAACATGATAATCTCTTCCAGTCAAGACTTTCACTTCCTTCTCATTCTCAAGTTCTCAATAAATATTTAACTATTGTAAAAACCACTTCCCCAGGAAGGGGACTGTACTGTTACTCAAGTGCTCATCAGAGTATTCAGTGCCACTGCACTAACTGAGTTATCCCATAGCAGGATGGGAGGAGACTAGGGATAGGGACACACACACACATATAATATATAATGATAGTGCCTATATATTAGGCTTGTGTTAAGGTTTCCTTAAAAAAGGGCATTTTCAAACTCTTACAACTCAGCCATCTTATATCTTAAGACTGTAAGATTTGGCATGCATCATTTAAGTCCTAGTAGCTACTAATCTGGCAAGTTGTGTAAACCTCTGCTTGTCCATTTTGAATTTATAAAGTGTATTTATGCCCATTTTTGAACCAACATGTTTGCTCAAGGACAGAGAAAAAAACTACAAGTAGTTAAGTTATGAAATTTAGAGGTTTTTTTTATAGATGTTATGGAGGAATAGGTCCTTTTTATGATTTAGTGAAAAAATATTAATTTGTTTTGTAATTATTATTTCTTTTTATTTACATTTTGCCCCATTTTTTCTGGGGAGCTGGCAGGCAGCTCTTCCCCTCATCCTGGGGGTGGTCACATCTGGTCACAGTCATCCACCGGGATCGTCATGGAGCCTGCCAGCTCCATTTTTCTCCCGGCCCCTGCTGTGGCTGCACTCGCATATGTGGAGGCATGCACGCGCTGTGGTCCTGTAGCACCCACCCTTTCTTGTGTCACTCCCAACCTGCACAACTCATGGGCCTCCACCCAGGGGCAGCCGTACAGTGGGAGTGGCAAGATCCCTCCCTGGGAAGAGGAGAGCTGTCTTGCGGCTGCTCCATCCAGCTCCTGCCCTCCCCCTGATGGACCCCCGATGACCCAGACTTGTTCCCCAACCCGGGTTGCCAGCATAGCGCAAGGTGTGGCATCCAGCACCTCAATCCTCAGTGCCACTGGTCCGGCTGTTTTGTAATTATTTAATTATATTTGTTCACACATGCTCTGTTTGCTGAAACAATAACTCAAAAAATATTTATGAAGATATACACTTTGAAACTTGGAGGTTTGTTAGATGTTATGGAGCAATATAGGTCCTTTTGTTATTCATTTTGAAGTTATCGATGATTTATTGCTTGCACATGCTCAGTTCACTGAAGAAAAGCTAACTACTGTATTTAATCAAATAGAAGTCACCCTCGAATAAAAGTCACCCTCAAAAACAAGCTGCAGGTCAAAATGAATACTTTTAATAAAAGTCACCCTCAATTACAAGCTGCAGCTTATATATAGTAAGTGCTATATGCACTAAAGACTAGACAGTAGAAGGCCTTATGCCCATGATTCTGTTTCTCATATTAATAGGTCCAGATTTCTCTTCTATTTTTTGTTATACAGTTGTCCAGTTTGTTTTTGAAGGTGTCCTAATTCTGTGCTTCTACAATATGCCTTGGTAAACTGTTTCATGCTCTTCCTGCTCTCTGTGTGAAGGACCCTTGTCTGTTTCTGTTTGTTTTATTTCCAAAATGATCTTTTTTATTATGTTGTCTTAAACTGGTCTTGTGGTTGCGTATCATCAGATTCATGCTGCTCATGAGTGCTTTATCATGTTCTATCCTGCACATTTCAAACATATCCCCCTCCTTCTTATTTTTCCTTCAGGGAGAAAAGACCAAGGGTCTCAAACCTATCCTGGTAGCTCAAATTTTTAAGTCTAGGGGTCATCGTTGTTATTCTATGCTGCACAGTTTCCATTTGTTTGATTTCATTAATATAGTATGGGCTCCACATTTGTGAACCATAGTCCAGTTACAGGTGTCAGCGTGGCGCAGTTGGTAACACATCCGTCTGTGGACCAGAAGGTTGTGGGTTCTCGTCCCACACCGGGATTGGACTTGCACCTAAAAATCGCTGGCATCCGAGTGCAGTATTGGGGGGTGCTGTACTGCTGGGGTGTGCCGTCTTGGATGAGATGTTAAACCGAGGTCCCTTCTGCCCATCCTGGTGTTGTCCTGGTGGGTGTCCACGGAAGTAAAAGAACCCAGGGCGCTCTTTTTCGAAAGAGTAGGGAACATCTCGGTGTCCTGGCCAACATTCCCTTCCCATAAACCGGTTCATGCAATTATCCAGGCTGTGTGTGGGTGACGATGTGCGATATGGCCGCCACCACACATTCAGTCACTTCACTACCAGTCTAGCATTGCTTGTAAAGTGCTTTGGGTGTATGAAAAGCACTATATAAATGCTGATTCTTCTTCTTCAGTGTCAGCCTGATATAGGACCTAGATACCTGAATTATACTTTTTTTTCATTTTTGGTTATGAAAGTGCATTTTATGTTTTTAATAAGTCTGTTTAGTTTCAGTTTATTTTTTATACTGGAAAGGCATGTGAGCAAAGAATTGCCCATTTTCACAAGCGTCCAGTTTAGGACTTACAGACAAATAGAAAGATAGAATTATAGTATTGTAGTATTGACAGGAAAATGCAAAACATAAAAAAAAGTAGAACAAATTCATTTACATTTCAAATTCAAAGTGCACTATTACAGTAAATAATGTATTATGTTACAGACAATGCCCAATGAGGTTAGCAAACATATACATACTTTAGGGATGGTGACATAACCCACCACTACTGGGGGGGTGACAGGTTTGAGCTGTTGGTGGAGGACAATCAAGACCTAGGGCAGTTGCATGTAAGGGAACAGAAAAGGTGTTTCCATAGGTTGAACTTAAAAGAAGCTCCTGAGTGGCACTGGACCAGTGATGGGGGGAGATTGTTGAACAGAATCTTGTGGGACTCCACTACTGACTGACTTCTCAGCAAATATCATACTCTTTATTCCATTTGCCATACCTGTTATTTTATTACAATGTGTATTGAATCTTAAATCTTGATTTACTGTGGTCCCCAAATCATTTCCACCAGGTTTAGAATGTTGCCATTTATTTTGTAAACCTGTTTAATATTGTCTTTCCCCATATGCATAATTACACACAAAATAATTGAATTGCATTCCATATTTTTTTCTCTCTTTATCCTCCTGTGGCAGGTCCTCCATCATCGTCCACCAGCCTACCGAACTCGGGGTCTTCCGGGGGCTTGTAGCACCATGCACGCCCTGGCAGATCCCCAGAGCCAGTCCGAAGGTATCATCCTCGTGTACCCCACTTTTCCTCCATTTTCTCCCGTGGACCTACTCTGAGACCCCTAAGTGATAGCATGTGCATGAGGCGCACATGGTACCACAGCTCAGATGGGGTCTCCTCCCTCCCCCGAACAGCCTAACGCCAAAGGTCCTTGGAGAGGTGCTGCTTCTCCAGCTTCCACCAGAGGGCGGCCAAGCTCCGAGGTACCTGCTACCTCTATTCCCAAGGTAGAGGGCTGTCTGTCGGCTGCCAACTCTAGTCCTCTCCTTCCCCTCCGGCTGACCTCTGACGACCCAAACCCAGGTCATCTGCGTGGCGTGAGGTGTGGCGTCCAGTGCCTCAGCCCTCTATGCCACCGGGCCACCCCCATTCCATTTTTTAAGGCCCTTGCTTCAATTTTTTGTAAGTCCTTTGTAATAACTTTTCTACTGGCACCACTGTCCACTTCCCCTCCAATTTAGTATTATCCGCAAACTTTGTAATTAGGCTATTTACACCTGTATGGAGATCTGTAATGAAGAAGAAAAAAAGTGCCGGCTCGTGCACCAAACCCTGTTGGACTCCACTTGTGACTGCCTTCTCTGCAAATATTGTACCCTTTATTCCTACTGTTTGTGATCTTCCCTTAAGCCATCTGGATACCCAATTTACCTCATTGATATTGATATTGGCAGCTCTTAATTTACCTATTTTTGTATCATGGGGACAATGTCAAAGGTTTTCTGAAAATCTAAAGATACATATTAGTGTCCGCTGGTATTTTTATGGCTGCATAGGTGGAGCCCTACAGGCATTTTGGGATCACAGCACCGTAGGAGAGAGAAGGGACCTTGAGCAGAAACGGTCCCTGTCTTCTCCTACAGTAATGCAGTCTGCTGTCCACACTGCTGATGTTGCTGGTCCCATCTCCTCTGAGGACGGAGCTCCCCTCCGCAGTGTGTTGCCCCCCCTCCCCCGGCACACTACTTTGTGTTTATTCTGCAATTGCGGAAGTAACAGCCACCATGGTTAAGATGGCAGACCAATGCAATCTGCTCGCACATGTGCAGTTCTGTTGGCACTGTCATCTTGTGCACAGCAGACTCCGGTGTGGTGAGCGCTCGGACTACCCTTTTACTCACTCTTACTGCACTACAGGTGCTCTGAGCAGCCATATTGGCTCTGACCAGAGTTTGTTTTGTTTAGTTTGGAGTTTACTGTTTCATAAAGTGTGAGTATATTAGTTATGCATAACCTGCTACTTCTGAAACCATGTTGTGTTTGTCTTCAAGGCCCTCATCTTTGATTTCTTTTTTGAACACTTGTCTTACTAGTTTTTCTATAAGTTGGTCCCACAGTTGTATTTGAGTTTCAGCCGTGACACCTTCCACATCCTTCAGTCTGTCTGGGAGCTGCAAGAGAGAGTAGCAAATTCAGGGGCTAAACCACCTTGCAACTTTGGCACTGAGAGGTTAACATAAGAGCAGTGCAGAGTGCTTATTCAAATTCATTTAGCTCTATTTCATTAGCGCTATATTGTTAACGCGATATAATGCAGCAGCGCTATTATTTATGCACGGTTATTGCTCATGCTATTTCGGCAGCGCTATTATGACCAGATACCCTTTTAGCACCAGGCATCACGTTGCCGGTATTCAGGCTATGCAGTCTTCATGACTGGATGGCTCCCAGTTGGTGGTGGTCTCTTCATTTAAGTACTTGCATGTTTGTCTTGACTGTCACCTCAACTTCCCTTTCCATATTGATGCCATCCACAGCAAACTCCCTTCCCAAAGCTTGGTGTGCCATACAGAAATAAAGCTGGTACCCATCCCCTTGCCTGCCATATTATAGAGAATTAAAGTCTGCATCCCTCCCCTTGCCAAGCAGGAGAATGTTACAAAAATGATCCTTCCAGCTTTTGACTGTGGATATGTCATTTTTAGCACTGCCCAAAAATCCACACTCACCAGATTAGACCTACTCTATCATTGATTCTATCGCTTTGCCTTTAACTGACCTCCACACACCCACCACTGCAAAGTGTACTCCTCTCTGTCTCACCCTGCCCTGGAAGGCCAATGCTTCTCATACTGTGCCTCCACTATATTTAAGGTCTAGTTTGGGTGTCTCCCTGGATATTTCTCCTTCTGCTGTCATGCTCTCCCTGTTACCTACTGACTCTGTTCTGCTGTTCCTCGCACTTCATAGTCCCTCATGGCACAGCCTCTGCTAGTCAGTCAGCTTTCTCTCATCGACCACCTCGCCACTGATCTAACCTTCCCCCTCTGTCCACTGCACGGCTTCTGTTACATACTACTCATGTCTCCACCCCCCCCCATTATGCTATTATCAGTGTAGGCTAGTGTTTGCCTGATGCACTGTTATGTAACTAATTCTTACATTGTGTTTTTAATTGTTGCCTAGCTGTTGTAATTTGCTAGCGTTTCTATTTGCAGGTTTTGTCATTGCTGTTGTTACTGCATAGTTCTTGGCCCCTCTGTATACATTTCTCCCAGAGTGTTTCTGGAAATGAGCTGATCTCAGCTGTATAGGCATTTCCTTGTAAACTTTTAATAAATAAAAAAATAAAATATAAGCTCAGAACACAAACTAGTGTCCTTGTTGTGTCCAGTTTAGTTTACCCCCCCCCGAAACATAGCAGTAACACTGGGGGTGCCCAATCCCCCAGTGTTGCACTGAGGAATCCTCCATGCATTGTTTTCTTATGTAAAACCCTGTAAAAAGAAAACGGTCCATTAATGTCTTCTGTGGCTGTAACTGACCCGACCTGACCCTCCCGCTTAGCACCCACGACTCCACCACCCCAAACCATTACTTACTGATTGGGAGTCCAACACTGTAATCCTCTCTGGACTGCAGACACGTTTTCACTCTTCAAAGTCGGACCACAAACTGAAGAAACAGGTATGCGCTTCAATGGATTTCAATGAGGGTTTTGAACTTAGTGGCATAACTTGGGCATTGTTGCATATTTTGGCCCAAATTTTCAACACTCCTTCTTTGGTACCCTACCTCATAAACAACTGAACTGTCATTAGGCAGATCTGTCCCGAAAGGTGATTTTGCAGTCCATGCACGAAATCACCTTTCAGGCGGGAGTTAACATTTTTCTCTGCCCTTGTTCATGATGTGAGGTCATAAGAAGGCTATGTTGAAAATGTGGTGTAAAATATTAAAAAACAACAAAGTTATGAGCTTACATTGAATTTTGTGAATACAGGCTTGTACCTTTGATAATTTTCAATATTTTTCCCCCAAATTCACAACATAGCCATATCTTTGCAGCACCTCATGAGTGTGACAGCTATAATTTTTCAAGTCCTCACCATAATGTTTCTTTCCATCCTGAAGGGTGATTTTGCAGTCCCTGCACGAAATCACCTTTTTGGCAGGAGTTGGAAATGTTCTCTGCCCTTGTTCATGAGGTGGGTAACAAGAATGTTGAAAATTTGGTGTAAAAAATAATAAAAAACAGTAGCATTATGAGTCTACATTGAATGCAGGCTTATAACTTTGTTAATTTTTGATACATTTTTTTTTATCCGCTCCAGCGCCAGATCTCCACCAGGTCACAGCCCCCGTCGCCCCCCACTCTCAAATCAGCCATCCTCCCCTGCCCCCTGGCTTGCCCGCCAGGGCAGGGCCATGCCACCGGCCAAGGTGTCACGGACACAGATCTGGAACGGGAGTCAGCCTGAGAGTGAATGAGGGATGGCGAGGCGGCTTCATGGAGGCACTGCGGCTGGGATTTTTCTATTTTTTAGACTCCCTCTGGAGTCAGATGCATGCAATGACACCGGCCAAGGTTGCTCGCGCATGCTCCCATGCCCGCTCCCCTCGAGGCGTCTGCACCCGACTCCCTCCTTGTACGCGCATGTACACCCTGCTCCCCAGCCTCCATTAGGGGGCGCTCAGGTGCTGGTGCCATGATCCCCCCCCCAGGGAAGGAGCGAAGTCCTCTGGATGCTCTATCCTTCCCTGCCCCTGCCAATCCCCAGAGGCCCATGTCTGTTTCCGAACACGGGTCACCAGTGTGGCACGAGGTGTGGCATCCAGCACCTCAACCCTCAGCGCCACCAGGCCGGGTGTTAATTTTTGACATTTCTACCCCATCTTTACACCTTATGAATGTGATAGCTGTCATTTTTCAAATCCTGGTCAAATTGTTTTTTTTTTACATCCCAAAAGATGATTTTGCAGTCCCTGCACAAAATCACCTTCCGGCCATGGGTTGCAAATTTTCTCTGCCATTGTTCATGAGGTGGGGGTCATAAGAAGGCTATGTTCTCAATCTGGAGTATAAATATTTAAAACCAAAAAAGTTAGCAGGCTATGTTGAATTTTGCAAATGCAGGCTTGTAAGTTTGGTAATATTCAATAGTTTTCCCCAAATTTTCAACATAGCTTTTTCTTTACAGCACCTCATGAATGTGGCAGCTGTCATTTTTCAACTCCTATGCATCACGTCTATTTGCATCACAAAAGTTGATTTCACAGTACCTGTGCGAAATCACATTTCAGCCAAGATTTGAATATGTGCTCTTCCCTTCTTCATGAGGCAGGGTCATAACAAGGCTATGTTGAAAATTTGGTGCACAAATATTGCAAAACAAATTTAGGAGCCAAAGTTACATTTTGCTAAGTAATGAAGCTTCATAACTTTGGTACTTTTCAATATATTTACACCAAATTCCTCGCCTGAAGCCCTATTGTCTCTGGCCAAAGTTTGTTGTAAATAGGTATAACTATGACCATTTTCCAATCCTCCAGTATGCATGCTGTTTGAAATGATTTATTAAAGATATTAGTTAGGGACTCTGCCATTTCTTTCACTGTTTTCTTTAACAATCTTGGATGCAAATTTTCTGGGCATGCTGCTTTGGTACTATGTAGTTCAAGTAGCAGCTTATCTGCTTCCTCTGGCACAAGAATTTTAACATAATAGTTTTGCTAGTATTTTCATCTGTACTATTTAACTTAGTTCTAGTCAGGGCTTAAGTCATGTCAGATTAAACACTGTGGGTTGGACTCTGTGATATTTGTCTCTGTAACTAGTATGAATGTAAAGACCTGGTTTATGTGAGCTGCCCAGAGCCACGGTGGACATTTACCAGGAGTGCCAGAGTGAATCTCCCTACAGTGATGCTGCTTCTTGGACACCAGCTAAACTGATGCTGCAGTGCCATGGTACTAAATGAAAAAGGAGTGAACCCAAAGTGTATAGCAAGGTTGGAGCTCTGGTAAATGCAGAATGCAGCATAGAAAAGGTTTGGTCCTCCTGAGGAAAAACCTCACCCACTGATAAATTGCAAGTAGTAAGAGGAGTCATGGGGCTCCTGTAATAGATGTGTAAAGGATAAAATCTTTTGTGAGGGACCCAAAGGTTTTGACTTATGTGCAGGGGCAGAACTGAGCCTGTCTTACAGTTTTGACAATGATTGTAATGTTTGGGGCTGTGTTCCCATGTTTGTAATTATTAGTACAGTATGTTAGTAAACATGACAACAACCCATCATGTAACACAGTGAAAGGAGTTGTAAATAGCTAGAGACTGAGTGCATTTGATTGTATAACGTATTTAAATTGAGTCTTCAAATGCAAAGGAAAAGATGGGCGTTAAGATCCCTTTTAAAACCTTCAACATAGGAGATCTAACAAAGCTGATTTGGTAAGGCATTCCACATGAGCACGCTGGCCACAAAAAAGGTCTTTTCCCTGATGATTTCCAAAGGACACCAAAAACCACCAGCAGATTCACCCTTGCTGAGTGGAGCAGCTAGACTGGCATGTACAGGAGCAGTTTATTTTATGTAGTCAGACCCTAACTCCTACAAGATCCACGCATGAAGCAAATTAGAAGTGGGAGATCATGTCTTACAAACCAGATTAAGTTTTTTTTAACCAATAAATAAGGCATTAGATAGAGGTATTCCCATGGACGTGGTGTTCATGGACTTTAGTAAGGCATTTGTCACTGTGCCACACATGGTGCTAATTAATAAACTAAAGGAAACAGGGATGGATATCAGTTTAGTAAAATGGATAGCCAGTTGTCTACAAGGAAGGAGGCACAGGGTTGGAGTACACAGAGACTGGGGAGAGGTGACCAGTGGGGCACCACAGTGGTCAGTGTGGGGCCCTACACTGTTTTATGTCCATCGAAGGCATATGCAATGTACTAAGGGAGGATGAATGGCCAAATTCACCAATTATACCACAGTAGTATGTGAAGTGGACACTCATGTAGGAATAGGAAAACTACAAAAGGAATTTGACTCCTTTAATAACTGGGCACATAAGGGAAAGGTATGGTTTAATCTGGATAAATGTATAGTTACGCATTTTGGAAAAAGAAACAAACTGGCTAAGTACGAGCTAAGTGGCAAAATTCAGAGGAAAACTGAGTATGAAAGGGATCTGGGGGTGCTGGTTTCTAATGATTTAAAGAATGATACTCAGTGCAATAATGTTATCAAAATGAGAAACAGGCTAATATCCTGCATAAGAAAGAATTTCATGAGTAAGGACAGGAAAGTGATGGTGCTACTGGTTAGATCTTTAGTGAGGCCCCACTTGGAGTACAATGTTCAGTTCTGGTGTCCATATAAAAAGGCAGATGTGGTTAGACTGAAGGCAGTTCGCGGAGGGCAACCAGGATGATGTATGACATCGGATGGATTATCAGAACAGATTGAAAGAACTGAAGTTATTCTCATTAGAGAGAAGGAGGATAAGAGGGAACATAATCCTGTTATATAAAGTGAACCTGGTTAGTGATTTATCTGACTGTTTATATATCCACAAGAAAGAAGGTGATACAAACTTAACAGGTCACCAATGTCAGCTGAAGGGGGGACTTACACAAGACAGAAAAGAGAGGGTAATGGTTCACCTAGAGGGTGGTTGAAGTTTGGAACAGATCACCAAGCGAGGTGATACTGACTCCCTACACAGCTCATAAAATAAGTTAGATATATTCATGGAGAACAACTGTAACCTCACCCACTGAGCTGGCAGCAGAAAAACTTGAGCAGCCATTGCCTATTTTTTGTCTGTAAATACTATAATAAAGAAATGAGAGGCCTCAAACAAGCCATAAAGCCACGAGCCCAAAGGGCTAGTGGCCTTAATGAGTTTGTTTGAGTTTGACCCTGTGATGGTATTATTTCACAAGCATACCAGACTTTGCCCGCTTCTATTTTATATATTAGGCTGGACACTACTTGTTGTGTCCACTGTTTTTTCTGTAGTGTAGGAATTTTCCCTAGTGTAGCGGTACTGTGTGTCCTGCAGTGTTTTTACATAGAGTAGAGCTTTTCCATAGTGCAGTGGTAGTTTTGGTAGCTGTTTTATTCTACAGTGTACTGTTTTTACTTGTGGTGTTGTCATTTGTCCCTGTAGTCTTTCCATAGTGCAGGGGTCTCCTATAAAAGGAAGCGTGGCTCTGGTGGTCTCCCTCTTAGATGATTTAGGATGGACAGTGGCATAGCATACAAATGGAAGTAGCATGGTGTGCGGTCGAGAGTGGCATGCTGTTCAAATGGTAGCAAATTTTTAATTGCCTCCCAGAGCAGCAGTTCAAGGCACAGTGAGGATGGTAGCATGAGTGGTAGCTGGAGTTTGCGGTTGGTAGTGTCAGCAATTGGCAACAGTATGGAGGGAGGGCTGGCAGCATCATGGAGGGCCTGACAGAGAGAGACCTGCAGCATCAAGGAACATGGTGGTTTGATGACTGAGGTTGGAAGGAGGGTGCTGGATATGCTGGTAGTGTAGTCTTCGGTACTTTTTTGCAGGCAAATGTATGGAGGTTTTAGGGTGGGTGTTACGTATGTTAATAAGGTGACTACTTCATGTGTTAATAAGTGGCTGTTACATGTGTTGTTAAGGTACTTGTTACATGTGTTATTGGGGTGTAATTGAGTGGTTTGTAATATGTTAGGTATTAATGGATTATTAAGGTGTTAAGGGCAGTGTCAGTGGCTTAGAAGGTTGCACACTTGCCTCTGAGGCCAGAAGATTGGAAGGTTATAGACTCTAGGCCCACACCAGGAACTTGGGGTAAAATCCTAATATGGACATTGCAGTGTAGCATGAGCAGAGTGCTGCACTCCTGAGGTGCTATCTTGTGGATGAGACATTAAAACAAGGTCTTCTCTGCCTGTTCTCGTGGTTGATTAGGTGGATGTTTAAGGATCCCATGGCACTTCTCAAAAAAGAGTAGTAGAATTTCTACACTATCATTAGGTTTTTTAGCCTTGTTTTTTAATGCTTCTCTGTGTACTGGAAAATGTTTACTGTCTGTGTTATGGTTCTGTAACCCGGGCGACACCTCCCAATGGGTTACCACCCCTGCCTGCTTCCCTAACTACAGGTTGAGGGGCCTGGGCTCTAATAATAATGCTACTGACATGGTGCCTCCACCCAGAGAACATTTCAAGTGGGTTAGATGTTACACTAGCACAACCCTCTGGGAAGTTGTACTTACCCACACTCCCAACCAGTGGACACACACCTGGAGTTATACCAAGCACTTTACTTAACATACACTTATAATTATTGGTGAGTGCTAATAATATGCTGATGGTTACCACTCTTACCAACAGGGTTGGAACTCCTGGACTACTCTGAGCACATGAGAAAGGAAATGTAACAATAACAGCAATGCCCTTTTATACTGTCCCTGATTCCCCTACTATTCAGTAATAATATGCTCAAGAAGCAGATTAACATTTAAACAGTAAACTAATTTATTGGGGAATGTTAACAGGGGATGGGCAGATGAATCAATGTTTCCTGCAAAGAAAGTAATCAGCTTAGATGGTGGATTTGACATTCACAAATAAAGCACACCTGACTTATTTCAGTTAATTAAATCAGGGTACCCAAGTTTGTTGCAGGCCTGATTGTTGACACAGGGTGGCCGGTGTTGCAGCTGGTTGGAGCCCTTAAATAAACAATTGGTTATTGACTCTTTTATTTGAATCTGAAGCCATATTCACCAATGCTTTAAACCCAAAAATAAATTGTAATCCCCAGGCACAATGGCCTGCAAATACAGTCAAACCACAACTGAAACTTTGAAGGTAAATCAGATGGCAATTGCTTTGTATTAGAGGTTGCAGGGCAAAGATCCTGAGGTTACTCATGGCACCAGGACCAGAAGAAATGATAGCTGCAGTCAGGTTGGACTCTCTCTCTCACCAGGAATGAACATGGGGACCAGGGCCGACACGACTCACCTCCGCTTCATGGCCTTTCCCATCAAGGTGGCCACAACCTGCGATTCTTCTCTCTGCAGGGGCTGACTCCTTAAACTGGTCTTTGGTTGGGCTGGCTTCAGATATGCAGCTACGGTCTTGTGTACCTTTCATGACACAGTCCCAGCATATATAACTCAGTCTCTGATGCAGTTCACATAACACACCCAGCTCACCCACTTCTGGGCTTTCAGTCCTTTTACTGTGAGCTGGATACAAATCAGGACAGTCTCCCCCTTTCCTTGAAACATGATAGGAGACACTTGCAAACAGTACAGGCTCCACTTTCACCAGAGTCCTTTAAAGGATTTTCACAGCAACTCCTCCAGCTTTGAGATAGTTCAGCCAGGATTCACTTGTTCAATGAATACCTTTCTTTTCCAGCCTGGATAACTGATGAAGTTGCCTTTTCTGCTTTGAAGCAGTCCAAACAGACTACGCAAGGAGGCAAGCAGGCCTTTTCCCTGCGTATCTCAGCTAAGCCACACAGGCTCCCTCCTTCTCAAGAGCTCAAACTGATCTCCCCTTTAAAACAGTCCTCAAAACTGAAGACTGGGATCTCTGTATTTTGATTGGCCACCCAAACTGTCAATCACTGTCCAGGAGCTCCGACTGGTTAAAAATGGGTGCCAAGAGAAAAGTTTACAGTTTCTCCCAGAAAGCACTGTAATAAGGACCCACTGGGACCCCTGAAGTCCTGATTGGTCCTAAAGCAAAGTCCATGACCAAACATGGTGGCTGTCTTGTTGAAGAAGTAAACCGTCCACATTTAAAGTTTATTTTAAACATAAAAGTTTGGATTTAGGAATAAACAAACACAGAATTCAATAGAGCTTCATATATACTGTTAAACGACTATACAATGAATCTTATGAGGGTACTGCCTGGCCGGTCTCGGGCTCTTGTCTTTCCAGACCCAGCATAGGCCATGCACTGCAATGGCAGGACCAAATCTCTTAAAGTGGTAGTGTGGTAGCATTCATTCGCACACTCAAGCAGGAACCCGGATTACAGCAATACTTCACAATGAACTGTATTTACAGTACTGGACTTAGGCTCTGAAAGGCAGAGCACCAGCTGGGACCCTCTTCTGGCACAAGAATACTGCAAGGTCCAGGGAGACAATTAAGTTAAGCCCACCATTTGGGGAGTGGGTTACACTCTCCACTGCCCAGGAAACTTGGCGTCCACGCCAAGTCTATAAAGGCTTAGCAATATGTACACAAACACTTTACTATATACTTATTAGTACTTTACTGTAATATATATACAGTATATATATACAGAATATCTGAACAGATATGAATTAACTATGTACAGTATAGCATGCGATTTCATTTAGATGACATTTTTCACTCTTAGATATTCCACACTACTTAAGAGCACTGTCGTGACATTTTAACTTAACGGTTACTTATTATGCACCTTAAAACTCACATGGCATTAGACTGGACATTTTTCAGAATTGCAGCATACAGACATGGGCCCCTTAGATATGTTAATAGTATGCTTCACACAATTTCCCTTTTTGTGGTTGAATAGCCCCTATTTGACTGGGAGGGGGCTTTGCTTTTAGTAGAGGCAGAGAACACTATTCTGGGCAAAGGATTAGCTGTAATATGCACCCCTTTGTGGACAACATTCATGAGTAGATCCACAGGCTTTCCTGGAGTATTATAAGTGAGCCTCAAAACTGGTTTAACTGTTCCCTCTGAGCAACATGGTAAACTTAGAGTGAGCACTGGCACTTCCACATTAGCATCCGGGTTCACAACTTCCAGTTCACTGTCCAGCAATGAAACAGCATCTGAGGAAGGGGGCACCACTGCACTTTCTTGTTTAGTGTTAGAATAATTAGGCTCAGAATCTTGGGCATTACCTTCCTGCTCAGCTTCTTTATCCTCCTCTTCATCGGTGAGGAGTATATCCATGAAATTTGAGCCCTTTAGAAAACAGCTAGCATTTTCTGGGACAGCAATACTTTCTTTTGAATTGAACAATTCACTTAGCCCACTTAAAGCAGTTGTGCTTTCTGATCTACTGACATGTTCACTGGAGATTGTACTTATACCTAACAATTCTACCATGCAAAGGGAATCATGGATCTCTGAGCTTACACTGTTGTCACTTTCTGGGGGTTCCAGCACCACTGACAGATTATGAGTACTGTGACTTATAGAGTTTGCAGGAGCACTACTGTGAGCAGAAAAGGGCAAGCCTTGAAACAACTTAGCAAGTTCATCGGAGAGATAATAAGCAGGACAAAACTCTTCACTATCACTTTCAGAATTATTGTCATTGGCTGATGCACTATCATCAGTTTGTGGAACTGGTTGGTTAGCAAAAGGTGGCTGGCAGGCTTGTTTTCTACAAGTAGCAGACCTGGTTACAGGGCCTTTTGGAGCTTTAGCTTCTGGGATTACATTAAGTACTACAATAGGCAGCAGATGATCTCTATGCATTGTTTTTGTAATTCGAATGTCCCCTTCGGGTCGCACTTTGTATTTTGGTAGCTCATCCAGCTTGGCAATTACAATGTAAGGGGTATGTCCTCAATGGTCAGCTGTCTTATGCTTGCTCTGGAACCCACAATTGCAGATTAACACATGGTCACCAGGCTAAAGTCATGAACTTTAACACTTCTGTCATGGTGAACTTTATTGGCCAAGTTTCTTTCGGCAGCCATTGTGTTAGCTAGCTGGTATGCATGGTTGAGTTGCCCTTTTAGTTTTTTTAAGATATTAAATGTAACTTTCTGCTTTGGTACCATCAGGAGAAACATCAAAACACACACATCCACAGGAAGACGAGCTTCTCAATCAAACATTAAATTGTAAGGGGAAAACCCAGTTGCATCATTCTTAGTACAATATATGCATGAACTAGAGCACTGATTTGTTGACTCCATTTGGATTTGTCTCGAGGGTCACGTGTACCTAGCATATCTAGTAAAGTGTAATTGAATAACTCTGGCTGGGAGTCTCCTCGAGGGTGATACGGAGTTGTTCTGGACTTTCTTATACCCCAGAGTGTTGGTAACTCCTCGATTAACTGACTCTTGAAATCTCTGCCTTGGTCAGAGTGAATACGTTGTGGAGCACCATAGTGCACAAAACATTTCTCCACCGTGACTTTAGCCACTTTTGAAGCCTTTTGGTCTTTGGTGAGATATGCCTGGGCATATCTCATGAAGTGATCTGTGACTACTAACACATTGGCGATATTTCACGAATCAGGCTCCAAGCTAAGGAAGTCTATACATACAAGCTTTTTTGGGGCACTAGTTATTATGTTGCCCATGGGAGCAGCTCTTTCAGGCTGGGCTTTTCTTTGGATGCATCTGCTACAATTTTTGCAGTATCTCTTGACATCGTCACCCATTCGAGGCCAGTAAAAGCATGACCGGACCAAATCTAGAGTTCTTTCGGTCCCCAGATGTCCCATGTCATTATGCAGGGCTTTTAGCACAATAGTCTTGAACTTAGATGGCAAAACCAGTTGGCTTTGAGCTGGTTCATCTGAGGCACTAGGGGTTTCTCAGTACAGCAATTTGTCTTTAAGTTTTAACTTGGGCCACTCACGCAACAGCAGACTAGTATCATGGTCAGGAGAATGCATAGCAGAAACATTTCCTCCCCACTCCAAAACAGTGATCATTTTTATTAACATGGGATCACAATGCTGCTCTTGTTGCAGGTCAGCTTTAGTTAACTGGGGCAGAGTACTTAGATCCAAAGCAGCAAGACTACAATAGGCCAGTGGCACACAGGTATCTGGTGATCCCAGGCTATCCACCACACAGTCAACATTGTCAGTTGCTGCAGATTCATCTTTGTCAAACTTGTGACACAAGGCTTTCACTGATTGCTCAGAAAGACATGCCCATTGTTGATATGTACCAGGTCTACGTGAGATGGCATCGGCATTGGTATGATTCAAGCCTGGCCGATACCTATTGCATAATCATAAACAGAAAGTGTGGAAAAACTATCTGTGCCCAATGGCATCCAGTTTAGCTGAGGTCTGAACATACGTTATTGGATTGTTATCAGTCTTTACTAAGATTTTTGCTCCAGACGGGTATTCTTGGAATTGCTCTACTATTGCCCACTTAAGAGCGAGAAATGCCAGTTTATGTACTGGGTAATTTTTTTCAAAGGTGACAGACATCTGCTGGCAAAAGCTACTGGGTGTAACCCTTCAGGATACTCTTGATAAAACACTGCCCCTAAGCCACTCAGGCTGGCATGTGTATGTAGTACATAGGGTTCTGTAAGATCAGCATAAGCCAATACCGGAGCGTGGTCAGTCTGTAGATGATCTCCTCAAATGCAGCATCACAATTAGGGTTTCACCTTTGACCAAAGGATTCATGGGACCAAAATGTGTCTTCACAGTCTCTTTACCAATCCTCTTTTTGAACTTTTTGCCCATAGGTAGGTATCCCTGAGTCAGGTTAAGCAATGGCCGTACTACTTTAGTGTAATCTTTAACAAATTGGTGGTAATAGCCACAGAATCCAAGGAATCTCTGCAACTCTTTCAGGATGCTCAGCCTAGGCCAGTTTGTCAAAGCTTCTACCTTGCTGGGGTCTGTTTGGATGCCTTGGGGAGACACAATGTGGCCCACATATTTTACAGAACTTTGGAAAAACTGACACTTGCCAATTGATAGTTTAAGGCTGAACTCTTCCAGTCGGTCAGGTACTTTAAACAGGTGCAATTCATGTTCATCAAGAGTCGTTCCAAATACACTTACATCATCCAATTAGATTAAACATTCAAGAAGGATCATGTCACCCAATGCACATTCCATGAGCCTCTGAAAAGTTGTGGGTGCACCCGAGATTTCCTGGGACAAAATGAAGAATTCGTAAAACCCTAATGGACAAATAAATACAGTCTACCCCCTATCTTCAGGGGCCATTGGGATCTGAGCATATTCACTGCATAGATCAAGAACAGAAAATCACATGCTCCCATTTAAGCAATACAATGCATCCTAGATGCGTGGCATGGTGTACTGGTCAGGCACAGTGCATTTATTTAGAGTTCTGTAGTTAATACACATTCTCACAGAGCCATTTTTCTTGCAAACCACCACAATTGGAGAGGCATATGGACTGTGGGACTCCTGGATTATGCCACTAGCGAGCATTTCTTGCAGGTGACACCTCACATCATCCATGTCGGCTGGTGCTAACCTTCTGGATCTTTCTCTAAAGGGTCTGTCATCATGCAGATGAATGTGATGTTCAGCACCAGTAACACATCTGACATCCCACTCTTTGAGGGAGAATACCTTGGTCCTGTGTGCCAACTTTTGGCTGATTTGAGCTTTCCAGCTCTCTAGAATGGATAACTCTCCAAAGCCAAACATGTCTGCTGACACTTGACATTCTCAATCATCCCTTGTCTTGGTGGGTAGCACAGCGGTGTCCGCGCAGTAGATGTTGGCTAAGGTGCACCCTCAAGGAACTTGTACAATCACTTGTCGGGTGTATGCATGAGCTTGGACAGGAAGTACACTCGGCTTGATCAGTAGTCCAATGGGCAGCTTTCCATTGTCAGGAGAATCCAGCATTAGTATCTGGTTACTGACATCTTTTCTCAACCAAACCTCACCACTGATGCTGCATTCAGCATTTGGGGGGCAGCATAATAGTAGATGGGGCCTTTTTCCACACAATACCTACAGGCTCATCTCTATCTCCTTCTTTAGGATGCAACTGCAGTTCATAGGCCTTCTTTACCATGGCATGGATATGAAGAGCACTACCAGTTTTCTTTTGTTGTCTCTCTTGGCACATCTGGGTGAGACGGCTGAACATATGGGCACTGGTGCCTATTAATACAAGTATGCCATTGTACAATCCAGATTGAAGACAGACCACAGCTAATGTCTCCACAGGATTTCCCACACCAGCTACAGATGACGAAAATGAGAGCCACACTTTGAGATAACCCAAATACAGATATGACTTTTCATTTAGGCCCCAAACATTCACCCCTCAAGGGGTAGCAGTGGACGGTTAGACAAATGCTGGTCGTACCAATTTTTAAAGATTATAGTTACTGGAGATCTACTATCAAGCACTACCCTGGCAGGGATTCCTTCTACATGAATAGTGGTCTCCATGGAGGGACCCCACCTCAGCCCAGTCAGGAGCAGAATCGTCAAAGAACTGAACTGTAGATTTAGCTACATGCGGCTTGTAAGGTGACTTGGAGGGATAATTGAAATTACTTTGTCTTACTTGATTAAGCAATTTAATGGTTACCATGCGTAGATCCTCAGGAAATTGGAACACCCTTTTTGTGTCACCATCCTCACCACAATGATAGCAGAAGACAGTAGGCTGTGTATTTGGGGTTTGAGTAGGCCCCTCGGCTGGCTTACCACTACTGTACTGACAGGGCTTAGAGTCATCTTTGGGCCTGTAGGCACCTTCCATTTCATTAGGCCTTCTCCATGTCGAACTGGGGTGGGATGACTTAGCAAGGTCAGCCTCAAAAGCTTTGAATTCTCTCATTTCTTTCAGCATATCACCATTGTTTTCCCCACTGGGAACTTGAGTACTTGCATCTTTTACTGTTGTCTGAGGCTCACTGGCTGCTTCAGCCACATGCATTCAAGCTGTCTGTCCTTTCACCATCTCATCCTCACTTTGGGCACTTGCTTTCACTTCCCTTAATTCTTTCAATACGTCTCTAAGCTGCTGAGGATCATTAACAGTTTCTTTCTCACTGGGCTCTTCAGGTGCTGAGGATATTCTGGCAGTGCCTACATAAGGGTCCCAAACTTCCTTCTCATTTTTAGCTTCTCTAATCTCTTTCATCAGCCACCAAAAAGTGTGTGGGGGGTCATCCCTTCTATCTTGAAATTTTAACTTTAGTATTAATACACTGGAAAATCTGACAGATTTCAAAACATGATCTAACTGCACTCGGTTTAACTCATTGGTCAGCATCCCACCTTTTCTGTGAGCTCTTTGCTGTGCTCTTTCTAGTCAAGTAACAAAAGCAGACAACGGTTCACCTTTCCACTGTTCAGTGGACTTCAATTTCCACATTAAATATTTTCCAGACTCAGTACTGCCAAAAACACCTTCTAAAGCAGACAAATATTCTTGGAAGAAGCATCCAGGTTGGTGGACCTTTTAAAACTGAATGGCTTCTAGTGCTGGGCCCCTCAAAATTTTCATGAGCCTTTTTCTTTTCTCTCCTTCGGTGCATTGCCACTCTTGTACCAGGGGTGAGGCATAATCCATCCATGTCTCGAGATCATCCTCCCCATGAGGAGTGGGGAGAGTGCCAGAAAATACTCCTAACCTGCAGTATGAGTCAATATTAACTGAGGGCATGGGCACTGGTGCCAGGGCAGGTGGAGGCACAGGGGCAGGGTTTGGAACTGGATTCGGAACAGGTACTAGGGGGATACCTTCAGTGAACTCTAATACTCTTTTGAAGTCCTCAAAAGTTGTCCCTCAGCAAGCAATAACTTTCCCAGTTTCTCTTTCAACCCTTCTGTCCAGAGGACCCCCCCCGAGGGTGGACAAGGTACTATACATAGTGACTACCTTCCAAGACCCTGAGGTCTCATTGGGAAGAATGGCACTGGGAACCCTTTCATTGTCTATAGGGTTACTACACTCAACAAGTGCCATGAGGGCCTGGGAGAGCAACTCAGCCATACACCCCTTCACAATGACTCAGCCCAAGGTACCTTTGTCCATTCCCAGGGTTATGTCCAAAAGTAACAGGGCTTGGTGGCGGTCCACCTCTTCTGCCTCACACCAGCCCATCAAATGATTCACAGCCATTCTACTAGCAGAAAATTCAAAACCAAAACAAGTAACTTTGTCTTTTTTAGTACCAGACTCCATATGTGATCCAACTGGTATTTTGTGGTTTGACCACTAGGGGGCAGTAATCCCAGCACTGCCTCCAAAGATGTAACCCGGGTGCCACCTCCCAATGGGTTACCACCCCTGCCTGCTTCCCTCACTGCAGGTTGAGGGATCTGGGCTCTAATAATAATGCTATTGACATGGTGCCTCCACCCAGAGAAATGTTCAAGTGGGTTAGATGTTACACTAGCACAACCCTCTGGGAAGTTGTACTTACCCACACTCCCAACCAGTGGACACACACCTGGAGTTATACCAAACACTTTACTTAACATACACTTACAATTGTTGTTGAGTGCTAATAATATGTTCATGGTTACCACTCTTACCAACAAGGTTGGAACTCCTGGACTACTCTGTGCACCTGGGAAAGAAAATGTGACAATAACAGCTCAATATGCTCAAGAAGCAGATTAACATTTAAACAGTAAACTGATTTACTGGGAATGTTAACAGGGGATGGGCAGATGAATCAATAGTTGCTGCAAAGAAAGTAATCAGCTTAGATGGTGGATTTGACAATCACAAATAAAGCACCCCTGACTTATTTCAGTTAATTAAATCAGGGTACCCAGGTTCTAAGTTTGTTGCAGGCCTGAGCATTGCCGCTGGGTGGCCGGCATTGCAACTGGTTGGGGCCCTTAAATAAACAATTGGTTATTGACTCTTTTACTTGAATCTGAAGCCACATTCACCAGTGCTTTAAACCCAAAAAGGAATTGTAATCCCCAGACCTGATGCCCTGCAAATACTGTCAAACCACAGCTTAAACATTGCAGGCAAATCAGATGGCATTTGCTTTGTATTAGAGGTTGCAGGGCAAAGATCCTGAGGTTACTCACTGTACCAGGACCAGAAGAGATGATAGCTGCAGTCACGCTGGACTCTCTCTCTTGCCAGGAATGAACATGGGGACCAGGGCTGACATGACTCACCTCCGCTTCAAGACCTTTACCATCAAGGTGGACACAACCTGCAATTCTTGTCTCTGCAGGGGTTGACTCCCCAAACTGGTCTTTGGTCAGGCTGGCTTCTGATATGTAGTTACAGTCTTTTGGACCTTTCATGACACAGGGCCAGCACATGCAACTCAGACTCTGATGCAATTTACACAGCACACCCAGCTCACCCACTTCTGGCCTTTCAGTCCTTTTACTGCGAGCTGAATACATATCAGAACAGTCTCCCCCTTTCCTTGAAATGTGACAGGAGACACTCTCAAACAGTACAGGCTCTTTTCACTGGAGTACCTTAAAAGATTCTCACAGCAACTCCTCCAACTTTGAGACAGTTCAGCCAGGATTCCCTTGTTCAATGAACAGCTTTCTTTCCCAGCCTGAATGACTGAAGCAATTGCCTTTTCAGCTTTGAGGCAGTCCAAACAGGCTATGCAAGGAGGCAAGCAGGCCTTTTCCCTGTGTATCTCAGCTAAGCCACTTAGGCTTCCTCCTTCTCGAGAGCTCAAACTGATCTCCCCTTCAGAACAATCCTCAGAACTGAAAACTGGGATCTCTGTATTTTGATTGGCTGCCAAAACTGTCAGTCACTGTCCGGGAGCTCCGATTGGTTAAAAATGGGAGCCAAGAGAAAAGTCTACAGTTTCTTCCAGAAAGCACTTTAACAAGAACCCACTAGGACCCCTGAAGTCCTGATTGGTCCAAAGGCAAAGTCCAGGACCAAACACAGTGGCTTCCTTGCCAAAGAAGTAAACTGTCCACATTTACAGTTTATTTTAAACACAGAAGTTTGGATTTAGGAATAAATAAACACAGCATTTAATAGAGCTTCATATATACTGTTAAGCAACCATATGAATTATCCTGTATAAAATTTTACCTACCTACCAATACAGTGAATCTTATCAGGGTACTGCCCAGCCGGTCACAGGCTCTTGTCTTCCCAGATCCAGCACAGGATATACAATGCAATGGCAGTACAGAACCTCTTAAAGTGTTAGCACAGTGCCATCTGTTCGCACACTCACAGGAACCAGGATTACAGCAATACTTCACACTGAACTATATTTACAGTACTGGACTTGCAAGGCTCTCAAAGGCAGAGCACCAGCTGGGACCCTCTTCTGGCAGAAGAACACTGCAAGGTCCAGGGAGACAATTAAGGTAAGCCCACTATTTGGGGAGTGGGTTACAGTTCTTTGAGACCTCTAAAACTTAAGTCAGATATTTTTTTAATTAGCCTCCTGGGATCCCTCCTGAGCAGCCCAAGAAGCTAGTATTTGCAGGCTGGTGTGAGAGTTTTGTTGTCTCCCATACCAAGTTATGTCCCTGCAGTCTGGACCCTCCTGCAGTGTCAACACTGGTTACCTCTCAGCCTCTGAATCTCTGAGTCCCTCCTGAGTGACCCAGGGATCAGCTTCCCCCATTCAGCAGCCTTAGCATACTTGGCTGAAAATTACACAAGTAGAGACTGCTGCAGTCTCCTTCCTGACTCCTCAGCCCAGACACCAGGCTCCCTCCCAGGGCCCCTCTCTGTCTGCTACCAGATCGTCCAGCACTTTGCTTCCCCAATTTTTCAGCAGTGAGTTTGTTTCTCCCCTACCAGTGTAGGCTGCTTGTGTTTGTGTAGGCTGCTCTATTTTCAGTATCCAGCTTATTTTTGGCCCAATTTCACCGCACAGAGCAGTGCTCCACCTTAGGCTGCCCCACACATCAGCTGTTGAGGAATCCACAACCGCGCCTTTCCCCTTGGAGTCTGACGCCATGCTAGCTTGTTTGGGGGAAACCCAGAGTATGGTCACTTTTGGTCACCATCTTGAGAGGTGCACTCTCTCTCTCATTCTCACATGAGATCCTTGCCTTTTCCCCTAATGAGATCTCATTTCACAAGGACAGCAGCCATCATTGTGAGGTTGCACTTCATCCTCCTGGAAACAGATGAGATCTTTTCTCGTGACAGTGGCATCCATGTTTGCGAGGGCACATTCAAGCCTACTAGACTGGTTGCCATCTTAGACTGTTCCTGTATCAGTGGACATCTTAGTTTGGGCATTCTTTCATTCCACAGCCATCTTAAAAGAGATAGGCTTACTTCCTTTGGTTACAGCAGCCAGTTTACCTTGCACTCTGGCCGGCAGCCATCTTTTGGGGGTTTGGTAGTGCTCGCTGATCAACATCGCTCCTGTTTGCCTCTATCTTGAAGCCTATATAGGGGACTCAGCCTACAATCATTTGACCTCTCGCCAGTATTTTCTTTTTTTTTTAGAAAATCTGTCCTACAAAGTAGTAGACCAGGGAGGGGCTGTGGACATGGCCTACCTAGATTTTAGCAAGGCATTTGATACAGTCCCACACAAAAGATTAATACACAAGTTAGCCAGCCTTGGAGTGGGTCTCAAGGTGGTAGCATGGATAAAAAATTGGCTAGACAACAGGATGCAAAGGGTAGTAGTAAATGGAGTACACAGTGAAGAGAGGAGGGTTACTAGTGGGGCACCACAGTGTTCAGTACTGGGACCGGTCCTTTTTAAGGTCTTTAAAAGTGACATTGCAGAAGAACTGGAAGGAAAAGTATGTCTCTTTGCAGACGACACAAAGATCTGCAAGAGGGTTGATACACAAGATGGAGTGGAAAGGATGAGAAGGACTTGGCAAGGTTGGAGGAATGGTCAAATGTATGCAGCTCAGATTCAATGCAAAGAAGTGCAGGTAATGCACATGGAAACAAAACCCAGGGAAGAGTACACAATGGGGGTGAGATACTGACAACAGTAAAATGGAAAGGGACTGAGGGTAATTATATCAGATGACTTAAAGGTGGGCAAGCAATGTGAGAAGGCAGTAAGGAAGGCTGGGGGATACTGGGATGCATAGGAAGAGGCATCAATAGTAGAAAACAGGAAGTTGTTATCCCTCTGTACAGACAGTTGGTGAGACCCCATCTGGAGTACTGTGTGCAGTTCTGGAGACCCCATCTCCTAAAGACATAGATAGAGTGGAGGCTGTCCAGAGGAGGGCACAAAATGGTGCAGGGTCTGCACCAGAAGACATATGAAGAAAGACTAAAGGAGCTTAATATGCATACCCTTGAGGAAAGAAGGAGAGAGGGACATGATAGAAACTTTCAAGTACCTCAAGGGAATCAACAAAGTCCAAGAGGGTAGCATCTTTCAGAAAAGAGATGTGCAAGAACAAGGGGCACAATTTGAAGATAGAGGGGGACGGCCCAGAGGTAATGTGAGGAGTATTTTTTCACAGAGAGGTTGTGGATGCATGGAACAGCCTCCTGAGGAGGTTGTGGAGTCAAGAACAGTGGAGAATTCAAGAATGCACAGGACAGACATAAGGCAGTCCTAGTGGGGGGTAGGAGGAAGTAAGCTGTTGGTTAACTAGGATCTGCAGCTTATCTGTTAGGTAGGAAAATGGGCAGACTAGGTGGATCAAGCGGTCCTTATCTGCCGTCAAATTCTATGTTTCTATGTTTTGATTAACAACCTTAAAATAATGAGTGGGAATACAGATTATGATTGTCAAAGGGACACATTCCCCTGTTCTCATTCAATTTTTTCTGCTTCTCGCTCACAGGCTACTAAGAGGTGTTATAACAATGTCTAAATGCAGGAAATGTAGCACAACTCTGCCAGAGACATATGTGGGGCAACACATCTGCATGGTGTGTACCATCACAGAGGGTAGAAGTACACAGGACAATGACATTCTCCAGCAAGATTTTGCAGCCATTTCAGAGCCTCAATCCACTCTACTGACAGTACCACTGGCTTTGAACTCAGAGCAAGCTCAGTTGCTCTTCCAATTTCTGAAGACGCAGAAATCTAAGGCCCCTCCATCACTGACAAAAGGAAACAAGGACCCTTCTGTCCCCCAAGGTCCACCAGCCAAAAGACCCAGAAGATCCCTGAATAATTCCCCTCACCTTTCAGATTCTGATGACTATCATGACAAGACCTTCAGCAGATTTTGTCATAGGGAAAATATCGACAATCACATTAGTGTGGAGACACATCCTAAAAAATATCAAATGAAGCACTCATTTGTACTACATCTTCTGACCCACTCCAACTCTCAGGTGAGCCCATGGGCAGACCTCATTTCCCCTTCATGTCAGGTGATTGACACAATCATTCAGAAGGAATGTGACATACTGGAGCCAACAAGGTTACCGGAAAGACAAATGGTGAACAAATCTTATCCAGTCTCCACAGCCAAGAGGGAAGCTTAGTCCAGAGCATTCAAAGTAGACCCCCCCCACAGCCTCAACTCTCTCAAAGTACACTGCTAGTCCCATTGAGAGCACAGCAGCATTGAAGGATCCAATGGACAAGAAAACTGAACAGCATCTACAAAAGAGTCACAAAGCTACCGGCTTACTCTTCTTCACCGACACAGCCATGTGGTTTTCTAGCAGAGCCCTGCTCAGATGGGTAGAAGCCATGGCACAGGACATCACAGATAGTTCAAGAGGATGCAAGAGGTTGTGCCCTACAAGCATCAAGGTGCCCTCAGCCAAGTGACAGATGCTTCTTCCGATGCTCTCAAATTCAGAACTAGGGTCACTGTGCTGGTAATAGGGTCAATAGGGCACTGTGGCTAAAACTGTGGCAAGTCGACAATGAGTCAAACACAACCCTTATGAAATTACTATTCAAAGATGGTCACCCCTGTGGGGAGGTTATGATCCCATTCCTTCAAAAAAGGGAAGAAGCAAGCAAGCATCAGGCAACAAGGACTTTACCTTCCCACAAACCATTCCTTTCACTCCAGATTCAAGCATTTTAAGCCCAAGACACATCCTCAGTAAATCAAGGATCAAGTCAGAACTCTAAACCAAAATTTACCCAAAAAGCACCTTAAAATAAACTGCACTTCAACAATAACTACAACTTCACCACTATCAGAAACAAACTAACTTTTTGCAACAATTGTAAATAATGAAATGAGGCAGGCCCCAGCAGACCATCCACCAGTTACAGGAAAACTTTCACTATTCACTGTCCAGTGGGCCCAAAAATGACAGATAGATGGGTGAGGGAAGTAGTGACCCAAGGGAATGCCACATAACTGGAATGCAGGACCGCTCCACGCAGACCCATGTCCTTTCTGATACCAAACTGCAGATGCAAAAGAGAAGCACTAATATCAAGCTATTTCCATTTCACAGCCAACAACACTATTTCTCCTGTCCCACCAGAGAAAAGAAACAAGGGATTATACCCCTTATTCTTCATGGTCACAAAGAAGTCAGGGGACATGCATCCAGTACTGGATCTAAAATACCTAAACCAGTTTGTGACTTACAAGAAATTCAAAATGGAGACAATACATTCCCCCTATCCCCCTGCAGGCATTCCCCACAGGGACATCTTGATAGCCATAGATCACAAGGAAACATACCTGCACATCCCAATCTGGACAGACAACCAAGTGATGACGGCATAGCTCAAGAAACAACGGGGAATGTGCAGCAGATCAATGAAAGTGCTCAGGTGGGCAGAACAGAACCTGTAGATCATATCAGTCTCATATCTAGTCAGGAAATCAAATACTCAAGCCAGCTGGCTCAGCAGGGAGACACTAAAGTCAGGGGAAGTGGAAACTTCACCCCGCGACATTCCAGCTCATCAATCTCAGGTAGGGATCACTGCAAGTGGCTCTCATGGCATTCAGCACAAGCAATCAATTCCCATGATACCACTATCAATTTAAAGGGAAAGGAGCACAAAACGTGGACACACAGTGTTGGCAGCATGGAACGTCAACAAAGGTTACATCTTCCCCCACATCTATGATTCCTAAACTACTGCACAAAATTCAATCCACAAGGTCAGCAGTGATACTGGTGGCACCCAACTGGCTGAGGAGATCTTGGTACTCTGTCATACAAGCAATGTCAATAGACACACCTCTTCACCTCCTGCCTTGACCGAATCTTCTGGGCCAGGGACCAGTACTCCACACAACCCATCGATCTTCAATCTGATGGCCTGGCTGCTGTGAGAGACAGATTGCTAGCTCAATGCTATCATCTGATGGTGGTGGAATGCCTATAACAGTCAAGAAGGCAGTCCATGAACAGTACATACTAAACATACTGGTCGATCTTTAAGAGATGGCGTATAGAAAAAGGGACTGTTCCATCTGCTGCAGGACTTCCACTTATATTGGACTTCCTAAATGATGGGACAGAAAAGGGTCTGAGCCTTGTTTCTCTCAGGGTGCAGACTTCTGCTATCTCAACCATTAGAGGTACCCTACCAGGTATAGCCCAGATTGGTGCTCACTCTGATGTCATTAGACTTCTAAAAGTTGTCCAAATTGCTTCCCCACATATCAGGCTGACTTGTGCATGCTGACAACTCACCTTCCAGCAGGACTCCCTGTATTGGGTTACATTAAAAAACAGGCTACTTGGTTGTCATTTACTTGGTCAAGAGGATTGGAGAGCTTCATACTCTATCTTGCAAGAAACTCTTTTTAGTTTTTCATAGCAACAGGTTTATTCTGCACCTCATTCCCCTCCTTTCTATCCAAGGTGGCTGCTCAGTTCCACCTAGAGCAGGGAAAACATTTACCTACTTTCAGCTCTGAGCAGAGTCAGCCCAATAGCATTCCCCAATCACTAGATGTAAGATGCCAACTTAGACTTTACCTCACTGTCATGGATAATAGTTGCAAGTCAGACAGACTGTTCATCTTACAACAGGCAGGAAAGTGAGCCACACAGTAGCCAAAGACTCAATCACCCAATGGCTCCACTCCACTGTTGCCATGGACTACCAAGAAGTCTTGACCCACCCCCCAGAAACAAGGTGCACTCCACACAGACAGTTGCTACTTACTGGGTTGAAAGAGGTCAGATATCTTCACTTGGCATTAGCTCATCAGCCACCTGGTCTATGCTACACACCTTTACTAAGCCTTATCACCTGGATGTAGCATCAGCAGAGAGAGCTACCTTCAGGAGGGCAGTCCATCAAGTTCCTTAATGTGTCCGCTTTGTCCCACCCAAATAAGGGTCTCTATGGAACTGCTACAAGGATTCCACTGGTGATGACTGTGGAGTACTATAATGGGTGCGAGATGTAATGGTATTTACTCGCCTGGTAAAGGTGACTATATGAGCCCCCTTTATAGTACTCTGCAGGCCCTCCCAATGCTGACTGATCAATGTGTAGTTTGGTATTACAGTATCTATAGGTTTGTCACAGTTAGGACATGATACAGGAGACAATGGTATCATTTTGATGCCTAATGTTTGATTCTTATAAGCTTACCTTCTCAGTATTGGTATTTCTGATAAATAAATAGCAGCGTGTGTTCTTACAAACTGCCTGAGGCACTATTTCTTCTAACACTCAGGTCCAACTGGTTTGGGTGTACAGACAGAGTATGTTGTTGTTATTTCTTGTTATCTTTTTTGTTCCATTTTCTGCTAGGGAAGTTTCTCTCTGGAGTTTCTGGGATAAACTAGGGGGCTGGCCTCCAGCTGGGTTGAATTTCATTGGATCGTGCATCAACCTATTAGATGGATGAGGGAAATCCTACTGGTGATGGTTGTGGAGAACTATGAAATGTGCTCATATAATCATCACCTTTAACAAGTGAATAAATACCATTCCTGTAGTGGTTGAATGTTAGAACTCTGTTCATCAATGGCAGTAACTGAAGTGGATGAGGCCTGCCTATGTTATACAGGGGACGCTGTGTGTCAATAATGTGCATGTATGCACGTTGATGTGGGAAATCCCCTGTCATTGTAAAAGCATCCTGCGACATCCTGATACCAAGGGCTTACAGTCCAGTGTGTATTCTAGCTCTATGGAGGAGATCCACTTGAAGAACTGCTGTTACTGGTATGTAACAAACCTTTTTCCTTTCCAGGGTTTGTAACACAACTAGGTAGCCTATTCAAAAGAAATCAGATCAGACCACTTTGAGGTTCTCCAACTGACCATGTTTCCAGCTGACCTAAAATATCTTTGTTTATATCATAACACTTTACCAGAACAAGACTGAGATGTCAAAAACACAGCAATTCTGAGGTCAGTTGGGGACAGCAGGCTGCCTTTTGAATGACATGTTGAAATAAGTACTGCATCACATGAAATATTTAGTAGACCAATAATAAAGAAAAAAAATGGAAAAAAGTAAAGAAAACATAAACGTTGTAAATCTAATTAAAGTTGTTTGCCTTAATTTTATAATAAGGTATATGTTTATTGACAAGGAATATACTACAATCAGTAAGCCAAGGTTTTCAATGGTGTCCTCAGATTACACTTTTTTATAAATACAGTATAGAAAGTTTCCACATAATACAATTATATAAAAAGCACATACTGTTTGCAAAGATGAACTACATTACAAACCCCACACATTTATTGCACTTTGCCCTTGAAAATTCCATGAACCTTTTCTTCAACTTGGCTGGCAGTATAGCCTAGAGGTTAGAGTAACAAGCTGTGAATGAGCTTGGTACATCCAGCAGACCTGGGTTTGATTCCCACAACCTCCACTTGCATACTGTGTGACTCTGAGCAAGTTACTTAGCCACCCAGTGCTCCCGGGTCACCCCTGAAAACAGGAACTTGTGCCTAGTGGACCTTACCCAGTTACCAAAGAATAAAAATAAACTTACGGTAATCAGACTTTTTTTTTCTTACTTTTTCCTGCCGGGGCCCCAGTCAGCTCTCCCCTCCACTCCTCCTCCTCCTGCCACCGGCCTCCCACACCAATCTCCTTGGGCCACCACCCTGTACTCCCCCACGGCTTATCCCCCATAGTGGGGAGGTGAGCGACCCACTAATCCCCCACCAAGCACGGATCCAGATCAGGTGGTGCCCGAGGAGACGGCATGCGCAGATGGACGGCCATCAAGCCACACGACCTGGAGCCACTGTTTTTGCTTTTCTCCCCTTTGTGGAAGTACAGCATGCAATGACACCTGCAATGGGGTTTGCACACGCTCCTGTGCACACCCACCTCAAGCGTCTGCCACATCCCCACCCCACATCCATGCAGCTCTGTGCCATCGAGCCCAGCCTCCACTAGGGGTCAGGCATGCACCGGCCGCTGGGCTCCTCCCTCCCCTGAGATGGAGAGCAGTCTGTCAGATGCTCAATCCATTTCCTTCCTGCCGACCCACAGTAACTGGTGCTCGTTCCTGAACATGAGGTGTGGTGTCCAGTGCCTCAACCCTCAGCGCCACCGGGCCATGCAACGGTAATCAGACTTTTAGTAGCCACCTGCTCTTTCACCAGCATGTAATTTGCATTTGCGGACTACTAAACATAAGTTAGTACAATGTTTCTATATTATCTTTTCTTTTTAAATCAGAGCATAAAATGCAGTTCAGCTTGACATCTGCAGTAGTTCGGTCTGTGCCTACCACTAAATATGTGATGTTGGTTCATTAGAACTATAGATGTGAGACAGCCATGTGGCACAGTGGTAGCGCTACCCCCTGCCACACTGGTGACCGGAGATCAGGAGTGGTCTCAGGCTGCTGAGGATTGCCTAGCGGGGGAGAGAGATGGGTGTCCTGGGGGATGGCTATCCTCTCTCGGGGAGGAAGGGCTTGTCGGCACCATCGCTATTCTGCCACCAGGTGGTGGCCTGGTGGCAGTGGGAGTCAGGGCTGGCACTAAGGGTAGGGAGAGAGAGAGACTCTGCGCTGTTTATGTGCCTCCACAGGCATGCCCTGATATGAGTGCCCCAGCTCAGGGGATTCCAGGGAAAAAACAGGTAGAAAAAGACAGTGAAGCAGGTGTGAGAGATATCCTGTGCACTTGCCTCCCTGTGCACTGCACTCCTGCCAGGACCACCAACTGGCAAATCTAGATTGTGCTCTCGAGGGGGGAGGTAGCCCTCCCCTCCTGGTCCCACCACAGGAGAAAATCTGTGGTGGACACAGCTGATGGGTAAGTCCTGGGGAGGTGGTGGCCATTGGAGGGGCAGCAGAGACAATAGCCAAATAAAGTCTAGATGGTCCCAGCCATGGAAATGATGAAAACCTTTGTGGAAAAAAAACTATAGAAGAGAAGGATGTATTGGACAGTGTTGTATTGTAAAGATGAATTAGTCTAGTACTACAGTACATAGTGATCAGTTTTATTATTATATTCTGGCTCTTCTATTGCTAGTATCATTTTGCATGTGCCACAAGTAATCTAGTACAGTATCTCCCTTTGGGACCCTCTGATTGTGCACTGATGCAATAATGACCTGCATGGTTTAGTGAAGGATTGAGCCTACTGGGATTTTACGAGATATGGTTGACCTCATTTAAACCTGTTTTTACCTTCATAGAGACTGTAATTCCAATCAGAGAATTTCTTTCTATGTTTAGATTTATTAAAGTGATCCACTGTTGTTAATGTTTAGATACCTACATAATCAGCTTTCTTGTTGCAGCTGTTAGCAGAGCTTTTGCTGAACTCTGCAGAAATGGATTTCCTTCTCTTACTGTAGATTTGCCAAGCCTGTACCCCATATGAAACAAAGTAACAGAGAACTGAGTCTAATAATGAAGAAACAAATATATACATTTACAATGAAGGTGAGAGCTAAACTTTGCAGATACATGGTTTATTGCAGCAACAGACGCATTTGTTTTTCTTAAAAAATTAAACTAATGCTTGTGACAGGTGCCACATCGACAGTACTGGAAACTGAAGCCTTGTTTAGCCACAGGACAGTTACAGAACAGGCAATCATGGTGCAAACGTCACCACACTGCCCCACCACAGGTTCCAGGTTCGCATTCAGTTCCATCCTGCTTCTCTTGTGTAAATATAAAGCTGGCTAGGTGTTCATCCAATTCAGAGGGTGGAGAGGTATGGTGAGTAGTTCTCTTTGTTCTCCAATGTTCTTTAAGTATGTATTAGTTTGATATCAAACTCTGTTTTTATGGGGGGGGACTATGTTTTTGGCACTTTTACATGGGGGTTACCTGTACCTGCTGGTTCCATGTCACGTTCTGTTCTGCTCGGTCCGCTGCTCTTTTACACACATGATCTGTATCGGAATGAGCCAGTACAGATCAACTGCAACGTTACCTGAGTGTGACATCTACAGGTGGTCTGCTCTTCAACAGCCAAGGGAGCACAGGCTTTCCTTTTCATCTGGGACAGAAATGAGTGGAAGGATGCTAGTACATGGCTGGGTGAAATGCAGGATAAGTTGATGAACCAGCCAAGCAGGGATTGCAGAATCAGCGAACACTCACTTCTGTTGTGGAGTGGATCACCTGTAGACACCATACAGGTAACATTGCAGTTGATCTGTACTGCTCATTCTGGTCCACTGCCCTGATCAGGCACAGAACCCCCTACCTCGAACCTCCAAACAAATCTATCGGCAGCAGCTCCAGTCACAACTTAGGTACGGGGACAAGATTTGAATTTGGTGCCCAGTACTGAGGGCTCGCCACTTGCCTCAAAGACTGATTTTCAGCCCGCCTGCCCACCCCGACCTTAATTAAATACACTTTAGCTCCTCCTTATTCCCTCCTCTGACTGCTCATTGGTTATCACTCTATATAGCTTCCAAGAGTTATAGAATTCACTGAAGCCCCAGTGTTTTAGACACCTCTTGCTCCACTCAACCTCTCTTCTGTTTCCCAGTCTGCTACTTTTTTTCTAGCAATGCAATAGACAATTCCCTCTCCAGATCCTGCCTCCTTGCATTGCAGCACCTTCACACACAATAAAACTCTACCTTCTTACTCAATTATGGCAACCCCTTTCCCCTCTCTCCCCTTTTTGCTACTACTTATCCTTACTTTTTCCTCTCCCCCTGCACATCCTGTTAACCGCTCCCAGTACCCTGGTCCAACCCTCCCCTCCCCTTCCTTTATCCTTGCAGTAATGCCTTCTCCCCCTTTTGAAAACTGGTCTTACTTTCCTCTCTCCCAACTGTATCCTTATTTCCCCTCCCTAGCTACTTCGCATTTCTCCACCTCTTAATCCCCTTTTCACCATCTTCCCTCTCTCCCATATCCTCCTCTAAATCCCAGCTTCCCTATAAATGCCCTTTACTTCACTATCTTATTTTAGCCCTTCTCCTACTTGCAGCAGGTGACATTCACCCCAATCCAGGTCCCGCCTCCTTAAATCCATCAGCTGATGCCCCTAATACAAACATGTCCTGAGCCCCAGCCACTCCTTATCTCCCCAACGGACTGAAAATTATTCACCTAAACATCTGTAGCCTCCTGCCCAAAATAGACCTTGTCCAAACCCTGGTGGTCTCACTTATACCTGATATTCTAATTATAACTGAGACCTGGCTTAAAAAAATAATCCTGGATCACTCCATTACTATACCTGGGTATTCCCTCTCTAGACAAGACCAGGCTGGATGGGGCGGAGGTGTGGCTATGTGCACCCAATCCTCTTTACAATCCACCACTATCTTTTCATCCTCCCTCCCAGACTCCTTCGAAGCCCTAGTCACCCGTATCACCCTTCCCTTCCCTTCACTATCCCAATTTTCTTAGCAGGCATCTACTGTCAGCCCAATATCCAGCCCACAGTTGTGACAGAACTTATTACCTCTGTTGCCTCCCTCTCCCAGTCTGGCGAACTGTACACCATGGGTGATCTGAACCAAAATTGACTGTCCCCCAAATCGAGCAAGATTTGAAATGACATCGCAGCCCAGAATCTCACTTAACTCATCCTTGAACCCACAAGACTATATCACAAAATGCAAAATCATACCCCGCTTGATTGGGTACTCACCTCTCACCCTCATCGTGTTATAAAGGCAAGTATCCTGCCAGATGCCCTCAGTGACCATAACCCTATCTTCCTAGTTCACAAGGTCCACAGGCCCAAATCTCCTCATAAAATCATTCAACTTTGCTTTTTAAATCTCTGGCCCTCGACCCTCTCCTGACTGAGTTCACTACCTTTGACTGGACCCCACTCACCTCTGCCCCCTCAGTCAACCATGCCATAGCATACTTCAAGGATAAATTTACCTCCACTTGGACCACTTTCATCCCGATTAAACAGACCAGAGTTTGTGGCATCCACCTTCCTTGGGTTACCCCCACACTGCTGGCCTGTCTCAGAGAACGTGACTGAGCCTGGAAGAAGCATAAAATGTCTAAGCTCCCTAGTGACAATGCCTTATACCACTCACTCCACAATACCTGTACAAAAGCAACTAGATTGGCAAAATCAGAGTATTTCAAATCCACTTTCCTCTCTAACATAAACACCCCCTCGAAATTCTGGTGGGTGGTCCATGCCCTCTTCTCCCTTCCCCTCCCTCTCACTCCCTATGCCACAATGCTACTAAGCTCTCTCTCTCTCTCTCTCTCTCTCTCTCTCTCTCTCTCTCTCTCCCTCCTTCCCTCTCGTATACCCCTCCTCCCCCACCCCGTCTCCCAGTCTTTCTTCTTCTTCCATCTCCAGTTCGGCTTTGATGAGCCGTCTTCTCCTAACCCCCTCAAGAGGCTTCTCTCTCCTGATGACCTTGATTCTAAATTCCTCTACCTCTCTGCTCCTGTGATTGCTCACCCTATCACCTTAATCCTAAACCCTTCTTTCTCGACCACTACAGACCCCTCCTCCTGGAAACACACAGTGGTCCTTCCCCTTCCAAAGGGTGGGGATTCATCTTCTCCTGGAAACTATCGCCCTATCTCTCTCCTCCCTTCTCTCACCAAACTTCAAGAACACCTTGTTCTCTGCCAGCTCTCCTCCTTTCTCTCTGAGTCCTCCTTCTTCACTCTGTTCCAATCTGGTTTTAGGAAGAACCACTCAGCCACATCCTACCTGCTCAGGTTCACTGACTCCATCCTCACTGGGATGGATGCTGGCCTGATCACCTCGGCCATTTTTGTCGACCTAGCAAAAGCGTTTGACACAGTCTCCCATGACCTACTCCTTGACTTCCTTTCTGCAGCTGGCCTGACCTCATCTGCTACAAACTGGTTTAGATCCTACCTCATTGGAAGGACTCAGTCAGTTAAAATCTCTGATTCCATCTCCCCACCAATTCCCATCAACACCAGAGTCCCTCAGGGATCAGTGCTTGAAACCTTGCTTTTTTCCATCTTCCTTAATGACCTTCCTGCAGCCTGTACCTCCTCCTCCATCCAAATGTATGCCGATGACACTGTATTGTTCAGTTCTGGCAAAACACCAATTGATGTGGTAACCAGCTTACATCATGACTTCGACCAAGTTCAGCTCTGGTTTGTCTCACATCAGCTGTTCCTAAATGCCAAGAAGACAGTCTCTATGACCTTTGGCACAAGGTAGAGAGTCTCTCGGTTCACTAGCATGCCCTCTTTCCACGCTCTTGATGGGACAACTCTCAAGGACACCTCCTCATTTAGGTATCTTGGGATTTGGTTGGACCAACATCTCAACTTCTCTACTCATGTTGATGCCACTCCGAAGAAACTGCGTCCCAAGCTTGGTGCCCTTTTAAGAAACCACAGCTGCATTCCCCTGCCTGCGAGGTGTGAACTCGTCCAGAAGATGATTCTTCCTATATTTGATTACTGCGATGTAATATATGGTGCTGCTCCCAAATCTTCCTTTACCAAATTGGATACTCTTTTTAACTCCTTCTGTCGCTTTGCCCTTAATGCCCCCTTTCAAACTTACCACTGCGACCTTTATCATGCCCTTGCCTTTCCCCCACTGGCAACTAGGCACCTCTCACATTGTGTCAAGCTGATCTCAAAATACTGGCTTGGTGAACTCCTTCCCTATCTTCTATCCTCCCCCTCTATCCCCTCACCCCCTTCCTACTACCTCTGTTCATATAATTCTCGCACTCTTGTGGTCCCCCACCATAATACCCTCATCGGCCAGTCTGGATTTGCCCATCGCTTTCCTAAAATCTGGAACTCCCTTTCCCCTCAAATACGTCACTCCTCCTCTACGTATTCCCTCTGTACTGCCCTCCACAACTATTTTTCTACTAGTTGCTCTTGCTTCAATCCTCTCTAATCTTCCATATGCTTGTCTAGGTTCCAACTCCCTGTTACAGCCCCCTAATGGTCCTTCCCATCTCCCCTTGTTCTACTCACTCCCTAGCTCCCCTTCTGTTGTTCTCACCCCACCTCCTCCCCTCCCTCTCCTCTTTTCTCTCCCCAGCTTTTGCCTACCCCCTCTTCCCCTACAGGGATCATACCAAACCTACTGTGTATGGATTTATTTTATTTTTTATTTATTTAGTTTTGTCTTTGGTAACCGGGTAAGGCCCACTAGGCACAAGTGCCTGTTTTCAGGGGTGACCTGGGAGCACTGGGCAGTTAAATGACTTGCTCAGAGTCACACAGTATGCAAACAGAGGTTTTGAGAATCAAACCCAGGTCTGATCTCTGCTGGATGTACCAAGTTCATTCACAGCTCATTACTTTAACCTCTAGGCTATACTGCCAGCCCAGTATGGGGAGGGAGGAGAGGAGGTGGGGTGAGAACAACAGAAGGGGAGCTATGGAGTGGTAGGACTAGGGGAGATGGGAAGGACCGTTAGGGGCTGTAACAGGAAGTTGGATTTATCTTCCTTCCTTCTTTCCTTCCCCACTCCCCTGTCCTTATTTAGCCTTCTCTCCCCTTCCCACCCCCCTCCTCTCCCTTGCACTTATTTGCTAGACTGTACCTCATTGCACTTAGTTACTAGTCTTAGCCATTATGCACTTGATCTTTTTGCACCTCAAGGTATTCCTCCATTTTTGTACTGTCCTTTTGCTGTATCCTAATACTGTTTATCTATAATTGCAGTATGTAATTCACTTTTATGTTAGAAATGCCTTTTTGCTGTATTCCTGCCATGCATATTCCTACCTAGTGTTTCACCTCAACCTTCTGTACCCCCCCCAAGTTGCACCGTGAGATGAGCAACTTGTTGCCCAGTGTGCCTTTCTGGTGAAACATTTCAATAAATAAACAAATAAGACCATTGCGTGTAAAGGGCCCTTTGATTCTGCTGCTGGTCGAAGAAGTTCAGTCTCTCCTGTGTTGGTGTTTGCCAAGGCTTCAAAGGTATATAGATATGATTTTCAGAGGTATATAGCTATTGTTTCAGAGGTATATAATGTTGCCATGTCTATAGAGTCGTAGTGCTGGTTTTGGGAGGTATACCGCTTGAAATGGGGGATGTATACCTTTAAATTGGAGTTTATATAAGGGATATGCAATGGAAATGAGTGGAATACATGATTTACCTGCACAAGAGCAGTTTGACCTTGGATAACCTCATGAGTGGCGTAAGCCATGAGTGAGGTGTCCGAGGTCAAACGGCTCGACTGCAGATAAATCATGTATTACACAAGTTTTCCATTGCATATTCTATTGATGCAATAGGTGTGGAGTTTTTTGTATGCTGTTTTATTTGTTTTTATTACAGTGTGTTTTATTTTTTATGAAGTTACTGGGATTTTTTTCTGTATTCGGAAAGGTTGGTTTCTATGGTTGTTAGCATGGTTGCTGTGGACCTGATGTCCCAACATAAGGGTAAGGATTTCATTGGTTGTTTTAATTATGTGAGCAGGCTGGAAAGTTTTGACAACATGGAAGCTCTGCTTTTCTCTTACTGAGAGTTGCAGAGAGAGGCGCAGTGGTGATTTATTTTTTTTGTAGCTCTTCTTTTTTTTATTGTAAATGATTTATCTGGTTGACCCTGCCTTATCAAGTTGGTCCTGCCATCACTGTCCAGGAAGCAGAGAAGCAAGGTGATGTGTGTGGGGAAGTCAGAGTGGAACAGCAAGCACAGCAAGGAGCAGGCAGCATTTTTTTTTCCTCCAAGGGCAGTGGGGGGCTGTGGGTTTCTTTTGTTACAGCTTTACAAGCAGTCTGGCGGTTACAGAGTGGACTTTTTTTTTTCCTCAGGTCACTGGCTGTGGCATTGTTTACTGCTGGGGAGCCATTTCTGTTTGGTAAAGTTGGTTTTGTCAACCAGAGTGGAGAGTCAAACATGTCCTTAACTTTGGGAGTGAGCAAGCAGGCAGGGGGCAGGGAAAGAATGCAGTGTGCTGTTTGAATTTCTATCTCAACAAAGATAAAGCAGTGAACTCTGCCCCCCTGATACTGGCTGACCTGCTACTGGGAGATCCTGGGCACTGCCACCACCCAGGTCCCTCCAAACCTCTGCCTTCTCACACTGATGGCCCCCAACACTGCTCCAGTTTCTGCTGTTCATCTTCCTCAGGGGATCCCTGCCAGGCACACATCTCCTTCAACACCTCCTAGGCTTGTGTTAAGCTCCAGCCGAAGGCTATCCTCCAAGACCTGCCATTGCGGCCTGTGACCTGCCCGGCACTCAATGTATGGGTGCCCTAGAACATGCCGCTCCAAGCAGGCCCCCTATTTTTGGTGATGGGCCTCCTGGCTCCCTCTGCCACAGGCCATCCTGCCACACCAGGTACGAGGGGAGCCACTGCCACCAGCTCCCCTCCTGTGAGGACCCTGCTATGGCCACCATAACCCTGGTGACCCAGGAGTCTCATTTCACAGGGGTCTCTATGGGCTCTTAACTTTCCTGGCCTCTAAAACCACCTGCATTCCCTGCTCCAAATGACACAGGACCTGGCTAACCACACTTCCCCTATGGAGTTCCATTCCTACCAGCTCCTCGCCAACCATAATGCTTAGAAGGCCATCCTGTCTCCACATTGGGGGGGCCCCCACTGGCCCTCCCAGACCACCGAGCTCCCTTACTTGCCCACCTAGCACTGCTCCTTCAGCCACCCCCCCTCCAGCCCAGGTCTAATGCCTGGGCTGGAAAAGACCACGAAACCTTCTGTCTGCTCCCTTATATACTTCCTAAAATTACTCTCTGCTGCCACCTTGAGGCATCCAGCAGCCAATATCCCCCAGAGCCCTTACACAATCCTTAGCTCTAGGGGGTTAGGAGGGGGAAAGGGATGCCTAAATGGGAGCATAAGCCCCTTTTTAAAGGGGGCTTACACGATGTTTGAATTTGTATAGATGTGTGTGTGTGTGTTTTCTGAGTCTGATACTGTCCTTGAAAGGAGGCAGCTGGAGCTCGGGAGAATGCTAGTAAAATAAAAGTTTGCAGAAGAAGTTCCGGCAGGAAGGGGGATGATTAATGGCAGAATGTTAAATAAATGTATTTTAATTGATGTTAAGGTGTTAAATAAATGGTGGTTCCACAATTTATTTAACACCTGTTGGAAAAAACATTTATTTAATAGTTTTAATGCCCACACCTATGGCATATATATATATATATATATATATATATATATATATATATATATATATATATATATATATATATGCACTGAAAGAGGTCTTGGTACCTACTGTATCACTAAACTGCTTAACAAATCACTCTCCCTGGCTAAGTTCCCAGACAAATGGAAGCTTGCAATGGTCACCCCTGTGCTAAAAAGTGGAGATCAGACCAGTACAGCCATTACACACCGATATCCATCCTCTCCCCCTATCAAAAGCCCTTGAGAGGATAGTGGCTGATCAGATATCCGAGCACCTTCATAAATATGACTTCCTGTGCCCACAGCAGGACGGATTTCATAAGTGCCACAGTACGACCATGGCATTAGTGGAATTCTCTGACTTTGTACACAAGGCTCTGGACGGTAATAAACTAGTGGGATCTATCTTCCTAGATCTCACCAAAGCCTTTGCACCATCAACCACCCTATCCTGCTACAGGAACTGGTGAACCTGGGGATCTCCTTGGATGCAATCCACTGGTTCAAGGACTACTTTTCCCACAGATCCCAGTGTGTAAAAACTGGAACTATGATCTCCTCCTCTAGGGAAATTGCACTTGGGGTTCCCCAAGGATCCATCCTGGGCCCCCTCCTTTTCAGTTTGTTTCTAAACAAATTACTGAGGCAAGCACAACTAAAACTATCCTGTATGCAGATGACGCGGTCATCATTAGCAGCATTGCCCAGCTGGATCACTTGCAGCAGGAGCTGCAATCCGCTTTCTCCCTCATGGAAAACTGGTTTGGTATGCAGAAACTTCTTCTTAACTATAGGAAGACTAAAACAATGCTGATCTCCAGCCCCCACCACAAGAAATCATCCCCGGTCTTGTCCATCACGAACAACATGGACGTGCCCCTAGAACAGGTACAGTATTTCAAGTACCTTGGGGTCACCACTGATGACACATTCTTGTTTGTACCCCACATTGATCAAGTCATTAAAGTGGTGAACTCTAAACTTGGTGTACTGCACAGACACAGAAAATATCTTACGCCTGCTGCCCTGCGCTTGTCTGTTTCCTCCTTCATCTTATCAGTCATTGGCTATGGCTTGCTAGTGTATGGGGTGGCAACTAACACTGCACTCGAATGGGTATCGATGGTCCTAAATAAGGCCTGCAGACTCACCCTTAGAGCTGACAATCTAACTCACTCCTGCTCAATCTACGAGCAAACCAGATGGCTCAGCCTCAGAAATAGAATAAAATATCGAACGTGCCTCTTTAGTAAGAAAGCTATACTAGGAAAATCCAACCCTAGCCTCAAGGAGATGCTCACAGAATTTTGCTCTAGCCAACAGACCAGAGGAAGGACAAGATGCTCATTGGCTGTCCCATTGATGAAGATGACAATAGGTCAGTGCTCCTTTGTTTACAGAGCTCACCTCTGGCTAAATCAAATCCCTGTGCATATATTCCACAATTACTCCCTACCATCCTTCAAGGTTGAGCTGAAGATACATCTCTCTGAGACAGCTGCCTGTAAATGCAGGTAGTTTGGGTTCTATCAGTTTTCTCTCCACTAGCATGGTCATGACCTCATTCCCCCTTCTAGGACCTTTGACTAAGCCTGACCTCTAGGCTGCTACCCGTTTTTCTGCACTGTGCTCCCTCAACGTTCATCTCCTGATGGATGTCAGTAACTAATTGTTTTTTGTTTTTTTCTTCTACTCGCAGAACGTATTTTCACCTTTACTTAATTTGATATTGTAATCACCAGACATTGTTGAAATATTTATAGGAGTCATGTGATTTATCTTTGTGCTAATTGTATAGCATTTGTTGTATTTTCTGCCTATTCTTGTAACTTGATTGTATGTTGTTGTACAGACATGGAACCTTTGTAAAAGAGCATTTGCTCAAAGGTGTTTTCCACACTATTAAATATAAATATATATATATATATATATATATATATATACATACTGTACATAGGGGATACTTGATGGGCAGGAGTGTGATATAAAGAATATCTTCATGAGTGAACAGTGGCCTCTGAATATTCACGAGTGCTGAAGGCACAAGTGAGAGAATCCAGAGGTCACTGTTTACAAGAGAAGATATTTCACATATCACATGATCTGCACATCATGTGTGTGATTTATATAATAGGATTTTCTGAAGTGATTCTCTGTTGCTTTCAAACTGTGTGCAAGATAGAAAAACGTCTTCCACATTCATTGGCTTTGTTTTCTTCTGTGAGGAGAATTTATTTATTCTTCCAGTATAGTTCAGCTGTATTAAAGTATGTTTGCTGCATTGAGTCTGCATGGTTTGATGTATTTAGCAATCAGTGCGCTTTCTTTTTTTTTCTTCTAGTAGGAGCTTTAGAGATCTTCTCAGCATGTGAGCATCTGTGAGACTAAATGTTTCTATGTTCGATGTAAATGCAGTAAACCTGTTGTTGGGGCTTCAGGTGCTTGAAAGACAGATGAATTTCATTTGTTGTTTTACTGAGCTGAAACAAATTGCAGCACTGAGGGAGAGTTAATAGGCTTGTCTGTGACATCACCACAGTGAGAATAAATGCTGCTGAGGTAAGCACAGTATGTATAAATGGTATTTATCATCACTGTGTTAGCCTGGGCCTGCATTTAATCACTGTGGTAGTAATACATGCTTTTATTAGTGAAAAATACAGCTCACTCCTTTATAAATATATATATATATATATATATATATATATATATATATAGACACACATATATATACATAGGGATATACAACAGGGACTTGTAATACACAATTTATTTTCCACAGTGCTGATTTGACCTTGGGTAACCCAGAGTGGCATAAG
Source organism: Neoceratodus forsteri (assembly GCA_016271365.2). Taxonomy (NCBI): domain Eukaryota; kingdom Metazoa; phylum Chordata; order Ceratodontiformes; family Ceratodontidae; genus Neoceratodus; species Neoceratodus forsteri. The sequence goes on from CM057455.1 coordinate 1,471,739,947, forward strand.
CCACGAGTGATTTCATGAGTCAACAGCACTGATAAATAAATCATGTATTTCACAAGGTCCCTGTTGTGTATTTTATGTATACAACAGGCAGAGACCTTGTGGGTTGTGGTAGTTAATTGTGATTATTTTGATATTTTGGAAAAAATTATAAAACATTTCTGGTTCATTTTTGCTAAAAGTGCTGTTTCGCTTTTACTGTTGTTGGTTGCTAATGAATTAGATATGAGGACATTGCATCATCGCTGAGACGTCTTTCTTGATTGGTGTGTTTTGTTTATGTGGGTTGGCAATTACAAAAAAAAACATGGCGGCTTTTGTTCTCCGTTACAGAGAAGGTGGTTTTACATATAGTTGCCATGTATTTCTTTGCGTATTTTTGGGGCGTTATGTTTTGTGGTTAATCCTGTGTTTGGTTGTGGGATTTGGTTTTGCTCCAGCTTTTGGCAAGTTCATCAGCAATTCTGTCTGGGGGGAGAAAGAGGAACATTTATGTGGCTAGAGAGTGAGCGCTGACAACTGCAGGACTGTTGTGAGGAGAAAAATGGAAACATTTTTATACAAAGATACTGTTTTCTTTGTTGCAGTTGGGGAAGTGTTTGAAGGGTTTTGTGAGGTGAGGACAGGTGTGGCGGGAATAAGGATTTGTGATGGTTGCATGGGAATGTGTATTTTTTAAGGGCTCCATGATGTTGTGAGCAGAACGGCCCCAAACAGGAATGGGGGGGCTGTAGTTCCAGCTGATGGAGGGGGATGATTGATTGCAGGTTGTTAAATAAATGCATTTGACTGATGTTAGGGTGTTAAATAAATGGTGGGTTCTGACATTTATTTAACACCAGTGAGAATAAACACATTTATTTAACAGAATTTGTGTCCACTCTTAATGTATAATTAAGCAATAAGACATGACAGGGTGTGGTATATCATGGGATATCATCATGCCTCAGGTGGTTGGGCATGAAGCCGCAGGCCGAGTGTGTCCAACCACCTGAGAAGTGATGATATCCCATGGTATACCACACCCTGGAGTGACTTATTGCTATTATGAACTGAGTTTCAAGTTTTATAAATAAAAAAATAAAAGAAACAGGTTTCAAAACATTTTATGAATGAGTTTTTTGGTGGTGTAGGAGTACATTTTGAAAAAATAGTTCTCAGACAGTAGAGAGCAAGAAGGCTGGTGGTCCTGGTGCTTTTTTGAAGCTCTGATGATGTAGCCTGATATCATCACGGCTTCAAAGAGCTCTCGGTCAATCAGATTCCTCTATTTATGATCCTCTATTCATAAATATATTTATACAATAGGGGTGAGTGATAACCAGTGAGCTATATCTGGTTATTTTTCACCCCAGTGAGATAAATCCTGCCGACACAGGCACTGTGATACTATCAGACATTTATACACACAGTGCATACCTCAGCAGGTGATATCCATATCAAAAATGTCTCAATGTAGCCCATATTTCAAAAGATAAGCAACAGAAATATCATATGATAAAACACAAAATAAACAAGTGATGCACAGAATTGCGGAAAGTAACTCCCGGTAAAAAAAAAATCAGATCCCACTCGAACGTCTCCCACAAGTAACATAATGCCACAGTATACAAAATCTGCAGAGCATCCATATTTTCCCACAACTTCCCATGATGTGAAAGATTTGTTTTAAAACAGTACCTGCAATATTTTGTAGTTCTGTCTCACTGAGCCTCCACAAAACAAAGTGTTCCCTCAAACCGAATGTCATGAAGCCACGCCAACGGTGAAAAGAACCACAATGGACTGTAAAGTAAAACAGCCACTCAACAAATCACACAAGACAGACGACACAAAAATGAAAAAAATGACACCAAAAGAATCGGAAAGCACTTAAATAAACAGTGCTACACAAAACGCTGTTCAGGAAGATGCCAACCATACTCCCGCCCACTGCAGACAAAAAGTCAATCACATTACAGGAACAAACAAATCCCAACCAATCATAACCTACAACCCACAAAACCAATCAATTACAAAACAGACAAACTTCCCATTTGTGCTTCCAACCAATCAGATGACAACATTCACTCCCATTCACAAAATACACCAGAAACCAGAAAAGCAAGCATACATTCAGCGGACAAACACCTCAAAAGAAAAGAAAACCAGCAAGTGACACAAAAAAAAACTACCATAACTCTATATCCTATTGTATAAATCACACATGATGTGCAGATCATGTGCTATGACAAAATATTCTCACTCCTGCATCATGAGCTCTAGTTACTCTCACTTGTACCTTCGGCACTCATGAGTATCCCGAGCTCACTCTGCAGGAGTGAAAATATTTTGCCATATCACACTCCTGCCCATCATGTATCCCCTATGTATACATACATACATATATATGCATACACATATGTACATATATATAGATATATATATGTGTGTAATAAATAAACAACTCTGAGGTGTGTGGTCACGCTCTGATATAGGTGTGCGTCAACCACCCAAGGTGTGCGTATATCAGAGAGCAACCGCACACCTCAGATTGGTTTATCTAATAAAATGTGAAAATTGTTTTTTAGGGGGTTAAAAGTGCAGGTGTGTAGTCGTGCTCTGATATATGTACGGTCATGTGATGTGAATCAGCAAATCAGCAGACATTATTTTTCCTACCCATTTTATAAATATATATATATAATCATTGCAAAAAACTTTGTTTGATGCATCAGTTAGGGTTAAAGTGACAAAAGTGGGGAAATGAGACATTAGGGTTGAGCCCCTAACCCCCCCACCACCCCACCACTCCATCCTCCACAGACCAACAGAAGCCGGGGTGTCATGGGGTCACGAGGCCCAACCCTCACCACATTCCATGTGTAAACAGGTTGATAAGCTACAGTAAAGGAGAATGGGGTGAGAGTTAGGCCTCATGACCCCATGGCACACCCTGGCATCTTTCAGTCTGTGGAGGAGGAGAATGGGATGATGGGGTGGTGGGGGTTGGGGGCTCAACCCTAATGTCTCAATGCCCCACTTTTGTCATTTTAGCCCTATCTGATGCATTAAACAAAGCTTTTTGAAATTCATTTCCTTACTTTTTGAAAAAGTGTAATATTAACTAGTAAATAGCATGTGTTGGTGGGAGCATGGGGCCCGAAAAGCTGCCCATTTCTGCATAACGATATGCATTTGTGGGAGCATGGGCCCTCTGCGCCCTGCACTCCTGCTTATGCATAGCTACAGAGCCATACAGCAGCACTATAGGGCAAGGAACCCTTGTAAAACTAAATTGCCAGTATTCCTGGAACTGTAGCAGCACATGACATACATCAATCAAATCCATATCTCACATTGTTTACAAGATATGGGCACTAAAAAGTGCTGAAGAGGCACACTTGGAACCCCTGTGACACTAATTTGCCAATAACTCAGTAACCATTCACCCTATGATTTCCAATCTTGTTCCTGCTGTTTAGATCACCTAAAGATGATCTCAGCTGCAAGTACCGAGAAGTCCGTATCTCGATTCAATTTCGAGATACAGGAACTAAAAAGCACAATGGGCGCCACAATGTTATCCTATGGGAAAAATCTCAACTTCGTGATGGCATATCTATGGAACTGCTTAATGTTCCACCTAAATAGCATAATTCACATCTCTAGGGCATCTCCTTAACATCCTAAAAATTGCAAGTCAAAAGACCAAACCGTTAACTTACAATGCAGTGGAAATTTTTTAAAAATTTAAAAATTCCTAGTTCATGAGGTAGCAAAATCCCCGACCATCAGATCAATCCCTGTTCGTGAGCTGTCAAACTCACCGTCCGTGAGAAATCCTTGACCATCAGATTTTGGTCATCTGGTCCCTAAGTGATGGTCAAGGATTTTTCTACCTCACAAAAGAGGATCGAGTGGTGGACTAGGACATTGACAGCTCGCGGACTGTGATTTTGTCAACACACAAAAGAGGATTCAAAAAACCAATCCCTTTCATGAGTTGGACAAAATCCCAGTTCGCTGATCTCTTCATGCGCAGCAAAATCCTTGACCATTAGTCAATCCTTGTCCGCGAGAAGGGCTATCTGGTCCCTAAGTGATGGTCAAGGATTTTGCTACCTCGCAAAAGAGGATCGGCTCATGGACTGGGATTTTGACAGCTCACGAAAGAGAATCGGATGCGAGTCGCAGACAAAGAATATTTAAATTTGAAACGGCTGTTTTTTGGACAAAATGAAGCAAACCAAAAGTATAGGTTTGTAGAGGGTGTCACCCTGAACAAAACCATATCTCATCACAACAAAATGTCACCCATGGAGGAAGCTATGACATTTTGTTTGGGGAAAAATGAAAACAAGCTGGCAGCTCGCGGACAAGGAATTTTTCTGATAGACAAGGATTTTTTTAAATCCTCATTCGCGAGCTGACAAAATTCTTGACTGTGAGCCCAATCCTCTTTCACAAAACATGCATATAAATCTTGGAGTGAACTGATCATGTTCAGAAAGCAAAAACTAAAAAATACATAACTTTGGAATGGATTAATATTTTTTAACCAAATGAATGCTGGATTATTCTTTGACCCAAACTCTTTCTATGTTCCAAATATCAAACCAAAACATCAAATGGTGTGGTCACAGTGCCATGGGCAAAAATCATGTCAAAAGTGGTGAAAAACACATTTTTCAATGCTTTGCTACGCAAAAACTGTAACTCCAACTGAAATGAAACTTGGTAAATCAAGAGATCTACCATACGAGACCCAAGCATTCCAAATTTTGTGCAGATCCGTTAAATGGTGTAAAGTGCCTACTCAACCCTAACTATAGGGGCACGACCATGCCCCATAATACATACATACATACATACACACACACACACACACACACACAGACACACACACACACACACACATATATATATATATATATGTTGCTAAAAACTTCATTAATGCTCCAGTTAGGATCAAAGTGACAAAAGTTGGGAAATGAGGCATTAGGATTTCCAGTCTCAACAGCTCACCCTCCAAAGCCAGGCAGGAGAGCAGGTGGGGTGTGCCTTGCTTGAAAACCTAACACTCATCCCATTCTATTTGTAAATAAGGTCAGATGTGTAGACTTTGTGAGAATGGGATGAGCGTTAGGCTTCAGGAAGCCCAAGGCACACCCCACACCGGCTCTCCTGCCTGGTTTTTGAGGGTGGGGTGTTAAGGTTAAAAACCCAAATGCTGCATAGCTCAACTTTTGTCACTTTGACCCTAACTGGAGCATTAACAAAGTTTTTTGCAACTTATTTCCTTACTTTTTGAGATAGTATAATAGTATCCTTATTTTGCTGTGGGAGCATGGGATATATTCAATTACCTAAACAATGTCAATGGGGGCCAGAGGGTTAACTTAACTGGCAGTTAAGATGCATGACTACAGGGCATCTAACTAACTTTTGGTGGTTTTGCATTGCACTAAACGCTTAGCAGATTTTCTTCTTCAGCACCGTTACAAAATGGTACATGTAAAAAGGGGGAGGGTACGGACTGGAATGCTTCCCCCCATTTATTTTGATGTGCTGCCAGACTGAGGTTTGTATCATGTTATCCGGATTTCCCAATGAATAAAGTGCAAATAAAAAGGTAGGCAACCAGCCTCACAACCAACTATGTAGCCCTGTGAAGTTTGCAAGCCAGGAGCCAAAGGGCAGAGAGCTCCACAACTGAGTAAAGTGCTAGCAGCATGGTGCATCAGTAATCCTCCTTTCTATTTCCATCATCACTGCCACTCAAATAGTTTGCATTTGCAACTACCGAACAGCCCCAGCAGACATAAGTGGACTGCGAAGATCAGAACAAAAGAATAACTGCGTAGTAATTAGTGCCCCACTCATAATCCCTCCTTTATCCCCAGGAATAATGTGGTGGGTTTGCCTTGGGAGTTGTGCTGGTTGTTCTCCATGACACCTGGGCCCCCTCCGCTGCCACTCAGTTTGGCCAGTCTGTTTTTGGTAGCTGTCAGTTCTGATCATAGGTTTGTCACCTCTGGCTTGCCTACTCAATCACTCCATCGATCCTCCATGCCAGCAGCTTTTTGTCATCCATCATTTTAAGGATCTTTACCTGAATGGGGAGAAGAGGGGACAGAGAGCGTCATGGTTGTCACAGTGTGTCTGTTACTGCTGGCCTCTCTACCTGTTGTTTTAATACTGTGGAGGGGGTGTCAGTGAAGGAATGGAACCCTCTTGCCCTATTTAGAATTAGGTATGGTCAGTGATCACAATAATGGCTGTGATGGGACCAACCAGTATGTCCTCATGTTAATCTGTACTGAGGTGTATTCCTTGCTGCTCTCAGTATCAAAAGCACCTCTTCACTTTCATTGATTTCCAGGGCTGCCCCATATTTAGCCTCATAGTGTCACTACTCCCCCCAAATCGGTGTAGGTCCCTGAACAGCAAGAATTTGAACCTTTTTACCTGAACATTTACAGTGTAGTTTTCCTTCAGAAAAATGCTTCAAGCAATGCATTCTGTAAATTTCCTAAGTCACTCTAATCATTTTTAAAATGTGTTCCTAATTTTGGTTATTTGTCTCTGATTTTTTGAAGCCAAAAGTGACCCATCCTTAACAAATTTAGCATTTAGTAACCGACTACAAATCACATGAGCTAAAACAAGGAGATGTAAAAAAGGCAGTTCCTTTATAAATAGCAGTAACATATTTGGAAACAGAAGATAAAAAATGCTTTCCTCCATAAGAAAGGGGTTAAAACAGTTTTAAACAGTTTTAAGGTGGCTCGGGACAAGATGTAAGAGGGTTAATAACTAACAGCTGCTTAACAATGACCAGCTGTCAATGGAGCATGTTGTGGAAATCCTTCAAGTGTTAATATGCGTTCTAATGTTTCTTCTCACCTGTCTTGCACTCAAAGAAAATATTTTCTTAGTGTAGCGTATTACACATTGAATAGTCCTGATGGATTGCCACCTTAAGAGCAGCAAGCACAATATATGTAAAGGAGAGAGTAAATGACTCTGCATGTCTTTAAATTTGGTGCAGTATAAGTTTCCCTGTTGGTGCTTAGTGGTAGCCCCCCACCCTCCCATATCTATTCCTGGTGTCTAGTGGCACTCCCCACCCTCTGATCCCCATATCTTATATGTATTTCCCTGTTGGTGGTGATGGCACCCCCCCATCACCCTCCATGTACCTCTCTAACTGAGAAAATAAGAAAACTTTTCCTCAATGTTTTTTATTTTATTTTACAACCTGTAAATAAAAAAATGTCACTGCTGTTTATACCTGACCACCACGACCTCCCACTGTGCACCTTTCCCTCCTTGACAAACCCACATGCCCTCATTCACTTCAACTGGAACACACTGAAAATGCACTCTCTGATTGCAGGTGCATCTTGCAGCTGGAACCAGCAGCTGCTTTCTGACAACAGAGCAGTTGCCAGTTCAGCAGCAAGACTTACATCTTTAGTCGGAGAGTGCATTTTCAGTATGTTGCCTGTTGAGGTGGTGGGCATGGGGGTGTCAAGGGGTGTGGGAGGTGGGTACAGTGGAGGCTTGGTGGGTGTGTGTGTGATCAGGCGGTGACATTTTTTCAAGTTGTAAAATTAAAAAAGAAAACATTGAGGGACAGTTTTCTTATTTTCAAGTTGAGAGGTACATGGGAGGTGGGGGTACCACTAACCACCAATGGGGAAAAACATTTCAGACATGGGGATCGGAGGGTGGGGGGTGCCACTAGACACCAGGGATGGACATAGTGGGGGATACCCCTAAGCACCAACAAGGAAAATAATTCAATAAAATGTGGGGATCGGAGGGTGGGGGGTGCCACTAGATACCAGGGATAGATATGGGAGGGTGGGGGTGCCTTTAACACCAATGAGAAAATTTTTTTAAGAAAATATGGAGATCGGAGGATGCGGGGTGCCACTGGACACAAGGGATAAAACCTTTTTCACCAGCCAATTTCCCTTTTCGTAAGAACAAAAAAGGACTCATGAAAAATGAACTTAGTGAGTCGCAAAAAAGGATTTAAATAGTTGAAAAAAAACATTCAGAGGGCATGGGAGGTGTAAAAAATTACACAGTGACGTTCATCAGCTCCCGATGAGCAAGATACATGTTTGGATGTCATCCATGGGCAGGGTTATGACAGTTTGCTGTGTGAAAAAAGAGAAAACAAGCTGGTGGCTCATGAAAAAGAATTTTTTTTCTGGTGAAAAAGGATTGGCCCCTCACAAAAAAATGATACTTTTTCATGAGACTAAAATCCTTTTTCATTCCATTCCGCTATCCTGGAAAGTGAAATTTACATTGAAAATAATGGGACCTTAAAAATGCAATAACTTCAGAAAGGATTAATATTTTTCCACCAAACAAGTGCAAGCCTGTTCTGTGACCCAAATGTCACAAATGTCACATTAAAATTCCACACCGTCTGTGCACAGGGTGAGGAGAAAAAAGTGCAAAAAGGGGTAATTTTAAGGTTTTTGCACTATCGGATCTCAGAATCTGCATAATCGACCAGAACAAAACTTTGCATGTCAAAAGAGCTACCCCAAAAAATAGTGCATGCCAAATGTTGTGCAAATCTGTTGAACAGTTACAAAGTTATTAAAGTACAAAATTTCAGTTTTAACATTAAAGTGCCTACTCAACCCTAACTATAGGGGCACAACCATGCCCCTATAATATATGTGTATATATATATATATATATATATATATATATATATATATATATATATATATATAGATAGATAGAGAGAGCAAGAGAGAGAGAAAGAAAGGAATAAATGATGATGAAGAGTTGTATACAAAGAAATAATACCATCCAGGGGTCAAACAAGCCATAAAGCCACGGGCCCGAAGAGCAAAGGGGCCTTTATAAGCTTGTTCAACCCCGAGATTGTATTATTTCACAGGTATGCCAGACTTTCCCATGTTTTATTTTCTATAATACATTATGTTGCGCACTTTTTTACTGTTTCCTATGTTTTGCCATTGTGTTTGGGACTATTACATGTTTTATTATGGGGTTTGTTACATGTGTTGTTAAGAAACTTTTTACTGGTGTTATTAAAAGACTTGTTACATGGGTTATTGTGTAGTATAGAAATATATATATATTTAAAGAATGGAAAGACAAAATCTAGAAATTTCATTGGCTGAGAGATGCCACCTAAACATGCATTAAATCTCTATAAATGCATGCTCAGGTGCCCAGTCTCATATTCCTCCCCCCAAAAAAATATTTAGAGTCATTTTATAAGTGTAATAAGCTCTCCAAGGTGTGCATTACAGGATTTTAATGAACTTCCCAAAGGCATAAGAACACTTGGCCTTTAGCCTTGTTCTCTACTACACCCCTGGGGCATGCATTGAAATCCTATAATGCACACCCTGTCATGGTTTATATAAACTTTTATATGTATATAGAGTGCTTGTTAGGTATTCATGTGTTATTAAGATATTAATAACACATCGAGACAGTGTAATTAGATAACAGATATCATAATACGTTAATTTGCTAACCATCATATATTGGGAAATAGATGACAGCTTTTTGCATGGGGATGAGGGTCCAACCATGTGTTTTAATTTTATATTCGCACATACATTCTGTACAAAAAAAAACTTCCTTAATGCACCAGTTAGGTCAACTTAATACCACAAAAGTAGGGAAATGTGGCGTTCCGTTTTCCGACCTTAACACCCCACTCCTACGCCCAAGCAGCAAAAGGAAAAAACATTAGGGTTTTGGACCTCTGCAGTCTTGGCAAATCAGTGGTGGAGTCTTCCTTAGGATTGTCAACCCTAATGCTCACCTCTCCCTCCCAGCCTATAGCCACCTGTATGAAGCAAGAGGTACAGCTCCAAACCTGTGCCTCATAGTGATACACTTTTCAAAGGTAGATAAGTATGTCTCACAACATGTTGCCAACACATTCTGTTGTGCCTGTCTTCACACAGGGTCCTGTAGGCCCTGCATGAAGAAAGCAGATCATGTCTGCCTTGTTTGCTTAAGGAACAGGGTGGGCATTAGGGTTGACAACCCCAAGGAAGACCCTAGCACTGACTGGTCAAGACTCCAGAGACCCAAACCCTAATGTTTTATCCTTTTGCCACTTGGGGGGTGGGAGTGGAGAGTTAGATTTGGAAACCCCCAATGCCACATTTTCTTAAAAGAAAGAAAGATTCAGCACTCGAAGGTTCAGCAGTATCCAACACAGTGAGATTTTATTTGGCAAAAGTGCCTAAACAAAATCCCTCTGGGGCTAGAGGACTTTGTCTCAGGCACTTTGCCGAATAAAATCACCGTGTTGATACTGCTGAACCTTCGAAAGTGCTGAATCTTCTTTCTTTTAGTCTATATTGTGGTAGCTGGCTGCTACCCGATTACAGCACCACCAACCTGTGTGCACCAAAACCTCTTTTTTGTGTTCACCACATTGTCTTGCTTTTGTGGCATTAAGTTGAACCCTAACTAATGCATTAACAACATTTTTTGCAAAGAATGTCCTTTCTTTTTGAGACAGTGCAATTGTACACTCATTCAATGAACAAATGCAGATGCACCGGGCCCTTTTAGTGCTGCACCAAGGGAAGACTCCATTCACCTACAGCAGTAGCCCTTCCGTGTGGTGATGGATGTCAACAATTCATAGGGTTGAGTGTTAGGTTACAGAAGTGCAGAGCCCTTTGGGCCCTGCACTTCTATGTGGCTGCAGAGATACAGAAACACAGGGAAAAAGAGTCCATCTGTGACCAATGCACAGGTCCTTTTACCACCCATGAGTTTAAAGATGCAGGGCCCCATGCCAGGAGGACAGTTATCTTCACTGCATGGTACCCAGAACCCTTCAACTTTTATTCCCAAGCTGTGGGGAGTTGCATAATAGTGCCATCCCCCCACCCTCACCCCATCCAGCTGGGCCACTGAGCTTGTCCCCAAATTTAGCTCACCCGCATGGGATCACAAAGCATATCCACTGGGGTCAAGACTGGAATTACATAAAAAGTTTTTTAACATATATATATGTAACCCCCTTGTTACCCGGGGTTACTAGAATCCCAGTATGACCTAGTGATAGGCAGGGAAGGCAGCTTGTGAAACTCCAGTTAAATGGGGTTCACACTGTCTCACTTGTTCTCAAGTCTCAGCTGAGACTGAGGGATGACATCACCAATAGAACTATCGTAGCTGCATGAGCCACATTGGAATCTGCAGCAAAGGGAGTTGGTTAGAACATTGGGAGGTTTTGAAGTCAGTCTTCAGTCAGTCTTCAAGGAGCGAGTGTGAAGTTGGGAGCTTGCTGAGAAAGCAGCTCAGTGTAGGCTCTAGGAGCCTCAGCCCTGACAGAGTGCTACTTTTAGTTTAGAAGGGTGTGTGTCTCCACCTTAAAGAGAGACACAGAAGATAACTGAAGTGGTGGAGACTGCTGTTTTTGGGTCTCAGTGCCCCCTCCCTTCAGGGGGCAGGAAAGGTTTCCCTGCAGGTTCCTGGGGCAACCCTCTAGTTCTGCTTGTGAAGGAAAAGCTGCCTATGTGTTCCAGTGTTTATTTGGGAGAACAAGAAGATTTGTGAGTCGCCTGTGGGGCACCTGCAACGTGAGGGTGAGTGTCTGCTCTGGCTAAAAGGGCCTATGTTTTTCACCCTGGGACTTGTGTGACAATCTGGGGATTGAACTACTAAATATTGGGAAGCCTAGAGTAATGGGCTAAGCAAAGTAAAAGTAGATTCAAGTCCAGAGCTTGTTGGGATGCAAATAATATGTAGAGGAGATGTGACAGACGTCTACCCAAAATCTACATTTGAAAGTTCAGTAAAGGAATTATTCAGTTTCCAGAGAAATGGCTGGGTATGGGCTGTGGGAGCTGGAGGTGGGTGGCCCCCCATCTTTAGTGACCAGGTCCACCTGTACGGATTTCTTCTGTGGATTTCTACTTTACCTCAGGCACTTGGCCAGTGATGAGGGAAGTACCCAGACATGGGATTGTAAGGAAAATTCTCTCTAGGAGTCAATGGCTCTAGTGTGGTTTGGGGAGCCACAACAGGATATTTGGTTCATTCCTCAAATGGACCCCAGATCAAGTGGCCAGCGGGGGAGCCGGGCCAGTGGGGAAACCCAAGTAGTGCACAAGTCGGGCTGTGTACCCAAAGCTGCGTGCAAGTCCGGCCTGTGTGCCTGGTGGGTTTAGAGCCTGAGGGCTGGAAATAGTGATAAAGTGTTCTGTTGCCTCTAATCTGCATTACCAGGAATGTAGCCCCATGGGGGTCCGTCTATGCTTTGTTTGTTCAGCTTGGATGTGAATAAAAGCCACACTGAAGAATCCCATTCCTGGTTCTGAACATTACAGTTATTGCTTCCTGTGTTTGGATTTACTTGGGTGCCCCTGTGTAGAGTAGCCAAACCTAGGCCCCCTGTGCCGAGTAACCTCATCCTCCCCGAACCCAGTCCCCACCAGGTACTGCTGTCAGCTTCAACAGCATGCCACGTGTCATTTTGCAAAAAAGGCAGGGGTGAGGGGTTACATATATATTATAGTGGCACAGTAGTGCCACTATAGTTAGGGTTGCACAGCCACTTCTATGTTAAACCTCCTCTAGTTCTCCCTTCTTCTCTCCTGGGCTTATTTACTAACACCTGAATTAGACTACATGCAACGAATTACCTACTCAAATTGTGTCATGATGATAACCATGCCTGTATCAAATTATTCCTGTAAATTCCTCATGCTGTAATTACTTATGCATACAAATGTTCTTTTTTGCTCTTTGTACCTAACTAGTATTATTCTGGGTCGCCCCTGAAAAAGGGACCTTCAGGGCCCAGTGGGCCAACCCGGTCACCAAAATTTAATAAATAAATAAATAAACCTCAAGGTTTGCCCTTTAATAACTTTGCAACTGTTTGATGATTTCCCTGAAATTTGGAATGCATAACTGCCTGCCATAGATCTCTGGATCTGATAAGTTTTGTTCTGGTTGGATGTACAGATGTGGAACCGTGGGGTGCTCAAAATATGAAAAATCAAGCTTTTTGTGAATTCTTTGGTAAGCCATAATGGACTGAAGAATGCATTTGAGTGGGTTCAAATTTGTTTGTCTACATGTGTCCTGGGTTGACCTGATGCCTTTTGAAGATTTGGTGAAAAAAGATTACTCCGTTCAAAAGTTATTCCATTTTTTCATGTTCCATTATAGTCTATGGGAAAATTGATATGTGCACTGCGAAAAGTTTTGCGATCATGTTTTTTATTGTCGAGCTGCCTGAAATTGTTTTCATGCTGCTGCCATCTTGTTTTCAGTTAGCAAGACAGAAAACATTTTTCACTAGCTGGTCTGCAAATGTGTTTTTCAAATTTTCTTTCACCATTTTGCCATTTTTTGTTCACGGCAATATTTTATGTTACCACAAAAATAATTGTGATCATAAGAAAAATAACCATGGCAATATTTTTTGTGTTTGTGGTCACATTCTCATTATAGACATAGGAGTGTCATGAAAACATTTGAAACAATCTGGTAACACTGCATGAACACATTTTTAAATGTGTTGTTTTCTTTGTCTCTTCACTGTGGCAAGGTGGATTGTGCTATTGGGCTGAAATTTTCAGGATGGCAAGCCCTAGCCCCACAGATGTGCCTTTTGATGCTTTGGTATGAAAACATTGAACAGACCCATAGTTACAGCATTCCAAAGTTCAGAAATTTTCCCATGGGATAACAATGCAGTGCCCATGACAACTTTCGGTGCCCATAGCTCGAAAATGGTTCGAGATATGGATTTTTCATCGCAAAAATTCTTAGTCCCCCTTTAAGTACAGAAGTAAGCTGGAAAGCCATGAATACTATGAAATTTGAATTTTTTTTTCTACCTTGTACGGTTACTGAGATATTTGGGAATTACTCTCAAATGGGGATGGAGAAAGAATCTCAGATTTAGAAGTGGGTAATCATCTGGGAACAAGTGACCACCAAACAGTGTGGTTCATGATAAACACAGCCATACAATCAAGCCATACAAAAGCAAGAGTATTGGACTTTAGAAGGGCTGGCTTTGGGAAAATGAGAGACTGCCTCAGAAAAGCACTAGCAAACAGGCAAGAAGGAGGAGTGTAGGAACAATGGGGAGTAATCAAAACAGCCATCACAGAGGCAACAAGCCTTTGTGTAAACCAAATCAACAAAACACAATGAAGGAAAAAAATGCTATGGTTCTCAAAAGAGGTGGCAGGGAAGGTTAAGGAGAAAAGGATAGCATTCAGGAAATATAAGGAAACACAGAAGGAGCAGGACAGAGAACTTTATCAGTTAAAGCAGAAAGAGGCAGGGAAGGCAGTCAGAATAGCAAAGGCTCAAACCGAGGAAAGGATAGCCAAACTCTGTTAAGAAGGGGGATAAGACCTTTTATAGGTATATTAGGGAGCAAAGAAAGACCAAAGGAGGAATACCGAGGCTTAATAAAGGGGAGGGAATGTGGGCAGAGGATGACAGTGAAAAAGCAGGGATACTGAACGAATATTTCTGCTCAGTATTCACAAAGGAAGAGGAGATGGAGGTACCTAAACCAAACAAGAGAAATACTCTGAAGACGGAGGTCGATACCAGTCCATTTACAGAAGAAAGAGTTCTGAAAGAACTAATAAAATTGAACGTGAACAAAGCAATGGGGCCTGATGGGATTCACCCAAAAATTCTAAAAGAACTAAGGGTAGAACTAGTGACACCGCTGACTACTCTCTTTAACAAATCATGGGAGGATGGGGTGGTACCTGAGGACTGGAGGAGGGTGGATGTGATTCCTCTTCACAAAAGTGGGAGCAGAACAGAGGCAGAAAACGACAGACTAGCTAGTTTGACCTCAGTGGTAGGGAAAATGATGGAATCACTTCTGAAGGAAAGAACTGTTGAGTACCTAGAGGCCAGTGGGGCACAGGACCCAAGGCAGCATAGATTCATGATGGGAAGGTCATGTCAGATGAATCTAATAGATTTCTTTGACTGGGTGACCAAAGTAGTAGATTAGGGAGGGGCTGTGGATATGGCCTACCTAGATTTTAGAAAGGCATTTGATACAGTCCCACACAAAAGATTAATACACAAGTTAGCCAGCCTTGGAGTGGATCCCAAGGTGGTAGCCTGGATAAAAAAATTGGCTAGACAACAGGATGCAAAGGGTAGTAGTAAACGGAGTCCACAGTGAAGAAAGGAGGGTTAGTAGCAGGGCACCGCAGGGTTCAGTACTGGGACTGGTCCTTTTTAATGTCTTTATAAGTGACATTGCAGAGGAACTGGAAGGAAAAGTATATCTCTTTGCAGACGACACAAAGATCTGCAACAGGGTTGATACACAAGATGGAGTGGAAAGGATGAGAAGGAACTTGGCAAGGCTGGAGGAATGGTCAAATGTATGGCAGCTCAGATTCAATGCAAAGAAGTGCAAGGTAATGCACCTGGGAAACAAAAACCTAGGGTAAGAGTACACAATGGGGGTGAGATACTGAAAACAGTAAAAATGGAAAGGGACCTGGGGGTAATTATGTCAGATGACCTAAAGGTGGGCAAGCAAAGTGAGAAGGCAGTAAGGAAGGCTGGGGGAATACTAGGATGCATAGGGAGAGGAATCAATAGTAGAAAACAGGAAGTTGTTATCCCTCTGTACAGACAGTTGGTGAGACCCCATCTGGAGTACTGTGTGCAGTTCTGGAGACCCCATCTCTGCAAAGACATAGGCAGAGTGGAGGCTGTCCAGAGGAGGGCACCAAATGGTGCAGGATCTGCACCAGAAGACATACGAAGAAAGACTAAAGGAGCTTAATATGTATACCCTTGAGGAAAAAAGGGAGAGAGGGGACATGATAGAAACTTTCAAGTACCTCAAGGGAATCAACAAAGTCCAACAGGGTAGCATCTTTCAGAAAAAGAGATGTGCAAGAACAAGGGGGCACAATTTGAAGATAGAGGGGGAACAGCTCAGAGGTAATGTGAGGAAGTATTTTTTCATGGAGAGGGTTGTGGACGCATGGAACAGCTTCCCTGAGGAGGTTGTGGAGTCAAGAACAGTGGGGGAATTCAAGAATGCATGGGAAAAACATAAGGCAGTCCTAGTGGGGGGTAGGAGAAAGTAAGCTATTGGTTAACAAGGATCTGCAGCTTATCTGTTAGGTAGGAAAATGGGCAGACTAGGTGGGCCAAGTCCTTATCTGCCATCAAATTCTATGTTTCTATGTAGTGTTCCAATTGCTCATTTTCAAGTCCGTGGGCCACTATTACACCCACAGAGTTAGCATTCACAGTGCTTTCAGTGCCCATATCTCATAAATGATGTGAGCTATGGATTAGGTTGATCTTTATGTCTTGTGGAGGTCTTACTGTCATGATTACAACCACACTTGAATTTTTTTTCTAGCTGCTACAGTTCCCGAGATATTGGCAAATTAGTGTTACAATGGTTCCTTGCCCTATAGGGCTGCTGTATGGCTCTGTAGTTATGTGTAAGTGGGAGCGCAGGGCCCGGAGGGCTCATGGTCCCACAGACACATATCATTATGCACACATGGGCAGCTTGCTGGGGCCTCGTGCTCCCGGCAACACATACCATTTACTATTTATATTATGCTTTTCCAAAAAGAAAGGAAATTCTTTGCAAAAAAACATCATTAATGCATCAGTTAGGGTCATTTCCACAGCGACAAAAGTGTGGAAATTCAACGTTATGGTTACCACCCCACCCCACACCCCCATCCTTCACACACCAACAGATGTTGGAGTGTGCCATGGAGTAATCAGTCCTAACTCTCACCCCATTCTCCTGTACTGTAGCATGTCAGCTTGCTTACACATGGAATGGGGTAAGAGTTGGGCTGATGACCCCATGGCACAAACCAACATCTGTTGGTATGTAGAGGATGGTGGGTGGTGAGGTGGTAATCCTAACATTGAATTTCCACTTTTGTCGCTGTGAAACAACCCTAGCTGATGCATTAACATAGGGTTTTTGCAAAGAATATATACATATATATATATATATATCAATTTATGTTTATAACTATGTATATGTGTGTATATATATATATATATATATATATGGAATACATGATGGGCATGAGTGTGATATGGCAAATATTGTCACTCCTGCAGAGTGAGCTCTGGATATCTCACGAGTGCCAAAGGCATGAGTGAGATATCCAGAGCTCACGATGCAGGAGTGACAATATTTGCCATAGCACACAATCTGCACATCATGTATTCAATATATACAATAGGGCCAAGAGTTTCAGAAGTTTTATTATGCTGTCTTGTGTTCTGTTTCTGTTTATGTGTTTGCTCATTCTGTGTTTGAGCTTTTCTGAATGGGCTGGCAGTGTTATAAACTCTGGGAGACACATGAGTGTGTTTTTAAATGCTAAATAAGTTAGTTTTAGGTAGGAGTGAGAAACAATCTTTTTTGAAGCTGTATTCTTTAGAAGTCTGGCTGTAGTGAAGCTGACAGCATCACAGTAATTGTAATGGACTGAGAGGCAGAGTGTCAGAACAGCTGATACTGTTTTTAGTGGTAAATGAGTTAGCTGCAGGCAGAGTGCAGAGTGTTCTGTGAAATTGTGCTCTTTAGGATTCTGGCTGCAGTTAAGCTGAGAGTATAACAGTAATTGTAATGGGCTGAAAGTCAGGGTTTGAGGAACAAGTGAGAGTGTGTTTCAGTGGTAATTGAGTTAGCTGCAGGCAGCAGTGAGGAATAGACTGTTCTGTGAAGATGTGCTCTTTAGAATTCTGGCTACAGTCAAGCTGAGGGTATCACAGTAATGAGCTGGAAGTTAGAGTGGGGAATAGCTGTGTTTTGTAATGCTCACTGAGTTAGCTGTAGGTAACAGTGAGACCTCTCATGTAATTCTGCATTTGTTTCTATGGTAAAAGCACTGGTGTTTCTTGCATGCTGAGGGGAAAGCTGCCTAGAGTGATGATATCAGTGACCTTTTGTGACCTGTGTGTGTAAATGGCTGATATCATCACAGTAGAGCACAGGGTAAAAATATCACACTGCAGTGGATGATACACTGTTTTATCTCACTCATTTATCACTCACCCCTAATACATATATACTGTATATCTATATGGGATACATGATGGGCACGAGTGTGATACGGAAAATATTTTCACTCCTCTAGAGTGACCTCTGAATACTCATGAGTGGTGAAGCCAAGAATGAGGTTTCAGAGGTCACTGTACAGGACTGAACATATTTCCCATATCACACAAGTGCACATCATGTATACTATTTATACAATGGGGGACTCATTGCAAAATGTACAATTTGCACAGCTTTGCGTGTCTTTGCGCAATTGTGTGGCTTTGCATGGTTTAGCATGGGTTTTGGGGTGTAATAAATGCCATTTATTTTAACTCTGCTGATGTCATCAGGATTTATTTCACTTCAGTGAAAATAACTTGTTTTATTTCACTGGAATATGTCTCACCCCATTGTATAAATATATATTCATAGCAAAAGAACTCTGTTTAATGCATCAGTTAGGGTTGTTCCTCAGCGACAAAAGTGAGGAAATTCGGTGTTAGGGTTGCAAACCCTAACTCCGCATTCCCCCCATCCCCACCAGCTCCACAAACACACAGACACACACACATGCAAGTAGGGGGTAGGACCAAGGCAACATGACCAATCACAGACAACCAGCAGCAGGTGACAGAAATAACATACAATGGTCTAAACATATTACAAGACACATCCATCATCATGGGACAACAAGTGTGCAAGTTCTGCTGGCATCCAAGTGAGTTTCTCCTATGCATGCATATTGCCCATGAGTTGTTAGTGCATGACAGCATACATTTTTGACATCTAACAGATTTTCTATGTATTCTCAATGACAGTGTTGATAATCATCACTGTAATAACATGTCAGTATCTGGCAGTAGTGTTACAGCCCTTTGTTGACTGTTAATGCCTCTTGATGTTACCCAGAAATAAGACAATCATATGTCAGTATACTATTCTCTGCACAGCAGTACTGTACAATCATCTTACATTGTAGAATGTAACATCAGACCTGATAACTCACATGGTAACACTATACAATAGCTCAGTTGTGAAAACTTTGTCATTTTAAACAGCAAATTGTGTGCCTCCACTATTTGATATACTGCTGCTAATATGGTATTCAAAGCATCAATGTCCAGACGTCTATCTTCATGAGCACATAGTAGCAGAAATCAGTTTAAGACACTTTGATGTGTCTAACAACGCACTGATCTTACCATGCCATAAGAAAAAATTGGAACAGTACAGTATTATCTACTAAGTCATTCTGCACTATTATTTGAACCTTTACAGCTCCATATGACACTGTCTCACCCAAACTATTCTATGTTACTACTTCAGTCTTTTTGCCTTGCTCTTACTCTGTAACTGTAAACTCATGTTTATGATTGTATACACATTCCTTCTTATCTGGTATTAGGTGTGGTGAAATACAACATTTTTCCACCTCTGTACCTATCAATGAATAATATTAGACAGGATTTACACCAGGGTTTCATGTCTGTAAATGGCTCGTAATGTCACTGCAACAGTAGCAAATAATGCATTTGAATGCAATTATTAACACTATGCTGCTCATTGCTATCTAATCCTAAACAGATAAACAGCAATGTCAAACTGTAGGTAACAAACTGTAAAATATCATAATGGACCATGGTGGACATTATCATGCAAAGCATTTCACATGTTCACAGTCATATGACTATTGTCATAGGCTGGGAACATCATGAGCCATTTATACCACTATTAGTTTTGTTAGTGGCTCTGCATGGGGCAGTAAAATTTCAAAATGTTTATTTTGCATATTATTTTGAATCGCTAATAACAGAACTGTCATACAAGTACTGAGTACTCTATGTATAAATACATATGTGACAAGGAATTATCATTTATGCAATATGTGTGTCTCAATGTGACCAAGCACATCTTGATTTGAACAAGTGTACATTTAACAATACATGTTACTTAAGGGGTCCCATACTCTCTTTTGTTTTCTGTGTATGTCCACATTAGATAACTTACAATGTTATAGATACTTTCTTCTATGTTGATACCTCATAATATCATCATAGCATGAAAAAGCAATGTATATCATGGGAATTGTATGTATAACAGTATTGTCATGACATGTGACCATATGAAGATGTGCACAACACTCTGTACACCCATGACTGCTCAAATGCAACAGTTATTGGCCCACGATGATGGATGTGTCTTGTAGTACGTTTAGACAGTTGTATGTTATTTCTGTCACCTGCTGCTGGTTGTCTGTGATTGGTCATGTTGCCTTGGTCCTGCACCCTACTTGCATATGTGTGTGTGTGTGTGTGTGTGTGTGTGTGTGTGTGTGTGTGTGTGTGTGTGTGTGTGTACGTGCGTGTGTGTGGATCTGGGGTTGGGGGGAATGCGGAATTAGGGTTTTCAACCCTAACACCGAATTTCCCACTTTTGTTGCTGTGGAACAACCCTAACTGATGCATTAAATGGAGTTTTTTTGCTATGAATTTCCTGTCTTTTTGAGAAATCATTATGTAATATTAATTTGAATATGTTGTTCAGACCTTGCCTCCCTTTTCACAACACAAACTCACCAAGATATAGATACCTTTGTCTGAATATGTAATTGTCTGATAGTATTCATACAGCAATAGGTCATGTTCTACACCTTTGATGTAAAAACTAAAATGCTCAATCTATGGAATAGGAGATTAATCTGTACACCACATTGGTCTATAGCAGGTTAACAGTGCAAAGGATGAAACCTGCACCAATGAGCATCATACACTATGTTTAGATGCACCAATACACCAACAGCAACATACATATTATCACTATCACTTTATGCTTAATGAAAGACACAACACAGGTAGATAAGGCTTACAAAAGCTCTATTGCCAATTAAAAACTGAAAAAAGGCCAAACTAAAAATTCAATTGGAGCACAAAATCAGTCTCACAAAACAAACATTCAAATGTTTTTCACCAATGTTAGAAATACATGTAAAACAGTATCACAGATAGTCAACGGCTAAGATGTGACAGTAGTACACAATACATAAACACAGGTACCACAGTACTCGCTGCACACTGCTCACACATATTAAACAGTTATGCTATTGTTGTCATTGTGTGACTGATAATGTGAATGTTCCTGGGGTGGGCGAAAAACCAGATGCCAACCGTTAAAGTAATAGCAGCAGAACCAAACCATACTCTCTAAAAAAATACACAGCTTAAACTTACTGTTAAACATTTAAATGTTATATATTTTATGTGTACAGATACGCATATATGTACACATACATATACATGTTAAGACATATCGCTATGTTACTGCATTTGGAAAATTCCAACCCGACCCCTCAAAAGAGGCGATCAAAAAATATTATCAGGAACACAAAAACTCAGTTGTTATCAGTGAAAGTGTCTGATGTACAATTGTCAACTATTATAAACATACATTAAATTCACTTATCACACAAATAAATCAAATAGCACATGTTAACAGGAACGATATATATCAGTGAAAATTATTGAATCAATAATCACATTACTAACAAACTAATAAAGCATCTAGATCTGTAACATGTTCTACTTATATTAAAGAAATAGTTTAACAGAATGCTATGAATTTAACATTTTATAATGTATAGTGGAACGTTGTTAAGTCTGGAAATCCATACCAGCAAAAATGTTGTTATGCTGCAGTAGCTTGCTGTTATGCTGCACCAGGTACGTAGCTACTGCAGCATAACAGATTAGAATCTTTAAAGAAATGATGGCAGCATGAGCTGCTCACTCTTTAAACACTGAACAGTTAAGCGTGGTGTTTAAAGCATCCACACAATGTCAGCCACTGTTTTCTCCCGTGAGCTAAGCGATCGCGAAAAATTCATTGAAGAGCAAGCTAACCAGCGAACCATTAGAAAAACACAAAGTGACTTAAGGTTATTTAGAAGCTTCCTGACTGATGCTGGTGAGATACGTAGAATAAGTGAAATACCTGTATTGGAACTCGATAATCACATAGCGGATTTTATCGTCAGGGTAGACAGAAGTGATGGCAGCCAGTATGAGCCAAGTACCATCCGTGGCATAATCAGAAGCATAGACAGGCACCTAAAAAAAGAAAATTACAGTCACTCAATTTTTCACAGAAACACCACTGATTTCAAACAAACCTTAGCAACCTTATCTGCCAAACAAAAATATCTGAAGAAACTTGGGAAGGGTAACAAGCCAAACAGGGCTGAAGCACTGACCCCTTCAGACATTGACAAGTTATATCAAAGTGGCACCCTGGGGTGGCAAAATGGAACAGCTCTCTTGAACACAGTATTTTTCAATAATGGTCTATATTTCACCCTTCATACCGCAGAGCAATATGCACTGCGTTGAGGCGCTTTGCAGTTACTGGCAGACCCAGATGGGCATCAGTATTTAGAGTATGTTGACAGCAAACCAAGACTATGAGTGGCAAGATCCCCAGGGACATCCGTGCGATCAGGCCCAGAATGTATGAGAGCAAGAATGAACCACAGCGATGCCCTGTTGCTACCTACATCGATTACAAAAGTCAAAGGCCACCACAAATGTCACAGGATGATGCATTCTTCTATCTAGCCCCAAATCTAAATTTCAAGCCAGGAATATCAAAGTGGTATCGTGCTATGGCAGTGGGGGAGAATAAAATAAGAGCAATGATGTGGCAAATGAAACTTCAGGCAGGACTACCATCAATCAAGTGCATAATGAACTACTCCACTCGAAAAACGGCAATTCAGATGATGGTAGACAGTAACATCCCACCTAATGAGGTACAACAGGTCTCTGGGCATAAGTCACTACAGTCAATAAACAAGTACAGTGTCCTATCTTCAGAGAAGCAGAAACGCAACAGCGAAATATTTGTATGCAGAAATCAACAATTACCACAGCTGTCTACATCTGCATCCCCCAGCTGCAATGAAGTGCAGTCCCAGAAGAGAGTGAAAATCAGCACCGCCAACCCACTGTCCGACCTGTCCAACTTCAAGTTGTTCGCGATAACTGCATTTTTCAAGAAGGGGCTGTAACTGTAAAAATAATAAATTACCTCACAGGCGGTCATCAGCAAAGCAGTAATGTGGACCCCGACGAATTGTAAAGTAAGTAGAAAACTCCCGTGACCCCTGCCCTAACAAAATTACTCCTTGAACTTTGACTCCAACTTCCCCTCTTATTTGTCTCCTCGCAGGTCACGTCTTCGGCTCTGGAGGTCATGGCAGCACATCGGCGTGGATCATCCACACCACAATAGACTCATAGACAGATAGTTTAAATGGCTAAGTTAAAAGAGTTAAAATACTGTATGTCTGTTTTTTTTGCAGTGCCACTATCGATGGTGATTTCGCTGTACACATCAAACGTGAGTAAATATTTCTGTAAACAACTGTACTGACTGATCTTTCTTTGAAAAGCATGAGGGCAACTGCACATGGAATGTGATTTCAAACTTGAAATGCAATAGATAGGTGACATACACTATAAAGATAATGCATGATCCTCATTCTAACAGTTTGAAACTTTTCAAGGTCGTCATATGGCGACTGAACCTCTCGAAGCTCACTCTCGAGGTTCCAAACGTCGCCATGACGACCCCTTGAAGAGTTTACAAACTTGTTACGGATAGAGGATCACATTATCCTCTATATTATATGATAATGAAAAAATGTAACCTTTAGATAATTTAAAATATGTACTACAACACTTAACATTGATATCAATTATGGGTATATGAAATAACAATATACTATATATGTGGAACTACATATCTATGTCATTCTTATTAATATATTAACATAACATTTAAAAGTTATGAATGCAAAACTTCAAAACAGTCAAATATTACTAACTTTGCAATAGATCAACTTACATGGCAGTTAGCACAACTACTTTAAACATCACAGTACAAACTATTAACAAGTAATGTCTTTACAATCATTTATACATATATACAATACAGATGTACGGCACCAAAACAGGGATAGTAATACACTGTTGTGACCAAAAATGGTGTTATTTAGTGAAGACGCAAGTGGATAAAAAAAAGGAACACAGACCACACCTGATGCTACTCAACATGTGACAGAGTGATGTGCATTTAACAGTATTGTACTCTTAAGTTTAGGTCATCAGACTATGTAAATAAGACAGTTATATACTGCTGGCACATAACTGGAACAAACACCAGGATATCTTTTACTCATAAAAGATCCTAATAATGTAATCATACAGAAAAATGTTAACACACAGATGTGTTACACAGTTTTTCTAATGCAATGGACAAGTATTGTACCTTAGTACAGGCACACAGTTGGCAAGTGTACCAACTAGTACTTGCTATTTCTGCATACAACATACTCATAAGAAAAGACAATGATAGAAGAGGGCAACCAGATAGGAATATCTCTTGACATTAATAAGTCTTCCTTAGACATATAAGTGTGGTTTTTCTAGTGACTGTGAAGACAGCTGGTGCTGATTGAAGACCACTGCAACCATTTTCACTGTGTCACTAATCAACACAGCAATCTTACATGTCACATTGAGTAAGCATATGCCATTAAACCATGTGATATGTTACCAGTGTAGTAATGAATGTATATCTGTAAGAAAAAATGTGATAATGTACCAGAAGTCACTCTGTAACAAAATGGACAGCAAAGTATGTCACATGTTGTGTGACTATTCCTCTGACATGTGAAGATTGTCGTAATTTTTCAATATCAGTACATATGCATTTTTTAAGTGTCATGGTAGTCTCTGTTTGGAAGAACTTGTTGAGTTGTCACACTCAACCCAGCCAGTTCTGTACATCAACAAACAAGTGTAATGTCCAGAATGTACAGACTGGCCATAGTGGTAGATGACAGCATGAGTGTCAAAAACTGTTTGGTTAAATACAATTCTACCAGCTGTGAAACCAGTGATAGGTGTGTCAACTCTGAGCCCATTAGAGTCAAATCTATGCAATACAAGCATAAGATATTGAAATGAAGTCCTGAGACGTATGGACTTAGTACATGTACCTCCACACATTACATACAAGTGACTACTTTCAGCATTTGTAAACAGCTGCCGGAACTTGACACTTTTAATCTGAGGCATAAACAGAGAAACCCAAAGCATGTCTTCTATGGTTTCTCACTCTGAATGACCACATAACACACATACATATTTGGTAACATATGACACAGTGAAATACTAACGCATTGGAATCCCCTCTTCATCCACGCTGTTTATGATTGCCATCATGAACTCGCTGGGGTCCTGCTGCATGTTAGCAGCAAATGAGCTGCATCCGTCATATGTCCCCAACACCTGTCATAGAGGTGTAAGTGACTGTACATTGTTAGACTGATCAGAAGCCACATTGACAACCTGCTTCAATGCCTTTGATAAGGCAGTCTCTTGTGAAGCAGATACTGCCTGCACAAAGTGTGGCATGTGGAAAAAGACTTGCATAGCTGAATTACCATAGAAGTTTATGTTACTACTGTTATCAAACACTGGGACAACAGCCATACCAACTGACGTCTGGCTGACAGCTGGTTCTGCACTTGTATTTTACATTGTGACCTTCTTAACACTCTGCACAGTTGAATCAGTTGTATAAGCTCTTTTCCTTTTGTTGCCAGGTGTAGCTGTGACTGTGGGATGTGAGACAACTACACACATAGGTAGTGGTATTAAAGACATCTGTGGCTGATATAGAGTACGTAATCTGTTGTACTCAACAATACATCGCTTATCAGCGCGTATCTTCTGAGGTGCAAGTGTTATGATGTGCAACCCAGAAAGACTACGTATACACAAATTTGCAACATAGCTCATGCCATCTTTGAAAATGTCTGTCCCTATGTCCGCCATTGCTGAATCCAAACTCAAGCCCTGAGACTTGTGAATTGGAACAGCATATGCAACACATATTGGGAACTGTTTCCTGTTCACATAGATATCTTTAAGTACCTGGAACTTAACACAGGTACGATCAATCTGCACAGGCTGTTCCATGTTGTCAAAGTGGACAAGTGTCTCAATAAATGTTTTCTGAGCATTGTAAACAAAGTCAATGATGTTACCCAGGGCACCATTTACCATGGCATGCTCCACATCAAGATTGTGGCATAGCATGACGCGTGCATTCTTACAAACTGTAAGAACAGCTTCCAGTCCAGCTGTGTGTGAAACATCTGACTTCAGTTCAGAGAGTCATTCAGTCATCTTCACTACCATCTTCTGACTTAGAATGACACCATCAACTGTATCAACAGCATGCAGTGTGAGAATCTCCTGATTCTCTCTCTTCAACATGACACTGTTGAGCTCAGCACATTTCTTCAGTCGTGACATAAGACAAACAATGCGTATGCCTGTGGAGTACACATCACTGAAAACACCACATGCTGTTTCTATGGATGTAGTATCCATTCTGATTCTTCGATCATATAACATTGAAACATGTTCTGGTGACAGAGAACCTGTACGAGCTTGATCCAACAGTGCCTTGCAAGCCAGATCATCACTTTGTCGCATGTTCTGATACAGCTCGACATAGGTAAATGACTCCCACAGGTTAAAACCTCCAATGTAGCCTAGTGTATTCTTCACCTGCTTGACAGTCAGAGCTGCAAAGACATGTTTCTCATCAACTGGTGTAAGCTGTAAGAGGTCTCCAAATACAACAATGCTTTTACCACCAAATGCATCTCCATAGTCAGTCCCCAAGATCTCCTGTAGGCATAGGTGTATACAGGCAAGATATTGGAGACCATACTAATCTCATCAATGATGAGTAACTTCATCTTATTAAACATAGAATGAAGCTGAGATGCAACCTCAAATGACAGCTTACGATACTCTCCTGCTTTGCCATGCTCCACTGGCAACGTGACGGTGTACCGTAATTCCACCAATATTGTATGCAGCCAGTGCAGTGGGAGCACTAACAGCAACAGACAGTGATGACCCTGTCAGGTTCTGTATTTCTGCTGTTATGGCCTCTATAAGGAAACTCTTCCCTCTGTCGGCTGAGCCACTAATAAACATCAAGCAGTGGCTTGTATTTTACACAGTCACATTTCTTGAGTTCATGTACTATTCCATGCCAGACAGCATCAGTGACCTTAGAGTGAACCACACATTTCTGGTCATTGAGCCTCTCTCTCAACTCAGCTGGGTCAACACTGTGTTCCATGTTCCATAGCACTCTCCACTTCCGACATGAGTACTTCTGGGGCATTCAGAGGCAGAGGTTCTCCAAGGATACTTTGTCCTTCTGGATCAAGATTGTCCTGTGAACTGACGGGAGTGTCCTCTTCAAGTTGTTTCTGTGCCTTCTCAAGTTGCTCCTTCTCAGTGTCTAGCCTCTGTATATATGTGTCTGAGTATTCACTTTTGAATGTCTCATAACTGTGATTGAATTCTTCCTCGAATGTATCACAGTCACCTTTTCATTCAGATTCATTCCTCCAGGGTCTAAATAGAAATAGGAGAGCAAAGTAGTAATGCTCTCTGCTCTCAGATGTGCCTAGATGTAACTTACAGTGGTCAATAAGCCAAGGCTTATGTCTCTTAATGAGACAGCCATCCACTCATTTGACCTTGTAAATGTCACGTGTACAATCAGGTGAGACATCCGTCTTGTAGTCATACCACTTAGCCACCTCAAATAAACACATTTGATCCATGTCTTCATGTCTACGGGGGGTAGTATGTGTCAATGAGGTTATTCTTCAAGATATGTCTTGAAGACAGTCTCTTTACAGCCAGTTCCTCAGTCTCAGCATGAGGAATAAACACATTTTGGCTTCTCTTTGTAGTTCACACTGAGAAAGTGCACAGCATTAGATTTGCTGTACAAATGTGTACCAATCAAGAGATCGCTGGCCTCATAAGCACCACATTCTCTATGTGACAGGGTCTTCAACCCCAGTGACCACAACTGAGATGTCAGTGACTTGCTTGAACTGGCAATATCTTCTCAAAGATCTTGTAAGCTAGTCTGTCATGTTTTGTTATGTACGAAGTGACGTACTGAACCAGAGCCAACGAGTTGTCAGCCACAAACTGAACAACTATGTTTGCTTGCCACATTAGAAGAAGAGTAAGGTTGTAGTCATTGATGTACACCCCATTCTCTTCTCTGGGTAACTCATAAACCTTCTTGGTTGATTTTGCCTTCAAGTGGTGTCGCATAGCTGAAAAAAGTTAATTCATGCAACCATTCTGACAGACACGTCTGGGACCTGAAACGGCATCTTGTGTACCAATCAGATTTGTTCTTCACTACCTGGTGGCAGTATTTCACACAAATATGGTGTTGAAACTTCTGCACCAACTTCCACAGTGTAGAACTGTTGTACTTGTCTGGAATGCAGCAAGTGATGTACTGCTTAATGAATGCTAGCACTTGTGCTGCTTCATGTTCACCTATGCGTGGGGCATCCTTAATCCACAGTAACATGTGAATATGTGGAGTGCCTCATGCCTTATACTCTGTCCTCCAGAAGTAATGCTCCACAATACCAAGAGGCGGATTGTCCTTTGACAAAATGAAAGTTAGAATATCATGGGATCACTTGTGGAAATGCCTTGTCACAGACACAGGGTCAAGTGAGCACATTTCTCTGACAGTCATTGATGAAATGCCCTCTACATCACAATTTTCCCACTTCAACAGTTCTATGACCTCATCCCAGGCATAATCGGCACAACTGAGTGTGACAAGCCATGTGGCTCGACCATACTCTCGCAGCATGGTCATCACCTCAGAGTGTCTGCGATACCAGTATTCTTTGGTGCCACGTAGACTTTGACAGAATGGAAGACAAATTCACTTGCACATTTTCATCCTTCTACTTTAGTTTCTCCAGGAACTGCACAGCTGTTATTCCATCAAGTGGAGTTGTGAGATGAATGGTATGTGCAATAGATGTAGACAGTATGCTAAGCTCACTCTCCCACAGGAGATGAAACAGGTACTGTATGTTGCATCTGAATTTGCCATCCTTACTAAGCACTCGGCTAGTAGGGTACTCAGCACCCTGTACACACACTTCTCTTTCATCTAGGCATCCACCTGACCCTTTTGGGAATAAATCTGGGAAACAGAGTGCTTCCAATGTTGCCTCCCAAATGCTAACAGGCTCACCTTCCACCTGTTTCATTTGATAAAGGTCAATGTTGTCCCCTACTGGATCTCTGCCATGCAGTGGGTGAATTGTGGACTGTTCATATACATTATCATTTATTTGCACATATGACCTTCTCAATCATTGGTTTTATGGTTTCCAACAGATAATGTTCAACAGACACAGTGGTCAATCGATCAATATCAAGGCCTGCATAAAAGGGATTGTTTCTCTTTAAATAAGTAAGATCAAGCTTCACCTTCTCTACATTGACAACATCCTGCCAAATGACCTTTGACTTAGTTGGAACACCATTAACAAGAATCACCAAAGTGTTGTCAATGGAGATCACCTCAACATTTTCCTGCAGAGGAAGTGATAGATACATAACGGAACCCTTAAGAGATCTAATGAGTTCTTTTTGTGGAATGTTCCATGTCTTTGTGTTCAGATGTAGAATAGTTTGAAATGGTTTCATAGTCTGAATAAGAATCCGTTCAAACATATTCAATGTGGCAATCTCAGCTGGTGTAACATGTGCCTCCATATTGTTCAAGACTGACCTTGGTGACAGAATGTTAGCTTTCTCTTTGGAGAAACAGTGCTTGCACATCACAATGATTGAGTCTAACTGAAAATCACACTTTAACAGCAGAAATGCTGACAGTCAAAACCACATGTCATTGTACTCTGACAAGGTTTTCAGGTTGACTGTGATGGTTTGTTTCTCATAACAGAGCCAATCACATAACACACAAACACAGTCAAATTTTTCTGTCTTTGCCAACTCAAATTTGGCAATTGATTTCCCAAACTGCTTGAGAATATCACTTTCTAAGACAGACACAGAATTTCCATCATCAACTGATGACTGATCAATCACAGTATCTGTCACACTGTTGACCCGTCACAGCTGTTTCAGAAATGTCATGGCACCATGCATGTCACCAGACTGCAGTAACTCATTCAGACGAGTATACTGAGTGACAACTCATTGAACCTAATAGACCCTGTACATAAAGTTCCACATGCCTGATTGATGCACTCCCAGCATCCATGTGTGGTGAAAGACACTGTTGTAAACACCACTATCTAGACATGCAAGCGAGTTACTCATAAGTCCAGTATGTGGACGGATCTCACAAAGGTCTATACTCTCAGTTTATGTCTGTCTTTTTTGATCAGTTATGACAAACAGGTTGATAAAGTGCTCAACTTTGTCAAATGATGATTGCCTTCAGTTGCTAGTCACATTACACGTCCATGAGAGACAGTGACGCTTACGAGGCTGAGTAGTTGCCTCACACTCATCATCTGACTCCATTGTAGTGTTCATACACACTCAGCACATTACATAGTTTACCGGACTCATCAATGCACAAGTTGCTGTCCTTTTTCTGTGAGTAATATGACTCCTCCCAGAAATACGCATCTGAGTGCTGTGTGTGCAGCCACTGACCTGTGAAAACATCACAGAAATTGTGCCAGTTCAAGACAGGATACCATTGTAGCCTCATCTTTATGTCATACACAACTTTCCTGAACTGCTCAAGTACATATGACATCTTACGCTACAAACGTTGAAGAACTAGTGCTCTATTAACAAACGTACGTACTTTGAGATGCAATATCATCAAAGAGAGATGACTCTGTTTTTTTGCGCTCATGTCTCATCACAACAGCAATAAGTCTGTCAATCTTAGCTTTAGAAGCTAGTGATTGGAAATACTTTTGCTTCCTCAGATAAGCATCAGCAGCTATGAATTTACATTGCCGCTTAGTGCATTTATTCATGTTTGCCTTTACAACATGACTGTTTCATCTCAGAGATTTGCACAACAGTTGCTCAGCTACACATTTTGTCCTTGCAGTTGAGCAAGTGCATACTTTTTCTCTGGAGTGAGTAACCTGAGAAGTCACTCCTTGAGTGGAACACTGAATTGTTTTACATCTTGAACTACCATCAGTGGGTTTCGGAGCACCCTTAAGCAACAGTGAAGTACTATGATACCTGTTTCATCTCTGCATAGAGGTCCGTCTCTGTTTAGAGGGCATCTTCCCTGTCTGTAAATTCACAGTAGTCTGCACCAATCTTACAGAAGTATTAGACACCTGTATAATAAATAGAAAAAAGACACAATTTTAGTGTTGATCTTTTTTTGTCCTGACATTACATAGTGACACTCATTATTCATGTCTTATATACGAACAGTAAATAGTACTGTCTACAAAAGATTACAAACATTATTACTCTAATAACTGAACACCACTAAACCTATATACAATCTTTTCAAACGTCGCACAACATAAGCTGACTAATAATATCAGAAGAAATCTCTGAAATGTCAAATTGAAGTATTAGCACAATGTAAAGCATCCACAGTAGTTTTTTCCTAAAAAAATACTGTTTTTAATAAAAGTTAAAAAGTAGTGTTTAACAAGTCGTATATTTTGTAAATATGGTGTCATGTGCATGAAAGTGTTGCAAAATGTAATGTCGATAGCACAAAAGTGTTGAATGTAGTCTCACAAAAGTAGTGTCAAACGCACAAAAGTGTCGAATAATGGTGTCGTGAGCACAAAAGTGTCGCAAAATGACATTGTAAAACACCCCATTGAAGACTCAGCCAATCAGAGACTGCTTCCAATTTGACTGACAGACACTGCCACCAATGCAGCATCACATCGGTCAGGCAACCAATCACAAGTGCTGAAGAGTAGAGAAGAAGGACATAGCAGCCATCTTAGAAAAAAAGGAGAGACCCTGCTTTACACTGTGAAAGTACATCACATTTTATATACAGCTTTTCTAGCATTATAAAAACTGTCAGAAGCACAAAAATAGTATTGTACAAAATGTTTTTTACTGCTCTATTTGACTATGACAATCTAAATAACCTATTATGCTATAAAAATAAGTTATAACTGTTTAAAGTCAGGGTGTCAAGTAGTACTTACTAGCACAGATAGAGCTGCAAATGGAGGCAGAAAGCAAGCAGCACATGTATCATAACACAAGAGGCAACCAATCACATGCATCTGTGTAGATGTGATTATTTGAAGTAGCCTATTAAAATGTAGAATTTTCCCAATAAGAAATCTTTCAGCATTTCTGGTTAACAGCAGCTACAGCCACTAACTGTAGTCATAGTCAGTGCATGCACTCTATTGGTTAGCCATCAGAAAGCATCAACCAATAACATTTAAAATCACTGTGTTTTGGGGCAGCCCACCAAAGCAATGTTGAAGGAGAGAGGGAAATGTCAGTTTCATATTCAGTAGTGACTAGACACTGCAGGATAAACACTGTTTTTTTTGGTAGCTCTCTGTCCACTTTTCAGCTTAAAAACTCAGCATGGCAGAAAACAGCAAATGGACTATGTGGGTAGTCGGCAGCAGCATAGTAGGGTGCACTTCAGAGTATGTTCAGAGGAGTGATTTTGGCAAAGACCTGGAGCTTCCATATTGCTCTGTTAAGTGGTTTGGCAGGGGTGGCATGAGGTGGGAGCATCTCATGCCAACAATGCACAGACTTCTGAGGACTCAAGCTCAGCCAGACATACTGCTGATTCATCTCAGAGGCAATGGTTTGGGCACCAAACGCTGGGTAGATTTAGTGTCAGAAGCAAAACTGGACCTTGCTTCTATTATGGGTATGTTACTTGCCTGTAAGATCATATTTTCTGATATCACAGAGCGTAGAGTCTGGCAAGCAGAGCAGCACATGTACCTGCTTGACAGAGCTCGCAGAAAGGTAAACATCCAAATATCTGGATATCTTCACATTGCTGAGATGCACACCATACTTTACCCTGAAATTAAATATAGTAATGATTGGCTATAGCTACCAGATGGTGTGCACTTCTCACATGCTGGCAATTGCCTTTTCCTGGGTGACATTCGAGATGGGATTCCCACAGTCCTCTAAAAATATCAGGCTGTCACAGCAGATACAATTGTAAAAAAGGCTCTTTTAAGAGCCAAATAACTTGGTCAAAAAATAGAAAAGCTGCACAGATAACACACACAAAGCAAAAGCCATGCTAGTTCACTGTCACATATGTACAAAAATGCAGATTCATGCAGATATTCAGAATTGTGACATGCATACAGCTATTGTAAAAATACACTAGTGTTAATATATCACCATGTTGTTTCACTATACATATAAGACATATTGAAACATAGAATAACATAGTCAGTACTCTGTTGTCAATCACATATGTAACTATTAGTGAACCCATGTAACATATATTCTTTAATAACCTTCAAATCACTTAGATTAACCTCTGTTAACCTTAGTATTAAATCACAGCAGAGGAGAAAATACACATGTCACAATATACCCAGTAACATACTCTTGTATCTCTATTTATTACAGCTTAAACAGCAAGAAAATCATCATGAGAATCTGGAGTTTGAGGGAGGTGTGCTGCCTGCTTGAGGCAGCCCAGGCAAGAGGCAATGCTAAAATATTAATGAGAAGCACAAATCGGAAGCTGGATTCGATGTGGAGGTGCATCCATGATTTTCTTCGTATGATCCTTAAAGTGAATAACAAAAACGCAGACATGTGTAAGAAGAAGTGGAAGCTGTTGCGCCAGCATTTTTACACACTGCAAATGAGAGAGGAGATACTGGAGAACGATAAGTGCTGGTACTACCTTGCACATGAAATGTGGGAGGCTGCTGGAAAGCCTGATGCAGGGGATCGCCTAACACACTGTGAGTAAAGAAACTATCTGTTACTCAGCATAACTTTGTCTTTTACAGAAATCAAATACAACCTGACTGTTGTCTTAAATACAATAACACTTCACATAGTGAAGTACAAGACCACATTGCCTCACTATAAGAATGGGTCTGCATTCAGGCTTCCGCCCCTGGCCTTGTGAGGGGTTTAGTGTGGGGGTATATTGCCCTTGCTGATACCATTGACTCCTAAGTATCCTACCTTTATTTTCTAATAATCTGACCAATATTATATTGACATAATGACCTTAGTATCACAATCAGTCTGCACTCAGGATGCACCACTTCTTCTGTCAGCAGAGTGCGTGCATTGTTTTGCTGCCACTGTGCAACTAGTAACTATCTTAATTAACCAATAACATATGAACAAGGGTTATTTTAATGGTCTGTAAATCACCTTTAAGAGATGTGCTGTGCAATGAGGTGTAGCTGAGTGGCACGTGCCCCTACAGGATGATTAACTGACCATTAACATAATCCCTGGGAGCGCCTTATTGATGTTAGAATTAGACATGTTTTTAAACAATGATAAACCTTGCTCAGCATATAGCTGAGTTCTACATGTATGTCAATTAAGCAATAATGCCCAATAGGGTGTGTGTCGAACTGGGATTACGTCACATCTTAGGTGGTTGGGCACAAGGCCAGCCTATTAATAGTGTCCAATGCCTGATGCGCGACATTATCCAAAATGACACACACCCTGTAGTGCATTATTTCTATAACACTAGTTTTATTAGCGAATACATGTGACAGGGTGCTGGTTGGTGATAATGCCACGCCTGGGGGTTATCGGGCCGCCAAGTGCATCCAATGACCCAGGCATGATGGTGAATCCCAGCATGAGACACACCCTGGAACGCATTATTCCTATTATACAATGGCTTGTTGTAGTATATAAAATACAAAAAAATTTTAAAGAATGTTTTTATTAGTGTGAAAAGGTTTTTTTTTGAGAGGAGATGGGAAGAAAAGAGTATGGTGGTGGTCCATATCATCATCTACGTTGGTTCACAGTGCTGAGACTAGACCTGTGGCGTTATTCTGGGATAACTACATGGTTCCAGCCCCAAACTGACCAATCACAGTCCAAGATTTTTTCTTTCTATTGTATAATAAAACATTAGCATAAGGATGTTAGAATGTTTGCAGCCAACCAGAGAAATCAGTTTCTCAGAGCCTTGTTATAATTCACGTTATCCTGCATTTAAAAAACTTGAACCTTTCATATATATACGCACTTTCCTTCCTTGACACTCTCACCTCACAATGCACTGTCTGACCTGGGCTTAGAGGAGAACAGTACTTACGCAAGCTCCTCATTTCACCTCGGAATCTCGAGCCTGATGGCTTTTGACAGCAAAAATAAACAGTGTTCGACCTTGTTATAACACCGCAAATTTATCAGCAGGCAACAACATGGCGGGCGCTGCACTAAATACATCATGTTAGGTGCAGCGCCACACTGTTCGCTTGTATGCTGAGCGAGCAGTGCGGCATGCACCGTGCAGCACCCGCCATGTTGTCTGTCAGCAGAATTATCGAGTGTTATAGCAAGTAAGTTCAGGCACTTAATTTATTTTTCTTGCCAAAAGCTAAATCAGGCAGTCAGGTTTCGGGGGGTGGGGAGCTTTATAAGTACTGTTCTCCTTTAAAGGAATGCCATTAAGTAACTGACACCATGCAACTCATTACTCCCTCAACTAGTGAGCAATAGCAATCATGCTGCTGCACCATTAATATTTGTTTACTTTCTTTTTCTGTAAGACTCCTCTCAGAATACAATTGCTTCTCAGGGCATATGTGGGTGAGGGTGGCAAGGAGTGGTAGCAGTGACTTCCTGACTCTGTACAAGTTCTAGATACCCAACTACTGTGTTACTTAGATGGTATAACTGCACTTTTATATTCATAGCCTTTGTTTGACTCTCGGTGGTCACACAGGATGCATCACCTTTTTTTTGGGGGGGGCATTGCCTAGCTGACACCAAGCAACTCCCAATGATGTAAAGTGGTGTGTTACTACTATTGTAGTGTATCATTCATACTCATTACCTTTCTTTACCTGTTACTCCATACTTAGGATACAGTACCTGTTCAACGAGGAGGAGGGCATTGCATATTTCACAACATTAAACTTATCACTATCCCAACCAATCTAATATTCCAATCATTGAGATGTACAATTTATTTCCACAATGGTCATTTCCTTGTACTTCTCCACTATAAATGCAGTGTCCAAGCCACAGGCTGGTACATTACCTGGCTGATGCCAAATAACTCCAAAGTTCTGCACAGCCCCTGAAACCACTAAGGTGAACCATCAAAACTGTAGACTTAGCTTTTCTCATGACTGTCCACTCACAATGCACTACCTCACATGCACTTTTGGTGGTGATGGGAGGAATATTATTCACTAAGTAATGCCATGCTAATAATTCACCTACTATGTCTATTTTAGTAACCTTTGTTTACTATGAGTATGGTCTCAGGATGCACAACCCACTGTAGGGAGGGGGCTAACTATCATAGCTAATATGTTACTGCTATCATGTGGCTGTTACATTTAAATCCATTAAATTGTATGTTTGTTTATTCAATGAGTATACTGCACCTCATCTAGGTATACTTTAACTGGCAGACAATACAACAATTGTTCAAAGAAATGTATTTTCAATAACTGACACCACATATATCATACTCAAGCGAAATCATTATTATCTTTCATTTATAGATCGTCAGAGGCATCCCCCACCACAGAGTGAGGTAGTGCCAGCTGAACCTGAGGCTGTGGAAGGTGAACAATCAGATTCCAACAGTGTCATTCTTGTTGAGTCAGAAGGTAAGAAAATCCTATAAAAATCCTATAAAACAATGATTCATAATACTTCGACCACTTTATACCATCAGATTCTTGATTCTCTGCAACCACTTAGCTGCTGTTACAGAGCTGTGTAACACACTACTTGTGTTCTGCCGCTACACTGACATGGTAGGACCTCCTTGTGTATCAGCACAGTACATAGCCTTACTGACCACACAGAAGTACTAATAATGCAAGCATATCTATCTCTGAAATCAGCAAGCTGTTCTGTACCTGTAAATGTCACTAGTTTCCTATGCTTCTCCACTCAAGAGACATCATCTGTTAAATGAATAACTAAGGACTACTATCTGACACAGTAGTAATTACTGGTAAAGAATTTTGTACACAATAAATAAGTATTTTCTTACAAAATAGAGATTTTGTCGTGAATTTTCAACAGATAGCTATTTAGCACAGGTATTGCCATACTGACTTTGTCATCATGACATATGAAATCATTAACATGAATGTTTCTCATCTCTAAGTCTCAAGTCATTAAATACTACCTGTGTGTCTGTCTGGGTGGGGGGGTCACAGTGACTCTACCTGAGTAGTATCATACCACACTTAAGCATAGTAACTTCCCTATTCCTCCAATGAAGAAGATATTATTCTGATATCCATGACCTTAACCTAACAACGTGCACCCCCAAAGCCATCTAACTTATCTGTTCCTTCAATCAACATGTGTATTGTTTATATTCATGCTGTTACTCTTACCATGGGTCTCCACTCAGCATACAAAGTCTTCTTTAAGGAGGAATAGGGATCAGGATTCCCGAAGTGATTGCATGCAATTCTGAACTGTCCTAACTTATGTGTTCTAACAACCAGGGAATCACACCATTCAACTCCATAGACTTTCTTTCCCTATCACTGTACTTAGGATGTACAACCTAGTCGGGGGGGCCATTGCATGGCTGATGCCATTCAAGAACTAAGCATTCCAACTTGTGTATTATTCAGTCATGAACCTGTAACTTTGATGTCCATAAACGTTGTTTAACTTATAGTTGGCACTCACAATTCAGTACCTCATATACAGTGAGAGGGTGGCGGGGAGGGGTGGTATGGGCATTGACTGCCTGATGCCATGGATGTCTTAAAAGTTATAACTTGTGTGTTTCTGCAACCACAGAGGTGCACCATCAGTGTCTGTTGCTGTCACTCTCCACTCAAGATGCACTATCTGGCCTGGGAGGGAGGAGGAGAGGCATTATTTAGCTGATACCGTAGAACTTCCAACTCTTTAAACTAGTGTCCACTGCAATGATAGAGCTGTGACATATACACCCATAGCCTTTGTTTTCCTGTCATTCGCCACTCATAATGCAATGTGTCTTCTGCATATATATTTTTTGGGGGGAGAGGCATTCTCTAGCTAAGAACATGCAACAGCAAAGTGCCCCACAGTGCCACAACATGATGTTTTTGTCAAACAGAAATGGTGACTCCAGCACTAAGTCAAACAAAAGTGAAAACGCAAATGGTCACAACAATTGAAACACAAGCAGTCACTAAAACATTAAAAAGTAACACATACATTAGCGTACACAAGAAGGGTCAATCAACGGTGTAGAGAAAACCAAATGGATAAAATAAGGCTAACAGTAACAACAGTACAAACCCTGCATTTATTAAACAATCTATTTCTGTGTCTTACAGTGGCTGGGGAGAATGGAGCAACATCACAGATGCAGGTGAAGCAGGAGCCTGGCACCAGTGCTGAACGTAAGTCAAGAAAGGGTTCTGAAGGAACTAATAAAATTGAAGGTGGACAAAGCAATGGGGCCTGATGGGATTCACCCAAGAATTCTAAAAGAACTAAGAGTAGAACTAGTGACACCGCTGACTATTCGCTTTAACAAATCATGAGAGGATGGAGTGGTACCTGAGGACTGGAGGCGGGTGGATGTGATTCCTCTCCACAAAAGTGGGAGCAGGACAGAGGCAGGAAACTACAGACCAGTTAGTTTGACCTCAGTGGTAGGGAAAATGATGGAATCACTTCTGAAGGAAAGAATTGTTGAGTACCTAGAGGCCAGTGGGGCACAGGACCCAAGGCAGCATGGATTCACGATGGGAAGGTCATGTCAGACAAATCTAATAGATTTTTTGGGGACATTGGCTAGCTGATGCCATGCAACAACTAAGTATTCCAAGTTCTGTGTTATTCAATCATGAAGCTGTAACATGAATATCCATAACCTTTGTTTCCCTGAGAGTCTCCACTCACAACAGAGTACCTCATCTGCAATGAGGGTGGGGGGGCAATGCCTGGCTGATGCCATGCAACTCCTAACTATCATAACTTATATCCTCCTACAAACAGGGATGTATGCCATTAATATCCAAAGCCTTTATTGCCTGTAGATATCCACTCAAGACACAGTTCCGTCTGTGTGTACGTGTGGATATGGGGGTGGTCATTCCCAGCTGATACCATGCAAGTCCACACTTCAGTAACTTGTTTGTCCCTACAACCACAAAGGTGCACCATTAATCTCTATAGGCCTTCTTTCCATGTGACTGTCCACTCAGGATACAGCGCATGCCCAGCGTGGGAGGCAGGGGGGAGAAGGGCCATTACCTAGCTGGATGGGGGGGCCATTGCCTAGCTGATGCCATGCAACAACTAAGTATTCCAAGTTCTGTGTTATTCAGTCATGAAGCTGTAACACGAATATCCATAACCTTTGTTTCCCTGAGAGTCTACAGTCACCTAGACCATGCAACAACTAAGTATTCCAAGTTCTGTGTTATTCAATCATGAAGCTGTAACATGAATATCCATAACCTTTGTTTCCCTCAGAGCCACCACACATGATTGAGTACCTCATGTGCACTGTTAGGTGGGGAAGGGGTGGCAGGGACATTGCCTGGCTGATGCCATGCAACTCCTAACTGTCATAACTTGTGTCAAATGGTAACGGTAAGAACAACGATGCCGCAAAACAAAAAAGAAATGAAAATGGAAGAGTTGCTGCCAACAGAAATGGTAATGTGCACAGTGACGCTAAGTGAAAGACAAACACAAACAGTAGTGCAGACACAAATGGTAACAGTAATGCAAACACAAATGGAAATGCAAAGGGTAACGCACACGGTGGCATATACGGGAACGGTAACGCAAACGGGCATAGAAACAGAAGTGTAAACCTTACGTGTAACAGTAAGTGGAGCACACACCATATTTCCCAAAAGCTCCGTTGTAAAACACAGTGAAAACAAAGATTGAATGCATAATAATGGGCCTCGGAGCAGAAAACGAGCAGTTGTAATACTAAAATGGTAATATCTCAGTAACCGTACGACGTAGAAAAAAAATTAAAATTCCACATGATTCATGACTTTCCTGGCTAGGTTTTCACAAAATGAGTAGCCCATAGGGTTATGCATTATTGCAACAAAAATTCCATATCTCACACCGTTTCCGAGATACGAGCCCCGAAAGGTGCGGCAGACGCCACCATGTTAGTCTATGGGAAAAAACATCAACTTCAGAGTGCCGTAACTTTGCATCTGTGCAATATTTTTTCATCAAACCACCAAAAGGCACATCTGTGAGATATTGGCTGTCTTTCCTCCAAATGTCAGCCCAAAAGACCAAACCGTTCTTTTGCAGCAGGGTGGCATAGACTTCCTGTCAGTTTGCCATAGCCTGGAAAAGTAGTGTCCCAATTTGTCGAAAGTGTTGAACGTGTGACACTACTTTGTGACACTACTTTTCCCAGAAATTTGGAAAACATATTTCTGGGGTGTTTAACCCCAAAATAAAGACATGGCTAGCATCCCGAGGGTCCGACTAGATGAA
Organism: Neoceratodus forsteri; assembly: GCA_016271365.2. Lineage (NCBI taxonomy): Eukaryota > Metazoa > Chordata > Ceratodontiformes > Ceratodontidae > Neoceratodus > Neoceratodus forsteri. The sequence continues at coordinate 1,471,780,600 of CM057455.1, forward strand.
CACAAAAAGAATTGTGCTCCTAGAGGGTCCCAATTTTAAACACCAAGCATTTTTTCTGATCAGTAACTGTAAACAAAATGGCAGATTTGTGACACTACTAGGGTCATTTGCGACACTAAAAAGTGCATTTGCAAAAGTGTCGATCTTTTTGTTAACTTTTCCCATTGACGTATAATGGGAACTTGTTTTTTGAATAACTTTTGAACTGTTTAATATTTTTTCACGAAATCTTCAAAAGACACATCGGGGACCCCTGCCGCATGTTCCTTGAAGTTTTCGGACCAGTCGCACAAACCATGTGACCTGTAGGCACGAACAAAGAATGAGCAAAAAATATATTTGTGCACACGGATGTTGCTTAATAACTGCGCAGCCGTATATCTGGCCAGTATGACAGTTGGCATGTCCTGAGAGCTATCATTCTATCCCATACCTGCCAAATTTCAGGTAAATCCATTGAATAGTGGCAAAGTTATTAAGGTGCAAAGTTTCACCATTTAACCTTAAAAGGGCTACTCAACCCTAACTATGGTAGCACTACCATGCTACCATATATATATATATATATATATATATATATATGCACAGTTGTGCCCTATAGTTAGGGTTGAGTAGCATGTTTAATGTTAAACCTCAAATTTTGCACTTTAATAACTTTGGAACCGATCAATGGATTTGCACAATATTTGGTATGCACTGTCCCGTGGGGTAGATCTCTCTTTGTTTTTTAATTCAAGTTTATTGCCATATAAGGATACTCCATAACAATAAAAACATATTTCATCACAGTTTCTAGTCTCACAGCTTATCATAACAAACTGTTCACATCACAGTTTTTGATCATTCAATAAATCAATTAGTCTAATTATACAACTGAGATTACACTTTACTTCAACAAATCTTCCACCATCCTTTGTACCACTTTAACAAATCTAAATTGATTTAACTTAAGATTAAATTTATCATGGCTCAGTTTATCCCCTCATTTCCAGGTCAGCCCCCTCCCTGGGTCTCCTTCCAGATCACCCATCGGGACCACCTACGCACAAATATCTGTGTTCACAGATTAACCCCATGGATCAACTCCTCCATCTCCATAATGTCTTGCACTATCTGCTGCCATTGTTCATAGCTCGGAGGGTCCTCCACCAGCCATTTTCTTGTAATAGCTTTATGTATGGCTACTAAAAGAATGTTACAGAGGTACAAGACATCCACCCCCCCCCGATCTCTGGAGGTGGCAGGCCCAGTATTAGGTGCGGAAAGGTCAGTTCCAAAGCGACGGAGAACATCTCACCCAGTGCTCTCTCAATCTGCATCCAATAGGTTTGTAGGGATGGACATTGCCAGAAAATGTGGGTGTGGTGAGCCATGGATTCATCACACCATCTCCTACATGCCTTAGACCTGGCCCTCCCCCACCTACTCTGTGTGACTGGAGTGTAGAAAAATCATGTTCTGACCTTCCAGGCAAATTCTTGCCACAAAGGTGGATAGGTTGTTTTACTGGCCAAGCTACATGTCTTACCCCACTCTACCTCTGTTATCTGGAACCCTGCCTCCTCTTCCCATTTGTACCACAAGGGCAAGACACAAGTTTGGTACAGGCCTCTGAGAGCTTTATATGTTGCAGAAATGTGACCCCCTCAGTAACACCCGACTCCGAATTGTCTGTATTACCTCCACCAGTATATGAAATTGGGAGGGTGCTCTAGTGTTTTGCTGGAATACAGTAAGATAATTTCAAAGTTGCAGGTATCTAAAAAAATCTTTATTCTGTAGGTGATACATCTCCTTCATCTGTGCGAAGGTTAGTATTACACCCTCAGTCATCATCTGTCCAAGATTGACTAACTCCTCCCTTGCCCAGTGTCTAAATGTGTGGTCTAACCTGGAGGGCATAAACGTATCATTCCAGGCAAACCACTGCAGGGGCCAGATCGCCACGGAATGATTATATTTTGCCCAGGTTCTGTAGACTGCCCTTAGGGTATTTCTGGTCATCAGGAGAGAAAGCTCCCCAACATGTTGTTTGAGTGACATGTCAACCACCCTTGCCACGAGAGGGGCCCCTTCTGCTGCCTCCATCTCCATCCTCTTCTAGTGGGCTTCATATCCTTACATTGACCACAGAAGGGAAAACCGTAGTTGGGCCACCAGATAATAATCTACTAGGTTAGGGGGTGCTTTGCCTCCTGTAGATTTGTCTGAGGACATAACTGAAGCTTTTATTTGGGGCCTCCTTGGGGCCCATATATTGTGTAAAATGATCCCCTGCCAAGACTTAAACTGGATTTATGGGATCCTCAAAGCCAGACACTGAAATAAATACAAAAACCTGGACAAAACACTCATGGTCACCGACTGTATGCGTGAATACATGGGGAAATTTAAAAGTTTCCATCTGGCAATATCTTGACGGACCTGTTTAAGCAGAGAGCCAAAATTAACATCAAATAATTTATTTAAATTCTTAGGGATATAAATCCCCAAGTACTTAACTTTGGAGGCACCCCAGTTTAGGGGTAGAAGTTGTGTAATTTCAGGGAATGGGCTATAGTGAAAACTGATTACTTCTGTTTTGGTTTTATTCAAACTATATCTGGAATGATGACCAAATTCTTCCAACAGTGTCCAGACCTGAGGTATTGAGGTTTCTGGTTGGACAAGGTTCAAGAGAACATAGTCAGCATATAACGATATTTTATGTTCCGTGTCCTCCATCCTCACCTCATTTATGCATGAATCACTTTTTATGGCTTTGGCCAAGGGTTCAATGCAAATGGCAAATAACATAAGGGATAAAGGACAGCCCTGTCTAGTGCCCCTACCTAGACTGAACCTGTCTGAGATGCCCCTGTTAACTCTGACGCACACCTGTGGGCCTGCATGTAAAGCTTTAAGACCAGTGATGAATTGTTGCAGGAAGCCCAGTTGTTCTAATATCAAAAAGAGGAAATTCCAGGAGACCTTGTTGAAAGCTTTCTCTGCATCCAAACTCATCAGGCAGGCAGGTGTGCATGTACGGTTAATGTTATTTATGATATTAATAGTTTGTCTAACATTATCGGGTGCTTGTCTCCCTGCCACAAACCCCGTCTCATCCATGTTGACTATTTGTGGAAGAAATGTCTTGAGTCTTTCGGCTAGAATAGCCGTGAACAACTTATAGTCCACATTAAGGAGGGATATAGGCTGGTAGGACCCACACTCGGTGGGGTCCTTCCCTGCTTTATGGAGAACTGTTATAGTGGCATAGTTCCATGAGGGCAGGACCGCCCCTCCCTTTCTCTCCATATTGCATGATATGTGTCTCCCAGTAAAGGGGTCACCTCCTTAATAAAAACTTTATAAAATTCCCCTCCGAATCCATCCAGCCCAGGACATTTCCCAGCTTTAATATTTTGTATGGCACTGTTGATTTCAGAATGGGAAATGCCAACCATCAGGGCCTCCCCCTGTTCCCTGGTTAGAGTGGATAGGTTCAACGTCTGAAGGAAGCATTGTTCATCCGAGGGCGTAGTTTACTGCTGGGACTGGTAAAGTGTCTGATAGTATGAGACAAAGGCCTTGGCAATCCAATCTCCCTCATAAATCAGCTGGCCCAATCTAGGATGCTTGATTTTGTGATATAAGACTTGGCAGACTGCTGTTTCAGATGGTATGCCAAACATTTTGGCACCCGAGGGCCCCCCTCATAATACCTCTGTTTAAGGTAACAGAGGGCTTTTTCAATCTCTACATTTAGCAAAGTCTGAATTTTAATTTTTTCCTTTTTAAGTTCTGCTCTGTTTGTCCCATTTTTGCTTTTGTTGAGTCTCTAGTGATTTTAGTTGACTCACGACGGAGTCAATCTGACGAAGCCGCTCCCTTTTTTTATATGCATTGAGATGGAGATCAGCTTGCCCTGGCCACTACCTTCACCGTATCCCATAAGATCTGTGGGGAAATATCCTGGTTTGCAGTTAATCTCCACAACCTGTTTGATTGTGTCCCGAATTGCTGAGACTGTCTCCTTGCCCCTTAGAAGGGAGACATTAAGTCTCCAATGTGTATTTTTCTTGGGGAGCAAAAGATCAATCTCCACAAACACTGATTTGTGGTCTGAATATGTGGCAGAGCCCACCCACATGGGATCCACGACGGGTGTTGGACAAATTTCTCGTCGAACACCCCAACAGCAAAACGGGCAGGTTGACTGCATTTAGCAGTCGGCTGCCAGTTTCTCAGCATACAAATTGTTTTCTTCAGAAGGCTTTGCCCCCGAACCCCCCACGTGGGGGCTGTACCGCACACCCCCACTAAGAATTATCAACCCGAAATGAGCTGATTCAGGGGGTGCAGGACTCCCGACAGACAGTGCCCAGTTCCAGTGGGTCCCCTAAAGTGGCATGGCACTGTAGTTGCTGTGGGGAACCTCGCTGTTGAACTGTCGCTGTCGGGTGGGTATACCCCTACATGGATATAAACAAGAACTGGTCCTTGAAGTGGGTAAAAAAAATGGTCTAATCTGGAATATATTTTAAATCTAGGTGAGTAGTATGTGAAATCGTTGGCATTTGGATATTTCTCCTGCCACACATCAGCAAAACCCAAACCTGACAACAATTTTGAAAACCGTTTAGCTATTTTACTCCTGCCTCTGGGGATCTTTGAGGTTGTGTCCAGGTTTCTGTTAAGCATTAGATTCCAATCCCCTCCCGTGATAACCAGGCCCTTCGCCTTTTCCACTATCAGATGGATTAAGTCTGAATAAAAGTAATTTGGGATCCTGGTGGGGCATAGACATTTACTAGTATGATCCATGTACTCTGTACCCTACCTGTTACCATGATGTACCTTGCACCTGGGTCCATCAGTATCTCTTCTTCTTCAAAAGGCAAATCTGCCTCCAGAAGAATAGCTACCCCTCTTTTTTCCCCCCTCTCCAGAGAGGTTTAGTATATCGTGGGGAAAGCTTTTAATTTAAGCTTTAACACCTCCCCAGGAGAGAGGTGGGTCTCCTGAAGGAAGCTGACCGAACATTTCTGTTGTTTGAGAAACTTCAAAATCTGTTTCCTTTTAATGGGTTATTAATCCCATTAATATTGTATGTGACTGTGTTTAACCTAGGGTGAGCCATTTTTGGTATCCCAGGAGATTAATGGTTGTTCAAAAGCCATTCTTGCAAAATTCTCATCACTGAATATCTGCTTTCCTGTGAAAGCTGGAATGTACCCCAACTTGAAACTAGTTCCATATAACCAATCACAAACCCTTCCCATTTCACTAATCGCTAAGAGCAACAACATCTGTGAGACGCTGGGCACAAATCACACCCTTGTCTCAAACTCAATAGAGTAGGAGGATATCAACTCTCCCCTACTGCTTAGTTGAGCTATGAATACAAACCTTCAATATAACAGACCCAAAACACCGAATCAAAACCAGAGAAATTAAGGTGTTCAGGATTATGAATTTTAACTTCCTAGGTCGAGCTGGGACACCTATGCTCGAATGATGCCTCTTTAGAGGCACCAGTGCTCCCTGTTAGTACAGGGAGAAACCGCAGTCCAGAATCAAGTAGGACATATCCCACAGTCCTCACAGCTAAAGCCTTCGTCAGCTGGTGTCTGGCCAGCTAGAAAGTGAAAGATGACAGTCCATGACATATATTCCTGCCCCCAATCTTTTTAATTATTGCTATATATCTGAAGCATACTACTACATAACCTTATTGAAAGTGGAGGTCACTCTCAAAGGGACAGCTTACAAATATAAGCAAAGACATGGATCCAGTGGGGCACTATACCATGTTATCAACAGGGGCCCGGTCTTTCTACAGCCAGCTTTTAATATCAGGCCATCTCATTCCTGCATGTCCCCATTAATTAGTAACACAGTTTCATGTTTTCTATGGGGAAAGGAGAGGATATACATTTCTATTTAGTATTTTGATATCCCCACCTAAATGGCCCCCGTTCAGACCCCAAGAAATCCAACTTTTAGTTTAGTATTAACCCTTGTGAATAGTTAGCAAAAGGATCTATATGTCCCAAACAGCTGAGGAGACCTCAGATTAAATACTAGAATCCCAGACAGACGAAGGTAAAAGTTACACAGCCTCAGGCACTCTGCATATATTTAAGTGTTCATTCCTTCAGCTTCTTCTTCTACGGCAGTTTCATCCACTGGGTCCGAGGATCAGGTCTGTCGCAGTATCTCCTCTATCTGTATCTGGGAGCCATATGTCTTTATGAGAGCTCCAAGGTCCGATCGCAACGTGGCTGGACAGTTTTTCTGAGGGCCCCCCTGTCTCATGACTCCTTTGCGTGCTACAGTCCACGCAGATCGCAAAAGTTCTTTCTCAAGTTGCTCCTTAAGAAGTGGAGGTGTTTCAATACCCAGATCCTTCAGGAAGCTGCAAATAAGTCTGCAAAGGTACGGGGTGTCTTGTTCCGTTTCTATTCGCAGTCGAGATGAATAGAGCATCTGCACCTTAAATCTGCCTAGCCCTCAGCTGTTTCAGAATGGGTCACACCACTCAGTGGCTCTCCTGAACTGCCGTGATGTAATCATTATCTAAATTCCGACTATTTTGTTGAAATTTTAACTCTCTCTGTCTCCATGCTCTCTGCAGAAGTTCCTCCTTTGTTGCATATGAGGACATTTTAAAGACAAAGGACCTTGGCCAAGCTCCTGCATTAGGCCATGGCCCTAGGGATTTGTGTGCTCGGTCTACTGACAAATCAAAGTCGGCTGGCAGTTGCAAGGTCGACCGGAGCAGTTCCTGAATAAAGCTTATGATACTTGGAGCTTCCTGTTCGGCTCCCTCTGGTACCCCATACAGACAGAGGTTCTGTCACTGACTGCGGCTCTCCAGATAATCCAGATGATAGGTCAGCTCCCTCTCTCTTGCCATCAGATAGAGTATAAGATGATCATGGTGGTCCACCTGTTCTGTTACTATAGTGAACCCCAGTTCTAGTCGATCTGCGCGATGTTCTATTTTTTCAAAGTCCGTTTTAAGGCCCGTAAGTGTTTGGTCTATCTCATTGACCATTTTAGCTCTCTGCATGGTTGTTGCTACTGGATCAGACCATTCTTCTGGAGGCTCGGCCCATGGTGCCATGCCAGGCTCCCCTTCTGCTGCGTCCACTGGGAAGCACTGTTTATCTTGCTGTAACATTCCTTTCAGCTTCTGTACCGGTGTATCTGAATTCTTTTGTGTAAGAGCTTTAGATCTAGTGCCCTTTGCCAATGAATTCATTGTGATGGTGGTAGATGTAGTTTGATGAAGATCAAGTCACCAGAAGTCCTGGGTACATCTCTTGATGTGGCAAGTTTTGCTCAGTCAGATGTATGGATTCTGAGATACAGATAGTGCAAACACCTTAAAAGTCACAATTTTTTGCAGTTTTTTCCTCATCGCCTTGCATCCAGACAGTGTGGAATTTTCATGTGAGTTTTTTATGGTAGATACAGCTTGGGTAACAGAACTGCCTTGCATTTGTTTGGTGGCAAAAATATTAACCTGTTGCAAAGTTATTCAGTTTTAAGTTCCCATTATTTCCTATGGGAAGATTACTTTCCAAGACAGAGCTAAAAAGTTGACAAAGGATTTTATTCTCGTGAAAAAAGAGTCTGTCTCGCAAGACACATTCCTTTTTTTGTGAGAATAAAATCCTTTCTCGTGAGAGAAAAATCCTTTTTCATGAGCCGCCATCTTGTTTCTGTTTTTTCTTAAGAAACAATTTTCTAAAGCAGCAAAAATGACATCCTGAAGAGAGAGACCACCACACCTACAGTAGCTGGCCTATCGGGTCCCCGTTAGGTGCAATCTGCACTTCAAAGTTAGAAATATGCCCTTAAAATGTTTTTTTTTATATGTATAATAAATCCTTTGTCGTGACTGCGTGATATGAAAAAAGATTCCTTTTTTGTATCACGAGTCATGAAAACGGATCCTTTTTCATTACTCGAGAATCATTGCTTGTCCCTTTCATTGCCCACCCCAGTACTCTACTGTTTTTTTCCTGGTGTCTACTGGCCCCTCACCCACCCTCCAGTACCCCTGCCCCTTCATTTCCCTGGTGTTTAGTGGCACCCCCACCCTCCAATTGCTGTCTCTGTAATAAAAATAATTTCCCTGGTGTCTAGTGGGACCCCGCAAATGCCATGCCCATAATATAACTAATTTCCCTGGTGTCTAGTGGCACCCCACCCTCTGATCACTACCCCAATGTTTCCCTGGTGTCTAGTTGCACCCCCTACTCGTACATCATTGTCCCAATATATCCCTGATGTCTAGTGGCACCTCTCATCCTCTGATCACCATCCCCTACTCCCTTGTTTATTTATTTATATAGAATCTGACACCAGGATGCCCACCACCAGTGTTGGATGCCCCCCTCCCCCCACAGCCTGTTGTTTTATTTATTGACCGACATCAGGGTGCCCAATCCCTATGTCGGCATTTAGAACCCCCCTCAAGCAGTGCTGCCCAGTGTCCCAAAATACTTTATTAATGAAATCCTGTAAAAAGAAAAGGTTCTATGTGATAACAGTGAAAGTTCAAAGGCAATTGCCATTATCAAGAAGTCAAGAGTGCGAAATTTATTTTCAGCACTCTGACACCCCAGTGCACAGCAAAATGGCTCTGGAGACTTACTTTTTTAATGTTTTATGTGGGGAGCTGTGCCCTCCATACCCCCCCATGAGGGGCTTCACCCCCACACACCCCCTACTAAAGGATTCTCAACTCCAGGGGGGTGCATATCAGGGAGGTGAAAACATTAACAAAATAAAAGGTTTGGGCCAGACGCAACAAAAATGCACCAGCACCCAGACCCAAACCCAGTACCCCACTGACCAGCACCAGCAACCCAGCCACCACACCACAGGATTGGCTGGGCAACCCACCGTGGCAAAATTCCTCACATCCCCTCCCACCCCTCGCTGTGCATGCTCACTCCCCCCAGCGCATGTACGTATAGTGCCATCTCGTCACTATATTCACCGACCCCCCATCTGGCTGCCCTACCCTACCATAGCCCTCAAGAGATGCGCTGGGGAGTGGATCACTGTTATTGTCGGTGCCCTTTCCCCATCGCTTTCAACATGGTATACCAAAGAAAACAGTTCCCCAATGTCTCTTTTTTAAACTTGAAAAAGAAAATGGTCCTTTGTCATCCCCTGCCATCCCTCCCCCATCCTGACCCTCCCACTGAGCACCCACCACCCCACCCTTACCCTGTACTTACCACTGGAGGTTGTGAGCTGTCATCTTCTGTGGACCGAGACATGTCTGCACTCTTCAAAGCTGAACCGTGAACTGTGGAATAAAGGTAAGTGCCGTATAATATATTTCAATGGCACCTTGAACTTATGTTCATAAGTTTGCCATTTGTTTTACTTTTTTCACCAAATTTTCAACATGGTCTTTTTGGGACTCCACCTCATGAACATTGCAGCTGTCATTTTCTTAATTGGGCCTAGAAGGTGATTTCACAGTCGCTGCACAAAATCCCCTTTCAGGACTAAATAATGAAATTTCACCACCAGTGTTCATGAAGAGAGGTCCCAAAACAGCCAGGTTGAAAATTTGGTATCAAAAACTCCTAAAAATTGCAGAGTTATGTGCAATTGTTGAAATTTTTCTATGCATGTGCATAACTTTGGTAATTTTCAATATTTTGACTCCAAATTTTCAACATAGCCATTTTTGCACACCACCTCATGAACAGTACAGCTGTCATTTGTTAGGCTTCAGAAGCCCAAGGTACACTCCACACCTGCTCTCCTGCCTGGTTTGGGAGGATGGGGTGTTAGGGAAACTCTAATGCCTAATTTCCCAACTTGTGTCACTTTGACCCTAACTGGAGCATTAATTAAGTTTTTTGCAACTTATATTATAGGGGTGCATTAGCGGAGGGCCCTGTTTTTGGTTGGTACAGCACTTCACTGTTAAATCTCAATTTTTACACCTTAATAACTTTGACGTTTTTTGACAAAATAGCCCAAAATTTGGCATGCACAGTCATTCTGCCAGTGTCTCAAGATTTGGAAAGCTTTGTGACAGCATCTTGTATGGTTTTTGAGATATAAAGTGGTGAAAAACAGTAAAAATGACTTTTTTCCCCATGGGTTAACATGGGATTTTTTTGCCATCATCTACAGCCCACACGGAATGAAAAATTCATCTGTAATTTTTATGGGTGATGGGGCATGTGCCAGGGGTGTGCCTTTGGGTGGTATGGTGAAAAAATACATTACCATTTTTGAATTATAACGATTTTTGTGACAGCCGCCAAACAGGCAGGTAAATGAAAACAGTTTGAACAGTACATAACAGTTAGAGCAGTTAATTTACTGGCCCTGCTCAAAGAAAATACTGTTTGTGCTGTCAGCCATCTTGTTTTTCTAACAATTTACAAAATAGTGTTTTACACAACTGCTGCATGGTAAGGACAGCACAACACCTGTATTCAGGGGTTCAGTTAAATAATTTTTAGTAGACGTCTAAAACTTCCATGAGTCAAAATCTGGAAGTCATTTAAATTTTTTGGAAGTCAAAATACTTCCATGATCCTACTCATGGAAGTCAATATTCTTGGAAGGACCAGTTTTTGGTTGTTAATACAATACATTAGTGGTACAATACAATTTATTTTAGAAAAATCCATAATTTCTCACTTCCATGCCTGCAATTTTGGAAGTCATCTAATTTTTGGTTTTACATCTGGAAGTCAATGACTTCATCCCCCTTTATTTTGAAAGTTTTTGTCTTATTTTTGGAAGTCAAATACTCCAAAAATGGAGTTATCTGAACCCCTGCCTGTATTTAGGTCTCAGTAATATGCTTAGTTGGATGTTTGTTTTAAAATTAGCATATCTTCATGGCAATATGTGTTTTTTTACTGAAAAGCAAGCCCCCCCATCACTTACTAAGTAATTACCATTCGATTTATTTACTGTTTGGACTTTACTGTTCGAACAGTAAATAACCATTTGCACTCATTAATAGTTCAATCTTTGCTGTTTGAACAGCAGAATTCCAATTTCTGGTAGTCCCCTACATTGAAGAATAATCAGCATTTATATAGCGCTTTTCATACACACTGTATCCCAAAGCACTTTACAAGCAAATGCCAGCCTGGTAGTGAAGCAACTAAGCATCCAGTGGCAGCCATATCGCACATCATTGGTAGTACAGTGGTTCCTCCCCCTTCCCATTCTCCAATCCCCATCCCTAATGTTATAAAATGTACCCCTGGTAGTCCAGTGGTCCCTCCCCCCTCTCCCTTTTCTCCGATCGCCGTCCCCAACTCTCGGAGCTCTCTCTGATTTGACCCCTTGCTCCTGCCTCCAGTGAAACTGATGAAAAAATGTGCATTAATTGCTATAAGGGAACCTCCCTTACTCAGGGTGCCATAACATATCATGGTAGCACTGGACAACTGCTCTTGATCAAAAATGTGTAATGTAACCTATGTCAACAATGTCATTCAGTGCAGTATTGAAAACAAATGTGAAATTGTGAAACATACTGTATTATCTGTGTAACTAAAGTTTTTTTGTAGGGGTGTGGGTAACCAATATATTTAAATTCTGCAGTCACAAAATAGGGTATTAAGAGAGATTTGAAACTTCAGATTCCTAAGAGGACAGGATGTGTTTTAACTGAATGTCAGATGTGAGAGCATGTAGAAGTACACAGTTTGTTAGTTACTGCTGTCAGTTCTGCTTCTAATTCACTGTCTGCATATGAATGATCAAAGCTAGGAGCTTATGTGTGGCAAGATGGTCAAAACTGACACATATGGGCAAGAATTCACAATATGTTACCCCATGTCAGAGGGGAACACCACCAAAAGGGGGCTGAAGGGTCTGTGAATGCAAACATGTCAGAAGGAGGTAGACGCAGTATGGAGATCCCCTCAAGGGTGGAGGGCTGTGGGACTTCTGGTTGGGACACCTGTCTAATGGTAGCCTAAACAGTGAGCTCCGCCAATCGACTTAACAATCCACGGGCATCCAAACCCTAACCCACCATCCTGTCAACTAAAAGAAGAATCTCGGATTATCTGATGCCTCCAAAACATCAATGGAGGGATAATTCTACGAACCAAGCAAGTAAAAGCTCAAAAATGCCAGTTTCGGTCGACACCGAGAAGGCCTTGGAATCCCTGAGTCTCACGCCCGGGCAAACATAGAAGCCCCACGGGAGGAATCTGAATGCAGGATCACATCTAAAGAACTTTGCCAAACCCTGAAACAAAGTAACCAGACACTCCAGCGATTAGAAGCTAAGGTTTCAGATCAATGTACAGAAATTACCACATTAACCAAGCGAGCTGAGGAAATTGAGGAAATTTTAACGGACTATACCACCACCACCGATGTACATAACAAAGCCCTCCTGGACTGGCATCATCACTCTCAACAACTCAAAGCATGCCTAGAAGAACTAGAGAACAGAAATAGGAGGAATAACTTCCTGATTCATGGGCTTCCTGAGGTCACTGAGACTGGTGCAATGACCTCTTTCATTGACTCATTTCTTCATGAGATTCTCAATCTCCCTCCAAAGCTCTTAACATAATTCGAGCGCACAGATCCCTGATCCCAAAACCCCAGGACCTGAAGTGAAACCACGCTCAGTAGTTCTGACTTTCCTGGACTATAGAGTAAAAGAAGAGATTTTACAATTGGCATGGTCAAAAAAAGTGATTCATTTTGGGGACACTCAGTTATATTTGGACCACGATTTTACACCACAGTTGCTCTCCCAGAGAGAAAAGTACTCACAGTGGTTAAACAATTACAGCAGCAGAATATCAGGGCTTTCGTTGAGTATCCAGCATGCCTAAAGGTCCAGCTGGCTGAAGGTACGAGACGTTTTCCAGATCTGCAAGCAGCGGGGGACTTCTTGATTTCGGTGGGCATACAGCCCCAGGGTGAGGAGGCCAATCTACCACAATGCAGGCAGTTGGAGACCAGGGACTGGGCCTACAGTGGAACTGAAAGACAGGGCACAAAGGGCAACACAATCGCTTATGTCTTGTGGGACTCTCTACGCAGTAAAAAACACTCGAGAGGGCTGAATAAGGAGCCAACACAGGCCTAGTTTGAAACGGATCGAGGGGACACTGCCATTGAAGAAGCGAACTCCCAAACTACCTGATCAGTTTCAGGCATAGTATCCCTTACTCACTTGCTTTTAGTGATCTCTCCAGACTTGATTCTATGGGGACACATGTTGAAATAGTCTCAGAGTCTTTAAAGGGTTGCAGAGAAGACCCTCTTTTAAAACAGAGGACAGAATGTTTAATTGGACACATTCTATAATGACAGGATATACTTGTTGTTAAAATATACCTCTTGGTATCTACATAGCCCATGGTCTGATGGTTTGTGGGGGCACGGCTGCCTCTTTGGGGGGATCAGGTGGGCCCGGGGGCATACTGGATCTGCTGGGAGCAGGTAGAGAAGCCATACCTAGATTTTACACTTCCCCCATATATTTTGGAAGAGCTAATAGATTCATAGATTCATAGAAGTATGACGGCAGAAAAGGACCAAACTAGGCCCACCAAGTCTACCCATTTGCCCAGCTATCTGCTTGGACCTGTGCCTCCCCACCTTAACACTCCCATGTGGTTGTCCCATACTCTTTTGAATCCCTCCATTGTTTCCTCTCCAACAACTGCCTCTGGGAGTCTGTTCCACTTTTCTACCACTCTCTCTGTGTAATAGTATTTTCTAATGTTACTCCTGAACTGCCCTCCCTCCACCTGCAGGCCATGCCCCCTTGTCCTCGGTTTTCCTTTCATCTTGAAGATGCTCCCCCCGGCACTCTGTTTATACCCTTAAGGTACTTGAAAGTCTCGATCATGTCCCCCTTCTCCCTCCTCTGCTCCAGGGAGTACATGTTCAGATCTCTCAACCTTTCTTCATAGGATAGGTGGCCTAACCCTTTTACCATTTTTGTCGCTCTCTTCTGAACCCTCTCTATCCTCCCCACATCCTTCCTGAGGCATGGCCTCCAGAACTGGACTCGGTACATAGAAACATAGAAACATAGACTTTGACGGCAGATAAGGACCGCTTGACCCACCTAGTCTGCCCGTACTCCAAGTGTGGTCTAACTAAATAGGTGTACAAGGGTACTATGACCTCCCTATTCCTACTGGTGATCCCCCTTCCGATACATCCCAGCATTCCACTCCCCCGGCCACTGTCCTCCCACACTGCCCTTCCACCTTCAGGTCCCCAGATATTATGATGCCTAGGTCCCTTTCTTGTTCTGTCTCCTCCAGATATCTTCCCCCAATACAGTACCCTGCCTTCTGATTTCTGTAGCCCAGATGCATGATTTTACATTTTTCTGTATTGAATTCAAGCTGCCACCTTTTTGACCATGCCTCAAGTCTCCTCAAGTCTCTCTGCATTTGTTCCACCCCTTCCTCCGTGTCCACCCTATTGTAGATTTTGATATCATCCACAAACATACTCACACACCCCTCAAGGCTCTCCATGACGTCCCCAATGAATATATTGAACAGTAGGGGCCCCAACACCGATCTCTGAGGGACCCCGCTCATGACCTTGCCCTTCCTGGATGCCACCCCATTTATTATGACCCTCTGCCTCCTTTTTAACCAGCAAGCTTCCCACCCATTTGACTACCCTCTGCTCCATCCCCAGTCCTGCCATTTTACACAGCAGCCTCCCATAGGGCACTGAGTCAAACGCCTTTATGAAATCCAAATAAGCTACATCTACCGCTCTACCTTGATCTATTTCCTTGGTGACCCCGTCAAAAAACTCTATCAAATTTGTTTGACAGGTTCAGCCCCTAGTAAACCCATGTTGTCTTGGATTCATCAGGCCGTTTGTCTCCAGGTAGCTGGTGATCCTGCCTTTTACTAGCTTCTCCATGAGCTTGCCTACCACTGATGTCAAGCTCACAAGCCTGTAACTTCCCACTTCCTCCCTCCCTCCCCCCTTATGCAGAGGGACCACATTTGCCTGCCTCCTCCAGTCCTCAGGCACCACCCCCATTTCCAGGGACCGACTGAAGAGTGCAGTCAAGGGTACCGCCAATACCTCCTTTAGCTCCCTTAACACTGTTGGGTGCATCCCATCTGGCCCCATTGCCCTGTCCACCTTCATGCAGCCCAGTTCTTCCAATATTTCCTCCATGAGAAATGGCCTCATCTCCACCCCTTCCAGCCATTTAATTTCCTGCTCTGCTGCCTTCTTCTCCTTCTTCCTCCCTCTTGAACACAGAGCAAAAATAGATGTTTAGTAGGTCTGCCTTTTCTCTGTCTCTTTGTAGCGCCTCCCCTCTTTTGTTCTTAACTGGAAATCCCTGCCTAGTCTTTACTCTTTTCATTTTACATAACGAAAGAGTCTTATCCCCTTTTGACCACTCTGGCTATTACGCATCTGTCTGTGCCTTTGCCCTCCTTACCTCTACCCTGGCTTCTCTCTGGCTCGCCTGGTATTTTACCCAGTTCGCTTCCGTTTGAGTTGTCTTGAACCTCTTAAAGGCTTTCCTTTTTGTCCTTACCTTTTCTGCTACTTCCCTCGTATACCACAGAGGTTTTCTCCTCCTCTTATTTTTACTCTGTCTCTTGGCACAGACATCAGTGACCCCGACAATAGCTTCCTTTATCCTCCCCCACTTTGCCTCCACCTCCATCACTCCCACACCTCCTGTAATGCCCTCGCCACTATTTCCCCCATTCTTCTGAAGTCCATCCTCCTGAAATCCAGGACCTTTAACCTAGACTGGTGAACCTCTGCAGTGTTTCTCATTTTAAACCTGACCGTATTGTGGTCACTTATACCGAGATGTTCTCCCACCGATAGCTCTTCCACCCTTTCTCCATTTTTCAGGACTAGATCAAGAGTAGCTCCTGCCCTGGTTGGCTCCCTGACCAGTTGATTTAGGAGGGCCAACTGCAGGAAGTCCAATATTTCCCTGCTGCTGCTTGAAGCCTCCGAAAGGGTGTTCCAGTCTATGTCTGTGAGTTTAGATCCCCCATCAGCACCACCTCCCCTTCCTGCTATTTTCACAAACTCGTCGGCCATACTTCTATCTGTAGATTCGTGCTGCACTGGGGATCTATACACCACCCCCATATGCACTGACTCCCCCTTCTCCACCGCCAAAGAGACCCAGAGTCCTTCTGCCTCTCCCCACTTACCCTGCAACTCTGATGCTCTGATACCCTCCTTTACATAAGTGCAACCCCCTTCCCTCCCTGTCCTTTCTGAACAATTTGTACCCTGGTATCTCCATTTCCCATGCCTGCTGCTGGTAGCACCACGTTTCTGTTACCCCCACTATGTCAAGGCCCTCCTGTGCCATTTTGCCATTAGATCAGGGATCTTTCTACCCAGACTTCTGGCATTCGCACACATAACCCTCCATGCCCCTCTCTCCTCCTTTCCTATATGTTCCTCCCCTTTACCCTCTTGCTGTGTGTGTAGGGCTTTCTGCTCCCCCCCTGCCACCTGCCTCAATAGCCGGGCTTTTCCTGCCCTCCCCTTGTTTAGTTTAAATGGTAGCGCCTGTCCACTAATCATCCAGTTTACATTTAGGTTGTCTTCTCCTCCCCATTTAGAGTGCAGCCTATCCGGGGCATATAGGCTCGTGTCACTCCATGTTGACCCCCAATCTCCTATCACACCATACCCCTTCTGGGCACACCAACCTACAAGCCAATCATTGAATTCCTCAATATTTTGCCTTACCTCCATGCTGGCCCTTAGCATGGGTAGCACCTCTGAGAAGGACAGGGATTTGAATTCTGAATCGCTGCAGAACCTTGCTAGCACCACAAACCTGGCCTGCACCTCCATCACGCTGCTCTTTGCAAGGTCGTTTGTGCCTAGGTGGAAGATCAGATGCATTTTCTTATCCATTTCCCTCCCCCTAGAGGGGACCCAATGGACAACTTTGGCAGCCATCATAACTGGCAGGCACTCCACCCATATTTTTTTCCCCTCTCTCTTCCCTTCTCCCCCATGTAACCCCTTTTATAATAGAGTCCCCCACTATTAAGAGTCTATCCCCTTTTTCCTCCTGGACACCCCTCACTGCTGCCATTCTTCTCCTCTTTTCCAATTTCTTCTCCTCCATCCCCTTGCTTTCTCCCCCCCGAAACTACCTGAGGCTTCCTCCTCTCATCCTCCATCTGTACCCTTCCCTGTGCCACTTCCTGGTTCTCTGGTTTCTCCATGCCGCCCTTTCCCTCCTCTGATGCTTTTCGATTCTCACTTTCTCCAACCTGCTCTTCTCCCTCACACAAATCATGGTTTTCTGGCACTTCTATTGTGCTGTCCTTCCTTGTGCTTTGCTCCCTTTGATCTCCCTCCCCCCATGCTTTTCCTTCTACCCCGACCTTTATTGCCGAGCCCTGCTCCACTTCCCTTCCTGCCGAAGCTCCTTTTCCTGATGTCCCCGCTTCTTGCCTGTTTTTTTTCCACCAAACTTCCTCCTTTCCCTTTCTTATCTGTTCATGCGCCTCTCTCCCCGGTCCCCTTTCTACTGATCCTGGGTCCCCACTCCTCCTGCTACCCTCTGACCTCTTCCCGTACCACCCCTCTCTCTCTCTCTGGTCTCCCGTGACCCCCCCTCCTCCCCTCGCCTGGTGTTACGGGCACGCCCGCCTTCTGGGCTCCTCCTGCCAGGCTGCCCCTGTTCCCACAGCCAACATCCAGTTCCTCCCCTTGTGCTTGAGGTTTCACCCCCCTGTGTATGTTTGCAGGCCATCCCATATCCCTTCCTTTTCCACTCTACTAGCTGTCTCCGAAGTCCTTCCACTTCCTCCCCTAGCTTTACCAGCTGGTGGCATACTGGGCAACCTCCAAACTTCCAAGCCCAGTCTAGTACTATGGCTGCCCACACACCTACATCCAACCACCTCCCAAAGATGCCAGCTCTAGCAACTTGAGGCAAAGATTCCTATTCCGTTTAGTCATTGGTCACTCTCCCCTTTTAATAATACTATGCAAGCATTTCTGCTCCTATAATAGGTAGTTCCCTTTCTCCTAGCCTTTACAAACAACCACACATTATCAAGTTCCCGATTAAACTGTCCTTTTGTGCTCCTACTTTTTTTTTTTACTCTTACTGCTCTTGAATACAAAACCTCTATCAATGTCCTTTAAAATCTACTAAAGTCAGGCCCAATAACCCAAAATCAGGTACAACCCAAAGTCACATACAAAAAACCTCTCTCAATGTTCTTTAAAATCCACTAAAGTCAGGCCACTCCTTCCCCTAGGCTCCACACCCACTGCCTATTTAATAGAGGTCAGGGCCGGGGTGGGTGGTGTGAAAAGAAAAATACAGCTCCTTTGCAGCGTCTGCTGTGTGAGCAGCTGGGCCTGCCTTCTAAGCCCAGCCCTGATTCAAAAACTTTGTGTCCTCTCTCCCGATTGGCTGCCTCTCCTTAATTCCCCCTGGTCCGCTGCCGACTGCAGCAACCGGGAACTCCCGCTCGCCCTGCTCCTGCTGCCGATGCAGCACTGGCTCCTCTAATGGGGTGCTCTT
The DNA here is from genome assembly GCA_016271365.2 of Neoceratodus forsteri. Classification (NCBI taxonomy): domain Eukaryota; kingdom Metazoa; phylum Chordata; order Ceratodontiformes; family Ceratodontidae; genus Neoceratodus; species Neoceratodus forsteri. The sequence continues at coordinate 1,471,799,150 of CM057455.1, forward strand.
ACTTAAGTGGTGGTCATTGGGGCACAAGGAGCAAAGGTTTCAGCTAGATTGCAGGGGACTTATAGGGCCTTTATTGGTAACCTCCTCTGGGAAATCCTTGAGGCTGGGCCTCACTACGAGCAGATACCGTCTTTCTGTTTGGGGGGCTTGGCTCCAGGGCAATTTGGGGATGTGTTGCTGAGGTTCGGTCCCCAAAAACTGCTAAAGGTGCCTGTGGCTGTGCTTGGCAGATCTCCCACAACTAAATTGATAATTTACTAATTTGATAAATACAGGGGCTATCAGCTGATTGATACACAGAATTCACATTTATTTGGCTTCCCTGTTCGGGCCTGCGGGTGGATGGGAGCTCCTCATGGGGCCTGCTTAACGGTTCCTCTGATGGGCAGTGACTGCATTCCCTGTTACTCCCTTGCCAGGGACCAGGATTTAGTAGAGTAGGTTCATATAGTTTTATATTGCATAAGTCGATTGGCCTACAGTTTCTTATGTTAGTGATAGAAACAACCTGATTAAGTAACACTCTTACCGTATAGGCAGGGTGTCCTTTCTATAGGAATGTCAAGGGCGGTTTGGGCTCACGATTTTTATAGTTGGCTTAACTGCTGACACTCACTGCAAGGAGCTAATAATATTTAACGTCATTTCAGCTGTAGGGGGGAGCCCTCCATTTGGAGAGCATAAATATTTCCCCCCTCTTAATTCCCTTTCCACAGTAGGGAAAGGAGTTCAGACAAAGATCCTATAAACCTGGATCTTCTACATAGGAAGTCATTTTATGTTAGATCATAAAGGTTTTTGCCCAGTTGGCAATGATGATTGTCATTTAGTTAATAAGTTGCTAAAGGATGGAGACACACTGCGCTGTTTTTGGGGGAGGGGGAAATTGAAAGGGAGATTTGGGGAGCCTGTCTTAATTGGTGTTTAATTTCTTTTTGTTTTAAGCATAATGGCTAATTTAGGTACGTTGGTATGCACTTACAATGTAAATGGCCTTACAAGTCCAGTTAAACGCAGTAAGATCTTAGCTCAGCTTAAAAAGTCAGCAGCAGAATTTGTTCTTCTACAGGAAACCCATCTCTTGGAGAGAGAGAGAGAGAGAGAGAGCACAGTAAATTTCTGAAGCTGGGGTTTAGGGAGGTAGCTGTCTCCTCGTATAAAAAGGGTAGACGTAGAGGCTATGGTACTTATTCCACATAAGTCCCACTTTGAAAAATTTCCAGAAAAGGTGGATAAGGAGGGTAGATATGCCCTCATGAAGGGCAAACTTGAGGGGCAATTAATAACACTTGCTTTTGTGTATTTTCTACCGGATACCCCTTATGGGGACTATAGATCATTCTTCCTCCTCCTTCAGGAGTGGGCGGAGGGAGTCTTGGTATGTGGAGGAGACCTAAATTTAGCTTTTAACTCTGCCCTAGATACGACTTCCCAGATCCCAAGAAAGTCATATCAGGTGGCAAGAAGGGTCCATAAGTTGCTTGGAGAATTCGGTATTTTAGATATTTGGCGTTACTGTCGCCCGAAACAAAAGGACTACACCTACTTTTCTGCCACATATAATATGTACTCCAGATTGGACTACTTCTTGCTACCAAGAGACCAGATTTCTAGGGTACAAGATACTTGGATAGGGGACTTTGTCCTTTCAGATCACACTGCACTCTTCATGGGTTTGGATCTGGGAGGATTCAGAAGAAACACTTTTTGGAGACTTAATATCTCCTTGCTTAAGGACAAGGCAGTCAAAGATCAAATTTTAGACACATACCAATGTTTTTTAACAGAAAATGAGGGGCAGGACATGTCATGTACCACCTTATGGGATGCGGCCAAGGTTGTTCTCTGAGGGAAGTTTATACAGCTTGCTGTAAGGAAGAAGAGAGAGAGAGAGAGAGAGAGAGGGGAGATGTAGGACCCTTACTGAGCAAATCCAATTACTGGAGGGAAAGCAAAAACAGAAATACTCTAGAGCTGTTGCACAGCAGCTTAAGACTCTTAAAGGGGAATTGGGCCAAATATTAGATTATCAGGTGGAACAGAAATTGTTATTTTTAAAGCAGAAATATTATGAGGGTGGTCCAAGGTCACTTAGATTACTAGCCAGTAGATTGAGAGCACAAAGAGCTAGGGCCACAATCACGAATTTGTGGCATCCGGGACATCAGAAAGTGGTATACAAAACAAATGAGATAGCTGAGACTTTTGGGGAGTTTTATGAACAATTATATCAAAAAGGACCCCCCACCTGATGGGAAGACTGAATTTTTCCTACATAACCTGAAATTACTAACCCTATCCCCAGTTCAGGCAAAAGCGCTGATGCTCCCAATATCGGCGGAGGAACTTAAAATGGAAGTGGGAGCCCTGAAGACAGGGAAATGCCCTGGGACAGACGGGCTCCCGGGGGAATTTTTTAAACGTTTTAGAGACCTGCTCCAGCCCCTTGTTTTGAGAGTATTCTCTGAGGTCTTGAAGGGCAGAGGCCTGGCTCCACCCTCCTGGGCCACAGCATTGATTTCGGTGATACCCAAGCCGGGAAAGGACCCCTCCAGATGTGCTTCTTATCGCCCAATTTCCCTCCTGAACACTAATTATAAGATCTTTTCATCCATTATGGCTAAAAGAATACAACAGTAGCTTCCCCACCTCATACAGTTAGACCAGAATGGATTTGTCCCGGCCAAACAAGCTCAGGATAACCTGAGATGCACCACTCACCTTATTGACCATATCAATAATTCAGCTATTCCAGCCCTATTAATGAGTCCTGACGCTGAAAAAGCATTTGATAGAGTTGATTGGAACTTTTTGGGGGTGGCCCTTTCCCGGTTTGGGTTCCCAGAGAATTTACACAATTAGTAAGCAAATTATATCACTCCACAACAGCTTATATTCGAACAAATGGCCACATTTCTAGACCTCTGAAACTCTGCAGAGGTACGAGACAGGGGTACCCTTTATCACCATTGCTTTTTGCATTATACATAGAACCTCTTGCTCAATCTATTAGGGAGAATGGAAACATAAAGGGAATAAGACTGAATGGCTTTGAGCATAAATAGGCTTTATATGCTGACGACACACTTATGTACTTTCCAGAACCTGACTCTTCTATCCCTGCCTTGTTTCAGCAGTTGGAGGAATTTTCCTCCCTCTCCAGATATAAACTGAACTGCTCTAAAACAGAGATACTTAGCTGCAATTATATCCCTTCCCTGGGTTTACGGAATAGATACCCCATGAGGTGGGACCTCGATCAGATGAGTTACCTTGGGATTAAGATTGGGATTAGCAACCACCGCTTTGGGAACTCAGTTATCCCCCTTTGATCACCCAGCTAAGGAAGGATGTTCAGAGGTGGACCCTTCTGCCCATATTTATATACTCTAAGACACAGGCATTGGAGATGAATGCCCTACCAAGGTTACTTAATTTGTTTCAACATGTGCCCTGGCTGGTCTCTCAGAAAAAGTTAAATATATGGCAGGGCATGTTTTTTAGATTCCTGAGGGCTAAAGACTGTCCTAGGATTTGCAGAGGCCTTTTATATGCCCCTCAGGCCCAGGGTGGTCTAGCTTTCCCTAACTTACAGGGCTACTGGGCTGCGGCCCAAATGCGGGTGGCACTCCTGTGGGGCAGCCCTGGCTTTGATTCTCATTGGGAAAGAATGGATCTGGCAGTTGAGACTGAGCTTCCTCTTCCTGCCATCCTATTTCAGAATGATGTCGGGCTACCAAAGACTTGTTTTAAAGGGACAAGGGCTGTCCTGGAGGGATGGAAGAGAGGCATAAACTGAGGTCCCATAAGACATCAGCTGTGGAAATTTTGGTGGTGGGTTTATGACCCTCTCTTCCCGGCTGCCACCTTAGATTCATGGTTCAAGCAGTGGCCCAGGAAAGGATTTCACTCTCCTTATCAGGTTTTATCTACAGATAACCCTATTTCTTTTGAGGCAGCCAGGCAGACATTCGGGCTTCTCCCATGAGATAATCTACAGTTCTACCAGATCAGAGATTATGTCCTTACTCTTCAGAAAACGTATGCCCGGCTGCAGGAGGAGGTGATGGACCCTCCCTTCCATGGCATTTGGTCATCAGGGGGTGGGAGAGGAGCCATATCCCTATTGTATCAAAGGTATTTACTAGATCTGACTCTATCCATTGAAAGACTTAAATGGGAAACGGACCTGGGGATCGCTCTTCCAGAGAAACAATGGGCTGGAGTGTGACATACTACATGGCGGACAACAGCGGCCCCTCTTTGGAGAGAATATGGCTGGAAGCTGAGTGCTAGGTACTTCCTTATTCCTGCACAGGTGGTGCACTATGCACCAACAGCTGGTTCGAACTGCTGGAGGGGATGTAGGTTCGCACCAGCTTCACAGGCCCATATTTTTTGGACATGTCAGATACTTAAGGAGTACTGGACAGATATAGAACATCATCTTAAGGAAATTTTCCAGTTTCAGTCCCCCTTGGGCCCTGAACATCTGGTTCTAGGTCTCAGACCGAAGGAGGTACAGGGAAGAGAGGCAACATACTTATGGTCGGTTCTTACGATAGCTGCTTTGAAGGCAATTACTAAGAAATGGGCACAGAGTGCTCACCCCCTCGTAGCAGACTGGAGGGATACAGTAGACAATATTCACTTAATGAAGAAGATTACATTCGGCCTTCACCAACAAACCCACTTATACCAAAACAGGTGGACCAGATGGCTCTTGTATGAGCCTAACTTACATCTAGTTACTTAACCAGGCACCATTGGGCCCCCTTTCCCCTCTCTCTCTCTCCCCTATCAAGAATTCTTAAAAATATGAAAAGAAACATATTTTTGTATTACTTTATTCAGTGCACTGAACAGTCTGTTAATATCTCCATCGAGTTGTAATAGATAAGAACAGTTGCAGTATTATTTGGTAGATCTCTGAGATCTTGTAGTTTAATTTAACTAGATCATCCTATGCTTTTATTCAGTAAAAAGCTACTGTGTAGGTACACACTGTGATGTCAACAAGATTTTTCTTATGTACCTATGTAACAGATGAATGATCTATATGTTTGGAAATGATGTATTAAGCCCCTTGGGGCCTACCACAATAAAGGAAGTATAAAAAAAAAAAAAAAGGTGGCGGGCTGTGGGATTTAAACTTTGTTCTTTTCCTTTTTTAATATATAAGTATATTCAGTTGAATCTGGAGGCGGGGGAGCATTTGTACATTTAAGGGGCTGATTTGCTAAGTGAGCACACTTAGCAGCAGGAAGGTTGCTTCTCAGGTTTTTGGGGCATTATTGTGTTCTGGGGAGTTAAAGACTTTAATTTGCAGGTACATACCTCATAACTTCCATTTGCAGGTTCTGTTTTCAACATTCTCGGAGGGACGCATTGGATTCTACAGTAACTCTTGTTAACTGTGGTGGTTTTTGAAAGTGGGCTGATAGTTTATTGTTTCCAAAACTTGAATGCCACAAAGGGAAGAGGTGACCAGTCTCTGGGCTGAGCTGGCAGGAATACTGAAGATCTTCACCCCCCACCCAGAGGCCACCATGTTCTCAGCCAGCACCCCAACGGATTCTTTGGCAAAGGGCTGGATGGATGGACTATGGTGGGCTCAGGGAGGCTCGGGGGGGTCCAAGGCACATCCCCAATCTTATCCAACTCAGAAATGCATATGTTGTCCTACAGGAGAGGAAGAGTCCTGAAAGGGAACCCAGAGTTGAGACCAAGGAGGATGTGCAGGTCATCCAGAAGAGAGACCGGGGGGGGTAAAAGAGAACCCAAGAGGAGGAGGAAGCTACTCCTGGTGGGGCACTCAATTGCCCAGGGCTTGGAACTGGGTACCAGAGCAGGGGAGGGGGAGGAGGTAAAGTGCCTTTTAGGAGGCATCACTAGAAAGGAGGGGAGAATGGATCCTGAAGATCTGTAAGGCAGTTGCTAGGAGGAGAGGCTGGAGGTTGTTGTCCACCTGGGAACAAATGACCTACCCAGTGAGAGGGTTAACACTGATGAGGTAAAGGAGGACTTCAGGTAGTTGGGAGGGAGCCTTGGACAAGTAGCAGACTCCTCAACTTTTTCTGAGGTGCTACCAGTCCAAGGCAATGGGGAGGCTAGGAATCACTGTATCAGAAGCTTCAATGAGTGGTTGAAGGACTGGTGCAGTGAGAGGGGATATGGCTTCCCTGGGGACTGGGGACTCGCCTGGAACAATGTGGCCCTGTACTCTGGGGATGGGCTATATCTGTTCAGGAAAGAGAAATCAGTCCTGAAAGAATGGTTTAAGTGCTTCCTTGCTGAGCATTTAAACTAGCCAAGGGGGGTAACCAACAGGAGCAGCCCACCCCCACAAGTCAGAGCAGACAGCAAGGATGAACAGGGAGGCAAGATGCAGGCAGTAACACCTATAACAGACATAAAGGGCAAAGCAGCAGAAAGAAAACAACTAAAAAAGGGGATCGGGGTTGGAGGGAGGAAGCAGAAAAGCAAAGGCATGAATAGTGGGAAGATACAGTAGGCAGCAAAACATGGAAGGCCATGGTTACAAATGCTCACAGCCTGAGAAATGAAATCTTAGACTTGGAGGCATTACCAGTGGAAGGAGACCTGGACATAGCAGCAATAACAAACTTGGTACACTGCAAATCATGGCTGTGACATAAATGTACTAGGGTATGCTCTTTTCCGGAGGGATAGGCGGAGTAAAAAAGGGGGGTAGCCATATACATTAGGGAGGGTATAAAGGCAACAGAAATACAAGGTAGGCAGGGGGACGCCAAGACACTGTGAGTCACCCTTGAGTCAGGCAAGGGCACAGCAATCCACACAGGGATGATCTAAAGGCCTCCAGTGCAAGAGGGGGAGGTAGACAGGCAGCTAGTGGAAGAAATACATGAGATGGCAGCAAAAGGGGAAGTACTGCTGCTGGGTGATTTCAGTATGCCCGATGTGGATTTAACCATCCCGGCAGCAGCTACAACCAGGAGCAGAGACATCTTGGACTCCACACAGGAGGCAGGCCTCAAGCAGCTAGTGCTAGATCCCACCAGAGACAGGGAACTTCTGGACCTACTACTGACAAATAGTGACAAAATCACAGAAGTCCAGGTTGAAGGTCACCTAGGGACCAGCGACCACCACATAGTGTGGTTTAGCTTGGAGACAGGGACATAGTCAAATCAAACAAAGGCTAGGGTCTCAGATTTCAGGAGGGCAGACTTTGAAAAGATGGGGAGGTGTATCAAGGAAGCACTGGTGAGGAGGAGGGAAGGGGGGGGTGAGGCTCAGTGGGAACACACAAAAGAAGCCATAGGGGAGGTAACAAACCAATGCACTAGGATGATAACCAAAGGCAAGAGATGGAGAAAAGCACTATGGTTCTCTAAAGCTGAGGCAGATAAGGTAAGGGCCAAAAGGGTGGGATTCAGGAAGTATAAAGGGGCTCAAAATGAAGAAGACAAGGAGGTGTACCTAAAGTGTCTAAGGGAAGCAGAGAAGGCTGTTAGGAGCACGAAGGTGCAGACTGAGGAATATAGAGCCAGCGTTAACCATTCTGGGCCCCTGTGCAGCCCCCTGTTGGGCCCCACCACTCCATTCCATGTGGGCCCCCCCACATCCAACATTTACACCTAACTCACCCTCCTGTCCTGTATTAATAAAGCAGTACCAGATCTGCTAGTTTAACCAGCATCTTTTAATTAGTGCCATTGATTGCACTGAATTATTTGACTTCACCATTGGAAAGGAATCTGACTGAGCCTGGAGCAAAAATTTAAGCAAGTACGGTACTACTACCATATTCATTTCTGTAAGGACAGGGACATCATCACTGAACACTCACACCTCCAATAATCCGATTTGCAAACAAGTTAAACAACTTAACTTTTCTGGAACTGTGAGTGAGACAGGATAGAGAGGATTATTGTGGGGAACCACTGGTAAGGTTGCCACCTGTCAGTTTTTTCACCTGGTGATCAGGTTTTCAGGGTCCTTATTAGGAAATCCAGTTTTGCTCTGTGCTGGTCAGGTTTTCGAGCCATTTTGAGTGCTCACATACCTATGAAACAGATTTTGTCATATCATTCATTGTTTCAGCTACATGACCAGGTAACAAACAAGTTCTCTTGTCAATATAACCCTTTATTTGTGAAAGCAGTCAACCTGGGAGGCATAAAGTATGGCAATGAACACCATTAGCCCTTACTTAAGTAAGCAACAATACTCAACAGGGTGGGTAGTATTGGGGAACACTGGACTGCCCAGGGGCATAATGAGGCCAGACATGGCAGGCAGAGGGCCTTATAGCCCCTGGAAGGTCTGGTATTCCCCATTACCACTCACCCTGAAGGGTATTACTGCGCCCAGAAAATCTGTGGCATTTTTGAATGGAATTTGTGAAAATTAAAAAAGAATGAAAAAACACTAAGTAAAAATTAGGTTTTCATGTTTTCCTTGTAAAGTAGTCCCCCTGTTTCTGAGCTGTTCCATGTCCTGTCATTCCGCCCCCCACAGAGCCATTCTCTTCAACTAGCCCCCCCCAGACTGCGCCACACCACCGCACAACAAACAAAACATGGAGATTCTGGTACAACCCCCAGCAGTCTCTTGCTATCGCTGTAGTGAAAATACTTTCTGCTGTTCGTGCAAGATTTTTTTTCCATCGTAAGTTGCAGCTGCTAGGCATGTGACCTTGCGTGACCCTACCACGAAAAAGCTGGAACTGCGACCTGGGAAGTACACAAAGGCACAGTAGCGGTTTAAATACATTTTTTGTTATCTTGCTGTCAGGAGCTGTGTTATAATTTTCATTTGCAGCGGTAATGAAATTTTAGGGCTCAGTCCCTTTGTGGTAACTTGTTTACCACTTCTGTGTTCAGATGTGGACCGGTCTTGGGGATCTTAACTGATCAGGACAGGCTTGTATTGAAAAACACCTACAAGGTGGCTGTGCTGTAAGGTCAATATACTGTACTTCTGTTTGCGCAGTGGGTGGTTTGTGTTTTTTCCTTTTCATAACTTATTGAACTAAAGTGTGTCTAACTCGGTGGGGGGGGGTGGAGCTGTCAACTCATTCGCTCGTCTGTTACAGCAGAAAAAAAAATGATGGCTGGTGAGTTTGACAATTCAGGTTGCCCCAGGATACCCTAAGTAATGGGGTGTCCCGAATTGGGGCTTTTTTTCTAGCGGGCTCTATTGAAAAATACCCGCCCGCTAAGGTTACAGTCCTAGCCAATCAGACTGCTAGGATCTGTTTGCCCATTTTCTAACCTAATCTTTTCCACTGCGTCTTAAAGTGGCATAGCAGCAAAGCTGCCCCCACCTTTTGTAACAGTAACAGAGCCAGTTGCTTTCCACTTTCATGTGCTGGTAAACATTTTCAACTCTAACAGAATTTAGCCATTTTTAAATGTTTTAATTTTTTTGTCCTCAGGAAAAAAGTATGGGCCCCCAAGGTGCAGGAGCACAGCTCGCACCTAGCTAAGGCTGGCCCTATGAGGAAAGATTAGCACAGACTGTAAAGAAAAGGGACAAGACATTCTATAGGTACATCAATGAGAGAAGGAAAGCTAGGGGAGGGATTGTAAGGCTCAGAAGGGAGGAGGGGGAGTGTAAGGAAGGAGACCTTTAAAATGCAGAAATACTGAATAAATACTTCTGCTCAGTATTCACTGAAGAAGGGGAGGGTCAAGGACCACAGCTGGGCAACAGATACAAAGGGTGGGAGAGAGGTCAACACCAGTCCATTTACACTGGAGAGAGTCCTGGAGGCACTCGCTAAGCTGAAGGTGGACAAAGCGATGGGGCCTGATGGCATACACCCAAGAATATTAAAGGAACTATGAAGGGAACTGGCAGAGCCTCTGGCAACCCTGTTCACAGAGCCACTCAACACAGGAGGGCACGTGTAGTTCCTCTTCACAAGAACGGTAGTAGGGAGGAGGCAGAAAACTACAGGCCAGTCAACCTTACCTCAGTAGTGGGTAAAATCACAGAGGCACTGCTTAAAGAAAGAATAGCAGGACACTTGGAATCCAATGGTGCCTAAGACCCAAGGCAGTATGGATTCACAGCAGGGAGGTCATGTCAAACTTTTTTTTGACTGGGTTAAAAAGCAGGTGAATCGGGGGCAGTGGTGGATGTGGCCAACCTTGATTTCAGCAAGGCATTCAACACCGTCCCACATAAAAGGCTGGTCAACAAGATGGGTAGTCTGGGCATGGGCCACAAGGTGGTTAACTGGGTTAGAAAATGGTTAACAGACTGGAAGCAGAGGGTCATAGTAAACAGGATCCAATCCGGGAAGAGGGGGTAACAAGTGGGGTACCTAAGGGATCAGTACTTGGGCCAGTACTGTTTAATGTCTACATTAGTGACATAGCAGAGGAGCTGGAGGTAAAGGTCTGCCTGTTTGCAGATGACATCAAGATCTACAACAGGGTAGATACTCCAGAAGGGGTGGTGATAATGAGGAGAGACCTAAGGAAACTGGAAAACTGGTCTGAGGTGTGGCAACTGAGGTTCAATTCTAAGAAGTGCAAAATAATGCACCTGGGATGCAGGAACCCAGGAAGAGCTACAAGATGGGGGGGGGGTTGCTGACAGTCACCAAGGAGGAAAAGGATCTCGGGATTATCATTTCTGATAACCTAAAGGTGTCTAAGCAGAGTACAAAGGCTACAGCGAAGGCCAGTGGCATGCTAGGGTGCACAGGCAGAGGCATCACTAGCAGAAGGAGTGAGGTGGTAATTCCACTGTAAAACACTAGTGAGGCCTCACCTGGAATACTGTGTACAATTCTGGAGGCTGCATCTTTGAAAGGACATAGACAGGGCGGAGGCAGTCCAGAGAAGGGGGATAAAGATGGTACACGGCTTGCACCAGAAAACATATGAAGAGAGATTGAAGAACCTCAAAATGCACTCACTGGAAGAAAAAAGCAAGCGGGGAGACATGATAGAGAGCTTCAAGTACCTTAAGCGTATAAACAAGGTGCAGGCGGGTTTCAATATTGGAGAAGTACAAGAACAAGGGGGCATCATATGAGAATTAAGGGAGGCAGGATAAGGGGGAATGTGAGGAGGTTTTTCTTCACAGAAAGAGTGGTGGATACATATAACAATCTGCCACAGGAGGTGGTGGGTGCAAACATAATGGGGGCTTCAAACATGCATGGGACAGACATAAAGGGACCCTTAGGGTGGGAAGGAAAGGAGATAGCAGCTGATGAGGTAGGGTCAAAAGCCACAAACAAGGACAGGCTTACAGGCAGACTAGATGGGCCTGGTGGTCCTTTTCTGCTGACAATTTCTTTTTTTTTTATATTCTTTATTTTGGTTATCAATTTCTTCCAGCAGGATTTCATTAAACATATATCACATTTCAAAGAGTTATCAGCAGATGTTATGACCTTATATAATACTAAAAATATTGTCAGGAGGAGACCAAGATTATTAGTACATAGCTTAGTACAACTAAGAAAATATTGAGCTTTCCAGTCCTGTAGGTGTAATGATCCTATAACATGATCAAGGAATAAAAGATTTATCTAAAGAGGTGATGTAAAAAACCCAGGGTCTCCACACTAGCTCAAATTGTTTCACCTTTCCTGACTGATAAGCTATAATCCTTTCCAGGTGATTAACCTCAGACATCACTAAGTGCCACTGGGAGAGCATTAGAGGGGAGGTGGCTTGCCACAGGTGTGTGATCACTTTTTTGGAAGCCGCCAGATAAAGGTATATCCTACTCCTATTCGGGGGGGGGGGGTCACCTCGTCAGCCCCCAAATATCTGCTGACAATTTCTATGTTTCTATGTGTAGATGAAGCTGTTTCATGATTTAGGGTAGCGAAAATGAATTGAGGGTATCCCATATTTTTCAGTTACAAACTGTGAAACAGATAAATAAGAGATTAGTAAAATGAAACAAAAAAACAGCCTTGCAGCTCTTCCATATCTGTATATCGTTGTAAAACAAACACACAACAAGTAGATGTGTAAATGTATAAACCATGGGTGGAAGGTGAGGGGTACTGATAAGAATTCTTGGGATGCATTACCCTTAAAATTATATGCACACATTAAAGCGATTTAGTGCAGGCTTGCAGATCCTGAATTTGAAAAAGCTACTCTCGCATTGCCCCATAATTGTCCTTCGTGTGATCTTGGCTTGTACAAACATTGCTGTGCTTAGTTTCCTGGCAGAATAAAGTAGTTCATATTGAATGTTGCCTGCCTTCTTGTGTAAAAGAGGAGCATTGCAGACACCATAAAGCGCTAGCCTCCTCGCTCAGCCAGCAGCTATTTCTTTCATCATACACATCTCTTTGTTCACCTTCATATTGCTACAGACACAAGGCAACAATAAAAATGCCTTATGGAACTAAAAAAAGATGCATTTCATTTCCTGCACTGCTGGATCTCAGGCACTTCAATGAATGGTGCTGGACACCTGCATTTGTTGCAATGTGGTCTCTCCCTCTCCAATGCTGCTGAACTGTTACTGTTTTCTCTGGCCCTGGTTATACCCCTCCAAACACACACACACCAGTCACTAGTTTTTTTGCCGTGTCTCCTCCTACTCCTTGTATTTTTTTATTTCTTTTTCTTTTTTTTTTCTTAACCCCTGTCACAAGTCCACTCCCCTGGGGTGGGATTTCCCTCTCTCTGTGTCACAGCGAATCCCTCTTGTGACGGGGGGGGAGAATGGGGTCTGAGATACCCTTTCTCCATGCAAGGGAATACAACTACAGTCTCAAGTCTGTGTTCCTGGGGTAGAACCCTTTCAGCCACTGTACCACAAACCCTTTCAGCCACAGGCATGTATAGGCTTCGGGGGAGGGGGCCCTATACACCCAATTATGTGTCTTTCCCCAGAAATGCAGCGCTCTGTTCAAATACCACCACAGGCTCCTCCTGAGACCCTTCATATTTCCTCCCTTCTTTCATCATGAAGTCCCCAATGGTACTTCACTCTGGTAGCATTTAGCCTTAAAACAGTCACATAGGCATGGTATTGTTTGAACAACTTTTACCCAGGCAGCCACACACACAAATGACATATATATGACATTATATGCATTAAAATAACCAAAAGACAAAATAATTTGGAGATTTGGTTACAAGACATTGAAAAATAAAAGCAAAGTATACATAAGAAACCTACACTTTAAACTCTGATGTTAAAATTCTACCTTGAGTACTTAGTTGGAATTTTGAAGTGTAGAAGTGTCCTTAAAAAGTGTGGTAGATGAAGTCTTGACTCTCGGTGATCCAGAAGAAAATGTCTCTGCTCAAGACAGGCAGGGCCCCAACTGCTTCAAGCAAGAAAACAACAGAAGGCAGCAAAAAGGCTCAGATACCCCTCTACATCCTGGTTTTAAAGGGGTTCTAGAGGGCAGATCCAGTCGATGTGGCTAACACTGCAACTGGCTAGCATTTCAGTTTCTATGGTTACCCAACCAATCAGAGTTCAGTATGTTATTACAATAACACAGATATGCAGTTTCTGAACATAGAAAAAAACATGAGGTTAGCCAGCTAAAACTAGATTTTCTGGGAAACATTCCAGGCCTCCCTGCTGGGAGATGGCCTTCATTACTCAACCCTAAATACAGTTATTTACATAAATGGTAGCCCTATTCAGTTGTAATGAGCTTAGCTCACTGTAGCCCTGCAGTTACAATAGGAGTCCAGACAGGATGTCTCTTCCTGAGGTCCTGTCCTTTCACTAATTGACCTACCTTGCCTCACAGCTAGGCTTAATCATTCTTTTGTCTCCTTTTAGATAATTAAATTAACTCCAGTTTCTGGCTAGCAACAAATAGCTTCTCTGCCCAGTAACAGGAATTCTGACCTTAGTCTAGGGCTTATAGCTTTTTTTTATCCATGATGCTTTGCACTTACACTGCCTACCATAGGCATCTCAAATGCATTATATACATAAAGATATATAAAACATGACCAAAATAAGAAAATATGGCATTATCCCACCACAACCCCCTCTTATGTTTCCACCTATGGATAAAGTTTTTTTTTTATCCTGCCAGCATTCTTCCTCCTGCTGGAGGTTCTGGTCCCCTGCTCCACTCAATGCCCCCCCATCCCCAGGCTTGCCCCCTGGGTGGAGTCACCAGGCAGCACCCCTCCCAGGAAACAGAGTCCTCTAAACCCTGGCTTTCCCCACAGGGTGGGGTCACGGGAGCAAGCCCCCCCATGCGGACCTCTGTCTGCATTCAGAGTGGCGGTGGAGGCAGAGGCCATCATAAGCGACTGGCAGTGGTTTTTATGCAATTTTTCCCTGGGAGTTGGGACATGCAATGATGCCAGCATCTGCCCCGCCCCCATGGTGCCCACTGCGGTGGTACCCCCAGCCTTGGACAGAGGTCCACATATCACTGGACACTCTTCTCCCTTCCCCCCAGAGAAGGAGAGAAGTCCCTGGGATGTTCAATCCTTCTCCCCATGGCCGGCCCTCTGACTCCTGAGTTCATCCCCAAACCCAGGATGTCAGCACCGCAGACAAACACCTTACCACTGCACTGCCAGGCTGGTGGGTAAAGGTGTTTTTACCCATCCTCCTGCAAGTAGTGGGCTGGACTTGGATATATTTACTACTAACCCAAGCAAAAAATCTCTCCAAATCTCCTATTAGTAACAGTCCCAATGAATACACCAATTGCAAAATTTAAGATGCATTTAAATATTGCCACACAGCTTACTAGACTAAATGGAAAGTCACAGAGGTGAAACGGGTAGTCATGTACTCATATCACTTTTTTAATAATACCCCTAATGAGATTACCACGTCAGATTAATAGCTATCCCAATAATACACAAAATGCTAAATTTAAGCTGCATTAATTAGAGTAGCACAGTTTGCTACCTTGCAGTGGGAGGTCACAGAGGTTAAACAGGACTCATATGCTCACATTTTTTTAAATACCTCAAATAAGATTACCATTTCAAATTAATAGCAGCCCCAACAGTACAGAATTTAAGCTGTGTTAATTACAGCTGCACAGCTTGCCACCCTACAATGCGCTACAGCTCACTATTTGGTGACCCAGAAATGTTAAGCATTGGGCACCTCTCTCCACTTCAGCAACCACATAACCAAATTATGGTAGCTCCAAAATTCTCACTCTCTCTCACCAGTCCATTCACATTTGCAGAGTGGCAAAACCAAAATTGTTTCATCTGCTGTTCTGCTGGCTGGCTCAGACCGCTTGGGTGGAGGAGATCTCCCCCAGCCCTGCACTGTCAGCACCTGAAGGATTTGCCTTGAGCTGTTAAGGCAGTAGAGAACCTGATTCTAATGTCCAGAAAAAAAAAAAGCACAAACACAGTGACTGCTGGAACCTTTCCCTTTTCTCTAACTAGTAGAATCAAAGCTATGGAGTACTATTTACACTAGAAATACAAAATCAAAAAATGAGTGAATTTGTATTTCTTTAAAACTTAGCTTCCCACCCAATGCCTTTTGGGGTAACCCTTGCCTCAGTGCTTGCGCACTAAGGTTCTTTGTGTTTTAGACTATTTACACTAACAGGTTGGATGCTTACATCACTGTGCAAACGTAACTAGATAAAACACAGGGGGTGGGATATTCAAAGGGGTTGCACATGGCGCAACAGTGTTGCACCATGCGCAACCCACTGATGCGCCCCGGCATGAAATTCAAAGGTGGAAGTTGCACTGTGCAAATCCCAATGCGCCGGGGTGCACCAGTAATGTATGTGGCGCAAGTTCGGGGGGCATGCCCATGCATATTCGGCACATCCTGATATTCAGCCCGGGATGTGTGGCGCATATGCAGGCACACACCCACCTTGCACTGCACAGGGGGGGCGCAAAGATCCACCCATAAAAAGAAGGATCAAGGTCTGGCCACCCACAAGTGAGATGCCAGATTGCAGGGCGCAACATGGCAGCCACCAGCTGTGGATGACCACCCAACCTCCAGAGACAAAGTCTGGGCGTCGTTGCCCCCCCCTTCGCCCGATCGCAGGCATTATGAATACATTAATTCCCTGGTGGTCCAATGGATCTGTTCCCCAGATGGGCCAATGGGCGTGCAAACCGTACTGTACTACACAGTCCCGAAATGTGAATAAAACCATTCACATTTTGGGACTATGCAATATAGTCATGCCCATTAGCCCTAAAATCAGGCCAATGGGCGTACAGCCGTACTATGCAGCTGTCAGTGAGCTGGTGGCGCGGGCGGCTGCGGGTGGGAAGCTGCCACCCGCCACTGACCTGGGAGTGGGGTGGTGGGTCTGACTGGGCGGGCGGGAGGGGTACCGCTGGACCACCAGGGCTGTTACATTTACTAAAGCCTGTGATCGGTCTGGGAAGCGGGTCCACTGGACCACCAGGGTATTATTTATTTTCCTTAAGCCCACAATCGGGCTGTGGAGCGGGTCCACTGGACCACCAGGGTATTAAGGAAAAAGGACAAGGTAAACATGAAAATGACTGTGACCACAGCTCATCAGAAAACCAACCCAGACTCAAATATAAGGTAAAATTGCAGCAATAATACCATGTGTTATATAAAACAAATGTTGGATATGGGTGGTATACAAAGCCACATCCAGTTACCCATCTCATGGGGCTGATAACATAATAAAGCCACTCGCCCTTCAGGCTTATGGCCTTATTATCTAATTAGTCTCCTTTCAGTATACAGTATTTCCTTGCATACTACACATACCCATCATTTATTTTCTCTCTGTATCTGCCTCTCTGTCTCTCTCTCTACATATACATATATTATAGGGGTGCGGTAGAACCCTTACAGTTAGGGTTGAGTAGCATGTTAAAACTCAAATTTTACACATTTATAACTTTGCAACCAATCAATGGATTTGCTCAAACATTGGTATGTGCTGTCCCGTTGGGTAAATTTCTTGATGTGGTAAGTTTCATTACAGTCAGATATGCGGATTCTGAGATCCAGATAGAGCAAAAAGTATTAAGTCGTCACTTTTTGCAGCTTTTTCCTGATTGCCTTGTGTTCAGATGGTGTGGAATTTTAGTGTGATTGTTTTATGGTAGAAACAGCTTGGGTAACAGAACAGGCATGCTTTGTTTTGTGAAAAAATATTAATCTGTTGCAAAGTTATTCAGTTTTTCATTTCACATTGTTTTCAATGGGAAGATCACTTTTCAGGATAGAGGGAGAAGGTTCAACAAAGGATTTGATCTCGTGAAAAGGGATTCTGTCTCGTGAGACCTGTTCCTCTTTCATGAGAATAAAATATTATTTTTGTGAGAGAAAAATCCTTTTTTGCGAGCCACCATCTCGTTTCAGTTTTTTCTTAAAATGTTTTTTTCAAAAGCCACAAAAATGACATCCAGGAGAGAGACCACCTCATATAGTGGGCTCATTGGGACCCACGTTAGGTGCAATCTGCACTTCAAAGTTAGTAATATACCCCCAGAAATGTGTTTTATTTACTGTTAAGACTCCTTTTTCATGACTGTGTGATATGAAAAAAAATTATTTTTTTGTATCGTGAGTCATGAAAAAGGATCCTTTTACGTCACTCACAAATCATTGCTTGTCCCTTCCATTGCCCTGCCCAGTACTCTACTGTTTTTCCCTGTGACCTTCTACCCTCCAATACCTCTGCCCCTTCATTTCTCTGGTGTCTACTGGCACCCCCACCCTCCGATCGCTGTTGCTGTAATGACAATAATTTTTCTGGTGTCTAGTGGCACCCCCCACCCTCCGATCACTGTGCTAGTAATAAAATTAATTTCCCTGGTGTCTAGTAGCACCCCCCACCATCTGATCACTGTCCACCCAATAAAAATATATTTCCTTGGTGTCTAGTGGCACCCCTCCGCCTGCAGAGTGCTGCCCCCATAGTCAACATATAGTTCCCTGATCATCAGCCAACGGCAGACATATGTTCAGTACGACCAAGCGTACAGTAAAACAAATCAAGGGGACAACAAAATCGACTGCTGGGCACTAGCAGATTTGTTACTGTTGTTTTTTTGGTGATAAGAATTTTATGATCTCTATGTACAGTGCAGCGCAGGCACTCAAAGCAGTGAGGCATGCCAGTGACTTTGAGTTATGGGCTGAGGGTGTGGGGGGCATGCTATGAATCCCATCTCTTCTAGTACTGACAGGCTGGAACTTAGTGACACTCTTCAATTGGCTCAGAGCTTCTGCCATCGGACAGTTGGATTGGTACTTTCCTCTCCTCCAAATGGTATGGATTCAGAAGTTGAGCCATGCTACTGGTCAAATAGATCCTATAGGAAAGGCATTGCTCATGCCTCTGCTGATTGACTGCTTTGTGTATACAAAGCCAGTCAGTGGGGGGTTCAAATTCCTGTCCCTGTTCCTATGGCACTACTTTGTCTTCTTCAGTTCTATGGCGGGATTCCGGGAAGGATGACTGTTGGAGTTGACTAGTGTGTGTGGTCAGCAGAGATTGCAGTGACTGGAGCGGAGTCAACTTTGAACTGGAAGAACAACTTTCTGAACTGATGGACAGAACACCAAGCTAAGACAAGCGGGAGCTGTACAGACTAAGCGGTGCACAGCAGAGCAGTTTGCCAAAGAGGAGCAAGGAGGCATGGTGCAGAAGAGGACTGGAATAGGAGGCTGAGGCTCCCAGAGCCTAGCAGAGAAAAGATCCAGACCAGTGAAACCACAGACTGTCTCACTGACCATAAGCGAGGCAGCGAGTGGCTGATCCATTATCCAGCAAGCATCAACAGCAGCCAGGAGGTAGGTCTCCCCACTCCAAATAGTCTATCTGCTGACACTGCCCATAGATTTAACCAATGCCAGCAGGCTTCATATTCCCTAATCCCATCCCATCCCACCTTGCCTTAGCCAGTCTAAAGTTCAGCCTTCCTATATACTACTGATTATTTAGTTTTAACTTGTAAAGAAGAAAACCATCCCCCGACATCTCTTTTGTTTTAACTTGAAAAAAAGAAAATGGTCTCATCATCCCCTGCCATCCCCTTCCCATCCCAATCCATTGAGCACCCACCACCCCACCCTTATCCTATACTTACCACCAGAGGTCGTGGCAAAGCAAACTTTATTTATAAAATGGTGCCATTCACACAGGAACCATGGTGCTAGCACACAAAATCATAAAATATAATTTAAACAATAAATACTTAAAAATATCAGTAACACTTATCCATAAACCATGAAAGCAAGCTGAAACAGATGTGTTTATAAAGCAGATTTAAAGTTCTCCATCATCAGGCACTCTTTTATCCGACAAGTTAGAGAATTCCACAGGGTGGGGGCCACAAATTCAAAAGCCTGGGCCCCAGAAGTCTTCAAACGAACCCTGGGATCTCTAGCAATCCCTCGTCGGTCGAGTGGAGGTGGCAGGGGGACAGTAGGGGCAAAACTCTTTCAGATAATATGGTCCCTGTCCATGCAGGGCCTCATAGGTTAGCAAGCCAAGCTTGAAGGTGATCCACCACTGAATAGGCAGCCAGTGCAGGCTGCACAGCACGGGCATGACATGGCAGGCCCGAGGTAACCCTGTCAAAAGCCTAGCTGCTGCATTCTGCACTAGCTGCAAGTGGCAGAGATCAACCCCCGGTAGCCCTAGGTACAAGGAATTACATTAGTCAAGGCGGGAGGTCACAAAAGCATGGACCAACATTGGAAGGTCATCAGGCAGAACAAGGTGCTTAATCCGGGCAATAGTCCTCAGATGGTAAAAAGCCATCTTGACAACTGACGATACCCGAGACTTAAGTGTCAGGCCTTCGTCAATAATAACACCCAGATCTCGCACCCGTTCAGAGGTCATCAGCTGGCAGCCACTGAGCCAAAGCTCAGAAGATCACCTAGCCGACGACCCCTCTATCTGGCAACCTGGGTCCACCACCAAAACCTCGGTTTTATCCGGGGTCAACCTCAGCCAGTTACACTCATCCAGTCCTGTATCTCAGAAAGGCAGTTGTTAAAACTCAAAATAGCTCCCACCTGTTCAGGCACAAAGGACAGGTAGAGCCGAGTGCCATCTTCATAGCAGTGAAAACTCAGACCATACTGCCGTAGGCTGTCATTTTCTGTGGACAGGGACATGTCTGCACTCTTCAAAGATGAACCAGGAATTAAGGAATCAAGGTAAGCACTGTATAATGTATTTCAAAGGCGTTTTGAACTTATGTTCATAATTTTGCCATTTTTTGGAATTTTTTCACCAAATTTTCAACATGGTCTTTTTGGGACCCCACTTCATGAACACTGCAATTGTCATTTTGTTAGTCATGCCTGGAAGATGATCTCACGGTCACTGTGTGAAATCACCTTTCAGGCCCAAATGATGACATTTCAACACCAGTGTTCGTGAGGTGTGGTCCCAAAAACTTCCTGTTAAAATTTTGAGAAATTCCTAAAAAATGGCCGAGTTACCGGTGTTCATTGACATTTTTCTATGCATGCACAAAACTTTGGTAATTTTCAATATTTTGACTCCAAATTTTCAACATAGCCATTTTTTCACACCACCTCATGAACAGTACAGCTGTCATTTTTCACATCCTGTCCGAAACTTGTTTTCGCACCTGTAGCACAGAATGCCATTTTGGCACCAATTTGAAAAGGTTGATCTTGGGGATTTATAATGTTGGATCATAAGAAGATTATGTTGAAAATCTGGGGTCAAAATATGGAAAAATATTCATTGCAATTTCACTACGCCAGTTCATAACTTTGGAAATGTTAAATATTTTTACCCCAGATTTTCAACATAGCCTTCTTATTACCCAACCTCATGCATGTCACAGCTGTCACATTTCAAATCCTGGCCAAAATGTGTTTTCACACCTATGTTGTGGAATGCCATTGCAGTTGCACAGAATTACATTTTGGCGGGGATTCAAAACTTTTCTGTACCGGGTACATGAGGTGGGGTAATAAAATGGCTATGCTGACAATTTGGTCACTGTTGTCTTATAAATGGAAGTGAAATGCCTGGAGGGCCCTGTGCTTCCACAGCTATGTTCATAAACACATCTATGGAGGGATGGGAGCGCAGGGTCCAAAGGAGCCTGCGCTCCCACCGTAAAATAAGGATACTATTATACTATCTCAAAAAATAAGGAAATAAGTTGCAAATGTAACCCCCTATAAATGGGGATTCCCAAAAATCTTCCTTGGATGTGCTTAAATGCCCACTGGCAGGTGGGCGTTCTGTGTCTTTACAGGTGTAAAAGTGCTTGTATGTGAGCGCCCTGTTAGCCTCCGTGCCTGTCCCTTTAAGAGACATTATTTTTGTAGTGTATAATTAATCTGGGTAGGGGTCGAGTGTTTCCAGGCTTGAGTCCCATCCGAGCTGCAATAATATTGCTGTGTTCTGCCATCACTAATGGTGCAGAGGGAGCTCTGTTAGAACTGGTAATTGTTTGCTGATTAGCTGCTCTAATAATAATGGTATTATAGTTTGTCTAACCAGCCTTTCTTTGCAGCATGGACATTTCTGTATTGCACCAATCAGTACCTTTTGGGACCTTAAAATGGAGTCTGTCCCCAGGGATCTTGGAGTGAATTTCTGTAGGAATTGTAGTTTTTTTCATTAAATGGACCTGGAGGGGGATCCCTTGCTTTCACAGACAGATGAATCAACCAACCAAACCCTTTTTGAATCAGAAGGAAGTCCCAGTGCTGCCTGCAGCAGAGAGTCAGTCTGAGTTTGGAGTTGAGAGAGTGAACTGCTCAAGACATTCGAGCAGCTGTTCCTACGTAGTAGCACAGGAAACTTGTGGGAAGGCTGTGTCTGGCCTGCCAGCTTAATCTTCCCTTCTGAGGGATTTGCTAGTGAAATTAATTGGACTGAATCCAAACTGGCTTGTGACCAGAAATACCGAATTGTGACTGCCCTGTTACCTGAAGAAGATCGAAGGTTTGCTTCACGAGATCGGCCTGTCAGGAAGTCTGAAACCACCTCAGAGCGTACAGTTTGTGCAGAGGCACTGTGATTGCGACTGGACTGTCATCTGAACTGTGGTACTGCTTTTTATTTCCTATAAGTGTGCTGGATGTTCTCAGTGGGTCGCGATTTGGTTCCCCACTTTCCAATTGTGTCATGCATGCTGGAAGCTGAATCCAGCGCTACCAGACTGCCATCTGAGTTGTTCTCCTGGCCTGGCCTGGGCTGTGCCACCTTGGCCCAGCCAGCTACTCACACCACAGAGAAGACTATCGACGAGAGACCTGCCTGGGGATCAGCCCCCTGCTCAGCGTCATGAACAGGAACGACACCTCGGTGAATCATGTGGGACCTGCTTCTCCTGGCAAACCAGCAAGTCATTCTGCAGTCTCCATTTTGGCCATCCTGCATCCTGTACTGGGTAGCTTGAGTAAATACCAGGGTAGCTCCCTGCAACATCAGCTAAATCAAAGTGTGTCATCTGATTTGATTGTTTTGTTTGATTATCACGAACTGTGCCATCTGGCTCCGGATTACAAATTGTGGGTTACTGTGCATGACTCTCTATTCCCATCATTAGGGCCCCGACCAGCTGCGATGCCAGCCTACCCTGGCAATGCATCAGGCTAGCCTGCATCAACAACTGGGTACCCAGAGTGTGTGTGTGTGACTGTATTGAGGGACTCTAAAGGGCATGCTTTGTAGCCTGATTGAAGCAGTTGCTAGACCAATCAACCTGATTACACCCCTCCCTTGTTCAATCCCCCTGAATAAATCAGATCTGACTCTTTTTGCACGTAAACTGTTTGTGGTGCATCTCTGTACTAATAGCACTCTATTGTTGTTGCTGGCTGTGTATAATCTTATTTTACAGGGAGTCTCCGGGGTCAGACAGGTGGAACCAGCCCTGGTAGTAAGTGCAATCAGAGTGGGGATATATTTGTGGTTTGGGAGCCTATTGTACCTGTGTATTCTGTTCATTGTTTAGGCCACTAGAGGGGAAAGAAGGGGGTCACAGTGTCCCGGAGGGCTGTACCCAGGTCAGCTACACTACCACCAACCCTGTCCTCCGGGTGGAGGCACCCGTTTTCAGTACCCAGTCCCCTTAACCTGCAACTAGTCATGCAGACAGGGGTAGTAGCCCTTGGAAAAGTGCCACCCAGGGGTTACATCTTGGAGGCTACCACTGGGATTAGCACCCCCCGAGTGGCCAAAATCAAGAATTATTGATTAAAGATTAATGGCTACCCCAGTAGAAATGGCTGTACACCAGTTGGTGGGGTGGTGTACGGAGCAGGAGATCGACCCCCAAAATGCTCTGCTTACAGTATACTGGATATCCCCCTGGGTACCAGTAAGAACACTGTAGAGGGAGCACTCTCCAAAGTTGAATTTATGAAAAACGCTGTGGTGGTGGGTCGACAGGCTGATTTGATCGCCCAAACTTTCATGGCCTTGGTAGAGTGTAGTGGCCTCATGGACAGCTCTAAAGTGCCACAGACTATTGCCTCAGAAGGGGTCCCAGCTGCCTGGAGAGTGATAACAAAAGACAGCAAAGACCCCAGGGAGGATAAGCCCCCACTATTATCTGAGACTTTTGAGGAGAAATTTGCTAAGTTGTTGCCGAAGGAAGAGAAGACCGTAGAGGACTTTAAGCAATTATTCCTACCACCTGGGGGTGTACTTCCCCCACACCCTTGCCCACTCCAGTACCTGCTCCAGTGCCTGCACCTGTGCTGGCACCCACATCGGTGCCTGCAGTTAGTCATGACATGTACCGCAAGTTGAGGATGTTCTCAGGTACCCTCCCCACCCCATAGGGGGAGGATGACTGGGAGACCTGGATCAACGATCTTGCCCGCTTGGTACCCAAGTGGCAGTCAGCAGAGGTCGAGAAGCAAAAAAGAATCATGGAAAGTTTGAGGGGTCTGGCCCTGGAAGCCATTAGATTTCTGAGGGCCACGAATCCTGAGGCGTCTGCTCAAAAATACCTGTCTGCACTCAAAGACAATTTCGGAAGCATTGAGTCAGGGGAGGCTTTGATGTGGCAATTCAAAGGTAGCAAACAATGGAGAGGTGGAAGGTTTGTCTGTGTATGTTACTCACCTAGAGGAGGCCCTGCAGAGAGCTTATCGAAAGGGTGGGGTAGCTGCCAATGACTTGAACCATGTGAGACTGGGGCACATACTACAACACGCCAAGCACTCTAAACTGCAGATTATCCAGTTAAAGCTCCAGGATAGGAGAGATAACCCACCTGACTACTGCAACCTGATAAAAGAACTCAGGGAGGTTGAAGGTGAAGAAAGAGAGTGTGATTATGGGCTGGGGCGGCCCGAATGACCACGGCACAGGAAGACCTCTCTGAAATGGAGACCACTAAGGATATTCCACCATAGGCTGAGCAGTGGAGAGATGAGCTGATGAAGGAAGTCAGAAAAGTACAAACGGGTGCCTTTATGGAGGCCTCCACCGCAGACAAAGACTTTGGTCCCTTTCAGGACATGACTGCTATGGAGGTGGGGGTGCACCCTCAGGCATCCTCTACCAAAGGTGGCTCCCAGGCTGAGATCAAAGAATTGATTGCCACCCTAAAGGAACTGTTATGACACAATGCACCACCCTCACAGCTGCAAGCAGATATCGGACCCCGATCCCTTGCTACTGCTTCAGTCCCTCATGCAACGTTCTCTCCAAGGATGACCCAGGAGTCTATCATTTGTCACAACTGTGGAAAGGATGGCCATATGAAGAGAGAATGCTGGTCTCAGAAAGATTTAGAAAAAGTAGTAAACAGACTCCAAGGAGAGCTCCGAAAAGCAAATCAATGGCCATGGGGTGACTGAAATGACCGCAGTGAGGGCTCAAGAAATGCTAACTCAAACTTCTTTGTGGCTAAATCATCTGTCCAGTTCCCTGCTACCATCCCTCCAGACTGGTCCAAATTGGTGGGCCCTTCGATGGAGACAACTGTGCTTGACAGTGGGTCACAAGTGACCATTGTACTCCAGGACTGGTATGACAAACACTTATCTGATGTGCCATTACAATCTCTAGAAGGCCTACATGTGTGGGGCCTGAGTGACAAGTCTTATCCCTACCTAGGGTATGTCCGGCTTTGGCTGTTTTTTCCTGCAGTCGTGACTGGTGTAGATGAACAAGTAGAGACGCTAGCCCTGGTGTGCTCCCCTACAGGGATGTATGATGGGGTCCCCCTACTCATTGGAACCATTGCCCACATGTTTGGGAGGTTAGCGCAGTTATGCCAAGAGAAACAAGACTGACAGACTGGCCGGGCAATGAGAATTCCAGTTCTGATCAAGAAAGCTTATGACCTGCAGAGGCAGTCTGTGGCAGAAGACCAGGATGAGCCCGTTGGAATTGTCTGGAAGAAGGACCCCGATTCCTTGGTATTGCCACCCAATACTCAGTATACTGTTCATGGAGAAGTCTGTCTTAGGAGAGATGAGAAAAACAAAATATTAATGCCGGACACACCAGGTGAAGGAAACTTGCTGGAGGGACTAATGGTCAAGCCCAGTATCCTACCTGGATGTGCCCATGCCTATGCATGCCGAGTGATGATCCAAATTCAAAACATGTCAGATCAGGAAGTCCGTGTGAACAGGGGATGTATGCTGGCTACAGTACACTGCGCAGACACTGCAGTATTACCAAGTAACAAGCACTATGGCGGAAAGGAGAAAGTGACCCCAGACCTATTAGATTTTGGTGACTCCCCCTTGTCTGCTGAGTGGAAAACCCGAATTAGCAGGAAACTTGCCCAGAGAGACCAAGTGTTCTCACTAAAACAGTGGTGCCGAGCATAACATACGCCTGCATGATAACCGACCATTCCGAGAGAGGTCCTGAAGCCTTGCTCCAGCTGACATAGATGATGTTAGGAGGCACCTAGAGGAAATGCTTGCTGCTGGCATTATTCAAGAATCAAGAAGCCGCTATGCATCCCCCATTGTAGTTGTGCATAAAAAGAATGGATCCGTGAGGATGTGTGTGGACTATCGGACCCTCAACCGACAGACTGTCCCCGATCAATACACCATGCCACACATACAGGATGCCCTGGACTGCCTGAATGGGAGTCAGTGGTTCTCAGTACTTGATCTCCACAGTGGATATTATCAAATTCCAATGGCCCTGGAGGACCGTGAGAAAACAGCCTTTATCTGTCTGTTGGGGTTCTATGAATTTCTGAGG
Source organism: Neoceratodus forsteri (assembly GCA_016271365.2). Classification (NCBI taxonomy): domain Eukaryota; kingdom Metazoa; phylum Chordata; order Ceratodontiformes; family Ceratodontidae; genus Neoceratodus; species Neoceratodus forsteri. The sequence continues at coordinate 1,471,825,299 of CM057455.1, forward strand.
ATGCCACAGGGGATCTCGGGTGCCCCCGCCACCTTTCAGAGATTGATGGAGCGTGTGGAAGGGGATATGAACCTGCTGGAGCGCTTGGTCATCGTATTTGGATGCATGCTGGAGGAGCATGAGACCAGACTCTTCAAAGTCCTTGACCGATTGGAGAAATTCAGCCTCAAGTTATCCATAGACAAGTGCCAGTTCTTTCAAGCATCTGTGAAATATGTGGGGCATATAGTTTCTGCCAAGGGAATACAGACAGATCCCAGTAAAGTAGAATCCTTGACCACCTGGCCCCAGCCCACCAACCTAAAAGAGCTACAGCATTTCCTGGGGTTCTGTGGCTACTACCGCCAATTCATCAAAGACTATTCAAGGGTGATACAGCCGCTCCTTAATCTTACCCAAGGCTATCCCCCTACCAACCACAGATACAAAAAGGGGTCCATCAAGGAAGAAGAAAAGGTGTACTTCCAGACAAGTGAACCCTTTGTGCCTCGGTGGACTCCCGAGTGTGAGGTGGCTTTCTTCAAAGTCATCTATCAGCTCACCCACGTCCCCCTCCTTGCCTATGCTGATCCCACCAAGCCATATGTTCTGCATATGGATGCCAGCTTGAAAGGGCTCGGGGCTGTATTCTACCAAGAATACGAGAATGGCCTGAGACCTGTGGCTTTCGCCAGTCGCAGTCTGATCCCATCCGAGCAGAACTATCTGGTCCACAAGCTGGAATTCCTTGCTCTAAAGTGGGCCATAGTCAACCAGTTTCATGAGTATCTTTATGGGGCAAAGATATTAGTGAAGACTGATAACAACCCTCTGACATATGTGCAGACCTCAGCTAAGTTGGATGCCACTGGGCACCGGTGGCTTTCTACCTTATCAACTTACTATTATGCTGTTGAATATAGGCCTGGACTGAATCACGTTGATGCTGACACCCTGTCACGGAGGCCAAATTCTAAGGACAATTGGGTGAGGTTGTCTGAACCCTCCATTAAAGTGTTATGCCAAAAGTTTGGTAAAGATGAGCAACAGTCTGCAGACACAGTGGACTGCCTGGTGGATTGCTTGGGGCCCCCCCATACCTGCTGCCTATTGCCATTTTTCTGCATTAGATATTAGTGTGCTGCCTCAGTTTGATAATGACTGTATTCAGTGGGCTCAATCCCAGGACCCCATGATTCAACCCACACTTGACGCCCTGCGTGCGGGGAAAGATGTGTCCAAGTTGTGTTCCACCGATTTGCGAACTGCTGTACTATTCAAGAAAGGCCCCAGGTTAAAGTTGCATGATCAATTGTTATACAGAGAGACAGGGGATCGTCAAGGTCAAGTGGACAAGCAACAGTTGGTCCCACCCATGGCCTTAAAACAGCTGGTATTGAGGTCCCTCCACAACCACATGGTACACCTCGGTAATGACCGACCTCTCGACCTAATATGAACCTGATTCTACTGGCCAAAGATGGGGCAGATGTTGAGCATCACGTAAAGACCTGCAGTCAGTGCCTACAGAGAAAAGCCCTGCCCCAGAAGGCTGCCCCACTTGTCAATATCACTACCAGCGCCCCTATGGAGCTAGTTTGCATAGACTTCTTGTGCATGGAGCCTGACCAAAAGAACATTGGCAATGTGCTGGTGGTAACTGATCATTTTACTCGATACACACAAGCTTTTCCAACCAAGGATCAAAAGGACTCTACAGTAGCCAAGGTGCTAGTGGAAAAGTTCTTCGTCCATTATGGTGCCCCTGCACCCCAACGTATCCATTCTGACAAAGGCAGACTTTGAAAGTAGACTAATCAAAGAAATGCTCTCCCTGTGGGGGGTGCGGAAGTCCAGAACCACCCCCTATCATCCGCAGGGGGACCCTCAACCAGAACATTTTAACTGAACCCTTCTGGACATGCTGGGCACTCTCCATTCTAAAGATAAGCCTAAATGGGGTCAGCAGATTAGCACCTTGGTACACGCTTACAACTACACCAAAAGTGATGCTACTTGATTCTCTCCCGATCGTCTCATGTTCAGGAGGGAGGCCCGGCTGCCCGTTGATGTTTGCTTTGGGGTCTCTTTGGATGGAGTCCGAGCCAAGAATTATTTGCAGTACGTGCAGAAATTAAAAGATCAGTTGAACCATGCATGTCAACTGGCACAAACTATGGCTGCCAAATGAAATCTTGCTAATAAAGAAAGATATGATCGATGAGTAAAAGCCCAAGAATTGTTACCCGGAGATAGGGTACTACTGCGCAATTTTGGGACTGCATGGGAAGCACAAAATTGCTGACAGGTGGCACCATCTTCCCCACATAGTAGTTGGTAAACTGGATGACCTGCCGGTGTACAAAGTGCGCCCTGAGAATAACGCTAGAGCTGTCAAGACCATGCAATGCAATCACCCACTGCCCATTGGTCAAGTGATCACTGATGCTGAACCAACACCCGACACTTCCCCAAGCCAGTGACTCATGCTGCTGCCAAAAAGAGACAGAGTCAGCCTGCCCCTGTTGTTCCAGACCTAAGGCCTTCCCCCAGGCAGGCCCTGAATGATGATGACTGTCAGTCCATTTCTGATGAACATGAATGTGACAATGCCTACTATCCTTCTTATGAACTGAGCAGTTGTTTGGAGGCAATTCTCTGCAAAATCGTGGGGATGAAGCTGGGCCTTCAGAGCTGCCCAACCCCCCAGCTTCTTCCCTGGAACCAATGCCCCCTGAAAGTGAGATGCAGAGGATTACGTCCGAAATAGCAGATTCCTCATGCCTAGTGGAACTGTTTGAATTACCTGAGGAGGAATCTGCTGTGGAAAATCTTCCCTGTGGCACACCAGAACCTGCAGAGCAATACGACAGTGTTGACAGCACCCCATCAGTGCCACAAAATTCAATGATCAAAGAGTTCCTTCAGGATGAGCAACCTGGGCCCTCTTCAGGAGAGAATAATGAGCAAAGTATTGTGGAAGCACAATCTGCCGTGTCAGGAGCCAATAATGTTCTGCTACTGGAGACTTTGCCCAGTGCAGAGGTACCCCTTTCTACTGAAGAAGAGACTGATGCAAATGCTGGTACTCCAGAGACTGTACCTGTTTCCCCAAGAAAGTCTGGGAGAGTGGTTAAACCTGTAATACATCTAAGCTACAATTCCCCTGAAAGACCAGTAGATCTTCCTTTAAATGTCCACAAGGGTATCTAAGTTTCAAAGAGCTCACTGCCCAAACTGAGCCTTTCCACTACTTCCAAGTTGATTGTCCATCCTTCAGGACATGGTGCCCCTGCCCTGTCTAGCCCCAAGTTAGCTGATAGGGATGGGACCCCATCTATGTTGTTTAGAATGCAAGAAACTATACCATGAATGGGTACAGTAATATTATAGAAACATAGAAATATAGAAGTTGACGACAGATAAGGACCGCAAGGTCCATTCAGTCTGCCCATTTCTTTTTCTACCTTATGAATGTGCCATCGACATTTTCTCTGTCAATGGCCTATCTATTCATACTTATCTGTATTGCTCCCTTCTGCCTATCCCATACCTGTCTGAAGCCCTGCACTGTATTCATATCCACCACTTCCTGAGGTAGGCCATTTCATGCATGCACCACCCTTTCTGTGAAAAAGAACTTCCTCACATTACCCCTTAATCGGCCTCCCTCTAATCTCATGCTGTGTCCTCTTGTCCTGCTATTTTTTTCTTATATTGAAACATGTTAGACTCTTTCACCTTGTTAATGCCCTTAAGGTGTTTGAATGTTTCGATCATATCACCTCTCTCCCTCCTTTGCTCTACGTTATACATATTGAGTTCCATTAATCTCTCCTCATATGTTTTGTGATGCAGTCCCTACACCATTTTGGTTGCCCTTCTCTGGACTGCCTCAATTTGGTTAATGTGCTCGTGAAGGTGTGGCCTCCAGTACTGCATGCAGTACTCCAGATGGGGCCTAACCAGTGTCTTGTAAAGAGGGATTATTACCTCCCTCTTACGACTTGTGATACCCCTACTAATACACCCCAACATCCCCCTAGCCTTACCTACTGCTTTAGTGGTCTGCTTAGATGAATGCAGGTCATCTGTAATGATGATGCCCAAGTCTCTTTCTTCTCTTGTGACTGCCAGCAACTCCCCTCCCAACCTATAGGTGGCTTCAGGGTTTCTCTTCCCTATGTGCATGATCTTGCATTTCTTTACATTAAACCTCAGTTGCCACTCTTCCAACCATTTTGCCAGTTTATCCAGATCTCTTCTCATTCTGCCCACCCCATCTGGATCATCTACTCTGTTGCAGATCTTGGTGTCATCTGCAAATAGACAAACGTTACCCTCCAGTCCATCTGCAATGTCACTGATGAAGATATTGAAGAGGACTGGCCCCAGGACTGATCCCTGAGGTACCCCACTTGTGACTTGCATCTCTTCTGACTGTATACCATTTACCACCACTCTCTGTTTTCTGCCCATCAAACAGTTTGTCACCCAGTTGACCAAATTCTGACCCACCCGAGCCTAACCAGCTTATTAATCAATCTTCTATGTGGAACAGTATCGAAAACTTTGTTGACATTAAGGTAGACAACATCAACTGCTCCCTCTTGGTCCACCACTCTAGTTACCCAGTCAAAGAAATCTATGAGATTAGTTTGAGAGGACCCTCCTGTTGTAAACCCATGCTGTCTTGGATCCTGTGCTCCTATGGATTCCAGGTTTTGCACTATCCTTCCCTTAAGGAGTGCCTCCATAATCTTGCCCAATACTGAGGTAAGACTGACTGGTCTGTAGTTCCTTGCCTCCTCCCTGCGACCACTCTTGTGGAGCGGGATCACATGAGTCCTTCTCCAGTCTTCTGGGACCGCTTCTGTGCTCAGAAACTCACTAAACAATTCTGATAATGGCTCTGCTAGTTCCACCCTTAGCTCCTTTAGTACCCTGGGATGTATGCCATCAGGTCCAATTGCCTTGTCCACCCTGAGCTTATCAAGCTTTTGAAGGACCCTTTCTTTTGTGAAGGGACTAGAGCATACCTCCCTCCCTCCTGTGTCCATGGTGCCGAGCTGTGGGCCCTGTCCTACCTTCTCCTCAGTAAATACTGAGCAGAAGTATCTATTTAGGATGGATGCTTTTACGTGGTCCACCTCCTCACATGCCCCTTATCTCCTTTGATCTTAGCAATACCCCCTCTGGACTTTCTCCTTAAACTAATGTATCTATAGAAAGTCTTGTCACCTTCTTTTACTGTTCGTGCTAGTGTTTCCTCAGTTTGGGCCTTTGCCTGCCTTACTGCCTTCCCTGCTTCCCTTAGGGAAGTTTGGTATGCCTCCCTATCTTCATCCTGCTGCATTCCCTTATATTTCCTGAAGGCCAGCCTTTTGGCTCTGACCTCTTCTGCTACTCTTTTTGAGAACCAAAGTGGTTTCCTTAGTCTTTTGCACTTCCTTTTCTCTCTAACACAATGGGATGTTGCTTCAAATATTGCATCCTTAATAATTTCCCACTTTGCCTGTACCCCCTCACCTGTATTTCTTCTAGCCAGGCTAGCTTAACTCTATCGGCCATATTATCAAAGTCAGCTCCTCTGAAGTCCCATATTTTAGCCTTGGAATGGGATGATTTAGTTCTAGTGGCCAAATTGAACCATACCATGTGATGGTCACTGGCCCCCAGGTGACCTTCTACCTGGAGATCTGAGATCCTTTCCCTGTTAGTCAGTACTAGATCTAGGATAGCCCTGTCTCTTGTGGGTTGTTGTACCAATTGTTTGAGGCCCTTCACCTGCAGGGAATCCACTAAGTGTCTAGTTCTGGAAGATGTTCCTGCTGGTATTGACCAATCTGCATCTGGCATGTTGAAGTCTCTCATTATCAGAACCTCCCCCTTAGCTGTCATGTTTTGTATATCTTCTAACAGTAATGTGTCTATGTCCTCCCCCTGGCCTGCAGGCCTGTAGACAACTATTGTGTGAATCATAGTGAAATCATTATTGATTGTATGAAAACTGCATAACTGTTGCCATAATATATATAGAGAATAATGGATGGGGAAGGGGTTGATATGAGAATTTAATGCACTCCCGAGTTGTGGGATGCTACATAAACCCCGAGGGCGAAGCCCGAGGGGTTTATCAAAGCATCCACAACAGGGTGTGCGATAAATTCATAAGCTCTCCCTCCCATCTTTTATTTTTATAATAACAGGCCAGCAATTTTTCTCCAGCAGTTTAGAGACTGTTTGGCCCCGCTCACATACAGAATGTTGGCCAATGAGAGAGCAGCATAGTTTGACTGGCATGGCTCATGAATGTCATAACAACCAGCCGGTTGTTATGGAAAACATCAACCTGGTCAGTACATTGAGAGAAATTGTTGACCAGTTATTATATATATATATAATCATATATATTAGCTATTTTGGATATGTATAGTAATGGTAATGAAGCATATATTTTGTATAAGTACAATGTCTTCAAATAACGTTGTTGTGAGCATGGAGTTGACGCGGACACCAAGTTCTTTCCAGGAAGGAAAGGGAAGGGTGTAACCCCCCTATAAATGGGGGTTCCCAAAAGTCTTCCTTGGGTGTGCTTAAATGCCCACTGCCAGGCGGGCGTTCTGTGTCTTTACAGGTGTAAAAGTGCTTGCATGTGAGTGCCCTGTTAGCCTCTGTGCCTGTCCCTTTAAGAGACATTATTTTTGTAGTGTATAATTAATCTGGGTAGGGGCCGAGTGTTTCCAGGCTCAAGTCCCACCTGAGTTTTATTTATTTATTTATTGAGCACAATCGGAATTAAAATCCTTTGAGTCACAGGCTCTTTTGCAAAGGCTCCACGTCAGGTTACAGGGGGTGGAGGGTAGACAAATACATTAAAAGACAGACGAGAACAGGCATCATTTACAATTTCAGTACTGACAGAGTAACTTTTTTTTTTTTTTTTTGCAAAGGCTCCACGTCAGTTACAGGGGAGGAGAGAGACAAAGACAGTATAAGACTAACATTGACAGGCAGTATATACAATTACAGTACTGGCAGGGCAGTCCAGGCTAGAAACTTATTTAGCAGGTGAGGTAATTAGGAAGCATTCCTGTGATCCCTAGACAGAAATTTGTAGGATGCCATTTCGTAGGGTCTAGGAAGTCCCTGAGTCAGAAGAAGTGGAGAATTTGGGAGAGAAGAGGGTGGGCAGCTTTAGCCACAGTCACATTTAGCTTTCTCCATTAGTTGGGTTTTAAGGCCTGATTTGAAAAGTGAGATTCTATGGGACTGGGAGAGTGGGGGGGTAATGTGTTGAGCCAGAGAGGGGCATGGTAGCGGAAAGATCTTTGCCCTAGGGATGTTCTACAAAGGGGAGCCAGGAAAGATGATTTAGCTGTGAGTCTTGTATTATGCCTGATGGGGGCTGCACTTGGTGATGGGGAGTAGGCCGGCGGGGGCAAGCTGGAGGTGTATCTTTTTTATGAGAATGCAGGTGTGGTATTTTAATCTTTGTTGGAAGTTTAGCCAACCAGTCAGTGTATAAAGATTGCAGGTATGGGTTAGTCTGTCACAGCCTGTTACTAGGCGGCAGGCTTTATTAAGTGCCGCGTTTATACTGCTTAGCGTGGTGGGGTCAGCTGAGCCATATATAACTATCCCATAGTCGACTAGGGAGAGGATGGAAGAGGTGACTGCTAGTTGCATGGCCTGTGCAGGTAGGCAGTTTTTGAGTCTGTAGAGGATGCCCACTCTAGTGTTGACTGCGGACGAGAGGAAATGGACGTGACTATGGTAGGAGAGGGAGGTATCCAAAGTGATACCCAGGTATTTAAAGTGTGTAACGTGTTCCAGTTGGGTGCCTAGTGAGTTCTTAATTTGGAGTGCCATCTGACTGTGTGGGCTTTGGCGATGCGCAAAGATCATGGACTTAGTTTTGCTATAGTTTATGATCAGGCGGTGATCAGTGAACCAGTTCTCTAGTTCCCCGAAAAAACCCTGAAGGGCTAGTTGGAGGCGCTCGGTTGAGGTGTTTCCAGTACAGAACGCATCATCAGCATAGAGTAAAAGATGACACTGCACGCTTTAGGGAGAGAGTTTAAGAAGAGGGTGAAGAGCAATGGGCCCAATATAGACCCCTGAGGAACCCCTGAACAAACAGTTTTGGAGGTGAAGATAGTGGTGTTTATCCTGACATGCTGTGACCGTCCTGAGAGGTAATCCTTGAACCAGGCCGCAGCCTCAGGGACCACATTTAGTTGAGGAAGGACACAAAGCAGTAGTTGATGACTGAGCATGTCAAAAGCCTTGGTCAGATCCACATAGATAGCCCCTGCGATTGAGCCTTGGTCAAGGGCCTCATGGATGAACGTGGTGAGTTCAGTGAGTGCAGTGACGGTACTATGGCCAGTCCTGAAACCATGCTGTTCCTTGCTGAGAAGGTTGTGTTTAGTTAGATGTTCCGTTAGCTGGTCCGAGACTATTTTTTCCAGAGCTCTGGACAGAGGAGGAAGAATTGAGATAGGTCTATAGTTGCTGGTGTTAGTGGGGTCACCGTTCTTCAGAATGGGAGCGATTATGGCTTTCTTCCAGGTTGAGGGGAACTGGCCGAGGCATAGTGAAAGGTTGAGAATTTTTGTAAGGTGGGGTAGAGTGACATCGAGGGAAAGCCTAATGAGTTTAAGGTCTAGGGAGTCATTGCTGTAGCAGGTATTGGCAATAGCTTTGGTGATATAGCATTTTGCCTCACTACAGGGGATGACTAGGAGCCGGAAAGGGGGTGAGTTGACATTACACGGTGTTTCGGGGGGGGAGGTTTTGGTAGGGTGGAAGAAATTTGGAGGGAGGTTATGGGAGTTGCAGTAATAGTGCTCTGTTCTGCCATTGCTAATGGTGCAGAGGGAGCTCTGTTAGAACTGGTAATTGTTTGCTGATTAGCTGCTCTAATAACAGTGATATTATAGTTTGTCTAACCTGCCTTTCTTTGCAGCATGGACATTTCTGTATTGCACCAATCAGTACCTTTTGGGACCTTAAAATGGAGTCTGTCCCCAGGGGTCTTGTGGGAGTGAATTTCTGTAGGAATTGTAGTTTTTTTTTTCATTTTGGTGCCTAAATGGACCTGGAGGGAAACCCTTACTTTCACAGACAGATGAATCAACCAACCAAACCCTTTTTGGAGCAGAAGGAAGTCTAGGTGCTGCCTGCAGCAGAGAGTCAGGCTGAGTTTGGAGTTGAGAGAGTGAATTGCTCAAGACATTCGAGCAGCTGCTCCTGCATAGTGGCGCAGGAAACTGGTGGGAAGGCTGTGTCTGACCTGCCTGCTTCTTCTTCCCTTCTGAGGGATCTGCTAGTGAAATTAATTGGACTGAATCCAAACCAGTTTGAGACCAGAAATACTGAATTGTGACTGCCCTGTTACCCGAAGAAGACGGAAGATTTGCTTCATGCGATTGGCTTGTCAGGAAGTCTGAAACCACCACAGAGCATAAAGTTTGCACAGAGTCACTGTGATTATGACCGGACTGTCATCCAAACTGTGGTACTGCTTTTTATTTACTATGAGTGTGCTGGATGTTCTCAGTGGGTCGCGATTTGGTTCCCCACTTTCCAATTGTGTCACACTTGCTGGAAGCTGAATCCAGCGCCTTACCGGACTGCCATCCGAGTTGTTCTCCTGGCCTGGGCTCTGCCTCCTTGGCCCAGCCAGCTACTCACACCACAGAGAAGACTATCGACGAGAGACCTGCCTGGGGATCAGCTCCCTGCTCAGTGTCACGAACAGGAACAACACCACGGTGAATTGTGTGGGCGCTGCTTCTCCTGGCAAACCAGCAAGTCATTCTGCAGTCTCCATTTTGGCCATCCTCTGTCCTGTACTGGGTAGCATGAGTAAACACCAGGGTAGCTCCCTGCAACATCAGCTAAATCAAAGTGTGTCATCTGATTTGATTGTTTTGTTTGATTATCACAAACTGAGCCATCTGGCTCCGGATTACAAACTGTGGGTTACTATGCAGGACTCTTTCTTCCCATCATTAGGGCCCCGACCAGCAGCGACACCGGCCTACCCTGGCAATGCTTCAGACTAGCCTGCATCAACAGCTGGGTACTCAGAGTGTGTGTGTGACTGTGTTGAGGTACTCTAAAGTGCATGCCTTGTAGCCTGATTGAATCAGTTTCTAGACCAATAAACCTGATTACACCCCTCCCTTGTTCAATCCCCCTGAATAAATCAGATCTGACTCTTTTTGCACTTAAAGTGTTTGTGGTGCATCTCTGTACTAATAGTATTGTTGTTGCTGGCTGTGTATAATCTTATTTTACAGGGGGTCTCCAGGGTCAGACAGGTGGAACCAGTCCTGGTGGTAAGTGTAATCAGAGTGGGGATATATTTGTGGTTTGAGGGCTATTGTATCTGTGTATTCTGCTCATTGTTTAGGCCACTAGAGGGTAAGAGGGGGGTCACAGTGTCCTGGAAGGCTGTACCCAGATCAGCTACACTACCACCATCCCTGTCCTCCGGGTGGAGGCACCTGTTGTCAGTACCCAGGCCCCTTAACCTGCAACTAGTCACGCAGGCAGGGGTAGTAGCCCATGGGATAGCACCACCCAGGGGTTACACAAAAAACTTTGTTAATGCTCCAGTTAGGATCAAAGCAATAAAAGTTGGGAAATGAGGCTTTAGGGTTTCTCTAACACCCACCCTCCCAAACCAGGTAGGAGAGCAGATGTGGGGTGTGCCTTGGGCTTTTCAAGCCTAACACTCACCCCACTCTCATAAAGTCTACACATCTGACCTTGTTTACAGATGGAATGGGGTGAGCATTAGGTTTAAGAAGCCCAAGGCACACCCCACACCTGCTCTCGTGAGCCTTAATAACTTTGGAACTGTTCAACAGATTTGCATGACATGTAGCATGTGGCATGCATAATCTCTAGGGGTAGGTCTCTGATGTTCCAAATTTCATGCAAATCCATTGTGTGGTCTCTGAGATACTGAACAAAAAGAAAAATCTGTGTTTTTTGTCATTTTTTTGTCCACCTGGATCTCAGAAACGGCTTTAGGTTGTGAGCTGAAATTTAAAAGCCGTTGCCTCACAGATGTGCCTTTTAAAGGTTTGGTAAAAAAATAGTAATCCGTTCAAAAGTTATTACATTTTTAATTTCTCCATTATTTCCTATTGGAAAACATATATGACAGGCATGAAAGGTTTGAATTTTCGCACAAATGATACTTTGCTTAAAAAACAGTCCCTTTTTTTTTTACAATGAAGGGAGATATTTTGGGCAAGTATCACACTGGTTTGATTGCAGGGGCTCTGTTGTGTCCGCCATTTCGTTTTGCCCTTAGCGAGGATCAACAATTGTAGAAAGATGTAAAAAAAAAGAATGTAATATAAAAAAAACATCAGAACTTAGCTAAAGGGGACCCATTTAGTTACATTCTGATTTTATGTTTTTTTAAACTGGTCAGAAACAACTTTTGTTGTCATTCGAAATCCTGGGTGCGAGAGGACCGATTCTGCCATCCCTATTTGAGAACAGCAGGATGTTCTTGGCTTGTGCAGCCACAGCTTCAACTCGTGCTGCCAGCCACACTGTCATATTTGTCCAGCTCTTTCCCTGGTGTCTAGTGGCAACCCCACCTGCCGATCACTGCTTAGTGTGATCTTGTCCCTGGTGTCTAGTGGCACCCCTACCCTCCTTATCTATTTAGTTATTTAGTTATTTAGTCTGACACTGGGGTGCCCACTCCTGGTGTCAGATGCCCCCCATCTTCTTTATTAATTGCCAACATCTGGGGCCCAATCCCCGTGTCAGCATTGTATGCTCTCACTCACCCACCCCCAGCAGAGTGGACCCCCCAGTACTGTGGGACATTGAAAAGCCCACTCCCAGTGTCCCCTGATTTGTACCTGTAAAAGGAAAAGAGTCTATCAACGTCTTTTTTTAGCCAGAAAAAAAATGGTCTCTCATAGTCACTGACTCCCCCCTTCCGCCCCATGCCCTATACTTTTCTCCAGAGGTCGTGCGCTGTCATCTTTTGCAGACCGGGACAGGATCTATGACTTCTATTGATGTTTGAAAATGTGGTATGTGTAACAATAGGTATGCCTTATTTTCGCACATGCTACATTTTAAGCATTGGGTAAAGTACAGAAAAATCACAGCTGTTACTTGCTTTTCCAGTGGAGCACTGGATGGGGTATAGGGCAGCAATCCCAAAGGTCTGGGGTTTGGGACTGCTTTTTATGTGTTCTCTTTTTCTGTCTGTAATGATAAAAAAAGAGGAAAGGCTGGAATTGAACCTAGAGCCCTCTGCATTGTGGTCTTGTGCTCTGTCCTGTGCTCCACAGGAGAATCACAGCAACAGGGCTGATGTCTTCTATATTGTGAATAATGTGCATGTTTGGCCACAAATGTATGGTTAATGTTCAAGAATGTGGTATGTTCCGAAACTAGGTTATTTTCACACATACCACATTTCTGAATATTAACCAGGCGGTTGCGGCCAAATACCTGGATTACTCACAGCCCCAAATGCCAACATCGGGGGGGGCCCAATCCCCTTGTTTGCATTAGGAGTCCCCCCCCTTCTTCACCAGTGTGGAACACTAGGGAGCCCACTCCCAGTGTCCTGAACATTCATCTTTCCCCATCCTGCACCATGGGACACTGGGGAGCCCACTCCCAGTGTCCTCATGTATCGCCCCCCCACCCCGAAGTGTGGGACACTGGGGAGCCCACACCCAGTGTCTCAAATGTGTGTTCTTCCCTCTTCAGCTCTGTGAAACACTTGGGGGCCTACTCCCAGAGTCCCCAGATGGTTTTCTTTTTTGATCTGCAAAGAAGAAAACTGTCTCCCAATGTGTTCTTATTTTTGTAACTTAAAAAAAAAAGAAAGAAAAATACATTTCTTCCTCATTGTCCCCTCCACGCCTGTGTGCTTTGCCGACATTGAAGGGCCCAATCCCCATGTCGGCACTAGACAACCCCCCTTTCCCACCAGTGTTGGACAACTGGGGAGCCCACTCCCAGTGTCCCAATATGGTTTTTGTTTAGGCTGCAAAGAAAAAAAGTCCCTTTTATTTTTTTCACCTGTAAGAAAAACATCCCTCATTGTCCTGCACCTTCTCCCTCTCCCAACCCTGACCATTCCACTGAGGACCCATCACCCCACACACCCCTCTTATCCTATACTTACCTCCAAGGGTCATCCGCTGTCAGCTTCTGTAAACCAAGACATGTCTGCACTCTTCAATGCCGAACCGCAATCTGAGGAATCAAGGTAAGTGTCATATAATGTATTTCAATGGCGTTTTCAACTTACAGTATGTGGATATCTTTGCCATTTATTGGTATTTTCATACCAAATTTTCAACATGGAATTTTGGGGACCCCTCCTCATGAACACTGTCACTGTTGTTTAGATTAATCTGGCCCAGAAGGTGATTTACATGATTGCTGTCAGAAATCTTCTTTCAGACAATGTAGAGTAACCCAGTGCCAGTGTCCCAAATAATGTCCCAAAAGGCCTAGTTGAAAATTTGGAAAAAAAAATTCTAAAAATGGTTGAATTACATACACTCGTTGAAATTTTCCTACATACATGCTCAACTTTGGTAATTTTTAATATTTGGACTCCAAATTTTCAACAAAGCCATTTTTCACACCACCTCATCTGTCATTTTTTACATCCTGTTCAAAATGTGTTTTCACACCAGTGGCTCAGAGTGGCATTTTGACATGGATTTCAACATTTTCACCTGCAGGGTTTATGAAGTGGGGTCATAAGAAGATTATGTTGAAAATTTGGGGTCAAAATATGGAAAAATGCCAAAGTTGTGACTGTTCATTGCAATTTCAGTATGACCCCTTGTGTTTTGGAAATTTTGAATATTTTGACCACAGACTTTCAATATAGCCTTCTTATTACCTGATCTCATGTATGTCACAGCTGTCATTTTTCAAATCCTGTCCAAAATGTGTTTTCACACCTGTGAGTACAGAACATTGTTGCAGTTGCACAGAATTATGTTTTGGCAGGGATCTGAAAATTTTCTCTACCGGGTACATGTGCAGGGGCAATAAGATGGCTATGGTAATAATTTGGTGATGCATCTATGGAGGGATGGGTGCACGGGGTCCAAAAGACCCTACGTTCCACAGTAAAATAAAGAAAATCACAAAGCACGGGAGGTCAGAGCCCAAAGGGCCCTGCGCTCCCACCGTGACATAAGGACAGTTATGGAGGTCAGGAGCTCAGAGCCCCTACTGGTAAATAAAGATACAAGTAAACTATCTGACAAAGTAAGGAAATTCATTGCAAAAAAACATTGTTAATGCATCAGTTAGGGTTCTTACAGTAGTAAAGCGACAAAAGCAGTGAAATGAGGCATTGGGTTTTCCAACCTAACACCCCACCCTACCCACCCTACCAAACACCCACAGGCATCAGGTGGTGTACCTTGGTCATCATCCCTAACGCTCACCCCTTTCCATCAGTAAATAAGTTGACATAGATACAGCATAGGAGAATGGGGTGAGCATTGAGCAACGACCCAAGTACACCAGAAGCCTGTGGGGTGTCTGAGGTGGGGAAAATGAGGCGATTAGTTTGAAACCCTAACACCTCATTTCCTTGATTTTGTCACTTTACTAAGAACCACAACTGATGCATTAACAAAGTTTAGAAATGAATATACAGTGGCGTGAAAAGTATTTGCCCCTTCCTGATTTTCTCTATTATTGCATATTTGTCACACTGGATGTTTTCAGGTCTTTAGAGAAATGTAATATTAGATAAAGGGAACCTGGTGAACAAATAACACTTGTTTTTTTTAATTTCCTTATTTAATGAAAAAAGTTAACCAACACCAACTGGCACTGTGTGAAAAAGTAATTGCCCCTTACACTTAATAACTGGTTATGCCACATTTAGCTGCAATGACTGCAACCAAACACTTCCTATAATTCAATATCAGTCTTTCACATCGTTGTGGAGGAATTTTAACCCACTCTTCCTGCCAGAACTGCTTTAATTCAGTAACATTTGGTAGGTTTTCGAGCATGACCTGCTCGTTTCAGGTCCTGCCACAGCATCTCTATTGGGTTTAAGTCTGGACTTTGACTAGGCCACTCCAAAACTTTAATTTTACTTCTTTTAGAAATTCTGATGTGGACTTGCTTTTGTGTTTTGGATCATTGTCTTGCTGCATGGCCCAACTACCTTCAGCTTCAGCTGACGGAAGGATGACGGGACATTCTCATAAGAATTTTCTGGTACAGAGCAGAATTCATGGTTCCTTTAATTATGGCAAGTCATCCAGGTCCTTAGGCACAAAGCATCCCCACACCATCACACTACCACCACCATGTTTGACTGTTGGTATGGTGTTCTTACTGTGGAATGCTGTGTTTGCTTTCTGTGAGACATTATGGGATCCATGTCATCCAAAAGTTCCACTTTGGACTCATCTGTCCATAGAACATTTTCCCAAAAGGCTTGTGGATCATCCAGGTGCTTTTGGCAAATGAGAGACGAGCATTTATGTTCTTCTTGGTTAGCAGTGGTTTCCACTGCTACTCTCACATGAAGCCATTTTTGCCCAGTCTCTTTCTGATTGTGGGGTCGTGAACACTGACCTTAGCTGAGGCAAGAGAAGCCTGCAGTTCTTTGGATGTTGTTTTAGGATCCTTTGAGACTTCCTGAATGATTTCGCTCGCCCACTTGGAGTAATTTGTGAGCCGCCCTCCTGGGAAGATTCACTACTGTTCAAAGTGTTCTCCATTTGGAGATTATGGCTCTCACTGTGGTTTGATGGAGTCCCAGAGCCTTAGAAATAGCTTTTAACCCTTTCCAGACTGATAGAAGGCAACACATTTTTCTGATCTTTTCAGGAACTTCCTTTGATCATGGCATAATGTGCTTGTTGAATCTTTGTGCTGTGGCAATGACTCTGATGGTAAGGGTCAAAATAAGTGAGATTTATATTGAGCAGGGCTGGCTGTAATCAAGCCTGGCTGTGTTCAATCAGCTGACTCTAATTAGCCCTTTAATTGGGTTGATTTAACTAGGGGCAATTACTTTTCACACAGTGCCCGTTGGTGTTGGTTAACTTTTTCATTAAATAAATGAAATAAGTAAAAAAAAAAGTGTTATTTGTTCACTCAGGTTCCCTTTATCTAATATTATATTTTGTCTAAAGACCTGAAAACATCCAGTGTGACAAATATGCAATAATAGAGAAAATCAGGAAGGGGCAAATACTTTTCACGCCACTGTATATTACATACACACACACACACACATCATATATATATATATATATATATATATATATATATGATAGGGGTGTGGGTTGAGTAGGCACTTCAATGTTAAACTCAAAGTATGTTGCTCTGGATCTCAGGATCCTGCAAATTTGGTTATTGATTGGTTCAACAGTGTGAAAGTTGTAGAAGGCTGAAGACATGAAAATATATGAAATTAATTAACTTTAATAACTTTGCAACTGTTCAATGGATTTATACAAAATACGGTATGCACTGTCCTGAGGGGTAGATCTCCTTATGTGGCAAGTTACATTTCGGTCAGATGTGCGATCTCTGAGTTAGAGAGAGGTGAAAAAACATGTTTTCTCTCATTGACTTTGCTGGGATTTTTCTTTGAACTTGCCTACAGCCCAGATATTTTTAATTTTTTTTTGTCTGAAATGTTCAGGGCAGAAAGGGACTACCCCACAGATGTGCTTTTTGCTAGTCTGGAGGAAAAATAATAAGCAATTTTTAAGTTATTGCAATTTAAGAATTTGAAAAAAATCATTTCTGAGCATGCTCAGTAAGTACTACAAGGTACAGTAGCTGTATGAAACGAAGAAGGAATCCTGCTTTGTATGGGAAAATTCCTACTACGTATGGCTGCCATCTCATTTTCAGTTTTGCCTGAAAAATTCAAATTTGGAAACCTCCCAAAATGATATTCTGGGGAGGATCAACACATGCAGCTTGCTTACTGGTACCTCTTCGGTGCATTCTGCACTTTACTGGTCGAAAAATGCCCTGACAATGTGTTTTATTTAACAATTAAATTCTTTGTTCATATCGGCATCATATGAAGTGAGATCCTGATTCGTATTATGAGATATGAAGTAGAATCCTACTTCATGAGCTGAAAATCTGAGAATATTTTTTTTAAAGAAAAAATGTTTCTGCCGACATCGGGTGCCCAATCTCCATGTCGGCACTAGATGCCACTGTCCACAACGGAATGTAACAGTCACCCACATTGCCGACATCGGGGTACCCAATCCCCATGTCAGCACTAGATGCCAGTGTCCCCAACTACTTTGCCGATAACATGGGGACCAATACGCTTGTCAGTAGTAGCCCCACCTAAGGTGGGACACTGGGGAGCCCGCTCCAAGTGTCCCCAGTTATGTCATACCCTCCAACACCACCAGTATTGTCAGAAACTGGGGAGCCCACCCCCAGTGTCCCAAAATGTTTATTCTATACCTGAAAAAAAGAAACAGTCCCCCAACATCCATTTTTTTATCCTGTAAAAAAGAAAACTATCCCTCGTCATCTCTCTGTCCTCCTCCCCCATCCCGACCCTCCCACTGAGCAACCACCACTCCACCCCACCCTTGCCGTATACTTACCACTGGATATCCTCTTCTGTCATCTTCTGTGGACCGGGACACATCTGTACTCTTCAAAGCTGAACACCGAATGGAAGAATCAAGGTAAGTGCTGTATAATGGCTGTCAATGGCGTTTTTGTTGATATCTCAGCCATTTTACAGTATTTTTTTACCAAATTTTCAACATGGGCTTTTTGAGACACCACCTCATAAACACTGGCACTGTCATTTCATTACTCTGTCCTGAAAGGTGATTTAGCGGTCACTGTGCAGAATCACCTTTTGGGACCAATTAATGAAATGACAGTGCCAGTTTTCATGAGGTGGAGTCCCAAAAAGCCCATGTTGAAAAACTGGTGAAAAGATAATGAAAAAAGCCCAAGTTATGTGCAGTCATTGAAATTTTGCTACGCACATGGGTAACTTTGGCAATTTTAAATATTTTCACTCCAGATTTTCAATATTGCCATTTTTTACACCACCTCATGAACAGAACAGCTGTAAGTAAGCATTTATTTTTAGGTGTCCCAATCCCAGAGGCTCTGGGCGCCGTACATTAAATTCAGAATCATAATAAAATAAAATACACAATAAAATTGCAGAGCAATCAATAAAATCTGACAAGCAGCATTAAAATATTTTTTCAGAGTATGCTAGCTTAAATAAGTGAGTTTTCAGGCTCCTCCTGAATGCCTTCACTGTAGGGCCCTACCCAAAGGTCCTGGGAGCGAATTCCAGAGGATCGGGCCGGCCACTCCAAATGAGCAATCACCCGAGATTTTCAACCCAGTCCTTGGAACTGCAAGGAGGGCCTGGGTGAAGGAATGGAAGGAGCGAGTCGGAATGGCTGGAGTAAGTAAGTCTGAAAGGTAGCCATGGCCCAGTCCATATATGGCCTTATAGGTGAGCAAGCCCACCTAGAAGAGAACCCACCACCTGACCAGCAGCCAGTGAAGACCCCACAGGACCAAGGTCACATGACAGAATCTGGATAATTCTGTCTGCAGCCTGGCCACTGCATTCTGCACTAGCTGCAGTCAGCAGAGGTTCCCCCCATTGACCCGAGCATTGTAGCAGTCAAGCCTTGATTTTACAAAAGTGTGCACCAGTGATGGCAGGTCTTCAAGCAGGATTAGGGGCTTAATCTCAGCAATGTTCCTCAGATGGTAAAAACTGTTTTTGATGACTGCCAACACCTGAGCCTCAAATGTCAGCCTGTCAGCGAACATCATGCCCAGATTTCACACCCTAGAGGAAGCCATCAATGGTGTTGACCCCAGGATTAGGCCTGTTGTCATCCCAGAGGTGCCCTCGCTCTGCCAGCGGCCAGGCTCAATCACTAGTACCACCATCTTGCCAGGGTTGAGCCTCAACCAGTTAGAGTTCATCCAGTCCTGGATCTCAGAGAGGCATTTATTCAGCACTTGAACAGCACCGCTTGTCCCTGGTACAAAGGGCATATACAGTTAAGTATTATCTGCATAGCAGTGAAAACTCAAACTGTACTGTCTAATGATCCTCACTAGGGGCAGCATGTATGCTGAGAACAACATCGGTGACAGGGTCGAGCCTTGAGGGACCACACAGGTAAGAGGCAGGGGGGAAGAGGAAAATGACCCCATCACCACCCTTTTCCTCCTGCCTGAGAGAAACTACTCAAACCAGTTGATGACAAAACAGGCGAGTCCACACCACGCTCTAATGCAATCCAGCAACACAATCTCATCCACAGTATCAAATGCAGATAACAGATTGAGGAGAAAGAGAATTGACCATTCTCCTTGATCTCTGGCAATGAGGAGGTCATTATGGACCCAGACCAGTGCCATCTCTGTGTTGTACCTCATTCTAAATCCGGACAGGAATTGCTCATAGATGTCACAGGCCTCTAGGTTTTCCTCAAGCTGCAGAGCCACTATCTTCTCAACAACCTTCCCGAGGAATGGGAGGTTGGAGACTGGTCTATAATTCACTAGGACATCGTGGGTCAAGAAATGTTTTTTTCAGAAGGGGCTTCACCAGCACCTCCTTCAAGGCATTGGGGAAGACCCCCTCTGAGAGCAGGCACCCAACTATCCTAGGGAACACTGGACCGATAACCTCAACACATCCCACTAGGAGATGTATTGGGCCCAGGTCCAGTTTGCAACAAGTGGGCCACAGCTTCAAAATCACCTCAGAGACCTCGGCCACCTTGACTGGAGGAAACTCTGTCCAGGAAATAGGAGTGCTCCTGTTCCAACCAGACCCCACCCTGCGAGTCTGGCCCTGTCTAACTGGCAAGAACCGGGCCTGAATAGAGGACACCCTGTCAAAGAAAAATATAGCAAACACTTTGACTGTGTTGCTGAGAATGTTTTTGGCTGTAGACAGACAGGATGTAGAAGCCTGTCTACATTCCAAAAAGCGGAGCTGGTCTATTCTTCCCTGCAGCAATCTACCTGGATCAAAATTCTGCCTTCTTATGGCTGATTGCCCTTTGATAGTCACTGTAGTGATTTTTCAAAGCCAGTCTGTCCTCCTCTAGCTGAGTCCTCTGCCAACAATGCTCCAATCTCCAACCCATGGTCTTTATTGTCTGGAGAGTTCCATCAAACCATGGGGATCTCAGGCGAGAAGACCTAGGTCATATATGGACCAGTGAGATGGCATTGAGTGCCTCAGATACAGCTCAGTTATAGACTGCCACCAATTCACCCAAGCCAATTGTACTAGCAGCGCTGACATCGGAATAATTGTCCACCGCCATCAGTCCCTCTGGGGTCAAACCCCTTAAAGAGCAGTAGCTGATCATCTCAACAAGGGAGAGACCATCAGGGGAAGCCCTGAATGAGAACTTCACAGTGCAGTGATCAGACCAAACAACCTGATCAATCTCAAGGTCAGTGACCTCAAGACCCAGTGAGAATACCAGGTCTAAGGTGTAGCCATGGTGGTGGGTCGCAGAGGCAACTGCCTGTGCTTGGCCCAGTGATGTCATCAGCTGGAGGAGGTAAATTCCAAGTTGTGAGAATTTATTGTGGATCCAGGCATTGAAGTCACCCAGAATAAGGCATCTGGGGGACTCCAACACCCTGTCGATGATGAAGTCCACCACCTCCCACAAGAATGCTCCCCCTGACCCTGGAAGGTGGTAAATAAGGAGAATTCTGCAACTGGCACCTGGACCCCCACGCACTGCCACACATTCAAACGACCTGGTAGAACCCACCGAATGCACTGAGAAGCTCAAGTCAGATCTAAAACAGATGGCTACACCCCCACCCCTGCAATCCCTCCTCAGGCAGTGCACCATGGAGTACTCAGCTGGGATCGATGCCTCTAACACTGGCCCGCATCATCACCCAACCAGGTCTCCATGATGCACGCCAGGTCAACCAAGGAAATCAAGTCCGATATAATTGCAGTCTTGTTCCTCATCAACCTGACATTGCAAAGCACTGCCCAAAGGGGATCCATGTTGGCAGAAGGCCCTCTAACTACCTGCTCATGCAGTCCGGTGGGAGCCCTGGGATGGAAGCCAAACACAGGCCTCTCTCAAGGCCCCATTTAACCCCAGGGCACCTCCTGTTCCAGACCACCCCAATCTTACTCACCTCCATTGAGCTCCCAGCGCCCATCACCGCCTCCCCTCTCCTAGTGATACCCGGCTCCCTACAGTGCCTTACAGCAGCAGCAGGGAGAGGGGGGGTCACAGAAGGGGCAGAGGTCATGCAGCAGGACACCAGGGTAGCTGATTCAGAAGGGCCCTGAACTCCTACATATAGCTCTCTGAGAAAATAAACCCAGAGATAAATACTAAAAACAAATCAAAACAAACAGAAGTAAAAACCTGAGTACTCAGTTACACTCCATTCACACACTAAATAAATACAGTAAGATACCCTACTCAGATACTCCACAGTCACATTCTATCTAATCCCCACAATCCCACCCTCAACCCACCCACCTAAAAAAGACAAATTTTTTTTAAATTGAGGAGAGACGTGACTGCAATAATGAGTCTGTAACCCCCTTTTCTGGGGGGAGCAGGGGAACGGTTCAATGAAGCAGAACAAATTAGTTTTTAATGTTCAAGAGGGCTTCCTGAGGACAGATTCCTTTTTTCTCTTCCAACACAGCTCACTCTCATTGAGCTTAGTTGAACTCTAAGTATTGGCAAGAGGAGAACCAGCTGGTAGCAGATTTTGGAGAGATACTCTCCTGGAAGAAACAGGCCATAGTTAGAAGAGCAAGCCCCAGCACACTCTCACTTATGCTGGGGCAGGGGATTAAGGGTAGACCTCTAATAACTCACTGGCCATAGCAGGGTCCAACTTCACACTCCAATGTTCCTCTCACTAGCACTGGAGGCTGTCTGGACTGATCTTCAATCTGGATAATGAACACTTCGGCTGAATAGAAAGTTCTGGACCGAGTCTCCTTGCAGCTTCACCGTTCTTGGCTATCCACCAGCTAGTAGTCCACAGTAATTATGGCCACGACCAGTCTAGCAACTGAGTTCTTAGGGGAGACCCACATTGCCACACCATGGGTTCCCTAGTGCGGCGTTCCTGAAAAAGATTCCCAGGGTTGTTGTAAATCTCGGTAGAAAGATCTAGCACTCCCTGGGCAGAACTGACCATGTAGCCTTACTGCTGCAGCAGTCAGAGATGGCACTCTGGCCACAGTCCTGCAACACACTGAGTCCATCAAAAACCCAGCATCCAGAATCAATGGTTCCTCCTCACTCGCTCCACACTTCCTACGGTTCATCATTCTCGCAGGAGCTTCTTCTTCAATTCGGCCACAAAATAACAGTAAGCTTGCACTCAAACCTAACTCAGAATAAAAAAAGCTGTCTCCTGACATACGCTCACTTACCCAACCCTAGTACTAAATCTAAACTCCTAGCTCAACAGCCCTAGCTAAACTTTTTGGACCCCGGACAGGTTGGTCACGGGTGTCGGTGCTCAAACAAATTATATTCTCCTGCAGATTTTAAGTTAAAAGAAGGGAGGTTTCTGCGAATTTTTAGCTCTAGTTAAGAGCTTTTGCACACAGTGGCACAGCAGCGCTGTCATGATGCTCCTTTCTCTAGTATAATTGGGATCATTTTTCATATTCTGCCTGAAACGTATTTTCACTCCCATGGCACAGAATGTCTTGCATGCTGCATGAAATCACCTTTTGGGACTGACTAACAAAATGACAGACCCAGTGTTCATGAAGAGGGATACCCAAAAGGCTATGCTGAAAATATGGTAAAAAAATTTCTAAAAATGCCCGAGTTATGTGCATCCATTGAATTTATTCAATGCACACTCATAACTTTGGTACTTTTCAATATTTTGACACAAAATTTTCAACATAGCCATTTTTTACACCACCTCATGAACAGTACAGCTGTTATTTTTCACATCCTGCTCAAAATGTGTTTTCACAGCTGTGGCGCAGAATGGTGTTGTAGTTGCGCATTATTAAGTTTTGCCTTGTATTTCACAATTTCTGTGTACCGGGGTACATGAGGTAGGGTAATAAAATGACTATGCTGACAATTTATTCACTGTTGTTCAGCACTTGGAAGTGCATGACCCTCCACATCTACATACATATGTGCATCTATGGAGGGATTGGACCCTGCACTCCCACAGTAAAATAAGGACACTATTATACTATCTCAAAAAGCAAGGAAATTCATTGCAAAATCACAGTTAATGCATCAGTTAGGGTTCCTATTACAATGACAAAAGCATGAAAATTTGGTGTTAGTGTTCCCAACCCTACCACATCACCCCGCCCCCACCCACACCAACAGGTGTCGGGGTGTACCTTGAGGTCATCGGGCCTATCTCTCACCCATTCCATGTGTAAGGAAACTGAGATGGTACAGTATAGGAGAATGGGGTGAGCGTTAGACCCGACGATCCTAAGGCACACCCTGACACCTGTTGATGTGGATGGTGGAGGTGGGGGATTGGGTGGTAGGATTGGGAACTTAAACACCAAATTTCCATACTTTTGTCGCTGTAATAGGAACACTAACTGATGCATTAACTGATTTGTTATACATATATATATATACTGTATATTCATTGCAAAAAACTCCGTTAATGCATCAGCTAGGGTTAATAGCACAGTGACAAAAGTTGGGAAATGTGATGTTAGGGTTCAAAACTCTAACTCTGCATTCCCCATCCCTCCCCCACACACACACACATGCAAGCAAGAGAGTGGCAAGTCAACACAACCAACCAGAGACACCCAGCATCCGGTAACAGAGTAACATACAACTCTGTAAACATACCACAAGACACATCCATCATCATGGTCCACCAACTGTATGAGTTCTGCTGCCATCATAGTACCTTACAGGTACACACACATGCTGGGCAACCATGGGTGATGGCCCACAGTAAGCATTTTTTGTGTTACAAACATCAATAACAAGATTTAGCAGATGCCCATATTTCAATAGTTGACAAGTGATGAAACACACAGTATGTTATCCACACATAGTTTATTGGAAAAGAGAGTTTGTATAAACCTACTAACAGTTATTTCATGTTTGCATTTTTTTTTCTGATACAGTGTCAGTCCTAATAACAAACAGTAGTAATAATAAAAGTACTTTTTTTGTAGTATAGTTTACAAGTAAGATGTAAAAGCAACAGCTGTAACATTCAAAGCTAACCATAACATACTGTTAATGAGTATTTCCTGGTAACGCAGCAGTATAACAACATGTGATGGTGGTGTTTTTCTGCCTGAGCAGTATCTGAAAAGTACTGTGTATGTGTCAGCTTTATCTTTCCTACTACCACGTGCCTATGTGGTAGCAGTGATACTTGCAGTGAGCCAAATGTTGAATTATATGTGACACATATAAATCAATAATATGAAAATGCGTACAGACTAAGTCTCATTGTATGAAAGAAGATATGCCAGCAATAATGTGTCATCATACTGTGCTGGCAGTATACAGTCGATCATACTGCATTTGTTTTGTCATTGCATAGTGTTATGTGAAATCAGTACAGTGCTGTGATTATTGTGGTTACAGATGTGACGGAGTGGTATAGTGTCTTACAAGTTTGCATGTGTCTTGCATGTGTGTGTGTGGGGGGAGTGGGGGGGAATGCAGAGTGAGGGTTTTGAACCCTAACATCACATTTCCCAACTTTTGTCACGGTGCCATTAACCCTAACGGATGCATCAACAGAGTTTTTTGCAATGAATTTTCCTTCTTTTCGAGAAAGTGTAATGTAACTAGTAAATGGTATATGTTAGTGGGATCGTGGGTTCTCTGGGCCCTGCGTTCCCTTCACATTGTCCATTTTGCATAGTGAATGCATATGTGTGTTGTGAGCCCTCTGGGCCTAAGCTCCCACTCTGTAACTTCTGAGCCATGCAGCAGCCCCATAGGGCAAGGAACCCTTGTAACAGTAATGTGCCTGTATTAGCCGGCCCAGTGGTGCTGAGGGTTAAAGCACTAGATGCCTCACCTTGCACCACGCCGACGACCCTGGTTCGGGAATGAGCCCGGGAAGTCGGGGGTCGTCAGGGGCGGGTAGGGATGAAGCATCTGTGAGACAGCTCTCCCTGCCTGGGGGGGGTGTAGGGATGACGTCGCTCCTGAGTGACCCCTGGCAACAGCCAGGGGTAGCCAGAAAATTTGCAATGCAGCCAGAACGGCAATGGGGGCAGAGCTCGGTGGATGCTGGTTCATCATTGCATGACCGAGCTCTGCAGGGGAGGGACAGAACAAGCAAAAATCCCTGGAGCACCTGATAGGCAATGGCAGATCCAGTGGTCGGTCCCCACATTCAATTCCGGGCCTCCCAGCTCCACAGGGGCACTCCCTCCTCTCCCTGGTCACCCCACTAAATTGTAGATAGAGTGCCAGAGGAGTTGGCGGTCCTGCCCCGTGGGGACTCAGAGCTGAGGGGTCAGGTGGCCATGTGGTGCGGTAGGTGAGGTGGAGTCTGGGGGCTGCAGGCGGATGGGAAAAAGACCAAACCAAATGCCCTGCTGGAGAGAGAGTTCAGGTCTCCAGTGTAGGAGGTATAAAGAAAGTTAAAAAAAATGTGCCTGTGTCTCAGCAACCATGGCAGGTAGAAAAAAAATTCAAGTGTCATTGTAATCATGACAATGAGATGTCTACACAACATGAATTGACTGAATCCATATCTCGCGTTATGAGATATGAACTGCGCTTAACACTGAAAAGGTACCATGGGACCCGTTTTTGCCAATATCTCTGTAACCATAGCAAGTAGGAAAAATATTCCACTGCTGGTGTAACCTATGATTTCCCAACTTGTTTCAGCAGGTTAGCTCACCTAAGGTGAACTAAGCTGTAGGTAGCAAAAACTCCGTATCTTGCTTTGTTTTCGAGATATGGGCGCCGAAATGTGTAACGGATGCCGCAATGTTATCCTATGGGAAATGTATCAACTTCAGAATGCTGTAACTTTGGGCTCCTTGAATGTTTTGGCACCAAACTACCAAAAGGGACATCTGTGGGACCAAGGCTTGCCACCCTGCAAATAAATGTCAGCCCAAAAGATCCAACCGTTTTGTTGCAGGAGGATGGCAAAGATTTGCAGGTTTTTCTTCCAATACCTTCGCAAATCATGAAAGTTTCGCAAAAAGTAGCATGAAACCTTTGCATTTGCGAAAGTATTTCAGCTATTTCTTTCATGATTTGTGAAAGTATTTTTTCCCCAATGTTCAAAATTGCATTTCTGGGGGTTTTACCCCCCCAAAAAAGATAGGGCTGGCATCCTCAGGACCCGACCAGGTAAACCCAACAGTAATCACCTAGAGGGTCCCAAATTTAAACACTAGGCATATTTCTCTCTCACTAACTGAAAACAAGATGGCTGAAGCAAGAAAGTAAAAGAGCCATTTGCAAAAGTAAAATTGCAATTGCGAAACTTTCGTGATGCACATATATTTTTTCCCTATTGACTACAATGGGAAATTTGTTTTTTGAATAACCTTTTTTTTTTTTTAGTATTTATCCTCCTTTGGCCACCTCTCTGCAGCCGGTTATTTCCTCGCATCCTGACAGGGATCCGGCCAGCGTCCATCTCAACCAGGACCCGCAGGCTCCCTACAACTCCTGCGGCTTGCCCCCTGCAGTGGGGTGGCAGGGAGCCCCCTAACTCCCCACCCTTCATGGACCTAGCTAACACCCGACAAACACTCACGGAAGATGATCAAGCTGCGCGAGAGGTGCCATTTTCCACTGTTCGCAATATCCCCCAAGTCAGTGGGCATGCAATGACGCCAGCAGCCGGAGGCCTTGCAGTCCACATGTCCCCGTCCTGGCACGTCTGCCCCGACTCCTCCCAGTGTCTATGGTGTGCGTCCCCGACCCCCAGCCTCCGCTAGGGGACAGTCGGGCATCTACCATCTTGAACCCCCCTCCCCAGAGAGGGAGAGCAGTCCATCGGATGCTCAATCTCTCTCCTCCCCTGCCAGACTGTGCATGCAAAATTTCAGGCAAATCCGTCATATGGTGGCAAACTTATTAAGATGCAAAATTTGAGGTTTAACATTAAAGTGCTCACTCAACCCTAACTACAGTATACTGCCACGGTATATATATTTGGAGGCAGTATAGTGCAGTGGTTTGAGGCTCTGAGCTGCAGACCTGGGTTTGAATCCCATAGCCCCCACTTGCATACTATGTGACCCTGAGCAAGTCACTTGATTTCCTTGTGCTCCCAGGTCGCACCTGTAAATGAGCGTCAGCTTAGTGTGTCTCTCCTGGTTAAAAATAAATAAATATATATATATATATATATGTCTCAGGGTATGGCAGTAGTGCCTCTAAAGTTTGGTTTAGAAATGCCTGAAATTTGGCATATACAGTATGGGGCCCTGGATCTCAGGATCCTGCAAATTTGGTTATTGATTGGTTCAACAGTATAAAAGTTATAGAAGGCTGAAGACATGAAAATACATGAAATTAAGACTTCTTTGTGATCAACTGTAGCTCAAAAATGACTGGAAGCCAAAACCTAAAATGTTCCGATTTGTTAGAGTTTGACCCAAAGAAAAGCCTTTGGTAGGTGGTCTCACTAATTTTTCATTTTTAGATTGTTAACAGAGAAAATACTGTACTGTTATCACAAATGCACAGTATGTTTTCCCAACATTCTAATTATAAGGTGTTTTTTATGACACAGTATTTTCCCTTTGTCACTTGAACCTGTTGATGTGAGCCAAAATGGCCCATGTCAGCAGTTCCCAGTGACAGCAACTGTAAACCTAACCCAGCTTAATCCACCAGTGGTGGGTGACCATTCCTGATGCCAGTACCCTTCTCCTGCCCAATCAGCTGTTTTTCTGTAAAAATTCATCAACAGTGCATGCCCAATCCCGTTGCCTGCATCCCCCTTCCAATTCAATCAGTTGTTTTATCATATTCCATAGTACTTAGCAGTGGGTGCCCAATCCCACCAATGGTACTCCCTCTTCCTGCCAGCCCAAGTGTACAAACTCATCCCCCACCTTTGCCCACCATCTAGCACCCAGCCAACCCCGTCCAGTGATGCCTAGAAATATGTCAGGACCAGCAGTGGATGCCAAATCCCACCACCCAGACCCACACCTGTTCACTATCCGAGTATATATTAATATTACCCCCTCCCACCATCTAGCACCTATTCCACTCTACTTCTCCCCACACTGACATCTGCTATGTCCCTTGTTGCAACTCCTCTTTCCCTCAGTGCCGACTCTTCAGTGTCCCTCAACGTGCTTCTCCACCTGCAATGTAAACAAATGGCATCCACAAAAAAGCATGGATCCTTCCAAAGTCATGCTTAAAGCATATGTGGTCATTAACCCTGCACCAGCCACACAGATGGTACAAACCACAGTGGCCATGGAAGTGGTCAACAGGTGCAGTTGGGATAGTGGAGCTGCACAGAAGGGACAGGGCTGAGTTTCACAAGTTGCAGCACACACAAACAAAACTCCCTGTGATCACCCACTGGTTTGTAATGTAGAAATGTCATCTGTGAATGCCATAGGACTTGTGTAATAGCCCACGATCCCTGGCTGGCCCAGTTATGCTATGGCATAGCCCCCTGTAGTGGAGGAACATGGCCCTACTGGTGCATGGGAATGGAATGTGGGAGGGTAGCAGAGGCAGCCAAGTTCACAGCTACAGGACACGGACATCAAACTTCTTGGTGAAGGAGCCCACCATCACCGTCATCTCAGAGGTGCATGCAAACTATGTGACACTGTACGGCTGTGGCACACTGAAGGCATGCCAGCCCACAAGCACCAGGTGTGGGTTAGCATGCAGGACACAGTATATGCACCAGGAAACATGCCACACACCACCTCTTCTATCAAACACAAGTGGTGTGACCTGTGGGGCTCAGTTAAAGGAAAGCAAACCCAGCAGAGGCACAGCTGGCAATGGTTGGTGGCAACCCAGATGAGGATGAGTGAAGAACATTGTGGTGAACAACATCAGTCAGCAGACAGTGGCAAGAGGAGGGGTGAGTTTTGTCACGGTGTCACACTTTGGCATGACAAATAGACCTGATAGGATCAGCTCATCTGGTATCCTACCTGATTCTATCTCTGATCACTCCCCGGTGTACTGTGTCTGGCGGATCCCACTTCTGAAAATACCCCATAAAATTATCCAGATCAGAGACTACTCTAGGTTTGATCTGTCCTCCTTTCAAAATGATATCAAGTACACTGACTGGTCGGCAGTATGGAATGCTCAGGACTCCACATCCGCTGTCAGTCACTTCCTCATCTCGTTAAGGGCCTGCAGGAAAACATGCCCCCTCATCAGATGGAGGGTGAGGGAATGGCTACTAAATGGCTTCATGGTAGTCTCTGGCCTCCTCACACCAGAGATAAGTGCTGGGCCAAGTTTAAGGCCATGGCTGACCAGGCTATCTTTCAGAGATACAGGAAACTCAGAAATGAGTGCAAAAAGAACATAAGGATAGCCAAGAGTGAGTTCTGAAAATCTGCGTTACTGAATTGGCTAGGGATCCAAGGAGGTTCTGGAGGAATATTAAACACATTGTGAGTGGTACACAGAGTGCTGAGTCCACTGATATGATAATTGAAGGTTCCAGCCTCAACAACTCGGAAACCATTGCCAACTCCTTCAATCATTATTTTTCTGATCTGTCCGAGTATATCTTGACATTCCCCAATGGTGGTGGTGGTGTCAGCGGCAACCAGCCCATAGCACCATCATCACCCCACCCGCCCTTTCTGTTCAGGGCAGTGGTGGCTCAAGAGGTGCAGAAACTGCTAGCTGGACTCTCACCCTTCTCAAGTGCTGGCCAAGATGGCTTGGAACCAAAGCTCCTCAGTCTCGGTGCCCACTGGCTTGCCCCTCTGGTGGCACACATCTTCAATCTGTCCCTGTCAACTGGAGTTATCCCAGACATATGGAAGGTTGCCAGAGTAGTCCCAATCCTTAAACAGGGGAACCCTAAACTGATAGAGAACTATCACCCCATATCCATCCTATCCGCGGTTAGCAAACTTCTGGAGAAAGCTGTGGCAGGGCAACTCTCAGAGTACTTACAGGGATAAGACATAAAGTCTCCTGTACAGCATGGATTCAGGAAGGGGCATGGTACCTCCTCAGCCCTAGTTACTGTTTCATCATGGATTAGGGAGGCCATGGACCAAGGCAAACTCTCGGGGGCTATCTTTATAGACCTCTTGAAGGCATTTGACCTGGTCGACCATGCCATGCTATCAACACAGCTTAGATCAATTGGACTATCCACTGCCGCTCTCAGTTGGTTCTCCAACTACCTACATGGTAGAATGCAGCAGGTTAAATATGGCAAAGAGCTCTCAGGTCCCATCCCAGTAACAATGGGGGTCCCCCAAGGCTCCGTCCTTGGACCAATGCTCTTCTCCATTTTAGTTAATAATCTCCCTGCAACCGCTGCTCACTGTAAACCAATCCTCTATGCAATGATCTGGTCATCCTGTCTCACTCCCCAGAGGTGGGGGTCATTAACAACCACCTGAGTGATGACCTAAGAAACATTCAGACATGGATCCTGAACCATAAGCTAGTCCTTAATCTAAAAAAAACCCAGGCCATGCTCTATGGGTCCCAGGCTAAGATTAGGCCTCCCTGTGCCGTTCTGTGTTTCCAGTAAGGAGCGTCCGATCCCAGTCACGGACAATTTCAAATACCTTGGTGTAACATTGGACCCAAGCTTGACCTTAGCCACCATATCCAGAAGACATGCAAAACTGTCAACTGTAAACTGGGTCTGGCTTACAGAGCAAAAAATAACCTCACGCCGGCTGCGCATATCGCTCTTGCTAGAGGTATGCTTCTCCCTTCACTATGTTATGGGCTCCTGTTGTTTGCCAGCACCACTAAGGCCCATCTCTCTAGGTGGTCGACGGCCTACAACAATGTCTGCCACTTCACCCTAGTGGCCCCACGGCTCACTCACCACTGTGATCTCTACAATAAGTTAAACTGGCTCTCGCCCTCAAAGAACATTGACTTTGTCCTTGGTTGCTTCACAGGAAAGGTCCTCAACACAGGCATCCCTCCAGGGGTGGCAAGTTTGCTGGCCCAAACTGTTCCCTCGTCCTATCACCTTAGGTCTCAGGCATCTGCCACACTCAAGGTACCTGTGACTCGGACTCAAATGAGTGAAATGGATTTTGCAGCATGTGCCCCAAACTTTGGAACACCT
Source organism: Neoceratodus forsteri (assembly GCA_016271365.2). Taxonomy (NCBI): domain Eukaryota; kingdom Metazoa; phylum Chordata; order Ceratodontiformes; family Ceratodontidae; genus Neoceratodus; species Neoceratodus forsteri. The sequence goes on from CM057455.1 coordinate 1,471,856,622, forward strand.
TCCCAGCCCAGGTCTGTGTTGCCCCCTCTAAGGGCAGCCTGCGTTCCTCCCTATGGAACCATCTCAAACTCGGATCAGCCTGCAGGTGCCAAAAACTCCTGTGACATATGTTAGCACTTAGCACTCATGCATAACAGCTGGCCCTTAAGATGATAGTTTTGTACTTGCTGCTACTAATCCTTACCTTGTACTGCTCCAAAACTGGCACACACCGCTTACTCTGCTGTACCAATTCTAACTAAATGTGCTTCATATGCCTTGTACTTTGTGTATTCTACATTATGATGTTCGCACGTGACATGCGAGTTTGTTTTTTTCTAACTTGTACCTTGTTGTCTCATGACGTGTAATCTTTTCCTAATTATGTACCATGTTGTCCCAAGTGTGTATGTAATTTCCTGTACTCTCCCGCGAGTCGTACCTGAAAATAGGCAAATTGTCTTGTCTAGTGTACTTACCTGGTTAACAAAAGCTAAATAAATAAATGTGTTCCACAGATGTACACCCGCCAACACTTTCTGGGAGTAGGATGGGGACAATAAAGATGTCAAGACACAGGTAGCCATGCCACAGACACTGGGCAACACACCCAGTCACAGACAGTGTGTACTTATGCACATAATGCTGCGGTCTATCCATCTCTTCCTCCCAAGACACCACCAAACTCTCTATGGATGACATGGAGGATGGTGGAAGCTCTGCTAGCATGACACGGAGCATGCACCTAATGGACACATCCTAGAATACACAACCCCCCCCCCAATGGACATGCACATGCCCCAAGCCACTGTCACCACATGGCACGAAAATGCAGAACACACCAACACCTGCTGTGTCATGTGCATTGGATACTGCCAGATGTGCCCAAGCATAGGGCATGGACTGTGGTGTGCAGACACACAGAGCACAGCATAGGATATGCCTGGTTCACAAGTGGTGCTGAGCATAGACACTGACCCCCTCGAGGGGCCCTCAGGGCCACAACTCCCTGAATGGCACAACAGGAGGGAGACACTGCATGGTACATACACAGAGATGCATGGCTTGGATCACCAGAGGATCCACCAGACTAGAGCCAGCCACAAACAGCATCAGCACCTCAAACAAAGTATTGGTGGTCTGTGCACGAAGGTGGCAGGCATGTAGTAGTTAGAAGTCATCAGGAGTCTGTGGATAGGGACTTTGCACACCTGCCAGATTTTCTTGGGCTTGGTCTCACCACTCTGACAAGGGCAGAACAGGCACAGCACAGGCCACAGGCAGCCTGTCAACAGCTGTTCCCCTCACCACCAAGCCCTATGCCCATAGAAATGCAGAACTGTGCAGAAGGGGGAGTTAGAGCAGCATTCAAACACAGAACCCTTCCCCAGGGAGACAACTGCAGTACTGGGAGGCCAAGGTACACTGGTAGGAAGACAGCAAAAATAAAGAGTGGCAGGAGACACAGCACACGCCTACATAAGGCACCACCACATGAATGAGCACCACAGCATTACCAGAGCACGCACACAAGCCACGTCACAAACATCCACATTACACCATAGGCACTACACATAGGATTGTGCACATCACATTTATTGTACTGCTGAATGCCACCTCCCCATACCCCACCAACCAACCTATATGCTCCCCTACTCTGTGTAAAGTAGTTGAGTACAACACTTGCCTTGCACGCACTCTCTGCATGGTAACCAGGGTCTGCAACATCCTTCCAGTTGCCAGACATGACATTGTCATCATCACTGCCAGGCATGTTACAGGGACACAGAACACTGCCATCCAGTAATGGTAAGCACTTACATATGGTTACGTCATTTAACACATGCAGTAAACCTCCTGCACCCCTTACCAGATGTAAGCTGTGGTGTCACCCTGTCTTGTCAAGGGGCATACACCCCCCAACAGCAACAAGTCGACAGCGACCGACACTACAGCGACAACAGTGCCAGGTCACTATAGTGTTGGTGCTGGACCCTGGCACTGTTTTCAGGGGGTCTTGTACCCCCTCCCCAATCAGCTCTGACTCGGAGTTGATTATTTTAAATGGGGGGGTGTGGGGACATAGCCCCCTGCTTAGGGGGTTCGGGGCAAAAACCCCTGAAGAAAACATGGAAAACAGTGACCACCTTTATGCCGACTGCAAATGCAGTCGACATAAAGGTTTCACTGTAACATCAGTTGACAACATTTTTGCTGCTGTACGGTCATAGATCCTTGTCAAGGCACCCAAAGCACATCTTCAGCTGTCCGAACACCCACTCAATGATGCCCCTTGTGTGACAATTTGCTTCCTTGTATTGCTGCTCTGCCTTGGTCTGCGGCTGCAGGAACAGGGTCATCAGGGACACGACAAGGAAGGGATTCAGCTCTCAGGCTTGTCAGTAACCACACAGCATAGACAACTGTGTGAAACATTTTCTGTTTGTAAATGCAATAAATGCAAAAGGGCAAAAGAAGTCACAAGCAGCTCAGACAACCCACACGAAAGAACCCAAATGGAACCCCAGCACTTTGCACCTACCAATTCTGGTGCTTTGTCAAAATACCAGGAGTGGCAGGTGTGAAACACTGGGGCTCCAGTGGGTCCTGTCATGTGGGTTGTCTGAGCTTTCTGAGTTCTTTTGCATGTTTGCACTTATTAGCATTTAAAATTAAAAAATAAGTGTTTCTTACAGTTGTCTGTGCTGTGCGGTTACAGACAAGCCTGACAGCTGAAACCCTTCCATGTCTAGTTCTGATCCAGGTTTCTGAGAACCACACTGAGTGAGTGGTGCCATTCCCCTGCTCACCAAGAACGTGCATGATGGGCATCCACTGTCACCTGTGTGGGAGACGACTATCCTTAGGCATTGGCAGGCAGTATAGCATAATGGTTGAGGACACTAAGCTACAAACCTGGAGACCTGTTTTTGAATCCCACAACCCCCACTTGCATATTGTGTGACTTTGAGCAAGTCACTTAACTTCCTTGTGCTCCCAGGTCGCACTTGGAAACAAGCTTCAGCTAAGTGCACCTTTCCTGGTTAAAAAATGTCCCCTTTCCCATAGTGTGTGTGGTCCACATATGTGCCCTGCCAGCACCAACTGCCCTTGCCCTTGTGCACATACTGATGAGCCATCCCTGTCTCACAAGCAGGGTGCACAGCATAAGCCACAGTTAAGAATTCTCCAGTACGTACAAGTCGTGTCATTTGCAGGTACCTGGACATGTGTAATTTTGCTGCAGCACTACACACCGCCTGCATTTTCATGCTGTGGAATGCCATGCAGTTCTTCTTTGCTTCCTTCAACTGTACTGGGGTAATGATTGGCACATGTATACAGTCAATGTCACCAATGGCATTGGGCATCCCTGCAACAGCATAGAAGCCTGCTTTGGTGTCCCTTAGGTTCAGCTCCATCTGTGGGAATGTGATGTAGTCACTGCAGTGTGCCAGCAGTACATTGGTCACCTGCCAGAGAGGTACCTGCTGACAGAGGACTGGTTCATACCAGTAATAATCCTTTTCATGCATTGAAAACCACCTGTTCCATAGTAGGCCATACCCATTAAACATATGTATATACTCCTAGTTCCTTGCTCCAGCATGTCCAGGACTGCAGCTGTGGTCCCAGTAGCTGGTATAGCTCCACAATGGTGACCACATCGAAGTGGTACCTGCCTATAGACTGCTTTTCCTTTAGTGTTGCCATACCATCCCTGAGTCAGTAAATACAAGGGCATCTTGCACAGCATTCGTAGCCCTCCAGCACCTCATTGTGCAGGTCCAGTGGTACCAAGTTCATCAGGTTGCCAGGGCACATTGCTACTCCTTGCAGTCCTGTGTGTAACAGCATGGCCAGGCGTTCTCCCCATCAACGATGGCTTAAACCGCTTGGCCCTTTTAAGTACTGGTCTTGCACCCCCATGGCCAATTATCAGCAGACAGTTGTGGATGGTACTATGTCATGCCACCAACACAGTGCACATGTACGTGTGCAACAGAGGCTGATACAAACATACATACGAACATACGAAATGCCAGCAGAAACAAGCCTCACAGTCTATCAAGTGTGCTCGATTGTGCAGCTAGCCCCTCAACTTGCAGCTGCCCCACCCTCCCCATCCCTTCTAATAACCACCCCCCACTCTGTGCCACCCTCTCTTAAATCCTCCCACCATTCTACACGATGCCACCTCCTCAGGCAGAGTGTTCCACTTATCAACCACGCTTTCAGTCAAAAAGTGTCTCCTAATTTCCCTCCTGAATCTCCCCCTTAGTTGACTCAGCTGACAAAAGCAGGTCAACAGGATGGCTCATACAAAGAAGACACAGCCACAGCCTGTACCTTTGCCCCCAGAGGCCTATGTCCCCTGGACTTTGACCCTAGAGGGCAACAGGTACCAGGACCAGGACGGGGTCTACTGGAGACTGATAGAACTGATTTGAGTAGGTGTTCTTCTGTGATAGTTTCCACTGTTGCATCTGCCATGCTTTAGTACCTTGTTTGCACACGCACTACTATTTATTGATTGCCATATACCTTGTTTTTTCCAGGGTCTGTGTTGCCCATAAGGACACTGATGCTGTGAATGGGGCAGCTGAGGATGGCCCATAGCATGCCACCATTGCACAACCTAGCACCTGCCTGAGACCCTGAGGACTGTCCACCTATGGATGATGGAGGTGACAGGAATGGTCACAAAGTTGGGGCAGGACTGGTGGGCCAAGAGTTGGGCAAGCAGGACCATAGCCATGACTTGCACAACCAAGTGCTGTGGCTGCCTACCTGCTGGTGCTAGATAGTGGACAAAATTCCATGGTATGACATGGAGGACAATGCTGCATGTAGGAATCCGGACTTGACCAGGATGTGATACACCAGTGCTGCATGTGCCACATCAGGGTATCATTTAACAGCCCAGTGTACTGGACTGGATGCGTGTCCCAGTACCTGTGATTGTCTGTAGTGTCACTGTTTAATACATGTGTTTTGACAGACTGCATCCACCTGTGTCTGTTGTGTTCTTTCAGATGAGTAGGGCACTAAATGATGTGGGTACAGGGCAGGAGTATCCTGGGGTGGGGGTTGGGTACAGGGCAGATGAGTTCCTATCTGGGGGTTGTGGGTATGGGGCAGGTGTGTCCTGGGGTGGTGGATTTGGGTGGTTGACAGGTGAGTTTAAGTGGGAGTGTCTGGGTACTGGACAGTTGAGTTCCAAGGGGGATTAGGTGCCGGACAGGTACTTGCAAGGGCAGACAGGCACTGTGCCTGCTATGTGGGCATCCCTCCGAGCCTTGTTTAGCATGGATGTTGCCTCTGTGGCAGTTCTCTGCACATGTAGGCGCTGAGTCCTCTCTCTGCAAAGTGATGGTCCTAGCAGAGCTGTGGATTGGTGTATGCACCTGGTGTACATGCATATTGCTGGCCACACCCCAGTGACCTCAGACATAAGTTCACATCCCTGCTATGCAGAGACCTATGCTGTTCCTCTGTGCATACCGTGTACCAACCACTGTGGCTCCACATGTGTTGACTTTTGTGCACCTACAGTATGTGACCATTTTATGGATCAAGCCCTTAGTTTTATGTTGCCATTTTTGGGGCTGCAGGTAGGCGGAGCCTGCAGCCCTATTGCATCAGCTCTAACAAATTCTGGTCAGATCCACCACGGCTGCATAATGAAGTCAGTGAAGTTGTGTGGAATTGTTAAGGAGGTATGGAGAAACAACACAATGATTTGTAAGTAGTAAGATTTGTTTTAGTTTCTGTTCCAAGGAAGGTATACACATTATTAGAAAAATATATGGAGGTGTACATTTTAATTGAAGGAATAGGAAGCAATATAGGTTTGCAAAAGAACCCCAGAGCAAATGCTACTGAGGTATGTGTTATCCCAGATGATATTGGCCAGACAGCCAAATTTTAAAGAAAACACAATTGCATATATCCCAATAATGCAAAGCATCATGGGAAACATATGCAAATCCCCATGATGGTACAGAAGGTGGCAGTACATGAAAAAGTAATGGCTGGCATATGTTCAGCCTTGGGATTATTTACAGTTTTTTTTTTGTTTTTGTTTTTTTAGAGAAACAGGGTTTTTGTCCATGAGGTGATATAAGTTATATTTAAGCAATGTGTTGATATCAGGAAGTCAGGTGTAATGATAGATGGTTAGCAGAGAAAATGTGATAGTAACTTTAAGAGGGGGGCTCTTTTGATTAGGGTAAGGTAGTTATGCTTGTGATAATGGGAATATTAGGAAAGTATGAGGTCTATGCAGAAGTGGAGTACAAATATGCAGTTCCATAAGTATGTGCTCAGAGTGTAGGCAAATGTGATATGCAGGTTTGTTTTAGAAATAGGTAAAAATAGCAATACATGCAATTGATAGAAAGATAATTACATAGACATATATATATAGAGAAAGACACACACACACACACACACAGACAGACAGGCAGAATACGAATGGCAATGAAGTATTGAAGTGATGCCAACCCAACCCCCACCATTCAGAGATGGACAGACATTGGGGTGTGCCTTTGGGTCATTGCCCATAACGCTCATGCCATTTCACCTCACCCCACCCTGCAGACACAGACAAGTGTCGAGGTGTGCCTTGGGGTGTTCATGCTTTACTCTCACCCCATTCCATAAGGAAATATGCTGAAATGGGAACAGTGCTGTATAAGAAAATGGAGTGAATTTTGGGGCTGAAGAGTCAAAGGCACACCTCAATACCCGTCACTGGATGCAGGGTGGGGATAGGGGTGGAATGGCATTAGCATTACTGTTGACAATCCTAAGTCACACCACTGATGCCTGTCAGTCCCTACAGAGCAGGGTGTTATGGTCAGAAACCCTAATGCCCTGGCCATTGTTATGTGACTTCTTAACCTAGCAACAGCATTTAATGCATTACATTATAAGGACAAGTAAATGTTTTTTAAAGCATTTACAGACAGTTACATAAACTTAATTTTCTTCATAGAATAATTTAAATTTAGTAACAGTGGTAGTACAAAGCAATTACCCAGGCAACTTGAAAACTATAACTACTTTATATTGTACATTGACACCCCATAAGGACATCCTTGAAACTGAGATGCAAATGTCACACATTTATCAGTTTTCTAACAGGAATATTTTACTATCTTAAATACAGTTCTTGCTTCAGTAACTGCTCAGCACATCTATTGCATGACCTACTTATTGACATTTTACACCTGCTATGCAATGTACTGCTGCTTACTACACCAACATCATGAACCATAAAACAGATGACTGCCATAACTAGGGAGGAAGTATAGCACAGTGGTTTAAGGCTCTGAACTGCAAATCTGGAGATCTGGGTTTGAATCCCACAGCCCCCACTGGGTGACCCTGAGCAAGTCACTTAACTTCCATGCGCTCCCAGGTTGCCCATGTAAACAAACTTTCAGCTTAGTGTGCCACTCCTGGTTAAACAATTAAAAGAAAAATATATATATATATTATTTTTCTTGCTTTATTTTGTGACTACAAGCTTTAACTAATACATCCATCCTTAAATGTACTTTTTATAGCTTATGTGTCTGTGACCTAGGCACAACTACACTTAAAATCTTGCACATAAATAAATAATCAGAATAACATTTATTTCAATAGTACCTCCTTCCTTTTCTGGTGCCTATGACACTATGTATATATATTTAGATCTTTTAACTTCAAAATGCTAAACCTATTCAAATGCACAAAACACAAGACTTCTAAACTTCAGGTCCCAGACAGATAAAAATGTAGAGCTTCCTCCTAGCTATTTGGGTGGGTGCTTCAGTTGTGTGTGTGGGGGAGGGGTATAAAAAGCGTTCAAGAAACAGACACCCTAGTATCCAATATGGGATAGTCTTTTTTAGGTGACATATTTTACTCCTTTGTGGGCGTATACCTTAATTGTCATTCTTGTGTTGCAAGTGCTTACTTTCCTCAAGTGCTGTAATTTCAGGATGCAGTTTCACAAGTGCTGTATAAGGATGCAGTTTCAGGCACTCCTTAATTACTTTTTCTTTCCTTCTGGACCTTAAGCTCTGATGCCCCAGGCAGCTCTGCTAGTCAGTTGTTCCAACATGCTGGATCCACCTCATGCCCCTCCCACATGAACCAAAAAAAAAAAGGTGGGTGGATCTTTAGGAGCTTCCCAGGTGGAGGTGGGGGTGGATCTTACCACCCAAAAAAACTAATGCTGCCTCCCACTAATCAGGTTTCAGTTCTTGTACCTCCCATTTAAGAAAGAAAATAGCGCCCTGCAACCATTAATTAACATGAAAGCGTATTTATTTGAGGGCGGAAAGCATTTCTTGGAGGAGGGTAAGGCGGAGGAGACTATTTATACCTTCAGCCAGTTCCACGGACAGAAAACATGACACAGCCCTTTAGTACATGCAAAACGTTTGCAGGCTCCACCCACTGCAGCCGTAAAAATGAGCTACAGGATTCAGTTCTTGGGACACATCCTTTGGAGTTTTCAGTTGATCCTTCCACCTCTTTGCAGCCTTTCAATTTAACCCTTGCAGTGGTGCAGAATGTACATCTATCCAGAGCTCAATCAAATAGATTCATTCTAGTTATTTCAGCAGCCTAGGGATTAAGAAACAAATGCTCTGGAGAATTGCCTCTCCTCCCCAATCTTATGGTGCTTCAGTGAGTACAATATACACATGTTTTCATTTGAATCCAACATGGTAAACAGCTGTATCCTTCTACCCTGCCTGTAGTATATAGCACTGTTTATAGAGCCCCTTAAATAATTGTGCCTCTTAAAAGAGCTTAAGGCAGTAATGGCTGTAACTTCTACTGAAACGCATTCATCATTCATCAGTTAGAACCCATCACTGTCAGTTATACAGTGATTTTGGGGTTCTTTCCCCAATTAATCGTTTGAAATGTATACTAGGGAATTTTGTATTTCGTATAAAAGGTCAGGGAGTCCCAATAACTTTATCCAAACTTATAGTAAGAAAAGTCTATGGCAGAGATACTAGACAAAACTGCTTAAACCAGTATGTTGTTCCAGTCTACAAACTTCAAATGAGTAGGAAGGCATTTTCTTGGTATGCACCTTCATTTTTAAATGAATTTGGAGACGTAATTCAAAAAGCACATTCAGAATCTTATTTTAAACATTTATTGTTAAAGAAACTTTATTGTGATACTGTTTGTAATTGTGACTAATGTATGGATTTTTTGTATGAAAGTCATTTTTTGTTGTAAATGTACTGTTATATGTCAGGCGTGGCTGAAAAAGGGCTGTGCCCAGTCCACTTCCTGGTTAAAAATAAAACAAACAATTTCAAGGACATGTAAGATAAATAGCTATGGAACAACTAACTTCCATATACAATGAAAAGAGTACTTCTTTTCAATGGCACTTTTTTCCTGCACTCTGGCATATTTACCTGATTCTGTAGTATATGTGTTGATTTCCTGCAAAATGTGCATTTAAGACTAAGATATTTATAATAATTAGATTGTTAATGTACATTGTCTCCCTTTTCTGGTATTTTAATGGTTTCAGCTCTCCCTGTTCTCAGACTTCCTTGCGATACATTTGAGTCTTAACCTTTGATTATGCTGGTAATTAATCTTCAGCCTTCTTGTGTGCTTTTATATACATAAACAACATTTTATTTTCTTCTTCAGTACCATAAAGATATTGTGGTTTTGCAGAGTTTTTTTCAAATTCCTCACCTCTTTCATTTAATTTTTCTGTGTAATGTCCACCTCCAAATTTACATTTTTTATATCTATTTGATCAAGTTTCACAGCATGTAAATCTAGTAACAGTGGCAGCTCCAGCTTCTGTTGATTACAAGGGCACTGGCTGGGCACTACAGTTGGAAGCTAGGACACCAATTGAAACTGGAATGGAAAGCATATGTGCATATTCATGCTTGCTTCTTGGAGTATTTAAACTAATGATGAATGTTATGTTTCTAAAAATAAAAATGCAAATTCCATTTTATTTTTTTTACAGGGGATGGCCCTGCTTCTCCTGTCTTGGGGTTGGGGGTACGGATGGCCTGGCTTCTCTTGGCTTGGGATGGATGGCGCTGCTTCTCCTGGCTCGGGGAGGGGGGAATGGCCCTGCCCCCTGCTTTCTCTAGTAGGAGAAGCTGGGCCACATGACCCAGAAGATAGGACCACCCCCCAAGCCAGGAAAAGCAGGGCCACCCCCAAGCCAGGTAAAACAGGGTGATACCCTTCCCCCAAGCCCAAACAAGCAGGGCCATCCTCATTCCCCAAACCGGGAGAATCAGGTCCCCCCCACCAGGAAAAGCAAAACTATTCCTCCCCGGGGCAGGAGAAGTAAAGCCTTCCCCATAACCCAAACAAGAAGAAATGGCCATCCCAACCCTTTATAGTAGGTGTCCACCTATCAAAATGGTCCTCAATGAATTGGCCACCCACAGTGGCAGGTCAGGAGATCGAGGGCCATGTATTCTCTCTTTTGAGTCTCTCCCCTCCTCTCCCCACAGTACTGAGACATTTTCAAATAAACCCATCCAGTTACCTTAATGAAAAGACACAAGCAGTCAGAACCCTGTCACTCTGGTTCTGCAGACAGTTTCTTTTTTGGCTGTTTTTGCTGCTGGCAGGACTTTTACTTGAGGGTCTGACTCTGTGCTGCAGCTACTGGCTGGGCAGAGTGGCTAGCTGGTGCTGCACTCTCTCATTACCGACCAGACTGTGCTCTAGTATTTTATGAAAAAAGCACAGCATAGTACAGCTCTTTTAAGGTTAGCTATACTGCTGGGTTGTTGGGGATTCTGTGCTGCAGCTTGCAAGCAATGGCAATGCAGTTCTGGTTTGGCAGGCATGGTAGGGTGGGTGACTCCTGATTCAGGCAGCTAGGCAGTCACCAGGAGCCTAGCTACAGTGCCACTCATTGCCCCCAACACTGGGTGCCCAATTATGGGGTAGGGTGGTAAACTAAAATGAAAGCAAGTAGCCACTTGTTGCTCAACTCTGTTGCCATCAGACTTCCCCAAATCTGACACCAAGTCCCTAAACCTACAGTCAGACAGTAAATGGAAAAAAGTAAGCAAACAATGACACCCAAACCCCAGTGCTGCCAACCCTCCATGCTAACGCTAGGTGCCCAGCCTCCCGGTCCAATAGTCAATGAAAAAAAGTAAGCAGACAATGGGAGCCCATCTCCAGTGATGTTTTAGAAAGAAACATTAGTTGTTTTCTGCATTAATCTATTGTGGCATTGCTCCCTGCTATTCATTGTACTATTGCACATTTGTGTACTTGCCACTTGTACATCAAATAAAAAGCAGTGTTACTCCATAGTCAGCAGTAAAACTTTAACCCGCTTAATAGAAAAGCATGGGAATTCATAGGATGAATACTAAAAACAACAAAAGTACAGTAGTGCAATGAATATCAGGGAGCAATGCAATGCCACATTGGTGCAAAAACAACTAACATTTTATTCCAGAAGCAGAGCTTTATCAGAGTTAGTAACTTAATGCAGAAATGCCCTTATATTATCTGTCACTAGGTCTGAATAGCACATGTATGAACAGTGCTGTCAATAACAACACCTTCCATACAGCACTATGCAGAACAGTGGCAGGAACAAATGCAGCAAATAAAGGCAATGCCACACCACTGGTAGCGGTCACAAAGCACATTGGTGACTGCTACCAGTCCAAACACTTACTTTAGTGGGGACTCTGACCCCAACCCCCCTTAATTAAAATAATCAGCTTCTGAGTTGAAGTTGGATTACGGAAGAAAAACAAAAATTTTGACTGCCAGGATTAGCTCCCTGATCTCCACCACCATTGTGGCCAAGCAGATCCAGGCCTCAGTCTTCTCTGCCATGGGAGCAGCTCATCCACTATTTTCAATTTCCCAGCCCTTGTCTTCTTCCTAGTACTGTGGACAGTGACCTGGGTAGCGCTTACTGCACAGCACTGCTTAATCCAAGCCTCTGTCTGTGGTACGCCATTCGGACATCGCTGTTTTTTCCTTATGCTATATTCGTAGCACTGTTGTAACTGGTTATTATATTATCCACCACCAGTGATGTGTACAAATAAAAAATTTGAAACAATGAATATGATGCATCCTCAGGATATGAGGAGGTACTTATAAAATTACAACCGGTAATTAAGATAATGAAAAGTATATCAAACCTGGTTTAAACTACCCAAAAGGCATATTTTCACAGTTGGTTAGTGCATGTAGTTATTAAAAAAAAGCTTTACATATAAACTACAGTATCAGGAAATATAACCTGTATAGAAATGCATTTTGTGGATGTTGGAGTGAAGCAATGAGGATATAAAATTGACAGGTTTTCATTTATATATCACTTCTCTGGAGAGACATTTTCTTTAGAACGGTGGAACTAATGAATTCTGCAGTACGATTCCAAATATCAGGATTTTATTCTAAAACATTAGATAAAAAGAAAGGCATTATTATATCAGATGCTGAGCTATAATGGATCTATACCTTGGGGGCCCGCTATGGCCCAGGTGTGAATGATTTCTATAGACAATCTTTATTTCCTGTATATAAAGATGGCAGGCATACTTTGCAACAGAAGTGTATTTTTTTATTGTATTTTAGTGGTAGATATCTAAAAGTTGCCTACCTCGAGGAACCACCGAGGCACTCAAGTTGCAATTTACATTGACTGTAATGTGATTTTACCTCAATCTGCCTCAGTATACCTAGGTATACCTCAGTACTGAGAAACGTCTAGATGTGCCTCAGTACTGAGACACTTTTCTACAGCTGCCACTGTATGATTGACTAAATGAGCATCTGATATAATAATGTCCTGCTTTTTATTGTTTTTTAGAATACATGCCTGACATTTGTATTTTGTATCGCAGAGTTCATTGGATTCACAGTGCAAGATAAAATGTCTCGAGAGAGAGAAGGAATATATATGGATGAACACCTAAACATTTTATATCCTTTGTGCTTCACCCCAACATGTGCAACATGAACTTCGATTATAAATTTATATTTACTGTTATTGTGGTTTATATGTAAAGTTTTTTTTATTACTTTCATCTACTAACCAACTGTTGAAAATATGCCTTGTGGGTAGTTAATACCAGGTCTGATGTCGTACTTTTCATTACCTTTATTGCCAGTTGTAACTTTATGAGCCTCCTCACATCCTAAGGATGACCCACATTACTCTTCTGCAGCCCTATCGGCTCTGGCCAAATTTTAACATGTGGTCACAACTTTGCCATTCGGGGACTGATTCACCCTACATCTTCAGGGTGGCCATACCACTATGCAACCTTGCAAACACATGAATGTGTTTTTGTTAATGCTTATTTTGGAGCCTATTATCAAAATTACACTTCTGTGTTCATGAGGTGGGGTAGCAGCAAGCCCACCATGAAAGTTTGGGATTAATTGACCCTCAAATGCCCAGGTTATGGCCATCTGTTAATCAACTGCAAAAAAAAAATTAGAAAAATGCCTTTAACACTAGCAAAATTTTTAAAGCTGCAAAAATGGTCATCTAAAAATGTTGAAAGTCACAATATACATCAGGACTCATGTGTACTTCGTGCAGGGCAAGGGCCCTGCACAAGGCAAGGTGCAACACATGTCATGCTTTTCATAGGGACTACAGGGCCCTGTGCATTCTTCTTTGAGCTTGTCCCAAAGTAAGTTAGGGCACAGCTTCCTATTTGGTCTGTGAGTCTCTTATGTCCAAATCTAGTTGGTTGTTGAAAGTTACTGCATTTGCTTGGGTCAGACCCCTCCCACTATGCTTTGACTTCACAGGAACTAAGGGCCATGTGGGTCAGTTCCTCCTTTTGAGGGATTTTTGTACTCTAACTCCTCCCACCCCCCACCACCCCAATACACCACCTCAGGATCCTTCAGGACTGAGATTTGGATTGTGCTTTTATATTCATTTTGGAGGAGTTCATGGGGTGGTGCATGGGGGTATGGGAAGTTCAAAACAATACCTAACATTAGATTACCTTACTTTGATGTTTTAAGAACCCTAACATAGAAACATAGAAACAAAATGTGACGGTAGATAAGGACCACTTGGCCCACGTATTCTGCCCATTCATCTCTACCTACACTTTCAACGCAGAAGTTACTCAATCTCTGGCCCCCCTTCCCAGATAAGATTCCCTTGTGCCTATCCCATGCATGTTTGAAGCCCACCACTGCTTTTGCCCCCATTGTCTCTGCTGGAAGACTGTTCCAGTCATCCCACGCCATCAGTGAAGAACTACTTCCTCATATCTCTCCTAAATTTTCCCCTTCTAGCTTCACTGTATGTCCCCTTGCTGTGAAGCATCTTTTTCTCTAAAAAATTATCCCCTCCTGTATGTTGTTCAACATTGTGATGTATTTATAGGTCTCTAGCATGTCCCTCTCTTCCTTCTCTCTTCCAGGGTATGCTTACTGAGGTCCATCAGTCTCTCCTTATGGGGCTTCTGATGCAGCCCCTGCACCATTTTAATTGCCCTCCTCTGGACAGTCTCCACCCTATGTCCTTCCTGAGATAGATCTCCAGAACTGGACACAGCACTCCAGGGGAAGTGTCACCAATGAACTGTACTATACAATTGGCTTCCATGGTGAGCTGGACTGAACCTGGTCTGAACCCAGGGAGGTTTGTTGGGGCTGTTAGCTGTAAGGGGAGACTGGGGTTTGTGCTGTCAGAGGAGAGGCACTGGTGTACTCAGGGTTCCTGGGTCTTTTTGGTGGGTGGGCTGGAGAGCCTGCTCGCATGGAACCAGTTGTGGCTTGAAGCCCTTAGTAGTCCCTCAGGGGATGACTGGGAAAATTTTTCTGTTTGGGAAGCTCCCGTTCATTGGAAGCTTGAATAAGACTGAAGGGCTGAAGGATGGAAAGGAATTTCTGCTGCAGCGGAGGTTGACTATTTTATCTTGGAATTGGTGGAATAGTGGGAGTGTTTTCTCTCTTATTAGAACAACCCAGGTCAGATTGTTCCTTTCTTTTCTTATGTATTTGGTGAAGCAGTGAGAGTGCTCTGCATCCTTTATCATGAACAATTTATGTGACTGATTGAACATCTACCCTGCCTATGTGAGAGATAGGTTTTGGGGGGTTATAATTTTGCCCTGGTGAGGTGACAGCTCACCAGAAGACTTATAATAATACATCTTGGAAGCATTTGCAGCTGTTTATTTTATTTTATTTTACTTGCTTTTGGACTCTTATTGATTTTGGACTTTAATTTTATATTTACAGTTCTGTGGGTGAAATATATTGTTATTGTTATTTCGGTGCGTGTGTGTGTGACTGAGTTTTGCATTTTGTGAGAATTGTGTCAATGGTGAGTGAGTTTTTGTACTGGGATTAATTTTTGCTATCTTGGGAAGTGGGTGGGGTTTCTTTATTGGGTGGGTGTTTTTTGTATTTAAGTTCATATTATTGTATTTTAATGCATGTGGGAAATATGTGTTGGTAAGGTGTAAGGACGGTCAGGCAGTGTTCCCCCTCAGGCTCAAGGATATCTGCCCTTTTAATTGTCCCTCACTTTCCCCAGATGTATATAGGCACTGTCAAGCTCTGGGGATAGTGAGGAAGAGGAGGGAGGTGGTTAGGCATGGCGGGGGAATGGAAAGGAGTGGGCGGATTGGAATAGTGAGAACAAGGAGACACCCTGAGGCGAAATGGGTCCAGGATAGGGGGCCCCCTACCTGGTTCCCATACCCAAGGGTTCTGCCTTTGGCAGGCAAGAAACTCGGCCACCCCTTGTTGCCCATCCTACTTGGGTGGTGTTATGCAATGCCAGGTCTATTAAGAATAAGACCGCTTTGATAGTGGAACTTATTATGACATCTGATCTGGCTTGCATCACCGAGACCTGGCTGGATGAAAATGCTGGCCCAGTATTGACTTCAGCAGTTCCAGCTGGGTACTCGGTGATACATTGCCCGAGGATGAATCATAGGGGCAGGGGTGTAGCCATCTGTTTTAGATTGGAACTGAACCTAATGGAGGTACCTAGGAGGAATACAAACTCCTTTGAATGTATCATGGGCAAGGGTGTAGGGTGCAGGATCCTTCTCATCTACTGTCCACCAGGAGATGGGTAGGTTTTCCTGAAGGAAGTCGCTGATTTCATTGTCCACCTAGCATTGGGATCCCCCAGATGGCTGATCCTGGGGGACTTCAGTGCTTGGATCGACAATGAACTCTCACAGTTTGGTCAAGACTTCGTCCAGCTAATGAATTCGCTGGGCCTTACACAGGTTGTTACCTCCCTGACCCATACTGGTGATTATTCATTGGACTTGGTATTCCTCCTGAGGATGAAGATATCTGACTTGGTGGTGGAGTCAGTCAGGTGGTCTGACCATCATACCATTGGATTCAGTTTGTGGCTCCCCCCAATAGGTCTGCCCCTAAGGAAATGGTCCAGTGCCACCCTTTGAGGGGAGTTTCCCCAGATGACCTTATGGCAGTACTGGATCTATCGGGTATACAGGGTGATAGCAAGGACCCAGGGGATCTAGTACTCGCCTATGATAAGGAGGTGGTGGCGGCCCTGGATTCCATAGTGCCTGTTCGTTTTCGTCCTCTCATACTTCGTTCAGGGTCTCCTTGGTTTGATGAGACCCTGAGGGAGTTGAAGATAGTAGGATGAAGGCTAGAGAGGAGCTGGCGGAGGTCGGGTCTGGCGTGTGACAAACTTAGATTGATGGATCATTACGTGGCCTATCAATCAGCAATCACCCATAAGAAGGCAGAATTCCCATCCAGGGAGATTGCTGCTGAGTGGAATTGACCAGCTCAGCTCATCTGGACTGTTGGCAGACTGTGCAATCCAATCTGTCTCCAGCATGGGACAGTGTTTTCACAAGAACAGTGTGATGAGTTTGGTCAATACTTTGCAGATAAAGTTGCCACAATCAGATCTGGTGTCTCTCTGGCTCCCTCTAATGGGTGCTGCGGTGGTCAGCAGAAGTTGTCAGGCCCTCAGTTTGCTTGGTCTGAATTCAGCCGACCTGCAGTCATTGATACTGTGATGGTCATCCATATGCTGCAACCAACCTGCTGTAGTTTGGACCCTGGCCCTACTCACCTCCTTGTAGCTTGCGTGGGGAAATCCAGCCCAGTTCTGGCCGAGATAGTCTGGAGATCCTTGGAGAGGGGGATCTTTCTGGATCTCCTGAAGCAGGCGGTTGTTCAGACCCTCTTAAAAAAAACCTCCTTGGACCCTGACTGTTGAATTACAGACCTGTCTCTAACCTACCCTTTTTGGGTAAGGTTATTGAGAAGGTGGTTGCATCACAATTGGACGATCATTTGACCAGCTACAGTGTCTATGATTCTCTCCAGTTAGGATTTAGGAAAAGACATAACACTGAGATGGCCCTTGTCCGAGTACTAAATGACCTCCTGATAGTGAGAGATCATAAGACCCATTCTATCTTGGCATTGCTTGATCTCTCTGCAGCATTTGACACTGTGGACCATGGGGTGTTGTTGGATCACCTGCAGCTCATCTGTGTATTGTCTGGTACAGTCCTTGGATGGTTTCAATCTTTTCTCCAGGTTAGGACTCAGACAGTGGTGTCTGGGATTTATTCTTCGGCCCCTCTCTCCCTATCCTTTGGGGTGCCACAGGGTTCCATCTTATCCCTCATGTTGTTTGCGGTGCATATGCTGCCATTGGGAGAGATTATTAGATGGTACGGTCTGAGTTTTCACTGCTATGCAGATGATACTCAGCTGTGCATGTCCTTTGTACCCAGTCAGGATGAGCTTCTCTCAGTGTTTAACAACTGTATGGCCGAGATCCAAGACTGGATGAGTGCAAGCTGGCTGAGTCTGAACCCAGCTAAGACTGATGTGCTGATTGTGGACCCAGATCAATGAGAGGTGAGTTTGTCGGCTGGACTACCCTTTGGGCTATTGCTTGAAGGGGTCCAGCTGACTATCTCAGACAGGGTGTGGAACTTGGGCATTTTTGATGAGAGCCTAACCCTGAAATCTCAGGTGGCAGTAGTAGTCAAAACCTTCTTTTACCATCTGAGGAATATCACCCAGGTGAAACATCTGGTTCCTCCCGCAGATCTTCCAAATTTGGTCCACGCCTTCATTACCTCCTGCCTTAGCTACTGCAGCATCCTTTATCTAGGGCTACCGGAGGTTGATATCCGCCGCTTGCAGCTAGTGCAAAACGCAGCAGCCAGGTTGTTGACTGGAACTTCCAGGACCAGTCATATAACGCTTGTGCTCCACGGATTGCACTGGCTGCCAGTACAGTGGCGGATCACCTGGTTTGCTGACCTATAAAGCCCTACATGATCAGGGACTGGGTTACTTGCAAGATCTCCTTCGCCCCTACTGTGTCCCCTCCGCCTTTTCCGATCCACCGACGAGGGATTGCTAGAGATTCCCAGGGTCTGTTTAAAGACATCTGGGGCCCGGTCCTTTGGTTTTGTGACCCCAATTCTGTGGAATTCTCTACCTTGTCAGGTACGAGACTGCCTTACTGTCCAGAGTTTTAAAATGGCACTTAAGGCCCATTTGTTTAGCCTTGCTTACCCTGGTTTTAGGTCATCATTGGACCTGCAGATTATTTATGGTTGAGATTATTTATAGATTATTTATGGTTGGATTTTATTGATGTTTTAATGTGTTTTATTGTTTTATCTGATGTTCAGGCACCTTGGATATAGAAAGGCGCTTTCTATAAATACATTTTTGATTGATTGATTGATTGATTGATTGATACAGTGGCAACACCACCTGCCTCCTTCTGCTTATGATACCTTCCCAATGCACCTCACATCTCACTGGCTCTACCTATTGCCTTGTCACACTGCCTTGCCACCCTGAGGCCATCAGATATGATTGCTCCAAGAGTCCATTACTGTTTTGTGACCATCAATACCTCTTCCCCCATTTTATACTCCGCATCTGAGTTTCTGTGCCCTAGGTGCATGAATCTGCACGTTTTCACATTCAGACCCAGCTGCCATACCCCTGACCACTCCTCAAGTTTTCTACGGTCTTTGCACAGTCTCTCCACCCCCTCTGGAGTGTCCACTCTATTGCAGGTTTTGGTGTCATCTGCAAAGAGGCTTCCCTTCCAGGCCATCTGCAGTGTAACTTATAAAGACATTCAAGAGACTGGACCCAGCACTGGGCCCTGATTTACTCTGCTGGTCACTCTCCCTTCCCCCGAGCGAATTCTGTTTATCAACACCCTTTTGACCTATCCATTAACCAGTTTCATACTCAGTTTACCACCTTAGGACCCACCCTCAAACAACCCAGTCTTCTAATGAACCTTCTCTGTGGTACAGTGTGGAAGATGTTGCTGAAGGCAAAGAAAGCAGGCCATGTCCATCGCAGCACCCTAATCTACTTCCCTGGTCAGCCAGTCAAAAAAATCTATCAAGTTCTTCTGACATGACCCCACCCCCACCCCGAATCCATGCTTCCTCAGGTCTTGTAACCCACTGAAATCGAGATATTCAGTAATCCTTTCCTTCAAAAGTGACTCCATTAGCTTTCCTACCATTTATGCCAGACTGACTGGCCTATAGTTGCCAGCTTCTTCCCTTTTACTGCTTTTATAGAAACAGCATTTGACAACAGATAAAGACCTCTTGGCCCACCCTGGCTGCCCCTGTTTTTTGCTACTTACAGTTTAACCACAGACCATATTTGATCTCTGGCTCTTTCTCCTCCATTCCTTTCCACTAAAATTCCTTGATGCCTACCCCATGCATCCTTGAACCCCATCACTATTTTCACCCCCCGACACCTCCACTGGCAGAGTGTTCTAGACATCCACCACTCTTTCTTTGAAGTAGTGCATTATTCATATCTCTCTTGAGTCTACACCTTCCAGATTCATTGCATGTCCTCTTGTTCTTGAGCATCTTTTTTTCTGAAAAATACTCCCCTCCTGTACCTTATTTAGTCCCATGAGGTATTTAAATGTCTCTGCCATATCCCCAATCTCCCTCTTCTCTTCCAGGGTATACAAACTGAGGTCCTTTAGTCTCTCCTTGAAGAGCTTTTGATACAGATCATGCACCACTTTAGTTGCCCCCTCTGGACAGCCTCAGCATTATCTATGTCCTTCCAGGGATGTAGTCTCCAGAACTGGACACAGTACTTTAGGTGGGGTCACACCAGTAGTCTATACGGAGGCAACAACACCTCCCTCCTGCAGATGATTTCCCTTCCTATGTACCCTATCATCCCACTGGCCCTCTCGACTGCCTTGTTGCACTAACTGGCCACCTTGAGGTCATCAGATATGCTTACCCCCAGGTCTCTTTCCAGTTTTGTGATCATCACTATCTCTTTTCCCATTTTGTATTCTGCCCCAGGTTTCTGTGCCCCAATTACATGATTTTGCCCTTTTTCACATTGAAACCCTGCTGCCATACCCTTGACCATGTCTTAAGTTTTCTCAGGTTTCTGCATATTCTTTCCACCCACCCCACCCCGCCAGAATGTCCACCCTATCGCAAATGTTGGTGTCATCTGTCTCTACCTATCTGTCTCCATCTCTCTGCCATAGGTGAACTGCCCCTCAGGGCTGCCCCTGGATTGGTGCCCCGGCTTGGTCTGCTGCCAGCTGAGTGGCACTCACCCACGGACCACCTGCCACATTTGCTGAAAGATGAACTGCCCCTCGGTGCTGCCCCTGGATCAGCACCCTGGCTTGGTCTGCTGGCAGTCAAGTGCACTCATCCATGGACCGCCCACCAAATTTGCCTAGAGGTGCAGCTTGGCTTGGCTTGAAAGCCAAGGATTTAATTGGATTCTGAAAATTGCTTTGGCTCCCTATTGGATGTCACTTGCTGTTGCCATCTAAAGACTCTCGGCTACTCCTCTGATGCCAAATTTAAATCTGACTTCTGTTGCCTGCAATGCTTGCTTGCTGGATCACTGTCTATGGCAGCTTTAAGCTGAATTCAGAAGCAAGCCCTATAACAGCACTGAGACCCATGTTCGGGGCCCTAAGTCAAGATCTCGGGAGCTTGGGGTTCAGGTGCAGATCAGCCACCAAGGATTTTGCTAGATTATTCCTATTTTATGTACTGCAGTTCTTCGTTTGATGTTTTAAGGCTGCTCTGAATTGCTAGATACTGATTACATGCTGAATTCATTAGCTTACTCTCTTAATTTTTTTGATTTACTGCAATGTTCGATTTGTTGTCTTAAAGCTGGACTGAATTGTTGGATATTCTGACCAAACTGTTTCCGTAGGAGCCCTGCTGTTATGAGTTCTACTGCTTGCTAAGAGTTCTACACTAATCTCTGTTGTAGTTCTGACTGGGCTTACCCCTAGCTACACTTCGAAGTGTTTTCTTAACCTTTCTGCCTTAATTCGTTGGCTTCCCCGCACCCAACTAAAACCTGTTCTTACTCTTTACACCTCAAACTGCTACCTCCTTTCCTTTCTCCTTTGTCTGGTGAGATTGCCCCTGGCCCCAGAACTAGACGCCCCCCACCAGACCTTCTTGCAATCCAGCTCCCTAGCCTTGCCCCTTTACTGTCTCTCTCCTCCCCTGCCCTGCCTTTGTTCAGCCCCTCTCAGAGCGCTCCCCCAGCTCTAAATGGTGCCTGCAATTAAACCTATTTAATGCCACTCTTGTATTTATCCCCTCTGTCTATCTCTCTGTCTCCCGTATGTGAACTGCCTCAGGGCTGTCCCTGGATTGGCACCCTGGCTTGGTCTGCTGCCTGCCAAGCTGCACTTGCCCATGGACCACCCACCAAATTTGCTGAAAGGTAAGGCTTGGCTTGGCTTGAAAGCCAAGGATTTCATTGGATTCTGAGAATTGCTTTGGCTCCCTGTTGAATGCCACTTGCTGTTGCCATCTAAAGACTCTTGGCTGCTCCTCTGGTGCCGAATTTAAATCTGACTTCTGTTGTCTGCAACACTTGCTTGCTGGCTCACTGTCTGTGGCAGCCTTAGGCCGAATTCAGATGCAAGCCCTATAACAGCACCGAGATCCATGTTTGGAGCCCTAAGCCGAGATCTCAAGAGCTTGGGGTTGAGTGCAGAGCAGCCACCGAGGATTTTCTCCCACCTCCCCCTTAATTAAATGTGCTGCACCCCTAAAATCTTACCTACCCTATCATTGGCTCCTGACCTTAGCATCTCTCCAGCCAATCAGGTGTAAAACTGACTGGCTGGGTTTCCGCCCTCCTACTCACTACTGCTTGGTGAGTGTTAAATTGTATGACACTATCTCCACTAAAGGTGAACTCATCCTATCCCTTGGCAATCTCCCTTTCATCTAGTACTGAATACAGCTGCTCTGCTCTGCTCTGTGTATGGTCCTGCATTAACTGTGCAAGCCGTATCTTGCGCACAGGATCTGCTAGTGGCAATAGCAGGGATTTGGGCAAGTGTAATCCCTCTAAGTCTGTAGCAATGGCATTGCTGCCCCTATTCACAGATTAAATTATAAACTGCCCTCAACCTAGTCACCACAATACTTACCTAAGTTTGTTTGCCCTAGACTGACCCTTGCAACTGGAAAGCCCAGTATGGTCCAGCTAGCAATTCTATTATCTCCCCTTCTGCTTACAGTTCCTATATTTTGCAGACCACCTTATATCCTTAGCCTTGAGACACCACATCATGCCACTGTCGCAACCCAACACCTCGCACATGATGCAGTTGTACACAAGATCCCCTTGTCCTCTGCCTGCCAAAACAGGGTGTTGCCTACCTTGGACTATGGATTTCCAGAAAATGATCTATCTAAAAGATTTATGCTAAGAGCATGGGAGGGCCCCTGCTCTCTTCCCCTAAGTCATGGTTGTTACTTCTTCTCTTGCTAACTCTCGCTGGTGACATTGAACCCAACCCTGGACCAATGAGCAATACCCCTGCCCCTACCCTACCTTCACCATCTAAGCCTCTACCAAAGCGACTGAAAAAGCACACCTAAATATCTGTAGCATTAGACCTAAAATGCCAAAACTGGAAGCATGGATCAACGCCCACACTCCTGACATCCTGGGTATCTCTGAGATTGGCTGAAACCATGCATCAGAACACATGAGATTGCCTTGCGTGGATATAAATGCTTCCGGACAGATCACCTGGAAAAAAGGCTGGTGGTGTCATCATGTATGTAAGGGACAATCTTGTTGCTACCCAAAAGACTATGCCCTGCCCTGCTCCAGCAGGGATGGAATCAATATTCCTTTCTATCACCTTAGGGTCAGTCAAAAAATTCCTGGTTAGCTGTGTAAACCTGCCCTCCAAGGTGGCAGCATCTTGCCTCCACTCCTTTATTACTTCTTGTGCAAGCCTTCCGTGTCAGGATATCATGATCGGGGGTGACTTTAACATTCACTGGTTGAACACAAAATCCTCTAAGTTGACCGCCTCCCTGTCAAACTCCAACCTGGTTCAAGTCATCAGTGGCCCTACTCACATCAACTCGAGGTCAGGAAACCATACCCTGCTGGAATGGGTGGTCACCAACTGCCCCTCCAAATTAAAATCAGCTACTGTGCTGTCTGACAGCATAAGTGACCACTCCCCAACACTGTGCATCTTGTGCAACAACTCCCCCAATCCCCCACCCAAAATCATAAAGACTCGGGACATGTCAAAATTTGACCCCAACTCTTTCATGGACACAATCCGTCCTACTGACTGGGGCCCCATAAATACCCTACCAGACGTAAACCCTGCCCTTGACTTCTTTGTCTCAAAACTCACTGACATTGTCGACTCCCATGCACCAATGAAGAACTGCAGGATAAAAGGGTTCAGAGCCCCCTGGCTCTCTAAGGAGTTAAGGCACCTCATGACATCACATGATAAAGCTTGAAGGGTTTATAAATGCAGTGGTCTACCTACTGACTGGCAATTTTACAGGAAACTATGGAATAGCTGCAAACATTCAGTTCAAAAAGCTAAGTGCTGCCATTTTAAGAGACTCCAGACAGAGCACCTAAGTAACCTAAAAGAAGGCTGATCAACTCACTTTTAAAGGGTAACAAATCTGAGGTCCCCAGATCCATTGATGCCCAGAGTACAATCCATACTAACCCTCCCTCCACTGCATCCTGTTTTAATGAATTCTTCACTTATCTGCATATGTATACCTCTCTGTTCTCCAACCCCTCCACCCCCAGACCCCTTGTCTGCAGACGAACACAGAACCCACCCCTCCTTCCACCTAAAACTGGCTACTCTTCCAAAGAAGTCTGCTGTTTACTTATGAATCTGAAAGCAGACAGTTTACCAGGGCATGACTTGCTAGAACCAAGATTCCACAAAACTGGAACAGATGCACTAGCCTGTCCCATCCGTGACCTATTTAACAAATCCTTTCTAACGTACTTCAGCCCTGATAAATGAAAGGTAGCAATGGTTGTCCCGGTACATAAAAGTGGTTCAAATGCTGTTGACGCTGTCCTCTAGCTAAGATACAGGAGCGGATATTGTACGACCACCTCCAAGGTTAGCTTGAACACCATCAACTCCTCTTATCTTCCCAGAATGGATTTAGGAAAATCTATAGCACCACCACTGCTTTGATCAAGGTCACCTTGGACATATATCATGCAATGGACACTGGCCTTGTCACCAGTGCAATATTCGTAGACTTGACCAAGGCTTTTGACTTGGTCAACCATGACCTGCTCTTACACCAACTACATGACCTGGGCCTAGATGAGGATGCATTTACATGGACCCGTAGCTACCTTTTTGGCCATACTCAGCAGGTCAAATGCGCAGGCTCCCTATCTGAGCCATGACCCATAACCCATGGCATACCACAGGGCTCTATACTGGGCCCTTTGATTTTTCCTTATTTATTAACGAGCTTCCCAATAACTGCGGTGGTGCCACAGTCCATCTCTATGCAGATGGTGCCATCATTTACCGATCCTTCTCTGACCTTGGGTGGCTTAATCTAATGCTAGCATCTGATTTCCTCACCCTTGAGGACTGGTTTATCCACAAGCAACTGGTCCTTAATACTAAAAAAAACAAGAGCATGCTCTTTACCAACTCAGTTCCTTATACACGCTCCCCTCTGTCCATACAGTCATGAACTGAAGCCACCCTAGAATCAGTTCAGTCATTCAAATACCTGGGTATCACCTTGGACCCCTTCCTTTCACTGGATGCTCATGTTACAACCCTTACCAAAACTCTCAACCAGAGGCTAGGAGTCTTGTACAGAATCTGCCCGTATCTCACCACGACATCATGTCACAAGATAGCCAGTGCCACTCTCCTACCTCTCTTCATGTATGGAGCCCCACTGCTGCTCTCTGCATCCTCAACTATTCAGTCCCGCCTATCCCAGGTATATCATAGAGTAGATAGGTTTGTCCTGGGAACCAATGCAAGGCATCATCATTGCAATGTACTGTCTACCTTGGGCTGGCTAACCTTTGAGTCTAAGCTACACTATGTTACTCTAAGCTTACTACACAAGTTTGACTATCGTTTCACCCCTCTTTGCCTATTCGAGGTAGTCCAACGAAAACACCCCCAGCATGCCCTAAGGTCAGCTCTCTCTCTCTCTCTCTCTGCTAACGGTTCACAACCTAAGACTCTCCTCAGCCCAGAGATCATTTGCCTACTCGGCTGTGTCTGCCTGGAACTCTCTGCTTCCACCTATCCTGGCCTGCTCCTCCATTTCACAATTTCAAAGTACTCTGCTTGCACACCTTGCTGCCTCACCATTCATGTTTTCGGTAATACCTGTGCTTCCAACTCTCTGCTGACTGTTATAATGACCTGCAAGATCTACCATATCACCTCTGTCCCCCCACATCGATTTCAAGAACTGTTGTGTAAATAATTAGCTGCATCCAATACATAGTCTTGAGTATACTGTGTCGTACAGGACACAATTGCATAATCTGTGTATCTTTGTCTGAAGTGTTGTTATTGCTTGCTGTAATAGTACTACCCTGATGTACTGTTGTATGTTATCTACTGTTGTGCTCATTTCATGTATGAATTTTCCTGTACAACTGTTGTATCAACTGCTGCACTTTCAACTGTACTGCTCTTCCCGAGTCGACCCTGAAAAAGGGACTGTCATGTCTCGGCAGGTTTACCCGGTTACCAAAATTCAAATAAATAAATAAATAAAAAGCAGACCTTCTCTTCCAGATCCTCTGTGATGTCACTTATAAAGACATTAAAGAGGACTGGTCCCAGTACTGAGCCATGAGGACTCCCTCACTTCTCCAGAGTGAACTCCATTTACTGCCACCCTCTGTTGCCTATCCTTTAACCAAGTTTTTCACCCAGTTTACCACCTTTGGACCTATCCCTAAGCTGACCAGCTTCCTTGTGAGTCTCCTGTGTGGAATGGTGTCAAAAGCCCTACTGAAATCCAGATAGGACACATACACCACGCCACCCTGATCTAATTCCCTGGTCACCCAGTCAAAGAATTGTATCAGATTCATTTGACATGACCTCTCATGCTGCCTCAGATCTTGTAACCCACTGGATTCAAGAAATTCCACAATCCTTTCCTTCAGCAATGTCTCTATTAGCTTTCTCACCACCCATGTCAGGCTGACTTGCCTATAGTTGTCAGCCTCCTCCCTACTACCACTTTTATGAAATGACTCATCTGTCCTCCTCCACTCCTCCTGAACCACTCCTGTTTCCAATCAGCTGTTAAGTAGGACTGTCAGCAGTGCAGCCAGTACCTCCCTCAATACTCTTGGATGTACCCTGTCTGGCCCCATCACTCTGTTCGCTTTCAGATCTGTGAGTCCTCTCAGGACTCGCTCCTTAGAAGAAAGACTACTGTCCACCTCCCTCCAATGCTGCTATTATTTTTGTGTGGCCCTTCCCCTTCCCCTTCCCCTGTGAACACCAAACAAAAGTATTTGTTCAAGATATCTACCTTTTCCTGGTCCTCCTTTGCACAGTCCACGCCAAACCCACACCCACCCTCTTTAGCCTTACATTCCCATCCCTGGTCTTCCTCTTCTCACTTATACACCTAAAAAATGTCTTGTCCACTTTTGTTACCTCCTGGGCTTTTCTTCCTCAGTTTGCACCTTCACAATCCTTCCTGCTTTCTTTTTCTCCTTCTGTTTCTTCTGATACACCTCCAATCCTCCTTCCTCTGTGTCTCATTATATCTTCTGAATACTACCCTTTTAGTCTTTATTTTTTTCAGCCACTTCTTTCTAGAACCAAAGCGGTCTGTTTACAAAGCGGGACAACTTCTGCCCTCCTCCATTCCTCTGGAACCATACATGTTTCCAATGAGTTGCTGAATAGGGCTGACAGAGGTGCAGCCAGTACATGCCTGAGTTCCCTTGACACCCTTGGGTGTACCCTGCCTGCCCCATATACTTGTCCACTTTTAGATGTGCAATTCCATTCAGTACTCTCTCTCCTCTGTAAATGGACTTGTGTGTCTACCTCCCTGCCTCCAGTGTTCCTGCTGCTTTTTTATGGTCTGTCCCTGTCCCCTTTCCCTTCCACAGTGAAGACTGACCTGAAATATCTGTTCAGGGTATCTGCTTTTTCCTGATCCTCCTCTGCACAGTCCCCACCCTCAACCCTTTTTAACCTCACACTACCTCCTCCTGTCTTCCACTTTTCACTTATGTACCTAAAAAAATGTCTTGTCTCCTTTAGTTACTCCTTTGACTATAATTTCTTCAGTTTTTTGCCTTTGCACTCTTCACCCCTTTCTCTGCGTCCTTCTGCCACTCCTGGTACACCTCCCTATTCTTTTCCCTCTGTGTCTCTTTGTACCTTCTGGATACTACCCTTTTAGTTTTAACCTTCTTAGCCACTTCCCTTGAGAACCATAGCAGTCCAGTTTTTTTTTTAATCTGTCCTCCTGAAGACTTCCGGTGGAGCTCTGAACCGAATGGCAGCTTGAAATCGGAGCCCCACTTAGACCTCCCCAAAAAAATATTAAAAAGCCAAAACTGAATGAAAGAAATAAGTAAATGGAGGAATTTTTGCAGATGGCATCGAATACACAAAAGGAAAATATGAACAGATTTGAAGTACTATCGATAGAAGAAGAAAACTCGGGAGCTGAAATATCAGACTCTGAGACTTCTGAAATATCACAGGCCCAGTTGTCATCTTCAGGAAAGAAACCCAAACTTAGAAAACTTAAAAACAAGGACAATAACCGATCTACAGGACATCAAAAAAGATTTTCAAGACTTTCGATCAGAATATGATTTATTAAAAATGGATGTATCGAACCTACAGAATCAAGTAAAGACTCTAGAACAAAAAGAAACAGATCAGGCCGCAGAGATTATGAATATACAAACAACTATTACTCAAATCTTGGAGATAACTAAGACGCTAGGGGAGAGACAGGAAGATGCCAAAAACAGACAGAGACACCAAAATATAAGAATATATGGAATTCCAGAAGATAGTGAGGGCAGAAACATGAGAGGGTACATTGAAAAACTACTAAAGGAAGAATTAAATCTCGAACAGGATTGTTCGTTAGACATAGAGAGAGCCCACAGAACACTTGGCCCTAAACCACGAGATCCAGAACAGAGGCCCCACTCAATAATATTTCAATTTTTAAGTTACCAAACCAAAGAGAGAATATTACAAAAAGCATGGGCAAAAGGGAAAATATTCAGAGAAAAACAGAGGCTTTTCTTTGACAATGACTACGCGAGAATCACAATGCAAAGGGGAAGATAATATGTACCTTTATTTCCAATTTTAAGACAGCTGTAGTTTAAATTTTGGACACTTTATCCAACCAAACTTCTAATTCAATATCGCAATGGCCAGACGACACATGATTCAGTGGAAGAAGCCATGGAAGACTTAAGAGAAAGAGGATTCGAGCTACCCACAAAATTACCAGGAAAATCAAACAGGCCATACTTGGGACTGAGAAAAGAGAGAAGACTAGAAAGAGAATCACAGCAAGTAGTTTTAGGTGAGATAAAGAGACTACTAGGCCAATTCTGTAAATCAAGGTGATGTGTATTGAGCGTCTCCTGATGAAGGGCTGGTCAAGGAGGGTGATGCGGTTCTGGGGTGAAGGGGACAGCCAACACTTGAGGGGGTAGGCCCAGGACAAGGTCACAATGGAAGCCTGAGAGGGGTGATTCCATGCTAGGTAGGGGATAGATACTCCTGCGGGAAGAAGTACACAAATCTTTCATTAAGAGGAGAGGTGATCCTGAGAAGCAGGTTGTGAGCTTTCTAATTGATATCCTCTTACCAGAGACAGCCAAAGAGACCCAAAGTGAGGGATTGCACTCAGAGAAGGTACTGATGGGCCCTGAGATCCAGAATAGGGAATGCTTAATGGCTGAGGAGAGAAGATCGAGAAGCCCATTGCATTCTCCATGGCTTGCAGATAAGCAATACAGAAAGCCCTATAAAAAGAATGGTGATGTAGGGGCGGGCACACCCGAGGTGTCAAACACAGGAAAGGTGTCTTAGAGAGGGTGAACTCAGGAGAGAGGACTAAGGAGAGCATGACCAGCTATGTAGGAGCTCATAGGGTGGAAAAATCCCAGGGAAATACCCAGATTGGGCCAGGTGAGCTCCACAGGGCCCAAGCAACCTTGGGGAGGGGACTGCCCACAACTCAAGTGAAGGTTTGGAAAAGGAGATTGAGGCCCTCTCAGTATGCGGAGAGGACGAGCGCCTTCTAGATTCGCCGGGGGGGTGCACTCCGCTCTTGGACCAGGGGTTGGGGGAAGCTCTTCACAGATTAACTTTAAGAAAAGCAAAGATAAAAAATATAATATGAAAGGTCCCAATGAGATAATAGAACTGAAGAAGATGGAACCTGGAGACCAAGTGAACTGAACATTAAATTATAGACTTATGAAAAATAGATTGTTTTATATCCCAGAACTTAAGTTGATTGGGGGGGGAGAGAAGAGTGAAGATGCAACTAGAGCAAAGCACCTGTATATTTTTTCTTGTTTTCTTTATATTTTACATAGATAACTATGGATATTACTTAGTTATTCATTTAAAGGGACCAGCACACCAGAAAGGGAATCCGGGAAAGACCCGAGTTGATTTTTATTTAAATTTGGGGGGATATGTACAACCCTTGGGGCAAGCCTACAGGGTAAGGAAACTAGCCCAAACTAGATGGAATATTCCATCCTTAATAGGGATGAATCTGACATTGGAAGTCACTATGTATATAGTTAATAAGCAGAGGGAAGCAGAAAATCAGATAGGGATGGGGCAGAAGCAAAGGAGAAGGTAGA
This sequence comes from Neoceratodus forsteri, assembly GCA_016271365.2. Classification (NCBI taxonomy): domain Eukaryota; kingdom Metazoa; phylum Chordata; order Ceratodontiformes; family Ceratodontidae; genus Neoceratodus; species Neoceratodus forsteri. The sequence goes on from CM057455.1 coordinate 1,471,886,865, forward strand.
AAAATAAAGCAGAGCAAAGAGAATTGAAAAATGGTTCAGGAAGAGGCAGGTCAGAAGTAAAGAAACCCAGAAGCATAAACATAATAGAAGTAACACAAGGCAACAGATATAAGAGAATGCAGACAGGGATACTGTCAGAATGGATAGTCAATGTCACAGATTAAGAAAACTCTAAAAGTGGTGTCCCAGAATGTCAACGTACTAAGTAATCCTATTAAAAGAACTAAAATAATTTCCCACTTAAAAAAATGCACCCTCAAGTTATTCTCTTACAAAAGACCCACCTATAGAAAGAAGAACACCAGAAGTTACTCAAATATGTAATGACAGGAGTAGTGGCTAGTACATATACAAGAGGACACAGGAGAGGCACAGCAATTCTTATCCCACGAATGTCAACATTCCAGATAACAGATAAATATCAGGATGGGGAGGGCAGGTTATCTTTAATAAAGGGAACTTGGGATGGACAAACATACACAGTAGGAAGTCTATACATACCACCAGGCTCAGAGATTACAGTATATCAGGCAATCTTCGATAAAATAATATCCTTTAAGTAAGGGAAACTAATTTTGGGAGGGGACTTAAATCTTTTAATGAATCCAACAAAGGACAGCTCAAGCACTAACACCCCCAAAGCCACAAAGGGCCAGAAACATGGCAAGAGGTTAATAAAAGATCGAGCCCTAATAGATACCTGGAGGCATTGTCACCCAGTAACACAGGGATACACACATTTTTCAGGGGTATATAACTCTTACTCTAGGATTGACTACTTATTAGTTGAGGCAGAATCACTTGATATAATACATAAAATCAAGATTCATCCAATCTTCCTATCAGACCATGCAATTATCATTATAGAACTAGAAGCAGAGCAGAAAACACAGGTAAGACAATGGAGATTTAACAATATGCTAATAAGAGATAAACAATTTAAAGAAAAAATACAGCAATGGATCCCCAGAATAATACAAGAAAACACTATAGAAGAAATAACAGACGGAATACTGTGGGAAACATTAAAGGTAGTGCTAAGGGGGGAGATAATAGCATATGCAACATATCAAAAGAAAAAGAGATAAAAATCAAAAAGAGTTGGAAAAGGAATTAGAGAGATTGCAACAAGATCATGCGACAGGGAAAACAGATAAGATTAAACAGACCAACCTGATTAATCAGGTAAAGGCAAAACTACAGGATATATTAAATCAAAAGAATGAACAAGCTTTGATGTGCGTAAAGCAAAAGTACTACGAGGGAGGAAGCAGAGCAGCTAAATTACTAGCCTATAGATTGAGAAAACAACAGGCATTAGCAACAATCTCTAAATTAAAACACCCAATACAAGGAAATATATTAAACAAAACAAAAGACATATTAGAAGGCTTCAAAACATTATATTCCAAACTATACCATCAACCACAGGAATCAGAAGAGGAAAAATATAAAAACTTCTTTACAAAAATGAAACTACCCCAAATTACAGAGGAACAAGGGAAATTTCTGACAGGCTCAATTACATTCCAAGAAATAAATAATATATTAAAAAATTCCAAACCAAATAAGAGCCCAGGCCCAGATGGCTACACAGCAGAATTCTATAAAACATTCAAAAAAATGTTACTCCCACCACTAACCAAATTATTCATAGCAATACAAAGCAATGACTCTCCCATCCCTAACAGCTGGCATTATGCTAATATTTCAGCAATACTAAAACCAGAGAAAGACCCATTGAATTGTGAATCCTATAGACCAATTTTGGTTTTAAATCACGATTATAAACTTTTTACAGCCATTATGGCCAAAAGACTAGAAGGTATACTCCCCCATATTATAAGTAAAGACCAATCAGGTTTTACAATAAAATGCCAGATAGCAGATAATGTTAAAAGAACAATATATTTATTAGAAGAAACACAAAAAGGAAAAAAACATTTCATACTTTTGAGCATGGATGCACAGAAAGCATTTGACAGAGTCTCCTGGAGATTCTTAAGCTATACAATGGAAAAATTCAACTTCCCAATAGACTTTCTAAAAACCGTACAAAATATATATACACATCTCCACAAGCTATGATAAAGGTAAATGGCTCTTTTTTTAACTCGATTCCCACTAAACACAGGCACTAGACGAGGTTGTCCCATCCCCACATTATTTGCTATATATGCAGAACCACTAGCACAGGCTATTAAGGAAAACAAAAGCATTACAGGGATTAAATACCTTAATACTAATCATAAAACAGCATTCTTTGCAGATGACCTACTGATCTACCTAACAGAACCAGAAACCTCAATACCAAAACTGTTTGCCCTTTTAGGGGATATAGAGGCCATCTCGGGATATAAATTAAACACAGGAAAAACTGAAGTTTTAACTATTATTTGTCAACCAAGTAAATCAATACAGGCAAGATTCCCACTGAGGTGGACAAGTAATAAATTCAGATATCTAGGAATAATATTAACAAAAGACACCCAAGCCCTATATGAAGCTAACTATGGCCCACTGATACAATCTATTAAGGAAGATTTCCTGAGGTGGGACCCTTTACCCCTCTCCCTAAATCAAAGAATAGAGGTAATTGGAATGAAGATACTTATACCTCTTCCAGACCCTACCGATATACCTGCAACAGTCAGATTTTAAAAAATGGAATAAAATGATAGCTAAGTTTATACAGCAGGGGAAGAAACTGAGAATAAAATATAAAATTCTCCAGTTACCAAAAAGCAAGGGAGGCCTTTCCCTCCCAAACCTAGAACAATATGCACAGGCAGTAGTAACCTCACATATATTACAATGGCTAGATGATAGGGCAGATCCACATTGGAAAGAAATAGAAAGAGGACCCCAGCCGGAAGAGATAGAGAAGTACTTAGTTGGTCACACTATACCAAGAACAATTATGCAACAAGAAATCAGATTACAACAAACCAGACAATTCTTGAAAGTATGGAGATCATTACTTAAACAAATGAATGATTCTAAAATTAATTTAATCCAAAAAAATAACAGTAGATCCTAGATTTGAGCCAACCAGACAGGACAATAATTTTATTAGATGGTACCAGCAAGGCATGACCAGATTATATCAATTATATGACCAAGGAGTATTTAGCCAGTTCAGAACATTACAAGAAAATTTCTAATTGAGAACTCAGGACTTCTTCAGATTCCTCCAGATAAGACATTATTGCACAAGTGAATTAGCCAAGGAATGGAACCAGAGAGAGAAACAACCATTCACGAGGATAATAATAAACACAATAGAGACAGCAATACCAGACCATATAATATCAAAAGCTTACCAAGCTATAATGAATAATCAGAAAAAGTCCAAGGTAAATTCTCAGCAACGCTGGCGGGAAGAATTAGGTATTAATACAGAAGAAGAGGGATGGAAAGAGATATACACTACGGTACGTAAAATCACGGGATCACTAACCGGGAGAGAATTTGGCTGGAAATGTCTGATAAGATTTTTTAGAACTCCACAGATAATGGGAAAATACAACCCGCAACTAGATAAGACATGTTGGAGTGGATGTGGAGAACAAATAGCTAACCACACCTACATATTTTGGAGCTGTCCAGTACTGAAATTATTCTGGAGAAAGGTAGAAGAAGTACTGGAAAATTGTTTCCAGAAATAGGAATTTGAAAACACGAGAAATAGGACTTATATTAAAATTCACAAAGGAACTGAGAAGAGGCAATACAAAGCATTTACTAGCTACATTACTCTTGGCAGCTAATAAAGCAATCACCAGGAAGTGGCTACAGAGTCACCCACCTACCCCTAGGGAGTGGGAGGACATAGTACGCCAAATATACAGAATGGAATTAATGACTGCCTACCTCCACCTAAAAAGTCAGAAAACCATTGGTATGTGGATCAAATGGTGGCTCTGGATTTCAGATCAGAGACCAGATTTGATTCCATAATAGGAATAATTCCGTTGACATGATAGGGACTATCACAAGGGATAAAAGGCATATGAAATACATTACTGACATATGGAGCATTGACATAATGAGATTAATTGTAAAAGACCATCATGTATGATGAAACTATTGTGATGAAATGCTACATAAAAATTGTATCAAGAATTTACTGTATATATGTACCTGTCCTGGAAAAATGGAAACAATAAAAAAATATAAAAAAAAAACCTGTCCTCCTGAAGTCCTTGTGTGGTTTGCTTCTACTGCCATCTTTATGCTGAACCACACTGTATGGTGATCACTGGTCCCTAGGTGGCCTCCTCCCTTGATGTCTGCAATACTATCCCTGTTAGTGAGCACCAGTTCCAGTATTGTCCCATTACTAAGGACTCACTGACTAGCTGCCTGAGAAATGTCCACTGCAGGTAGTGTACGACATCCCTCCTTCTAGCCGAAGCCACGTCTGGGAGGCTTCAATCTACATCCAGCAGACTAAAGTATCCCACCAGCTAGCAGCACCTCCCTTTTTTCTGCCATTGTTCCAATGGCTACCCCCAGTGCCTTATGCAGTTCTTCCCCAGTGTTAGAGGTCTGTAGATCACCCCAATGTGAACAGTGACGCCGGCTCTTATCTCCAGAGTGACCCACAGTACCTCCAACCTCTCCTACCCCCTGGTTTTCCCAGCATTTTTGGTGCTTTTGTACCCTCCCTTTCATACGACACCACTCCTCCTTTCCTTCCCACCCTGTCCTTCCTAAACTGAGTATAGCCTGGCATGGCCATGTCTCAGTCATGGCTTCCTGTGCACCACAGTATCCAGGTCAGCCTCTGCCATCATGGCCTCCAGATCAGGAATTTTATTTCCAAAACTACTTGCATTTGCACACATGGCCTTCCACACCTTGTTCCCATCTACACCCCCCTTCATTTTCTTTCCCCTCTCTTTTCACAACTTTTGTTCCTATCCCCCTTTTCTACTACCACTGTGCTATTTTCTTTATCCTTCTCCCTGGGGGATTCTCCTCCCATTGGGTCCTCCCTTCTTTCTGTTTTACTTGTGTGTGGGGGGGGCATATATGCCTCCCTGTTTTCTTCACCACTACCCTCAGCTAGTTTAAATGTTCATCAATGTAAAACTGAAACCGTCCACTGAAGACTGCTGTTCCCCTCCCATACCGATGCAGGCTGTCATCTCTACAGTACACAGACCCATATCATTCCAGGCTGATCCCCAGTCCCAAATGTAGCTGAACCCCTCTTCTTCACACCATTCCTTCAGCCATGAGCTGAAAATCCTGGTTCAGAGAACCCTATCCTCCCCCCGATCATAGTCAGGCAGCACCTCAGAAAAGGCATTGTGCATGCCACCAGCATAAGACCCCTCCCCAGTTCTCTGAAAACTCCTTGCACAATCCCCATCCCATTCCTCAGCAGGTCATTAGTCCCCAGGTGGACAATGACATCCAGCTTCCCCTCTTGCCCTGCCACCTTAGCGATCCTTAGGATCTGCTGTCCAGATGTCTGAATCAAGGTGTCAGGCAGGCAGCTTACTTCCCTCTTTCCCTTCTTTCTCATTCCCAAATCTACCTTCCTGACAATCATGTACACCACCAGAAGTTGCTTCATCTTCTGATGAGTTCCTCTACCTCCCACCTTGGGGGCCTCCCCTACAGAGGACTTCCACATCCTCCCTTGCCACTACTATGTGTGTTTCGTCCCAGTAGTACTGTCCTGCCAGAGTGGCTAATGAATTTTGTAGTGGCACATGTTGAGGAATGTGCCCGACCCACCACCCCTCTGACCTGGAGCCCACCACACTCCAGCCAGCCTTCCTTCTTCTAGAAACATAGAAACATAGAATTTGATGGCAGATAAGGATCGCTTGGCCCACCTAGTCTGCCCATTTTCCTACCTAACAGATAAGCTGCAGATCCTAATTAACCAACAGCTTACTTCCTCTTACACCCCACTAGGACTGCCTTATGTCGGTCCCATGCATTCTTGAATTCCCCCACTGTTCTTGACTCCACAACCTCCTCATGGAGGCTGTTCCATGCATCCACAACCCTCTCTGTGAAAAAATACTTCCTCACATTACCTCTGAGCCATCCCCCCTCTATATTCAAATTGTGCCCCTTTTTTCTTGCACATCCGTTTTCTGAAAGATGCCACCCACTTGACTTTGTTGATTCCTTGAGGTACTTGAAAGTTTCTGTCATGTCCCTTCTCCTCCTTTCCTCAAGGGTATACATATTAAGCTCCTTTAGTCTTATCATAGTCTTCTGGTGCAGACCTGCACCATTTTGTTGCCTCTCTGGACAGACTCCACTCTGTCTATGTCTTTGCGGAGATGGGGTCTCCAGAACTGCACACAGTACTCCAGATGGGGTCTCACCAACTGTCTGTACAGAGGGATAACAACTTCCTGTTTTCTACTATTGATGCCTCTCCCTATGCATCCCAGTATCCCCCAGCCTTCCTTACTGCCTTCTCACATTGCTTGCCCACCTTTAGGTCATCTGATATAATTACCCCCAGGTCCCTTTCCATTTTTACTGTTGTCAGTATCTCATCCCCCATTGTGTACTCTTGCCATGGGTTTTTGTTTCCCAGGTGCATTACCTTGCACTTCTTTGCATTGAATCTGAGCTGCCATACATTTGACCATTCCTCCAACCTTGCCAAGTCCCTTCTCATCCTTTCCACTCCATCTGGTGTATCAACCCTGTTGCAGATCTTTGTGTCATCTGCAAAGAGACATACTTTTCCTTCCAGTTCCTCTGCAATGTCACTTATAAAGACATTAAAAAGGACCAGTCCCAGTACTGAACCCTGCAGTACCCCGCTAGTAACCCTCTTTTCTTCACTGTGGACTCCATTAACTACTACCCTTTGCATCCTGTTGTCTAGCCAATTTTTTATCCAGGCTACCACCTTGGGACCCACTCAAGGCTGGCTAATCTTGTATTAATCTTTGTGTGGGACTGTATCAAATGCCTTGCTAAAATCTAGGTAAGCCATGTCCACAGCCCCTCCTGGTCTACTACTTTGGTCACCCAGTCAAAGAAATCTATTAGGTTCATCTGACACGACCTTCCCATCGTGAATCCATGCTGCCTTGGGTCCTGTGCCCCACTGGCTTCTAGGTACTCAACAATTCTTTCCTTCAGAAGTGAATCCATCATTTTACCTACCACTGAAGTCAAACTAACAGGTCTGTAGTTTCCTGCCTCTGTCCTGCTCCCACTTTTGTGAAGAGGAATCACATCCACCCTCCTCCAGTTCTCAGGTACCACCCCATCCTCCCATGATTTATTAAAGACAGTAGTCAGCGGTGTCATTAGTTCTACCCTTAGTTCTTTTAGAATTCTTGGGTGAATCCCATCAGGCCCTATTGCTTTGTCCACCTACAATTTTATTAGTTCTTTCAGAACCCTTTCTTCTGTAAATGGACTGGTATCAACCCCCGTCTTCAGAGTGTTTCTCTTGTTTGGTTTAGGTACCTCCCCCTACTCTTCCTTTGTGAATACTGAGCAGAAATATTCATTCAGTATCCCTGCTTTTTCATTGCCTCCCTCTACCCACATTCCCTCCCCTTTATTAAGCCTCAGTATCCCTCCTTTGGTCTTTCTTCACTACCTATTGTAGCTATAAAAGGTCTTATCCCCCTTCTTAACAGAGTTGACTATCCTTTCCTCGGTTTGGGCGTTTGCTGTTCTGACTGCCTTCCCAGCCTCTTTCTGCTTTAACTGATAAAGTTCGCTGTCCTTCTCCTTCTGTGTTTCCTTATATTTCCTGAATGCTATCCTTTTCTCCTTAACCTTCCCTGCCACCTCTTTTGAGAACCATAGTGTTTTTTCCTTCACTGTGTTTTGTTGATTTGCTTTACACAAAGGCTTGTTGCCTCTGTGATGGCTGTTTTGCTTACTCCCCATTGTTCCTCCACCCCTCCTTCTTGCCTGTTTGCTAGTGCTTTTCTGAGGCACTCTCTCATTTTCCCAAAGTCAGCCCTCCTAAAGTCCAATACTCTTGCTTTTGTATGGCTTGATTGTATGGCTGTGTTTATCGTGAACCACACTGTTTAGTGGTCGCTTGTTCCCAGATGGCTACCCACTTCTAAATCTGAGATTCTTTCTCTGTCCCCATTTGAGAGTACCAGGTCTATGATTGCTCCTTCCCGAGTGGGTTCCAATACTAGCTGTCTGAAGCATGCCCCCTGTAGGGCATCAAGAATGACCCTGCTCTTGGATGTGCCTGCAGCAAAGGTGCTCCAGTTAACATCTGGCATATTCAGGTCCCCCATCAACAATATCTCCCCTTTTTCTGCCATTCTAAGGAAGCCTTCTATTATTTCCTTGTCCATTCCCTCCCCCTGAGATGGGGATCTGTATACAACCCCCATGCGGATTGTGGTGCCATTTCCTGTCTCCATGGTGACCCAGAGTGTCTCATCTGCTCCCTGTTTACTCTTTAGTTCTGTTGCTTTGATCCCTTACTTTACATAAAGAGCTACTCCTCCTCCTCTTTTACCCTCCCTGTCCCTCCTGTAGATTGTGTATCCTGGTATGTTGACATCCCAGTCATGGTTCTCTGTGTACCATGTTTCTGTGACTGCACAATATCCAGGCAACCCTCTTCCATCAAGGCCACTAGTTCAGGGAGCTTGTTACATAGACTACGGGCATTGGTACTCATAACCCTCCACTTTTTGATGGCCTTACCCCTTTTAGCCCCATTCCTGTCCTTACTGCCTTTGCCTTTTTTTACATTTACTTCTGTCCTGCTCCCTAATGACTTCTCTACCTTGGTGTTTACCTCACTAATTACTGTTGTTTGTAGGGGGAGGCTGGGATTTCCCTGCTCCTTTTCAGTGCCTCCCCCCTTGGCTAGTTTAAATGCTTGCCAATGAAGCATTTAAACCTCTCACCTAGGATCCTGGTTCCCCCCGGACAGATGCAGACCATCGCACCAGTATAGGTCTGCATCCATCCAGGTAGCTCCCCAGTCCCCAATGAAGCCAAAACCCTGAGTGCCACACCAGTTTTTCAACCATTCATTGAATTCCCTGGTGAGGAGTACCCTAGCATCACCCTTGCCATAGACAGGCAACACCTCTGAGAAGGTTACTGTATGCACCACTTGTCTAAGGCCCCTCCCCAACTCTACAAACTCCTCTTGCACTGCTCTGATCCCATTCCTTGCCAGGTCATTTGTCCCTAGGTGGACAATGACATCCAGCTCCCTCCATTGTGCAGCTGCTCCCATGAACCTGAGGATTTGCTTCCTGGCCCTCCAAGCCATGGTGCCAGGCAGGCAGGCACCTCACCTCCTCTCCTTCCTCCCCATTTCTACCCCCAATGATTGAGTCCACCACCAGGGTTGCTCTTCCTGTGGGGTTTCATGCCACCCTCCTGTGGGTCTCCTTTGAAGGTTCCCCATCCTCATTGGTCTCCTGCAGTTGCCTCCTTAGAGGAACTACTATCCACCAGAAGAGTGAATGAATTGTGGTGGGGTACAGCTGGAGGGATGCAACTCTGTTCCACCACCCTCTCCCTCCCTGAGCCCACCCTAGTCCATCCTCTCCTCTTTCTTGGCAACCTCTGAGGTAGTGGCATTGGCCCTGGTGGTCCCTGGCTGGGGAATGAGGTTTCATGAATCCAAGCCAGGTCAGCCTGGAGACAGGCAACCTCCTCCCTCAGATCAGAGAGGTGCCTGCAAATAAGGCAGCATTGCAGCCTCCAAAATGTCTCCCACAACACTGCCGCCCCACAGCCATTGCATTGCACCACTCCTATCATGTCTTATTTTGTATCCCCTCTCCTGTTTCTCTGTATGCTTACTCTCTCTTCTCCTTACAACTCTCACCCTTCCTGTTCTGGGACAGTAACTTCCTATATTCTTCGTAGCCTCCTTCTTCCTTGTTCAGTGTCAGACCACCAGCAGCTGGGGGGGAGAGTGAGCTACTTTTTTTCCTTTATGCTTGACAGAACCAATGTTTCTCTAGTCCTTCCCTTCCTACTGCCAAACAGGAAGTTCCAGTGGCTATAAAAGTAGAACTGGATTAGGTGGGTGGGTGGGGTGGGAGGGAGAGCAATTAGTAAGAAAAAGGATAGCAACAGGAAGTTGTAATTTCAGTCACCTGCTTTTATAGTGTCTAAGCCACACCCTCAATTAAGCTCTCTATCCTCCTACTGGTTTAGCAAAGTAAACTGATACAGAACCCTTCCCAGCACAGAACACACAGACTTTCTTTCTTTTCTTTCTTTTTTTAAACCCTAAATAAGACCCGTTCTACTTCTAAAAAGGATCTGTTTGCTTAATCTCAGCAGACACTGACTCCTGCTAAGATACAAGTGTTAAATTAATAAGAAAATGAAGCTTATTTTAGTTAGCTGCATTCTGCTATACAAGCAAGGCTAGCAACAGGAAGTTGCAATTTGAGTCACCTGCTTTTATAGTGTCTAACTCCCACCCCCAATTAACCTCTCTCTCCTCCTATTGGTTTAGCAAAGTAAACTGATACAGAACCCTTCCCAGCACAGAACACACACTGACTTTCTTTCTTTTCTTTCTTATTTTCAACCCTAAATAAGACCCTTCAACTTCTAAAAAGGATCTGTTTGCTTAATCTCAACAGACACTGACTCCTGCTAAGATACAAGTGTTAAGTTAATAAGAAAATGTAGCTTATTTTAGTTAGCTGCTTTCTGTTCTACAAGCAAAGCTAGCAATAGGAAGTTGTAATTTCAGTCACCTGCTTTTATAGTGTCTAAGCCACCCCCCCCCCCTAATTAAGCTCTCTCTCCTCCTACTGGTTTAGAAAGTAAACTGATACAGAACCCTTCCCAGCACAGAACACACACTGACTTTATTTCTTTTCTTTCTTTTTTTAAACCCTAAATAAGACCCCTTCTCCTTCGAAAAAGGTTCTGTTTGCTTAATATCAAAAGACACTGACTCCTGTTAAGATACAAGTGTTAAATTCATAAGAGAATCTAGCTTATTTTAGTTAGCTGCTTTCTGCTCTACAAGCAAGGCTAGCAACAGGAAGTTGTAATTTGAGTCACCCCGCTTTGATAGTGTCTAAGCCACACCCCAATTAAGCTCTCTCTCCTCCTACTGCTTTAGCAAAGTAAACTGATACAGAACCCTTCCCAACACAGTACACACACTGACTTTTTTCTTTTCTTTCTTTTTTAAAACCCTAAATAAGACCCCTTCTACTTCTAAAAAGTATCTGTTTGCTTAATTTCAGCAGACACTGACTCCTGCTAAGATACAAGTGTTAAATTCTTAAGAGAATGTAGTTTATTTTAGTAAGCTGCATTCTGCTCTACAAGCAAGGCTAGCAACAGGAAGTTGTAATTTGAATCACCTGGTTTTATAGTGTCTAAGCCACACCCCCAATTAAGCTCTCTCTCTCTCTCCTCCTACTGGTTTAGCAAAGTAAACTGATACAGAACCCTTCCCACCACAGAACACAAACTGACTTTCTCTCTATTCTATCTTTTTTAAAATCTAAATAAGACCCCTTCTACTTCTAAAAAGGATCTGTTTGCTAAATCTCAACAGACACTGACTCCTGCTAAGATACAAGTGTTAAGTTAATAATAAGAAAATGTAGCTTCTTTTAGTTAGCTGCTTTCTACTCTACAAGCAAGGCTAGTAACAGGTACTTGTAATTTGAGTCACCTGCTTTTATAGTGTCTAAGCCACCCCACACCCCAGTTAAGCTCTCTCTCCACCTACTGGTTTAGCAAACTAAACTGATACAGAACCCTTCCCAGCATAGAACACTCTGACTTTCTTTCATTTCTTTCTTTTTTTAAACCCTAAATAAGACCCCTTCTACTTCTAAAAGAAGATCTGTTTGCTTAATCTCAACAGACACTGACTCCTGCTAAAATACAAGTGTTAAATTAATAAGAAAATGTAGCTTATTTTAGTTAGCTGCATTCTGCTCTACAAGCAAAGCTAGCAACAGGAAGTTGTAATTTGAGTCACCTGCTTTTATAGTGTCTAAGCCACACCCCCAATTAAGCGCTCTCTCATCCTACTGGTTTAGCAAAGAAAACTGATAAAGAACTCTTCAAAGCATAGAACACACATTGACATTTTCTTTTCTTTTCTTTTCTTTTTAAACCCAAATAAGACCCTTCTACTTCTAAAATGGATCTGTTTGCTTAATCTCAACAGCCACTGACTCCTGCTAAGATACAAGTGTTAAATTAATAAGAAAATGTAGCTTATTTTAGTTAACTGCTTTCTGCTCTACAATCAAGGCTCGCAACAGGAAGTTGTAATTTGAGTCACCTACTTTTATAGTGCCTAAGCCACACCCCCAATTAAGATCTCTCTCCTCCTACTGGTTTAGCAAAGTAAACTGATACAGAACCCTTCCAGCACAGTACACACACTGACTTTCTTTCTTTTCTTTCTTTTTTAAACCCTAAATAAGACCCCTTCTACTTCTAAAAAGGATCTGTTTGCTTAATCTCAACAGACACTGACTCCTGCTAAGATACAAGTGTTAAATTAAAAAGAAAATGTAGCTTATTTTACTTAGCTGCTTTCTGCTCTACAAGCAAAGATAGCAACAGGAAGTTGTAATTTGAGTCACCTGCTTTTATACTGTCTAAGCCACACCCCCAATTAAGCTCTCTCTCCTCCTACTGGTTTAGCAAAGTAAACTGTTACAGAACCCTTCCACAGCACAGAACACACACTGACTTTCTTTCTTTTCTTTCTTTTTAAACCCTAAATAAGACCCCTTCTACTTCTAATAAAGGATCTGTTTGCTTAATCTCAACAGGCACTAACTCCTGCTAAGATACAAGTGTTAAATTAATAGAAAATGTAGCTTATTTTAGTTAGCTGCTTTCTGCTCTACAAGCAAGGCTAGCAACAGGAAGTTGTAATTTGAGTCACCTGCTTTTATAGTGTCTAAGCCACACCCCCAATTAACATCTCTCTCCTCCTACTGGTTTAGCAAAGTAAACTGATACAGAACCCTTCCCAGCACAGTACACACACTGACATTCTTTCTTTTCTTTCTTTTTTAAACCCTAAATAAGACCCCTTCTACTTCTAAAAGGATCTGTTTGCTTAATCTCAACAGACACTGACTCCTGCTAAGATACAAGTGTTAAATTAAAAAGAAAATGTAGCTTATTTTACTTAGCTGCTTTCTGCTCTACAAGCAAAGATAGCAACAGGAAGTTGTAATTTGAGTCACCTGCTTTTATACTGTCTAAGCCACACCCCCAGTTAAGCTCTCTCTCATCCTACTGGTTTAGCAAAGTAAACTGTTACAGAACCCTTCCAAGCACAGAACACACACTGACTTTCTTTCTTTTTTTAAACCCCAAATAAGACGCATTCTGCTTCTAAAAAGGATCTGTTTGCTTAATCTCAACAGGCACTAACTCCTGCTAAGATACAAGTGTTAAATTAATAGAAAATGTAGCTTATTTTAGTTAGCTGCTTTCTGCTCTACAAGCGAGGCTAGCAACAGGAAGTTGTAATTTGAGTCACCTGCTTTTATAATGTCTAAGCCACACCCCCAATGAAGCTCTCTCTCCTCCTACTGGTTTAGTAAAGTAAACTGATACAGAACCCTTCCCAGCACAGTACACACACTGACTTTCTTCCTTTTCTTTCTTTTTAACCCTAAATAAGACCCCTTCTACTTCTAAAAAGGATCTGTTTGCTTAATCTCAACAGACACCGACTCCTGTTAAGATACAAATGTTAAATGAATAAGAAAATGTAGCTTATTTTAGTTAGCTGCTTTCTCCTCTTCAAGCAAGGCTAGCATCAGGAAGTTGTAATCTGAGTCACTTGCTTTTATAATGTCTAAGCCATACCCCCAATTAAGTTCTCTCTCCCCTCCTACTGGTTTAGCAAAGTAAACTGATACAGAACCCTTCCCAGCACAGAACACACACTGACTTTCCTTCTTTTTTTTTAAACCCTAAATAAGACCCCTTCTACTTCTAAAAGGATCTGTTTGCTTAAAGGAAAACTACACCCAAAACTGGAAACAATATATGCTGTGCAGAGTGTATTAATTTATATGTGAAGTTCAAGTATTTCCTTCCCTCTTACTGGTATTAGGAGTTTTTCATAAATTAGCCTGCTTGCTTTAAGGTAGTTTCACGGCCCCTGGAGATCTCCATATCAAATAGCTTTATTACATTTCTTTGTCCTACAATGCACCTTGTTTCATGTAAAGGTGATGTAGCAGAGAGTATAAATCCAGCAGAAAGCACTGCATTACAATCAGTTCACAACAATAGAGATGGCTATATTTTAAAATCTATAGAATTCAGCTAGGTGACCACCCTCATCCTATAGGTTTTACTGTCCCGAAAAACTTTACTGCTGCTAATTTTTGTGCAGCTTGTAAAGCTTCCAACATATTTAGTTTGTTTGGCATGTGTGTGCTGAATGTTGGGTCTCTCTTACATCACAGTCACATGAGACAAGATGCACTGTGGGAACAAGAAATACAACTATGCTGTCAGGTATGAAGATCCCCAGGGTGTGCTCAACTTGTGCATAGTTGGCAGGTAATTTGGGAAAACTCCAACTCACCAATCAGAGGGAAGGATACTACAGAACTTTACATACAAATGAAAACACTCTACACAACATATATTTTTTCATGTTTTGGGTTTACTTTTCCTTTAATCTCAACAGACACTGACTCCTACTAAGAAACAAGTGTTAAATTAATAAGAAAATGTAGCTTGTTTTAGTTAGTAGCTTTCTGCTCTACAAGTAAGGCTAGCAACAGGAAGCTGCAAATTGAGTCACCTGCTTTTATAGTGTCCAAGCCACACCCCCAATTAAGCTCTCTCTCCTCCTACTGGTTTAGCAAAGTATACTGATACAGAACCCTTCCAAGCACAGAACCCACACTGACTTTCTTTCTTTTCTTTCTTTTTTTAAACCCTAAATAAGACCCCTTCTACTTCTATAAAGGATTTGTTTGCCTAATCTCAACAGACACTGACTCCTGCTAAGATACAAGTGTTAAGTTAATAAGAAAATGTAGCTTATTTTAGTTAGCTGCTTTATGCTCCACAGACAAGGCTAGCAACAGGAAGTTGTAATTTGAATCACCTGTTTTTATACTGCCTAAGCCACACCCTCCAGTAAGCTCTTTCTCCTCCTACTGGTTTAGCAAAGTAAACTCATAGAGAACCCTTCCCAGCACAGAACACACACTAACTTTCTTTTTTTCTTTCTTTTTTTAAACCCTAAATAAGACCCCTTTTAATTCTAAAAAAGCATCTGTTTGCTTAATCTCAACAGAAACTGACTCCTGCTAAGATGCAAGTGTTAAATTAATAAGAAAATGTAACTTATTTAGTTAGCTGCTTTCTGCACTACAAGCAAGACTACCAACAGGAAGTTGTAATTTGAGTCACCTGCTTTTATAGTGTCTAAACCACACCCCCAATTAAGCTCTCTCTTCCTCCTACTGGTTTAGCAAAGTAAACTGATACAGAACCCTTCCCAGCACAGAACACACACTGACTTTCTTTAATTTCTTTCTTTTTTTAAACCCTGAATAAGACACCTTCTACTTCTAAAAAGGATCTGTTTGCTTAATTTCAACAAGCACTGACTCCTGTTAAGATACAAGTGTTAAATTAATAAGAAAAAGAAGCATATATTAGTTAGCTGATTTCTGCTCTACAAGCAAGGCTAGCAACAGGAAATTGTAATTTGAGTCACCTGCTTTTATAGTGTCTAAGCCACACCCCCAATTAAGCTCTCTCTCTCTCCTCCTACTGGTTTAGCAAAGTAAACGGATACAGAACCCTTCCAGCACAGAACACACACTGAATTTTTTCTTTTCTTTGTTTTTTTAAACACTAAATAAAGACCCCTTCTACTTCTAAAAAGGATCTGTTTGCTTAATCTCAACAACCACTGACTCCTCCTAAGATACAAGTGTTAAATTCATAAGTGAATGTAGCTTATTTTAGTTAGATGCTTTCTGCTCTACAAGCAAGGCTAGCAATAGGAAGTAGTAATTTCAGTCACCTGCTTTTATAGTGTCCAAGCCACACCCCCAATTAAGATCTCTCTCCTCTTACTAGTTTAGCAAAGTAAACTGATACAGAACCCTTACCAGCAAGAACACACTCTGAATTTCTTTCATTTCTTTCTTTTTTAAAACCCTAAATAAGACCTCTTCTACTTGTAAAAGGACATGTTTGCTTAATCTCAACAGACACTGACTCCTGCTAAGATACAAGTGTTAAATTCATAAGAGAATGTAGCTTATTTTAGTTAGCTGCTTTCTGCTCTACAAGCAAGGCTAGCAACAGGAAGTTGTAATTTGAGTCACCTGCTTTTATAGTGTCTAAGCGACACCCCAATTAAGCTCTCTCTCCTCCTACTGGTTTAGCAAAAGTAAACTGATACAGAACCCTTCCCAGCACAGAACACACAATGACTTTCTTTCTTAACTTTCTTTTTTTAAACCCTAAATAAGACCCCTTCTACTTCTAAAAATGATCTGCTTGCTTAATCTCAACAGACACTGACTCCTGCAAAGATACAAGTGTTAAATTTATAAGAAAATCTAACTTATTTTAGTTAGCTGATTTCTGCTCTACAAGCAAAGCTAGCAACAGGAAGTTGTAATTTGAGTCACCTGCTTCTATAGTGTCTAAGCCAAACCCCCAATTAAGCTCTCTCCTCCTACTGGTTTAGCAAAGTAAACACATACAGAACCCATTAAAGCACAGAACACACACTGACTTTCTTTCTTTTCTTTCTTTTTTAAACCCTAAATAAGACCCCTTCTACTTCTAAAAAGGATCTGTTTGCTTAATCTCAACAGCCACTTTCTCCTGCTAAGATACAATTGTTAAATTCATAAGTGAATGTAGCTTATGTTAGTTAGCTGCTTTCTGCTCTAAAAGCAAGGCTAGCAACAGGAAGTTGCAATTTGAGTCACCTGCTTTTATAGTGTCTAAGCCACACCCAAAATTAACCTCTCTCTCCTAATACTGGTTTAGCAAAAGTATACTGATACAGAACCCTTCCAAGCACAGAACCCACACTGACTTTCTTTTATTTTCTTTCTTTTTTAAACCCTAAATAAGACTCCTTCTACTTCTAAAAAGGATTTGTTTGCTTAATCTCAACAGACACTGACTCCTGCTAAAATACAAGTGTTAAATTAATAAGAAAATGTAGCTTATTTTAGTTAGCTGCTTTCTGCTCTACAAGCAAGGCTAGCAACAGGAAGTTGTAATTTGAGTCACCTGCTTTTATAGTGTCTAAACCACACCCCCAATGAAAGCTCTCTCCTCCTACTGGTTTAGCAAAGTAAACTGATACAAAACCCTTCCCAGCACAGAACACACACTGACTTTCTTTCTTTTCTTTCTTTTTAAACCCTAAATAAGACCCCTTCAACTTCTAAAAAGCATATGTTTGCTTAATCTCAAAAGGCACTGACTCCTGTTAAGATACAAGTGTTAAATTAAGAAGAAAATGTAGCTTATTTTAGTTAGCTGCTTTCTGCTCTACAAGCAAGGCTAGCAACAGGAAGTTGTAATTTGAGTCACCTGCTTTTATAGTGTCTAAGCCACCTCCCCAATTAAGCTCTCTCTCCTCCTACTGGTTAAGCAAAGTAAACTGATACAGAACCCTTCCCAGCACAGAACACACACTGAATTTATTTTCTTTTTTTTTAACCCTAAATAAGACCCCTTCTACTTCTAAAAAGGATCTGTTTGCTTAATCTCAACAGACACTGACTCCTGCTAAGATACAAGTGTTAAATTAATAAGAAAATGTAGCTTATTTAGTTAGCTGCTTTCTGCTCTACAAGCAAGACTACCAACAGGAAGTTGCAATTTGAGTCACCTGCTATTATAGTGTCTAAACCACATCCCAATTAAGCTCTCTCTCTCCTCTTACTGGTTTAGCAAAGTAAACTGATACAGAACCCTTCCCAGCACAGAACACACACACTGACTTTCTTTCATTTCTTTCTTTTTTTAAACCCTGAATAAGACACCTTCTACTTCTAAAAAGGATATGTTTGCTTAATCTCAACAGACACTGACTCCTGTTAAGATACAATTGTTAAATTAATAAGAAAATGTAGCATATATTAGTTAGCTGCTTTCTGCTCTACAAGCAAGGCTAGCAACAGGAAATTGTAATTTGAGTCACCTGCTTTTCATAGTGTCTAAGCCACACCCCCAATTAAGCTCTATCTCTCCTCCTACTGCTTTAGCAAAGTAAACTGATACAGAACCCTTCCCAGCACAGTACAGTACACACACTGACTTTCTTTCTTTTCTTTCTTTTCCAAAACCCTAAATAAGACCCCTTCTACTTCTAAAAAGGATCTGTTAGCTTAGTTTCAGCAGACACTGACTCCTGCTAAGATACAAGTGTTAAATTAATAAGAGAATGTAGTTTATTTTAGTTAGCTGCATTCTGCTCTACAAGCAAGGCTAGCAACAGGAAGTTGTAATTTGAGTCACCTGGTTTTATAGTGTCTAACCCACACCCCCAATTAAGCTCACTCTCTCCTCCTACTGGTATAGCAAAGTAAACTGATACAGAACCCTTCCCAGCACAGAACACATACTGACTTTCTTTCTATTCTTTCTTTTTAAAAATCTAAATAAGACCCCTTCTACTTCTAAAAAGGATCTGTTTGTTAATCTCAACAGACACTGACTCCTGCTAAGATACAAGTGTTAAATTAATAAGAAAATGTAGCTTATTTTAGTTAGGTGCTTTCTGCTCTACAAGCAAGACTACCAACAGAAAGTTGTAATATGAGTCACCTGCTTTTATAGTGTCTAAACCACACCCCCAATTAAGCTCTATCTCTCCTCCTACTGGTTTAGCAAAGTAAACTGATACAGAACCCTTCCCAGCACAGAACACACACACTGACTTTCTTTCATTTCTTTCTTTTTTTAAACCCTGAATAAGACACCTTCTACTTCTAAAAAGGATATGTTTGCTTAATCTCAACAGACACTGACTCCTGTTAAGATACAATTGTTAAATTAATAAAAAAATGTAGCATATATTAGTTAGCTGATTTCTGCTCTACATGCAAGGCTAGCAACAGGAAATTGTAATTTGAGTCAACTGCTTTTATAGTGTGTAAGCCACACCCCCAATTAAGCTCTCACTCTCCTTCTACTGCTTTATCAAAGTAAACTGATACAGAACCCTTCCCAGCACTGTACACACACTGACTTTCTTTCTTTTCTTTTTTAAAACCCTAAATAAGACCCCTTCTACTCCTAAAAAGGATCTGTTTCCTTAGTTTCAGCAGACACTGACTCCTGCTAAGATGCAAGTGTTAAATTCATAACAGAATGCAGTTTATTTTAGTTAGCTGCATTCTGCTCTACAAGCAAGGCTAGCAACAGGAAGTTGTAATTTGAGTCACCAGGTTTTATAGTGTCTAAGCCACACCCCCAATTAACGCTCTCTCTCTCCTCCTACTGGTTTAGCAAAGTAAACTGATACAGAATCCTTCCCAGCACAGAACACACACTGACTTTCTTTCTTTTCTTTCTTTTTTTAAACCCTAAATAAGAGCCCTTCTACTTCTAAAAAGGATCTGTTTGCTTAATCTCAGCAGACACTGACTCCTGCTAAGATACAAGTGTTAAATTAATAAGAAATGTAGCTTATTTTAGTTAGCTGCTTTCTGTTCTACAAGCAAGGCTAGCAACAGGAACTTGTAATTTGAGTCACCTCCTCTTGTAGTGTCTAAGCCACACCCCAATTAAGCTCTCTCTCCTCCTACTGGTTTAGCAAAGTTAACTGTTACAGAACCCTTCCCAGCACAGAACACGCACTGACTTTTTTTCTTTTTTTAAACCCTAAATAAGATGCATTCTACTTCTAAAAAGGATCTGTTTGCTTAATCTCAACAGGCACTGACTCCTGCTAAGATACAAGTGTTAAATTAATAAGAAAATATAGCTTATTTTAGTTAGCTGCTTTCTGCACTACAAGCAAGGCTTGCAACAGGAAGTTGTAATTTGAGTCACCTGCTTTAATAGTGTCTAAGCCACACCCCCAATGAAGGTCTCTCTCCTCCTATTTGTTTAGTGAAATAAACTGATACAGAACCCTTCCCAGCACAGTACACACACTGACTTTCTTTCTTTTCTTTCTTTTTTAAACCCTAATTAAGACCCCTTCTACTTCTAAAAAGGATCTGTTTGCTTAATCTCAACAGACACTGACTCCTGTTAAGATACAAGTGTTAAATTAATAAGAAAATGTAGCTTATTTTAGTTAGCTGCTTTCTGCTCTTCAAGCAAGGCTAGCAACAGGAAGTGGTAATTTGAGTCACTTGCTTTTATAATGTCTAAGACATACCCCCAATTAAGTTCTCTCTCCCCTCCTACTGGTTTAGCAAAAGTAAACTGATACAGAACCCTTCCCAGCACAGAACACACACAAGGACTTTCTTTCTTTTTTTTTAAACCCTAAATAAGACCCCTTCTACTTCTAAAAAGGATCTGTTTGCTTAAAGGAAAACTACACCCAAAACTTGAAAGAATATATGCTGTGCAGAGTGTATTAATTTGTATGTGAAGTTCAAGTATTTCCTTGCCTCTGGCTGGTATTAGGAGTTTTTCATAAATTAGACTGCTTGCTTTAAGGTAGTTTCACGACCCCTGGAGATCTCCATATCAAATAGCTTTATTACATTTCTTTGTCCTACAATGCACCTTGTTTCATGTAAAGGTGATGTAGCAGAGAGTATAAATCCAGCAGAAAGCACTGCATTACAATCAGTTCACAACAATAGAGATGGCTATATTGTTAAATTTATAGAATTCAGCTAGGTGACCACCCTCATCCTAAAGGTTTTACTGTCCCGAAAAACTTTGCTGCCGCTAATTTTTGTGCAGCTTGTAAAGCTTCCAACATATTTAGTTTGTTTGGCATGTGTGTGCTGAATGTTGGGTCTCTCTTACATTACAGTCACATGAGACAAGATGCACTGTGGGAACAAGAAATACAACTATGCTATCAGGTATGAAGATCCCGGGTCGTAAAACTAGCATAATGCTAGCAGGCTAATTTAGGAAAAACTCCTAATACCAATCAGAGGGAAGGATACACGAGAACTTCACATACAAATGAAAACACTCTGCACAACATATATTTTTTCAAGTTTTGGGTGTACTTTTCCTTTAATCTCAACAGACACTGACTCCTGCTAAGAAACAAGTGTTAAATTAATAAGAAAATGTAGCTTGTTTTAGTTAGTTGCTTTCTGCTGTACAAGCAAGGCTAGCAACAGGAAGTTGCAATTTGAGTCACCTGCTTTTATAGTGCCTAAGCCACACACCCAATTAAGCTCTCTCTCCTCCTACTGGTTTAGCAAAGTATACTGATACAGAACCCTTCCAAGCACAGAACACACACTGACTTTCTTTCTTTTCCTTCTTTTTTTAAACCCTAAATAAGACCCCTTCTACTTCTATAAAGGATTTGTTTGCTTAATCTCAACAGGCATTGACTCCTGCTAAGATACAAGTGTTAAGTTAATAAGAAAATGTAGCTTATTTTAGTTAGCTGCATTCTTCTCTACAGACAAGGCTAGCAACCGGAAGTTGTAATTTGAGTCGCTTGTTTTTATACTGCCTAAGCCACACCCTCCATTAAGCTATTTCTCTTCCTATTGGTTTAGCAAAGTAAACTCATAGAGAACCCTTCCCACCACAGAACACACACTGACTTTCTTTTTTTTCTTTCTATTTTTAAACCCTAAATAAGACCCCTTTTACTTCTAAAAAAGGATCTGTTTGCTTAATCTCAAAAGACACTGACGCCTGCTAAGATACAAGTGTTAAATTAATAAGAAAATGTACCTTATTTAGTTAGCTGCTTTCTGCTCTACAAGCAAGACTACCAACAGGAAGTTGTAATTTGAGTCACCTGCTTTTATACTGTCTAAACCACACCCCCAATTAAACTCTCACTCTCCTCCTACTGGTTTACTAAAGTAAACTGATACAGAACCCTTTAAAGCACAGAACAAACATTGACTTTCTTTCGTTTCTTTGTTTTTTTAAACCCTAAATAAGACCCCTTCTACTTCAAAAGGATCTGTTTGCTTAATCTCAACAACCACTGACTCCTGCTAAGATACAAGTGTTAAATTCATAAGTGAATGTAGCTTATTTTAGTTAGGTGCATTCTGCTCTACAAGCAAGGCTAGCAACAGGAAGTTGTAATTTGAGTCACCTGCTTTTATAGTGTCTAAGCCACACCCCAATTAAGCTCTCTCTCCTCTACTGGTTTTAGCAAACTAAGCTGATACAGAACCCTTACCAGCAAGAACACACACTGAATTTCTTTCATTTCTTTCTTTTTAAACCTAAATAAGACTCCTTCTACTTCTAAAAGGTTTGTTTGTAATCTCAACAGACACTGACCCTGCTAAAATACAAGTGTTACATTAATAAGAAAACTCTCTCTCTCCTCCTACTGGTTTAGCAAAATAAACGGATACAGAACCCTTCAGCACCAGAACACACACTGAATTTTTTCTTTTCTTTGTTTTAAACACGCAAAAAAGACCCCTTCTACTTCTAAAAGGATCTGTTTGCTTAATCTCAACAACCACTGACTCCTCCTAAGATACAAGTGTTAAATTCATAAGTGAATGTAGCTTATTTTAGTTAGATGCTTTCTGCTCTACAAGCAAGGCTAGCAATAGGAAGTAGTAATTTCAGTCACCTGCTTTTATAGTGTCAAGCCACACCCCAATTAAAATCTCTCTCCTCTTACTAGCTTTAAAAGTAAACTGATACAGAACCATTACCAGCAAGAACACCTCTGATTTCTTTCATTTCTTTCTTTTAAAACCCTAAATAAGACCTCTTCTACTTGTAAAAGGACATGTTTGCTTAATCTCAACAGACACTGACTCCTGCTAAGATACAAGTGTTAAATTCATAAGAGAATGTAGCTTATTTTAGTTAGCTGCTTTCTGCTCTACAAGCAAGGCTAGCAACAGGAAGTTGTAATTTGAGTCACCTGCTTTTATAGTGTCTAAGCCACACCTCCAATTAAGCTCTCCCTCCTCCTTTTAGAAAAGTAAACTGATACAGAACCCTTCCAGCACAGAACACACAATGACTTTCTTTCTTAACTTTCTTTTTTTAAACCCTAAATAAGACCCCTTCTACTTCTAAAAATGATCTGCTTGCTTAATCTCCAACAGACACTGGTACTGCAAAGATACAAGTGTTAAATTTATAAGAAATCTAACTTATTTTAGTTAGCTGATTTCTGCTCTACAAGCAAAGCTACAACGGAAGTTGTAATTTGAGTCACCTGCTTCTATAGTGTCTAAGCCAAACCTCAATTAAGCTCTCTCCTCTGGTTTAGCAAAGTAAACATACAAAACCATTAAACACAGAACACACACTGACTTTCTTTCTTTTCTTTCTTTTGCAAACCTAAATAAGACCCTTCTACTTCAAAAAGGATCTGTTTGCTTAATCTCAACAGCCACTTTCCTGCTAAGATACAAGTGTTAAATTCATAAGTGAATGTAGCTTATGTTAATTAGCTGCCTTCTGCTCTCAAGCAGGCTAGCAACAGGAAGTTGCAATTTGAGTCACTTGCTTTTATAGTCTAAAGCCACACCCAAAATTAACCTCTCTCTCCCTAATACTGGTTTAGCAAATAAACTGATACAGAACCCTAAACACAGAATACAACACAGAATTTCTTTAACTTTTTCTTTTTTTAACCCTAAATAAGACTCCTTCTACTTCTAAAAAGGATTTGTTTGCTTAATCTCAACAGACACTGACTCCTGCTAAAAATACAAAGTTAAATTAATAAGAAAATGCAAGCTTATTTCTACGTTAGCTGCTTTCTGCTCTACAAGCAAGGCTAGCAACAGGAAGTTGTAATTTGAGTCACCTGCTTTTATAGTGTCTAAACCACACCCCCAATGAAAGCTCTCTCCTCCTACTGGTTTAGCAAAGTAAACTGATACAGAACCCTTCCCAGCACAGAACACACACTGACTTTCTTTCTTTTCTTTCTTTTTAAACCCTAAATAAGACCCTTCAACTTCTAAAAAGGATATGTTTGCTTAATCTCAAAAGACACTGACTCCTGTTAAGATACAAGTGTTAAATTAAGAAAAGAAAATGTAGCTTATTTTAGTTGCTGCTTTCTGCTCTACAAGCAAGGCTAGCAACAGGAAGTTGTAATTTGAGTCACCTGCTTTTATAGTGTCTAAGCCACACTCCCAATTAAGCTCTCTCTCCTCCTACTGGTTAAGCAAAGTAAACTGATACAGAACCCTTCCCAGCACAGAACACACACTGAATTTATTTCATTTCTTTTTTTTAACCCTAAATAAGACCCCTTCTACTTCTAAAAAGGATCTGTTTGCTTAATCTCAACAGACACTGACTCCTGCTAAGATACAAGTGTTAAATTAATAAGAAAATGTAGCTTATTTAGTTAGCTGCTTTCTGCTCTACAAGCAAGACTACCAACAGGAAGTTGCAATTTGAGTCACCTGCTATTATAGTGTCTAAACCACATCCCCAATTAAGCTCTCTCTCTCTCTCTTACTGGTTTAGCAAAAGTAAGCTGATACAAGAACCTTCCAGCACAGAACACACACTGACTTTTTCATTCTTACTTTTTAAACCCTGAATAAGACACCTTCTACTTCTAAAAGGATATGTTTTGCTTAATCTCAACAGACACTGACTCCTGTTAAGATACAATTCTTAAATTAATAAGAAATGTAGCATATATTAGTTAGCTGCTTTCTGCTCTACAAGCAAGGCTAGCAACAGGAAATTGTAATTTGAGTCACCTGCTTTCCCTAATGTCTAAGCCACACCCCCAATTAAACTCTATCTCTCCTCCTACTGCTTTAGCAAAGTAAACTGATACAGAACCCTTCCAAGCACAGTACAGTACACACACTGACTTTCTTTTCTTTTCTTTCTTTTCAAAACCCTAAATAAGACCCTTCTACTTCTAAAAGGATCTGTTTGCTTAGTTTCAGCAGACACTGACTCCTGCTAAGATACAAGTGTTAGAATTAATAAGAGAATGTAGATTTATTTTTAGTTAGCTGCATTCTGCTCTACAAAACAAGGCTAGCAACAGGAAGTTGTAATTTGAGTCACCTGGTTTTATAGTGTCTAACCCACACCCCAATTAAGCTCACTCTCTCCTCCTACTGGTACCAGCAAAAGAAAGCTGATACAGAACCCTTTAGCACAGAACACATACTGACTTTCTTTCTATTCTTTCTTTTTAAAAATCTAAATAAGACCCCTTCTACTTCTAAAAAGGATCTGTTTGCTTAATCTCAACAGACACTGACTCCTGCTAAGATACAAGTGTTAAATTAATAAGAAAATGTAGCTTATTTTAGTTAGGTGCTTTCTGCTCTACAAGCAAGACTACCAACAGAAAGTTGTAATATGAGTCACCTGCTTTTATAGTGTCTAAACCACACCCCAATTAAGCTCTATCTCTCCTCCTACTGGTTTAAGCAAAAAGTAACTACAGAACCCTTCCCAGCACAGAACACACACTGACTTTCTTTCATTTCTTTCTTTTAAACCCTAGAATAAGACACCTTCTACTTCTAAAAGGATATGTTTGCTTAATCTCAACAGAACACTGACTCCTGTTAAGATACAATTGTTAAATTAATAAAAAAAATGTAGCATATATTAGTTAGCTGATTTCTGCTCTACATGCAAGGCTAGCAACAGGAAATTGTAATTTGAGTCAACTGCTTTTATAGTGTGTAAGCCACACCCCCAATTAAGCTCTCACTCTCCTTCTACTGCTTTAGCAAAGTAAACTGATACAGAACCCTTCCCAGCACTGTACACACACTGACTTTCTTTCTTTTCCTTCTTTTTTAAAACCCTAAATAAGACCCCTTCTACTCCTAAAAAGGATCTGTTTCCTTAGTTTCAGCAGACACTGACTCCTGCTAAGATGCAAGTGTTAAATTCATAACAGAATGCAGTTTATTTTAGTTAGCTGCATTCTGCTCTATAACAAGAGCTAGCAACAGGAAGTTGTAATTTGAGTCACCAGGTTTTATAGTGTCTAAGCCACACCCCAATTAACGCTCTCTCTCTCCTCCTACTGGTTTAGCAAAGTAAGCTGATGCAAGAATCCTTCCAGCACAAGAACACACACTGACTTTCTTTCTTTCTTCTTTTTAAACCCTAAATAGAGAGCCCTTCTACTTCTAAAAGGATCTGTTTGAACTTAATCTCAGCAGACACTGACTCCTGCTAAGATACAAGTGTTAAATTAATAAAATGTAAGCTTATTTTAGTTAGCATGCTTTCTGCTCAACTAGACACAAGGCTAGCAACAGGAACTTGTAATTTGAGTCACCTGCCTCTATAGGTGTCTAAGCCACACCCCAATAAGCTCTCTCTCTTCCTACTGGTTTAGCAAAGTTAACTCGTACAGAGACCTTCCCAGCACAGAACCACACTCTTTGACTTTTCTTTCTTTTTAAACCCTAAATAAGATGCATTCTACTTTCTAAAAGGATCTGTTTGCTTAATCTCAACAGGCACTGACTCCTGCTAAGATACAAGTGTTAAATTAATAAGAAATAGCTTATTTTTAGTTAGCTGCTTTCTGCACTACAAGCAAGGCTTGCAACAGGAAGTTGTAATTTGAGTCACCTGCTTTTATGTGTCTAAGCCACACCCCCCAGATAAACTCTCTCTCCCTCCTATTGGTTTAGTAGAAATAAACTGATACAGAACCCTTCCAACACAGTACACACTGACTTTCTTTCTTTTCTTTCTTTTTAAACCCTAATTAAGACCCTTCTACTTCTAAAAGGATCTGTTTGCTTAATCTCAACAGACACTGACTCCTGTTAAGATACAAGTGTTAAATTAATAAGAAATGTAGCTTATTTAGTTAGCTGCTTTCTGCTCTTCAAGCAAGGGCTAGCAACAGGAAGTGGTAATTTGAGTCACTTGCTTTTATAATGTCTAGAACATACCCCAATTAAGTTCTCTCTCCTCCTACTGGTTTAGCAAAAGTAAACTGATACAGAACCCTTCCCAGCACAGAACACACACAAGGACTTTCTCTTTTTTTTAAAACCCTAAATAAGACCCTTCTACTTCTAAAAAGGATCTGTTTGTAAAGGAAAACTACACCCAAAACTTGAAAGAATATTCTGTGCAAGTGATATTAATTGTAATGTGAAGTTCAAGTATTTCCTTGCCTCTGGCTGGTATTAGGAGTTTTCATAAATTAGACTGCTTGCTTTAAGGTAGTTTCACGACCCTGGAGATCTCCATATCAAATAGCTTTATTACATTTCTTTGTCCTACAATGCACCTTGTTTCATGTAAAAGGTGATGTAGCAGAGGTATAAATCCAGCAGAAAGCACTGCATTACAATCAGTTCACAACAATAGAGATGGCTATATTGTTAAATTTATAGAATTCAGCTAGGTGACCACCCCTCATCCTAAAGGTTTTACTGTCCCAAAAAACTTTGCTGCGCTAATTTTGTGCAGCTTGTAAAGCTTCAACATATTTAGTTTGTTTGGCATGTGTGTGTGCTGAATGTTGGGTCTCTCTTACATTACAGTCACATGAGACAAGATGCACTGTGAGAACAAGAAATACAACTATGCTATCAGGTATGAAGATCCCGGGTCGGTAAAACTAGCATAATGCTAGCAGGCTAATTTAGGAAAAAACTCCTATTACCCAATCAGAGGGAAGGATACATCGAGAACTTACAATAAATGAAAAACACTTGCACAACATATATTTTTCAAGTTTGGGTGTACTTTTCCTTTAATCTCAACAGACACTGACTCCTGTAAGAAACAAGTGTTAAATTAATAAGAAAATGCTAGCTTGTTTTGGTTAGCTGCTTACTCTGCTCCTACAAGAGAGGCTAGCAACAGGAAGTTGCAATTTGAGTCTACTGCTTTTATAGTGTCTAAGCCACACCCCAATTAAGCTCTCTCTCCTCCTACTGGTTTAGCAAAGTATACTGATACAGAACCCTTCCAAGCACAGAACCCACACTGACTTTCTTTCTTTTCTTTCCTTTTTTAAACCCTAAATAAGACCCCTTCTACTTCTATAAAAGATTTGTTTGCTTAATCTCAACAGGCACTGACTCCTGCTAAGATACAAGTGTTAAGTTAATAAGAAAATGTAGCTTATTTTAGTTAGCAGCTTTCTGCTCCAACAGACAAGGTTAGCAACAGGAAGTTGTAATTTGAGTCACCTGTTTTTTATACTACCTAAGCCACACCCCTCCATTAAGCTATTTCTCTTCTAATGGTTTAGCAAAGTAAACTCTATAGAGAACCATTCACACAACACAACACATGACTTTCTTTTTTTCTTTCTATTTTAAACCCTAAATAAGACCCTTTTACTTCTAAAAGGATCTGTTTGCTTAATCTCAAAGACACTGGCACTGCTAAGATACAAGTATTAAATTAATAAGAAAATGTACCTTATTTAGTTAGCTGCTTTCTGCTCTACAAGCAAGACTACCAAACAGGAAGTTGTAATTTGAGTCACCTGCTTTTATACTGTCTAAACCACACCCAATTAAACTCTCACTCTCCTCCTACTGGTTTACTAAAGTAAACTGATACAGAACCCTACAAAGCTACAGAACAAACATCTGACTTTCTTTCATTTCTTTGTTTTTTTAAACCCTAAATAAGACCCCTTCTACTTCTAAAAAGGATCTGTTTGCTTAATCTCAACAACCACTGACTCCTGCTAAGATACAAGTGTTAAATTCATAAGTGAATGTAGCTTATTTTAGTTAGGTGCATTCTGCTCTACAAGCAAGGCTAGCAACAGGAAGTTGTAATTTGAGTCACCTGCTTTTATAGTGTCTAAGCCACACCCCCAATTAAGCTCTCTCTCCTCCTACTGGTTTAGCAAACTAAACTGATACAGAACCCTTACCAGCAAGAACACACACTGAATTTCTTTCATTTCTTTCTTTTTTTAAACCCTAAATAAGACTCCTTCTACTTCTAAAAGTTTGTTTGCTTAATCTCAACAGACACTGACCCCTGCTAAAATACAAGTGTTACATTAATAAGAAAATATAGCTTATTTTAGTTAGCTGCTTTCTGCTCGACAAGCAATGCTAGCAACAGGAAGTTGTAATTTGAGTCACCTGCTTTTATACTGTCTAAGCCACACCTCCAATTAAGCTCTCTCTCCTCCTACTGGTTTAGCAAAGTAATCTGATACAGAACCCTTCCCAGCACAGTACACACACTGACTTTCTTTCTTTTCTTTCTTTTTTAAAACCCTAAATAAGACCCCTTCTTCTTTTAAAAAGGATCTGTTTGCTTAATTTCAGCAGACACTGACTCCTGCTAAGATACAAGTGTTAAATTCATAAGAGAATGTAGTTTATTTTAGTTAGCTGCATTCTGCTCTACAAGCAAGGCTAGCAACAGGAAGTTGGAATTTGAGTCACCTGGTTTTATAGTGTCTAAGCCACACCCCCAATTAAGCTCTCCCTCTTTCCTCCTACTGGTTTAGCAAAGTAAACTGATACAGAACCCTTCCCAGCACAGAACACACACTGACTTTCTTTCTATTCTTTCTTTTTTAAAATCTAAATAAGACCCCTTCTACTTCTAAAAAGGATCTGTTTGCTTAATCTCAACAGACCCTGACTCCTGCTAAGTTACAAGTGTTAAATTAATAAGAAAATGTAGCTTATTTTAGTTAGCTGCTTTCTGCTCTACAAGCAAGGCTAGCAAGAAGAACTTGTAATTTGAGTCATCTCCTTTTATACTGTCTAAGCCACCCCCCAATTAAACTTTCTCTCCTCCTACTGGTTTAGTAAAGTAAATTGAAAAAGAACCCTTCCCGGCATAGAACACACTGAATTTCTTTCATTTCTTTTTTTTTTAAACCCTAAATAAGACCCCTTCTACTTCTAAAAAAAATCTGTTTGCTTAATCTCAACAGACACTGACTCCTGCTAAGATACAAGTGTTAAATTCATAAGAAAATGTAGCTTATTTTAGTTAGCTGCTTCCTGCTCTACAAGCAAAGCTAGCAACAGGAAGTTGTAATTTGACTCACCTGCTTTTATAGTGTCTAAGCTACACCCCCAAATAAGCTCTCTCTCATCCCACTGGTTTACCAAAGAAAACTGATACAGAACCCTTCAAAGCATAGATCACACACTGACTTTCTTTCTTTTCTTTCTTTTTTTAAACCCTAAATAAGATGCCTTCTACTTCTAAAAAGGATCTGTTTACTTAATCTCAACAGCAACTGACTCCGGCTAAGATACAAGTGCTAAATTAAAAGGAAAATGTAGCTTATTTTAGTTAGCTGCTTTCTGCTCTACAAGCAAGGCAAGCAACAGGAAGATGTAATTTGAGTCACCTGCTTTTATAGTGTCTAAGCCACACCCCCAGTTAAACTCTCTCTCCTCCTACTAGTTTAGTAAAGTAAACTGATACAGAACCCTTCCCAGCACAGTACACACACTGACTTTCTCTATTTTTCTTTCTTTTTTAAACCCTAAATAAGACCCCTTCTACTTCTAAGCTACACCCCCAAATAAGCTCTCTCTCATCCCACTGGTTTAGCAAAGTAAACTGATACAGAACCCTTCAAAGCACAGATCACACACTGACTTTCTTTCATTTCTTTCTTTTTTTAAACCCTAAATAAGATGCCTTCTACTTCTAAAAAGGATCTGTTTGCTTAATCACAACAGCATCTGACTCCGGCTAAGATACAAGTGTTAAATTAATAAGAAAATGTAGCTTATTTTAGTTAGCTGCTTTCTGCTCTACAAGCAAGGCTAGCAACAGGAAATTGTAATTTGAGTCACCTGCTTTTATAGTGTCTAAGTCACACCCCCAGTTAAACTCTCTCTCCTCCTACTGGTTTAGTAAAGTAAACTGATACAGAACCCTTCCCAGCACAGTACACACACTGACTTTCTTTCTTTTCTTTCTTTTTTAAACCCTAAATAAGACCCCTTCTACTTCTAAAAAGGATCTGTTTGCTTAATCTCAACAGACACTGACTCCTGTTAAGATACAAGTGTTAAATTAATAAGAAAATGTAGCTTATTTTAGTTAGCTGCTTTCTGCTCTTCAAGCAAGGCTAGCAACAGGAAGTTGTAATTTGAGTCACTTGCTTTTATAATGTCTAAGACATACCCCCAATTAAGTTCTCTCTCCCCTCCTACTGGTTTAGCAAAGTAAACTGATACAGAACCCTTCCCAGCACAGAACACACACTGACTTTCTTTCTTTTTTTTAAACCCTAAATAAGACCCCTTCTACTTCTTAAAAGGATCTGTTTGCTTAAAGGAAAACTACACCCAAAACTTGAAAGAATATATGGTGTGCAGAGTGTATTAATTTGTATGTGAAGTTCAAGTATTTCCTTCCCTCTGACTGGTATTAGGAGTTTTTCCTAAATTAGCCTGCTTGCTTTAAGGTAGTTTCACGACCCCTGGAGATCTCCATATCAAATAGCGTTATTACATTTCTTTGTCCTACAATGCACCTTGTTTCATGTAAAGGTGATGTAGCAGAGAGTATAAATCCAGCAGAAAGCACTGCATTACAATCAGTTCACAACAATAGAGATGGCTATATTTTAAAATCTATAGAATTCAGCTAGGTGACCACCCTCATCCTAAAGGTTTTACTGTCCCGAAAAACTTTGCTGCTGCTAATTTTTGTGCAGCTTGTAAAGCTTCCAACATATTTAGTTTGTTTGGCATGTGTGTGCTGAATGTTGGGTCTCTCTTACATCACAGTCACATGAGACAAGATGCACTGTGGGAACAAGAAATACAACTATGCTATCAGGTATGAAGATCCCCAGGGGTTGTAAAACTAGCATAAAGCTAGCAGGCTAATTTGGGAAAAACTCCTAATACCAATCAGAGGGAAGGATACACGAGAACTTCACATACAAATGAAAACACTCTGCACAACATATATTTTTTCAAGTTTTGAGTGTACTTTTCCTTTAATCTCAACAGACACTGACTCCTGCTAAGAAACAAGTGTTAAATTAATAAGAAAATGTAGCTTGTTTTAGTTAGTTGCTTTCTGCTGTACAAGCAAGGCTAGCAACAGGAAGTTGCAATTTGAGTCACCTGCTTTTATAGTGTCTAAGCCACACACCCAATTAAGCTCTCTCTCCTCCTACTGGTTTAGCAAAGTATACTGATACAGAACCCTTCCAAGCACAGAACCCACACTGACTTTCTTTCTTTTCTTTCTTTTTTTA
Organism: Neoceratodus forsteri; assembly: GCA_016271365.2. Classification (NCBI taxonomy): domain Eukaryota; kingdom Metazoa; phylum Chordata; order Ceratodontiformes; family Ceratodontidae; genus Neoceratodus; species Neoceratodus forsteri. Next base: position 1,471,919,182 of record CM057455.1, read on the forward strand.
AACCCTAAATAAGACCCCTTCTACTTCTATAAAAGATTTGTTTGCTTAATCTCAACAGGCACTGACTCCTGCTAAGATACAAGTGTTAAGTTAATAAGAAAATGTAGCTTATTTTAGTTAGCAGCTTTCTGCTCAACAGACAAGGTTAGCAACAGGAAGTTGTAATTTGAGTCACCTGTTTTTATACTACCTAAGCCACACCCTCCACTAAGCTCTTTCTCTTCCTACTGGTTTAGCAAATAAACTCATAGAGAACCTTTCCCAGCACAGAACACACACTGACTTTCTTTTTTTTCTTTCTTTTTTTAAACCCTAAATAAGACCCCTTTTACTTCTAAAAAGGATCTGTTTGCTTAATCTCAACAGACACTGACTCCTGCTAAGATACAAGTGTTAAATTAATAAGAAAATGTAGCTTATTTAGTTAGCTGCCTTCTGCTCCATAAGCAAGACTAAAAACAAGAAGTTGTAATTTGAGTCACCTGCTTTTATAGTGTCTAAACCACACCCCCAATTAAGCTCTCTCTCTCCTCCTACTGGTTTAGCAAAGTAAACTGATACAGAACCCTTCCCAGCACAGAACACACACACTGACTTTCTTTCATTTCTCTTTTTTTTAAACCTAAATAAGACACCTTCTACTTCTAAAAAGGATATGTTTGCTTAATCTCAACAGACACTGACTCCTGCTAAGATACAAGTGTTAAATTAATAAGAAAATGTAGCATATTTTAGTTAGCTGCTTTCTGCTCTACAAGCAAGGCTAGCAACAGGAAGTTGTAATTTGAGTCACCTGCTTTTATAGTGTCTAAGCCACACCCCCAATTAAGCTCTCTCCTCCTCTACTGGTTTAGCAAAGTAAACTGATACAGAACCCTTACCAGCAAGAACACACACTGAATTTCTTTCATTTCTTTCTTTTTTAAACCCTAAATAAGACCCCTTCTACTTCTAAAAAGGATCTGTTTGCTTATTCTCAACAACCACTGACTCCTGTTAAGATACAAGTGTTAAATTCATAAGTGAATGTAGCTTATTTTAGTTAGGTGCTTTCTGCTCGACAAGCAAGGCTAGCAACAGGAAGTTGTAATTTGAGTCACCTGCTTTTATAGTGTCTAAACCACACCCCAATGAAAGCTCTCTCTCTCCTCCTACAGGTTTAGCAAAGTAAACTGATACAGAACCCTTCCCAGCACAGAACACACACTGACTTTCTTTCTTTTCTTTCTTTTTTTAAACCCTAAATAAGACCCCTTCTACTTCTAAAAAGGATATGTTTGCTTAATCTCAAGACACTGACTCCTGCTAAGATACAAGTGTTAAATTAATAAGAAAATGTAGCTTATTTTAGTTAGCTACTTTCTGCTCTACAAGCAAGGCTAGCAACAGGAAGTTGTAATTTGAGTCATCTGCTTTTCTAGTGCCTAAGCCACACCCCAATTAAGCTCTCTCTCTCTCTCTCTCTCTCTCTCTCCCCTCCTACTGGTTTAGCAAAGTAAACTGCTACAGAACCCTTCCCAGCACAGAACACACACTGACTTTCTTTCTTTACTTTCTTTTTTAAAACCCTAAATAAGACCCCTTCTACTTCTAAAAAGGATCTGTTTGCGTAATCTCAACAGACACTGACTCCTGCTAAGATACAAGTGTTAAATTAATAAGAAAATGTAACTTAGTTCAGTTAGCTTCTTTCTGCTCTACAAGCAAAAGCTAGCAACAGGAAGTTGTAATTTGAGTCACCTGCTTTTATAGTGTCTAAACCCACACCCCAATTAAGCTCTCTCTCCTCCCTACTGGTTTAGCAAACTAAACTGATACAAGAACCCTTCCAGCACAGAACACACTGAATTTCTATCATTTCTTTTTTTTTAAAACCCTAAATAAGACCCCTTCTACTTCTAAAAAAGATCTGTTTGCTTAATCTCAACAGACACTGACTCCTGCTAAGATACAAGTGTTAAATTAATAAGACAATGAAGCTTATTTTAGTTAGCTGCTTTCTGCTCTACAAGCAAAGCTAGCAACAGGAAGTTGTAATTTGAGTCACCTGCTTTTATAGTATCTAAGCTACACCCCCAAATAAGCTCTCTCTCTCATCCCACTGGTTTAGCAAAGTAAACTGATACAGAACCCTTCAAAGCACAGATCACACACTGACTTTCTTTCTTTTCTTTCTTTTTTTAAACCTAAATAAGATGCCTTCTACTTCTAAAAAGGATCTGTTTGCTTAATCTCAACAGACACTGACTCCTGTTAAGATACAAGTGTTAAATTAATAAGAAAATGTAGCTTATTTTTAGTTAGCTGCTTTCTGCTCTACAAGCAAGCCTAGCAACAGGAAGTTGTAATTTGAGTCACTTGATTTATAATGTCTGACACACACCCCAATTAAGCTCTCTCTCCTCCTACTGGTTTAGTAAAGTAAACTGATACAGAACCCTTCCCAGCACAGAACACACACTGACTTTCTTTCTTTTCTTTCTTTTTTAAACCCTAAATAAGACCCCTTCTACTTCTAAAAAGGATCTGTTTGCTTAATCTCAACAGACACTGACTCCTGTTAAGATACAAGTGTTAAATTAATAAGAAAATGTAGCTTATATTAGTTAGCTGCTTTCTGCTCTTCAAGCAAGGCTAGCAACAGGAAGTTGTAATTTGAGTCACTTGCTTTTATAATGTCTAAGACATACCCCCAATTAAGTTCTCTCTCCCCTCCTACTGGTTTAGCAAAGTAAACTGATACAGAACCCTTCCCAGCACAGAACACACACTGACTTTCTTCCTTTTTTTTTAAACCCTAAATAAGACCCCTTCTACTTCTTAAAAGGATCTGTTTGTAAAACTACACCAAAACTTGAAAGAATATATGGTGTGCAGGTGTATTAATTTATATGAGAAGTTACATTCCTTCCCTCTGACTGGTAGTAGGGTTTCCTAAATTAGCCTGCTTGCTTAAGGTAGTTCCGACCCTGGAGTCTCCATATCAAATAGTATTACATTTCTTTGTCCTACAATGCACTTGTTTCATGTAAAGGTGATGCAGCAGAAAGTATAAATCAACAGAAAGCACTGCGTACAATCAGTTCACAACAATAGAGATGGCTATATTTAAAATCTATGAAATTCAACTGGTGACCACCCTCATCCTAAAGGTTTTACTGTCGAAAAACTTTGCTGTTATGAATGCGGCAGCAGAAACTTCAACATATTTGTTTAGCATGTGTGTGCTGAATGTTGGATCTCTCTTATCACCAGTCACACAAGACAGATGCAATCAGAACAGAAATAACTGCTATCGGGTATAAGTCCCCAGAGGTTGTAAAACAACATAAAACTAACAGGCTAATTGGAAAACTCTAATACAAGCAGAGGAGGATACACGGAACTTCCACACAAATGAAACACTCTGCACAACATATATTTTCAAGTTTTAGTGTACCCTTAATCTCAACAGACACTGACGCCTGCTAAGAAACAGTGTTAAATTAATAAAACGTAGCTTGTTTTAGTTAGTTGCTTTCTACTGTACAAACAAATCGCAACAGGAAGTTGCAATTTAGTCACCTGCTTTTAGTGTCTAAACCACACATCCAATTAAGCTCTCTCTCCTCCTACTGGTTTTAAAAGTATACTGATACAGAACCCTTCAAGCACAGAACACTGACTTTCTTCTTTTCTTCTTTTTTAAAACCTAAATAAGACCCTTCTACTTCTATAAAAGATTTGTTTACTTACTAGCAGGCACTGACTCCTGCTAAGATACAAAGTGTTCAATTAATAAAAATGTGCTTATTTTAGTTAGCAGCTTTCTGCTCAACAGACAAGGTTAGCAACAGGAAGTTGTAATTTGAGTCACCTGTTTTATACTACCTAAACCACACCTCCACTAAGCTCTTTCTCTTCCTAGGTTTAGCAAATAAACTCATGAGAACCTTTCCCAGCACAGAACACACACTACTTTCTTTTTCTTTCTTTTATTTCCTAAATAAGACCCCTTTTACTTCTAAAAGGATCTGTTTGTAATCAACAGACACTGACTCTGCTAAGATACAAGTGTTAATTAATGAAAATGTAGCTTATTTGATTGGCTGCCTTCTGCTCCATAAGCAAGACAAAAGCAAGAAGCTCAATTTGGTCACCTGCTTTTATAGTCTAAACCACACCCCAATTAAGCTCTCTATCCTCCTACTGGTTTAGCAAAAAAAACTGATAAGAACCCTTCACAGCACAGAACACACACATGACTTTCTTTATTTCTTTCTTTTAACCCAGAATAAGACACATACTTCTAAAAGGATATATTTGTAATCTCAACAGACACTGACTCTGTTAAGATACAGTGTTAAATTAATAAGAAAATGTAGCATATATTAGTTAGCTACTTTCTGCTCTACAAGCAGCGCAACAGGAAATTGTAATTTCAGTCACCTGCTTTTATAATACCCAAGCCACACCCCAAAATAGCCTCTCTCCTCTTACTGGTTTAGCAAAGTAAACGATACATAACCCTCCAACACAGACACACGGCTTTCTTTCTTTTCTTTGTTTTTTAAACCCTAAATAAGACCCTTCTACTAAAAGGATCTATTTGCTTATTCTCAACAACCACTGACTCCTGTTAAGATACAAGTGTTAAATTCATAGTAATGTAGCTTATTTTGTTAGGTGCTTTCTGCTCGACAAGCAAGGCTAGCAACAGGAAGTTATATTGAGTCACCTGCTTTTATAATGTCTAAACCACACCCCAATAAGCTCTCTCTCCTCCTACAGGTTTAACAAATAACTGATACAGAACCCTTCAGCACGAACAAACATGACTTTCTTTCTTTTCTTTCTTATTTTAAAACCTAAATAAGACCTTAACTTCTAAAAGGATATGTTTGCAATCTCAGCAACACTGACTCCTGCTAAGATACAAGTGTTAAATTAATAAAAATGTGAAAATTTTGGATGCTGCTTTCTGCTCTACAAGCAGGCTAGCAACTGGAAGTTGGAATTTGAGTCACTGGTTTTAGTGTCTAAACCACCCAATTAAGCTCTCTCTTTCCTCCTACTGGTTTAGCAAAAGTAAACTGATAAGAACCCTTCCAGCACAGAACACACACTGACTTTCTTTCTATTCTTTCTTTTTAAAAATAAATAAGACCCCTTCTACTTCTAAAAAGGATCTGTTTGCTTAATCTCAACAGACCCTGACTCCTGCTAAGTTACAAGTGTTAAATTAATAAGAAAATGAAGCTTATTTTAGTTAGCTGCTTTCTGCTCTACAAGCAAGGATAGCAACAGGAAGTTATAATCTGAGTCACCTGCTTTTATAGTGTCTAAGCCATACCCCCAATTAAGCTCTCTCTCCTCTTACTGGTTTTAGAAGTAAATTAATACAGACACTTAGCACAGATCCACACTGACTTTCTTTCTTTCTTTTTTAAAAACCTAAATGACCCTTCTACTTCTAAAGGATCTGTTTGCAATCTCAGCAGACACACAGCTCCTGCTAAATACAACTATTAAATTAAGAAAGAAATGGCTTATTTTAGTTAGCTGCTTTCTGCTCTAAAACAAGGCTAGCAACAGGAACTTGTAATTTGAGTCACCTCCTTTTATACTGTCTAAACCAACCCCCATTAAACTCTCTCTCCTCCTACTGGTTTAGAAGTAAACTGATAAGAACCCTTCCCAGCACAGAACCACACAAATTTCTTTCATTTCTTTTTTTAAAACCTAATAAAACCCCTTCTACTTCTAAAAGATCTGTTTGTAATCTCAACAGACACTGACTCCTGCTAAGATACAAGTGGTAAATTAATGAAAATGTAGCATATATTAGATAGCTGCTTTCTGCTCTACAAGCAAAGACTAGCAACAGGAAATTGTAATTTAGTCACCTGCTTTTATAGTGTCAAGACACACACAAATAAGCTCTCTCTCCTCTGGGTTGCAAAGTAAACTGATAAAGAACCCTTCAGCACAGAACACACACTGACTCTTTCTTTTCTTTTGTTTTATACCTAAATAAGACCCTTCTACTTCTAAAAGGATCTGTGCTTATTCTCAACAACCACTGACTCCAACCAAGATACAAGTGTTAAATTCATAAGTGAATGGAGCTTATTTTGATTGGAGTATACTGCTCTACAAGCAAAGTGCAACAGGAAGTTGTAATTTCAGTCACCTGCTTTTAGACTGTCTAAGCACACCCAATTAAGCTCTCTCTCCTCCTACTGGTTAGCAAAGTAACTGACACAGAACCCTTACCAGCAAGAACACACTAATTTCTCATTTCTTTCTTTTTAAAACCAAAGACCTCTACTTCTAAACAGGATATGTTTGCTTAATCTCAACAGACACTGACTCCTGCTAAGATACAAGTGTTAAATTCTTAAGAAATGTAACTTATTTTAATTAGCTGCTTTCTGCTGAAAGCAAACTAGCAACGGAAGTTGTAATTTAGGTCACCTACTTTTAAGCGTCAAGCCACACCCCAATTAAGCTCTCTCTCCTCCTGGTTTAGCAAAATAACTGATAAAGAACCCTTCAAGCACAGAACACAACACTGACTTTCTTTCTATCTTTTTTTTTCATCCCCAGATAAGACCCTTCTACTTCTAAAAAATGATCTGTTTGCTTAATCTCAAAGACACTGACTCCTGCTAGATACAAGTATTAAATTAATCAGAAAATTGCCAACGTGAGTTAGCTGCATTGCTCTACAAGCAAGGCTAGCAACAGGAAGTTTACAACTCAGTAACCTGCTTGCATAGTGCTCAAGCCACACCCCAACTGCTTCTCTCTCTCCTCTACTGGTTTACCAAAGTAAACTATACAGAACCCTTCCCAGCACAGAACACACTGTTTCTTTTTCTTTCTTTCTAAATAAGACCCTTCTACACCCAAGGATCTTTTGCTTCATCTCAACAACCTCTATCTCCTGCTAAGATACAAGTGTTAAATTCTAAGTGAATGTGGAACTTATGTTAGTTAGCTGCTTTCTGATCTAGCAAAGGCTAGCAACAGGAAGTTGCAAATTGAGTCACCTGATTTTATAGTGTCTAAGCCACACCCCCAATTAACCTCTCTCTCCTAATAATGGTATAGCAAAGTATACTGATACTGAACCCTTCCAAGCACAGAACCCACACTGACTTTCTTTCCTTTTCTTTCTTTCTTTCTTTTAAACCCTAAATACGGAACTCCTTCTACTTCTAAAAGGATTTGCTTGTAATCTCAACAGACACTGACTCTGCTAAAATACAAGTGTTAAATTAATAAAAATATAGCTTATTTAGTTAGCTGCTTTCTGCTAACAAGCAAGGCTAGCAACAGAAAGTTATAATTTGAACCCACCTGCTTTTATAGTGTCTAAAAACCCCCAATACTCTCTCTCCTCCTACTGGTTTAGCAAAATAACTGATACAGAACCCTTCCAGCACAGAACACACTGACTTTCTTTATTTCTTTCTTTCTAAAACCCTAAATAAGAACCCTTCTACTTCAAAAGTCAGCAATCTCAACAGACACTGCTTCTTAAGATACAAGTGTTAAATTAATAAGAAAACATGCATATTTGAATAACTACCTCTGCTCTACAACAGGCTAGCAACAGGAGATATAATTTGAGTCACCAGGTTTATAGTGCCAAGCCACACCCCAATTAGCGCTCTCTCTCTCTCCTCCCCACTACTAGTTTAGCAAAGTAAACTGATACGAACCCTTCAAGCACAGAACACACAGACGTTCTTTCTTTACTTTCTTTTTTAAACCCTAAATAAGACCCCTTCTACTTCTAAAGTCTGTTGCTTAATCTCCAACAGACACTAACTCCTGCTAAGATACAAGTGTTAAATTAATAAAAATATAACTTATTTTGATTGCTTCTTTCTGCTCTCAACAAAGCTAGCAACAGGAAGTTGTAATTTGAATCACCTGTTTTATACTACCTAAGCCACACCCTCCACTAAATCTTCTTCCTACTAGTTTAAAAATAAACTCATAAGGAACCTTCCAACTATAGAAACACACACTACTTTCTTTCATTCTTTTTTTAAAACCCTAAATAAGACCCTTTACTTCTAAAAAGATCTGTTGCTTAATCTCAACAACACCAACGCACTAAGATAAGTGTTAAATTAATAAAATGTAGCTTATTTTAGTTAACAACTTCTGCTCTACAAGCAAAAGAGCAGCAACAAGTTGTAATTTGAGTCAACCGCTTATAGTGTCTACCAACCCCAGGAAAACTCTCTCTCCCTCCTACTGGTTTAGTAAAAAACTATACAGAACCCTTCCAGCACAGTACACACACTGACTTTCTTTCTTTTCCTTCTTTTAAACCCTAAATTACCCTTCACTTCTAAAAGGATCTGTTGCTTAAACCAACAGACACTGACTCCTGTTAAGATGCAAGTGTTAAAGTATAAAAAATGTAGCTTTTTAGTTGCTGCTTTCTACTCTTCAACAAGGTAGCAACAGGAAGTTGTAATTTGATCCTTGCTTTTATAATGTCTGAACATACACAAATTAGTTCTCTCTCCCCTCCTACTGGTTTAGCAAAGTAAACTGATACAGAACCCTTCCAGCACAACACACTGACTTTCTTCCTTTTTTAAACCTAAATAAGATACTTCTTAAAGATCTGTTTGTAAGGAAAACACACCCAAAACTTGAAAAAATATATGGTGTGAAGTGTATTAATTTATGTGAAGTTCAAGTATTTCCTTCCCTCTGACTGGTGGGAGTTTTCCTAAATCAGCCTGGCACTTTAAGAGATTTCCGACCCTAGGTCTCCATATCAAATAAGCGTTATTACATTTCTTTGTCCACAATGCACTTGTTTCATGTAAAGTGATGTAGCAAGTATAAATCAGCAAGCATTGCATTACTCAGTTCACAACAATGAGATGGCTATATTCCAAAATTATAGAATTCAGCTAGTGACCACCGCATCAAAAGTTTACTGTCCGAAAAACTTTGCTGCACTAATTTTGAAAAGCTTGTAAAGCTTCAACATATTAGTTGTTTTATGTGTGTGGTCTTAGATCTCTCTTACATCACAGTCACATGAGACAGATGCACTGTGGGAACAATAATACCTATGCTATCAGGTACCAAATCCCCAGGGTTGTAAAACCATAAAACTAGCAGGCTAATTTGGGAACTCTAATACCAATCAGAGGATACCGAGAACTTACATAAATGAAAACACTCACAACATATATTTTCAAGTTTGGGTGTACTTTTCCTTTAATCTCAACAGACATGACTCCTGCTAAAAACAGTGTTAAATTAATAAAAAATGTAGCTTGTTTAGTTAGTTGCTTTCTGCTGTACAAGCAAGTCTAGCAAAGGAAGTTGCAATTTGAGTCACCTGCTTTAATAACAATAAGCCCCACCCAATAGCTCTCCTCCTCCTACTGGTTTGCAAAGTATACTGAAAGAACCCTTCAAAACAGAACCCACACTGACTTTCTTTTCTTTCTTTTTAAACCCTAAATAAGACCTTCTATAAAAGATTTGTTTGCTTAATCTCAACAGGCACCCTGCTAAATACAAGTGTTAAATTAATAGAAAATGTAGCTTATTTTAGTTGGCAGCTTTCTGCTCAACAGACAAGGTTACCAACAGGAAGTTGTAATTTGAGTCACCTGTTTTATACTACCCTATTCCACCCTCACTAGCTCTTTCTCTTCCCTACTAGTTTAGCAAATAAACTCATAAGGCTTTTACCTTTAGAACACACACTGACTTTCTTTTTTCTTTCTTTTTAAACCCTAAATAAGACCCTTTTACTTCTAAGATCTGTTTGTAATCTCAACAGACACGGCCTCTAAGATACAAGTGTTAAATTAATAAGAAAATGTAGCTTATTTAGTTAGCTGCCTTTGCTCCATAAGCAAGACTAAAAGCAAAGTTGTAATTTGGTCACCTGCTGTAATTATAAAACCACCCAATAAGCTCTCTCTATCCTCCTACTGGTTGAGCAAAGTAAACGATACAGACCTTCCCAGCAAAACCACACACTGACTTTCTTTCATTTCTTTCTTTTTAAACCCAGAATAAGACACCTTCTACTTCTAAGATATGTTTGCCCATCTCAACGACACTGACTCTGTTAAGATACAAATGTTAAATTAAGAAAATGTAACATGTGCAGTTAGCTGCTCTGCTCTTCAAGCAAGGCTAGCAACAGGAAGTTATAATTTGAGTCCTTGCTTTTATAATGTCTAAACATACCCCCAAATGATCTCTCTCTCCTCTTACTGGTTTAGCAAAGTAAACTGATATAACCCTTCAGACAGAACACACACTGTTTCTTTCTTTTCTTTGTTTTTCAAACCCTAAATGAACCCTTCTACTTCTAAAAGGATCTGTTTGTATTCTCAACAACCACTGACTCCTGTTAGACACAAGTGTTAAATTCCAAGTGAATGCAGCATTTAGTGCAGTGCTGCCTCGACAAGCAAGGCTAGCAACAGGAGACATAATTTGAGTCACACCTGCTTTTATAGTGTAAACCACACCCCAATAAGCTCTCTCCTCCTACAGGTTTAGCAAAATAAACTGATACAGAACCCTTACCTGGAACCACAACTGACTTTCTTTCTTTCTTTCTTAAATCAAACAAAGACCCTTCTACTTCTAAAAGGATATGTTTGCTTAATCTCAACAGATGACTCCTGCTAGTTAAAGTGTTAAATTAATGAAAATGAAACATTTTAGTTAGCTGCTTTCTGCTCACAAGCAAGGATGCAACAGGAAGTTTAAATTAGTCACCTGCTTTTATAGTGTCTAGCCACACCCCCCAATTAGCTCTCTCTCTTTCCTCCTACTGGTTTACTTAAGTAAACTGATACAGAACCTTCAACTGGAACACACACTGACTTTCTCTATTCTTTCTTTTTAAAACCTAAATAAGACCCTTCTACTAAAAAGGATCTTTGCTTAATCTCAACAGACACTGACTCCTGCTAAGATACAAGTGTTAGAATTAAAAATGAAGCTTATTTGATTAGCTGCCTTCTACTCCACAAGCAGAATAAAAACAAGAGTTACAATCTGGTCACACTTTTATAGTGTCTAAACCACACCCAATTAAACCTCTCCATCTCCTACTGGTTTAGCAAGTAAACTGATACAGAACCCTTCCAGAACCAAGGCTTACTTTCATTTCTTTCCTTTTAAACCCAGAATAAGACACCTTCTACTTCTAAAAGGATATATTTGCTTAATCAACAGCACTGACTCTGTTAAGATACAAGTGTATTAATAAGAAAATGTAGCATATATTAGTTGCTGCTTCCTGCTCTACAAACAAAGCTAGCAGCAGTGTAATTTGCTCCTGCTTTTATAATTAGCTAACCCCCAAATAAACTCTCCTCCTGGTTTACCAAAGAAAACTGATACAGAACCCTTCCAGCACCACTGACTGGCTTTTATACTTTCTTTTTAAACTAAATAAGACATACTTCTAAAAGGATCTGTTTGCTTATTCTCAACAACCACTGTCTGTTAGATACAGTATTAAATTCATAAGTAAATGTAGCTTATTTAGTTAGGTGCTTTCTCTGCCGACAAGCAGGCTAACAACAGGAAGTTGTATTTGATCACCTGCTTTTATAGTGTCTAAACCACACCCAAATGCTCTCCTCCTACAGGTTCTAAAAGTAAGCTGATACAAGAACCTTCCCCACAGTACACACTGACTTTTCTTGCCTTTTAAAACCTAATAAGACCCTTCTACTTCTAAAAAGGATATGTTTGGCAATCTCAAAGACACTGACTCTGTTAGATGCAGTCTTAAATTAATAAGAAAATGTAGCAAATTTAGTTAACTCTGCTCGACAAGGCTAGCAGGAAGTTGAATTTGAGTCACCTGCTTTACAATGACTAAACCACCACAATAAGTCTCTCTCTCCCTCTGGTATAGCAAGTAAACTGATTCAGAACCCTTCCGCTACGAACACACCGACTTTTTTTCTTTCTTTCTATTTTAAAACATAAATAAAACCCCTTCTACTTCTAAAAGGATATTTGCTTAATCTCAAAAGACACTGACTCCTGCTAAGATACAAGTGTTAAATTAATAAGAAAATGTAAAATTTTAGTTAGCTGCTTTCTGCTCTACAACCAAGGATAACAACAGGAAGTTAGAATCTAGTCACCTGCTTTTATAGTGTCTAGCCCCCCCAATTAACTCTCTCTCTCCTACTGGTTTAGCAAAGCAAACTGATAAAGAACCTTCAACACAGAACACACACAACTTTCTTTCTTTTCTTTGTTTTTAAACCCTAAATAAGACCCTTCTACTTCAAAAAAGGATCTGTTTGCTTATTCTCAACAACCACTGACTCACTAAGATACAAGTGTTAAATTAATAAGAAAATGAAGCTTATTTAGTCAGCTGCTTTCTTCTAAACAAGGATAGCAACAGGAAGTTATAAACTCAGTCACATACTTTTATATTGTCTAACCACCCCAATTAAGCTCTCTCTCCTCCTACTGGTTTAGCAAAGTAAACTGACAAGAACCCCACCACAAGGCACACACTGATTTCTTTCATTTCTTTCTTTTTAAAAACAAAAAAGACCTCTTCTTTAACAGGATATGTTTGTAATCAACAGACACATGACTCCTGCTAAGACCAGTGTTAAATTCTTAGAGAATGTAGCTTATTTTAGTCAGCTGCTGCTTACAAGCAAGACTAGAACAGGAAGTTGAAATTTGAGTCTGCTTTTATAGCATCAGCCCACCCCAATTATGCCCTCTCTCCTACGGATTGCAGTAAACTGATACAGAACCCTTCCCACCACAACACACACTGACTTTCTTTCCTTTTTCTTTCTTTTTTTTTTTTCATCCCTAGGCAAGCCTCCTACTGCTAAAAATGATCTGTTGCCAATCTCAACAGAACTGACTCCTGCTAAGATACAATGTAAATTAATAGTAAGAAAAGGCTTATTTTAGTTAGCTGATTCACCTCTACAAACAAGGCTAGCACAGGAAGTTTCAATTTCAGTCACCACCTTTTATAGTGTTGAAGCTACACATAATTAAACTCTCTCTCTCTTCTCTGGTTTACCAGTAAACTGATACACAACCCTTCAACACAGAACACACACTGACATTTTTTGCTTTCTTTTTAAACCCTAGCAAGACACTTCTACTTCTAAAGGATCTTTGCTTCATCTAAACAGCCACTCCTGCTAAGATACAAGTGTTAAATTCATAGTGAATGTAGCTTATGTTGATAACTGCTTTCTGCTCTACAAGCAAGGCTAGCAACAGGAAGTTACAATTAGTCCACCACTTTTATAGTGTCTAAACCCCAATTAACCTCTCTCCTATACTGGACTAGCAAGTATACTGATACTGAACCCTTACAAGCACAGACCCAGACTGACTTCTTTCTTTCTTTCTTTTCTTTCTTTTTAAACCTAAAATGACTCCTTCTACTTCTAAAAGAATTTGCTTAATCTCAACAGACTGACTCTTAAAATAAAGTGTTAATTAATAAGAAAATAGCTTATTTAGTTAGCTGCTTTCTACTAGACAAACAAGGCTAGCAACAGAAAGTTAATTTTGAGCCACCAACTTTGATAACATCCAAACCAAACCCCAAGAAGCTCTCTCCTCCTACTGGATTAACAAAATAGCATTCAGAACCCTTCCCAACACAAGAACACAACTATCTTTCTTCTTTCCTTGCTTTTTGAACCTAAACAAGAACCCTTCTACTTCTAAAGGATATGTTTGCTTAATCTCAACAGACACTGACCTCTAAGATACAAGTGTTAAATTAATAAGAAATGTAGCATATTTTAGATAACCTTTCTGCTCTACAAACAAGGCTAGCAACAGGAAGATGTAATTTGAGTCACCTGCTTTTATAGTGCTAAGCCACACCTCAATTAAAACCTCTCTCTCCTCCTACTGGTTTAGAAAAGTAAACTGATACAGAACCCTGCCCAGCACAGAACACACACACACTTTCTTTATTTACTTTCTTTTTAAAACCCTAATAAGACCCCCCTACTTCTAAGGATCTGTTTGCTTAATCTCAACAAACACTGACTCCTCTAAGATACAAGTGTTAAATGAATAGAAAATGTAACTTATTTTAGTTAGCTGCTTTCTGCTCTAAACAAAGCTAACAACAGGAAGTTGCAATTTGAGTCACCTGCTTTAATAGTATTTAAGCCACACCCCAATTAAACTCTCTCCTCCTACTGGTTTAGCAAAGTAAATGATAAAGAACCCTTCAACCAGAGAACACACTGAATTTCTTTCATTTTCTTTTTTAAACCTAAACAAGACCCTTCCACTATAAAAGATCTGTTTGTAATCTCAACAGACACTGACTCCTGCTAAGATACAAGTGTTAAATTAATGAAAATGTAACATTTTAGTTAGCAGCTTTCCACTCACAGACAAAGCTAGCAACAGGAAGTTATATTTTGAGTCACCTGCTTTTATAGTGTCTAGCTACCACCCCAAATAAGCTCTCTCTCATCCACTGGTTTAGAAAAGTAAACTGATAGAACCCTTCCCTTTAAGAACACACACTGACTTTCTTTCTTTTCTTTCTTTTTTAAACCCTAAATAAGACCCTTCTACTTCTAAAAGGATCTGTTTGTAATCTCAACAACAACTGACTCTTGCTAGATACAGTATTAAACTAATGAAAATGTAGCTTATTTTAGTTAGCTCTTTCACTCTAAACAAAGCTAGCAACAGGAAGTTGTAATTTGAGTCACCTTTTATAGTGTCTAAGCCACACCCCAGGTAAACTCTCCTCCTACTGGTTTAATAAAAAACGATACAGAACCCTTCCCAGCACAAACACACACACTGACTTTCTCTTTCTTTCTTAATGAACTAGCTGTCTACTTACCTCCTAGTTAGTAGTGTTCTTACAGAATTGTTCTAACTGCCTCAGCCAGCTGTTTTCTTGCTGTGATAGCTAGCTTGCTCCCATGGATGTATATTTTTAATCCGCAAACAAATAAGAAATAGCATGGTGCCTCCACTCAGAGAGAACATGTGAGCCAGATATTGTGTGCAGTACCACCTCCTGGGATGCAGTACATACCCACCTCCCTACCTGGACTAGACTACCCCTGGGGACCAATAAGACAGTTGTTACCTTTACCAATAAACATTTTGAACAAGTTATACAAACTGTGCACAAGCAGAAGTAAAATTCATAGCAGTAACCCATGACAGAGTATGGGGTTACTGGGGATTAACAACACACCCAGGTGCTAGAGCATGAGACTGGCAGTTCCAGTGCCCTCACAGCACCTGGGTATTATTATCCTCAATAACCCCATACCCTGGATGGGGTTATTGTGCTTATAACATGGGTCAGCCTACTGAGGTAAAGAATAGAGAGAAATGCTGTTTTAAGGCTTCAGATTAGAATTTGTACTATGTATTCTGCCACTACAGAAAGTAGTTCCCATGTCTAGTCTGCTTAAACATGTTGAATACTGTCACAAACAAGTATCTCTACAAGTGTCATGTGCAACTACTTAGTACCAGTCTAGAATCAAAGGCAACAGAAGTACTGTGAGTCAACTGCACTGTAACATTCATTTTGCCTGACAGCAACTGCAAGCATGTTGTACAGTTCTGCCTCTCGCTCTCTGTCTCTGTCTCTCTGCAGTGTGTGTCTCTCTCTCTCTCTCTCTCTCTCTCTCTCTCCTCCCTCCTCCCTCCCTCACTACATGGTTAAGCAAGACCTGTGTTGCTCTCTCCCCCTTGTGTCTCTATCGCATGGTGTCAAGGTCGGGGCCATTGTCACTGAACTCCAGGTGTACAGTTTGTCTCTCCCCACGTTAATCACTGTATGCCTCAATAGACAGTAAGAGAAACAGAGAGAGAGGAGATTACAGTAATGTTGGTGTACAGTGTGTGTCTCTCCCACTGTCTCTCTCACTTGCCAGACTGCAGACAGTAAAAAGTCACTTGTACGCTATGTGGAGCATTCCTACTAATTATCCAAACTACCTCCTCATCCTGGTGTGTGTGTGTTCTCTCTCTCTCTCAGTCACTGTTGCACAACAAACAGAGGACAGTCCTTTTCAATGACTGTATGCCTCAACAGACAGACACAGAGAGAAAGAGGACATTGCAGCAACTTTGAATTAAATGTCACAGTCCTGCTGTGTGTGTGTGTGTGTGTGTGTGTGTGTGTGTGTGTCTCTCTCTCTCTCTGTCGTCAGACTGTAGACAGGAAAAAGTCCTTTTTACACTGAAAACGCAGGATTCTGAGTCTCCCCCTAACTACCTCCTAGTACCTGTGTGTGGTGCAAGTATGCTGTGGAGACCTCTGCAGGAGGGGACAGCAGTGGGAATGGCCACATGGCAGACAAGTTGGGGGAACCTGGTAGTGCTCTTGCTTTACTAATGGCTGCCTTTAAGTTTTCATTTCTGAACAATTTAACAAGTGGCGCTCTGCCCACTGATACTGCTGGATGCCAATTCACAGCAACTGTGCATTTACTGACAATTAATCAATGGTCAGGTAATGCTGTTTCACCAGTTGCTGGCAGTATAGCCTAGAGGTTAGAGGAACGAGGTGTGAACAAGCTTGATACATCCAGCAGACCAGACCTGAGTTTGATTCTCACAACCTCCACTTGCATACTGTGTGACTCTGAGCAAGTCACTTAACCACCCAGTGCTCCCAGGTTGCCCCTGAAAACAGGCACTTGTTCTAGTGGGCCTTACCTGTTACCAAAGACTAAACTAAAATAAAAATTGGTTTCTTATTTTTCATACCCCATGTTGTAAAATGAATTAACAGTAGTTTTATTTAAGAACCCAGGCCTGCAAACTGGAGGAAAAGAGGGGATTAGACAGTTGCAAGACACCTTTAACACTCCCACCCTATAGCAATGCCCTCTGGGAGCCACTGTACTTTGAGTCACTACCACCCTCTCAGATACCACACAGTCTATGAAGCACCTGCCCAGTCAAGGGGTACAAAAAGGGAATGATACTACATAGGGTGTGGTAACTCTTCAGCTGGTACCAGTACTAAACTACAGTTTTAATAACTAATGACTCTGGATACCCAGAAATTACACTAGAGTCACAGTGCAGGCTTGGTAGTTATGCTGCCCAGGTTATTTCAGTGATGTAGTTGATGAAAATTAGAAAGCTTGCAATTTAACCCCCCAACAGGCCATTGTGTACTAGTACAGCTTAAATAACTTGAAATCCAAATGGAAAATGTCTGAAAGTTGAAACTCAACTTGTAATCCAAATGCAGTAATTGTAATCCAAAACTGAAAGTACAAAGACCCAGCCAGCAATGCCAGCACTCACATGACCAACGGATGTAGCAGTTCAGCTGAGGCAGGGACAGCACACACAACAAGGTGAATAGCAGTTAGGAACATTGTCCAGCTGACTTGGGATGAAGCACTTTAGATTCCCTCAGATCTTCTATAGCAGCACAGCCTTCTGGCTCAGCTCTCAGTCACAGGAGCACTATGCAGCGGCTTCCTGGTTCCCAAGAAGCTCAGACCTCAGGAATCCCTGCAGTTCGATTCTCCTCTGGATCAAGAGTACCCACATACTCAGAACATGTACCCCATGATTCCCTGTTCCCTGATCCATCCCACTAGATAAGGGTAGCAGGCCCCTTACCTGGCTCTGAGGCACCTGGGTAGGATGCAGATCTCTGTTTTTGTACAGCTCGGCAGCTTGGGTATGCAGCAGTACCCCATAGGCTCTCAACAGTTTCTTCCAATATGTTCTCATCTGGCACAGTTTCACAGCTTTCTGTACAAAGATATATTTCCCTGGCACAGTCTCTGAACAGGGTACGCCCACGATAAGGCTCACAGTGAATTTGCAGGATGAACCCTGATGAGGGCTCACAGGATTGTTGGCCTGGCTAGGCCTCTTGCTTTTGGTCTCACCAGCAGCAGGTCTGAACACCTCATTGTCTCTCTTCAGACTGCCATGAGCTCCTTAAGAGCCTCGAAATTTCTTTCCCTTCATTTAGTGTCTCATTGGACAAACAGGGCTGTCCATCAGCCCATCTGCCCTGTTCTGCACCTTGATTGGCTCTTTAAGCCTGCGCCATCAGTAAGAGTTCAATTGAATCATCCCCACACAATCACTAGCAGTCTCTTGCTGGACTGTCTAGCTCTCTGATTGGCTGGCTGGCAGGGCTGGAGGTCATAGAAATGGTGGCCCCATGTTCTGGTGGAGCCTTAGCTCCAACATCTGATATTTTATTATTTTGTTGTCTCCTTTAGTGTGTTTGCCCCAGGGTTATGTTGCAGCCCTTTAGGTTGTCCTTCAGTCAGGCTCTTCCTGCCCTGTGTGGTCAAGAGGGTGGCTGCTTGGGTGAGGGAGAGCAGGAAGTGCTGGGGAGGAGCCCACTACAACAGCACTCACTCCCACTCTAGTGCCATTGGAGGCAATCTGTGATAGGGCATATGGAGCAAAGAATAGGTGTTGTGACAGTGTTGTACCAGTCCCTCTAGCCAAGATTGGGAGACCATGAATGAAGAATGCAGCCATAGTCACCAAAAACAAAGGATACAGGAGGCACCAAAACTGTCAGTCCTGTTGTTCTCTCTCTCCTGCATGCCACACATGTGATTGAGCAAGAGAGAGCCGACATCCACAAAAGTTGTACTGCAGTCAGGAGCAGTAGTTGGGAGAAAGACAGCAGCAGAGAGTCAAAGGTAAGCCTCCTACGGCGGTGGGTTATACTCTCCTGGTCATGAATTGTTGGCATTGCAATTCCATGAGTTCTACCCAGTGTTTATCTTAAAGACACAAACCTGCAACAACAACTAACAGTTCTACCTAGACAAATACTCCCTGGCTAAGCTATTCACAGGGTCCATAGCAACTTAACAATAGCAATAGGTTTAGAATTAACAACAGTTTCACAGACATTTCTATATAGACAATTGGTTCCTATCTGATCAGCATTTCAAGTACTCCGCATCTCCACATTATAAACTAAGGCTATTGAATACAATATGGGGTATGGATCAAGGTGTGATATAGATTCATAATGCACTACTTAATGGCATAGGCCGTGGAGGCACCAGAAGTGTCAGAATTCAAGCTTCACAATGAGTTTTACAGGTCTTCTGAATG
Organism: Neoceratodus forsteri; assembly: GCA_016271365.2. NCBI lineage: Eukaryota > Metazoa > Chordata > Ceratodontiformes > Ceratodontidae > Neoceratodus > Neoceratodus forsteri. The sequence continues at coordinate 1,471,938,310 of CM057455.1, forward strand.
TGGGGAGTGATTTCTTCTGTTCCTGGGCTACTGAGGGTGCATGCCTCTTTCTCTGGGCAGTTAATGAGGTTCATCAGAATGAGCTGGTTCAATTGCAATATCTGGCTCTTGGTCAGATTCTACATGATCTTTCACATGCTGTAGTTCAGGGTAACTGGTCTTACTGGGGTTCAAAAGGCTCTGAATCTGGATTTAACTGTGTGGGTGGAGTGATTGGCACCCACCAAACATCAGAAGCATTTAACAGATAGGAAATGTCCACAGTGGAATGATTATGAGCAAGGTCATCCCCTTCATCTGACAAATCTGTTGCATTGGGTGCTGGTCTAGGTGAAGGCTTTTCTGAACGCCTGAGTAGACAATTATCTAGGTTGGTTGCAAACTGACTAGGTTCACTTCTGTGTGTATGAGAACCCCTAGATTCCACTCTCGGGAGTACTGGACCATTTTCCAGATTTTGTCCAACTGTCCAATGGGAGCAAATGGTTACGTGTGCAAAGTTTTACTTCTACTGTGACCCCTGGGCAAACCCTGTACACTGGCAAGTTCACAAGTTTTTTCTGTAACCATGATGTTGCCCCACTAATCTGCAATTTTATACTTTCTGGGTAACCCCAAGTTCTAAACTAAGACTGTGTCTCCAGGGAATAACTTGTGAACTCTGACACATTTATGGTATCTGGTTTTGTTTGTCATGTATCTCTTTGTAGACAATTCTGCAGCCAGCCTATAGGCATCATCTAATTGATGTTTTAGTCTTTGAAAAAACTTGGTGTAAGCCTCCAAATTGTCTCCATTAGATGACACTCCAAATGCAAGGTCCATTGAGAGCTTGGCCTCCTTTCCGAACATGAGCAGATCACGGGATTGCCCAGTGGTGTCACTGTGAGCGCAATTGTATGCATGGAACAGCAAGTAACTCTGTTTTAACAATGGGTGCTGTAAGCAGGTTAATTTGCTATTTGAAAATTGAAGCCATTACTCCAGGCATACATACTAAGCGTGGATGCCAATGAGCGCGCTCATACTCCCGGTTTCAATTTTCAAACAAAAAATAACCTAGATGCAGCACCCATTTTTAAACAGAGTTACTTTGCCAGCATCACAAGTGAGTACTATTGAAAGATGTAGTTTGTTAAAAATTTAAAACTCACTCATGGACGAGCTTTTCCGCATCTCTGCCCTGTTGAGTGTTGTGCAGGACGGAGCATTAGCCGACAGCCGTTTAGATTGGGATGATCAGAATTAAATTTAGTTAATAAAATGATGAAATATAACATTTAGGTAAATCTGTGCATTACTTTTGTATTTTGTAGCAATTAATACTGCCAGCAGGCACAGAAAGCACAGGCTGCAGAAATGTGGAAAAAAAACTGACAGTGTCCCTTTAAGGATGTTATGTGTCCTTCAACTAGGATCCAAAACCAGCTAGCTGCTAATATTTGGATATGGGAATCCACATATTTTTCAAGACACTCAATACAATAGGACGTCTTAGTAAATTAACCTTGGCTCAACTGAGTAAATCCTGGTTTATAAAATTTTATGAATAAAACATTTAACCACTACTACTATGCCTGGTGGAAAATTGGGGTCCTTATGTATCTTTGGCAATGCATGTATAGTAGCCCATACTGGTGCTTTACCTATTAGGAATGCTGCCAGTTTCATTAAACTGACACCCTCATTTACTGCTGATATATCCAAATCATCTATATCTTTTATCATAGTTTCAGTAGGATCACCACTTAGTTTGCAGTAAAAATTCATATTACTTAGCTGAGTCTTAATCTCTTTCTCACACCAGTCTGTGTGTTCTTTATCACCATGGAACCTCCTTTATCTGCTGGTTTAACTGTAGTTTGTGAATTATGCTGCAAACTACTAATGGCATCCATCTCCCCCTTAGTGCAATTCATTATATTTCGGTCTCTGATTTTCTTTGAATATTTTCAATATCCAATTCACATAAATTAAAGAAAAAGTTTGCACAGTACTATTCATTGGTGGCATGACTCTTAACCTCAGTTTAAATGGGAGAAGTATTCTCTTCACTACTGACACTTGACGAAGTGATTATAGTATTGTCACAATTCTCCTTGTTCCCATCCCTATTATAATAAAAGCAATAAAAGCACATTAGTTCAAGATGGCCAGCAGGCTGGGTGTGGCATCTGTTTGAGCATTTTTGCTGTGTTTAACTTTTGCTTTTGTAATTCTCACCCATCAGTTTCACCTATTTTTTATTTTTTGAGAACCCATTAATATTTTATTTTATGAGTTTATAAACTAGACGAACTATAAGCCCAAATTTCAATTGAAAAAAATGACATAATTATGATCAATGAAACATGGGAGATGATAAAATCAGTTGAGGGTCCAGTAATCCCCGGATACTCCATGTATAGATATAATAGGCTGAATAGAAAAGGAGGAGGGTGGCCATTTTCCTAAAAGAATCTTTTATGGCTATAAACATTTCTGATAAAATTAAGTCCCCTGGTTGTTCCATTAAATCTCTATGGATTAAAATAGCTTTGCATAAACAATATCACCTAATATTGGGAGTTTGTTATCATCCCCCTGATGCATCTATTGAATATCTGGATGGACTTATCTCAGAAATTGAAATTGCAGCTTCTATGGGGGATATTATTTTATCAGGAGATCTAAACCTAGGAGAAATTGACTGGGATAAACAGTATGCCCCTTCAAATTCTGGTAGAAAATTAATCGATATTTGCAAGCAATGTAACCTCACTCAGGGGGTAAGGCAGACCACTAGAGGCATGCACATTTTGGACCTAGTATTATATAGTACAAATTTGACACTAAAAAATCTATGTAACTGCACCAATAGGAAATAGCTACTATTGTTCTGTTAAATTTAATTACGTAACATATGATTGCCCTTTACAAAATTCCTCTACTGTTTATTTGTAATGATAAAGCTGATATCTCCAGTATAGAAAAACATTTAGAAGGTATAAATTGGTTTCATATTAAATACAGTTGGCATTAACATTATTTCTCTTTTTTCTATAATAAAATCTCTGAACTAAGAAAATTGTATATTCCAACTAAAACAAAAGATGTTTTAAAACACAAGAACCTAAATGGATGGACAAATCCATCAGAAGGTTAGAAAAGAAAAATAAATGCTACACTGCATATCTGAAAGTACGGAATCCAGTTAATTGGAGTAAATATCTTGATATTCAGAAAAATGTAAGAAAAGCATTAGAAATGCAAAAATCATGGGAATTGAAATTAGCCAAAATGCAAAAAGATAATAGTAAATCCTTCTTTTCATATATCAATTCACTAAAAAATCCCACTTGTCAAGTAGGTCCAAGTTTGTACAATAATAATCTTGTTCACAATCCGTTAGAAATGGCAAATATATTCAATACATATTTCTGTGAAATCTTTTCAATAAAATACAATTACACACAATAATGTTGTCCCTGTAGTGGGGAATATTACTATTTCAACAGATGATGTGTACTAAATTAACTGCTCTCAAAGGAAGATGAGTGCTTCACCTGATGGTATACCAGGTCACCTATTATACTTATTGGCAGACTGTCTAGCATTACCCCTCAAATTACTTTTTGAGCACTGTATAAATCAAAATTGTGTGCCGTCTTTGTGGAAAATAGCCTATGTCATCCCTATTCATAAACAGGGACCAAAAAATAACGATGAAAATTACAGACCGATTAGTCTGACAGCCCCCCCGTGTAAGGTCTTGGAAAGCTTGATTAAGGATATTATTTCTAGCGGGCCCAGTGGCACTGAGGGTTGAGGTGCTGGATGCCACACCTCATGCCACACTGGTGACCTGGGTTCGGAAACAAGCCGGGAGTCGCCGGGGGTCACCGGGGGGGAAGAGATCGAGCATCCAGAGGACTGCTCTCTCTTCCTGGGGGAGGGTGTGGGAGATGCTCGCTCATGAAGCAACATCTGGTGGCGGCTGGAGGTTCACCGACTGAGCAGCGTGGAGTATGCCAGGGGTGGGTGGAGCTACGGCACTACATTGCCTCGCTGGCCAAGCTTCACAGGGGGGATGGAAAAAAGAAATACCCCAATCCTGGGGATAGGTGAAGGCGCCTCGACCTTCTACAGCCCACACTCCCGTGTGGAGGCCATCTCCTCTTCACTGCCAGACTCATGTGTGCTGGGCATTTTGCCCTATAAAGATAGAGTGCCCTGGGTGGATAGGGTGGCCTTACCTCCGGAGGGTTCAGACCAGGAGCTGGTGCTTGGTGACACGAGGGGAGAGGTAGAGGTTGGGAGCCCTGAGGTCACTGGAAGGAGTTCTCCAGGGTTGGAGATAAAAAAAAGATATTATTTCTTCAACACTAATATCACAAGATGCAGAACAGCATGGGTTCAAAAGGGCATAGCTGTCTAACAAATTTACTCTGTTTCTATGAGGATGTCAGTCTGCAGCTCGATAACCATTTACCATATGATGTTATTTATATAGACTTCAACAAGGCATTTGATCTCCTTCCACACTGGGCATTATCAAAAAAATTAACCTCTACAAATTTGGCCCCAGCTCTAGTCTAACGGATATTAGATTGGTTAACTGGTAGAACCCAACAAGTACTTATAAATGGTACATTGTCAGGTTTGGGACATGTGACTAGTGGAGTGCCTCAGGGCTCGGTTTTGGGTCCCATTTTGTTCCAGATATTTATATCAGACATTGCAGTAAATTGTTTTTCCAACACCATCAAATATGCAGATGATATAAAAATTGGTGGTCTATGTTCTACACCTGAGCAGATAGCCACAATTCAAACTGATTTGGACTTCATTACAAATTGGATTAATCATTTGGGTATGAAATTAAATCATAGCAAATGTAAGGTACTTCATTTCGGTAAAGCAAATAATCCCCATCAGTATTTGTTAGATAATAAGGTGGTAAAAAATACATGCTCAGAAAAGATTTGGGGGTATTAATGACAGATGATTTTCGGCCTGACTCCCAGATAAATGCAGTGATATCAAAAGCAAATAGGGTCATCTGGTCCATTCTAAGAAATATAAGATCCAGGGATAAAAATGTGCTGTTATCTCTTTATAGAGCATATGTTCATCCACATTTGGACTTTTCTTCCCCTTTATGGTGCCCTTATAAAAAATATGACATCTCTCGTCTCGAGAAAGTACAAAGACGTTATACAAAATCCATAAAAGGGTTACAACATGTCCCATATGAATCTAGACTAGAAACACTAAATTTGATGCCACTCACCATGAGAAGGCTGAGAGGTGATCTTCTGTTAATATATGACATCATGGAAGACCCTTATTTACTTACAAACTTAGGACTATTGTTCAAAGATGATATCTTTAACCTTAGAGGACACCCACTTCAATTACAACTAAGAAAATGTTACTTATTGCCACGGAAATACTTCTTCACACTATGAATAATCAAATCATGGAACTCTCTGCCTTTGAAATTATCTGTAGCAGCTCTAAACATCTGTTTAAATCTCGCTTGGATAAATTATTATTATCTGAGTTCATTTTTGGTATTATTAATACAAGAAAGCAAACATGGGCCTTGAGGTTCTCTAGCTTTCCTTCAACCTTAGTATGAACCTTAGTATGAATTTAGAATAGTAGGGTATTGTTGTGTAGGGACTCAAAGTGAGTTAGATTAGGAGAACAGGTTTTTAATTTTTTCTATGCCAGTCATTCCACGCTTTAATGTTGTGGCTGTTTTGCCCTCTGTTAGTGCTCCCATGCCGTTGTCCTTGCTGTATGCCTGGGGTCCCAGGACTTTAATCCAGTCCCAAGTCAATGTGCAAATGGATCCAAATGGCATAGATAGCAGGAGTTGGCTGGAGTTGTGATACAGAATTGTTGTATGGAGGTGCAACTGCAAGTTGAATTTCACCCCAATCTGTCCAACCTGGCCAGCCATACCAATCTGCCCCTGCCGTGGATTCAAACTCCAGTTGCTGCTTGGACTGTCATCGCTTGCTTCCTTCTGTTGCTGACCAGTCTTCTGGTGATCTATCATGGAGCAGGGACTCCTCTGCCAGAGCAGAATTTGTGGCACTCCTAAGGTGTAGAGGGAGCTGTGAGCGGATTGTGAGTTGCGAGAAATGATAATGGAGTTTCCTATTGCCACTGCGACCCTGGGCTACCAGTGAGTAGGGGACGTTATGGATCAGTGCAGAATTTAATTATTTCCTTGCTATGCATGGCACTTACATTTGACAAGGACAATGCTGTAAGTTATAAAATGGGAGCACTTCAGCAGTAAGTTGGGACTTGTCACCACAGCCAGTATATTGTAGCCGCTATACGTGAGTTGGTGCACCAGTGGTTACAATTTATTGACTATACATTTTGTGCTCTGATTGAATTTACCATGAGATGAGAGAACCCACGGTTTTGCCTGTTACCCGTTGTTGACTGACCTTATTGCTGAAACCCAGGTGAGAGTGGGAAAAACTTAATTTGCACTGTTTAAGTTTTCTGATAAGTTTCTGGTCAAGGGTAAAGTGTAGTAGTGAGAGTACTGCACCTGCCACTACATATTTCCAATGTGATTTCCATATCTATGTACATTCTCTATTTATACTATGACTCAGAAACTTTTTTTTGACTGCTATTGTTTGGCATTGGTTTTACTTGGGACTACTGGCACTGTGTAATTAGGCTAATGGGTTATCTTTATTGGTCACTATAATTTTGTTGGGTAGCATTTTTAGAGTGGGGTGGGTGGGATAATGGTGTTTAGGTAGTTGGTCTGAATGTTGAAAGGATTGTTTATTTTTAAAGGATTTGTGTGCATTGTGGTGTGCTTGTGTTAGGTAAATATTGTAGGCATTGTATGATCAGATAGCAATAAGTCTATGGTATTCATTTAAATATAGTTTTCACAATTAGTAAGTTTTCTTTAGTTCAGCAGTACAGTCTCGCTAATTGTGTAAGTGCAGTTTGTTTTGGGGAGAAAGGGGTACTGGGTGGTTTCTTTTAATTTTATTGCAATATTGTCTTACTATTATTGATGTGTGTGTCTGAGCCTTTGGGTGAAGTTAGTTACTCCCCATTCCAGATTTATGCTCTGCACCCTTGTGGATGCTCCCTACCTGCAGAGGTTTATAGTCCATGCAGGGGTTGGGGATCTCCAGGAGGTGTCATAAAAGGATTGGTATAAGGGATGAGAGGAGGGCTGGGGAGGAGATGATTGGGATAGTTCAGACCAGGAGACAGCCTAGGGTTAGATGAAGACTGGAGAGGAGTGGTAGATTCAGAAAAAATTGCGTCCCAAGCTTGGCGCCTTATTCAGGAACCGTGCTTGCATCCCACCCACGGCTAGGCGTGAGATTGTCTGGAAGATGATCCTACCTATCTTCGACTACTGTGAGTTAGTCTATGGTGCTGCCCCTAAGTCCTCCCTGGCCAGACTAGATACCTTCTTCAACTCCTTTTGCCATTTTGCCCTTGACGCCCCCTTCCGCACTCATCATTGTGAACTCTACCATGCCCTATCCTTCCCTGACACACCGGCATCTCTCTCACTGCGCAAAATTCACCTCTAAGCACTGGGTGGGTGAACTTCCCTCCTATCTCTCCCTGCCTTTACAACCCTCCTCCTTCTCACTCCCTAAGATCTACCAACCCACGAACCCTGGTGGTCCCATGCCGTTCCACCCTTATTGACCAATCGGGTTATTCTTATTGCCTTCCAAAATCTGGAATTCACTTCCTATCAAATTCGCCACTCATCCTCTTACTACTCCATTAACTCTGCCTTCAAGAACTTCCTTGCTCCTTCCTGTGCCTGCCATAACCTCCTAATCCCCCTCTGCCATCTCCCCAAAGCCCATATTACCATATGCCTCTCCCCCACCACTCCTGCTTCACTCTGATTGTGCCCTCCCAGTCCCCTGCTCCCTCCTCCTCCTAAAGTGTTCCTCCCCTGCTTTCTCTACCCTTAATCTATCTCCCTCCTGTGAGCTCAGTCACTGCCTTGTGCAGGCAAGATCCATAGCACAGTGGGTAACAACTTACCCCTTCCCTATTTCTCCTTTTACTGCACTCCTCAGTCACTGCTAGATCACTGCCTTGTGCAGGAAGGGTGACCTAGCACACTGGTGGGGTACTACCCCCAACTATAGTTGACCTCTGCTACCCCTCCCACAACATCCCTCCCCAGCACCCCCTCGCATCACTATATATAAATAACTCTCATATTCTATAACCTGTGTCCTATCTGTGGCTGTCCACCGCCCTGCCCAGATAGGGATAACAGGACACTGTTAATTTCAACTCCCCCTTAGATACCCCCCACCTACAATATCTCTCTCTCTCATCATCCCTCCCACTCTACCTCTCCTCCTCTCCTCCTACCCCTTCTGGTTAACATAGCCTAGCACTGGCCTACCCCTACACTCAATTAAGCACTTATAACCTACCCCTATACCACTTTATATGCACTTTAGTCCACCCTGTCATCTCTGTTTGTCTGAAAATCGTGTTCTGCCTGCTCTCTCCATAAATTTCTTTCCTTCTTCCATTCTGCCCCGCAATTTTTGTTTCCTTCCTTCATTCTTCATTCCAATCACTGTAAATCTTGAATATCTATGTTACACTAATTACTACCAATTATTATTGTGTCACCTTACCATCAAAGTGCTACATACTGTTGCCAAGTTATTATATGTTCCAGATGTTCCAACTGTCACCAACTGTTGCCAAATTGCTATATGTGTCTTCATATCTACTATAGTTAACTGTTGTGTATCCCTAGGTGGCACTGTCCCAAGGCTACTACCCTGCTGCATGGCTAGGTGCAAGTTAAGGTGCCTGAGTATGGAAAATGGGTGCCTCCAACCGGAGGACAGGGTTATTGGTAGCGTAGCTGACCTTGGTACAGCCCTACGGGACACTCGTAACCTCCCCTTTCTCCTCTAGTGGCCTAAGCAATGCACAACAGACACAGTTACAATAACTTCTAATCAGCATACAAATCCCTCACTGGTTTGCACTTACCACCAGGGCTGGTTCCACCAGTCCGACCCTGGAGACCCCTGTAAAATAAGGTTAGACAGCAGATAACAGCAGTACAGTGCTTCTAGTACAAAATGGAACCACAGTCAGGTTAGATGCAAAGGAATTAGATCTGATTTATTCAGGGTTAATGAACAAGGGAGGGCAGTAATCTGGCTGATTAGTTCTGTAACTGATTCAGTCATGCAATCATGCATGCACTTTAAGTCCCTTCACAGTCACACACTAAGTACCAATTGTAACAAAGGTGGGCTAGCCTAATTCATTGCCAGGGTAGGCGGCATTTCAGCTAGTTGAGCCCTGTGATGGAAAGAAGAAACATGCACAATCACACACAATTTGTAATCCGGACCTGGAGGCTCAGTTCGTGACAAAGGAAACAACAAGGGAATCAGATGACAACACTTTTGATTTAGCTGATGTTGCGGGGAGCTACCCTGGGGTTTTACTCATGCTGTCTGAGAGACACAGGAGGGATGAGATGGAGACTGCAGGTTGACAAGCTGGTGTGCCAGGAAGCAGGGCCCACCACGAATCACCGAGGTGTCATTCCTGTTCGAGGTGGTTGAGCAGAGGGCTGATCCCGGGTGAGTCTCTCATCGAGGGTGATCTCTGTGCCTGAAGTAGCTGTCTGGGCCAAGGTGGCAGGGCCCAGGCTGGAGTGAACAGTTGGTTCAGTCCAGTAAATGTTGGATGCAGCTTCCAGCAAGCGTGGCACAATTAGGCAGTGGGGAACCAAATCGTGACCCACTAACAGCATTCAGCACACTTATAGTAAGACAATACACAATACCACAGGTCAGATGACAGTCCAGTTGCAATTTCAGCTTCCTGAGTAGAACTGTGATCTCTGTGGGGATTTCAGACATCCTGTCAGGCCGATCGCGTACAGCAAATCTTGTCTTCTTTAGGCAATGGTACTGTCACAATTCAGTGGCTTTTGTCTCAATTGGTTCAGATACAGTCCTGTAATTTAAGCACTCTCTAAGGATTGCTTTTGAGGGACAACAGGTAGACAAGCCAAACTCGCCTTTCCACCAGTTTCCTAATCGACTAAGTAGGAGCAGCTGCCTGAATGTCTTGAGCTGTTCACTCTCTCAGCTCCAAACTCAGACTGACAGTCTGCTGCAGGCACCGGACTTCTTTTCTGATCCAAAAGGGTTCAGTAGGTTGATTCATGTGTCTGTCAAAGCAAGGGCTCCCCCTCCAGGTCCATTTAGGCACCAAAGTGAAAAAACTACAATTCCTACAGAAATTCACTCCCACAAAATTCCTGGGGACAGATTCCATTTTAAGGTCCCCAATAGGTACTGATTGGTCCAATACAGAAATGTCCATGCTGCAAAGAAAGGCAGGTTAGACAAACTATAATACCATTTTTATTAGAGCAGCTAATCAGCAAACAATTACCAGTTCTAACAGAGCTCCCCCTGCACCATTAGCAATGGCAGAACAAACAATATTACTGCAGCTTGGGTGGGGACTCGAGCCTGGAAACACTGGCCCATACCCAGATTAATTATACACTACAAAAATAATGTCACTTAAAGAGGCTAACAGGGCACTCAGATGCAAGCACTTTTACACCTGTAAAGACACAGAACTCCCACCTGGCAGTAGGTATTTAAGCACACCAAGGAAGACTTCTGGGAACCCTCATTATAGGGGTTACAGTTGCATTGTCAAATAATGTGATCCACCTGTAATCCCTCCTGCTCTCGTTGTATGCAAGTAAACAAATTGTATTCCAACATTGCAACATTTCTCTGTATTCTATCCCATTGTTCCCTACCCCCAGGTCGCACCAGGAGATAAGCAAGCTGTTGCTCAGCATTCTTCCTGGTGAAACATTTCAATCAATAAATAAGTATTTTATCTCTGCTCCCTGGGTATCCACCATGTTAAGTGGACATGTAGCTGAGGACTGGCAGCCCATATTCATCTTCTTGGTGGTGCTTTGCAATGCCAGGTTGATGAGGAATAAGACCATGATTGTAGATTTCATTTCTTTCTCCTCAGTTGACATGGCATGCTTTACAGAGACCTGGCTAGGCGATGACACTGGTCCAGTCTTGGAAGCGACAGTTCCGGCTGGCCTCTCAGTAGCTCACTGCTTGAGAAAACATCACGAGGGAGAGGGGTAGCTATCCTGTTTAGAAATGAGCTGGGAATGATGGAGCATCTTAAGGGGGACACCTCGTCCTTTGAGTGCATGTCCATGCATGGAGGCCCAGGTGCTGGGTGCAGAATCCTCCTTATACATCATCCACCTGAAGCCCTAAATCTTGCTGTCCACAGCTCGGTGCTCTCCTTAATCGACTATGGCCTTGTCATTTATGGAACTGCTTCCACCACTGCACTCAAAAGGTTCACTGTGGCACTGAACAAGGCCTGTAGACTCTAATTGGTGCACCACCTCACCCACATCTGTGATGTCTATATGCAAGCTGGGTGGCTCAACTTGCATGGGAGAATTAAATACCACACCTGCTTACTTGCCAAAAAGATTCTCCTTGGACTCATGCCTTCGGGATTAGGATGCTTACTTCACAAATCCCCCAAGACCCAACATATGTGCACCTCATATTCTGCACTCCTACTAGTCCCGATGTGCCAGACCGCCCAAAATACCAACGCTCCTTTTGTATCAAAGCGCCATACTGGTTAAATAGCCTCCACAATGGTTTGGCTAACCTTACTAGTCTCGGTGAATTCAAACTCAAACTTCATCAGCCAATCCTAACTGAAAACTCCTGTGATTGCACCACTTAACATCCTTGTCCCTCTTCCCAGGGCCTCACCCCCCGACACCGTTCTTCCACTGTTCTCTCTACTTTGTCTTGCCCTCTCCCTCTCCTCTCCTTCCTGCCCTCCTTTCTCCCCTCCCACTGTCTTTCCTTGCTTTCATCCCTTACTATCCTCGCTGCTTGCTGACAATGCCGCCTGGTTGCTCTCCTTCCTTGATCAGGCTCCCCTCTAATTCCCTCCTCTTCTCACTCCCTGCCTTGAATCACGTGTGCTCAACTAATGTGCATTTATTTGCTGTTCTCTTATTCTGTATTTTGAAATGCAAATTGCTTAATTGTTTGTGAAACCAGTCTGTTTTCCATTATAGATATGTACCCCCCATTGACATGGAACCTTTGTAAATGAGCTGCTTGGCACTCAGAGGTACTTGTAATCCTAGATTGAATAAATAAAAAAAAGAATAAATAAAAGTTTCAATGCCTGGGTCAATGACCAACTATTGCATTTTGGGCAGGAGTTCCTACAGAGCATATTAGCTCTGGGCCTGGCACAAGCAGTTGCTACTGGAACCCACCAGCATGAACACATATTGAACCAGGTGTTCCATACAGGGCTTGAGGTGGAGAACCTCAGGACTGATCCGATCAGTTGATCAGTTTCGGTTCAAGGCACCCTCTGAAACCCTCCCCTGTGGAGGTAGTCAGATACCACCCTTTGAGAGGGTTGAACCCTGAGGTTTTGGCAGTACTTGACACCTCAGATATATGAGCAGCTTGTGCTGTAGGCATGGGGAAGTGGTGGCAGCCATAATAGGGCTGTCACTGTGGCCTGTGACCTGATAGCTCCAGTCTGTGTCCGTCTTTGCTTTCATGTCTGGGCTCACCATGGTTTGATGGTGAGCTAAGATCAATGAAGGCTAGGGACAGAGGTTAGAAAGGCATTGGGAGGAGGTCCAGGACTAAGGAGGACAAGCTGGCTTTGATTACTCACTATGGTATCACAGGGCAATCTCTGTAAGAAGGCAGAATTCCTGTCCAGAGAGACTGTGGCCAGGAAGAATTGACCAGCTCAGCTTTTCACGCTGTGGGCAGGCTTTACACCTGGCCTGTTTGGAGCCTGTGAAAATGTTGTCATTTGCAAAAGGTGAGGAATTTGATGTTTTTCTCAAACAGGGTGTTCTCCATTAGAGATGAGATCTCATCTTCTGGGCAATTATAGTCCAGCAGTGGAGGTTTGGGATGTCATGGTGTCTTTCAGCGTTCATGCACTCAGTTTCAGCCAGTGACAACGGAGGTCATCATCAGGGTGATTTTGGGGCTGCAACCCACCTATTGTGATCTGGACCAGGCCCTACTTGGCTCCTAGTGGGCTGAGTTGTGCAATTGGGTCCAGTGTTCACTGGGATTGTCAGACATTCCTTGTCAGAAGGAGTCTTTCTGGCTGAATTAAAGAATGGCGCTGGTGGAAGTCCTTTTGAAGAAACCAGCCTTGAACCCTGATATCCTAGCGAATTACAGACCAATCTCTAACCTGCCGTTTTTAGGTAAGGTTATTGAAGGTGGTGACATTGCAGCTTGAGGCCTCCTTGAGACCTTCTAATTTATGAGCCTCTCAGTCGGGTTTTGACTGAGTAAGCACTGAAACTGCCCCATACTGGGTGCAAATGATCTGTTCATGGTGAGGGATACAGAAGAGAAATAAATTCTCATGCTCCTTGATCTTTCCTCTGCATTTGACAACATTGACCATGGGTTGCTTTTGGACCATCTCAGGGAATATGTAGGTCTCACTGGCACAGTTTTGAGCTGGCTTGAATCCTTCCTTCGGGCAAGTCTCAAAGGGTTTTACTGCATAATGTCTTGTCGCATCCAAGAGACCTGCACTGCGGAGTACCCCACAGATTGGTCCTGTCACCCTTGCTGTTTTTGGTGTACATGATATCCCTGGGCAAGATCATCAGGCAGTATGGAGCTGGGTTTCACTGCTATGCAGATGACACTCAGCTCTGTCTTTTGCACCCCAGGATTGGAGGGCAGTGGACATGTTGAACAAATGTTTGGTTGAGATTCAAGGCTGGATGTCCTCAAGCTGGCTGAAACTATATCCCAATAAGACTGAAGTACAAGTGCTTGAGCCAGGCAGGAGAGGGAGAAGGACAGTGCCAGAAGGGTTATCAAACCTTCAGATTGGTACCTCTCGTTTTGACTCCATCCAGCAGGCGAAGAATCTAGGCATCATTCTGGACAAAAGACTGACACTTGAGGCTCAGGTGCCGGTGGTTGTTCAGAGTGGTTTTACCATCTTAGACATATCAACCAGATTCATTCCCTGGTTCACCCTGAGGACCTGCCTTCGCTGGTACATGCCTTTGTGATATCTCGTCTGGAACTACTGTAACATCCTCTACCTAGAAGTCAGTGGAGGTGTGCTACGTCGCCTGCAGCTGGGGCAGGCAGAATGCAGCCGTGAGACTGTTGACAGGCCTTTCCAGCTCAAGTCACATAAAGCCTGCACTGCAGGAACTGTATTGACTGCCCGTCAAGTGGTGCATCTCATATAAGATAGGTTTGTTCACCTATAGGCCCTGCATGGTCTGGGTCCTGCTTACTTGCGTGACCTCTTGTGTCCATACTGTTCCACTCACTCCTCCGGTCCTCCGATGACAGCCTCCTGGTGGTTCCCAAGACTTGATCAAAAACTTCTGGGACAGAGCCTTTGGGGTGGCTGGACACAATGTGGAACTCACTACCGAGGTATCTGAGTGAGGCCCCTTCAGTGGAAATGTTTAAAGGCCCAACACCTACCTTTTGCTCAGGCATTTGGTTCTACTCTGGATTTGCACTAATTTTAATGTATTAATTTATTAGCAATTGTTGAATTTTATTTTATGTCTGTAAGCCCCCAAAGTGGCTTACCTGCTCTGGAGAGCCCACGGCTCCAATGCTCCCCAAGCGCTGGCAGTCCTGTAACTCCAGGAATCACACCTGGTGGCTCTCATGAGTGCTGCTGGCAGCCCTGGTTGCTGTTTTCTGCTGTCTTGGCCCATGCAGGGTTGGGCCGAGCAGTGGGATGTGGTCTGCGCCTTCAGGCGGTGTGTGTGTGGTCCCGGGTCCAGTTTAGGGCAGATCGGGCTTGGGATCACATTTGTAAATAAATAAATATGTTATTTTTAAAATGGCAGTTCTGCATGCTATGTGCATGCATGGCCACCGCCTGGGATAAATTTAAAGGAGCAGTGGCTCCTCTTATCGGGCTATAGTTTGATGCCGGCTAGCACCATTCTGGGCAAAGTACATAGTTGTGTTTGGGACTACAAGTCCTCACGGGGCACCAGAGGTAGTGTTTGCCTGTTTGTACAGTCCCTGATTGGACCCAGATTGTAGGCACCAAACCAACAGGAGGAGATAAAAGGGACTGCCCTGAGGGAAAGGAGAGGAGAGATTGGTAAGGGAGTACAGTGAACAGGTCGGAGCTGGGCATCTGCCCACTCGGCCTTGCAGCTGCGTGGTTTGTTATTTTTAAACAGTATTCATGCTACAGGAAGGGGAAGGAAACAAGAATGTGGTAGCTGCTGGTTCTGTTTAGAGCCCCAGTGATTGTGGGTACAGACAAGCCTCATATGAGGGGAAATAATGCTGCTCCTAATTTCCAAAACATGAGATGAGGGGCGTCCTAAGGGAAAAGCCTTATCCTGGGAAGAATGCAGCTTGGAGCTAGTTTGGAGACTTGTGGCTGGGCCTGTTTTGGCTAAAGGGATCAGGGTGCACTGTTCTGGTGGTGGCAGGACCAAATGGTGTTGGTACCTAGGTGGCAGTTGGTCCCAAAATTACCTGACGTGAATGCCACTGCAAGTTGAGGAGCTCTAGGAGGTGTGAGTCCATCACGAGACAGGAAGAGACCTGTGAGCTGGTCATTGTGGAAGAAGACTGTGTTCTAAATTCTCATGGCAATTCATCTGAGCCCACAAAAGAGAGCTGTTTGGACTGGGATCACTGCATGATTTACCCAAACCTTGGTGTCATCAGGGAAAATACCCTGGGATGCTCTAAGCAATGGCACAGCATCAGTGATCAGGTGTTGGACTGTGTTTGAGGGTCTCACTCCTGCTCTTATCATTTGTGTCTCTAACTGCTCTGGTTTATGAAGGGAACCCCATTAGGTCCAAGATGCAGTATCCAATTTAAAGCTTGTGCCGGAGGAGAATTAGAAGGTGAGGGAGACCGTAATTGCACTGTGCACCCCTCGAAGGTCCAAGCTCCTAGTAAGAAAGTGTGAAGCTGGAAGTCAGAAGCCTAATGCTGCCTGCATGTATGGTCTTTTCAATCTCAAGTTACTGACTGTGTTTGGACTGTCTGGCCTCTAATATCGTATGCAAGTGGGACCCCTGGGTCCAAAGTACAATTTGCCTTCTACCATTCAGCTACTAATATGACCCCTGCTCCTCAGGTACCTTGTGCTTTACAAGCTGCTGCATGGAGTGACTGTTTATTCTATTGACTGCTCATTAAATGGGATCCCTGCTTTGCAATTGTGCTTTCTGCCTCTTATGTTTTGAAAAATTGTTTTTCTACTGCTAAAAGAAGTTGCCTCCACAGCCCTGCATCCAGCTGTTCCAGCGTGGCATCCAGAACAGCTGAGACCAGATACCCATGTAGGAAGACATCAAGAGGCCTGCCTGGTGAAAGCAGTCTACAAAGACCTCCGGGTGAAATGGGCAAGGCCCCCCCCCCCGTGTTCCAGCTCAGCGCCCTGAGGGTCTGGGACACCCCGATGGAGTCCATCCATCACCATCAGCACTCATGGACAATCAGGTACTGGTTTTCCTGTCTTATTTCTGGACTGTGTTTTCTTGGCTGTACAGCACTCCCCCTTCCCCACGAACTTTACCACCTTAAATACCCCTAGACAGGGAAGTCGGGGGTGCTTATGTGTCTATGTTGGATGGTGTAGTATGTATTTGTGTTGATATGTTATTTTGTAATGGTGCCCTGGACCTCCAGGGAAGAGCAGCCAGAAATAAATAAAACTGCTACTACTGCTAGATTCAGTAATCATACAGACTTATGCAAATCTAATACATCAAATTAATTTGCCATTTTGAAGACACAAAACTGACACCTTTTCATAGAACCTGTTTTTCTGTGTCAGATAATACATACATTGAGATGTTAATCACATTAAGAGTTTGATTTTCCAGCCAGCCCAGTGGCGCTGAGGGTGGAGGCGCTGGACACCACACCTCGCACCACACAGGTGACCTGGGTTCAGGTACGAGCCCGGATCGCTGGGGGGCAGTGGGGAGGAGAGGATCAAGCATCCATAGACTGCTCTCCTCTCCTGGCATGGGACATGGGGACAGTCTCGGGCATGTAATGACACCCAGCGATGGCTGGGGGTACTACAGCTGTGGGACCCAACGTAAGGGTTACAACATTGGGCAGACGCTCTCTGAATGTGTTGGGGCTTATGGGCTGGGTGACATTGCACTGCCCTCGTCTGGAGAAATACAGAAGAAAATACCTCTCCCTCCAGCAGGCGGCGGGACCAGTGGCATCGGCCCCATGTCCATCGTCGTTTGTAAGGTCGCAGGATCCAGATCCCCCGCAGGCTGCCCCACCAATTCTGTAGATAGGTGCGGAGGGAGATGTGATCCTTCCCCGGAGGATATACCGGGGGGTTCGGGTAAGCCATGCGGGAGACAGGGAATAGCCCCCGACCTGAACCGTGTTGCCATGCTTCAGACAGGACGGGAGACACCGATGACCAAGTTGTCCACACTGGAGAGAGTCTGGAGATAGGTGTGCAGAAATAATGTTAAAAAAAAAAAAAAAGAGTTTGATTTTCATTCAATCGTGATAAGTCGTGTGCCTCCCTCCTCTACCCCAACCCCTCCACTTCCTGACACCATATTGTTCTTGCTGATGAAATCTGCCTCCTCTTCTTCTGTTTCCTGTTTCCTCTCACCAAGGCACATTCCTTGACCATCTCTGGCTCCCTGTATGTTAATCTGGGGCTGCAATCTGGGTAGCTGTTCTGCTGTGTCTGCACCTGGAGGAATGGGGCTGTGCACAAGGAATGTCTTTCTCTAAAAATCAGATGACTGACTCTCAGAGTCTGACCCACTGGTGGCTGATGAATCACCACATCAATAGGTCTTCTTTAAAATGGATTTAGAATATGTAACTTTGTCTCTCTTTTCCAATCTAAAATACATCCTGCCTTCCAGTCCTCCTCATCCCATGCAAACTTTCTCTTGTTAACAGCACTAATCTTCTCATCTGTGACTTTAAATTTAATAGCCTTTTGTAAACTCTATCTAAAATTTTCATATTCAGTATAAGTAGAAAATTGACACACTTGTTTTCCTTTAGAATAAGTTTCTTCTCAAAGCCACTTCAGTCTCGACTGCATCCTCCAATATCGGTTCTCATGAACACTGCAGATACATCTATGCATGCCTTCTGGCACTTTTCCATAAGGTTACTTTATTATGTTGTCTTGCCCACACGCAAGCAACATCTTGTGGTAGTAATAGGACAGTGAGAGGTGCGCAGTGTTTGCGAATGCAGGCATGCTTTAGTAGGTGCGTCCCTTATTCCCCAATTAGCCAGCATGCTAGCACTGATGTAAATATTATGTAAAGTTCCACCAACTTGAAAGAAATGTGCCACTGCAATCAGAGACAAGCTCATCATACAGTGGCAGAGATGACATGCCTCCTGTATGTGCCTTTCTTGGTGAAACATTTCGATAAACATGGTGGCGGCGGCACACAGTCCCCAAAGAAAACTGACATCGGGGGTGCAATCCCCATGTTGGCATCTCCCTCATCCCCAACATTGTGTGGCACACTGGGAGCCCACCCCAGTGTGCCACCTCTCACAGAAAGCCGACTGTGTCATCTCGTTATTTGGTCCGAAAGGTGATTTTGTGGTCACTGTGTGGAATCACCTTTCGGGACCAATTAATAAAACAACAGTGCCACTATTCATGAGGTGGTTTCTCAAAAAGCCTATGTTGCAAATTTGGTGAAAAAAATTCCAAAAAATTACTGTGTTACGAGCGTGCATTGCACAGTTGCCACACACGGTCGTAACTTCAACCATTTTTAATATTTTCACTCCAGATTTTTTACATTGCCATTTTTTCACACCTCCTTATGAACAGTACAGCTGTCTTGTTTCACATCCTGCCCGAAATGTGTTTTCACACATCTAGCACGCAATGGTGCAGTCGCTGTGGGAAATCAACTTTCAGGACAGATTAACAAAATCACAGTGCCACTGTTTATGAGCCGGAGGTCCCAAAATGCCTATGTTGAAAATCTGGTTAAAGAAATCCTAAAATAATTGCATGTTACAGGCGTGTTGAGCAGTTTCTACGCACGCCATGACTTCACCAATTTTTTATATAATTTCACCCAGATTTTAACATTGCCATTTTTTTACACCTCCTCATGAACAATATAGCTGTCATTTTAACATCCTGCTCAAAATGTGTTTTCACACCTGTGGAGCCAAATGGCACAGTCGCTAGCAAAATCACCTTCGCTAATGAACTGATAGTGCCACTGTTCATGTTGAAAATTTGGAGTAAAGGACCTCAGTTCTGTCACAGAGCTCTCAGCAGCCTAAAACCTAAGCTCTGCTCCTCGTGGGCTTTAAAAACCTCTTAAATCATTAATTTCATCCCACAAGACACAAAAATGTCGAGAGACAGTCACAAAAAAGATAGAGTAGTAGTAGCTAAATCCAAATCGCAACCGAAACAGAGAGATGCTGACAGACTGTCTCCCGATCATCACAGCCACAGCAGAAGCTGATCCCTGAGCAGTACAAGAGGGACTGATTATAATACTGAAGGAGAGGCCAATTTATTATCCAGATCCCAGTTTGAAACAATTTTGAAAGAAATCCATAGCTCCAGAGCAGACACTAAGAAAGACTTTCAATCTGTCTTACAACAGCTAACCAAGATGGAATCGTGTATTGGTGAGGCTGGGATTTCAACTGTGGAAGACACTGCAGCACATTTAAACAGAGCTGTGGAGGCCTTAATGCAGCCCTCTCTCAACTTGCAAGCGAGATGCATTGATCTGGAAGGGCAATCACGGTGCGACAACCTAAGACTCTATAGGCTAGCAGATAGGCTGAAATTGCCATTCCATGACCTCCTTCATTGAAAACTTATTAAAAGACATTCTGGACCTGCTGCCAGGCTACAACCTATCTGTGGGTGGGCGCATTGCTCCCTAGTGCCAAAGCTCTCAGACCCAAATGCCCAGCCCTGTTCAATTGCATTCAAAGTAAGCAGCTTGAAGGTTAAAGACTTCTTGAAATAGGCTTGGTCAAAAAAAGATTTAACTTACTGTGAAGGTGTTGGGATTGAAGACAGGACACCAATTCCAGTTGTAGAAGGTGGAACTCAATCGTCCAAATATTTATTTGAATAACAGAAAACAAAATAAAGCATCAGCGGACTTAAAATGACAAAACAAAACTCCAAAGGCAACATAAATGCAGCTCTAGAAAGGACTAGAGAGATGTTGACTTGACACAGACCAACTCCAGACATTCTTATTCAATGGTAGCATATTTTATTTCTCGAGTATGTAATTTTCTACTTATATATAGCACAGGGTGTTCCTGTCCATCTATTATTTGTGATAGTACGGTCCCTATACCTGTGGCAGAGGCATCGGTCTGTACTATAAAAGGTTGAGAGAAATCCGGACTTACTAGTACTGGAGCAGCACATAGTAAAGCTTTGATAGTACAGAAGACCGTCTCACATTCAGGGGTCCATTTTACTTTAGTAGGATTTTGTTTCTTTGTAAGATCAGTCAAAGGGCTGGCTAGAGAGGCGAAGTGAGGTATAAATCGCCTGTAATATCCAACCAAACCAAGGAACATCATACTTGTTTTTTTGTCTTTGGTCTTGGACTATTAGCTACTGCATCAATTTTGCTTATTTCTGGTTTAAAACATCCTTGCCTATCACAAACTCTAAGTATTTAGTTTCTTGCATGGCAAAGGCACATTTTCTGGGTTGACAGTAAGTCCTGCACTTTTCAGAGCCTGTAGTACTGCTTCTAAATGTTGTTTATGATCTTCCCATGTGGGACTATAAATGACAACATCGTCAAGGTAGGCAGCACTACTATAGCCCATGTGGGGTTTAAAATTTTATCCATTAGTCTCTGAAAAGTGGCAGGGTGCCATGTAACCCAAAAGGCATCATACTGAAATGGTAAAGACCTTTGGGGTACTAAATGCTGTTTTCTTTTGAAGTCTCATCTAATGGCATCTGCCAATATCCCTTGATAGATCGAGTGTGGTCAAATAATGGGCTTTCCTAAGCGATCGACTATATCGTGGATCGTGGCATAGGGGTAACTGTCAAATTTGAGATGGCATTAAGTTTTGAAGAGTCAAACAAAGCGGGATTCCACCCTCCTTTTTGTTTACTATGACCATAGGAAAAGACCAATCACTACTAGAAGGTTCTATAACCTTTAATCTTATCATTTGTCTATCTCAGCAATTACTTCCTTTCTCAGTCTTTCAGGAGCCTATAGGGTTTCACCTGTATAGGGTTGGGTGCAGAACCTCAATATGATGATAAATCAGGTTGGTCTTTCCTGGTTTATTGGTGAAAATGTCTTGATTTACCTGTAAAATGTGTTCAAGTTCTTGAGATTGTGTTTCTGTTAAGGTGGGATTTCTGTAATTGTCTAGTATAGAACCATTTCCCTAACCGCTTATACGCCATCTCAAGTTCACTTTACTGGTTCAGGGCATACATAACAGACCGAATCAGTACTTCCTTGCCATAGTTTCAGTAGATTAACATGATATATTTTTCGTTTTGTTTTCTTATCAGGTGTTTCTATTTCATATGTTACTGGACCACACTGTTTATTCGCTGTATAGAGCCCCTGCCATTTCATGTTTAGTTTATTGTCAGAGGAGGGTAGGAGCAATAGTACGCGATCTCCCATCTGAAATGATTTTTGTCCCACCCCTCTGTCATAAAGAAGCTTCTGTCTTGATTGCTGTTGAAGCTCCTTTTTATGGGCTAAGTCTACATATCTTACTAACTTTTGTCTAAGGTTATTGACAAAGTCAAGTGTTGTCGTGGGGCCTACCTCCTGCCCTTCTTCCCATTGCTGTTTTACTATATCAAGGGGGCCCCTAGGATTCCTGCCATATAATAATTCAAAAGGTGAATATCCAGTTGATGCTTGTGGAACCTCCCTATATGCAAACATTAAGAAGAGTAAATACTGATCCCAATCCCTTCCTTCCTCCTGTGAATATTTTTTAACATTTGCTTTAAAGTTTGGTTAAACCGTTCCACAAGACCATTTGTTTGAGGGTGATAGGGTGTAGTGTGGATAGCATGAACATTAAGGGCCTGATATAACCGTTTTAATACCTGAGAGCAAAAATTACTACCTCTATCTGTCAGAATTTCTTTGGGTATACCCAATCAACTGAATATTTTAATAAGTTCTTCTGCTATTTTGTTGGCGGTTACAGTTTGCAAAGGAATAGCTTCAGGATATTTCGTGTGGTAGTCACAGACCACTAAAATGAAGCAATTCCTTTTCTGGTTTTCTGTAAGGGGCCCACTATATCCATCGCTATACGTTCAAACGGGTGGTTTATAATGGGCAGGGGTTGCAATGGAACAGTATCCTTTTTCCCTATTTTAGCCACTAACTGGCATTCAGGGCAGGTCAGACAGTATCATTCTACGTCTTTATGAATGCCAGGCCAGAAGAACCGATATAGGATTCTGGCTAGAGTAAGATCCTCCCAGGTGCCTAGCAAGGGGACTTTCATGAGCTAACTGTAATATTTGCATCCTATACTCCTTGGGTACTAGTAATTGATCTACCTGTTCTCCTGTTCTAGGGTGAATACAAATTCGGTATAATAAGTTATGTTTCACCCTGTAACAGGGTTTTCCCTCTACTTCCTCTTGGGACACCTGTGAAAACAATGGGGTTAATGACTCATCTTTCTTTTGTTCAATATCAAAATCACATTTCTTACTCAGAACATTTATATCAATCTCTTTACTGTCCAAGTCAGAGACATGAGACTTAATCCATTGTAATTTATCCTGTCTCATTCCTTTTGGTTTTCCTGGTCTTACCAGGAACCCCAAAACATCTTCATCAAAAGGAGGCAAGGGCACTTCTCACTTCTTTATGTTGCGCCCTTGTAGTAACTGCAGCCAAATAAACTTTAAAGTCAGGATGGTCTTGACCCAACAATACTGGAGCGGGTAGGAGGCACTATCCCTACGCCTATCACTCTTTAGAGTGGGAGGTTTGTAATTCTACGGATGTTGTTAGTAGTAATGTCATCTCTATGTATGCAGATCACCCCTGTCTGCACGGATTCCTGGGTTTGTCTTCTACCAGTTCTGGACGAACCAATGTTTGTTTACTCCCCGAGTCAATAAGTCCCATAACTGTCTGTGATCCAATCTGTACGGGAATAATATACTGCCCCAGGTTTGCTAAGGCCAAGTGTACATTTCAGTTTGTTTCTTAGGACAAAATCGAGCAATATGACCTCATTCATGACAGTTCTCTGCATACACATCGGAAAGGGGTGGTCTAGTTGGTCTAATTCCACCTCGTGTTATCAGTTGTCTAACTGATGGACTAATATTAGTGACTGGGGCAACAGGAGAGGAGAAAGCAGAAGAAGGAGAAGAAGAAGAAGGTCTCACCGTAGAAGTTCCAGTAACTGGCATCTTCTTTCTATAAGGATGGGCCGTCAGATAATCTTCAGCTAGTGAAATGGCCTTCTCTGAAGTTTCCGGGCGGTGCTCCTTTACCCATAGCTGAATGTCTTGGGCAACACCCGTATATATTGTTCTACTACAATGGCTTCCATAATTTGATTTATAGTCTTTGTCCCAGGCTGTAACCATTTTATTACATAAGTCATTCAGGCGTACATATATTTCTCTGGGGTGATCCGTGAGTTGAAACTGTAGTGTCTGAAATCATTGTCGATAGGTCTCAAGCACTAATGTCATATCTTCTCAATATTTCTCTCTTTTTACAGCATCATAATTTCCCACCTGTTGGCTGTCCATGTTCCCATAGGCCAACTGTGCCCTTCCAGTGAGGTAGGGAGCCAGACGTATGACCCACTGTTCCCTTGGTCATCCACAGGCTCCAGCAATCCACTCAAAAGTTGTTAGATAAGTTTCAATATCATCTTGCTCACCCATTTTGTGAGTTTGATGTCCTTCGGGCTTCTGTAGGTGCTGTAGGACTTGAGGGGTACTGATGGTTTGGAAGGCCCTCAGGTCTCCTGCCATCTTCTCTCGTTCGTTCTGTTCCTTCTCCTCTCCTTATCCAATGCTAACTGCTTAATACAGAGCCATCTCAATAGTTCATGCAACCGTTCTGGTGGCTCTTCCTCTAGTGAAGTACCAGTGGGAGGGGCTTCAGCTGTTGCCCCCTGCAGATCTTCCATCTCTTCCTGTAATACCTGCTCAGTTTTGAGTCTTTCTTTCTTCTGATCGGGTAGCCCAAACTGTAATGGTTCCCCCCAGCTTATCCACCATAGTCCTGGTCAAGACGCCTTTGGGTCTTGTAACAGGATCCGCTTCTCTTGTGTCTCTCTCCATCCCAGGGTTGGTCTGTCTGCACCTTGGAATATCGTCAAAAGGACCTCTATCCCACTGCTGACACCAACTGTGAAGGTGTTGGGATTGAAGACAGGACACCAATTCCAGTTGTAGAAGGTGGAACTCAATCGTCCAAATATTTATTTGAATAACAGAAAACAAAATACAGCATCAGCGGACTTAAAACGACAAAACAAAACTCCAAAGGCAAAATAAATGCAGCTCTAGAAAGGACTAGAGAGATGCTGACTTGACACAGACCAACTCCAGACTGACTTTGAACAATATCTGAGCTCTTTTTATATGGAGGAACGGTCACCTGATCTGTAACCCTTCCCCTGAGCTTAGATGAGAGATAACTTTTGTTTTAAATAAATTTTATTTTACCCTCTCATATATTATATACATTCACACAATTTAAAAGAACAAAAAGACTGCTCTGAATTTCATTTTTGTAATATAATCTTTTAGTTCAGCACATTCAATCCCCTCCCACATTAAGATATGGTATAAATATTAACACAAAGAGGCCGGCCAGCTCTTAGAATAGCAAGCATGGTGAGGAGGAGAAGAAGGTGTTGAAATTCAGCAATTCATGCAAGTTGAGTAAGTAGTATTAAACAAAACAAAACTTAGAAGTTTAAACAAACGCCACTTTTCCTCTAACATCTGAATTTATAAAGGAGGGTCTACTGCATCAAGTGCTATAAAACCAAATGCTCCTTTTTATAAAGCTCACTGAATAATGAGAAATGCCAAACCTTTTAGTTTAACATAAAATAAAAACTATTCAATTATTTTATTTGAAGGAGAGGTTGCACTACGCTACATCGTAGACAGGAAAACATTGTTTGAATATGAAGTGCCGAATTGCGACACGCCAGCCTTTGTGCTAACCGGCTGGATTGTTAACAAACAGCTTTTATTGTCTGGTTCTGCAGCCAAAGCAATATTACTAAGAGACACAGACCGAGAAGCTCCTTAGAGGAATTGTACTTTATTCAAGAAAACGGAAGCCCAGTCGTGTCCTGAGTATATTTTAGAAGAGACTGCTCTTTGCCCTCTCGCACGCTCGAGAGGTAAAACCAAAACTGAATAAAAGCAAATAGTGGAGACAAATCTCCATAGCGAGTGGATTAATACTGAACAGTGAAAGGCGAAAGACAGGATTTCCCCACTTTCCACTCGCACGTTCGCGAGGTCCGTAGCAAATAGACAACATGGACCTGAAGTGGGGCATCCTGTTCATCGGGACAGAATATATTGCACGGGAATATCAGAAGAGGAAAGGTAGATTTGGACACTTTGAATTACCGAATACTTTGAATTACCGAGCCAGGAGTGTTTTGCCTCGGGAGCTAGGCAACATAAAAATAAAACACACAGGAAGGAAATTACCCTCGAGAAGCGTCATATATGTAGGTGGCGGTCTACATACACAAGGAGGGTAATTATTTTGATCAAAGCAATAATAATAATGTGCTGTTGCGCAACAGACTTGGGGGTAACATTAAAGACATTAAGGCTTGCCAGCTCCAGAAACAAAGCAGGGAAGTTATTCCCTATTACACTTACCTTTCCTCAAAGATCAGACTGGACCATGACTACGCCCTGAAGGTGCAGCAGGCTCTGGCCAGCTTTATGTACCCATCCTCCACATCCTCCTTGAGAAAGGGCTGCACCCAGACTCCATTCCCTGCAAAGCTAATGATTTTGGGATGATGGACCCCCAGGGGTTCTTAGGACTGGACCCCTACCTTGAAGTGAACATTTTATTGTTAACATTCTATTGTTAAGCCACAAAGCTTTTAACACTTGACTGGTTCTCGCTTGTTTGTTTGTTTGTTTGCAATGGGTCTAATTTTTGTCTCTACTACAGGATGCCTCCAATATTTCACTTTGGCTTAAGTAAGTCACTATATAGGATTGCCCTGTCGCAGGGCTTAAGGAAGTACAATATTAGCTTTCTACTATATATAAAAATGGCTAAACTAACAGTAATTTATTCATACAGTGTAAATGGTCTATCTAACCAGTTAAACTGAGTAAAGTCCTGATCTTCCTGAGTAGAACGAATGCTGACTTTATTTTACTTCAAGAAATACATCTTTCTCCCCAGGAACATCTTAAATTGGGGAAATCTGGATTCTGTGCTGCCGCCTGTGCCTCATTTGGGAAGGGCCGTCGAAGATGGGTGGTAGTACTGGTCCCAACTAAGAAACCCTTTGAGCAGGTAGATACTCTATCAGATAAAGAGGAGAGATTTGCTTTTCTGAAGGGCCGATTCCAAAGTAAGACCATAACATTGGCTTCTATTTATGTCCCACCGGACTCAGAATTTCAAATATTTCGCTCTATTTTTTTAAAACTCCAGGAATGGGTGGAAGGGGACATCATCTTCAAAGGAGAATTTAACATCTTGCTAAACCAGCAGCTTGGCTCCACCTCCCGCATTCCTAGGCAGGAGCACAGAGTATCTAAAAGTTTGTCAAATTTGTGGGGAAATGGGCTACATGGATGTCTGGCATACAATGCATGGGAAGCAACAAAACTATACTTACTTCTCCTCCATATAACATATATTCCAGGCTTGATTATGTTTTCTTCCCTAAGGAAGCATTGGGCCAGGTTTTTGAGTTAGATGTTAGACATGGTCTTGTCAGAGCATGCCCCTATCTTTTGAAATTACTACTTGGAGACTTTCAAAGGTGTACATTTTAGAGATTAAATATTTCTTTGCAGGACCCTGAGGTTAAGTCATCCATTGAGGAAGGCTCAAACAGGCCCTGATAGATAATGGAGTCCCCAGAGGTCCCCTCAGCCCTCCTATGGGACACTGTAAAAGCTATTTTATGGGAATATTCATTTCCCTGTTGGCTCATAAAAAGAAGCAACGTGAGGCTAGAGGGGAGTTTCTTAGAACACAAATAGTCTCTCTGGAGTCGCAGTGAAAGGACCACTACAACAGGACTAAATTCAAAACTCTCAGGACACTTAAAAAATAATTAAATAACATTTTGGACTATCAAGTGGAATAAAAAGTCCTTTTTCTAAAACAAAAATATTATGAAGGGGGACCTAGATCATTACATCTATTGATGGCCTGCCTGTGACTTCAGAGAGCTAGGGCAATGATCCCACCCTGACCCACCCCACACTCACCAAAGTTCCAACTAACTTCTGAAATAGTGGAGGCCTTTAAAGCCTATTATATAGAACTATATACTGCTCCCCTACCCCAGAAGAGTCCTCCTAACTCACTACCTGGACAAACTGTCCCTTCACACATATCCCACGACAGGCAAGTACTAATCTTCTGTCTCCAATATCAATGGGTGAACTACAGACTGAATTTATCAATCTCAAAACTAGGAAATGCCTGGGTACTGATGGTTACCCGTGAATTATACAAGCACCTTAAAGACTAGCTCTCTCAGCTGCTTCTACGTGTTTTCAATGAGGCTCTGTCCCCAGAGGGCAGGGTCCCTAGATTCATGGTCACAGGCCATTGTATCAGTCCTCCTAAACCTGGAAAGGACCCCGCACATTGTTCTTCCTACAGGCCTATCTCGAATCTCATTACGGACTACAAATTGTTTATGACCATTCTTACCCATAGATTACAGCAAGTGCTCCCCCAGCTTGTCCACTTAGACCAGACGGGATTCATTCCCTAATGCCAAGCCCAAGACAATCTTCGGTGTACAGTACATATAATAGATTCCCTTCAGGCCACCCATCAGTCAGCTCTCCTTTTTAGTTTAGATGCAGAAAAGGCTTTGACAAGGTCTCTTGGACCTTTTATAGTCCGTTCTTTCCAGGTTTGAATTTCCTAAAGAGTGCATCCACCTTTGTTTAAATTATTTGAGTAACCCAAAGGATTTGTCTGGGCAAATGGCCATGTCTCTTCCCATTTCTTTTGGGCAGGGGCACAAGTCAAGGCTGCCCTATATCCCCTCTCTTGTTCACCCTTGATTTAGTGCCACTCACACAGGGGTCCTGGAAAATCAAGGTATTAAAGGGTCCAACTTGGTGGAGTTAACCATAAATTAGCCCTTTATGTGAATGATATTCTGCTATTTCTGACAGACCAAGAAAATTCTCACCAGAATTGTTTGCCCATCTTGATAAATTTTGGAGCTATCAGGCTGTACCCTTAATGTGTCTAAAACTGAAGTCTTAACATTCCATTACCAGCCCTCCAGTTCTCCGTCACACCTACCCTATGTGCTGAGACCTCCACACATGAAAATACTTGGGTGAGGCTTTCCACAGCCTTTCCAGCTGTTTCAACTAAAGTACATTCCCTTGATAAACCAATTATGCCAAGATATACAACGATGGTCTTTACTACCCTTATCACTTCACTCTAGGATCCAGGCACTGAAAATTAATTTTCTACCTAGATTTCTCTTTTGGTTTCAATGTGTGCCATGCGTAGTTTCATCTAAGGACCTACAGCCATGGCAACAGATCTTTATGAAATACGTGTGGCTATCTAAGAAGCCCAGAATTCAAAAACAAATTGTTTTTCTACCAAAAGATAGGGAGACTTTGCTTTCCTTACCTTCATGGATACTGGTTAGCCAACAGATAAGAATTGCACTAATGTTACAACATCCTGGCTACACAGCCCACTGGAAAAACTATGGACCTGGCTGCCCTACTCATCCTCCCCTTACAGGCCCAATGCTTCTCCCTAATTCACCCCTGGACACTGGGAAAGCTCCCCATACCTGGGCACAGAGGAGGTGTTGAGGGTTATAGAATATAGATTATAGTGGGTTTGCCAGGGGTTTAACATGAATATACCTGTGGAAATATCAGTGGTGGTCAGTTAGCTCAGACCACACTCCTGTCCACTCAGATGCATGGTTTGCATCTCAGGAGGCTAGAGGTTGCAGGGCTTGGCAATTCCTTCAGGGAGACACAATCATTTCATTTGAATTAGCACAGGCAAGATTTTCCTGGCCTCCAGGGGACCACCTGCATTTTTATCAAATCAGAGATTATATTACCTGCCAGTTAAGAATCTCTACACTAGAGCTCAAGGCTCCCCCCACCCACCTATATATGAAAGTGTGTGGCACTCAAAGCTGGTGTATAAAAACTATATTTCTGACCTGCAACACACAACTGAACAGATAAAAATTAAATGGGAGCAGGACTTAGGGATAAAAATGGATCAAGAACAGTGGTCCAGGGTATGAAGAAACATGGCAGATAACCTCCTCTCCTGGGTGACATGAGTTTGCCTGGAAGTTCCATATCCAATATTTCAGAGTTCGGCAGTAGTAACTAAATAGAACCCATGGTCCCACCCTCGTTGGAGGGATGTGATGTTGCAGCAGTCACACAGTCCCATATTTTCTGGCAATGCCCCTCTTTATGGTAATACTGGGAGGCGGTCCAACTCCACATGGCTAACATTTTCATGTTGCCTCCCTCAGGGCAGAGCATCTTATACTAGGATTACATCCCGGGAGGAGGCCAAATATCTCTGAAATATTTTAGTAGTGGCCACTGCAAAGCAATCACCAGGAAATGGCTGTCCCATTTCCCCCATCTGTAGAAGAATGGAGAAATTTAATTAATGTAATTAATACTTATGAGGATAACATTCAAGTGCCTTCCCAATTTATAAATCAATGGACTCATTGGGAATTATATAAGCCCTTGATTCTTAATCTTTTCAGCTATCTAGTAGATGGAACACTGATGAATAAGGATTTTTCTTTCTGTACTTCTGACTTTATAACTACCTGGATCCCTAGATTTCAAATACAATAGATTTGTATATTACTCTATGAAACTGATAGACCTATACTATACTTTATATACCTTAGTTAATTCAGCTTAATTTATTTGGTGATATACTGAACAGTACACTACGTAGCGAGAACAGGCCTCAAGTAGAGCAATGTTGTTATCTAGACCCTTTAACAATTTTAAATGACAGTTCTTATTTATTTAGGTAATGATTGTAATTTAATTGTGAGTATAATTTTCTAAGATCATCATTCCGCTGTATACTTATAGTCATAGAAATGCTGACTTAGTGTTTTCCAATGTAATAATCTGTGTCGAAACCTTTGTCTAGATCATATAAGACATGCTGTTTGTTCTAGATATGGAATGTCTGTTTTTACTATGTTGTAATCCAGTTTTGAGAATAAAAAAGAAAACTTGGAGTGAAAACACCAACAAACGCCTGGGGCATTAGGGTTTCCAGCCATAACGTACCACCCTGTAGAGACTGGCAGGCATCAGGGGTGTGACTTGGGATTGTCGGCTGCAATGCTCACGCCATTCCACCCCCACCCTGCAGCCAATGACAGGCACTGAGGTGTACCTTCGACTCTTCGGCCCCAAAGTTCCCCATTCTCCTACCTGCACCCATCTCAGCATATTTCTTGTAGATGGGGTGAGCATAAGGCCCGAGACCCCAAGGCACACATAGCACTTGTCCATGTCTACAGGGTGGGGTGAGGTGAAATGGCATGAGCGTTATGGCCATCTGACAGGGCACACCCCAATGCCTGTCAGTCTCTGCAGGGTGTGGTTGGCATCAGTTCAATACTTCACTGCCATTCCTATTATGCATCTCTCTAACTCCTGCACTACCAATGCCAATTCCAGCAAGGCAACATTCAGCACTGACAAATGCTTGTCATGACTAAAGGCTGACTTGCTGGTCACTCTCAATCCTTTTGGTGCTCTTCCAGCATTTACATATGCCTCCATAGTTCTTTCTAGTTGAATAGAAGCCTCTTCTATGGTGACAGGATTACTTTCAGGACGAGAGTTAATAGATGTCCTAGGCAGCTGGACCTGTTTCGCTAGAAGTGGATTAGTCTCTTCTTGCTTGAAAAAAATGACTCTATAAATAAGTTAGACGCTGTCAGTGAGGCTTCAAAAATTATGCCACCAGTGCCTTGTGAGCTGGCTATGGCTACAACCACACCCATGGGTTAGCTCGAGCAAGTTAAAAAACTTTTAATCTGAGATACAAAAAGCAGCTCAGAGTTGATAAAGACAAAAGTGCTGGTACGTACAAGTCATACAGCTCAATTACAAAACCCTGCACACAGGACCCTGTGTTAAGAAAATCACCAATGGGCTATGGTGATATAAAACATTTTATTACACCCACATGGTGAGCCCAAGGGGGTGACACTGATTTGAAGGTTTTTGGAAAAGAATCTGTGTGGATATTTAGGGTGAAAGCTACTTCTGGGAAGGGAGTTAATGATGGATGGGATATATTGCCGTTTTTTTGATATTCCAGATGGTATGTTCTGCCCTTTTCAGAATTTGGTCTGTACATTACACCATTTGATGTACATAGTGTTTTCCAATACTAATATTTTACTTGTTTGTACCTTCATGTTCAAGGTATAATGAATTGCTAAGGAAAGCCCAAGTAACAAGTCATCAGTGTCTGAATGGCTAGCTCTGATGACGTCATGGTGAAGCCAATAAAGCATGAACGAATGTTTATTATGAGACACCATTCATCTCATCAAAACAATTTAAACAGACAGTTACTAGTAGTGGGGTCCATTATACTAAATCATTGATTAGAGGCAATTGATGTAATGTTTTTTACATGTGTGTGGATTTTAATTTAAATGTGCATGCTTTTCACAAGGTTGATAATATATAAAAATCAGCATATTCACTCTTGAAAAGCATCAGGTACAGGTGCAAACTGTTGAGTTTTGTGTTATGTCCACAGTGTTACTGTTTTAACTTTACATCAGGTGACTGTAATAAAATGTTTTATATCATGTAGCTCTTGTTGATTTTCTTAGTGATAAAGACATTCCTGGTGTGAGCTGTGTTTCTGCTCCCAGGAGACTGTGTTGCTAATATTGACTGCAAGACAAAATAAAACTTTAATTGTGCATTTTGTGAGTGAGTAATTTTGGAGCCCTGTAAAACTATTTGCAGGAAGAGGAGCTACAGTCCTGTCTTGCCAGATGGACTACAACTCGCAGTCTATCACTTACTTTTCACTTTTAGGCAGCATTCTGTGCTTTGTAACACATACTGACCCATCCAGGGTGTATTTTATTAAGTTTTAAGTTGTTTTTAAACAGTTGGCAAGCTAGGAGCGTCCTGTGACCTCATGAGACCACTCCCAGCTCACCCAAGCATATTTCTACTTGTGGTTTTGCGAAAGTGACAGTGTGATAAAGTATTCTGGTGTGAGCTATGTTTGATCCCAGGAAGACTGTGTTGTTAATATTGACTGCAAAAGTAGACGAAACTTTAATTGTGCATTTTGTGAGCGAGTAATTTTGGAGCCGTGTAAAACTACTTGCAGGAAGAGGAGCTCTAGTCCTGTCTTGCCCAGTTGTACTACAACTCAGAGTCTATCACTTACTTTTCACTTTTAGGCAGCATTCTGTGCTTTGTAACACATACTGACCCATCCAGTGTGTATTTTACTATGTTTAATGTTGTTTTTAAACAGTTGGCAAGCGAGGAGAGTTCCATGACCCGGAGACCACTTCCAGGTTACTCCAGGCATATTTACTCATGGTTTTGCAAGCCACAGTGTGATAAAGATATTCCTGGTGTGAGCTGTGTTTCTGCTCCCAGGAAGACTGTGTTGCTAATATTGACTGCAAAAGTAAATGAAACTTTAATTGTGCATTTTGTGAGTGAGTAATTTTGGAGCCCTGTAAAACTACTTGCAAGAGGAGGAGCTGTAGTCCTGTCTTGCCCAGTAGGACTACAACTCACAGTCTATCACTTACTTTTCACTTTTAGGTAGCATTCTGTGCTTTGTAACACATACTGACCCATCCAGGGTGTATTTTACTAATTTTTCATTGTTTTTAAACAGTTAGCAAGCGAGGAGCGTTCTGTGACCCTAGAGACCACTTCTGGGTCACTCCAGGCATATTTATTCCAAGCCCTTGCGAGCTGGGCGAGCAAGAGCAGGGTGAGCATGTGATACTGCATGCAAAGATGCGTGCAGGATATTATGCTACAGGAGGTAAGATAAGGTAAGACCTGCTAGCCATGTGTAATATACCGGAAGTACTGTATCTGTGCTGACAGGATAATTTGATTTTAGTATCACAGTTCTTGTGCAGACTTGTATAGTACAACAAGCAATTTTAGGGTTCTGTAAATCATTGCTCAAGGTATACAATATACTGATAAGATGAAGCAAACTGTTGATATTGATGGGGTATAGGGTACTTATGTGTGGAATGTGCTATGTACATGGTTGCCCAAACACCAGTCATGGATCCGCTTTCCTGTAATAAATGTAGGCATAACCTAGAACTTCAAATAGAAATAAATATGATTTCCTTAGACTTAAAGCAGTTGACCAGGCCCAACAGCAAATGGTACAAAGATAAATATGATCCTTGATACTCTGTGTTTTATCACGGATGTCACGGATCTGGCAATATCACTACACAATGATGATAATAATGGTAAAAAGAAAAATTAAAAAACAAATATGAAAAAGGAGAAAAGGGATTACACAAAAAACTTATAAACACAGTACTATCAGAATCAGATGACAAATGCTCAGAGCAGCAAACATCATCTAATGATAAAAGAGTATCCAAAATTAAAAAAAGGTTGAGTGAAAATGAAAATCCTGATGAAACTAAAACTCATAATGATAATGAGTGGTTTTAAGTTCAAGCTAATAAAGTGACAAAAAGAGGAAGAAAGGCAGACCACTTTGAATTTACTCTACTAAACCACTTTGACCTGTTAGTTACACTAGAGAACCAAGACGTAACTAATACGATTTATGAATCTGTTACACCATTGCAGGAGATGCCAGAGACCAATCTAAAACAACTTACTGGCAAACCAAAACAAAAGGGGAGCAGTGTTATTGAGAATGTGCTGCTGCTTGACTTAAATAATGAGGTAAACCATGAGGTTACACATATGGAAACAGACCCTATACCATTAAGCAGGGAGGTGATAGTCATAGGTGACTCAATTATTAAAAACCTTGACTGCATAATTTGTAACTATGACAAATCAATCAGAACAGTATCAAGTTTTAATGGGCTAAATTAGGGATATCACTGAAATGATGGACAATATCTTGCTTAATACAGGTACCAATCCATTGGTTATTATTCATGCAGGGTCCAATGATACATGGCAATCACCAATGCAAAATATAAAACAGGACATTGTATCATTTATAAATAAATGTATTGATCATGACTGCGAAGTTATTGTCTCAGAAATTCTCCCTATTCCTAGGGCATCCCGACAACATCAAATAAAAATCAGAGACATTAATAATTGGCTCCGTGTGTGGTGTATGAAACAAAATATAAAATGTATCACACATTGGGAAAAATATTACGGTGTTTCTAATTTATTCTCATATGATGGACTACATCTAAGTAGAAGGGGTAACAAAGTCCTGGGAACTCAGTTTAATGAAATCATTAAAAAAAGTTTAAACTAAAAGATTGGGGGAGAGATGTGTAAAGAACATCACTCTTGGTGACATCAAGAATAATATAACTTCATTATCTAATACTGTGTCTTTAAATAGTAGTATTACAACAAATAACAATTATGCTTATAGCCTGGGTATGTTACTATTGAATGCCAGAATTTTAAACTCTAAAAAAGATGAATTACAACACTTTCTACAATCAGAAAATATATATATTTGTGGTATTACTGAGACTTGGAGTACAGATGATAACTGGAATATGGACATCGGTGGCTTACAACAGATTTTATAAAACAGGAAGAATTGTTTAGGTGGTGGGATAGCCATGTATGTCAGAGAGGACATCAAATCAGTTGAGATGTATAATACTGAGGAAAATGAAAATGAATTTGAATGCATATGGGTTAAACTATTATTTAACAACAATACTTGACCTTGGGTTTGGTTTATCGACCTCCAAACCTGACTACTGAACAAAATATTAATCTAATTCATTTATCGAAACTGGGAACATTGCAGGTGATTACATCCTAATGGGTGATTTCAACCTTCCTCTATTAATTGGACCTCCTTGGACAGTAAGGTTGCCTTTAAAAGAAATTTATCGATTTATTTATTCAGATAAATCTTGATCAAATAATTCATTTACCAACTAGGGAAATAATATTTTAGATCTGATTCTTACTAATTGTGATGAAAAATTCATGACATCCAATTACATCCACCACTGGTGATTCTGATCATAATATGATAGCAGTATCTTACAAAATAGTGTTGAATATACTAAAGGAAAAACAGTTGTAAAAGATTTTTATAAATCAGACTTTCAAAAAATGAGGGATCAACTGGGAAAATGGAAATGGGAGGAAGATTTCATAGGTAAAGATCTAGAACAAATTTGGGATCTTATTAAACATCAACTCATGGACTGTATTGAGAAATATGTACGTATTAGAGTTAAATATAATAAGAACAAATGTACCCACCCTTGGTGGAACAATAAAATAAAGAAACAGATTTAAAAAAAAAGAAAATATTTAAGAAAGTTAAGATAACAAATTTATTGAACTACTTGATAAACTCAAACTGTGTAATAAAAATATTAAAAAAAATGATAAAAAGAGCAAAAAAAGTATGGAATTAAAATTAGCATCTAGGGTTAAAATAACAAAAAACAGTGTTTCAATTATATTGGTACTTTAAAAGGTAATCAGCATACCATAGTGCCCCTAAAGACAGATAAAGGTATAATAATAGGTGAAGATAAAATAAAAGAAACATTAAATAACTATTTCATTAGTGTTTTGGAAAAAAAAAGATCCTCTAATACAACAGACTGAGTTGACTGCATTAAATTTTCCTATTACCAGTAGCTCAGAAGTCCATGATATAATACATTCATTAAAAACTAATAGTTCACCTGGACCAGATGGTACATCACCTAGACTTATCCAAGAAATAGCCACCGTTATAATTAAACCACTTACTTATCTTTACAACAAGTCTATAAAGCATGGTATTGCTACAATGGAATGGTGTATAGCAGTTGTAACTGCAATCCACAAGGGAGGCAAAGAGATGATCCCAAAAACTATAGACCGATTAGTTTGACATCCATAGTTGGTAAAATCATGGAGAAATTATTGCAAAAGTGAATCAATGATCACTTGATAACAATAAGAGCTAGCATGGATTTGTTGCTGAGAAATCATGTTTAGCTAATCAACTCAATTTCTTTGAGCCCATAAGTCAGGCACTTGATAAAGGCATTCCCAGTGATGTAATTTATCTTGATTTTGCTAAAGCTTTTGATAAAGTATATCATTCTGTACTAATAAATGAATTCCTAAAGAAAAATGTATCACCCAATATTGTAAGATGGATCTGTCCTTTGCTGCACTAAAGATACAAGAGGGTCGCAGTTAAGGGGAATTATTCCACCTGGGGTTGTGTGGCAAGTGGTGTCCCACAGGGATCGGTTTTGGGACCTACCCTCGTTAATATCTTGGTCGCATCCATGCCAATTTTAGACAGTGTATGGCTTGCAAAATATGCAGGCGACTGCAAGTTGGGGGGCCTTGTAACCACCACAAAAGATAAAACTAATATTCAACAACAGATTTATGGATGAATGGGGCAAACTATGCATATGCAATTTAACTTGGATAAGTGCAAGGTTATGCATATTGGAAAGAACAACCCCTACTATAGTTATCATTTAGGATATACACTACAGTCTCAGGTCCAAGAGAAAGATCTTGAACTATAATAACTAACGATTCATTAATTTTGACAAAAATACTACTGTCAAAGTGAAGAAGTGCCAAAAAATAATAGGATATATCTTGAGAAATATAAAGAGTAGAGAACAGGAGGTACTAATTAAGCAATATTGGCCAACAGGATGTGTGTCGTGTTGGGATAACGCCACTCCTCAGGTAGCATGACGTTATCCCAAACGCACACACACCTTGGAGGGCATTATTGCTATTATACAATGGCTCGCTGTTATATATAAAATAAAAATAATTTTAAAGAATCTTTTTATTAGTGTGGAAAAATATTTTAGTTTCTTAAGAGGAGATGCAGTCATTGATCCCATCCATATTGGTTCACAGTGCTGAGACTAGACCCGTGATGTTGTGCTGGGATAACTTCATGGGTCCAGTCGCAGACTGACCAATCAGAGGCCAGGATTTTTTCTTGCCACTGTATAATGCCTCTTTACTCTTGTCTGGTTCGACCACACCTTGAGTACTGCTCCCAGTTTAACAAGTCTTATACTATAAGAAGTTGCAGATTGGTTGAAGGTGTCCAAAGGAAATACACAAAAATAATAAGAAACTTAGAGAAATTAGACTATATGCAAGACTAACAAATCTACATGTAACCCCCTGCAAATGGGGGTTCCAAAAATCTTCCAGGAGCTTGCTTGAATGCTCCAAGCCTGAATGGTGTTTGGCATTTGGGTCGCTTATCTGTGAGTGCTTTAGAGCCTCTGGTACTGTCTCTTCAAGAGCTGTCTGCTTGCAGACATAATTAGTTTGTATGGGGGACTGTGTGTTTCTCAGCTTGAGTCCTGCTCGCTACTGCCAAATTGCTCAGTTTCTGCCATCGCTAAGTGGACAGAAGGAGCACTCTTCAAAGATGTAATTGTTTGCTTGTAACCTGTTAGAGTAATAATGAAAATGCAGTTTGATTTAACCTGCTTTTTGTAGCAAGGAGAGTGCAAAGTAGCTCCTCATGTTGATTCTGAACTGCTGAATTGGACCAATCATGGTGGGGATCCTTTAAATGGAGCCTGCTCTGGGCGAATCAGAACTTGGACTCTCCTCTGGAGCCTGCTGTAAGGGGATTGTAAGGGCAGTGACTCTGGGAAATGTAGTTTTGACTTTGGTGCCTTTTTTCCACCAACAGGGGGAGGTTACTGTGAGTGACAGCCAAACCAGCCAACTGAACTGGGAGGAACTCAAAGGAAATGCCCGTCTCTGTCTGCTGGAAAGATCAGATCAGTTTGGGCTGTGAAGAGACAGGGAGCTGTGTGCTTTTGGTGTGTAGTTTTAGCGCAGGGATCTCGTAAGGCCCTAGTTTCGGTCTGCAGTTTGTGCAAGCGCATGTTCGGACTGAAACCAACCTGTGAAGAGAATCAAGGAGATCTGAAGAGTAGAAACCAGGCTCACCCTGTAGAAGACTGGAGAAATTGCTGAATCACTCGGTCTGTCAGGAACTGAATCTGCTGTGTGTTCTCCGGGTCTTGTGCAGTAATTGCGATCGGGATAGAGAAGCAGCCTGCCTGGTATAGTACTTTCCTTTACATATAAATGTGTGTAGTGCTTATGGGGAATCGCATTTCAAATCCCCTGTACAGTGAATAGAGTGTTTGAAGCTGGAAGTAAACCCCAGCTTAATCCAGACTACATCCATTTGCTCTAAACTACAGTGGGGTCCAGTCACAAGGACCTTGTCCACATGGTCTGCTCCTCCTGGCAATCCAGGACAATCTGCCTTCCTTCCAGTTCCCAGCATTGAGTTTGTGAGTACAAAGCAGGGTAGCTCCTTGCCATCTGTTTATCAAATTGCAAGTGTGTCATCTAATTGTTGTTTTTTTCTTCATTTCTTCACGAACTGAGCCAACCGGCTCCGGATTACAATTTGAGTATTGTGCCAGTGTTTTTTCCATCACAGGGCCCAACCAGCTGCAACCGATCCTGGCTAGCCTCTCATCCTGGGTACCCAGTGAAAGTGACAATTTGGGACTCTGAATATACACAGTACTGTGATTATTAATGTGTTTAACCTAATTAACCTGAATTTCCTTCCTTGTTACAGCTCCTTAAATAAGTCAGATCTGTTGGTTTCAGCAAAGTTACACTGGCTGAGGTATTCATTTATGTTAAAGTATTGTACTGTGGTTTTTGCACTGTATCATCTTGTTTTGCAGGGGGTCCCTGGGGTCCAGTCGACGGAGCCAGTCCTGGGGGTAAGTGTACATTGTGAAGATATTCCTGATGCATTGTGTGGGCCACTAGTGGGAAGAAAGGGGGGTTACAGTGTCCCAGAGGGCTGTGACCAAGTTAGTTTAACTACTGCAAACCCTGACCTCTGGGTGGAGGCATCCGCCATTGGACCTAGGCCCCTCAACCTGTTAGTAGTTAAGCAGGCAGGGGTAGTAGCCCTTGGGATAGCGCCACCTAGTTACATACAGTTATACTCTGTGGGCTATAGACAGATCCGGGGAGATCTGTGTTTAACGTGTAAAGCACTTAAAGATGGATATCTGGGCATGACTATAGGTTTGACTTTGAATGATACCACAGTTAACACAAGAACTAACGGACTCAAAATCATAGGTGAAGTCATATAAACCAATAAAAGAAGTAAATTCTTCACCCAGAGAATTGTTGGATTATGTAATAGTCTGCCTGCATATGTAGTATCTAGTCCGACTATGGACACTTTTAAAACCAGACTAGATTTTCATATGGGTAACATGAAATATACATACCACCCTTAAAAGGGTGGAGAGTTCTTAAAGGGCATTCAGCCTACTGAACTTGTATACATCCTATGAACCTATGAACCTATGTTCATGAGTGCAAGTTAACCCCTAGGCTGTGCTACTCCAGGTGTTACACCTGCCTACTACCTACGAGCTAGGCTGTGGGGTTTGGGTTCGTTAACTTATATCAAATCTAAAACAATGCAGTGCCTCCACTCATAGTATACTTTTACATGGGCTTAGCTGTCACCTGGTATAACCTCCTGAGATGTTATACCACCCACAAAACCATTTGCCACCCCAAACATGACCTAACAGGCATTTCCCCATTTCAGACATTTTGCTGTTATTGACTCTCTAATAATATGCTCACCCACACTGATTTTCAAAAACAGTAACAACAAGATTTATTTGGGGGAAATGGGAGTTAGGATGGGGAAACAGGAAGAGTAGAGGTTAGGCTGATCTCTATTTACAAAATGTACACAGGTTGTGGTTTTGTGCTGGTGAACCCTCCAGCTGGGTGGCTACTAAGTTAACAGAAAAGGCAATCTCAATTTCTCAGCCAAACAATGATACCCAGAGCCCTGGCTATCTAAGCTGCTGACTAAATCAGATGTTACATATTCCATTTTCCCCACACTGGTACCAGTCCCAGATACAGCTGAAACCCCGCAATCTCACACTATACCCTGGGTACCCAGATACCAAAGTCCTGGATGTTGTAGGCCTGGCGGATGTTGCAGCTGGTCGAGTTGACTGGCTTTGATTTGAAAGGAAGGGGCTAACTTGGACAACAAACAAACAACAATGGCTGTTGATTTCTGGTCAGAGGTGCAGGGTTTGCCCTGCTTTTGGCAGAGTAGCAGGGGCTGACCTGCTCGTTGCAGAAGACAAGGATTGTCCTGCAGGTCGCAGACTGAATATTCTAGAAAAGGCAACTGGTCGAAGTTACCTTGGCTAGCTCTTGGATTCGCAAATCCTGAACATTCAGCACATGTAAATTATAGTCACATCCAGTACACTCATATACCAATACTCTTTAAGCACGTCTGTGGTCTCAGACAAAATTCGACAAAGTGGAAATATGTCATTTCCAGGTGTAAAGCTCAGTCACAACAAACTCTAGGGCCTCGTGTCCTGTGAAGTGGCAACGCAACTATGGCTGGCAGCTCCAACAGGACAGTCTTGATCAATAGAGGGTACAGATAAACATCAGCACATTTATATGGTTTGCCTAAATGTCCACTGTCTGGGCTCTCTTGGTACCCCAGCAACAGCAGCACTTTGCATAGCACAGTCTCAGAAATACACCTGCACTGGGCCAGCTGGGAAGCAGGCAAGGTGTAAACAAGATAACTAATAGAGGTCACAGTCTCTTTAGGCAAAGCGGCCCAGACTAATTACTTTCACAGTCTCTCACAACTAAAATCCGTCTTTTTGGATGAGACGTTAAACCGAGGTCCCATCTCCCTGGATTGGTGGTAGTTCAGGTGGATGTTAAAGATCCCATGGCACTTATCGAAAGAGATGGGGAATTTCCCGGTGTCCTGGCCAAATTCCTCATTCACTAAAACTACCACCAACAGCTTAATCTGGTTTCAAGGTCAGTTAGAGGATTCATCTATATCCCCCTCCCAGGTCGTGCCTGAAAATGACAGGATTTGTCTAGTGCACTTACCGGTCAACAAAAGCTAAAAAAAAAAAGACAGAGGGCATGTCGGCCCAAGGTTGTTTATTTCCTTTCTGGACTCAGAACAACTACAAGGGCTGGCAGGCCCATAGGTTAGCTTGCAAGATATTTCTCCCTTGCACCGGGAGGTACAAGGGTACTCACACAGGTCCTCCATGGGTGATCTCTGCTCTAGAAGGCATCCTGGCATCTTCAGTCTTCTCACGACTGAGGTTCTGGTTAGCACTCTCACCGCTGCTTGGTGACATCTGGTCTTCTGTCCACATCTTTCCCAGATGTGGGAGGAAGGGCTAGCACCTGGAGGACAATCTGGCAGCCTCCAGGCTAGCAGTTTAACAGAACTTAACTAGGTTACTTTAACTTAAATGCAACAACAACAACCCCTCCTTGTTGGAGTGGCTTAGCTGGACTGCCCAGGCTCAGAAGCATGGCAGGGGCCTGAACCCCCACCCCTGTTGGGGGCTCCACCCTCGAATCTGCAGGCTGGAATCTCCTCTCAATCTGGCAAAATGCTGGTTTACACTGTCTCTAATAGGGCTTTTCCAAGGCTCCTGATTGGTGGTGGCTTTTGGCTCCAGGACCTCCGATTGGCTGTAGGATCTGTTAATCACAGAAATGAATAACCTATGAACTTTACCAGTGTTGGGTAAGTTACTTTCTCTATTACTTCCTATTACGTTTGGAAACGTGTTCCAGGAAGCTCTGTGCAGTCACTAGCAAGCACGGATAAGTACTAGAAAAAGTAATACACCTTACAATTATAGTTAATTATCTCTTTTTATACAAAAACAATACAAAAATAATAAATAACTATAACAGATTACATTTTTGAAAGTAATAGGTTAGTTACTAGTTACTTTCAAATAAATGTAATCAGTTACAGTTGTATATTTCTTTTGTATAAAAAGACATAAGTAATTGTAACTGTAAGGTGTATTACTTTTTCCAGTACCTCTCCATCCTTGCTAATGACTGCACAGATAAACTGTTTTCAAAAGTAATAGGAAGTAATAGAGAAATAACTACCAACACAACCTTACTCAACGCACTGTTGGTCTGGTATTTTGTGCCTAGAATTAGGTCCCTGTAAGTCCCCATGAGCACTTGGCATTTACCCATGAGCTTTTGTGAAAGTCCCACAAATCCTGGCATTGTTTTCCTGGCTTTCCGATTGGCTGTGTCTGCTTGCAATGGCTGCTTAACCCACTGTCCCTTTAGCAGATTAGATACAGTCCTAAATAAAAGTTCTGGTGCAGCCAGAGATAGAAAGATATTTGCCTCTAATGCCCCACAGTCCTGTAGCCCTAGATGAGTGCTTGCTGTCACTGCACAGCTGAAGGAGTTTGCTCAGTCCGTTTCCTGTCGCTGCTGCCAGTATTTAGAGAGCCCTTAATTTTGCAGCAGCAGATAGGCTGCATTTTCCTGAGTCCCAAAAATCATCTGGTACAGCCAGGAGCAAAGCATTTATTTATTTAAACTTACTTTCCTTTTTGCACAGTAAATCCCCACTTACAGCAGTTACAATATAAAAATTATTCTTTTCTTTTTGGCCACAGCCGAGATACATGCTGCCTCGAGGGCAGATAGGCCCTCATGAACATTCATTGGGATCGGGGATCAGCTCATGAATATGCTAATGAGCCCCAACCTTACACACTCGCACAACTCCCTTAATTCCTCGGGAGCAGCCTCTCAGCGGCCTGTCCGCCTGGTCACAGGGTCCCACTCAGGTGATGGGAGTTCCGGGACCCACTGAACACACCCGAATGACCCAAACACAGCGCCACAGATCAAAGGTGCCCTCTCACCTATGTGATTCCCACTGCACTGAGGGCAGACAACACAGCAGGAGATCATGATGGACATCTTCGAGCCCCGAGAGGACTGGATTATTATTTGGGGCACCAGAGGGACAGAACAAGACCTGGGGGCTGCAAAATTACAAGCTGGTCCTGGACACACTCAGGAGGGCAGGAGGAGACAGAGCTACTGTACAGGGTAGCAGGTAAGCCCGGCAGACATTTCTGGAACCCGCGGGGTTACATGTTTTGCTTGAGCTGTATTGCTCTTGTATGTTTGTGCACTAACACTTTATCAGCTCTGAACTGCTTTTGTATCTCGGATTTGTAGTCTTTAATGAACCTGGCATAATAGGCACAAATTCCAAGAAACTCTGCAGTTCTCTCAACTGAGTGGGTTTTGCATGGTTGTGATGGCCTGAACATAATCAAGATTGGTAAGGATGCCATCTTGGGACCCAATGTGACCCCACATACACGACAGAGGTCCTACCGAACTGGCACTCGCAACAGACAGCTTAAAGTATAGGAGGTTCCCCAGTAGTCCCCAGTGTACCCAGTAGGTGCCCAGATGCCCCAATAATGTAGGTGAAAAGGGTGGGGCCCAATTCAGTGCAGGAGCCCTACAAACAAACTTCATGCCTGCCATTTTAAAACATTTTCTTTGCTTCTGCAGCCTGTCCAGCAGTAGCATGAGTGTGTGCTATCCCGAGCCCTGCTCACGCTGGGCAGCTGCATGTCTCCCTGGGCACTAGGGACTCAGCATCCTGAACACCAGGGAGGGACTCAGGGTAGCCAGTAATGGATGTTTTTAATTGAATTGTGGCCAGCAACAGCAGTGGTCAGGAGAACGCCTCAGGCACCCCAACAAAGAAAAAGAAAAGAGCCACATTTTTGCAACCAGAGAAGGGGAGAGAGAGGATGCAGGGATGCAAAAGTAAGGGTAAATTGTACCTGCAGTCCTCCTCTCATCCTCAGTAGTATCGGCAGCAGTTCAATGTTGTGGCAGGTCCATGTCGACAGTTCCCAGAAGAACAGCAGTCGACTGCAGTGAGGGCTCAGCTCAGCCCCGCTTGTTATGTAACTCTAAAAGTAATAGTAAAGTTTCCAACCTCTTGGTGGCACCCACAAGCGGGGCCGCATCCTCAGGGCAGTCAGTATCTGGCCAGGAAGAGTGTCGGGTAACAAAGTCCCATAGTCATCTCCTCCACCGCCTGCCTCAGTGCCAACAGAAACAAGGACATCCCACCTCCTCCTCCATTTCATCTCTTCCGGCCAGGGCGTGAGTCAGCGGCAGCACCAGTGGGCAGGTGCTGACTGCCAGAACTGCAAAATAAATAAATAAAGTTTCCATGCTGGAGGATGTATGGAGGGCAGCGGGAGTGGGGCAGAGCAAAGGCCCCATAGCAAAGGACCGATCGGGCAGGCACATGTAAATTTATTAATTTATTTAA
Source organism: Neoceratodus forsteri (assembly GCA_016271365.2). Classification (NCBI taxonomy): domain Eukaryota; kingdom Metazoa; phylum Chordata; order Ceratodontiformes; family Ceratodontidae; genus Neoceratodus; species Neoceratodus forsteri. Next base: position 1,471,983,176 of record CM057455.1, read on the forward strand.
AAGAGCACCCAGTAAAGGAGCATGAGCAGGAAAATATAGTAAATTAAGCTCCCAGGAGGTGGAGCTTGATGGAACTGGCCCTAAATGCAATAATAATTAATTTTAAAAGGGTTCTAACTAGTGCAGGGACAGGCAAAGCCCCAGTGTATTGGCCAGTGGGCAAATGAATAAGGGCTAGAAAGCCCAAAGCTTGAATCTTTATTTGAAATAATAAATAAAAGGGCCAGTCAGGGCAAGCAGGGCCCCCATTAAAGTGGTAGCCCAACTAGCCAGGTGGGCTAGTGAAGAAGGCCAGGTAGCCCAAACGTTTCCCTGCTCATTTTCTCCAGTGTATCCAGCTCCAGGTGGGCCAGTTGGGGAAATCAATCCCCAGATTAAAGGGAAAGTGCCCCAGAGTGGAGAAAGGTGGCCAGTAGCCAAGAGGCCACCAGTCCAAGCCATGGTTAGTATTTACAGAGTGCAAACTTCTGCTATTTTAAAAGTGCACTCAGGTGTTAGCCTCAGCCAGCAGCAAGAGAAGGAGTGGCACATGATTAGCCACCCCAGCAGCATAGTAACCTCAGCCCAAGCCAAGGGCTAGTAACTTGTATAACTGCCTCGTTAGCCCCTAGGTCAGGGAGGGACAGTTAGCGAGGGACCCTTAACATGCCAGCTAGCCAGATTACCCTCAGCCTGTAGGGTGGTCCTCCTGTTAGGCTTCTTCGAACTCAAATGCCTGTGGGAGGGGGGTCATACCCCAGGTTCCCCGTGTAGCTAGTTATTTAGCAATTGACAGATTTTCCCCTTGCATCACCATCTTAGAGTTCCAGTTATAGAAAATGTTTCTGTGGAACATTGTGAATTTTGAAAAAGGCAAAACATTTTATTGACATTCAGCTTGTATTTATAGGGACAGCCTGCACGTAACATTGTAACTAGGGCTGTGCTATACCTTTTTCAATATTCGCCAAATATTCGTATTTGCTTCCAAAATACTCGGTATTAGGTATTTGGGTAGCTGGGATGGGTATTTAAAATATAAAGACATCTCTCCTGGCCAGCATTAAATAACAGTGAGTTCTGACCTGTGTCTAGTGGTCCCCCGATGATCATCGAGTCTGGAAAGAACCCCTCTCACCTAGACTCTCGCAATATCCTAGTCCCCATCCCCAATGATAGGTCAATACCCTATTTCTTGGTGTTCAGGGATTCCCACCCTATCAGATAGTGTCCTTCACCTTCGATTCTCAGTAATATCGGGTAGCTCCTCCACTCACGCCCATGGCTGTCAACTGAGTTTTCAATGAAAGAGCACATGCTGGTACAAGCACGCACTCATTCACTGAAAACTCAGTCGGGCTGCTGACCGTGGTGGTGAGTGAGGGTTCTGCCAGTGGCCCGCTTGGGGTCATGGGTGTGGGGAGAGGGTGGGGGCACTACCTGACAGGGTGGGGTGGGGGTCCACTAGACACCAGAAAAATTAGGGAATTATTTTATGCATTTGGGGACTTGGATATTGCTGAGAGTCTGGGCAGGGGGATTTTTATTTGTACCTGCGATCGGCCGAGGGTGGGACCACTAGACACCAGGGTGAAAATAATTATTTATTGCTAGCCAGGAGGGTGCGAGAGATTCTTTTGTCCTTGTGCATGGCCGAATACCAAATACCAGCTGAATAGTGGACTATTCAGTATTCGGTTTGAATATTCAAATAGTCCCTTATTCGTGGTATTCGGAAATGAATGTTCGGTATTCGCACATCCCTAATTGTAACTGCCTTTCTGCTCAAGTTTGCCTTGGTTATTTCAAGAGACTGTTGGATTAACCCTGAATTTTCCTGCTTGTACTAAAGTGTTCTTTCTGTTCAAATGCGCCTTGTTCACTCCGACAACTGTTGGATGAACCTCAACTTGCTTTTCTTGTCAACAGCTGCCCTACCTGTAGGGTTGTCCCTCTCCTCTCTATTATTGGCACTCTACTTAGAACCCTTAGCAGTTCATATTAGGCTCAAGCCAAGACTGAGGGAGTACTCTTAGGGGTCAGACCATGCAAAATTATTATTTTGTGGATGATGTCCATTTAACCCTAACTTCACCAGAGATATCGGTTCCAGGTTTGGGAGCAACTTAACATGTTCAGTGAACTCTCTGGGTACAAAACGAACAGCTCAAAACTGAGGTACTTAATTTCTCATTTAACCCCTCTCAACAACTGAAAAGTGAATTTCTGTTTCACTAGAATAGAGTAGAAATGCGATATTTGGCATTAAAATCCTTCTAAACTAATACATCTGGAGTTGTTAAACCTGGAACTGATCACTCAACAGATTACCAGAGACCTCTGTAGGTGGACCCAGTTGTTTCTGGGAAAGGTTAATCGAGCGGAGGTCATCCATCAAAACATTTTATCTCGTCTGCTTTTTTGCTCCAAACCTCACTCTATAACTCCTCTGAATCTTACTTTAGATCGTGGGACAAACTCATATCTAGATTTATTTGGGGGAGAACACCCAAGTAAAATTTAGTCTCTTACAATTACCTAGGATGCAGGAGGCCTCAGTTTGCGAGCTGGAAGGATTATGCTTTAGCTGCACAGATACGTATAGCACTTATGCATATGTCAAATCAGTACAATGCACACTGAAAAGACATTGAAGTTATACTTCATGGGTTAGACCCTTTTCACCCTTATATCCTGGGGAAGCCTCCAGGATGTTTTCTACTGAAGCTTTTCTCGAACGTCATAGGAGCATCTTTTAAAAGTTGGTTGCATCTAATGAGGCACATCCTCTCCTCATCGGAGACACACTTCCTAACAGCTATAGCGCATGATGTCACTTTGTGTTCACCCTCCTTGATATGCTTACTAAAACACTGGGAACAATATTCCTTACGTTATGTGTTCCAGTTGATAGGACCCTTTGGCATCCATTCTTTACCTATCTGCAATCTACCTATAAACTTCCATTCAAATTTTTCCCAGCTTATACTGAACTTAAGAACAAACTGGCACCTTTAGAGGAGGCACTAATGGAATAGCTGAGGGACCATCTGATTTGGTGACTTTGATTACCCGGCACTTGGGAGGTGAAGTAGTAGAACATATTATTAGTAATCTATATAAGGCAGTCAGACATTATAAGAAAGACAACCTGGACTTGGTAAGGCAAAGGTGGGAGAGAGAACTAGCTATTTCAATAGAAGGAGATACTTGTCAAAAAGCAGCCCTGCCTTATTCTAAAATCACCCCACAACCTACTGGAGGAGTTTGCCTGGAAGTCCAGAATCCGTGCAGCCAACCTTCTTTGGCTTCTTCCTTGGTCATCCTCATTGCCCAGTTTGTTGTTTTCCACCAGTTCCAAGTGCCATTTAGGTCCCATGCAAGTGCAATGATCAGTTTGTCATTTCCCTTTCACCTGTATCTTGTTTTCCTGGGATCCTGCTTCAGTCCAGTGGTCTTCAGCCAGTTTCATCTGCATCTGGTTTTCCTGGGATCCTGTTTTAGCCCAGAGATCTTCAGCCAGTATCATCTGCATCTTGTGTTCCTGGGATCCTGCTTCAGCCCAGAGGTCTTCAGCCACTTTCATCTGCATCTCGCTTTCCTGAGATCCTGCTTCAGCCCAGAGGTCTTCAGCCACTTTCATCTGCATCTTTTCGTGGGTCCTTCATCAGCCAGGAGGCTCTACAGTTGCTTGGGCTCTTGTTCTTCAGCTTTTCTGCATCTCAGTTTCTGAGTCCCACTTCAGCCAGGAGGCTTTACCATTGTTTGGGTCTCTTGTGCATTTTGGTTCTTTTCCCTTCATTTCTCCCAGTTCAGCTAAGCCGCTAATGAAGTGGACTGGTGACCACCAGCTCTCAATCCTTGGCAAACACTACACTCTAACTTTTGGTCTACACTAGTCATGCTGTTACAGTGTAATAGAATGATAGAGTGATAGAGTTATTAAATTATAGAAGCATAGAGAATAGAGTTGTAGACTATAAGGTTATCGTAAATGTAGAGGAACAGAGTTGTAGAGTATAATGTTGTCATAGAGTATAGAGAATAGAGTTATAGAGCATACAGCTGTGTAATTGCTAATCCTCTTTAGTGCTTTGCACCCAGTAAACCTTTTCCGCTCTCCAAGTTTGTCTCCTGCCTCCTTATTCAAGCACCGCTACAACATCAGTGAAATAAGAATCAGTGTTTACATGTTGAGTACTTTGAACAGCCGGGCTTCATGCTGTTCCAGGTTCTCCTGAAAACGATAATGTCATCCAAGTACACAAGGCATTCCAACATGGTCATGTCACCCACTGCCTCCATCAGCTGCTGGAATGTGGCTGGCACATCTAAGATCCCTTGCAGCATTCAGAAGAACTCATAAGACCCCAGGTGCAGATGAACACAGTCTTTCTTGATCTTGCTTGGCCATGGGATTTGATAGTAGCCAGATCTCAGGTCCATCACACTGAACCATTGACTTGTGTTCAGGCGATCTAGGCATCTTGAACTCATGACACAGTGTATTGGTCAGGTACAGTTCTTTTGTTTAGAGTCTGGTAATTCACACACATTCTGACAGCCACACTCTTCTTCTGGACAAGTACAACTGGTGACACATAGGGGCTCCTAGATTTCTGAATGATGCCTGTGGCCAACATCTTCTGCAAGTGCTTCAAGACATCATCTATGTTGGTGGGGGCCAGTCATCTCAAGCTCTCCCAAAAAGGTCTCATCAGTGACCCAGATGCAGTGCTATACACCACTGGCACACCCAATAACCCATTCCTTGAGAGAGAAAACTTGGTCCGCTGTCCGAAAGTCTTTCAAATTCTGTTCTGTGCTCTGTGGCAAAGAGGGTCTCCAAACTCAAACAATGAAGGACCTAATTGTCCTGTAGATGAATTATCTCCTTTGTGGCTGCACAGCTAGATCAGCACAATATACCCCGCAAGAGTTTGTCCACATCGGATTATCACTATGCGGTCTATTACATTTGTCACAAAAACTGGTACTTGTCTGACATATGCATGAGCTTTAGCTGGCAGTATGCTAGGTTTGACTATGAGTCCTCTGGCAAATTGGCTTCCTAGGCTATCCAATATTAACAACTGACTGTGGCAGGATTCCTTGAGGCACGCTACACCCTTGATGGCACACTCTGCTTTGAGGGTAACACCAGCTCAGCTCAGTCTTGGTGCTTAACAGTTCCCACAGACTCATCCTCAGGTAGGACAGTGGCTTTGCAAGTATAGTCTTGTCTGAGAAGTCCACGGAGGAGCACTGATGTTTTTCCTTGTCAGGCTTCAAACTCTTTGCACAACTGACCCAGGGAGGAACATATGGACATTGGTTCCACAGTGATCAGAATCTCAGTGAGCACAACAAGGTACATGTCTCCACAGTAGTAGGGTTCCACCAATGTTCACTAGGAAGAAAATCCAGAGACAAATCAAGCCCAGATGTGGGTATGAAGCGTCACTGAGACCGCTCACATTCAAGTTTCCTAAAGGCTCCAACTTTTGTGAGATAGATATTTATCATAATAGTCTTTGAACACTATAGTGACTTGGGAGCCACTTTCCAGGAGCAGTCGGTGGTCAATCCATCCACTTGAGTCTCTACATCTGCAGTATGACACACAATCTCATCCCATTTCCTTGACGTTTTGGCTTTGGGATCTGATGAGCTTGTTTTAACACAAACTGTAGCTTTAGCAATGGTTGCTGGTAACTGACTTGTCCCCAGGGCACCACTGCATTCTCTACGGAGGCCCACTGAAGTTCAGACACCAGACAAAGTTCTTAACTAATTTCTCACTGAATAGTCAACACTGACCTTCTGAAAGTTGCTTTCTGAGTGACACTGAATTTTGACATGTCCAACCCTGCCACAACTATAGCGATAAACACTGCCTTTATTCATTTGCTGTTGAGAGGTTCTAGAGGATAGTGCCATGGATGCCCTCTCCTCCCACCCAGGCAGGGGTCCTAGGCAATTGTGGTACTTAGTGGTTGATTGATTCTTTCATCCTTTCTTTAGATCAGTCAGTTGGATATAGACTTCTACGTGAGATAGCATTTGATGTTTATACCCCATTGCTCAAAGCAATTGACATCACACTGCTTGAAACAGGCATACTGGAGAGTAAGGGTTCAGGCCTCCAGGAAGTGGGGGCTGACCTTACGTGGCTGGACTATCTCGTTTCTTGAATCAGTCTCTGTAGTTCTGTTACATCACAGGAGCCCCATTGTCCAACACTTGGGCACTGGTGGCGGAAGCCAGGGGGTCTCCACTGCTCATCTTTTTCCTCTGTTTCTTACCTCCACAGCAGGACTCTGTGGAGGTGGTCAGTTAATCTCTGTTAATTATAATTTTAATTGCAGTAACTCTGAAAATCTGGTGGCCTTGAACATTTTTTCTAATCGCACCTTCTTTAGGTCCTTGGATTCTATCCCACCTTTATAGTACACTTTTTGTAGGCCTTCCAAAGTCAATGTAGATAGGTGGTGAGGACCCTCCCAGCATTGTTTGGTGGTCTTAAATTTCCAGTAAAAGTCATCACAAGATTCCATACTTTCAAACACACTTTGTAGGATGACAAGGTATTTATCTGCATTGGCCTCCGAGTCCATGAAAGGACAGAATAATCAGCCCAGGTTTCATAATCATCTTCTTCAGTGGAGGTGGAAATGATGCCAGAAAAATTCTTAAGCATCGGTACTAGTCAGAACCAGCAGGGCGAGCTAGTCCATATTCTTCAGAGGTTGAAGGGGAGGAAACAAGGTGCACATCCTTGAGGGTCTTCCTTACTAGCCAACAATGGTTCTAGTTTGGTCTTTAAATCCCCAGCAGAAATCAGGTGGGGTAAAGAGGTTTTGCACAATTGGACTCCCTTTGCTTATTACCTATATCTCTTGAGACTCCTCAGGCGTCACATGGCAGGCAGGTTCATGGCACCTAAGTCATTCTTAGTTCTACAGTTAGGTTTCTAAACTGGGTACCTGGATCACAAATCACTCTGAAATTTCATTTGTCTGCAATCTTTCAGGGCATCTTCTAGCTCTTCCAAGATGGACCCTTGTCCCATTCATCGGACACATTTTTAACAAAGTTCTCTCTGAGGGTCAGACCCTTGAACACACACACACACCAGCCCTTCATCTCTTGAAAAGCCTTGTTTACTTTCACAAACATTTTCAAGGGGGGGAAAGCACAAAAGTCTCTGAAAAGCCCCCCACTTGTGTCCAGATGTTCAACAGGAGATCCCAATAGTGCTTCCAACACGTGACCCTCGGGTCACAATGTCTGGGTTCACACCCTTGCCTAGTGACTGTAGAGGGCCCACCTGCCTGGTGGAGGGGGTTGGGTTAATTCTTTGTCCTGTGGTAGGGGGGTTCATCACAGAACAAATACGAATAGCACGGTGTTTCCTCCCAGAGAATAAGTGCACCAGATCTTGCATGCAGTAACCCCCTGCCCCCAGGATGCAGTACCTACCCACCTCCCTACACTGGATGGGAATTTTGGTTCTCAGAAGAGTCCAGAAGGTGACAGATCCAGGTTCCTTTCGTGCAGTGCAGTAACTGTTCATTGCTGTTTTTGTTTTAGCCTAGTTTTTGTATTTTTAGTGCTGCTGTTATTCCTTTGCTATCTTTACTTGGAATTGTTTTAGGGCTGTTGAAAATTTGAAACCTTGTTTGGTGTGCTTTTAGTGATGCTGTTTCCTTTGTTGTCTTTACTTGAAATTGTCAGGGGCTGTTGACAATTTGAAACCTAGTTTGGTGTGCTGTTAGTGATGCTGTTTTCCTTTGCTGTCTTCGCTGGTAATTGTTTTTGGGCTGATGACAATTTGAAACCTAGTTTGACGTGCTGTTAGTGGTGCTGTTATCCCTTTGCTGTCTTTACTTGGAATTGCTTTGGGGCTATTGAAAATCTGAAACCTGGTTTGGTGTGCTTTTAGTGGTGCTGTTTTCCTTTGCTGTCTTTACTTGCTGCAAATTTCATCCACCCTCCCTGCTCCACCCACACTCTTAATTAAATGCTCTGTTAAATCTGATTGGCAGGAGCCAAGCACAGGGAATAGTTGGGGTTGTGGAGTAGGAGGGGTATAGGGTGAGGAAGCCTGCCCTCAGCACAAGTGTTTTGAATCATTTTTTGTTTGTTGTTTCCTTCTTAAAAAAAAAGCATCTGAGGATCAGTGGCAGGATTTTCAGGACAGTAAATTAATAAAGAACTAAAAGAAGCTTCAGTAACAGACAACTGATGGAATAGCAGTATAAGTGCAGTATAATGTGGGAGTGGTGCAATGCAGTGGATGCAGGGCAGCCATATTCAGGCAGACCTTCTGGATGCTGAGGTGCTGCTCCATCTGCATGCATCTCTGGACCATGGGACAAGGTAGCCAGACTCAGAGCAGAAGTAAACTGGGTCAGGAGTACCCATTCCAACACTGCTGCCTCAAAGAATGCCAAGAACGAGAAGCACTTGGATGACAGTGGGCTCAGGGAGGATTAGGCAGTCAGGCAGAGTCACATCCCAAATTATATTCCGCTCAAACTCATATGCCACACTGGCAAATAGGGACAACCAGACAGAGGCACCCAGAGAACTGGAAGGAAGAATGTGGAGGTCAACCAAGGAGGTGACCTCAATGGGGGAGCAGTGGACCCCAGAGGAGGAAGAAGCAAATCCAGTGGGGACTCCTATCATATAGGGCACTGAGCAAGAACATGCAAGGGGAGGACAGGGAAGGTGAGGTGCGGTGTCTACCAGGTGCCATGGTATGGAGAGATGGGAGGAGATCCTGGGGCTCACCAGGAAGGCAAGACGGAGGGTGAGCTGGATGTCATTATCCACCTAGGTATTAATGACCTGACAAACAGGGAGCCTAAGGAAGTTCAGGAAGTGTTTAGGAAATTAAGGAGGGTCTCAAGCAAGTAACCATCTGTCAACTTCTGGAGGTGCTACCAGTGAGAGGCATGGGAGAGTGTGGGTGCATACACAGAACTTTAACACATGGTTGAAAACCTGGTGCTGTGAGGAAGGGTTTGGATTCATTGGTGACTGGGGACCCACCTGAGGATTGATTGATTGACTGATTGATAAAACTTTATTTTTATACAGGAAACAAATAGATAGGACCGAGGCCCTGTTTTCAACTAATGTCCTGTGTTCTAAAGCTACATAAAAGAAATAAAATACAAACAACATCTATTCAAACTCTATCTTAAATACAAACATTAAACATACAAAATCAGACTACACATTTGCATATTTTCAGATCCAGCATCATACATAACATATAAATTCAGTCTGTAGGTATTCTACCAAATCAATTTTAAAATGGACAGATTATTTATCATCTTTAAATTTTTGGTAAGTTATTCCAATAGCTAGCTATTTTATTTTGTAACTTTGTCTCTCCATTTTGTTATATTTTAACATTGGAATTGTTATATTAGCATTTCTTGTTTGATAAATCAATTTTTTGATTGATGTAATGTAATAAATTTTGCTAATGGATGTTTACATTTAGAAAATATAATTATGACAAATTGTTAACCAAATATAGTTTCTTTGAGCATCAGGATTTAACCAATGTATTTGTTTATGTGTTACACAATGATGACTTTTTGTGTTTGCTCTTAGTAATAAATTTTCCCAATTTGTAGTAAGCTTGATTTACCTTATTTAATAACTTTTGAGTAGTATTCATATATATATATATATATATATATATATATATATATATATATTATGTGCTTCATATTCTAATACTGGCATTATCATCTACTTAACCAGCTTCTCTGACTTCCTTGTAAATATTCCTGCCACTCTTCTAAGAGCCCCCAACCTTTGATTTACCTTTCTAACCTGGATGTTAATATGATCTCTAAATGTCAAGTGTGAGTCCATTTGCACTCCTAAGTATCTATAACTCTTCACTTCCTTTAGTTGAGTATCATTGGATAGCTGGATCTGCAACTGTGGTCCATTCTCAACATGACATGAACAAAACATACTGCACTGGGTTTTGTTGCATTTAGAAGCAGTCCAGAGTCACTCATCCTCCTCAGTTGGATCAAGTCTCCTGCAGTTTCAGCTCTAATTCCTCTATATTTTGGCTGAAACCAGTAATACTGTGTCATCTCGTACAACCTAATTTCCCTGCTTTCTAATATTTTGTACCACACTATTAACATAGATGTTAAACATTAATGGTCCTAAAATCGATCCCGAGGAACCCCCAATTTATTTCCTCAAAGCACGATATCATAGTTCCATTGGTGACAATTGCTTCACGGCCAGCCAGATATGATGTAAACCACTGAAGGTACTCTTTTGTACTCAACCTGCCAGAGCCTTTCCAAGAGCTTCCTGCTGAACCAAATCAAATGCTTTGCTGAAATCCACGAACACTGCCCCGGCATTCTCGCCCCTGATCCAATGATGTTACAACTAAGTTATGGAAGTCTAACAGGGCAGTGTTCATGGATCTACTAGTCTAAATCCATGTTGGTTATCAAATAATATTACATTATCTTCTAAGTATTGACTTAGTTGAGAATGTACTCTACATTCCATTATTTTGAAAGCACAGAAGTATGGATAATGGGTCTGTAGTTTGATGGTACAGTACGATCCCCATCTTTGAACACACTGGTATTACTTTTCCCTTTCCATACTTCTGGGACAGTAGAACTACTAAGGCTCCATTTAATAAATAGTTATTATGGTGCAAGAACATCCGCACCAATTTTTAGAAATCTTGCCTCAATTTCATTCAGACCACCAGCTTTATTAATATTTAGTTTTGCAATTCTAATTGTACTCTCCTCAAAGTTAACAATCTAAGGTTAAATTTAGCTTCAGGTTCAACTATTTGTTTTGTTTTAATTCCTCAATTATTTTATTTACTGACAAAACAATTGTACATACTATTGGAGGGGAATATTTAAGTCCCCTAATTCAACGAAATAAGAATTAAATTTTTAGCCACTTCCATTGGTTCATCAATCAACGCTTTCTCCTTGCAGCAAACTTATCTCTTTTTAGTTCTGGTAGAATGATTAATTTAGAAATATGTCTCCAAAACATTTTTTGGTCTTTTGCCTTATTTAATTTGTCAAGATGATACTTTTTCTTTGAGTTTCTAACATCTTTACAACATTTATTTCTCCATTGCTTAAAACGTTCCCAATCATCCAATGATTTTGCTTTCCTAGTTTTTTCCATCTTCTATCTCTAATCCTAAATTTTTTCTTTATCTTATCTGTTATCCATGAATCTTCTTGCTCCTTTACATTTCTGCACTTTTGGAGCATGGAGTTGAATCATGGATAATAAGCAATCATTAAATTCCTGAATTGACAATTCAATGTCTGGAATCATAAACAATCTGTCCCAATTAAATTCTGTAAGAGTTTTTCTAAAACTAACTTTTTAAAATTCCTGAAATCTCTGGCCCAGTAAACATTCTTTATTGTACTAATACATAGACATAGACAGTGTCAGCAGATAAGGGCCTATGGCCCACCCAGTCTGCCCATTTGAGCTTGTAAGTTCAGTTTATGTTTTCCAAGCAGTCTGTTGCCCCTTACCCCTGACCTCCAGAATTCCTTTATGTCTATCCCATGCATTCTTAAATCCTGTGATTGTTTCAGCCCCACCACTTCCTCTGGCAGGGTGTTCCACTTGTCCACCACCCATTCTGTGAAGAAATTGTTCCTCACATTTCCTCTGAATCGTCCTCTCTCTCCAATTTCATCCCATGCCTCTAGTTCTGGAACATCTTTTCCGCTTAAAACAGTGTATTCCTGCACCCTGTTCCTCCCTGTAAGATACTTGTATGTCTCTATCATATCCCCTTTCTCCCTCCTTTCCTCCAGGGAGTACATGTTCAGTTCCTTCAACCTGTCCTCATAGGACTTGTGATGCAATCCATGCACCATCTTTGTTGCCCTCCTCTGAACCTTCTCTATCTTGTCTATGTCCTACGTAGGTGGTCTCCAGAACTGTACAGTGTACTCCAGGTGGGGCCTCACTAGTGTCTTGTATAGTGGAATTATGACCTCCCTTTTCCTGCTGGTGATGCCCCTGCCTATGCATCCCAGCATCCTATTTGCTTTGCCTGCTGCCTTGTCACACTGTTTCCTGCCTTGAGGTCATCAGAGATGATAACCCACAGATCCCTTTCCTGCTTGGTGCATGCTATATCCTCACCCTCCAACTGATATATTGTGCCAGGTTGTTGTGCTCCATATGCATTATCTTGCACTTCCTTGCATTGAATTTCAACTGCCAAACCCCTGACCATTCTTCAAGTTTCTGCAGGTCCCTTCTCATTCTGTCTACACCCCTGGTGTGTCTACTCTGTTACAGAGCTTTGTGTCATCAGCGAACAGTGAAATTCTGCCTTCTAGGTCCCAGAATGTCACTGATGAAGATATTGAATAGGACCGTCCCAGCACTGATCCCTGTGGTACCCCACTGGTCACTCTTCCCTCTGTGGAGTGACAGCTTTACCACCACCCTCTGTGTCCTGCCACCCAGCCAGTTACCACCCACCACACTACTGTACAACCCACACCCATATTCCCCAGTTTGTGCAATAGTCTTCTATGTGGCACAGTGTCAAAGGCCTTGCTGAAGTCCAGATAGGCCATGTCCACTGCCCTCCCTGATCCACCTCCCTTGTCACCCAGTCAAAAAATTCAATGAGGTTGGTCTAACATGACCTGCCCCTGGTGAAGCCATGCTGCCTATTTCTCCCTTGAACCGGGAGGTACAGGGTACTCACACAGGTCCTCCATGGGTGATCTCTGCTCTAGAAGGCATCCTGGCATCTTCAGTCTTCTCACGACTGAGGTTCTGTTTAGCACTCTCACCGCTGCTTGGTGACATCTGGTCTTCTGTCCACATCTTTCCCAGATGTGGGAGGGAGGGCTAGCACCTGGAGGACAATCTGGCAGCCTCCAGGCTAGCAGTTTAACAGAACTTAACTAGGTTACTTTAACTTAAATGCAACAACAACAACCCCTCCTTGTTGGAGTGGCTTAGCTGGACTGCCCAGGCCCAGAAGCATGGCAGGGGCCTGAACCCCTACCCCTGTTGGGGGCTCCACCCTCGAATCTGCAGGCTGGAATCTCCTCTCAATCTGGCAAAATGCTGGCTTACACTGTCTCTAATAGGGCTTTTCCAAGGCTCCTGATTGGTGGTGGCTTTTGGCTGCAGGACCTCCGATTGGCTGTAGGATCTGTTAATCACAGAAATGAATAACCTATGAACTTTACCAGTGTTGGGTAAGTTACTTTTTCTATTACTTTCTATTACGTTTGGAAACGTGTTCCAGGAAGCTCTGTGCAGTCACTAGCAAGCACGGATAAGTACTAGAAAAAGTAATAAACCTTACAATTATAGTTAATTATCTCTTTTTATACAAAAACAATACAAAAATAATAAATAACTATAACAGATTACATTTTGAAAGTAATAGGTTAGTTACTAGTTACTTTCAAATAAATGTAATCAGTTACAGTTGTATATTTCTTTTGTATAAAAAGACATAAGTAATTGTAACTGTAAGGTGTATTACTTTTTCCAGTACTTCTCCATCCTTGCTAATGACTGCACAGAGCTTTCTGGAACATGTTTCCAAAAGTAATAGGAAGTAATAGAGAAATTAACTTACCCAACACAACCTTACTCAACGCACTGTTGGTCTGGTATTTTGGCGCCTAGAATTAGGTCCCTGTAAGTCCCCATGAGCACTTGGCATTTACCCATGAGCTTTTGTGAAAGTCCAACAAATCCTGGCTTTGTTTTCCTGGCTTTCCGATTGGCTGTGTCTACTTGCAATGGCTGCTTAACCCACTGTCCCTTTAGCAGATTAGATACAGTCCTAATAAAAAGTTCGTGCAGCCAGAGATAGAAAGATATTTGCCCTAATGCCCTACAGTCCTGTAGCCCTAGATGAGTGCTTGCTGTCACTGCACAGCTGAAGGAGTTTGCTCAGTCCGTTTCCCTGTCGCTGCTGCCAGTATTTAGAGAGCCCTTAATTTTGCAGCAGCAGATAGGCTGGCATTTTCCTGAGTCCCAAAAATCATCTGGTACAGCCAGGAGCAAAGCATTTATTTATTTAAACTTACTTTCCCTTTTTTGCACAGTAAATCCCCACTTACAGCAGTTACAATATAAAAAATTATTCTTTTCTCTTTTTTGGCCACAGCCGAGATACATGCTGCCTCGAGGGCAGATAGGCCCTCATGAATATTCATTGGGGATTGGGGATCAGCTCATGAATATGCTAATGAGCCTCAACCTTACACACTCGCACAACTCCCTTAATTCCTCGGGAGCAGCCTCTCAGCGGCCTGTCGTCCGTCACAGGGTCCCACTCAGGTGATGGGGTTCCGGGACCCACTGAACACACCCCAAATGACCGCAAACAGCGATCACAGATCAAAGGTGCCGCTCTCACCTATGTGATTCCCACTGCACTGAGGGCAGACAACACAGCAGGAGATCATGATGGACATCTTCGAGCCCCGCAGGACTGGATTATTATTTGGGGCACCAGAGGGACAGAACAAGACCTGGGGGCTGCAAAAAAATTACAAGCTGGTCCTGGACACACTCAGGAGAGCAGGAGGAGACAGAGCTACTGTACAGGGTAGCAGGTAAGCCCGGCAGACATTTCTGAACCCCGGGGTTACATGTTTTGCTTGAGCTGTATTGCTCTTGTATGTTTGTGCACTAACACTTTATCAGCTCTGAACTGCTTTTGTATCTCGGATTTGTAGTCTTTAATGAACCTGGCATAATAGGCACAAATTCCAAGAAACTCTGCAGTTCTCTCAACTGAGTGGTTTTGGCATGGTTGTGATGGCCTGAACATAATCAAGATTGGTAAGGATGCCATCTTGGGACCCAATGTGCCCACATACATGACAGAGGTCCTACCGAACTGGCACTCAACAGACAGCTTAAAGTATAGGAGGTTCCCAGTAGTCCCCAGTGTACCCAGTAGGTGCCCAGATGCCCCAGTAATGTAGGTGAAAGGGTGGGGGCCCAATTCAGTGCAGGAGCCCTCAAAACAAACTTCATGCCTGCCATTTTAAAACATTTTTCTTTCGTCTTCTGCAGCCTGTCCAGCAGTAGCATGAGTGTGTGCCATCCCCGAGCCCTGCTCACGCTGGGCAGCTGCATGTCTCCCTGGGCACTAGGGACTCAGCATCCTGAACACCAGGGAGGGATCTCAGGTGGCCAGTAATGGATGTTTTAATTGAACTGTGGCCAGCAACAGCAGTGGTCAGGAGAACGCCTCAGGCACCCCAACAAAGAAAAGAAAAAGAGCCACATTTTTGCAACCAGAGAAGGAGAGAGAGAGGATGCAGGGATGCAAAAGTAAGGGTAAATTGTACCTGCAGTCCTCCTCTCATCCCTCAGTAGTATCGGCAGCAGTTCAATGTTGTGGCAGGTCCATGTCGACAGTTCCCAGAAGAACAGCAGTTGACTACAGTGAGGGCTCAGTTCAGCCCCGCTTGTTATGTAACTTTAAAAGTAATAGTAAGTTTCCAACCTCGCTGACAGGCACCCAGCAAGCGGGGCTGCATCCTCAGGGCAGTCAGTATCTGGCCAGGAAGAGTGTCGGTGCAACAAAGTCCCATAGTCATCTCCTCCACCGCCTGCCTCCAGTGCCAACAGAAACAAGGACATCCCACCTCCTCCCTCCATTTCATCTCCTCCGGGCCAGGCGGTGAGTCAGCGCAGCACCAGTGGGCAGGTGCTGACTGCCAGAAAAATAAATAAATAAAGTTTCCATGCTGGAGGATGTATGGAGGGCAGGGAGTGGGCAGAGCAAAGGCCCCATAGCAAAGGACCGATCGGGCAGGCACATGTAAATTTATTAATTTATTTAAAAGAGCACCCAGTAAAGGAGCATGAGCAGTGGT
Organism: Neoceratodus forsteri; assembly: GCA_016271365.2. Taxonomy (NCBI): domain Eukaryota; kingdom Metazoa; phylum Chordata; order Ceratodontiformes; family Ceratodontidae; genus Neoceratodus; species Neoceratodus forsteri. The sequence continues at coordinate 1,471,999,093 of CM057455.1, forward strand.
GGGCCATATGTAAATTAAGCTCCCAGGAGGTGGAGCTTGGATGGAACTGGCCCTAAATGCATTAATAATTAATTTTAAAAAGGGGTTCTAACTTAGTGCAGGGACAGGGCAAAGCCCCAGTGTATTGGCCAGTGGGCAAATGAATAAGGGCTAGAAAGCCCAAAGCTTGAATCTTTATTTGAAATAATAAATAAAAGGGCCAGTCAGGGCAAGCAGGGCCCCCAATTAAAGTGGTAGCCCAACTAGCCAGGTGGGCTAGTGAAGTAAAGGCCAGGTAGCCCAAACGTTTCCCTGCTCATTTTCTCCAGTGTATCCAGCTCCAGGTGGGCCAGTTGGGGAAATCAATCCCCAGATTAAAGGGAAAGTGCCCCAGAGTGGAGAAAGGTGGCCAGTAGCCAAGAGGCCACCAGTAGCCAAGCTAGGTTAGTATTTACAGAGTGCAAACTTCTGCTATTTTAAAAGTGCACTCAGGTGTTAGCCTCAGCCAGCAGCAAGAGAAGGGAGGGTACATGATTAGCCACCCCAGCAGCATAGTAACCTCAGCCCAAGCCAAGGGCTAGTAATCTGTATAACTGCCTGCTAGCCCCTAGGTCAGGAGGGACAGTTAGCAGGGACCCTTAACATGCCAGCTAGCCAGATTACCTCAGCCTGTAGGGTGGTCCTCCTGTTAGGCTTCTTCGAACTCAAATGCCTGTGGAGGGGGTTACCCTCAGGTTCCCGTAGCTAGTTATTTAGCAGTTGACAGATTTTCCCTTGCATCACCATCTTAGAGTTCCAGTTATAGAAAATGTTTCTGGAACATTGTGAATTTTGAAAAGGCAAAACATTTTATTGACATTCAGCTTGTATTTATAGGGACAGCCTGCATGTAACATTGTAACTAGGGCTGTGCTGTATACCTTTTTCAATATTCGCCAAATATTCGTATTTGCTTCCAAAATACTCGGTATTAGGTATTTGGGTAGCTGGGATGGGTATTTAAAAATATAAAGAGCATTTTCCTGGCCAGCATTAAATAAATACTTTAGCCCTGTGTCTAGTGGTCCCCCGATGATCACCAGTCTGGATAAAGAACCCTCTCACCTAGACTCTCGGCAATATCCCCAGTCCCCATCCCCAATGATAAAAATAAAAATAATTCCCTAATTTCCTTGGTGTCTAGTGGACCCCACCCTGTCAGAAGTGTCTCTCACTATGACCTGCGTGCTACGCACAGCCTCCACTCACCTCCATGGCTAGTTGCTCAACTGAGTTTTCAATGAAAGAGCACATGCTGGTACAAGCACGCACTCATTCACTGAAAAACTCAGTCGGGCTGCTGACCGTGGTGGTGAGTGAGGGTTTCTGCCAGTGGCCCGCTTGGGGTCATGGGTGGGGAGAGGGTGGGGGCACTACCTGACAGGGTGGGGTGGGGGTCCACTAGACACCAGAAAAATTAGGGAATTATTTTTATGCATTTGGGGACTTGGGATATTGCTGAGAGTCTAGGCGAGGGGGGGATTCTTTATTTTGGACCTGAGATCGGCCGAGGGTGGGACCACTAGACACCAGGGTGAAAATAATTATTTATTGCTGGCCAGGAGGGTGCGAGAGATCCTTTTGTCCTTGTGCATGGCCGAATACCGAATACCAGCTGAATAGTGGACTATTTAGTATTCGGTTTGAATATTCAAATAGTCCCTTATTTGTGGTATTCAGAAATGAATGTTCGGTATTCGCACATCCCTAATTGTAACTGCCTTTCTGCTCAAGTTTGCCTTGGTTATTTCAAGAGACTGTTGATTAACCCTGAATTTCCCTGCTTGTACTAAAGTGTTCTTTCTGTTCAAATGCGCCTTGTTCTACTCCGACAACTGTTGGATGAACCACAACTTGTTTTTCTTGTCAACAGCTGCCCTACCTGTAGGGTTGTCCCTCTCCTCTCTATTATTGGCACTCTACTTAGAACCCTTAGCAGTTCATATTAGGCCTGCCAAGACTGAGGGAGTACCTTAGGGGCAGACCATGCAAAATTATTATTTTGTGGATGATGTCCATTTAACCCTAACTTCACCAGAGATATCGGTTCCAGGGGTTTGGGAGCAACTTAACATGTTCAGTGAACTCTGGGTATAAACGAACAGCTCAAAACTGAGGTACTTAATTTCTCATTTAACCCCTCTCAACAACTGAAAAGTGAATTTCTGTTTCACTAGAATAGAGTAGAAATGCGATATTTGGGCATTAAAATCCCTTCTAAACTAATACATCTGGAGTTGTTAAACCTGGAACCGATCACTCAACAGATTACCAGAGACCTCTGTAAGTGGACCCAGTTGTTTCTGGGAAAGGTTAATCGAGCGGAGGTCATCCATCAAAACATTTTATCTCGTCTGCTTTTTTTGCTCCAAACCTTACCTATAACTCCCTCTGAATCTTACTTTAGATCGTGGGACAAACTCATATCTAGATTTATTTGGGGGTAGAACACCCAAGTAAAATTTAGTCTCTTACAATTACCTAGGATGCAGGTGGCCTCAGTTTGCGAGCTGGAAGGATTATGCTTTAGCTGCACAGATACGTATAGCACTTATGCATATGTCAAATCAGTACAATGCACACTGAAAAGACATTGAAGTTATACTCATGGTTAGACCTTTTCACCTCTTATATCCTGGGGAAGCCTCCAGGATGTTTTCTACTGAAGCTTTTCCTAACGCCAGGAGCATCTTTTAAAAGTTGGTTGCATCTAATGAGGCACATCTCTCCTCATCGGAGACACACTTACTCAACAGCTATAGCGATGATGTCACTTTGTGTTCACCCTCCTTGATATGCTTACTAAACACTGGGAACAATATTCCTTACGTTATGTGTTCCAGTTGATAGGACCCTTGGCATCCATTCCTTTACCTATCTGCAATCTACCTATAAACTTCCATTCAAATTTCTCCCAGCTTATACTGAACTTAAGAACAAACTGGCACCTTTAGAGGAGGCACTAATGGGAATAGCTGAGGGACCATCTGATTTGGTGACTTTGATTACCCGCACTTGGGAGGTGAAGTAGTAGAACATATTATTAGTAATCTATATAAGGCAGTCAGACATTATAAGAAAGACAACCTGGACTTGGTAAGGCAAAGGTGGGAGAGAGAGAACTAGCTATTTCAATAGAAGGAGATACTTGTCAAAAAGCAGCCCTGCCTTATTCTAAAATCACCCCACAACCTACTGGAGGGAGTTTGCCTGGAAGTCCAGAAACTGCACAGCCAACCTTCTTGGCTTCTTCCTTGGTCATCCCCTCATTGCCCAGTTTGTTGTTTTCACCAGTTCCAAGTGCCATTTAGGTCCCATGCAAGTGCAATGATCAGTTTGTCATTTCCCTTTCACCTGTATCTTGTTTTCCTGGGATCCTGCTTCAGTCCAGTGGTCTTCAGCCAGTTTCATCTGCATCTGGTTTTCCTGGGATCCTGTTTCAGCCCAGAGATCTTCAGCCAGTATCATCTGCATCTTGTGTTCCTGGGATCCTGCTTCAGCCCAGAGGTCTTCAGCCACTTTCACCTGCATCTCGTTTTCCTGGGATCCTGCTTCAGCCCAGAGGTCTTCAGCCACTTTCATCTGCATCTTTTTCGTTGGTCCTTCATCAGCCAGGAGGCTCTACAGTTGCTTGGGCTCTTGTTCTTCAGCTTTTCTGCATCTCAGTTTACCTGAGTCCCACTTCAGCCAGGAGGCTTACCATTGTTTGGGTCTCTTGTGCATTTTGGTTCTTTTCCCTTCTTTCTCCCAGTTCAGCTAAGCCGGCTAATGAAGTGGACTGGTGACCACCGCTCTCAATCCTTGGCAAACACTACACTCTAACTTTTGGTCTACTACTAGTCATGCTGTTACAGTGTAATAGAATGATAGAGTGATAGAGTTATTAAATTATAGAAGCATAGAGAATAGAGTTGTAGACTATAAGGTTATCGAAATGTAGAGAACAGAGTTGTAGAGTATAATGTTGTCATAGAGTATAGAGAATAGAGTTATAGAGTATACAGCTGTGTAATTGCTAATCCTCTTTAGTGCTTTGCACCCAGTAAACCTTTTCCGTTCTCCAAGTTTGTCTCCTGCCTCTCCTTATTCAAGCACCGCTACAACATCAGTGAAATAAGAATCAGTGTTTTACATGTTGAGTACTTTGAACAGCCGGGCTTCATGCTGTTCCAGGGTTCTCCTGAAAACGATAATGTCATCCAAGTACACAAGGCATTCCAACATGGTCATGTCACCCACTGCTCTCTCCATCAGCTGCTGGAATGTGGCTGGCACATCTAAGATCCCTTGCAGCATTCAGAAGTACTCATAAGACCCCAGGTGCAGATGGAACACAGTCTTTTCTTGATCTTGCTTGGCCATGGGATTTGATAGTAGCCAGATCTCAGGTCCATCACACTGAACCATTGACTTGTGTTCAGGCGATCTAGGCATCTTGAACTCATGACACAGTGTATTGGTCAGGTACAGTTCTTTTGTTTAGAGTCTGCACTTCACACATTCTGACAGCCACACTCTTCTTCTGGACAAGTACAACTGGTGACACATAGGGGCTCCTAGATTTCTGAATGATGCCTGTGGCCAACATCTTCTGCAAGTGCTTCAAGACATCATCTATGTTGGTGGGGGCCAGTCATCTCAAGCTCTCCCAAAAAGGTCTCATCAGTGACCCAGATGCAGTGCTATACACCACTGGCACACCCAATAACCCATTCCTTGAGAGAGAAAACTTTGGTCCGCTGTCCGAAAGTCTTTCAAATTCTGTTCTGTGCTCTGTGGGCAAAGAGGGGTCTCCAAACTCAAACAATGAAGGACCTAATTGTCCTGTAGATGAATTATCTCCCTTTTGTGGCTGCACAGCTAGATCAGCACAATATACCCCGGCAAGAGTTTGTCCACATCGGATTATCACTGTGCGGTCTATTACATTTGTCACAAAAACTGGTACTTGTCTGACATATGCATGAGCTTTAGCTGGCAGTATGCTAGGTTTGACTATGAGTCCCTCTGGCAAATTGGCTTCCTCAGGCTATCCAATATTAACAACTGACTGTGGCAGGATTCCTTGAGGCACGCTACACCCTTGATGGCACACTCTGCTTTGAGGGTACACCAGCTCAGCTCAGTCTTGGTGCTTAACAGTTCCCACAGACTCATCCTCAGGTAGGACAGTGGCTTTGCAAGTATAGTCTTGTCTGAGAAGTCCACGGAGGAGCACTGATGTTTTTCCTTGTCAGGCTTCAAACTCTTTGCACAACTGACCCAGGAGGAACATATGGACATTGGTTCCTACAGTGATCAGAATCTCAGTGAGCACAACAAGGTCACATGTCTCCACAGTAGTAGGGTTCCACCAATGTTCACTAGGAAGAAAATCCAGAGACAAATCAAGCCCAGATGTGGGTATGAAGCGTCACTGAGACCGCCACATTCAAGTTTCCTAAAGGCTCCAACTTTTGTGAGATAGATATTTATCATAATAGTCTTTGAACACTATAGTGACTTGGGAGCCACTTTCCAGGAGCAGTCGGTGGTCAATCCATCCACTTGAGTCTCTACATCTGCAGTATGACACACAATCTCATCCCATTTCCTTGACGTTTTGGCTTGGGATCTGATGAGCTTGTTTTAACACAAACTGTAGCTTTAGCAATGGTTGCTGGTAACTGACTTGTCCCCAGGGCACCACTGCATTCCTCTACGTGAGGCCCACTGAAGTTCAGAGACTAGACAAAGTTCTTAACTAATTTCTCACTGAATAGTCAACACTGACCTTCTGAAAGTTGCTTTCTGAGTGACACTGAATTTTGACATGTCCAACCCTGCCACAACTATAGCGATAAACACTGCCTTTATTCATTTGCTGTTGAGAGGTTCTAGAGGGATAGTGCCATGGATGCCCTCTCTCCCTCCCACCCAGGCAGGGGTCCTAGGCAATTGTGGTACTTAGTGGTTGATTGATTCTTTCATCCTTTTCTTTAGATCAGTCAGTTGGATATAGACTTCCTACGGTGAGATAGCATTTGATGTTTATACCCCATTGCTCAAAGCAATTGACATCACACTGCTTGAAACAGGCATACTGGAGAGTAAGGGTTCAGGCCTCCAGGAAGTGGGGGGGCTGACCTTACGTGGCTGGACTATCTCGTTTCTTGAATCAGTCTCTGTAGTTCTGTTACATCACAGGAGCCCCCATTGTCCCACACCAAGTACTTGGTGGCAGTTGGCGGGGTTCCACTGCTCATCTTTTTCCTCTGTTTTCTTACTCCCACAGCAGGACTCTGTGGGAGGTGGTCAGTTAATCTCTGTTAATTATAATTTTAATTGCAGTAACTCTGAAAATCTGGTGGCCTTGAACATTTTTTCTAATCGCACCTTCTTTAGGTCCTTGGATTCTATCCCACCTTTATAGTACACTTTTGTAGGGCCTTCCAAAGTCAATGTAGATAGGTGGTGAGGACCCTCCCAGCATTGTTTGGTGGTCTTAAATTTCAGTGAAAAGTCATCACAAGATTCCATACTTTCAAACACACTTTGTAGGATGACAAGGTATTTATCTGCATTGGCCTCCGAGTCCATGAAAGGGACAGCATAATCAGCCCAGGTTTCATAATCATCTTCTTCAGTGGAGGTGGAAATGATGCCAGAAAAATTCTTAAGCATCGGTACTAGTCAGAACCAGCAGGGCGAGCTAGTCCATATTCTTCAGAGGTTGAAGGGGAGGAAACAAGGTGTGCACATCCTTGAGGTCTTCCTTACTAGCCAACAATGGTTCTAGTTTGGTCTTTAAATCCCCAGCAGAAATCAGGTGGGGTGAAAGAGGTTTTGGACCAATTGGACTCCCTTTGCTTATTACCTATATCTCTTGAGACTCCTCAGGCGTAACATGGCAGGCAGGTTCATGGCCCCTAAGTCATTCTCAGTTTCCACAGTTAGGTTTCTAAACTGGGTACCTGGATCACAAATCACTCTGAAATTTCATTTGTCTGCAATCTTTCAGGGCATCTTCTAGCTCTTCCAAGATGGACCCCTTGTCCCATTCATCGGACACATTTTTAACAAAAGTTCTCCTGAGGTCCAGACCCTTGAACACACACACACCCAGCCCTTCATCTCTTGAAAAGCCTTGTTTACTTTCACAAACATTTTCAAGGGGGAGGTAAAAGTCTCTGAAAAGCCCCCATTTGTGTCAGATGTTCAACAGGAGATCCCAATAGTGCTTCCAATACATGACCTCGGTCGCAATGTCTGGGTTCACACCCTTGCCTAGTGACTGTAGAGGCCCACCTGCCTGGTGGAGGGGGTTAGCACTTTGTCCTGTGGTAGGGGGTTCATCACAGAACAAATACGAATAGCACGGTGTTTCCCCAGAGAATAAGTGCACCAGATCTGCATGCAGTAACCCCTGCCCCCAGGATGCAGTACCTACCACCTCCTACACTGGATGGGAATTTTTGGTTTCTCAGAAGAGTCCAGAAGGTGACAGATCCAGGTTCCTTTCAGTGCAGTGCAGTAACTGTTCATTGCTGTTTTTGTTTTAGCCTAGTTTTTTGTATTTTTAGTGCTGCTGTTATTCCTTTGCTATCTTTACTTGGAATTGTTTTAGGGCTGTTGAAAATTTGAAACCTTGATTGGTGTGCTTTTAGTGATGCTGTTTTCCTTTGCTGTCTTTACTTGAAATTGTCAGGGGGCTGTTGACAATTTGAAACCTAGTTTGGTGTGCTGTTAGTGATGCTGTTTTCCTTTGTTGTCTTCGCTGGTAATTGTTTTTGGGCTGATGAAAATTTGAAACCTAGTTTGGTGTGCTGTTAGTGGTGCTGTTATCCCTTTGCTGTCTTTACTTGGAATTGCTTTGGGGCTATTGAAAATCTGAAACCTGGTTTGGTGTGCTTTTAGTGGTGCTGTTTTCCTTTGCTGTCTTTACTTGCTGCAAATTTAATCCACCCTCCCTGCTCCACCCCACACTCTTAATTAAATGCTCTGTTAAATCTGATTGGCAGGAGCCAAGCACAGGGAATAGTTGGGGTTGTGGAGTAGGAGGGGTATAAGGGTGAGGAAGCCTGCCCTCGGCACAAGTGTTTTGAATCATTTTTTTGTTTGTTGTTTCCTTCTTAAAAAAAAAAAAAGCATCTGAGGATCAGTGGCAGGATTTTCAGGACAGTAAATTAATAAAGAGGGAACTAAAAGGAAAGCTTCAGTAACAGACAACTGATGGAATAGCAGTATAAGTGCAGTATAATGTGGGAGTGGTGCAATGCAGTGGATGCAGGGCAGCCATATTCAGGCAGACCTTCTGGATGCTGAGGTGCTGCCCATCTGCATGCATCTCTGGACCATGGGACAAGGTAGCCAGACTCAGAGCAGAAGTAAACTGGGTCAGGAGTACCCATTCCAACACTGCTGCCTCAAGAATGCCAAGAACGAGAAGCACTTGGATGACAGTGGGCTCAGGGAGGATTAGGCAGTCAGGCAGAGTCACATCCCAAATTATATTCCGCTCCAAAACTCATATGCCACACTGGCAAATAGGGACAACCAGACAGAGGCACCCAGAGAACTGGAAGGAAGAATGTGGAGGTCAACCAAGGAGGTGACCTCAATGGGGGAGCAGTGGACCCCAGAGGAGGAAGAAGCAACCTCAGTGGGGACTCCTATCATATAGGCACTGAGCAAGAACATGCAAGGGGAGGACAGGGAAGGTGAGGTGCGGTGTCTACCAGGTGCCATGGTATGGAGAGATGGGAGGAAGATCCTGGGGCTCACCAGGAAGGCAAGACGGAGGGTGAGCTGGATGTCATTATCCACCTAGGTATTAATGACCTGACAAACAGGGAGCCTAAGGAAGTTCAGGAAGTGTTTAGGAAATTAAGGAGGGGTCTCAAGCAAGTAACTACATCTGTCAACTTCTGGAGGTGCTACCAGTGAGAGGCATGGGAGAGTGTGGGTGCATACACAGAACTTTAACACATGGTTGAAAACCTGGTGCTGTGAGGAAGGGTTTGGATTCATTGGTGACTGGGACCCACCTGGAGGATTGATTGATTGACTGATTGATAAACTTTATTTTTATACAGGAAACAAATAGATTAGGACCGAGGCCTGTTTTCAACTAATGTCCTGTGTTCTAAAGCTACATAAAAGAAATAATAAACAACATCTATTCAAACTCTATCTTAAATACAAACATTAAACATACAAAATCAGACTACACATTTGCATATTTTCAGATCCAGCATCATACATAACATATAAATTCAGTCTGTAGGTATTCTACCAAATCAATTTTAAAATGGACAGATTATTTATCATCTTTAAATTTTTGAAGTTATTCCAATAGCTAGCTATTTTATTTTGTAACTTTGTCTCTCCAATTTTGTTATATTTTAACATTGGAATTGTTATATTAGCATTTCTTGTTTGATAAATCAATTTTTTGATTGATGTAATGTAATAAATTTTGCTAATGGATGTTTACATTTAGAAAATATAATTTTATGACAAATTGTTAACCAAATATAGTTTCTTTGAGCATCAGGATTTAACCAATGTATTTGTTTATGTGTTACACAATGATGACTTTTGTGTTTGCTCTAGTAATAAATTTTCCCAATTTGTAGTAAGCTTGATTTACCTTATTTAATAACTTTTGAGTAGTATTCATATATATATATATATATATATATATATGTGTGTGTGTGTGTGTGTGTGTGTGTGTGTGCTTCATATTCTAATACTGGCATTATCATCTACTTAACCAGCTTCTCTCTGACTTCCTTGTAAATATTCCTGCCACTCTCCTAAGAGCCCCAACCTTTGATTTACCTTTCTAACCTGGATGTTAATATGATCTCTAAATGTCAAGTTGAGTCCATTTGCACCTAAGTATCTATAACTCTTCACTTCCTTTAGTTGAGTATCATTGGATAGCTGGATCTGCAACTGTGGTCCATTCTCAACATGACATGAACAAAACATACTGCACTGGGTTTTGTTGCATTTAGAAGCAGTCCAAGTCACTCATCCTCCTCCAGTTGGATCAAGTCTCCTGCAGTTTCAGCTCTAATTCCTCTACATTTTGGCTGAAACCAGTAATACTGTGTCATTCAGTGCACAACCTAATTTCCCTGCTTTCTACTATTTTGTACCACACTATTAACATAGATGTTAAACATTAATGGTCCTAAAATCGATCCTGAGGAACCCCCAATTTATTTCCTCAAAGCACGATATCATAGTTCCATTGGTGACAATTGCTTCACGGCCAGCCAGATATGATGTAAACCACTGCAAGGTACTCTTTTGTACTCCAACCTGCCAGAGCCTTTCCAAGAGCTTCCTGTGCTGAACCAAATCAAATGCTTTGCTGAAATCCACGAACACTGCCCCGGCATTCTCGCCCCTGATCCAATGATGTTACAACTAAGTTATGGAAGTCTAACAGGGCAGTGTTCATGGATCTACTAGTCTAAATCCATGTTGTTATCAAATAATATTACATTATCTTCTAAGTATTGACTTAGTTGAGAATGTACTCTACATTCCATTATTTTTGAAAGCACAGGAAGTATGATAATGGGTCTGTAGTTTGATGGTACAGAACGATCCCCATCTTTGAACACTGGTATTACTTTTCCCCTTTTCCATACTTCTGGGACAGTAGAACTACTAAGGCTCCCATTTAATAAATAAGTTATTATGGGTGCAAGAACATCCGCACCAATTTTAGAAATCTTGCCTCAATTTCATCCAGACCACCAGCTTTATTAATATTTAGTTTTGCAATTCTAATTGTACTTCCTCAAAGTTAACAATCTAGGTTAAATTTAGCTTCAGGTTCAACTATTTGTTTTGTTTTTAATTCCTCAATTATTTTATTTACTGACAAAACAATTGTACATACTATTGAGGGGAATATTTAAGTCCCCTAATTCAACGAAATAAGAATTAAATTTTTTAGCCACTTCCATTGGTTCATCAATCAACGCTTCTCCTTGCAGCAAACTTATCTCTTTTTTAGTTCTGGTAGAATGATTAATTTCAGAAATATGTCTCCAAAACATTTTTTGGTCTTTTGCCTTATTTAATTTGTCAAGATGATACTTTTTCTTTGCGTTTCTAACATCTTTACAACATTTATTTCTCCATTGATTAAAACGTTCCCAATCATCCAATGATTTTGCTTTCCTAGCTTTTTTCCATCTTCTATCTCTAATCCTAAATTTTTTCTTTATCTTATCTGTTATCCATGAATCTTCTCTTGCTCCTTTACATTTCTGCACTTTTGGAGCATGGAGTTGAATCATGGATAATAAGCAATCATTAAATTCCTGAATTGACAATTCAATGTCTGGAATCATAAACAATCTGTCCCAATTAAATTCTGTAAGAGTTTTTCTAAAACTAACTTCTTTAAAATTCCTGAAATCTCTGGCCCAGTAAACATTCTTTATTGTACTAATACATAGACATAGACAGTGTCAGAGATAAGGGCCTATGGCCCACCCAGTCTGCCCATTTGAGCTTAAGTTCAGTTTATGTTTTCCAAGAAGTCTGTTGCCCCTTACCCCTGACCTCCAGAATTCCTTTATGTCTATCCCATGCATTCTTAAATCCTGTGATTGTTTCAGCCCCCACCACTTCCTCTGGCAGGGTGTTCCACTTGTCCACCACCCATTCTGTGAAGAAATTGTTCCTCACATTTCCTCTGAATCGTCCTCTCTCCAATTTCATCCCATGCCCTCTAGTTCTGGAACATCTTTTCCACTTAAAAACAGTGTATTCCTGCACCCTGTTCCTCCCTGTAAGATACTTGTATGTCTCTATCATATCCCCTCTCTCCCTCCTTTCCTCCAGGGAGTACATGTTCAGTTCCTTCAACCTGTCCTCATAGGACTTGTGATGCAATCCATGCACCATCTTTTGTTGCCCTCCTCTGAACCTTCTCTATCCTGTCTATGTCCTTACGTAGGTAAGGTCTCCAGAACTGTACAGTGTACTCCAGGTGGGGCCTCACTAGTGTCTTGTATAGTGGAATTATGACCTCCTTTTCCTGCTGGTGATGCCCCTGCCTATGCATCCCAGCATCCTATTTGCTTTGCCTGCTGCCTTGTCACACTGTTTCCTGCCTTGAGGTCATCGAGATGATAACCCACAGATCCCTTTCCTGCTTGGTGCATGCTATATCCTCACCCTCCAACTGATATATTGTGCCAGGGTTGTTGTGCTCCATATGCATTATCTTGCACTTGCATTGAATTTCAACTGCCAAACCCCTGACCATTCTTCAAGTTTCTGCAGGTCCCTTCTCATTCTGTCTACACCCCTGGTGTGTCTACTCTGTTACAGAGCTTTGTGTCATCAGCTAACAGTGAAATTCTGCCTCTAGGTCCCAAGCGAATGTCACTGATGAAGATATTGAATAGGACCGTCCCAGCACTGATCCCTGTGGTACCCCACTGGTCACTCTTCCCTCTGTGGAGGACAGCCATTTACCACCACCCTCTGTGTCCTGCCACCCAGCCAGTTACCGACCCACCACACTACTGTCCAACCCACACCCATATTCCCCAGTTTGTGCAATAGTCTTCTATGTGGCACAGTGTCAAAGGCCTTGCTGGAGTCCAGATAGGCCATGTCCACTGCCATCCCTGATCCACCTCCCTTGTCACCCAGTCAAAAAATTCAATGAGGTTGGTCTAACATGACCTGCCCCTGGTGAAGCCATGCTGCCTATTTCTCCTTGCGGGAGGTACAGGGTACTCACTGGAGTCCTCCGTGGTGATCTCTGCTCTAGAAGGCATCCTGGCATCTTCAGTCTTCTCACGACTGAGGTTCTGTTAGCACTCTCACCGCTGCTTGGTGACATCTGGTCTTCTGTCCACATCTTTCCCAGATGTGGGAGGGAGGCTAGCACCTGGAGGACAATCTGGCAGCCTCCAGGCTAGCAGTTTAACAGAACTTAACTAGGTTACTTTAACTTAAATGCAACAACAACAACCCTCCTTGTTGGAGTGGCTTAGCTGGACTGCCCAGGCCCAGAAGCATGGCAGGGCCTGAACCCCACCCCTGTTGGGGCTCCACCTCGAATCTGCAGGCTGGAATCTCCTCTCAATCTGGCAAAATGCTGGCTTACACTGTCTCTAATAGGGCTTTTCCAAGGCTCCCTGATTGGTGGTGGCTTTTGGCTGCAGGACCTCCGATTGGCTGTAGGATCTGTTAATCACAGAAATGAATAACCTATGAACTTTACCAGTGTTGGGTAAGTTACTTTTTCTATTACTTTCTATTACGTTTGGAAACGTGTTCCAGGAAGCTCTGTGCAGTCACTAGCAAGCACGGATAAGTACTAGAAAAAGTAATAAACCTTACAATTATAGTTAATTATCTCTTTTATACAAAACAATACAAAATAATAAATAATTATAACAGATTACATTTTGAAAGTAATAGGTTAGTTACTAGTTACTTTCAAATAAATGTAATCAGTTACAGTTGTATATTTCTTTTGTATAAAAGACATAAGTAATTGTAACTGTAAGGTGTATTACTTTTCCAGTACTTCCATCCTTGCTAATGACTGCACAGAGCTTTCTGGAACATGTTTCAAAAGTAATAGGAAGTAATAGAAGTAACTCTACCTAACACAACCTTACCAACGCACTGTTGGTCTGGTATTTTGGGCTTCAGAATTAGGTCCCTGTAAGTCCCTATGAGCACTTGGCATTTACCCATGAGCTTTTGTGAACTCCAACAAATCCTGGCTTTGTTTTCCTGGCTTTCCGATTGGCTGTGTCTACTTGCAATGGCTGCTTAACCCACTGTCCCTTTAGCAGATTAGATACAGTCCTAAATAAAAGTTCTGTGCAGCCAGAGATAGAAAGATATTTGCCCCTAATGCCCCACAGTCCTGTAGCCCTAGATGAGTGCTTGCTGTCACTGCACAGCTGAAGGAGTTTGCTCAGTCCGTTTCCCTGTCGCTGCTGCCAGTATTTAGAGAGCCCTTAATTTTGCAGCAGCAGATAGGGCTGGCATTTTCCTGAGTCCCAAAATCATCTGGTACAGCCAGGAGCAAAGCATTTATTTATTTAAACTTACTTTCCTTTTTGCACAGTAAATCCCCACTTACAGCAGTTACAATATAAAAAATTATTCTTTTCTTTTTGGCCACAGCCGAGATACATGCTGCCTCGAGGGCAGATAGGACCTCATGAATATTCATTGGGGATTGGGGATCAGCTCATGAATATGCTAATGAGCCCAACCTTACACACTCAACAACTCCTTAATTCCTCGGGAGCAGCCTCTCAGCGCCTGTCCGCGTGGTCACAGGGTCCCACTCAGGTGATGGGGTTCCGGGACCCACTGAACACACCCCAAATGACCGCAAACAGCGCTCACAGATCAAAGGTGCCACTCTCACCTATGTGATTCCCACTGCACTGAGGGCAGACAACACAGCAGGAGATCATGATGGACATCTTCGAGCCCGCAGGACTGGATTATTATTTGGGGCACCAGAGGGACAGAACAAGACCTGGGGGCTGCAAAAATTACAAGCTGGTCCTGGACACACTTAGGAGAGCAGGAGGAGACAGAGCTACTGTACAGGGTAGCAGGTAAGCCCCGCAGACATTTCTGGAACCCCGGTGGGGGGGTTACACAAGTTTTTTTGCTTGAGCTGTATTGCTCTTGTATGTTTGTGCACTAACACTTTATCAGCTCTGAACTGCTTTTTGTATCTCGGATTTGTAGTCTTTAATGAACCTGGCATAATAGGCACAAATTCCAAGAAACTCTGCAGTTCTCTCAACTGAGTGGGTTTTGGCATGGTTGTGATGGCCTGAACATAATCAAGATTGGTAAGGATGCCATCTTGGGACCCAATGTGACCCACATACATACACAGAGGTCCCACTAACTGGCACTCAACAGACAGCTTAAAGTATAGGAGGTTCCCAGTAGTCCCCAGTGTACCCAGTAGGTGCCCAGATGCCCCAGTAATGTAGGTGAAAAGGGTGGGGCCCAATCAGTGCAGGAGCCCCTACAAAACAAACTTCATGCCTGCCATTTTAAAACATTTTTCTTCGTTTCTGCAGCCTGTCCAGCAGTAGCATGAGTGTGTGCCATCCCGAGCCTCACGCTGGGCAGCTGCATGTCTCCCTGGGCACTAGGGACTCAGCATCCTGAACACCAGGGAGGGATCTCAGGTGGCCAGTAATGGATGTTTTAATTGAATTGTGGCCAGCAACAGCAGTGGTCAGGAGAACGCTCCAGGCACCCCAACAAAGAAAAGAAAAGAGCCACATTTTTGCAACCAGAGAAGGGAGAGAGAGGATGCAGGGATGCAAAAGTAGGGTAAATTGTACCTGCAGTCCTCCTCTCATCCCTCAGTAGTATCGGCAGCAGTTCAATGTTGTGGCAGGTCCATGTCGACAGTTCCCAGAAGAACAGCAGTTGACTCACAGTGAGGGCTCAGTTCAGCCCCGCTTGTTATGTAACTTCTAAAAGTAATAGTAAAGTTTCCAACCTCGTGGTGACACCTACAAGCGGGCTGCATCCTCAGGGCAGTCAGTATTTGGCCAGGAAGAGTGTCGGGTGCAACAAAGTCCCATAGTCATCTCCTCCACCGCCTGCCTCCAGTGCCAACAGAAACAAGGACATCCCACCTCCTCCCTCCATTTCATCTCTTCCGGGCCAGGGCGGTGAGTCAGCGGCAGCACCAGTGGGCAGGTGCTGACTGCCAGAACTGCAAAATAAATAAATAAAGTTTCCATGCTGGAGGATGTATGGAGGGCAGCCGGGAGTGGGGCAGAGCAAAGGCCCCATAGCAAAGGACCGATCGGCAGGCACATGTAAATTTATTAATTTATTTAAATGAGCACCCAGTAAAGGAGCATGAGCAGGAAAATATATAAATTAAGCTCCCAGGAGGTGGAGCTTGATGGAACTGGCCCAAATGCATTAATAATTAATTTTAAAAAGGGTTCTAACTTAGTGCAGGGACAGGGAAGCCCCAGTGTATTGGCCAGTGGGCAAATGAATAAGGGCTAGAAAGCCCAAAGCTTGAATCTTTATTTGAAATAATAAATAAAAGGGCCAGTCAGGGCAAGCAGGGCCCCCAATTAAAGTGGTAGCCCAACTAGCCAGGTGGGCTAGTGAAGTAAAGGCCAGGTAGCCCAAACGTTTCCCTGCTCATTTTCTCCAGTGTATCCAGCTCCAGGTGGGCCAGTTGGGGAAATCAATCCCCAGATTAAAGGGAAAGTGCCCCAGAGTGGAGAAAGGTGGCCAGTAGCCAAGAGACCACCAGTAGCCGCGCCATAGTTAGTATTTACAGAGTGCAAACTTCTGCTATTTTAAAAGTGCACTCAGGTGTTAGCCTCAGCCAGCAGCAAGAGAAGGGAGGGTCATGATTAGCCACCCCAGCAGCATAGTAACTCTCAGCCCAAGCCAAGGGCTAGAATTTGTATAACTGCCTGCTAGCCCCTAGGTCAGGAGGGACAGTTAGCAGGGACCCTTAACATGCCAGCTAGCCAGATTACCCTCAGCCTGTAGGGTGGTCCTCCTGTTAGGCTTCTTCGAACTCAAATGCCTGTGGAGGGGGTCATACCCCAGGTTCCCTGTAGCTAGTTATTTAGCAGTTGACAGATTTTCCCTTGCATCACCATCTTAGAGTTCCAGTTATAGAAAATGTTTCTGGAACATTGTGAATTTTGAAAAGGCAAAACATTTTATTGACATTCAGCTTGTATTTATAGGACAGCCTGTAATCATTGTAACTAGGGCTGTGCGAATACCTTTTTCAATATTCGCCAAATATTCGTATTTGCTTCCAAAATACTGGTATTAGGTATTTGGGTAGCTGGGATGGAGTTATTTAAAATATAAAAGCACATCCTCCTGGCCAGCATTAAATAAATGTTTAGCTCTGGTGGTCTAGTGGTCCCCCGATGATCACCAGTCTAAAATAAGAACCCCCTCCCACCTAGACTCTCGGCAATATCCCCAGTCCCCATCCCCAAATGATAAAAATAAAAATAATTCCCTAATTTCCTGGTGTCTAGTGGACCCCCACCCTATCAGATAGTGTCCCCCACCCATGACCCCAAGTGGGCCACGGCACAGCCCTC
The DNA here is from genome assembly GCA_016271365.2 of Neoceratodus forsteri. Classification (NCBI taxonomy): domain Eukaryota; kingdom Metazoa; phylum Chordata; order Ceratodontiformes; family Ceratodontidae; genus Neoceratodus; species Neoceratodus forsteri. The sequence goes on from CM057455.1 coordinate 1,472,016,237, forward strand.
CACTCACCTCCATGGCTAGCTGCCCAACTGGAGTTTTCAATGAAAGAGCACATGCTGGTACAAGCACGCACTCATTCACTGAAAACTCCAGTCGGGCTGCTGACCGTGGTGGTGAGTGGGAGGGCTCTGCCAGTGGCCCGCTTGGGGTCATGGGTGGGGAGAGGGGTGGGGGCACTACCTGACAGGGTGGGGTGGGGGTCCACTAGACACCAGAAAAATTAGGGAATTATTTTTATGCATTTGGGGACTTGGGATATTGCTGAGAGTCTGGCGAGGGGGATTTTTATTTGGACCCGCGATCGGCCGAGGGTGGGACCACTAGACACCAGGGTGAAAATAATTATTTATTGCTGGCCAGGAGGGTGCGAGAGATTCTTTTGTCCTTGTGCATGGCCGAATACCGAATACCAGCTGAATAGTGGGCTATTTAGTATTCGGTTTGAATATTCAAATAGTCCCTTATTTGTGGTATTCGGAAATGAATGTTCGGTATTCGCACATCCCTAATTGTAACTGCCTTTCTGCTCAAGTTTGCCTTGGTTATTTCAAGAGACTGTTGGATTAACCCTGAATTTCCCTGCTTGTACTAAAGTGTTCTTTCTGTTCAAATGTGCCTTGTTCACTCCGACGACTGTTGGATGAACCACGAACTTGCTTTTCTTGTCAACAGCTGCCCTACCTGTAGGGTTGTCCCTCTCTCTCTATTATTGGCACTCTACTTAGAACCCTTAGCAGTTCATATTAGGCCTGCCAAGACTGAGGGAGTACCTTAGGGCAGACCATGCAAAATTATTATTTTGTGGATGATGTCCATTTAACCCTAACTTCACCAGAGATATCGGTTCCAGGGGTTTGGGAGCAACTTAACATGTTCAGTGAACTCTCTGGGTAAAACGAACAGCTCAAAACTGAGGTACTTAATTTCTCATTTAACCCCTCTCAACAACTGAAAAGTGAATTTCTGTTTCACTAGAATAGAGTAGAAATGCGATATTTGGGCATTAAAATCCTTCTAAACTAATACATCTGAGTTGTTAAACCTGGAACTGATCACTCAACAGATTACCAGAGACCTCTGTAAGTGGACCTAGTTGTTTCTGGGAAAGGTTAATCGAGCGGAGGTCATCCATCAAAACATTTTATCTCGCCTGCTTTTTGCTCCAAACCCTACCTATAACTCCTCTGAATCTTACTTTAGATCGTGGGACAAACTCATATCTAGATTTATTTGGGGGTAGAACACCCAAGTGAAATTTAGTCTCTTACAATTACCTAGGATGCAGGGTGGCCTCAGTTTGCCGAGCTGGAAGGATTATGCTTTAGCTGCACAGATACGTATAGCACTTATGCATATGTCAAATCAGTACAATGCACACTGAAAAGACATTGAAGTTATACTTCATGGGTTAGACCTTTTCACTCTTATATCCTGGGAAGCCTCCAGGATGTTTTCTACTGAAGCTTTTCCTAACGCCATGGAGCATCTTTTAAAAGTTGGTTGCATCTAATGAGGCACATCTCTCCTCATCGGAGACACACTTCCTAACAGCTATAGCGCATGATGTCACTTTGTGTTCACCCTCCTTGATATGCTTACTAAAACACTGGGAACAATATTCCTTACGTTATGTGTTCCAGTTGATAGGACCCTTGGCATCCATTCCTTTACCTATCTGCAATCTACCATAAACTTCCATTCAAATTTTTCCCAGCTTATACTGAACTTAAGAACAAACTGGCACCTTTAGAGGAGGCACTAATGGGAATAGCTGAGGGACCATCTGATTTGGTGACTTTGATTACCCGCACTTGGGAGGTGAAGTAGTAGAACATATTATTAGTAATCTATATAAGGCAGTCAGACATTATAAGAAAGACAACCTGGACTTGGTAAGGCAAAGGTGGGAGAGAGAACTAGCTATTTCAATAGAAGGAGATATTGTCAAAAAGCAGCCCTGCCTTATTCTAAAATCACCCCACAACCTACTGGAGGGGTTTGCCTGGAAGTCCAGAATCGTACAGCCAACCTTCTTTGGCTTCTTCCTTGGTCATCCCCTCATTGCCCAGTTTGTTGTTTTCACCAGTTCCAAGTGCCATTTAGGTCCCATGCAAGTGCAATGATCAGTTTGTCATTTCCTTTCACTGTATCTTGTTTTCCTGGGATCCTGCTTCAGTCCAGTGGTCTTCAGCCAGTTTCATCTGCATCTGGTTTTCCTGGGATCCTGTTTCAGCCCAGAGGTCTTCAGCCACTTTCATCTGCATCTTGTTTCCTGAGATCCTGCTTCAGCCCAGAGGTCTTCAGCCACTTTCATCTGCATTTTTTTCGTTGGGGTCCTTCATCAGCCAGGAGGCTCTACAGTTGCTTGGGCTCTTGTTCTTCAGCTTTTCTGCATCTCAGTTTCCTGAGTCCCACTTCAGCCAGGAGGCTTACCATTGTTTGGGTCTCTTGTGCATTTTGGTTCTTTTCCCTTCATTTCTCCCAGTTCAGCTAAGCGGCAATGAAGTGGACTGGTGACCACCGCCTCAATCTTGGCAAACACTACACTCTAACTTTTGGTCTACACTAGTCATGCTGTTACAGTGTAATAGAATGATAGAGTGATAGAGTTATTAAATTATAGAAGCATAGAGAATAGAGTTGTAGACTATAAGGTTATCGAAATGTAGAGAACAGAGTTGTAGAGTATAATGTTGTCATAGAGTATAGAGAATAGAGTTATAGAGTATACAGCTGTGTAATTGCTAATCCTCTTAGTGCTTTGCACCCAGTAAACCTTTTCCGCTCTCCAAGTTTGTCTCCTGCCTCCTTATTCAAGCACCGCTACAACATCAGTGAAATAAGAATCAGTGTTTTACATGTTGAGTACTTTGAACAGCCGGGCTTCATGCTGTTCCAGGGTTCTCCTGAAAACGATAATGTCATCCAAGTACACAAGGCATTCCAACATGGTCATGTCACCCACTGCTCTCTCCATCAGCTGGTGGAATGTGGCTGGCACATCTAAGATCCCTTGCAGCATTCAGAAGAACTCATAAGACCCCAGGTGCAGCTGAACACAATCTTTTCTTGATCTTGCTTGGCCATGGGATTTGATAGTAGCCAGATCTCAGGTCCATCACACTGAACCATAGACTTGTGTTCAGGCGATCTAGGCATCTTGAACTCATGACACAGTGTATTGGTCAGGTACAGTTCTTTGTTTAGAGTCTGTAACCACACATTCTGACAGCCACACTCTTCTTCTGGACAAGTACAACTGGTGACACATAGGGCTCCTAGATTCTGAATGATGCCTGTGGCCAACATCTTCTGCAAGTGCTTCAAGACATCATCTATGTTGGTGGGGCCAGTCATCTCAAGCTCTCCCAAAAGGTCTCATCAGTGACCCAGATGCAGTGCTATACACCACTGGCACACCCAATAACCCATTCCTTGAGAGAGAAAACTTTGGTCCGCTGTCCGAAAGTCTTTCAAATTCTGTTCTGTGCTCTGTGGGCAAAGAGGGGTCCAAACTCAAACAATGAAGGACCTAATTGTCCTGTAGATGAATTATCTCCTTTGTGGCTGCACAGCTAGGATCAGCACAATATACCCCGCAAGAGTTTGTCCACATCGGATTATCACTGTGCGGTCTATTACATTTGTCACAAAAACTGGTACTTGTCTGACATATGCATGAGCTTTAGCTGGCAGTATGCTAGGTTTGACTATGAGTCCTCTGGCAAATTGGCTTCCTCAGGCTATCCAATATTAACAACTGACTGTGGCAGGATTCCTTGAGGCACGCTACACCCTTGATGGCACACTCTGCTTTGAGGGTACACCAGCTCAGCTCAGTCTTGGTGCTTAACAGTTCCACAGACTCATCCTCAGGTAGGACAGTGGCTTTGCAAGTATAGTCTTGTCTGAGAAGTCCACGGAGGAGCACTGATGTTTTTCCTTGTCAGGCTTCAAACTCTTTGCACAACTGACCCAGGAGTGGAACATATGGACATTGGTTCCTACAGTGATCAGAATCTCAGTGAGCACAACAAGGTACATGTCTCCACAGTAGTAGGGTTCCACCAATGTTCACTAGGAAGAAAATCCAGAGACAAATCAAGCCCAGATGCGGGTATGAAGCGTCACTGAGACCGCCTCACATTCAAGTTTCCCAAAGGCTCCAACTTTTGTGAGATAGATATTTATCATAATAGTCTTTGAACACTATAGTGACTTGGGAGCCACTTTCCAGGAGCAGTCGGTGGTCAATCCATCCACTTGAGTCTCTACATCTGCAGTATGACACACAATCTCATCCCATTTCCTTGACGTTTTGGCTTTGGGATCTGATGAGCTTGTTTTAACACAAACTGTAGCTTTAGCAATGGTTGCTGGTAACTGACTTGTCCCCAGGGCACCAGTGCATTCCTCTACGTGAGACCCACTGAAGTTCAGAGACCAGACAAAGTTCTTAACTAATTTCTCACTGAATAGTCAACACTGACCTTCTGAAAGTTGCTTTCTGAGTGACACTGAATTTTGACATGTCCAACCCTGCCACAACTATAGCGATAAACACTGCCTTTATTCATTTGCTGTTGAGAGGTTCTAGAGGGATTGTGCCATGGATGCCCTCTCTCCCTCCCACCCAGGCAGGGGTCCTAGGCAATTGTGGTACTTAGTGGTTGATTGATTCTTTCATCCTTTTCTTTAGATCAGTCAGTTGGATATAGACTTCCTACAGTGAGATAGCATTTGATGTTTATACCCCATTGCTCAAGCAATTGACATCACACTGCTTGAAACAGGCATACTGGAGAGTAAGGGTTCAGGCCTCCAGGAAGTGGGGGCTGACCTTACGTGGCTGGACTATCTCGTTCTTGAATCAGTCTCTGTAGTTCTGTTACATCACAGGAGCCCCATTGTCCCACACTTGGGCACTGGTGGCGGAAGCCATGGGGTCCCACTGCTCATCTTTTTCCTCTGTTTCTTACCTCCCACAGCAGGACTCTGTGGAGGTGGTCAGTTAATCTCTGTTAATTATAATTTTAATTGCAGTAACTCTGAAAATCTGGTGGCCTTGAGCATTTTTTCAATCGCACTTTCTTTAGGTCCTTGGATTCTATCCCACCTTTATAGTACACTTTTGTAGGGCCTTCCAAAGTCAATGTAGATAGGTGGTGAGGACTCCTCCCAGCATTGTTTGGTGGTCTTAATTTCAGTAAAAGTCATCACAAGATTCCATACTTTCAAACACACTTTGTAGGATGACAAGGTATTTATCTGCATTGGCCTCCGAGTCCATGAAAGGGACAGCATAATCAGCCCAGGTTTCATAATCATCTTCTTCAGTGGAGGTGGAAATGATGCCAGAAAAAATTCTTAAGCATCGGTACTAGTCCAGAACCAGCAGGACGAGCTAGTCCATATTCTTCAGAGGTTGAAGGGGAGGAAACAAGGTGTGCACATCCTTGAGGTCTTCCTTACTAGCCAACAATGGTTCTAGTTTGGTCTTTAAATCCCCAGCAGAAATCAGGTGGGGTGAAAGGTTTCAGGCCAATTGGACTCCCTTTGCTATTACCTATATCTCTTGAGACTCCTCAGGCGTCACATGGCAGGCAGGTTCATGGCCCCTAAGTCATTCTCAGTTTCCACAGTTAGGTTTCTAAACTGGGTACCTGGATCACAAATCACTCTCTGAAATTTCATTTGTCTGCAATCTTTCAGGGCATCTTCTAGCTCTTCCAAGATGGACCCCTTGTCCCATTCATCGGACACATTTTTTTAACAAAAGTTCTCTCTGAGGGTCAGACCCTTGAACACACACACACCCAGCCCTTCATCTCTTGAAAAGCCTTGTTTACTTTCACAAACATTTTCAAGGGGAAGGTAAAAGTCTCTGAAAAGCCCCCATTTGTGTCAGATGTTCAACAGGAGATCCCAATAGTGCTTCCAATACATGACCCTCGGGTCGCAATGTCTGGGTTCACACCCTTGCCTAGTGACTGTAGAGGGCCCACCTGCCTGGTGGAGGGGGTTGGGTTAATTCTTTGTCCTGTGGTAGGGGGGTTTATCACAGAACAAATACGAAATAGCACAGTGTTTCCTCCCAGAGAGAATAAGTGGACCAGATCTTGCATGCAGTAATCCCCCTGCCCCCCCAGGATGCAGTACCTACCCACCTCCCTACACTGGATGGAATTTTTGGTTTCTCAGAAGAGTCCAGAAGGTGACAGATCCAGGTTCCTTTCAGTGCAGTGCAGTAACTGTTCATTGCTGTTTTGATTTTAGCCTAGTTTTTGTATTTTTAGTGCTGCTGTTATTCCTTTGCTATCTTTACTTGGAATTGTTTTAGGGCTGTTGAAAATTTGAAACCTTGATTGGTGTGCTTTTAGTGATGCTGTTTTCCTTTGCTGTCTTTACTTGAAATTGTCAGGGGCTGTTGACAATTTGAAACCTAATTTGGTGTGCTGTTAGTGATGCTGTTTTCCTTTGCTGTCTTCGCTGGTAATTGTTTTTGGGCTGATGAAAATTTGAAACCTAGTTTGGTGTGCTGTTAGTGGTGTTGTTATCCCTTTGCTGTCTTTACTTGGAATTGCTTTGGGGCTATTGAAAATCTGAAACCTGGTTTGGTGTGCTTTTAGTGGTGCTGTTTTCCTTTGCTGTCTTTACTTGCTGCAAATTTCATCCACCCTCCCTGCTCCACCCCACACTCTTAATTAAATGCTCTGTTAAATCTGATTGGCAGGAGCCAAGCACAGGGAATAGTTGGGGTTGTGGAGTAGGAGGGGTATAAGGGTGAGGAAGCCTGCCCTCAGCACAAGTGTTTTGAATCATTTTTTTGTTTGTTGTTTCCTTCTTAAAAAAAAGCATCTGAGGATCAGTGGCAGGATTTTCAGGACAGTAAATTAATAAAGAGGGAACTAAAAGGAAAGCTTCAGTAACAGACAACTGATGGAATAGCAGTATAAGTGCAGTATAATGTGGGGAGTGGTGCAATGCAGTGGATGCAGGGCAGCCATATTCAGGCAGACCTTCTGGATGCTGAGGTGCTGCCCTATCTGCATGCATCTCTCTGGACCATGGGACAAGGTAGCCAGACTCAGAGCAGAAGTAAACTGGGTCAGGTACCCATTCCAACACTGCTGCCTCAAGAATGCCAAGAACGAGGCACTTGGATGACAGTGGGCTCAGGGAGGATTAGGCAGTCAGGCAGAGTCACATCCCAAATTATATTCCGCTCCAAAACTCATATGCCACACTGGCAAATAGGGACAACCAGACAGAGGCACCCAGAGAACTGGAAGGAAGAATGTGGAGGTCAACCAAGGTGACCTCAGTGGGGGAGCAGTGGACCCCAGAGGAGGAAGAAGCAAATCCTAGTGGGGACTCTATCATATAGGGCACTGAGCAAGGAACATGCAAGGAGGAGGACAGGAAGGTGAGGTGCGGTGTCTACCAGGTGCCATGGTATGGAGAGATGGGAGGAAGATCCTGGGGCTCACCAGGAAGGCAAGACGGAGGGTGAGCTGGATGTCATTATCCACCTAGGTATTAATGACCTGACAAACAGGGAGCCTAAGGAAGTTCAGGAAGTGTTTAGGAAATTAAGGAGGGGTCTCAAGCAAGTAACTACATCTGTCAACTTCTGGAAGTACTACCTGTGAGAGGCATGGGAGAGTGTGAGGTGCATACACAGGAACTTTAACACATGGTTGAAAACCTGGTGCTGTGAGGAAGGGTTTGGATTCATTGGTGACTGGGGACCCACCTGAGGGATTGATTGATTGACTGATTGATAAAACTTTATTTTTATACAGGAAACAAATAGATTAGGACCGAGGCCCTGTTTTCAACTAATGTCCTGTGTTCTAAAGCTACATAAAAGAAATAAAATACAAACAACATCTATTCAAACTCTATCTTAAATACAAACATTAAACATACAAAATCAGACTACACATTTGCATATTTTCAGATCCAGCATCATACATAACATATAAATTCAGTCTGTAGGTATTCTACCAAATCAATTTTAAAAATGGACAGATTATTTATCATCTTTAAATTTTTTGGCAAGTTATTCCAATAGCTAGCTATTTTATTTTGTAACTTTGTCTCTCCAATTTTGTTATATTTTAACATTGGAATTGTTATATTAGCATTTCTTGTTTGATAAATCAATTTTTGTGATTGATGTAATGTAATAAATTTTGCTAATGGATGTTTACATTTAGAAAATATAATTTTATGACAAATTGTTAACCAAATATAGTTTCTTTGAGCATCAGGATTTAACCAATGTATTTGTTTATGTGTTACACAATGATGACTTTTGTGTTTGCTCTTAGTAATAAATTTTCCCAATTTGTAGTAAGCTTGATTTACCTTATTTAATAACTTTTGAGTAGTATTCATATATATATATATATATATATTGTGTGTGTGTGTGTGTGTGTGTGTGTGTGTATGTGCTTCATATTCTATACTGGCATTATCATCTACTTAACCAGCTCTCTCTGACTTCCTTGTAAATATTCCTGCCACTCTCCTAAGAGCCCCCAACCTTTGATTTACCTTTCTAACCTGGATGTTAATATGATCTCTAAATGTCAAGTTGAGTCCATTTGCACTCCTAAGTATCTATAACACTTCACTTCCTTTAGTTGAGTATCATTGGATAGCTGGATCTGCAACTGTGGTCCATTCTCAACATGACATGAACAAAACATACTGCACTGGGTTTTTGTTGCATTTAGAAGCAGTCCAGAGTCACTCATCCTCCCCTCCAGTTGGATCAAGTCTCCCTGCAGTTTCAACTCTAATTCCTCTATATTTTTGGCTGAAACCAGTAATACTGTGTCATCTGCGTACAACCTAATTTCCCCGTTTCTAATATTTTGTACCACACTATTAACATAGATGTTAAACATTAATGGTCCTAAAATCGATCCCTGAGGAACCCCCCAATTTATTTCCTCAAAGCACGATATCATAGTTCCATTGGTGACAATTGCTTACGGCCAGCCAGATATGATGTAAACCACTGCAAGGTACTCTTTTGTACTCCAACCTGCCAGAGCCTTTCCAAGAGCTTCCTGTGCTGAACCAAATCAAATGCTTTGCTGAAATCCACGAACACTGCCCCGGTACTTCGCCCCTGATCCAATGATGTTACAACTAAGTTATGGAAGTCTAACAGGGCAGTGTTCATGGATCTACTAGGTCTAAATCCATGTTGGTTATCAAATAATATTACATTATCTTCTAAGTATTGACTTAGTTGAGAATGTACTCTACATTCCATTATTTTGAAGCACAGGAAGTATGATAATGGGTCTGTAGTTTGATGGTACAATACGATCCCCATCTTTGAACACTGGTATTACTTTCCCTTTTCCATACTTCTGGGACAGTAGAACTACTAAGGCTCCAATTTAATAAATAAGTTATTATGGGTGCAGAACATCCGCGCAATTTTTAGAAATCTTGCCTCAATTTCATCCAGACCACCAGCTTTATTAATATTTAGTTTTGCAATTCTAATTGTACTTCCTCAAAGTTAACAATCTAAGGTTAAATTTAGCTTCAGGTTCAACTATTTGTTTTGTTTTTAATTCCTCAATTATTTTATTACTGACAAAACAATTGTACATACTATTGGAGGGGAATATTTAAGTCCCTAATTCAACGAAATAAGAATTAAATTTTTTAGCCACTTCCATTGTTCATCAATCAACGTTTCTCCTTGCAGCAAACTTATCTCTTTTTAGTTCTGGTAGAATGATTAATTTCAGAAATATGTCTCCAAAACATTTTTGGTCTTTTGCCTTATTTAATTTGTCAAGATGATACTTTTTCTTTGCATTTCTAACATCTTTACAACATTTATTTCTCCATTGATTAAAACGTTCCCAATCATCCAAGATTTTGCTTTCCTAGTTTTTTCCATCTTCTATCTCTAATCCTAAATTTTTCTTTATCTTATCTGTTATCCATGAATCTTCTCTTGCTCCTTTACATTTCTGCACTTTTGGAGCATGGAGTTGAATCATGGATAATAAGCAATCATTAAATTCCTGAATTGACAATTCAATGTCTGGAATCATAAACAATCTGTCCCAATTAAATTCTGTAAGAGTTTTTCTAAAACTAACTTCTTTAAAATTCCTGAAATCTCTGGCCCAGTAAACATTCTTTTATTGTACTAATACATAGACATAGACAGTGTCAGCAGATAAGGGCCTATGGCCCACCCAGTCTGCCCATTTGAGCTTGTAAGTTCAGTTTATGTTTTCCAAGAAGTCTGTTGCCCCTTACCCCTGACCTCCAGAATTCCTTTATGTCTATCCCATGCATTCTTAAATCCTGTGATTGTTTCAGCCCCCACCACTTCCTCTGGCAGGGTGTTCCACTTGTCCACCACCCATTCTGTGAAGAAATTGTTCCTCACATTTCCTCTGAATCGTCCTCTCTCCAATTTCATCCCATGCCCTCTAGTTCTGGAACATCTTTTCCACTTAAAAACAGTGTATTCCTGCACCCTGTTCCTCCCTGTAAGATACTTGTATGTCTCTATCATATCCCCTCTCTCCCTCCTTTCCTCCAGGGAGTACATGTTCAGTTCCTTCAACCTGTCCTCGTAGGACTTGTGATGCAATCCATGCACCATCTTTGTTGCCCTCCTCTGAACCTTCTCTATCCTGTCTATGTCCTTACGTAGGTAAGGTCTCCAGAACTGTACAGTGTACTCCAGGTGGGGCCTCACTAGTGTCTTGTATAGTGGAATTATGACCTCCCTTTTTCTGCTGGTGATGCCCCTGCCTATGCATCCCAGCATCCTATTTGCTTTGCCTGCTGCCTTGTCACACTGTTTCCCTGCCTTGAGGTCATCAGAGATGATAACCCCAAGATCCCTTTCCTGCTTGGTGCATGCTATATCCTCACCCCCAACTGATATATTGTGCCAGGGTTGTTGTGCCCCATATGCATTATCTTGCACTTCCTTGCATTGAATTTCAACTGCAAACCCCTGACCATTCTTCAAGTTTCTGCAGGTCCTTCTCATTCTGTCTACACCCTGGTGTGTCTACTCTGTTACAGAGCTTTGTGTCATCAGCAACAGTGAAATTCTGCCTTCTAGGTCCCAAGCAATGTCACTGATGAAGATATTGAATAGGACCGGTCCCAGCACTGATCCCTGTGGTACCCCACTGGTCACTCTTCCCTCTGTGGAGTGACAGCCATTTACCACCACCCTCTGTGTCCTGCCACCCAGCCAGTTACCACCCACCACACTACTGTCCTACCCACACCCATATTCCCCAGTTTGTGCAATAGCTTCTATGTGGCACAGTGTCAAAGCCTTGCTGAAGTCCAGATAGGCCATGTCCACTGCCCTCCCTGATCCACCTCCCTTGTCACCCAGTCAAAAAATTCAATGAGGTTGGTCTAACATGACCTCCCCCTGGTGAAACCATGCTGCCTTGGGTACTGTAGTCCATTGACAACCAGATGTTCCACCAATCTCTCCTTCAAGAGTGCTTCCATGATCTTCCCCACTACTGAGGTGAGGCTGACTGGTCTGTAGTTCTCCGCTTCCTCTTTGTTCCCACTTTTGTATAAGGGGACTACATCTGCTATCCTCCAGTCTTTGGGTACCTCCCCTGTTTCCAGTGATCGGCTAAACAGGATAGACAGAGGTTCAGCCACCACCTCTCTTAGTTCTTTAAGGACCCTGAGGTGCACCCCATCTGGCCCCATTGCTTTAATTGCCCCATTAAGATAGGAAAGTTAATAATACACATTATGAGGCTATGATCCCCAAGTTTATTGTATACTTCCCATTTTTTATATCCAGGTCCTGGAAAACAAACTGAAGATTGAGTATAGCCCCCGACCCCAATTAGAAGTGGTTCTGGTGGGATCTTCAATCCTCTACTCTAATCCCAGGGTTTCAAAATTATTTCTGAGCCTTACACCTCTAGCCTGATTCCAATCCACATTAAAATCCCCCATAAAAACTGTCTTTTTATCCTGTATTAATTCTGAGAGAAGATCCATAAGGGTGTCAAAACTTTTAAGTTTTGTTTTGGGGGGGCATAAAAAACTCTTCTACCAATTTTAATGTGACCAGTTCAATCAATATACAATCAATTCCTTTATAACTGGCTGCTAAGAGAATCTGATAAGGGCCTAAGTTGTCCTTAATATATACTAAAATTCCCCCACCTCTTTTTTTATTCTTTTTTAAAATTTAAGTTTATTGGTATTCATTGGGTACAATTAAAATGAACCAGTCAGACAGAGTCAGTTCCATTTACAAAGATACAAACCATTTAGAGAAGCAGCCAGTGTGAAATTTAGTAGAAAGGAAGTGACCCACATCAATATACTTCAGATGGCAAGAGAACATCTTCAGGGTCATTAGGGGACAAGCGTCGAGCTCTCACCACAACTAATTGGGCCGTCCCTGGCTACCCCAATCTGAGGTTGTTTTGGGGTGCTTCCACTTAGAATCACCCTAGACCGGCAGAGATCCTGGGCAGAGCCACAAGAGGGTCACGTTACTGGAGAGCTCTATCTTCTGATCCCCACCATATCTCCCATTTCGCCCATCTACGGATATAAACCGCAACCTACAATTCATCTTATAGGTTATTTCCTCCATATCTGCCACCTCCTGCACTACCCCAATCCAATCAGCCAGGTTAGGGATCTTTTTCAACCACAGCCTAGTGATTGACTTATGGGCTGCCGCCAAGAGGAGGGACCAGAGATATAACGATCTGCTCCAGCCAGGTTCTGAGGGGGCTTCCTAGAATGAAATTTGTCCAGTCCAGGGGGAGGTCCAGGCTAAACAGCTCCCGCCAGTGCTTGAGTCACTACTCCCAAAAGGGCCCAAGCGGACAGGACCAAAAGACATGCAGATAGTTCACCCGGTCTCCCACAGTCTCCAGCAAACTGGATCCCGATCAGAGGATCTTTTGCTCAGAGACATAGGTGAAAAAATAATGTATCCTCACCTTCCAACTGAATTCCTGCCAGAAGGGTGAACAAGTAGTTCTGGAGGCCAGCTTAAATACCGACTCCCAGTTAATTCCCTGTGAGCCCACCTGCCCTCCTCCAGCCACCTCCCTTGACTTTAATCAGAGGATCCTTTCTTAATCCCATCAGGGCTTTATAAAGCATGGAAATGAGACCCATTGATTTCTGTGAAGTTAGTATTATGTGGAGACTCTCTATAGAGGGAGCTGCCTTTCCCCTGAAAGATCCCTTTTTCGGCAGAAGAGGATATAATCCCTCACCTGCAAGTATCTGAAATGATCCATACTCATCAATCCATATTCTCTGCTTAGGGTTCCAAATCCACCACCTCTCCTCCCAGCATAAACTGCCTAATATAGATTAAGCCCCCTTCTCCCAGGTCCTAAAGGTATGGTCAAGGAGGGATGGTGCAAATTCAACATCCCATGATAACCTATGCAACGCCATAAGGAGATTCTTAGTTTGTTCTTCTGCCAAGTCCTATGGGTGGCCCTCAAGTGTCCCTGACCGTCATTAGTGAGGGGATGAGCTCTGTCCGTACTAAACTGTAAGGAACAAGGTCCTAACATTGGACCCCGTTCCTCCTCCTCCAGTGTCTCCATCTCCTTCCAATTGGCTGTATATGAAGGAATAGACCATTGTAATGTCCTCTTAACCTGTGTGGCAAGGTAATAATCTTCAAGGTCTGGTAAGGATCTACCCCCTTTTATCTTGGCCAGTTGGAGGATCTGGGCATTTATTCTAGGTTTTTTATTGTTCCTAATAAACTTTGCGATCATTCTGTGCCAGTCAAAAAAATGGATTTTAGGTATAAAGGTCGGGAGGCATTGAAACAGGTATAGAAATTTGGGCAGGATATTCATGGAAATGGAGTGAATTCTCGAGTAGAGGGGAAAATTCAGCAAGGACCATTTGTCCAGGTCTCTTTGTACTTGGCTAGCGAGTGGGGCATAGTTTGCCTTAAAAAGCTGGGAATTATGTTTAGTCAGGATAGACCCTAGATATTTCATTTTGTCCGCCTACCAATTAAGTGGCAGGAGTTCCCTTAGTCTATGGGAAGGGGAGTAGTAGAAACAAAGCACCTCTGTTTTGGTCCTATTGAGGACATACCCCAAATAATCGCCAAACTCTGACAAAACTGACCACACCTGAGGGATAACCATTTCTGGATGGGACATGCAGAGTAAAACATCGTCTGCATACAACGATATCCTCCGCTGCTGCCCCCCCACCTCAATTCCCTGTACTCCAGGGGAGGTACGAATGGCCTCAGCTAGTGGCTCTATGTAGAGGGCGAACAACAATGGGGACAGAGAACAGCCCTGTCGGGTGCCCCTGCTAAGTGTAAATCTATCTGAGAGACCCCCGTTAACCCTGACACATGCTTGTGGGACCTGAGTACCTATTTTTTTATTCTATCATTTCTCTCTGTTCTGAACCCACCAAGATGTACTTCTTGGTTACAGATATCTGAGTGAAGCCAAGTTTCTGACAAGGCCAATAAATCAAAATTTTTAATAGCAACCCAAGCCCTATAATCATCAATTTCGTGAACTATACTCCTTACATTCTCAAGAACTAAAGTAATCTCACCAGTGAATCGGGATGGGGGCTTGTTCAAGCCTGATGGCCTGCATCTGTCCTGCATCTGTCCCGAAGGGGAATCCAATCACTCAATGATAATTTAAATGCTACATGGACAAGCATTTAAACTAGCCAAGGGGGTGGCAGGTCAGCAAGGTGGGTACCTAACTGCCCATCCCCCATAGTTAGTAGTGGAACCAGTGAACAGGAGGAGGGGATACTTCTACAAAGCAGTGTGCAAAAGATGGAGCTAGGCACCCAAGGGGTGAATAGGCAGAAAGGGGCGCAAAATTCAACAGAAGGGCAGACAGCAAGGAGAACTAGGGATAAAGGACAACCAGGGAGGGGGCTCGAGCAGTACAGCTAAACAGTCCAGGGAGTTCACATCATGGAAAGCCATGTGTGCCAATGCCAGGAGCCTTAACAAGAAGATGGAGTTTCTGGAGGCTGCCATGGTGCAGTCAGACCTGGGCATTGTGGCCATCACAGAGACCTGGTGTAGATAACCATGACTGGGAGATGGCCATACCCGGCTTCAGAAGAGACAGATCAGGCAGGCAGGAAGGTAGGAAGAGTGGCACTTTATGTGAAAGATGGCATAAAGACCACAGAGATCCAGGAGGAACAAAAGGGGGGAGAGATATTGTGGGTTAAGCTATATACTGCGGTTCATGCTATGGTCAAGTTCAAGAGCCAGGAGGCCAGAGGCCCATAGTGCTCTTATGCTAAACCACCAAATGATAGGACAAAGGGTATCCTGTACTTATTAATTGATCTAATTGATACTTGAAAATACTTTTCATCTCACTTATAACCACATGATGGAAATCCATTCCATAGGCCAATGACTAGAAGGGTAAAAAAATTTCCATTTGACATAAATAAATGACTTCCTTTCTAGTTGCAGAGTATGTCCCCTGATATTATATGTGCATGTTTTAAAGTCCAAACCCAATTCACACGTAAGGTGTGGATCATGAATAATATCATACAGAAACATTAAATCGCTCCTAAGATGGCGAGTGGAAAGGGGCATAAGTTTTAAAGTATCCAACCTGCTATCATAAGACACATTTTCAAGCCCAGCTATTTTCTTTGAACTTTTTCTAACAGGTGCCTTCAGTTTTCCATAAGGACACCAAAGCTACGAGCATATTCCAGATATTAATTAGAACATATACTCTATACAATGGCAAGAGCACCTCGTGATTCCTGGACCCAATGGTTCGTAAAATGGACCATATTACTTTGTTGTTTTATTAATAGTGCTATTTACACGCTTGGCTAAGTGCGACAGATCATCAGAAATGATAACACCCAAATCCCTTTCATTAGCTGTTGCTTCCAGTAAAGCTCTGGCCAAAGAATATTTAAACTGTAAGTTTTTAGCTCCCAAATGCATCACCTTGCATTTGGATACATAAAGGGTCATGTCCCATTCATTCATCCATAAGGAAATATGATCTAAATCGTCCTAGATGGCTTCAACTTGTGCAACCGACTCACAAGGTCCACCAATCTTGACATCATCAGTGTATTTAATGGTAAAGGATGAACAGTCCATTGTTAAATCAGCTATAAATGCCTGAAAAAGGCAAGGGCCCAAGACAGAGCCAAGGGGCACCCCACTAGTCACATTTCCTTTTACTGAGTTAAATCCACTAATGATGACCTGTTGGGATCGATTTTGCAACCAGTTTTTTATCCATGTAATAAGGAAGTAGTTAATATTAAATTTGCTAAGTTTGCTGATTAAGACCCAGTAAGGCATAATATCAAAGGCCTTACTGAAATCGATAAAAATAATGTCGCAAGGTAAACACCTATCTTGAAGTTGACTGATATGTTCATAAAAACAAATCAAGTTTGTTACACAACTTCTACCACTCCTAAAACCATGTTGTTCTGGGTCATGAAGATTCAGAATAGGTGAGATCATATCTTTAATGAGACTCTCCAAAAGTTTACATAATGAAGAGGTCAGACTTATGGGTCGATAATTTTCCCAATTATTTTTTGGTCCATTCTACGAATTGGAATCACATTAGCTTCCTTCCAATCCTACGGTATGAAGTTTTCAGCAATAAAATGTTCAAACATTATTTTTAAGGGTACTATAATGAAATCTGTTAATAAAAATAATAGAAGTCCTGCTATAGTGTCTGGATCTGGGCTATATTTTCCTTTAAAAGACAACAGCTTTTCTTTAATACTGTCTTCAGAGAAAAAAACCTGTTAGTCATCACTAGTATCTATAATAGGAGTGGGTAAATCTGGAACCTTATTTGTGAAAACTTTACAAAAGCCTTTGTTAAACAAATCGGCCATCCTTCGTGGGTCACAAATAAGTTCACTATTTTCCAACAATGGACCAACTTGACACATTGGTTTCTTCAATTAATTAATGTATGAGAAAAAGTGCTTACAGTTAGATTTCTTTGCAATAGTAGCCAGATTGTACTCCCACCTTGATTTAGACCTTTTAATTATCTTTTTACATTTCTTTTGTGCCATCTGCACAAGGGTGGTATACAGACCACCAGCCCAGGAAGACGAGACAGATAGGGAGTTAATGCTAGCCATCCAAAGAATGGCAGACAAGGGGAAGGGGGTGCTGGTTGGAGACTTCAATATTCCAGAAGAGGACTGGAGTCTCCCGGCAGCAGCATCAACCAGGAGCAGATTTATCCTGGACTCCCTTCAAGGTGCCTTCCTTAAGCAACTGGTCATGGAACCAACTCAGCAGAAGGCAATACTGGACCTCATGCTCACAAACAGGGACAGTGAGATAGGGGTAACAGTGGGGGAGCACCTGGGAACAATGACCACCAGTCACTGTGGTTTGAAATCACAGAAGAAACAGAATCAAACCACACAAAAACAAGTATCCTGGATTTTAGGAGGGCAAATTTTGGGAAAATGGGGATATGCTTGAAAGAGGCACCAATGGGAATGGGAAGGGAATCAGGGATGGAGGGATAGTGGGCAATATTTAAAACAAGGATTACAAGAGCAACATAATTATGTATTATGCAGGTTAGCAAGGGGAAAAGGAAGAGGAGGCCATTATGGTTTTCCAAGGAGGTAGCAGAGAACGTGAAAGCCTAAAAGATTGCATTCGGGCAATACAAAAAGATGCAGCAGAAGGGGGTATGGAGAAGTACCAAAAGAAGCAAAGGGAGGCAGGGAGGTCAGTAAGGGAAGTCAAAGCTCAGACAGAAAAGCGCATCACAAAATCAGTAGGTAGAGGGGAAAAAACCTTTTACAGGTACATAAGTGAAAAAAGAAGGGCAAAGGGAGGGATAGTGAGACTGAAGGGGGAGAACGGGGGCCATGGAGGATGACAACAGTAAAGCTGACATACTGAACAGACATTTCAGCTCAGTGTTTACTGAGGAAGAGGAGGGTAATGGACCTGAATGTAGTACAAGGGGTGGGAGTGATACAGAAATGGACAAAATTCCCTTTACATAGGAAAGGGTCCTAAAGGAACTGGAAGGAATAAGAGCTGATAAAGCAATGGGGCCAGATGGGGTGCACCCCAGGGTCCTAAAGGAACTAAGAGAGGTGGTGGCTGAACCTCTGACAATCCTGTTTCACTGATCACTGGAAACAGGAAAGGTACCCAAAGACTGGAGGACAACAGATGTAGTCCCCTTATGCAAATGCGGGAACAAAGAAGAAGTGGAGAACTACAGACCAGTCAGCCTCACCTCGGTAGTGGGGAAGATCATGGAAGCATTACTGAAGGAGAGATTGGTGGAACATCTGGTTGCTAACAGACCACAGGACCAAAGCAGCATGGTTTCACTGGGAGGAGGTCATGTCAGACCAACCTCATTGAATTTTTCTGACTGGGTGACAAGGAGGTGAATCAGGAGGGCAGTGGATGTGACCTATCTGGACTTCAGCAAGGCCTTTGACACGGTGCCACATAGAAGGCTATTAAACAAGCTGGGAATATGGGAGTGGGCCGGACAGTAGTGCAGAGAGTGGGTAATTGGCTGGGCGGCAGGACACAGAGGGTGGTGGTAAATGGCTGTCACTCCACAGAGGGAAGAGTGACCAGTGGGGTACCACAGGGATCAGTGCTGGGAGTGGTCCTATTCAACGTCTTCATCAGCGACATTGTGCAGGACCTAGAAGGCAGAATTTCCCTGTTTGCTGACCACACAAAGCTCTGTAACAGAGTGGACATGCCAAAGGGTGTAGACAGAATGAGGAAGGACCTGCTGAAGCTTGAGGAATGGTCAAGGATTTGGCAGTTGAAATTCGTGCAAGAAGTGCAAGATTTGTTTATTTATTTATTGAAAATGTTTCACCAGGAAAGGCACACTGAGCAAAAGATGTGTCTCACATGCACTGGGGTCACACTACAGAGGCAGGTATACATACAACAGTTGAACTTGCAGTAGCATAATAAGGAAAATGCAATATAGTTGGGAGGATTACATTTGGACTTATTACATAGGCAGTGCAGTTCAGCACAGTGCAGGCACAGCAAGTACAGGTTTACAAATCGTGGTTATACAACAAGGTAGGAACAGTACAGAACATGATCATAAGGCATGGTGTACAATACAAGGGTACACATCGAGGCAAAACATGAAATACATAAATGCCAGTTACAGAACAGAGGTAGTAATAGCAGAATTTGAATGTCAGTAGCGGAGGTTGAGCTTCAGGGATGCATCAAATAGAAAGGAAGGATTTGGAAGAAGATTGGGGAAGAGAAGGAGGTGTAGAAACATAGGTGTATAGGGAGAGGTCTAGGTGAGGAGGAGGTGGGGATGGGGAGCTTAGGTTGATTAGGAAGGGAAAGGAAGAAATTGAGAGTGTGGGGTAGGTAATAGAGTGGGTATAAGTGTGCGGGGGTAGCATATGTCAGACAATTAGGCATGGCCAGGCTGCTGGTCAGGCACAGGGGAGCGGGGGAGGAGCCAAATGGAGGGTAGTCAGGCAGCAGCAATTAGGTGCAAGGAAGTAGAGGCATAGAAAGGGAGAGCTTGGATGAAGAATGATGGACCTGGGTGGCAGGCCGTTCCAGAGTTTAGGAAGAGACAGAGAATGCAGATTGGCCAGTGGTGGTCCCTACTGAGGGATGAATAGTAGTCTAGGGTCACCAGATCTGAGGTCGTGTGAGGGGTGGGTGGGAAGGTCAGGGCAGATGCGAGATAGGGGAGGGAGGAGCTGACAGAAGTTAGAAGTGAATTTAGTGCAATGAATTAGGCGCCGGTTACTCAGAGAAGGTAGGGACAGGGAACGATAAAGCGTGCAGTGATGTGATCGAGGAGGGCATCGAGGGCAAAGCGGCAAAAAGCATTAAAGAGGGGGTCTAATCTGGCTAGTGTGGTCTGTGCAGCGGAACTGTAAACTACATCACAATAGTCGAAGGAGGGTAGAATCATTTTCTGAACAATTTCACGTCTGACAGGAAGAGGGAGACTAGTGTGGTTTCTATAGAAGGCACCAAGTTTTGGGTGCAACTTGGAAATGATGGCACCGCGTGAATGGAAAAGAGAAGGTGGTCAAGCCAAACCCCGAGGTACCTGAAGGAGGGTACTTCTTCTTCGAGGACAGTGTTATGTAGGGTGTGGAATCTCAGAGGGGAGGTGAGTTTGGAAAGGCGCTGTCTGGTGCCGAAAGTCATAGAGTTGCTTTTCTTAGCATTTGGGGATAGTTGGTTGGTATTGAACCAGAGTTGGATTTTGCTGAAGTCAGTTTGAAGTTTGGAAGCGACTTCTTCATGGGTCCAGCCGGAGGTGAAGAGGACTGTGTCGTCTGCATACATGTGGATAGCGGAAGAGGAGCAGGAGTTTGGCAAGTCGTTTAGGAGGATGGAGAAGAGGATGGGGCCAAGAACTGAGCCTTGCGGAATGCTGGAAGTGATGGGGGGGGGAGAGATGTGGTCAGCTATTTTAGTGGATTGGGTTCTATTTAGAAGGTAGGCACTGAACCAGTTTATGGCGGATTCAGCTAAACCAGCTCCGGAAAGGCAGGATAGTTGAAGAGAATGGGATATGGTGTTGAAGGCTTTTGCTAGGTCGATAAAAATAGCAGCAGTGATTAGCCCTTTGTCCATCCCAGTGAGGATGTGATCTGTGAGTCTGAGCAGGAAGGGGGTAGTGGAGTGGTGTTTTCTGAACCCGGACTGGAAAGGGGTGAAGAAGTTAGTTTCTGCGAGGAAGTGGGAGAGTTGAGATAGCACAATGTGTTCCTGGAGTTTTGCGGGGGTGGGGAGGAGGGAGATGGGGCGGTAGTTGGATGCAGGAGTGGAGTCACCCCTTTTGGGGAGGGGTAGAACAGTGGCATGCTTCCATACAGAGGGGAGTGACTCGGTATTGAAGGAAAGATTTAGTAGGGCTGCGAGGGGGTAGCGATGGCGGGAGCAGATAAGAAGAGGAGTTTGTTGTCAAGACCATCAGGGGATTTGCCTTTGGAGGGGTTTAGGGCGCAAAGGGCACCTAAGGTTTCAGCGGGAGAAATGTGTCTAAAAGAGAAAGGGTTCATGCCAGATAGGTGGGGGATAGAAGACTGAGGAGATGGAGTGTTTGCAGGCGGAAGGGCTTCAAGGAGGGCCTGGGCACAGGTAGTGAAACATGAATTAAACTCGGAGGCGACTTCGAGGATCAGAAAGGAGAGTCCCTGGGCAAGGAGAAGTGGGGGTTAACTGTTTGGGGGAAGGAGCTAATGACTTTCCAGAATTTGGAAGGTCTTCAAAGTTTGCATTAAGTGTGTTATTAAATATTAAGACTTAGCTAGGCGGATGGCCTTAGTGCACCTATTGTGAGCATGCGATAGGAGGTATAGTCTCCGGGAGGAGGAGGATTTGTAGATTCGCCAGGCCTTATCACGGGCTTGTTGGCAAGCAATCAGCCGGGAGTGATCCAGGGTAGGTGGAACCAATGACTCTAGCCCGCTAGGGGTGTGTTTGTCCCAGGCGGAGAGGAAGGTGTTCTGAAAGTGCATAAGGGCTGAATCCATATTAGAGCGGTTTGTGCTTGGGACCCAATCAGAGTGGTGAAGATCATCCGAAAGGGGGGAGAGGCTGAGGGATTTGTAAGAATGCTGGAATGTAAATTTGGGAGGGAATTTAACTCTGTGGATTTTTCGGACTAAGTAGATTAGGTGGTGGTCGCTAATGGAACCAGGGAGAAGACCAGAGCTGATGACGCGGTGTGGGTAGGAAGTAAGCGCCCAGTCGAGGAGTGAGTGATTACCGGACTTAAGGTTAGAGCAAGTGGGTTCAGTAATGGTTTGACAGAGGTTTAAAGCAGTTAACTCGGTTTGGGTTTTGTTAAAAGTGGGTGCTAGCCAATTGTGGTTAAAATCACCCATAGCATATAGTTCACCCGATTGGGCAAAGGAAGGTAACTATTGTGGTTGGTGTGCCTGGGCAGCAGTAAATGCCAGCCACAAAGATAGGTAGTGAGGAGGAGGGGGACAGTTTTACCATCAGAAGCTCGTAAGCTTTGGGTACAGTTTTTGTAATGGAGACAGTGAAGTGGAGGGCTGAACTGATGTAGATAGCCACCCCACCGCCTCTGGAGGGCCGGTCTTACCATATGATATTGAACCATGGAATAGCGAAATTATTATCGGGTAGGCTAGGTTTTAGCCAGGTCTCAGAAAGGATGATTATATCAGGGGAGTGGTGTACAGCTAGGACCTGGAGCTGATCGAGCTTAGGGGCTAGGCTACGAATATTTAGGTGGAGAAGACGCAGGCCCCGGGGGAGGAAGCTAGAATGAGATGGAGTTTGCACTGGCTGAGGGGTTTGATATGGGGTGGGCAGGGCCTGGGGTAAGGTTGGGCCGGGGTTGGGTGTATATCCCCAGCCGCGGGAGGATGAATGCAATGGTAAGGTGACAGTGTGTACGTGGGGGCCTGGATTTAGCCTTGGGTGGGTGAGGCAGTAGTAGAGGGGGCTGGATGGAGGGTAGGTGCAGGAGTGGGAGAGAGAGGCAAGGAGGCAACCAAAGGAATAGGCTGGGGAGGAGGGGGGAGTGGGGTAATGGGACCAGGAGATAGCTGGGAGGGAAGCAGTGAACTTATAGGGGGCAAAAGAAGGGAGTGGCAGAAATGACGGTGGGGGGTGGTGAAGGGTAGGGACATAGAGGGGGAGTAGGTGTCAGGAGGGATAGTATAATGGAGGAGAACAGTAGTACCAGGGTCATAGAAGGTGTCATTATGCCAGATTTGAGGAAGAGATGACCAATCATAATACCCTGTTAAAGCCAGGTTGGGAGTTACAAGTGTCTGAATTGCCCTTCAGATAGCATAGATACCACTTTGGAGTAGTGGTACTGTCATGGCCTCTGGTGGACAGGGTGCACGGGTTCAAGACCCTGGTAGGGCAGTAGGGCTTAGACCTAGCTGAGTGCAGGGCACCTGGTACTAGGTGGTGTGCCGTGGGCTATGATTGGGCCTAAAAATGAGGTTGAAATAGCGACTCCTAGTGGTCACTGGGGTAAGTAGCAGGCTGGGTGAGGGGCGGGTAATAGGGCAAGGGTGGAGCATAGCGTTAGCAGATGGCTGGGCAAAAGGAGGGGTGTGGGCAGAGGCAGGGGATAATGCATATGGGGCACAAAAAACCCAAGGAACAACATTATCAGTTGGGGGATGAGGATATAGCATGCACCAAGCAGGAAAGGGACCTTGGGGTTATCATCTCTGATGACCTCAAGGTAGGGAAACAGTGTGACAAGGCAGCAGATAAAGCAAATAGGATGCTGGGATGCATAGGCAGGGGCATCACCAGCAGGAAAAAAGGGAGGTCATAATTCCACTATACAAGACACTAGTGAGGCCCCACCTGGAGTACAGTGTACAGTTCTGGAGACTTTACCTATGTAAGGACATAGGGTAAAGAAGGTTCAGAGGAGGGCAACAAAGATGGTGCATGGATTGCATCACAAGTCCTATGAAAACAGGTTGAAGGAACTGAACTGTACATGTACTCCCTGGAGGAGAAGAGGGAGAGAAGGGATATGATAGAGACATACAAGTACCTTACAGGGAGGAACAGGGTGCAGGAATACACTATTTCCAGAGAAAAAGATGTCCCAGGACCAGAGGATATGGGATGAAGTTGGAGGGAGGGCAATTCAGAAGAAACGTGAGGAAGAATTTCTTCACAGAAAGGGTGGTGGACAACTGGAACACCCTGCCAGAGGAAGAGGTGGGGGCTGAAACAATCACAGGATTTAAGAATGCATGGATAGATATAAGGGAATTACAGAGGTCAGGAGATCAGGGTAAGGGGCAACAGAGTTCTAGGAAAGCATGTAGGAACTTCCACGGCTCAAATGGGCAGACTGGGTGGGCCATAGGCCCTTATCTGTCGACAGTATCTATGTACCCAGAGGACCAATAAGATGGTTGTTATCTTCATCAATAAAACTTTGATCAAGTTATACAAACTGGGTGAACACACAGAAGTAAAATTAAATTATCAGTGCTTTTATTTTAGAACCCAGGCCTGGAAACTGGAGGAAAAGAGGAGTAGACAGTTGCGTGTCACTTTAACACTCCCACCCCTATAGCAGTGCACTGTTAGAGTCACTGCACTGTGGGTCCCTACCACCTGTCAGATCCCACAGTCTATGAAGCACCTGCTCAATCAAGGAGCACAGAAGGAGGAATGATACTACACAGGGTGTGGTAACAATTCAGCTAGTATCAGTATTAAAGCTACAATTTCAATAACCAGTGACTCTGAGTACCAGTAATTACACTGGAGTCCTGGTGCAGGCTTGGTAGCTACGTGGCCTGGGATCTTTTGGTGGTGCACTTGATGGAAATTAACAAGCTTGCAGTTTACTCCCCAACAGGCCATTGTGTGCTAGTGCAGATTAAATAACATGAAATCCAAATGGAAAATGTTTGAAACCCAATTTGTAATCTAAAACGCAGTAATTGTAATGCAAAACCGGAAAAGTACAAAGCCCCCAGCCAGTAATCCCAGCACTCACATGGCCCACGGATGCAGATGTACTGCGTGCAGTTCTGGAGACCCAGTCTTCGCAAAGACATAGACAGGATGGAAGCTGTCCAGAGGAGGGCAACTAAAATGGTGCGGGGTCTGCACCGGAAGACATATGAAGAGAGACTAAAGGAGCTTAATATGTATAGCCTCGAGGAAAGGAGGGAGAGGGGGGGACATGATAGAAACGTTCAAGTACCTCAAGGGAATCAACAAAGTCCAAGAGGGTAGCATCTTTCAAAAAAAGAGGTGTGCAAGAACAAGGGCACAATTTGAAGATAGAGGGGGAGCGCTCAGAGGTAATTTAAGGAAGTATTTTTCACAGAGAGGGTCTGTGGATGCATGGAACGTGCCTTCCGGAGGAGGTCGTGGAGTCAAAAACAGTGGTGGAATTCAAGCATGCATGGGACAGTCATAAGGCAATTCTAGGAGATGGGGGTAGGAAGAAGTAGGCTGCTGGTTAACTAGGATCTGCAGCTTATTCAGTAGGCAGGGAAATGGGCAGACTGGGTGGGCCAAGCGGTCCTTATCTGCCGTCAAATTCTATGTTTCTATGTTTATATGAGGCAGGGGACAGCACACAGCAATAGGGTGAGCAGTAGTCAGGAACAGGGCCCAGCAGCCTGGGATGAAGCACTTCAGAATCCGTCAGACATTCTGTAGTAGCACAGCCCTTCTGGATCACGCCTCTCAGGAGTACAGCCCTTCTGGGACTTAAAATTATTTGCCACAGTCCTGCCCAGGACTTTAACCTAAGTCCCTAGCTATCTAGCTATGTATGGTGTTGTAGGGCCAAAACCTTGAGGTTACTAACAGTTCTCATGATCTTGAGGGCTGGTTTCCCTTCAAACAGTTCCACAGTATCGGCAGTAAAGAGTGCTGCACCTTTCTGCTGGACTGCATCTCCATCTCTCTCTCTCTCATTGATCTGGATCACTTCTCTTTACTGGGCTGGATCAGGATTTAGCTGAACTTGTTCACTGGGCCTCTCTGCTGGTCTTGTTCCCTGGGCCTCCCTGCTGGGCTCCTTCTCACTGATCTCTTTCTATTGTTGGCCTCACCTCTCAGGCCTTTTGTCACTCTGGTCACAGTTTGGGGGAGGATGCAGCAAGCTATCCTGTAGCAACTATGGCCTCTAACCCCCTGCACAGCAAGACCATCCCTTGGGGAGGTCAGACACCAGCCCTTTGCTTTGAGCACTGACTGGTGCAGGATCACCACAGCAACTGTGAACAGAAGTAAGACCACTGGAACTCCTTAGCACTGCTCATCCAGGGCTCTGACTGGAACTGTCAAACAGTTCATGGTGGGGGCACTATCAAGAAAATTCTTCTCAAATCTACATGTAGTAAGCAATAACACATGATAGGACCGCGTGGTTATGGTATTACTACATGCCCACCCCAGGTGGGAGGCACGAGGCATCAGCCGAGTTCTTTCAACAGGGGTGCGTGTGATAATTACCTAAGAATCAAAGGCTTGAAGTGTTATTGTGCTGATGAAATGACCCCAAAATAACAGCACTAGGAACAGCAGAGTCAGAATAAAAATGCTATTGTTTCATCTTCATTATGTTAACATGCAGTACAGAGAAAGTAGACCCTATTGTAGACTCATTCAAACAGACCAGTAACATTCAGACTAACATTTTTTGTTGTTCCCAAATGTCATAGTTAATGAGACTTCCAAAGCAGCTTAATGATATTTCTGTGTAGTTATCCCACCCTGGAAGACAAGTTCCAAGACTTGCAAGGCACTTTCTTGACCCATTCAGTTATTGATCAATTACAACACAGTTATGGACAGCTATTGACCAAGCAGATCACTGGATTTTTCTTTCCCATTTTATATATTTTATTGTTTTTCACAAGCACGCAACCTTTCACCTCTCATAAACAGGCTTCTACAGGAGCTTTTTAATCATTTTACCTTGAAAAATACAAAATATACATTTTAATTATTTATTTTAATTTTCTGTTACAGCCTTTGAGCTCAGAGCTCATTTATGAAGGCTCCACATCAAGGAGAACAATACAATGGCAGACAAGCATATTAGGTATACAGCAGCAAGTATGAATTTACAGAACACATAACATTTATTTATTTATTTATTTATTTATTTAGAGTTTAACCAGGCAGGCATACTGACGACTAGCAACTCGTTTCAGATGCGACCTGGGGGAAAACCATGGGGAACATAATGGCAAGAAAAAAAAAAAACAGACACAAATGTACAGAAAAAGGGTGCAAAATAAGAAGGACTATACATGGTGGTAGCTAAGGTACTTTACAGTTTAGGTCAAGAAAGTCAGACCAGGAGACATTGAAACATAAGGTGCATCATTGTAGAGAAAGAGGGTAGAGTTTTAGGCCTCCATAGTAGTCATCAATAGTCAAATAACATCAGTAGTCAAATAAAGCACAAGTAATGCTATACAATAAGATAAAAATATGACACATAGACAAACTATAAAAATAAGGAGGGTATGGGATCCATAGGCCAGCAGCCAGAGATGTGGATTGTCACAGTTGAATCAGTAAAGTGAGGATGGGAGGCCAGGAAGTGAGAGATAGGTTCAGGTGGTTAGGGGAGGAGAGGGAGAGGAGGTTTCATGGGGAGGGTACATGGTTAAAGGTGAGCAGGTGAGGTTGGGTAGGCAGTGGGGAAGAGGAGGAGGTAGAAAGAGGAGGCTGGTGACAGGGAGATGAGAGGGATGTAAAAGGATCAATTAAAGGTCCCTGGGATAGGATGGGGTGAAGTCAGCTTCGCTAAAGCAGAGGGGAAAAAGCAGTCTTGAGGGTGAAGTGTTCAAGGTCATTTAGCATTCAATTCATGTAAATATGTCACTTATTACATTAAACTCAAACCTGATTGCTTAGGAAAATGTTGTGAACCGCTTTACCTTGGGTTTAACTTGACTCTTCTCTTTACGTTTTTGCACATTTATTTCTATCTTTCATGCCTGTAATCATATTATGCAATAACTTTGTTTTATACTGTCATCATGTAAATCATGCTGTTCCGGTGGTCTGCACCCTTTCATCCCCTTCACCAAGTGCTTCGTTTAAAACATGGCTGACTAGCAGCCTTTTCAATTGTTACCCAACTGTCTTTTATCTCTCCGTGTGCCATTGTACTTGTAGCTGGATACATCAGCATTTAACATTTTTCTTCTGTTCACTAATTTTTATGGTAGTTCTGTTTTTCTACCTGTATTGAGCAGCAGAAAAAGTGAGAATTTAGTTTACTGGAATTTAGTTATTTTACTGACTCTAGCTTGTTTCAGCACAAATGCAGAGTTTAGTTTCTTAACTTCTTAGATGACGTGCTAATTCAGGTTACACAGAGGGAATTCAGATGGTCTCCGACTTCCTCTTTAGCCCATGGACTGTCCAATGCCCATGACATCATATGATGTCAGACATCATCACGCATGCTGTGTTGCTAAGCAATGCACAACAGACCCAGAAGGATCTGTGGACAGTGCACAGTGGGCTCCTTCAAGCACTAGTGTGAGGCATGGCATTACATTTGTCACTTCTCAGGCAGTATATATCTGTTCTCGTCTTTTAGTCTGTTGTCTGACTTTTAGTCTTTGTTTTATGTGCTTCCTAGAGAATGCCATAGCTGTGTTCTCAGTAGTCCATTTATCTTCCTCTACCTTGCCTTGGAGAAGGGTACAGAGGAGGCTACAAAGATGATAGCCGGTCAGCAGGGCGAGGCATACAGGAGGTGAGGTTGAGGCACTGAACATGTACTCCCTGGAAGACAGGAGAGAGAGAGAGGGACATGTTTGGGACATTCAAGTACCTGAAAGGGATAAATAATGTTGATAAGGAAAGCCTCTTTAAGCTGAGTGGCAACCATACCATGAGGGAGCACAGTCTTAAGCTGGAGGGTGGGAGGTTTAGGAGGGATGTCAGGAAGCACTTCTTCACAGAAAGGGTGGTGGACACTTGGAATGCACTGCTGGAAGAGGTCATCTCATTAAAGACAGTGAGCAGCTGTAAGAGAGGCTGGGATAGGCATGGGGGAAGATAAGAATCATGGGTAGAGAGGATGGGAGGAGTGGGAGAGGGGCAGGGACATTAGCTCAAGCTGTGGACCCTCAATTTGAGACAGACTTGATAGACCAAATGACCTTCTTCTGCTGGCTTGTTCGTATGTATGTTCGTATGTACTTTTAACAGACTGGTGAGAATTTTGTAAAAATAAAATTAATATTTTGTTACAAACTTTTTCTATATTGGAAATAAAAAAAATTAAAGTTAGAAGAGGGGTTACAGTGATCATCCAGTGATACAGCTAAACAGGATGTACTCACTTGCTTTGTCTAAGTATATCATGTCTCATTAGCTTTCATATGGAGGGAATAGTTATGTGGGTGGACTAAGGGTATAGGGAGGTTCTGGAAGCAAATTCTTAACCCACAGAAGGGATGCCTTCATTTCACTCTCCCTGCTTATCAATTAGCCATACGTAAAAGTGCCAGTAAGTTGAGCAGTGGGAATGATGCAGACTTCAGGACCTAGTCCCATACATCCAGAATGTTGGTTTACTGCCTGCTTATTATACTGTCATACAGTTACCTACATGAACTCCAGCTGGAGTCTTTGTTCATTCCTTTATCTGGATTAAGTAAACCTAAATTAAAAATCCAATACATCTCAGCTTTCCCCAAGATTTTATTTTGTGGTCATCTACCCTATTCGGTGGTCCCACTACTTCCAGCCCCCAAAATGTCAGGGATGCCTACATGTGGTCCCATTGTCCAAAGTGTTCCAGCACCAAGGACCCCTTGTCATTATTTCTTATAGAGCACTTGTGCTCCAGAATTCTGATTTTTAACATCTGATGTTTTTTCCCACATTAATTTTTGACACAGCGACACTGCAGAAGATACACTACTCTTGCATTGTCACATTTCATGCTTTGTTTGATTTGGTATTTGCAATCATATGTGGATGCTCAATATACTGACTTCTTGCTCATATGCCCACAAACAGAACGACTTCCATACAGGAGCATTCCTAATCTAAAGGACCATATAACCCCTGAAGTACAGCTGGCCATTGCTAAGGACACGTTACCCACCCCCCACCCACTGGACTACTGCTCTCCCATTTACATGGATCTAACCTGTCTAAACCAAACACAGTCTACAACAGTATTTGTAGGTTTACTTTGATGGCTCCTTACTCCAGTTGCCACTGCTCTCTTCACGAGTCCATGGCTGATTCTTCCCTCATACCTGTTGGAAATACCTGCTTGGCTACCTCACTGATAAATCTCTTCGGAACTTGGAGACCTCCCCTTTAAATGATCTCCTCAAGCCCAAGCTGTGCCACCACAGCCTCAAGTCTATATCATAACTCCTCCTGGATCATCTCAGGTGGCAGCCTGTATAGGTCAAAAGACCTTCACTTTTACTGCCCCTTGCCATTGAACAGCCTACCAATCTCACTCTGCTCTCAAGAGACAAACTCCTTATTCAAAACCCATTATAACATTTATCATAAAAGCATGTTTGTTTCAGTCTGCAAGTGCCCCCCCACCCCCATTATATTGTCAGATGTCTCTTGTGGTTTGATCACTCATAGAAACATAGAAACATAGAAATGTAGACTTTGACAGCAGATAAGGACCGCTTGGCCCATCTAGTCTGCCCATTTCCCTACCTACAGGATAGGCCGCAGATCCTAGTTAGCCAACAGCCTATTTCTTCCTACCACCCACAAGAATTGCCTTATGTCTGTCCCATGCATTCTTGAATTCTCCCACAGTTTTAGACCCCACAACCTCCTCAGGAAGGCTGTTCCATGCATCCACTACCCTTTCAGTGAAATAATACTTCCTCACATTGCCCCCGAACCGCCCTCCTTCTATCTTTAAATTGTGTCCCCTTGTTCTTGCACGTCTCTTTTTCTGAAAGATGCTACCCTCTTGGACTTTGTTGATTCCACTGAGGTACTTAAAAGTTTCTATCATGTCCCCCCTCTCCCTTCTTTCCTCAAGGGTATACATATTAAGCTCCTTTAGTCTCTCCTCATACGGCTTCTCTTTTGCAGACCCTGCACCATTTTAGTTGCCCTCCTCTGGACTGCCTCTATCCTGTCTATGTCCTTGCGGAGATGGGGTCTCAGAACTGGACACAGTACTCAGATGGGGTCTCACCAACTGTCTGTACAGAGGGATAACAACTTCCTGTTTTCTGCTGCTGATGCCTCTCCTATACATCCCAGTATACCCCAGCCCCCTACTGCCTTCTCACATATGCTTGCTAACCTTAAGGTCATCTGATATGATTACCCCAGGTCTCTTTCCTTTTTGTTGTTGTTACTACCTCCCACCCATTGTGTATTCTTCCCTGGGTTCTTGTTTCCCAGGTGCATTATTTTGCACTTCTTTGCATTGAATCTAGCTGCCATACTTCTGACCATTCCTCCAACCTTGCCAAGTCCCATTTCATCCTTTCCATGCCTCCTTGTGTATCAACCCTGTTGCAGATCTTTGCGTCATCTGCAAAGGCATACTTTTCCTTCCAGTCCCTCTGCAATGTCACTGATGAAGACATTAAAAGGACTGGACCCAATCTGAACCCTGCGGTCCCCACTAGTAACCCCTTTCTTCAGAGTGGACTCCATTTACAATTACCTTCTGTGCCCTGTTGTGCAGCCAATGTTTTACCCAGGCTACCACCTTGGGACCCACTCCCAGCGCTGGTTAATTTGACTATTAATCTTTTATGTGGGACTGTGTCAAATGCCTTGCTAAAGTTTAGGTAGGCCATGTCCACAGCCCCTCCCTGGTCTACTACTTTGGTCACCCAGTCAAAGAAATCTATTAGATTCGTCTGACATGACCTTCCCGCTGTGAACCCGTGCTGCATTGGGTCCTGTGCCCCACTGGCCTCTAGGTACTCAACTATTCTTTCCTTCAGAAGTGATTCCATCACTTTCCCTACCACAGAGGTCAGACTGACAGGTCTGTAGTTTCCTGCCTCTGACTTGGTCCCACTTTTGTGAAGGGGAATCACATCCGCCTTCCTCCAGCCCTCGGGTACCACACCATCCTCCCATGATTTATTAAAAGAATAGCCAGTGGTTTCACTAGTTCCTCCTTAATTCTTTTAGAATTCTGGGGTGAATTCCATCAGGGCCCATTGCTTTGTCCACCTTCAGTTTTAGGAGTTCTTGCAGACCCTTTCTTCTGTGAAAGGACTGAGATCAACCCCCCTATCAAGAGTGCTTCTTTTAATTGGATTAGGCACTTCCCCCTCATCTTTTGTGAATACTGAGCAGAAATATTCGTTTGGTATCCCTGCTTTTTCACTGTCCCCTTGCCCACCCACTGTTCATTCTATTCAGCCTCACTATCCCTCCCTTTGTCTTTCTACGCTCGCTGATGTACCTATAAAAGGTTTTATCCCCCTTCTTAACTGAGTTGGCTATCTTTTCCTCAGTTTGGGCCTTTGCTATTCTGACTTCCCTCCCTGCTTCCTTCTGCCTTAACTGGTACAGCTCTCTGTCCTGCTCCTTCTGTGTTTCCTTATACTTCCGAATGCTATCTTTTTCTTCCTGACTTTCACAGCCACCTCTTTTGAGAACCATAGTAGCTTTTTCTTTCATTTTGATTTGTTTATTTGCTTCACACAAAGGCTTATTGCCTCTGTGATGGCAGTTTTGATGATTCCCCATTGTTGCTCCACACCTCCTTCTAGCCTGTTTGCTAGTACTTTTCTGAGACACTCTCCCATCTTGACAAAGTCAGCCCTCCTAAAGTCCAGTACTCTCACTTTTGTATGGCTTGACTCTGTAGCTGAGTTTAACGTGAACCACACTGTTTGATGGTCACTTGTCCCCAGATGGCAACCCACTTCTAGATCTGAGATCCTCTCACTGCCCCCATTTGAGAGTACGAGGTCTAAGATTGCTCCCCTCACGACTGGGTTCCGAAACTAGCTGTCTGAGGCCTGCCACCTGTAGGGCATCAAGAATGGCCCTGCTCTTGGATGTGGCTGCAGCAAATGTGCTCCAGTTAACATCTGGCATATTCAGGTCTCCCATCAACAGTATCTCCCCTTTCTCTGCCTTCTAAGAATGACTTCTATCATATCCTTGTACATTCCCTCCCCCTGACATGGGGGTCTGTACACAACCCCTGTGTGGATTGTGGTGCCCTTTCCAGTCTCCAAGGTGACCCACAGTGCCTCTTCTCCTCCCTGTTTACTCTTTTGTTCAGTTGCTTTTATCCTTCCTTTACATAGAGAGCTACTCCTCCCCTCTTCTCCCTGCCTGTCTCTCCTGAGGTTATGTACCCTGGTATGTTAACATCCCAGTCATGGTTCTCTGTACCATGTTTCTGTGACTGCTACGATATCCAGGCATCCCTCTTCCATCAAGGCCACCAGCTCAGGAGCTTGTTGCCCAGACTACGGGCATTGGTACTCATTACCCTCCATTTCCTGATGGCTTTACTCCATTTTGCCCCATCCCTGTCCTTGCCTTTGTCACTTTCTCCATTTACCCCTGCCCTTCTCCCTATCAACACCTCTATGTTGGTGTTTGCCGCACTTACAACCGTGATTATTTGGGGGGCTAAGTTTCCTGCTCCTTTCAGTGCCTCCCCTTGGCTAGTTTAAATGTTTGCCAATGAAGCATTTAAACCTATCACCTAGGATTCTGGTTCCCTCCGGACAGATGCAGCCCATCATGCCAGTATAGGCTTGCATCACTCCAGGTGGACCCCAGTCCCCAGTGAAGCCAAATCCCTGAGCTCCACACCAGTTTTTCAACCACTGATTGAATCCCATGTTGAGAACACCCTAGCCTCTCCTCTGCCATAGATGGCAGCACCTCCAGAAGGTTACCGTGCATGCTACTTGACCAAGGCCCCTCCCCAATTCCACAAACTATTCTGCACTTCTCTAATCCTTTCTTAGCCAGGTCATTTGTCCCTAGGTGGACAATGACATCCAGCTCCCTCCCCTGTGCAGCTGCTCTGGCAATCCTGAGGATTTGCTCCCTGTCCTTCCAAGCCATGGCACCAGGCAGGCACCTTACCTCCCTCTCCCCTTCCTCCCCCAGTTCTGCCTTCCTAACAATGGAGTCTCCCACCAGGAGTTGTTTCCTTCCCCTGCAGGGTCCCCTGCCACCCTCCTGTGGTTCTCCTTTGTGGAGGTTCCCAGCATCCTCCTTGATCTCCACTGCGGGTGCCTCCATAGAGGAACCACATTTGCCAGAATGGCATAGGAATTGTGGAGAGGTACAACTGGAGGGATGCGCATCTGTTCCACCATCCTCACCCTCCCTGAGCCCACTGTGGACCAACTGCTCCTCTTTCTTGGCAACCTCTGAGGCAACAGCAGTGGCACTAGTGGTCCCTGGATGGAAGAGGAGGTCCCACAAATCCTGGCCAACTCAGCCTGGAGATGAGCAACCTCCTCCCTCTGCCCAGAGAGGTACCTGCAGATGATACAACACTGCATCCTCCAGAACGTCTCCCGGAAGACTGCTGTTCCACAGCCATTGCACTGCATCACTCCAATCATGTCTTATTTCTGGCCCCTTAACTGTTTGCAATCCTTACTCTTTCCTCTATTTTTTTTTCTCTCTCTCTCTCTCCTTGCTTTCTGCCTGTGTGCCCTTTAAGCTCCTGATTGTCCTGTTCTGAGACAAGAATATCCTTTATTTCTCAGTAGACCCCTTGCTTGCTCAGAGCAGACCTCCAGCAGCTAGAGGGGGCCAGAGAGCTACTCTTACCCTTCTAGGATGGTTAGTCTTTGGTGGTTCTGTGATCACTCACTTCCTGCTCCCAAACAGGAAGTTCCTGTTGTCAGTCAAATCCTGTGCCTATAAAAATAGAACTAGCTTTGGGTGGGAGGTGGAAGGGAGGGAAGGAGGGCAATATAGTCCCAGTAGAGAAGTTCAGTCACACAGCAGTCCTTTCTCCTGGTGTCTTCTGCCAAGCTATTAGCAGAATCTTTCTAAGGCAGTCTTTAAATGTAGCTTCCTTCTAGCTAAGCCACTCCCCCTACTTACTAGATCTTTCTACAAGTAATTTAAACCTCACAGCTTTGTTTTTTCATTATGAAACTGTGCCTTGCAATGCCATTGCTTAGTTGTATATTTGTGTAATTTGTACAAATTATTTTTATCATGTCAATTGCCTGAATTTTTTGAGTTCAGATTTCTCTTGTAATTTTTCATATTGCACCATGTCCTGTACCTATTTTGACATATTCCCCTGTCTTTGACTGTATTGTATTTTTCAATTGCATCTTGTCCTCTATATGTTACTTACCTTGCCTGTATGGACTCTTGCCATAACCCATTATGTGCCATCTTGACGGCCCGGATCATGCCTGAAAATGGTCCCTGGGACCAGCACACCCACCTGGTTAACACATTAATTAAATAATAAAATGGCCTAACTACAGCTGTCCTGTTCTTTGTTTTTTGGGAGAGGTATGTTGAGTTTGCACAACTCATCTTTGATAGTAGACACTTTTTTGCAGCTGTCTTTCCCTCAAGACTCCATACCCTCATAGTATGATAGTAACAAACCCACGTTTTCATTTATTATTTTTTTTATATGTGGGAACTTGTCATTATGTTTGGTAGCTAGCACTATCCTGCCCCTGTCTTCTGTTTGTCCTTGTCTTTGTAATGTTGTTTCCCTTTGTATGTTCTTTACTCTGTACACTGCTTTTGTGAGTACCTTTCTTGTGTACCTACGTTGTTTGAATTTTTCCTTTGTTTCATCTAAGATTCCTTCAAAATCAGCTTCCTTACTACGGTTTTGCTTGATGTGTAGGAACTGTGAGTACGGTATGCTTGTTTTTAACTATTTTTGGTGGTAGCTGTCATAGTGTAGGACCATGTTACAATCTGTAGACTTTTGATATAGATCTGTTTTTAGTTGTTCACTATCTAGTTTTATCATCAAATCCAAAAATGGAATTTCATGAGGCTCCACTTGTACAGAGAAATCCACATCCGTGGAGCACCTATTTAGATATTCTACAAGTTTTCCCAAAAATTTCTAGTACCCTCCATAAAATAAATATGGCATCTCTATAGCATTTGTGGCTATATAAATGCACAATTTTATTAGGATCCAGGATAAACTGACTCTCAGACACATGTATAAATGAATTAGCTCACACGGCTGCCATGATGGGTAACATGGCAGTACCGTGCTTCTGCTCAAACACATATCTTCAAATGAAAAATAGTTCTTATTCAGCATGCAAGTCACCAATTCTTGCAAGACTACTGCTAGTGGGTGCATAGGTTGGTCCCTATTGTCTAGCATACAGCCCATGGCCCTCACACTGGCACCATGTGGTATTGACATATATAAATCACATACATTCAGTGTGGCTAGCAGGTAATCATCTACCACACCAGTTAAATTCTCACTGATCCCTTTTATCATCTCTATTGTGTGTGTGGTATCTTTTAAATAAGTAGAAGTTTCTTCAACTAATGGTTGTAGGTGATGATTAATATAAGATGATATGAACTCAAATATGGAGTCAATCCCAGGGACAATGCATCTTCTGGGAAGATCTCCCTATTTTTTGTGTATTTTTGGAACAGAATAAAAGACTGGTATTCTTGGGTGGTTCTTATTTAGGTGTTCCCCTTCCCATTCTAAAATCCATCTGTTGTGACCATTGCCTCTAACATCTCATTGATTTCTCTCTTGTTGGCAGGTGTCAGATCACATGCTAATCTCACTTAGTTTGTTCATCGTCCAAAAGTCTCAAAACCAAACACAAAAACAATTCCTATACCTGCTGGCTTTATAAAAATGGTATGATCCCTTTGCACACTGCTGAATGCCTCTCTTTCACCTCTAGTTGGGTTTTCTTTCCACAGTTTTTGTATCCTTCTGACTTTTAAATAGGTTTTGTATGGCTCTGTCCACAGTTTGTATGAACATTTCTATTGAAGGATTTATTCCTAATGGTGGATTAAACCTTCCTGATGTCTTTTTGGTATGGTCTTTTTCTGGTTTTTGTGCGGACATAGATTTAAGTCTAAAGGTTCTGTGAAATTTCTGCAGTTCACACTGTAAACTGAATCTCTATACACTTTGTGATGGTGCAAAGGAAAAGCCCTTCAGTATTGTTGTTTCTTGATCAGTTAGAATCCTAGTACTCAAACTGAAAATAGGTATTACCGCGATCCTTTTTGAACTGTTGGAACTGGCTCCTCCTGTTGGTGCTGTACCCCCATCTGACTCCTATATCATCCACTAATGGATCTTTGTATCTGGTTACATATCTGGAATCCTCTGATACTGATCCCTCTTGTCTCTCTTTCTATTCCCTCCTACCGCCCTTCATTCTCCTAAAAAATGTTGTTGGCATCTCTGCTGTTGCTGCAACCTATAGGAAAGTCTTCAGTAGCTACTGCCACTGCTGCCCGATTCACTAAATTATCTTTCCTGATATCTTTTTGGTTTGATTTTCTTATATGTATACTGTGCACCTGGTTGTCTTTGTAATCTGATGTATCCCGCTGGAACTTCTTAATATTTTGCTGTTTAATATTATTTTCAAATTCTTGTAGTTTGGCTTTTAACAGTTTCAACGTTTTACATAATTCCTCTTGTTCTGTGATTATTTTATTTATTTATTTGAAAATTGGTAACCAGGAGAGGCACACTGAGCCAAGGCTCTTTTCCAGGTGTGACCTAAGCAAGGGGAACAATGGAAAACAGAAGTATAATAAATAATAGACTGTCCATCAAACAACATTTGATAAAATAAGTTGGTACAAAATTAGTTAAATACAAAAATACTGTAATAGGTATTGAGAATAAATTGCAGTCACTGCTCAATAATAAATACCGACACAAATGCAACATAAAAGTAGTAGCAATACGTGGTGATCAAGATAATACTGACAACAGGTAAGTGACCTGTAAGGTGGGCCAGGCCTCATAATGGAGGGAGAACAGAGGTAGTGTGGAAGTGAAACCAGAAGGCAGGAGGCAAGGACCCAGCTGGCTGCCTTACCAATGACGGTTGAGGCTCTGGTGGTGAGGTGTCAGGAGGATGGGTAACAGGAACAGGTGGGGTGGGGTTGGAGTTTTAACTGGCGCCTGAGGGAGACAGGGCATGAGAAGAGGCAGAGGAAGGAGAGAAGCTAGTTCCATAGGGATTTTATTTTCAAATTCTTGTAGTTTTGTTTTTAAAGATGCCAATATTTTATGGAATTCCTCTTGTTCTATGATTATTTTATTTATTTATTTATTTTATTTATTTGAAAAATGGTAACAAGGACAGGCATACTGATGTTTTGGTGCTACCTGTTCTTGTTGAATTTCCAGTGCTGGCATGCTTCTCTCTTCAATTATTTCTTCTTTCAATAGAACAATAAAATCAGTGCTATATCTGTTTCAAGTTCCATCCCATTTATTTTGGAGGTGGGATCCAAAGTGGTGACTTGGGTTAGAAACTGGTTAATGGATAGGAGACAGAGGGTAGTGATTAATGGCACTCCCTCTAATGATGGAAGAGTGACCAGTGGGGTGCTACAAGGCTCAATACTGGTATTAGTCCTCTTCAATGTCTTCATATGTGACATTGCAGAATAATGGCAGAAGAAGGGGAGATTTTGTTGATGGGGGACCTGAATATGTCAGATGTTAACTGGAACACATTTGCTGCAGCTACATCCAAGAGCAGGGTAATTCTCGGTGCCCTACAGGGGGCATGCCTCAGACAGCTAGTGTTGGAACCCACTCAGGAGGGAGCAATCTTAGACCTGGTACTCTCAAACGGGGACAGAGAGAAGATCACAGATTTAGAAGTGGGTAGCCATCTGAGAACAAGCGACCAAAAAACTGTGTG
Source organism: Neoceratodus forsteri (assembly GCA_016271365.2). NCBI lineage: Eukaryota > Metazoa > Chordata > Ceratodontiformes > Ceratodontidae > Neoceratodus > Neoceratodus forsteri. Next base: position 1,472,054,704 of record CM057455.1, read on the forward strand.
ATTCACGATAAACACAGCCGTAGAGTCCAGCCATACAAAAGTGAGGGTACTGGACTTTAGGAGGGCTGACTTTGGCAAAATGGGTGAGTGCCTAAGGAATACACTAGCAATTGGGCAGGAAGGAGGGGTGAAGAAACAATGGGGAAAATCAAAACTGCCGTCACAGAGGCAACAAGCCTTTGTGTGAAGCAAATAAACAAAACAAAATGAAGTAAAAAAAAAACTATGGCTCTCGAAAGAGATGGCGGGGAAGGTTCAAGAGAAAAAGATAGCATTCAGGAAGTATAAGGAATCATAGAAGGAGCAAGACAGAGAACTATATCAGATAAAGCAGCAGGAAGTGGGGAAGAAAGTCAGAATGGTGAAGACCCAGAAGAAAAGATAGCCAACTCAGTTAAGAAAGGAGATAAAACTTTTATAGGTACATTAGAGAGCAAAGAAAGACCAGGGGAAGGATAGTGAGGCTTAATAAAGGGGAGGGGAGGTGGGTAGAGGGAGACAGTGAAAAGGTAGAGATATTAAATGAATGTTTTTGCTCAGTATTCACAAAAGAAGGAGAGGGGGAGGTACCTAAACCAAACAATAGAAAAACTGTGGTCAAAACAAGCCCACTCACAGGAGAAAGGGTCCTGAAAGAACTCCTAAAACTCAGGGTGGATAAAGCAATGGGGCCTGTCAGGATTCACCCCAGAATTCTAAAAGAACTAAGAGGAGACTTAGTGACACCAGTGACTACCCTTTTTAAACAAATCATGGAAGGATGGTGTGGTACCTGAGGACTGGAGGAGGGTGATTGTGATTTCCCATCACAAAAGTGGGAGCAAGGCAGAGGCAGAAAACTACAGACATGTTAGTTTGACCTCAGTGGTAGGAGAAATGATGGAATCACTTCTGAAAGAAAGAATTGTTGAGTACCTAGAGACCAGCGGGGCACAGGATCCAAGGCAGCATGGATTCACAGCTGGAAGGTCATGTCAGATGAATCTAATAGATTTCTTTGACTGGGTGACCAAAGTAGTAGACCAGGAGGGGCTGTGGATATGGCCTACCTAGACTTTAGCAAGGCATTTGACACAGCCCCACACAAAAGATTAATAAACAAGTTAGCCAGCCTGGGAGTGGGTCCCAGGGTGATTATCTGGGTAAAAAATTGGCTGGGCAACAGGACGCAGAGGGTAATAGTAAACAGAGTACACGCTGAAGAAAGGGGTGTTAATAATGGAGTACTGTAGGGTTCAGTAGTGGGACTGGTCCTCTTTAATTTCTTTATAGATGACATTGCGCAGGGTCTGGAAGGAAAAGTATGCCTTTTTGCAGATGACACAAAGATCTGCAACAGAGTTGATACACAAGAGGGTGTGGAAAGGATGAGAAGGGACTTGGCAAGGTTGGAGGAATGGTCAAAAGTATGGCAGCTTAGATTTGATGCAAAGAAGTGCAGTGTAATGCACCTGGGAAACAAAAACCCAGGGGAAAGTACACAATGGGGGGGGTACTAACAACAAAAATTGACCTGGGGTAGTCATATCAGATGAACTTAAGGTAGGCAAGCAATGTGAGAAGGCAATAAGAAGGGCTGGGGGATACTGGGATGCATAGGGAGTGGCAACACCAATAGAAAACAAGAAGTTGTTATCCCTCTGTACAGAGAGTTGGTGAGACCCCATCTGAAGTACTGCTTGTAGGTCTGAAGACCCCATCTCTGCAAGGACATAGACAGGATGGAGGCAGTCCAGAAGAGGGCAGCTAAAATGGTGCAGGGTCTGCACCAGAAGCCATATGAATTGAGAGACTAAAAGAGCTTAATATATATATAGCCTTGAGGAAAGGAGGGAGAGGGGGGACATGATAGAAACTTTCAAGTACCTCAAGGGAATCAACAAAGTCCAAGAGGGTAGCATCTTTCAGAAAAAGAGATGTGCAAGAACAAGGGGGCACAATTTGAAGATAGACGGGGGGGATGGCTCAGAGGCAACATGAGGAAGTATTTTTTCATGGAGAGGGTGGTGGACGCATGGGACAGCCTTCCTGAGGAGGTTGTGGGATCAAAAACAGTGGGGGAATTCAAGAACACATGGGACAGACACAAGGTAATTATAGTGGGGCATAGGAGGAAGTAGGCTGTTAGTTAACTAGGATCTGCAGCTTATCTAATAGGTAGGGAAATGGGCAGACTAGGTGGACCAAGTGGTCCTTATCTGCTGTCAAAGTCTATAACAGGATGAAAAGGTAATAGATGCATTTTTGCAGAAGACGTCACAATCTATAATCGGGGGACACTCAGGAGAGGGTGGAGAGAATGTGTAGGGATCTTGGGAAACTCGAGGAGTGGTCAAGAGCATGGCAGTTGATGTTCAATGCAAACAAGTGTAAAATCATGCACCTATGGCATAGGAACCCAGGAGCAAAGTAAAGGATGGATGGGGTACTGACAGTCACTAAGCAGGAAATGGACTTTGGAGTTATCGTATCTGATTACCTCAAAGTGGCAGGGCAGTGTGACAAAGCAGTGGGTAGGGCCAGTGGGATGCCTAGGAAGAGGTGTCTACTGCAGGAGGTAGGAGATGGTGTTGCCACTATAATGTTCACTGATGAAACCCCACTGGCAATATTGTGTCCAGTGCTGGAGGCTGCATCTCAGAGAGAACATAGATAGGGAGAAGCCAGTCTAGAGGAGGGCAATTAAAATGGTGCAGAGGTTGCACCAGCAACCTCACATGGAGAGACTGATAGATCTCAACACGTACACCCTGGAAGAGAGGAGAGACTGAGGGATCTCAACATGTACACTCTGGAAGAGAGGAGAGTGAGAAGGGACATAACAGAGACCTACAAGTGCCTCACAGGGGTGAACAGGGTGCAGGAAGGGAATCTCTTTAAAATGAGAAAGAGCACCAGAAGCAGAGAACATACAATAAAGCTGGTGGGGGGGAGTTTAAGAGGGATGTGAAGAAGTACGACTTCACTGAATGAGTGGTAGATGCCTAGAACAGACTGCCAGCAGAAGTGGTGAAGGTAAAAACAGTAGGGGGTATTAAGCATGTGTGAGATAGACATAAGGGAATATAAGTAGATAGACAGGGAGGAGGGAGGGTCACCACAGACCAGCTAGCGGCTCAGGAGACATACTAGGCAGGGACCATCTGGGCAAACGGTTGGCAAAGTCTATATTTCTACTGCTGTTTGTGAATTTATTCCAAAATTTAGTTCTATTAAAAACTGCAAGCCTCTAGGTATTTTGTTATGATGTAAATACTGTAACAATGTGAGTCCATACCATTTCAGAAGAGTATTTTTAATTTTTAAATCTTCTGAGCAATATTCTAGCCTGAGTCACAAATCGGTGCAGTTAGGTAGTTTGTCCCTCTAATCTGATTAATACGTCTCTCCCTAGCTGCCTCAGTAAAGGTCATGAAGTGTAGGGTGTTCTCTACACTGCCCCTATTGTAGCAAATGCATCCATACCCATGTAAAGCGGGTAGAAAAAGATGCACAGTATCCCAAAATAACAGTGGTCTGATAAAGCAATATAAAAAATATTCAAAGTTTGGGAATGATCAGATTCCCTTGAAATTATCTAGGATGTATGTCCCTTACATTCTGATCGTTGTTATATCCAGCTAGAAGTAAAATGGCACATACGCACACTCACGCACGCACACACTGTATGCCTACCAACACACACACACACACACACAACACGTAGGAGAAGTTTCTGTGGATAGCAAAGGAGAAGGCTGCTAGTCAGCCAAGTTTTACACTAAGGACTTTGTGAAGGGGGTGAAAGAGTGAAGAGCCCTAGGACAGTATGAGTTACATGGTGGAAAATACAAAAAAATTGTATTGCATATTATCATTACATGCATGAAAAATAGAAATAATTGAGCAAAACGGTAAAGTGAAAAAAGTCAATTTAGAGCCAAGGTAAAATAGTTTATACATTTTCTAAACAAACAAGTTACAGTTTAATGTAATAACTGACAAATTTACATGAATTAAATATATATTTTGTATTTTTTTTAAAAGAGAAACATTATTAAAAAGCTCCCCTGAAGAACCCTGATTATGAGAGGTGAGAGATTGGAGTACCTGTGAAAAACAAACAGAAAAATAAATCTATAAATGTATATTTGCAAAAGTGATTTTCTTGAGAGGGTCCCTGCCCCACACTAACTATCTGATGAGTTTATAAGTCATCATGGGGCAGCTCCAACCTTACCAGTTTGAAATCGCTGGGCACCATTACCTGCAACAGCTATATATACTTTGGACTCTGACTGAAACCCTTTCTGATCTCAGGTGGTGGCCCCACAGTCTGTGGACCTGCTACATTGCAAGATCCCAGTTGGGAACAGCTCTGAAGCAATCTTTGCCTATTTCAGCTAGCACCTCTGTTCTGTGCTCCACAGAAGGCACATTTCAGTCTTTTTTTAGATACACAGATGGTTACGGCAGGAAAAGACTCATTGTCCATCAAGTCTTTCCTATAACATAGAAACATAGAAACATAGAAGTTGACGGCAGATAAGGACTGCATGGCCCATCCAGTCTGCCCATTTCTTTTTCTACCTTAAAAATGTGCCATCGGCCTTTGCTCTGTCAGTGGCCTATCTATTCATACTCATTTGTATTGCTCCCTTACGCCTATCCCATGCCTGTTTGAAGCCCTGCACTGTATTCATAGCCACCACTTCTTGAGGTAGGCCATTCCATGCATCCTATGATGCATGAAATTCTCTCACTGTAAGTATTACCTGAGCAACCACTCCCCATCGTCACGGGCAAAAACCACACCACTGGGTTTTGTCTTAACGTCGCTTTATTTGATCAAACCTTACACATGCATGTGGACTTCTACAACGGAGAAGTTCTCCGATTCAATTTACAGCAGCTTTTTATAAGCTAGATTTTGCACTTCTTATCTTGAAAAATACCAACATTTCAGTATAAGCCAATCATAAGACAGCATAACAAGTTTTTAGCAATGTAACAGAAAACACATTGATATGCATGAGGTATTTTTCCACTGCTTATTTTATTTCTTTCCCATTACTGCTTGATACATATGCCTGGGTCAAGCTGACCTGAGAGAGACAATGAGTTTCACTCACACCATAGCAACGTACAGCTTGCCTTCAATGCCACTATGTGCTGTTATTTTTATATTTTGCCCAGGCATGCTCTTATCTTTATATTTTGTCCAAGCCCGTTATTCAGGCTGGTACAACCAGTTCTGCTCAGTTTTATCTATCTTTCTGTTTTTACAAATGTACCTCAAGTAACCTCAGTACAAATTCTATAACCCTTAAAAAAAGAAAACATGAACTCAGAAATTTCTACTACATTCATTATGACTTTGTTACAGCATGGCTTTCAAAGCAAGCATAGCTTCAAGGCATTTAATAGCAAATATAGCTTTAGGATATATAAAAATTCCCTCACAATCCACCACCCTTTCTGTGAAAAAGAATTTCCTCACATTCCCCCTTAATCGGCCCCCTCTAATCTCATGCTGTGTCCTCTTGTCCTGCTATTTTTCTTATATTTAAACATGTTAGACTCTTTCACCTTGTTAATGCCCTTAAGGTGTTTGAATGCCTCGATCATATCACCTCTCTCCCTCCTTTGCTCAAGGGTATACATATTGAGCTCTGTTAATCTGTCCTCATATGTCTTCTGATGCAGTCCCTGCACCATTTTGGTTGCCCTTCTCTGGACTGCCTCAATTTGGTTAATGTCCTTGTGAAGGTGTGGCCTCCAATACTGCATGCAGTACTCCAGATGGGGCCTAATCAATGTCTTGTAAAGAGGGATTATTACCTCCCTCTTACGACTTGTGATACCCCTACTAATGCACCCTAACACCCCCCTAGCCTTACCTACTGCTTTAGAGGTCTGCTTGGTTGATTTCAGGTCATCAGTGATGATGATGCCCAAGTCTCTTTCTTCCTTTGTGACTGCTAGCAACTCCCTCCCAGCCTATAGGTGACTTGGGGTTCTCTTCCCTATGTGCCATGATCTTGCACTTCTTTGCATTAAATCAGTTGCCACTCTTCTTACCATTTTGCTAGTTTATCAGATCTCTTCTCATTCTGCCCACCCATCTGGATCATCTACTCTGTTGCAGATCTTGGTGTCATCTGCAAACAGACAAGCCTTACCCTCTTGTCCATCTGCAAGGTCACTAATGAAGATGTTGAAGAGGACTGGCCCCAGGACTGATCGCTGAGGTACCCCCTTGTGACTTGCATCTCTTCTGACTGTATACCATTTACCATCACTCTCTGTTTTCTGCCTGTCAACCAGTTTGCCACCCAGTTGACCAACTTCTGACCCACCCTGAGCCTACCCAGCTTATTTATCAATCTTCTATGTGGAACAGTGTCAAAAGCTTTGCTGAAGTCAAGGTAAGCAACATCAACTGCTCCCCCTTGGTCCACCACTCTGGTTACCCAGTCAAAGAAATCTATGAGATTAGTTTGACAGGACCTTCCTTTTGTAAACCCATGCTGTCTTGGATCCTGTGCCCTATGGTTTCCAGGTGTTTCACTATCCTTTCCTTAAGGAGTGCCTCCATAATCTTGCCCACTACTGAGGTAAGACTGACTGGTCTGTAGTTCCCTGCCTCCTCCCTGCTACCACTCTTGTGGAGCGGGATCACATCAGCCCTTCTCCAGTCTTCTGGGACCTCTCCTGTGCTCAGAGACTCACTAAACAGTTCTGCTAATGGCTCTGCTAGTTCCACCTTTAGCTCCTTAAGTACCCTGGGATGTATGCCATCAGGTCCCATTGCTTTATCCACCCTGAGCTTAGCAAGCTCTTGTAGGACCCTTTCTTTTTGAAGGAATAGTGCTCACCTCCCTCCCCTGTGTCCATGGTGCTGAGCTGTGGGCCCTGCCTACCTTCTCTTCAGTAAATACTGAGCAAAAGTATCTATTTAGGATAGATGCTTTTATGGTCCTCCTCCTCACATGCTCCCTTTTCTCCATTAAAGCTTAGCAATACCCCTCTGGACTTTCTCCTTTCACTAATGTATCTATAGAAAGTCTTGTCACCTTCTTTACTGTTTGTGCTAGTGTTTCCTCAGTTTGGGACTTTGCCTGCCTTACTGCCTTCCTGCTTCCCTTAGGGCAGTTTGGTATGCCTCCTATCTTCATCCCGCTGTGTTCCCTTATATTTCCTGAAGGCCAGCCTTTTTGGCTCTGACCTTTTCTGCTACTGTATTTGAGAACCAAAGTGGTTTCCTTCTTCTTTTGCACTTCCTTTTCTGTCTAACACAATGGGATGTTGCTTCAAGTTGCATCCTTAATGCTTGCCACTTTGCCTGTACCCCCTCAACTGTGTTTCTTTTTGCCAGGGCTAGCTTAACTCTGTTGGCCATCTCATCAAAGTCAGCTCCTCTGAAGTCCCATATTTTTGCCTTGGAATGGGATGATTTAGATGTAGTAGCCAAACTGAACCATACCATGTGATGGTCACTGGACCCCAGGTGACCTTCTACCTGGAGATCTGTGATCCCTTCCTGTTAGTCAGTACTAGATCTAGGATAGCCCTGTCTCTTGTGGGTTATTGTACCAGTTGTTTGAGGCCCTCCCCCTGCAGGGAATCCACTATGTGTCTAGTTCTGGCAGATGTTCCTGCTGGTATTGACCAATCTGTATCTAGCATGTTGAAGTCTCCCATTATCAGAACCTCCCCTTTAGCTGTCATGTTTTGTATATCCTCTAACAGTAATGTGTCTATGTCCTCCCCCTGGTCTGGGGCCTGTAGACAACCCCAGTTCTTATGGCTGTCCCATTTCCTGTTTCCAGGGTGACCTACAGTTCTTCTGGCTCCTTATGTGTATTCTGAATTTCTGTAGCTTTGATATTTTCATTGACATACAGGGCCCTCCTCCCCCCTTTGCACCTCGGTCTCTTCTGAACAATACATAGCCAGGTACTGAAGTCTCCCAAGTGTGGTTACTGGTAAACCATGTCTCACTAATTGCTACTATGTCCAGTTTAGCCTCTAACATTATTGCCTGCAGGTCTGGGATCTTATTTCCTAGGCTGTGAGCATTTGTGTACATGATTTTCCATTGGGCAGATTTCGGTGTGTTAGTTGTTGGGTGAGGTTTGGCATTATCCCTGTGTGTCGTATGGGGAGACAAACCTTTTTTCTTACCTGGTGATGCAAATGAACTGCAAACATGCTGAATCCCTGTTTGACCACTAGCTGAGGGGAGAGGGGTGTTCTTCCCATTCGACGTATGGGGTGCTGCACCCCTCTCCCCATTTGCTAGTTTAAATATTCTGCAAAGACGTCAAACTTCTGCCCCAATGCACTGACTCCCTCCTTAGTCAGATGCAGTCCATCAAATTTAAAGAACTTTCGCTCCCAGAACTGTTGCCAGTTCCCTACAAATCTGTGTCCTTGTTCCTGGCACCAGCCCTTGAGCCACGTGTTTTGCTCCCCTATCTCCCCTTCTCTGACCTTCCGTCCATCTGCCCCCCTCTCCCGGACTGGCAGGATCTCAGAGAAGGAGATGCCAGACGAAATGGATGATAGTTTGTCACCCAACCTGGTCAGGTGTTCCTTGGTCTCTACAACTGACCGGCTGGCAAGATCATTAGTCCCTATGTGTACTAGGACATCAATGTTTTCTCCTGCTTTGTGAACAATTTTAGCAATGCGGTCAGTGTCTCTCCATGCTGATGTACCTGGGAGACATCTGACCATTACATCAGATGGAGACAGTGATGGAGATAATGGCCACAACTATATTAAGTCCCGTACACCTGACACCTTACAGGACTAGCCTTGTCCTTTATGCTGCTTCCTTAGTCCTTATAAATACAAAGCAAACCGGGCCCTCACAAACCAGAAATATGACTCCAGATATTGAGGATGAGCTGTCAAGTAGATCCACTTTATTGAGTGTAGACTAGTGACAAATAGCACCCCCTTATAACATGGGCAGAAGACAGGGGGAAGCTAATTGGCCAAACACCATCACCTGACTGTGGATTAAATGCACTATTCCATCTACAGCTGGCATGACATGGCCTTCAAGCAATATCCATGGGCAGAGCAGCACTTGTTACATGTCTGAAACTTGAGTTCTCAAGGCAGCCATTCAAACCTGGGAGGGAGGGAGGGAGGAGAGAGAGAGAGAGAGAGAGAGAGGGAGGGAGGGAGAGAGAGAGAGAGAGAGAGAGAGAGAGAGCGAGAAGAGAGATGCAGTGTTGCAGAGCACGACCACCCATAGGTCATTAGTCAGTGACAGAGACACAGTGACAGCAAGCACGGGACATCCTGGCTGTCTTTCTCTGTGTCTCTGGCCACTTACATATTTTGTCCCAGTGTACTCCTCATACCCTCCCCACCTGGGTCACTGTACTGTGGATTGCTCCAGTACTAAGTTGCCCCCCCGACACGATACTTACTGTCCCCTGTTTTCTGCCAGCATGAGAGAGAGAGAAAGAGAGAGACACACAGAAAGCAAGCAGGGAGTGGGAGAATGAGCATGAGAGAGAGAGAGAGATGGAGACAGTGACAGCCAGCAGGACGTATGACACGGCATTGCTTTGTTGTGTGCGATGCAGAGAGATAGAGCAATTTTTCAGCCCCTTCTGTGTTCTATTGTGAGTGCTGAGACACAGAGAAACTGAGCAGTGCACCATGGCTGCTGTGAGAGAGCAAGCATCGCATCACACTGGTAACACATAGAGACTGCGAGCAAGCTGCTGGCAAAGTCACAGGGACAGAGCAGTAAGCACAGCATGACAACCCAGCAGAGTTCTGCTCAACACTCACCCACCTGCCCCACATCACTCACCACCCCCACTGACAGGGAGAGCGAGACCGGGACATGTAATGCTGGGTATGTCAGCCGGACAATGACTCCTGGATGGCGAAGTCCTTAACAGCAACAATGTCGGCAGGTTTCAACATTGTTGATGTTAAGGACCGAGGGAGAATTTCACCCTTTCGCCATCTTTTGCCCCTTTTGAATCAACTCTGACTTGGGTTAGATATCTAAGAGAGGGGGTGTGGAACACAGCCCCCGCGATGGGGGTTCGGTGGCACAACCCCATAGAAAACACACAATGTCTGACAGGTAAAATTTCACCTGTCGACATTGGGGATTTCGCCATGCCGAACTTTGACAACACTATCGTCATTTTGGCATGGTAGAACCATAATGCTGCAGTCTTCTGTCTCTGTGTCTCAACACATAGAGAAGCAGTTACTGCGAGGAGCAGATCCTTTTGCAGTCGGAGCTCCATCTGAATGTGTGTGTTTGGGGGGGGGAGGTGTAAAGTGCACCTCGTAGGCAAGGTAGAAGACACTGTTATACACAGGAAATGTCACAAATCATGTCAGTAGTGCATGTGTGACATTTCTATGTGTATAATGGCAAAGCAGTGTGCATTACATGTGAGAGACTATTTTGCAAGGTGGCAGGATACACTACTTTTTTTGGCTTTACACAGGAAAAAAAACTCTTTCTATGTGTTTTTGTCTGTTTTGGACATAATCCATGTTATAAGCGCAATAACCCACTCCAGGGTATGGGGTAATAGGCATATAATCCACGCCAGGGGTGCTGTGAGGACACTCGGCCTGTGGCCTCATGCTTCACAACGCACCCCAGGCGTGGATTAAATGCCTATAACCCCATACCCTGTCGTGGGTTATTGCTAACTAGACTTACACACCTGATGTGTTTTGTGTCGTCAATGTTTTCTCAAAGTCGACACACCACAGTACTGTAGGATTTAAATCCTAGAGCATTTAAAGTTACAGTACATGTTATTTCAACAGATACTCTGGTAGCAAAAACAAACACATGTACAATATACAAGGATACAAGTTTTTATACCTTAACTGTGTAACTGAGAGCACATGTCTCCATGTGCTGCATTGTGTTTGTTTCACCTTTTAGTTCTTACTATCCAGCTGTATTGATCCCACCCCACCCTGAACCCGTTGATTGTTTCTGCCTCTATTACCTCCTTGGGGAGACTATTCCACTGTTTCCCCATCCTCTCCATAAAGAACAACTTCCTGACATCTTTCCTAAACCTCCCTCACCCAATTTTCACTCATGTCCCCTAGTTAAATTGTTTTTATTTGCAGTGAATAGTTACCCTCTATCTGCCCTATTTATCTCTCTTAGAAACTTATATGTTTCTGTCATGTTCCCCTCTCCCTTCTTTCCTACAAAGACTACATATTTAGATCTTTGAGTCATTTCTTATGTCTTACCCCGTACCCCTGGATCATTTTAGTGCCCTTCTTTGTACCGCTTCCAGCTTGACCCTATCCTTTTTCAGATGTAGCCTTCAGAACTGGGCACAGCACTCGAGATGCAGTCTCACCAGTGACCTGTGCAAAGAAAAATCATCTCCTCTTCTGCTCTCAAAGTCCCTGTTAATGAGCCCCAACATTTTGCTTGGCTTACTGTAAGCTTTATTGCATTGTGCAGAGACTTTGAGGCTGTCACTGATAATTACCCCCAAATCACATTCCTCCCCTGTCATGACTGAACTCACCCCATCCATCCTCTATTCCCTGCAAGAGTTTTTCTTTCTGACATGAGTCACCTTGCATTTCTTTACATTGAAACACAGCTGCCAGATCTTAGACACTTTCATCAGTTGCTGCAGATCCTGGCACAGCTCCCTGGACTCCTTCTCATTATCCACCCTTCCACAAAGTTGTGTGTGATCTGCAAATAGACATATCGTCCCCTTAATGCCCTCTCCTATATTGCTTATAAACAAATTAAATAGGATTGGTCATAAAACTGACTCCTGCAGCAACCGACTTGTGACCCCTCTCACTTTCAATTCTTTTTCATTTACCACCACCCTTTGCTGATTTCTTTCAGTTTCTAGCACAATTTGTCACTCCTTCCCCCAATCCCCATCCTCAAATCTTCCCCCTTTTTCAGTAGCCTTCTATGTGGCACCGAGTTGAATGCCTTACTGGAAGTCTAGATATAAGATATCAACAGTCTGACCCTTGTCCACAGCTTTCGTGACCCAGTCAGAGAAATGAATGAGGTTTGTCTGACATGATCTTTCTGCTACAAAACTATGCTGCTTGATGTCCTGCGGCCCATTCCCCTCCAGGTAGTTCTGTTCCTTGATTATGGTCTCCATGGGCTGCCCAACAATCATGGTCCAGTTTACAGGTCTATAGTTTTAGGGTCCTCCCTGTCCCTCCACCCCTTTTGCCCCCACCACCACCACCATAGAAACATAGACTCTGACAGCAGATGAGGATCACTTGGCCCACCTAGTCTGCCCATTTTCCTACCTACTGGATAAGCTGCAGATCCTAGTTAACCAACAGCCTACTTCCTCCTACCCCCCACTAGAATTGCCTTATGTCTGTCCCATGCATTCTTGAATTCCCCCACTGTTTTGATGCCACAGCCTCCTTAGGAAGGTCATTCCATGTGTCCACCACCCTCTCTGTGAAAAAATACTTCCTCACATTGCCCCTGAGCTGTCCCCCCTCTATCTTCAAATTGTGTCCCCTTATACTTGCACATCTCTTTTTCTGAAAGATGCTACCCTCTTGGACTTTGTTGATTCCCTTGAGGTACTGTACTTGAAAGTTTCTATCATATCCCCCCTCTCCCTTCTTTCCTCAAGGGTATACATATTAAGTCCCTTTAGTCTCTCTTCATATGGCATCTGTTGCAAACCCTGCACAATTTTAGTTACCCTCCTCTAGACTGCCTCCATCCTGTCTATGTCCTTGCAGAGATGGGGTCTCCAGAACTGCACTCAGTACTCCAGATGGAGTCTCACCAACTGTCTGTACAGAGGGATAACAACTTCTTGTTTTCTACAGGTGATGCCTCTCCCTATACATCCCAGTATTTCTCCCAGCCATCCTTACTGCCTTCTCACATTGCTTGCTTACCTTTAGGTCACCTAATATGACTACCCCCCAGGTCCCTTTACATTTTTTTTGTTGTTAATACCTCCACCCCACTGTGTAGTCTTCCCCTGGGTTTTTGTTTCCCAGGTGCATTACTTTGCACTTCTTTGCATTGAATCTAAGCTGCCATACTTCTGATCATTCCTCCAACCTTGCCAAGTCCGTTCTCACCCTTTCCACTCCCCCCTTGTGTATCAACCTTGTTGCAGATCTTTGTGTCATCTGCAAAGAGGCATACTTTTCCTTCCAGTTCCTCAGCAATGTCACTTATAAAGACATTAAAAAGGACCGGACCCAGTACTGAACCCTGTGGTACCCCACTAGTAACCTCCCTTTCTTCGGAGCTCTGTTTACTATTACCCTCTGTGTCCTGTTGTCCAGCCAATTGTCTACCCAGGCTACCAGCCTGGGACCCACTCCCAGGCTGGCTACTTTGTTTATTAATCTTTTGTGTGGTCACCAACTCAGTAGTAAACCTGAACAGATCTGTCAGGGGGGCTGCCAGTTCTAGGCCCAATTACTTTAGAACCCTTGGGTGCAGACCATCTGGCTCCAGCCCTTTCTACCCTAAGTGCTGCCAGATTCTTCCATGCCCTGTTCCCAGTGATCTGCACAGGCCCTATTTTCCCACACCCCTCTCAGATGCCTTGCTGCTGCTACTCTTCAGTAGTGCTCCCCCCACTGTAAACACTAAACATAAATAATTATTCAGTAGATCAGTCTTTTGCCTGTCTTCTTCTATCCAAACCCCCTCCATCTTCAACCTGATGATTGTACCCTTTGCCTTCCTCGTCTCCCAATATTAGAACAATTCTTTCCTTTCCTGTTTTACCTCTATTTTTATGGCTGTGGGTGGAGCCTACAGTCATCTTGCTCTAGCTTGAAAAATGGGATACCGTGGAACACATTTTTTAATACTTTTCATTGTATCCTTCCATGACTGCAAATCACAATGACAGTCACATAAAATACTCCCTTCTTTCTGTTTACAATGTTGGAGACAGAACTCCAAGCTGCTTTTCTCTGAGATCAAATGTGCACACATTCCAAACAAACCTAAATATCATTAAAACTATTCAAAGTGCACAAAAATAACTGTCTTGTTTAGTAAATCAGGCACATGGATTTACTAAAACAAGTAATAATCATTAGCCATATAGCATCAGACAGTTCTAACAGACAGCGCCTGGTTTGAGGTCTCACCTCGATTGATCTGCTAGAGCTAGCCTGTATCAGTTTTCCAGCTGTCCTAGAAATCACCCAACAGTCATTAACCCTTTACTCACAGAACATCCCGCTTTCTAAAAAAAAAAAAAAAAAAAACAGAAGAGTGAACAAATATATACTAGCCTGAGGTTTTTGTGACGTTCTCTAACTATGTATTATCTATTAACATGAACTATCTCCTCTACTTGTAGTCTATTATATCCATGCACTGTAAATAGATTATACTGATAGCATGCAGTATCTCTTTCCATTTGTAACAGTATTTGCTTAGACTAGTTTTTTAGGCTGTTACTAACTATAACGTCAGTTCTTACCTAACAAATAACACCTGTTGTATGTGTACCATACCGTATGGTGTAAATGGACTTTGCACATTCTTCTACATTGTATGTTAGTATGTAGTTAGAAGCAATATGTGTGGCATTTAGAAACTGTTTTGTTATCTCATTCAATCGAGTGCAGAGATGTTTTATGTCAATTTAAGTGATGAATTAACTCCAGAGCCTGAATATATATTCAGGTTGCCTGTTTTATGTTTGATCTTCCCATGACTCCCAGCAGTCTGACTTACAGGAAGACATGATCTCCGACTGTACAGTGCAATCACTAAACATTTCATTAAAAGTAATCTTGCTCTGTACTGTATATTACAATGTAGTCCAGTCTATATTGTTAATTTCTGACAAGACCACCCCTACCCCTTGTACAACTTGTAATAATGGGAAAATAGCTACATCACTCTTTCAACGTAATAGCATCTGCATATGGCAATAAAAGTAGCATTTCTAAATCTCAGATCTGAAGTGACAAACTGCAGTGATCTAAAATGTGTCATAGAAAACATGACAGTAAAATGCGGTACAGTAGATTTATGGCACAACAGAAAACAGTATCCTGCAGCCTTATGTTTACAAAGTTGTTACCCGGCTTGAGATAAATGAATGCTTGGTTTAAACCCCACCACAGCCACTTATACATGATGATGGGGGAGCACTTGTGTTAGATCAGGGTTACTTTCATCATGTTTATGGCTACTGCTGTAATGTGGGATTTAAGCACACATATATATTTTTTAAATTTGTTTAAATATATTTTGCTGTAGAATGTGTGTCCATTTGCCTGCTGCAACAAGGTTAAACTGATTCCATGCTAAAGAGGCACATTCTGTAATTGGACACTGTCTATTCTGCTTCACTCTGGGATCCATTTTAACTAGAATTTCAGGCACAAAAATAAGGTTTAAGTATTCTTTAAATTCTTTTCTGTTATTCTCACTGCATAAATTTACTGTCAGTTTACATAATGTTTTTTTTTTTTTATTTAGTTGTTTAACCAGATATAGCACACTAAGCTGAAAGCTTTTTTACAGGAGCGACCTGGGAGCACAAGGAGGTTAAGTGACTTGCTCAGGGTCACACAGTATGCAAGTGGAAGCTGTAGGATTCAAACCCAGGTCTGGTCTGCTGGAAGTCACCAGATTTGCAGCTCAGAGCCTTAGACCACTGCGCTATACTGCCTCTGTAAAATGTATGTAATGTATCTCCTTGGAACCAGTTTAACCTTACTGCAGCAGGGAAATGGACATACATTCTACAGAAAAATGTATTCAACACATTTAAAAAACAAATATGTGTGCATAGATTCTATTTTGCAACAGTAACCATGAACATAATGAAAGTAGCCCTGATCTAACACAAGTGCTCCTGGGCCATCACATATAAGTGGCCCTGGTGGGATTCGAACCAGGTGATTTATTTATCTCAAGCCAAGTAACAACTTTGTAAACATAAGACTGCAGAATACTGTTTTCTGTTGTGCCATAAAGCTGTTGTACCACATTTTACTGTTATGTTTTCTATGACACATTTATTTATTTATTTATTTAGTTAAACATCAGTTTAGAAACCTTTGAGCCAGAGGCTCATTTACAAAGGTACCTCATCACATGTCAGATTACTACATTTTGTTATTTCAGATCTGAGATTTGGACTTGCTACTGCTATTGCTGAAGATGCTATTAGTCAAAACAGTGAAAGTTATTTTTCTATTATGACAGGTTTGTACAAGGGGTGTGTTCATGTCAGAAATTCAAACTAGAGACTGGATTACATTCCAATATACAGTGCAGAGCAATGATGAATTGTACTACGATGTTGAGTGACTGCAGTGTACAATCAGAGATTATGTCTTCATCTCAGTTAAACTGCTGGAAGCCATGTAAAGGTAACAAAAAAACAAGCATTTGTCAATGCTGAAGGTTTCCTTGCAAGGTGTATGCGGGATGGCATTTGGCGGCGCTCATGGCGCTCGTTCCTCGGAGCTTCTTCAAGCTCACCACAGTCAGATCAGCTCTGGCTAGATCCTGTTAGTTCTGTTTCCACCATGGCCTTTCTGATAGCCCTTTTTGCCTCTTTCAATTTACCCTTGTAATCATCCCAGTTCTCCTCCATATGCTCATTGTTATATTTTCCAAAGGCCTTCCTTTTAGCTTCATTGCCTCCCCTATTTCTACAGAAAACCAAAGGGGGGGGGTTCTGATCCTTTTTTTCTCTTAGCTACCATATTTACACAGCTTTTTGTGACATCTAGGATTCCCTCTTAATGACATCCTATTTGCCTTCTACCTCCTGTGCTCCTGCCAACCCTTACCAATTGCCCCCTTAATTTCCTCCCTTATTTTATTAAAATCTGCCTTTCTGAGATTTATGACCACAGCACTAGATGCATACACTGAAATAAACTACAAATAAACTACAAATTGTTATTTATGCAATAGTTGACAACGTAAATGGAGTGTGCTAGATCAGTTTATTTGAGTAACTGTGTAGATAAATGTAGAATCTTACATTTATGTACACGGTTACTACGTCACCATCCATTTATGTACATTATTATTACATTAACGCGCCCCCCCCCATCCACCCCACCCAGGCAGCTGGTACTTCTTTTACTAAGTTTCACTACCTTTCTTTTTTACACTGATCCCCCAGCTGGTCCCCCTCGCTGGTTCCACTCCCGCAGGCTCCCAGTACTCAATCCTCTTAACACTGCACTCACCAGAAAGACACTGTGCCAGCAGTATTGCACCAAACTCTGTGGTTTGAAAACTGGTTTTCTTTTTTTAAACCTGAACAGCAACAGTAATGGCAATTCTTTTTAAAAAGACTGCAGCACAACACTGAGCAGAGCCCCCTCCTGCTTGCTCTTTCTGCTTACTCTTCTGAAACTTGCACTCATGAAACATGAATTGCTGCCACAACTGGAAACATTTTTTTTAAATAAATCAAAACTGCCCAATGCCAATACTGCTTTCAGAAGAGTCCTGTGGTCTGCAACACAGCAGAGCTCACTACCTGCTCAAATCTCCACTCGCTAACATCAACTGCCATCTTGTCCTAAAATTTTCACATGGCAAGCACATCAATCAATTACCTGCAATGTCCCAAAGCTAGTTCTGGTGTCATGATGCCGCATCCATGGCAACGGGGATGCAGAGGCACTACTTTACTAAATAATAACCACAAACTATTTCAAATTAAATAAAAGGAAAGAACTAACAGAAAAATAAATGATCGCACAAGCTCCTACCCTATTTCATAAATGGAACATGCAGGGAACTTGTGTGATACCTGATTTATCTATGCTTGTGCTGTTTGACCTCGGACACTTCACTTATGGCTTACGCCACTTGTAAGGTTACCCGAGGTCAAACAGCACTTGTATTGATAAATCAGGAATCACACAGCTTCCCCTTGCATATCACTTATATATGTACAGTAGATACATTATAAATCTGGAACATCGATTTAGAAATAAGAAAAGTTCCAAGTGTACAGCAGTTTAAAACTCAGTTAAAAAAGGAAATCCAAGCTGCAGCCCTAAATGCAAGTTTGTTGTCCTTTTAGGTAAGTAACGCTTGTAAAGTAGTGTGTTAATATTTCGTTTAACCTAAATGTATTTATTTTATATGCAAAGCTTTATTGTAATTATCTGTACATACATTTGTACTGTGTGTCTTATCCCAGGTATCGCCTGTAAAAGAGCCAGGAGGCTCAGTGCTATTTACTTGGTTAACAAAATTTCAAATAAAAGAAAAACAGATATTATATAGATATATATATATATATATATATAAATTATAGATGTCTATGCTGCAATAAACTACAAATAAACAATAAATTATTGTAGTAATAAACAACATAGTTCAGTTTACAAGTGTACCTCTCAAGATTATCATGCCTGCAGAGTCTTTGTAGCTGCAGTCTTCCTGAATCTGTCATACACACAGCCTCCTGGCTGTCAGACTGGTCTGGACTGAGCCCAGATTTCTCTTCAGCAGTATCTCATAGTCTGTAGAACTCAATGTCCAATTGGATAACAGCTGCCATGCATCTTGCTTGTGTGGTCAGGCTCTGCAAAACCTGAGATCATCATTGGTTCAAAATCACAGGCATGACAACTGTGCAACCTTTGACCCCTTCCAAGCAGTCCTTGCAGGGTCAGAGAGCAGTGGCTGTATGGCGGCAGCCATGTGTTTACATTTGTTGCATGCAGTATTTCTGCTTTTGTGCAGCTCTTGCTGCCATCCCAAATGCCCCTCAGGGCTTTAATATGACATGCCCTGACCTCGCTGCCTGCCCTGGAGTCGGGACTGGTGTGGTAGGCGCATCACCTGATCTGTAGTCAGAGCTCCAGCCCCATCGGTGTGCTGCTGTGCATGTATGGATTGACAATACCACTCGGCAATGATGACTTTTCCTCTGCTCCCCACCCACTGCCTGCCATGGGGTCAGGGAGCAACTGTGCATCTGATGGTACTCTTCATCTGGTCGAGGCCCCTATAGTCCCAACTGGGGCCAGGATTGTGGGACAGATGATGCAGCAGTTGTGAAAATCCTGACAGGGATCCAAAGCTTTATTCACACCCTGGACACCTGGTGCCTGCCCAGTTCCACAGCTGCAGTTCTACAGGGTCCGGGGAATAAAGATTACTTCAGGGTGCCAGCTAGGGGGTGGTTACTGGGATCCAAGAGCTCAACAAGTAAACCCCCAATATAAAATCCTTCTTATTCCCAGCAGGAGGTCTGCTTCTCTCCCCCCCCCTTTTTAATCACTCTCTCAGGTGGACATATAGTGTGTGCCCTTCAAGAGCTCCGCACAGGCACCACTCTGCATCTCACTGCAGACACATGCAGACTGACTGGACTCTGGCACTGCCTTTTCTGATCACTGGGGAGTGTCAGCTCTCCACTGGACCATTGAGCTGTCAAATACTTGGAAGACTGACATGACTCCTGCTTTTTACTAGGGAATGTCAGCACTCCATTGGTCCATCGAGCTGTCATTCATTTAGGGCAGGGCTGAAGGTCCATCAAGCAATAAAGAATTTGCCTGAAATTCATGCCAGGATTACTACAGTCCCCCTATATCCCAGGAACTCTATGTGGCTCCTCATCCACACCCTGCAGCCTGACTGGCTGGAGTGTAACCCCTGGCCCCAATTGTTGTAGTGGTAGTGTCAGGGTGCACAAAGACAGTGGCACCTCTGTTTATAGTATGAGTGCTGGCTGCAAAAGTCTTAATTTTCACAGAGCTCCTGCCTCTAACAGTTATTTTGATGCCACTACTGGTATTCATGATTGTGCTAGTGTCTAGTGAGGTTAGCAAGGGACCCCCACTACCATTATCGGCTCCGATGCGCTTGATCCATCAAAGGCAGTGGAGCCACCTGTGATGTGCAGTGATGAGCAGCAGTGTCATGGCAACAGGAGGTGACAAAGATTTCCTGTGGTCCTTCCTCCTTCACTTCTGATCCCCACTGCCAAATCCTTCAGGGGACCAGAGAGCAACAATAGCTGGTAGCAGGGCTATCAGTGCTCTAAGGATCCAGATAAGCCCCCCCCACCCCCATGGGGGGGTTACATGTAAAA
Source organism: Neoceratodus forsteri (assembly GCA_016271365.2). Taxonomy (NCBI): domain Eukaryota; kingdom Metazoa; phylum Chordata; order Ceratodontiformes; family Ceratodontidae; genus Neoceratodus; species Neoceratodus forsteri. The sequence goes on from CM057455.1 coordinate 1,472,074,803, forward strand.
GCAATGACTCAGCTTCACTAATTTTCATTAAGTGTGGGGAGTTTTTCCTCCTCTTCTGCCCTGCATGGGGACTTTCTCAACAGCTCAGAAAGTGACTGCAGGCAGTTGCCCTCACTCAGACCTGTGAACATTCTCTGCTATTCAGGCTCTATATACACACTATGCAAGTGTAGGTCTGATTGGTTTCAGTATCAGGTTGCTTGGAGAATTTAACCCATGTGTGGAAAAGTCTCAGGTCCCTTGGGTGGATGCCCACCTCCAAACACTCTAACCTTTCTCCTTTCCTGTCCCTGCATGGAACTGCTTTTCTTTCAATCTCTGCCTGTACACATACCACTGCCTCTCTGCCAAGCCCTCACAGGTCTCTGGCAACTTCAACTGTTCTGCAGCTTTCACCTGAGATCTCAGGCAGATTTCATCTGATATTTCTAGTAAATCTCCCAAATGCTGCTCCTGCATCTTGTTAAGTACCTTCAAGCCCTGACCCCATGGTTTGTCTGTCCCTTTGGTGGGGATGGATTGTATGTTGAATCTACTTCTGTTGTTAGTCATGAGTTCAAGGGAAAATGCAGTGTTCTTACACCCAGAATCCCATTCTGGGCTGCACTGCCCTCACAGTTTGGCATCTTGTGACCTCACTGGCTGCCAGGAGAACTTTGCTCCCCTTCTGCCTGCTGTCCAAGGGGTCACAGCTGTAGAACTCCCTCTCTATAGAGTGCATGCGTCATGATTCCCAGCCCAGAAATGAACAACAACTCACTCTCCTCCCAGGAGCCCTGATCTCACCGTTGCAACCCAAATTATGTAGTGCTCCCAGTCCACAATCAAACTGTAGCAGAGAAACTGGCAGTAGGAACCATCAGTGTTCCTCCCTTCTTTGTGCCTGCATGGTATCTTCAATATGCATGCAAGGGAGAGGGGTTCTGCTCTTCTTCTACACATCATGACCCATGAGGGGCATGAAATTGGCTGGAAGCTGCATTAAGGGAAGGAGAGTTAAAAACAATTGAAGTGAATCGCACTACTGTGTAGGGGACCCGAGTTTGGGAGTGTGCTTGGGTTGCCATGTCAGGAGGCAGGTTGAGTCAAGGCAGCTGCCATGTGGTAGCTACCTCAGCTGAAGAGGGCTGGCAGCATGCGCTGGCACCACAGCAACCCCTGAGTAGGGCCAGGGAGATTGTTCCCACCACGGGGTCAGCTGTAAGCAACCGAGGTCTAAGGAACTAAACATATGTCAGGGGAGGTGGAAGGGGGGCAAACGTAAAGGGAGAAAATCCCAATTTCTGTCTAAATGATGGACTCAGCTTTGGGGATTCCCCTGGGTCCTAGTGCCTGACGTTCCTGGATCCTAGTCCACACAGTGAACTACCCTGGAGGAGAACAGCCCTCCCGCTGGAGCCCCTGTCACGGAGGGCAAGCCATGGGGGTAACTCATGGATTACCATGCTCCAGACAGTCAGTGGTTCTGGACCTGATAGGGTGCATCCCTGGGATGAGGGTATATCACTGGGGGACGGAGGTAGACAAAGGAGAAAAACCTCTATAGAAAAACAGAGAGTGAACTGGTTTCCTGCCACAGAGATAGCAGAGAGCAACAGAGCACAACATGGCACTCACAGCCCTCCTGCTACTGCTCAAGACCCAACAGATGGCAGAGGGGTCAGACAGATATGGGAGCCACACCAGAATGCTTGAAGAAGTGCACAGAAGCACACCTAAGTGCTGGAGTCATATGACCAGACAGATAAGATTTAAAATATAGTGTGCCCAGAAGTCGTTTGTGTTAACTTCTTTGGTTTCCTCTTGCCCACAGGACTGTGGAAAGCACCCAAGTTCATCTCAGAGGTCAGCCAGTCAGGATGTGCCCTGCAGAGAGAGGGGGCTGTATCCTCTACTAATGCATTATGGTGTTGGTGCCCAAAAGAGACCAATGAGAGAGAGATCCTTTTTGTCCATGTGAGTGAGACAGCCAATAGTGGGATGAATGCAGAGTTCTCCAAAAGCATCAGCAGCAGCCAGACAGCAGATCAGATTTCCGAGAGTGAGAGAGAGAGAAGAGAAGAGAAGAGAAGAGAAGAGAAGAGAAGAGAAGAGAAGAGAAGAGAAGAGAAGAGAAGAGAAGAGAAGAGAAGAACAGATGTGATTTCTGTCCGCTTAGTGTTTTGGGTGAAGCAGTTTGAAGTTTCTGCATGGGATTTCCCTCAAACAACTTTCGGGCTGTATGTAAGACCCCCTTAGGGCAGGCATGCTCCCTAGCTGGCAACTACTTTACACCACAAACAGGCTGCTGTTGTTCTTTTCTGTAATTACTAAGTTCTTGTCTCACTCAGCAGTGAAGTGGTTTCGTACCTGATAGAGACAGAAGTAGCGGTGCCTCAGAGAAAGATTTAAGTGAGCCTGGTGACGTAACAGTACAACCCCCTGGGATGTTATACTAATCCACCTCCCCAAGACCCCAAACAAATACAACCTTCCCCTTCCCCTATTTTGCATGCACAATCAGAAGGCAGTCAATAATGTGATCAGGTTTAAAGAGCAAACCACAGTTTTATTACAAACAGATCCTGCACAGTGGAGAAATGGGCTGTATTGTAACAAAGTGGAGCTCCCTCTTACTCAGTCTCTGGGTACCACAGGTGGTGGACCAGTGTAGGCCAGATGAAGCTGCCATGAGTTGGCCAATGCTGGAGTACTTTTAACAACTGAGCAACATGCTTAAAATAACACCCCCCCCCCCAAAGGCCTCACAGTTGCTGAAAAAGGCATAACAGACCCCAAACCCAGGGTATTAATATCCTGACCTGATGGCAAAACTTACATGACAAATTCCCAAAAGGACAATTTGGGGGTGTTCCCCCTGAAGCAGGGGCACCCTGTAGCATACACACAGTTCCCCTGAGCAGCGGTCTCCTCCTGGCTTGATAGGCCTCTGTATCGCAGGTCCACATGGGTGTGTGTGTGTGTGTGTGTGTGTGCGTGCTCTCTCTCTCCCCCCTCTCTCTTTCTTCCTCCTCTCTCTCTCTCTCTCTGTCTCTCTCTCTCTCATGCTGCAGCTTCCTCCCTGAGATTCATCTGCTGTCTCCTCTGTTTCCTTCTGCTGCTGAAGCACTGTGCTGACCCACACATCATGGTTTCCATACCTTCAGGATGGTGGCAGCCCAGCACCCAGCTAGAATGCCTACTATAGGACCTGGTCCAGCAGCTCTGGACTCCAACTTCTGGCTCCACACTATCTTAGTCATCTGTGTGCTGGTTACCATACTTTTGCTACTCTTTCCATACCAGGATAGGCAGCAGTTCTTGACTCGACCCACAGTCTGATTATGACACAGCTTAATTCCTCCCTAGGCATGGCTGCAGCTCACTCTCTCAGATCTCTGACAGATCTGCCAGCCCTCAGTTCAGTCCCCCTTTTACAGCACAGTCCAGGAGTTTGCTCCTATTGGTCCTCAAGACTCTTCATGCCCTATAGGTCCACAGAAGGGCACTGGAATCTTTGGTAAAGTTCTCACCCAAAGACTTCCAGGTGCTTGCATCTGGTGCCTAGTCCCTTAAAGGTGATAGGAAACACCTCTAGATCCCTTCCAGTTGTTCTTTTATTGGCTACCCAGTATTCAGATATATTTTTTGACCTTTATTGTTAAATTTAATGATCTATTGTTGTTACCTTTTTAAGGACCCTGAATCCCTCTCTCCTCAGCAGTTGCTGGTCTCTCTTTTCGTACTGCCTGAACCTTCTATGACATCACAAACTCCCATTCAGATGAATAGCATGGAATGGTGTTATAGATGTACAGTAGAAGAATGTCTTAGAAATATGAAATTCAAGTGCGGTAGCTGGTGAGGAGAGTGGCACTCTATGTAGATCTAAGAGCACCCCAAAGCTAGACTATTTATTTATCAAAAAATCATCAAAGCATATTGGAATACATAACTGGCATTGAAAGGAGGATGGAAGGGCAGTTATCTAGAAGAAGAAGCATTTATATAGCACTTTTCATACACAGTGTATCCCAAACCACTTTACAAGCAATGCTAGACTGGTAGCGAAGTGATTGAATGTGCAGTGGCGGCCATATCGCACATCAACACCCACACAGCCTAGACAATTTCCTGTCTCCTTTAACTGGCTATCAAGCAGGTCAAGGGTAACCAGTATTTTATTTATTTATTTATTTAAAGCTTAGTAGCCAGGAAAGGCACACTGAGCCAAGGCTTGTTTCCAGGTGTGGCCTGGGGAAGAGGGGGAACAGGGGGTTAACAGTATAAAAGAGACAATTGCATACGGGATACAATATACATTTTTAGGTGGTACAATAATATATACATAGTAGTGCTTAACAGTTTTCCTCAGGAGTTACATCTGAAATACAGACTGCTAAAGCGAAACATAATGTTTAGTTTGATATAAATTGACATACTGCAATATAGCAGTGTAAGGTGTGATGTAGTAAGGCAAACCCAGATTTGACAGGGGAAAGGGTGTTTGTGGATGTCAGGAAATCATTGAGTCTTTAGTGGGCAATGGATTCTTGGATTTTGGCTAAGAAGGGGAGTAGGGGGATGGGCCAGTAGTTTCCTGGGGAGAATGAGTTACCGCTTTTGTGAAGGAGAATCACTGTCGAATTTCCAGGCTGATGGGACTAAGGATGAAGTGAAAGAAAGAAAGAAAGAAAGAAAGAAAGAAAGAAAGAAAGAAAGAAAGGTTTAGGAGACGTGTAAGGGGGATTACAATGGAGGGGGCAGAGATTCTGAGTAGTTTTGGATGAAATCCATCTGGGCTGGACTTGACTGGGTTTAGGGATGTGATTGCACTATAGACTTCAAGTTGGGAAACAGAGGAGAAGTGGAAGCCATTTGGCTGGGGGGGTGAGGTTGGGGTATTTGGAGGGTCATTGGGGAGTGTGCAGGTAGTGAAATATTTATTTAAGAGATTGGCGACTGTTGATGGTTCAGAGTACTGGACTACTGACTCCTGAAGGGTAGGTGACGGGAGTTCAGAGGGAGGGTGTAGGAGTGAGCATAGATCATTCCAGAAGGAAGAGGTAGAGCGAGAACATGGTTGCTGGCATGATTTGAAAAAGTTTGCTTTGGCTTGGCGGACTGCCTTAGTACAACTATTTTGAAGAGCCCTATAGTACTGTGTAACCCCTAGGTGGCGCTATCCCAAGGGCTACTACCACTGCCTGCTTGTCTAGTAGCAGGTTAAGGGGCCTGAGTTCTGAAACGGGTGCCTCCACCCGGAGGTCAGGGTTGGTAGTGGTCAAGCTAACCTGGGCACAGCCCTCTGGGACACTGTAACCCCCCTCTTTCCCCTCTAGTGGCCTGAACACTGTACAATAATCACTTTCACAATACCCCTACACCACACAAGTACCCACACTGTTTGCACTTACCACCAGGGCTGGTTCCTCTGGTTCGACCCTGGGGACCCCCCTGTAAAACAGAGTTATGCACAGCAAATAGCAACAGTACAGAGCTTTGAGCACAAACTGGAACCACAGTCAGATTACATGCAGAAAAAGTTATATCTGATTTATTCAGGGGACTTGAACAAGGAAGGGGCAAAATCAGGTTAATTAGCTTAAAGATTATATCAATCAAGCAGTTATGCATGCGCTTTGAGTCCCCCCACACAGTCACACCTCTGGGTACCCAGGTGGAGAAGAGATGGGCGAGCCAGGACCATTGCCCGGGGTTGCAGCTGGTTGGGGCCCTGTGATGGAAAACACAACATGCACAGTACACAATATTTGTAATCCAGAGCCAGAGGGCTCAGTTCGTAAAGGAAACAAAACAACAAGATAATCAGATGACACACTCAGATTAAGCAGTTGTTGCAGGGAGCTACTCTGGTATTTACTCACGATACCCAACATTGGACACAGGCCGGATGAAAATCAAGACTGCAGGTGGTTGATCTGGAATACCAGGAGAAGCAGGGCCCACACAAGTCGCAGAGGCATCGTTCCAGTTCAAGTGTGGAACAGGGGGCTGATCCCCAGGCAGGTCACTCATCAATGGCTTCTCTGTGCAGTGGGTAGTCTGGCTGGGCCAGTCTGGCAAGGCCCAGATCGCATGGAGATAAATTCGGATGCAGTCCGTTTTGGGCTGGATACAGCTTCCAGCAAGCAGAACACAGTTCACACAGTGGGGAATTAACTCACAACCCACTAGTAGCTCATAGCACATTTACATGTATGGGAATTCTACTGTACCAAGCAAAGTGCTCCCCGATCACAATCGCAAAGTCTCTGCACACACCGGGAGCTTAGGGGTAGCTGGAACTCCTGACAGGCCAATCGCATTCAGCAAAATCTTCGGTCTTCTTCAGGTTGAGCCTGGCCCACTTCAGTAGCTTACTTTAGTCACACAAACTTGCATTTAGTCCAAAATAATTCTCTTCTCTCCCTCTCAGGAGCAGCAGCAGACATGCAAGCCAAAAACTCAGCCCTTTCACAGTTTTCCCATGCAAATCCACTCAGGATTGCTGCCCAAAATACATTTCAGCTCCTCTCATTTCACTTCCCAGCTCAGAACTAACTGAAAACTGCAAGCAGCCTGGGACTTCCCCAAGATCCAAAAGATTTGGTTGGCTGATTTGGCTGTCAGTCAAAGCAAGAGCTCCCCCTTCAGTTGCAAAAAAGGCACAAAAAAGGCTCCAAACTAAAGTTCCTATAGATTTTGAATTCAAACAGCTCCTGTAGTCCGGCTACATTTTAGGTCCCACCAGTACTGTTAGGTCCAATTTGCAGTCCAGGACCAAGATAGTGGAGACAAACAAAACAGTCCTTGCTACAAAGAAAGCAGGTTAGACAAACTACATTATCATTATCACTCTAAATGATTTTCAGTAAATAGTTACATCTTTAATAGACCTCTCTCTCAGATTACTTAAGCTGCAGTTAGGCAGCTCTTAAAGAGACAGTACACAGAGTCTATACAGGCTCTGGTAATCACATCTAAACTGCTAAAACGCAGGACACCAGCCTGGCAGTGAGCATTTAAGCAAGCTCAAGGAAGACTTTTTGAGAACACCCATTTGTAGGGGGGTTACATCCTTCCCTGCCTGGGAAAACTTGGCGTCTGCGACAAGTCTGTACAATCATAACATTGAAAATGCAACATATACAAGACATACAGTATATACCATAGGCATGCTATACAAGTACTATTTGATTCATCATTTGGCATAACCTGTCACTTTACTATACATTTCAATGTACTCCACTATATCATTTCCATTCTGAAAATACATTATGCATATTTCACACAGGTAAATTGAACATTACTATACAGAATCATGTAATGACTTCTTGTACTCTAAACAATGCAAGAGGGGGCCCTTCCCTATCAGTTAACTTGGGGCTGGATGGAGTAAGGGTACCATGGAGAGAGGGCAGACCAAGTAACCTGGAATGGGCCATCAAGCTCAATTTGGGCAGTGAGCTCTGAGAGACATAGGTATCATAGGTATCATAGGTAATTTCAGAGCAAAGAAGACTTACGTCCATTGTGCTCGCTGTTGACTCTAATTATGGTAACTCCCTATTTTGTTTGCTATACAATGTTTGTCCAGTTTCCTCTTGAACTCAAGTATTGTCTTACTAGCAAACCACCTCCTCAGGCAAGTTGTTCCACACTGGAATGACTCTAACACTAAACCAGTGTTTTCTTTTCGTGGTCCTAAAATTTTGCCCCTTAAGTTGCCATGAATGTGTCCTAGTGTCGTAACGCTGTTCCCTTAGTGTAAGTCCCAGTTTATCCCTAGGATTGAAGTCTTTAAGTGCACTATACACCATACACATGTCCTCTGTCAATCATCTATACTCTAATGTGAACATCCCCAAATCTTCTAATCTGTCCTCATAGTCCAGGTCCCTAACATCAGCTACCAACCTGGTAGCCCTTCTCTAAACCCTTTCTAATCTCTTTATATCCCAACCTAAACCCTGGCGACCAGAACTGTGCGCAATACTCCCAACTGTGGCCTCACCAGTGCTCCAAAGAGAGGCACAATCACTTCCCTCTTCCTACTCTTTATATGTTTCTTAATGTTGATAAGAATACCACCAGTGGTCTTTATAACCTGGCTACAATGCTGATGGAACTTGAGATCATTTGTCACTTTAACACCCAAATCTCTTTCCTCCACTACTTTTCCCAATATATGACCATTTAGAACATAATCTGCTTTGTTGTTATTTTTCCCAAAGTGCATGACTACACATTTATCGGTGTTAAAGGATAACTTATTTTCCCTAGCCCAACTTTTCATTTTAAATAAGGCTTTTTGCAGTTTCGTTACATCTTTACGATTTTTGATACCAATACTAATTCTAGTGTCATCTGCAAATTTGGTTTCCCAAACATCCCCTCCTCCAGACAATGAGTGTATATATATATATATTAAACAAACAGGGCCCCAGAACAGATCCCTGAGGAACTCCACTCTCCACTCCCAACCAATCAGAATAAACTCATTTTAAACAAACCCGCTGCTTTCTCTCACTCAGCCATGCTTTTACCCAGGTTGTAATGTACCCAGGTATTTTGTGTTCTATCAGAGCATCAACCAATTCTCCATGAGGGACTTTGTCAAACGCCTTTGAAAAATCCAAAAACACCACATCCACAGAGATACCTTCGTCCAAGGCCCTACTCACATGTTCATAAAACTCAAGGAGATTTGTCTGACATGATAACCCCTTTTTAAAGCCATGTTGTGCATCATCAGTCCCCTGCTGATTTAAAAAACTCCACTATTTGGTCCTTTATAATAGTTTCTAATATTTTCCCCAGGACAGTGGTCAAACTCACAGGTCTATAGTTACTCACTTCCTGTCTAGATCCCTTTTTATAGATAGGAACTACATTTGCTTTACGCCATACCTCTATCACCCCCCCCCCCATTGTCCAGTGATTTTTGAAACAATGCTGTTATAGGTTCTGCCAATACTGTTGCCAATTCCCTAAGAACTCTAGGGTGGATCCCATCTGGTCCCTGAGACTTATTTGGGTCCAGGTGCTTCAGTCTATCCTCAATATCTTTTTTATTTAGAACAATTTTATAATCAGTATTTGACAGATGGTCCCTAGTATTCTTCGACTTACTATTAAAAACTGATGAAAAATAAGTATTGAAAAGCCCTGCCATAGCTTGGTAGTCCTCAACTAATTCACTATCCTGGTCCTTAATGGGCCCCACAGTAGTTTTACCTCCCTTTTTATTATTGATGTAAGTGTAAAAAGATTTATGATTATCTTTAACTCTTGTAACCAAATTTAACTCATGTTTCCGAGTTGCCTGTTTGATAGCTTTTTTAGTTTCTTTTAATAGTTTTTTATACATGGCCCAATTTGTTGCATACTCACTTTTTCTGGCTTTTATATAAGCTCTTTTTTTCTTTTTAATCAAATTTTTAATTTTAGGAGATAGCCACAAGGGAATTTTACCCAAAGCATTGTATTTCTTCCTTAGTGGGACATACTTATCTATTAAATCAATAATTTTTTTCTCCACACTAACCCAGTTTTCCTTTAATGATCTTTTTTCAAACTCTTTCTTCCATCCCCAATCCAGGAGTTCCATTCTCATTTTATTAAAATTGGCCTTATTAAAATTCCGAACCTTGGTTAAGTCAGAAGTATTTGAATAAACCCTGCTTAATTCAAAGCTAATCATGTAGTGATCACTTGAACCGAGTGGTGAAGAAGTACTACAATTCTTAATTAAGTCTTCTAAATTACTTAACACAAGGGCTAATGTATTTTCCCCTCTTGTGCTACTCCCTATGTATTGATCAAAACCAGCTAGTAAGAAAGAGTCCAAATATCTTAACTCATTTGATGTCTCCCGTTTGTTTTGACCAATTGATACCGGGCAGATTAAAGTCACCTAAAAGTATAATATTTTCTGTAATCTCTAAGGAGTCTAAATATTTTAGAACCGCCTCATCATTTTGGGTGGAAATTGAAGGAGGTTGATATATAACCCCTATTTTCATATTAGGGCCTTCAGGTGGCAGTATCTTGATCCACAAATGCTCAATGCCTGGTATTTTAGGAACTTCAATAGCTACCGATTTTATTTTATTGGATACATATAGTGCTACACCACCACTCTTTTTACCCACTTTATCCATATGATATAAATCATATCCCTGTATATGATGGTCCCAGGTGTCCGTGGATGTCCACCATGTCTCAGTTATGGCACATATCTGGACATTGTCCATATTTAACAAACAGACTAATTCCTCATATTTGTTTGTAAGGCTCCTAGCATTTAGGGAGAGGCATTTCCAGTCCTGAGATTTTCTAGTTTTCTCAAGTTGTTTTGGTCTTTTTTCTGATGTCTGTGAAATTTGATGAATGCCCCCTACCCCCTTGGTACTTAGTTTAAGTAATTTTCAACTTGTTTCTGTATTTCCTTAGCTAGTATTCTAGAACCATGTTTGTTTAAATGTAATCTGTCATTCCCGAATAAGCCTTGGTCCCTGAAGGTGTCCCAGTGGTGGATGAATACAAAACCCTCCCTATGGCACCACCTTCTCAACCACCCATTTAGCTGTCTAATGTCTCTATGTTTGCCTGCCCCCTCATGAGGTATGGGCAGGATCTCTGATATCAAAATACGGGATCCATGTACCCTCAAGTTTCCACCAACGGCCTAAAAGTCCCTTTGAATATCCAAGAGTGCCCTTTTTCCAACATCACTTGTACCAATGTGCAATACCGTGACTGGACTTAGAGTATTTTCCAAAAATCCTGGCAACATTTTACGAACATCACCTATACCTGCTCCCAGTAGGGAACTAACAGTTGTTAACTCGTTCCTTCCTTGACATAATATTTTATCGATGTTTCTAATCATGGAGTCACCAATAACCAGAAGTTCCTTATTTAATATATGATCTCCTTGTACCCACTGCTTACTGTACCCTATCATATTAACATGACCTTCCCTACAGTCACTTGTATTTGAATCCAAGTTATCAGTCTTGTCCGGATCTACCACTGTACTGAGAATGCTATATTTATTTTGAAGATCAGTCTGCCCATATCCATCAATATTCTGCCTTCCCTTTCTACTACCCTTTTCAACTCTGCACCAATCCTCATTTTCCTTAGAGTCCAAACAGGTTTTTGCTTCCAAATGTATGTCTTCCTTTTTTACATTTGCAGCCCCTACTAGCTGATCATTTTCTTGTTGTTCAACACAGTCATCTAGAGCTGAATCAATGAATTTTTCTAGTGAAGATATCTCAGTCTGGAGTTTAATCCTATTCTGCAATGATTCAATTTCTTGTTTCATAATTTCAATTTAGATACATTTATCACAAAGAAAGGAATCAACCTTCTCCCCTTCCTCATACATTTTACAAGTGAGACAGGCGTTTAAAGTAACATTGTCCCTATCATGCAAATCCATATGCACTTCCATATTTAAAAACAGGTTTTCCTAAAAACAATTTACTACTTATGGCTTTTTTGTGGTGCAGAGAAGGACTACTGGCTCCTTTCCTCGACTGACACCAACAGACGCCGCTGGCCTCTGTCCGCATCGCCTCCTCTCTGCGCTCGACTCCGCTCGCTGAAGCTGAGCTATTTGTAGCATAGTTTAGTGACATTGCTTACGTTGCTATGGCAACTGTCATGAGTGCTCCTGAGACCTGGGGCAGACTATGGGGGTAACCCGCCGTTAAAAGATCGGGTTAAAACCCCACCTGGTAGCACAAAGGTGGCTTTCCAAAGCCCAACTAAGTGAGCTAGTCAGCTGCAGTCTCCCCGAGTAGCAAGGAGATCAAAACAGCGCCTCCAGGAAACAAAGTGCCCAAAACTGCAGTGTTTTAAACACCTTTGTGGACTACATTGAGAGGCAAATCCACTGGCCTCCTGGGGGAATCGTAACTGAAGTGCACCATTGACTTGACAGCTCGGCCAGTCTTTCTGGGGTGAACAACCAGTCTCTGTACTTTCAGCAATGGCCTTGGAGCTTTCATCACTTGTGAGGGGTGCCTCTGCATGAAGGAGAAACTCCAAGCTGGGAGCACTGTCAGCCCCTTGCTCTGTAGTCTCTGTTTCTACAACACTTGGCTCATTTTGAAGACACTCTGGCACTGAAGGGGGGTTGTCAGCACTCTCATAGTGTTCCTCAAGTTCTGGCATATCACCAGAAAGACTCATACCATCAGCCTCTCCTTCACGCAAATGATACAGTTCCACAATACACAAAGACTCAGCATCCTCAAACCTGATACTTTGCACTTCACCTTCAGGGAGCATTGGCTCCAAGGATGATGCCGGGATGTTAGGCAGTCCAGAAGGCCCAGCTTCATCCCCATAATTCAACATAGGATTTCCACAAAACAACTGACACACTTCATATGAGGGGCAATAGGCATTATCACACTCACTATCATCCGAGTTAGACTGGCAGTCGCTATCATTCTGGGCCTGCTGCGGGGGAAGTCTTAAATTGGCAACCACAGGGGCAGGCTGACTCTGTTTCTTTCTTGCAGCAGCATGAGTCACTGGTCCAGGGGAATCAATCTCGGTGGGTTCAGCCTCAATTATAACTTGACCAATAGGTAGCAAGTGGTTACAGTGCATGGTCTTGACAGCTTTGGAGTTATTCTCTGGGCACACTTTGTACATTGGCAAATCATCCAACTTTCCAACTATGACATGGGGAAGATGGTGCCATCGATCGGCAATTTTGTGTTTACCATGCAAGCCTAAATTTTGCAACAACACACGGTCTCCAGGCTTAAGCTCTTGAGCCTTTACTTTTCTATCATGTCTCTCTTTGTTGGCTAGATTTCTTTTGACGGCCATTGTCTGGGCCAGTTGATAGGCATGGTTCAATTGAGCATTCAGTTTTTGTACATATTGCAGGTAATCTTTAGCTCAGACTCCATCAGGAGAAACCCCAAAGCAGACATCAACAGGCAACCGGGCCTCTCTCCCGAACATGAGGCAGTAGGGAGAGAACCCGGTAGCATCATTCTTCGTGCAATTGTATGCGTGTACCAAGGTGCTAATCTGCTGGCTCCATTTATGCTTATCTTTTGGGTGGAGAGTGCCCAGCATGTCTAGTAGGGTGCGGTTAAAGCGTTCTGGTTGAGGATCCCCCTGCGGGTGATAAGGGGTGCTCTTGACTTTCGCACCCCCTATAGAGAGAGCATTTCTTTGATTAGCCAACTCTCAAAGTCCCGGCCCTGTTCAGAGTGAATTCACTGGGGGCACCATAGTGGATGAAGAAATTTTCCACTAGCATCTTGGCCATGGTAGATGCTTTTTGATCTTTGGTGGGAAAAGCTTGTGCATACCATGTGAAATGGTCCATAACCACTAACACATTGCCAATGTTTCACTGATCAGGCTCTAAACTCAAGAAGTCTCTGCAGACTAGTTCCGTTGGGGTGCTGGTAGCAATGTTGACAAGGGAGGCAGCCCTCTGAGGCAGGGATTTTTTCTGCAGGCAGTGACTACAAGTCCTTACATGTGCTCAACATCGGCCCCCATTTTGGGCCAGTAGAATTGAGATCGTACTAGGTCAAGGGTCCAGTCAATACTGAGGTGGCCCATCTGATTGTGGAGGGACCTCAGTACCAAATCTTTGAAGGCTGTGGGCAGGACCAATTGTTGCTTGTCTATCTGGTCACCCCAATCTACAGTCTCTCTCTATACAATGACTGATTAAGCAGCTTCTACCTGCGGCCTTCTTTAAACAATAAAGCAGTTCACAGATCAGAGGAACGCAACTTGGACACATCTTTTCCTGCACGAAGGGCATCAAGTGCTGGCTGAATCACAGGATCTTGGGATTGAGCCCACTGAATGCTGTCATTGTCAAACTGAGGTAGTGCACTAATATCTAGAGCAAAGAAGTGGCAATACGCAGCCCGGTATGCAGGTGTCAGAAGGGCCCAAGCAATCTACTAAGCAGTCCGCTGTGTCCGTAGACATCTGTTCATTTCTATCAAACTTTTGGCACAATGCTCGAATGTCAGGTTCAGACAGCCTGACCCAGTTGCTCTTGGAAATGGGCCTCCGAGATAGGGCGTCAGCATCAATATGATTCAGGCCTGGTCTGTATTCGACAGCATAATCATATGTTGACAATGCAGAAAGCCACTGGTGCCCCATGGCATCTAACTTAGCTGAAGCCTGTACATAGGTCAATGGGTTATTATCAGTCCTCATCAATATTTTTGCCCCATAGAGATAATCATGAAACTGGTCAACAATGACCCATTTTAATGCAAGGAACTTGTGCACAGGGTAGTTTCACTCTGACGGGGTCAAGCTCCTACTGGCAAATGCCACTGGTCTCAAACCATCCTCATGGTCTTGATACAGTACAGCTCCTAGACCCTGCAGACTGGCATCAGTATGTAGCACATAGGGTTTGGTGGGATCAGCATAAGCGAGGGATGGGGACATGGTTGAGCTGGTATATGACTTTGTGGAAAGCTGCTTCACAGTCAGGCATCCAACGGGACCCAAAAAGTTCACCTTGGTGGAAATATGCTTTGGTTCTTTGACGGACCCTTTTTTGTATTTCCAATTGGTAGGAGGGTAACCCTGGGTAAAATTCAAGGGTGGCCGAATCACTTTGGAATAGTCCTTTATGAACCAGCAGTAGTAGCCACAGAATCCCAGGAAGCATTGTAGTTCTTTCAAATTGTGGGACTGGGGCCAAGTAGTCAAGGCTTCAACTTTACTAGGATCAGTCTCTATCCCCTCTGTAGACACTATGTGCCCCACATACTTCACAGAGGTTTGGAAAAACTGGTACTTGTCGATGGACAGCTTGAGGCTGAAATCTTCCAGTCGGTCTAGTACTTTGAACAGTCGACTCTCATGTTCCTCTAGGGAGCTCCCGAACACAATGACATTGTCCAATTACACCAGGCATTCTAGCAAATTCATGTCTCCCACTGCTCGTTCCATCAGTCGCTGGAAGGTGTCTGGGGTGCCCGATATTCCCTGTGGCATTCTCAGGAATTCATAGAACCCCAAAGAACAGATGAAGGCAATCTTCTCATGGTCCTCCAGAGCCATTGGAATCTGGTAATATCCACTGCAAAGATCCAACACTGAGAACCACTTGCTCCCATTCAAACAATCCAGAGCATCTAGTATACAGGGCATGGTGTATTGATCGGGGATGGTCCGCTGATTCAGAGTTCGATAATCAACACACATTCTCACAGATCCATTCTTCTTATGCACAACCACAATGGGAGAAGTATATGGGCTCCTGGATTCTTGTATCACACCAGCCTCGAGCATTTCCTGCAAGTGTCTTCTCACATCATCTATGTCAGCAGGGGCTAGGCGTCGAAACCTCTCTCAAAATGGCCATTCATCGTGCAGGTGTATGTGATGCTCCACACCCTGGACACATCCCATGTCTCATTCCTTCAATGAAAACACTTGATCTCTCTGGGCAAGTTTCTGGCTAATTCTAGTCTTCCATTCAGCTGGCAAAGGGGAGTCACCAAAATCAAACAAGTCGGGAGTCACTCTATCTGTCTTGCCAGGGTGCTGGGCAACACTGCAGTGTCTGCGCAGTGTACCATAGCTAGGGTGCATCCTCTGTTCACCCGGATCTCCTGATCTGACACATTATGAACCTGGACCATCATTCGTCATGCACAGGCATGAGCATGAGCTGGCAAGATGCTGGGCTTAACCAATAATCCTTCCAGCAATTTTCCATCGCCTGATGCGTCCAACATCAGTATTTTGTTCTTAACATATTTTCAGGGTGGACCTCCACTTGAATGGTACACTGGGCATTAGGGACCAGTACCATTGAATCAGGATCCTTCTTCCACATGACTCCTACCAGTTCATCCTGGTCCACTCCCTTGGGGTTCTGTTGCAAATCATAGGCCCTTTTGATCAGAGCAGGAATTCTTAGGGCCCTCCCAGTCCATCGCCCTTGTTTCTCATGACAGAGTTGTGCCAGTCTCCCAAACATATGGGCGTTGTTCCCAATTAACAGGGGAACCCCATCATACAGTCCAGTAGGGGGACACACTAAGGTCAGTGTCTCGACTTGCTCCTCTACACCAGTTGCAGCTGCAGGAAATGACAACCAGAGGTGGACATAGCCTAGGTACAGATAAGACTTGTCGCTCAGCCCCCACACATGTAGGCCTTCCAGGGATTGTAAGGGCACAGCAGATAAGTGTTTGTCATACCAGTCCTGAAATACAATTGTCACTTGCAACCCACTGTCCAGCACAGCCAAGTAGGAATACCATTCACAGCCACGGTAGTCTCCATTGAAGGGCCCACTATTTTGGACCAGTCTGGAGGGACAGCAGCAGGGGCCTGGACAGATGATTTAGCCACATAGGGATTTGAGTTACTATTTCTTGAACCCTCACTGTGGTCATTTTGACAGCTGATTCATTCTCCGAAGCTCTCCTTGAAAACTATATACAACAGGTCATCTCTATATTGCTGAGACGGGCTGCACCTCAGTAGAAGAGGCAGTACTATATTGGGGCAAAAAATTAATGCTTATATATACACTCATTTAAATGAAAAAATGGAGGGGAGTCTGGGAACTCATCCCATTCTCTAGTTAACAACGTAGGCTCACATTCAAATTTTAACTTTAACGTCCTTACTTTCAATGCCAGATCTATGACCATTTCTAAATATGCTGAACTAGAAATACTCTCACACACTCTGGGACTAGCAATAATTGCCATAACTGAAACATGGGGAAGTACAGATAAAGTCTGGACAACAGAACTACCTGGCTACAAACATTATTACAAACACAGAGACAATACAAAAAGAGGAGAAGGGGTTAGCTTGTATATAAGAAATGACATAAATTTTTACAAAAAAGAATCTGACTCACATTTAGAAAATGTTTGGGCCTATATTAAAGTTACTTGTTTTCACAAATTACTGATTGGAGCTTCCTATAGGCCACCAGCCTCAGATCTAAATACCACCAGGCTGTTAGCTGAAGAAATACAGCAACTTGCCAATAAAAATACTGTATTAATATTAGGAGACTTGAACTTACCAACCATAAACTGGGATCTTCTATCTGGAACAAATCAGTATGATCAACAATTCTTATCTGCAATAATCGACTAAGGTTTAAAACAGATTGTAAGGGAGCCTACTAGGGAAAAAAACATACTGGACCTGGTTATAACCAACTTAGAAACCCCAACATCTGAAGCCATGATTTTACCTCCAATAGGAAATAGTGATCACATGTCTATATTTTTCTCAATTCAACTTCCTTCACAACCAAAAATAAATAACATCAAAATCAAACAATATCACAAAGCCAACTCTGATCTAATAAATCAAGACTTAGGGGAAATCAAATGGGAACAGACCCTCCCCCCCAAAAAACAAATGAAGCATGGGAAGTATTAAAACACAAAATAACACAACTAGACAAACAATATATTCCAGAGAGATTTAAATACAACAAGGGAAAAATCCCTCAATGGTTTAACAAACACATTAAAACTTTAATAACTCGCAAGAAGAAACATTTTTCTAAACTTAAAGAAAATCCAGTACCTCAAGTAAATAAAATACTAATATCTTATAGACAAACAGTTAAAAAGCTAAAAAAGCACATAATTATGGCCAAGCGTAACCTGGAATTTAAGATAGCCCACACGAAGGACTCCCATAAGGCTTTATATTCTTACTTAAATGAAAAAAAGAACTGCAACAATCAAATCAGACCATTAGTTATAAATGCACAAACTATCACTTCAGATAGCGAAACTGCCACCAAATTAAATAACTATTTTTCATCTGTTTACACATACAAGCTAGACTTTACACCTATCACTGTACCTTCAAACGTTGATCTAAATGTAGATATAATTTCAGAAAAGGATGTCGAAAATGCACTAAACACCCTAAAAAATTACACAAGTCCAGGACCAGATGGGATCAGCTCCAGATTTCTAATAGAAACAAAAAGTGCCATTATCCAACCAGTAAAAATATTATTTAACAAATCCTTGAATGAATCATCAGTACCAAATGACTGGCGTACCGCAATAGTTATACCCATCTTTAAAAAAGGCTCTCACTCAAAAACTGAAAATTATCAACCCATAAGTCTCACATCCATTCCATGTAAACTTATGGAAAAAATCATCAAACTCAAAATTGAAGATGAAATATCAACATTAAATATAAACGACACATATCAACATGGCTTCAAACAGGGCTTTTCATGTGTCACAAACCTTATCTCTTTCTATGAGTATATCAGCTACCATCTGGACGATAACACTCCCATGGATGTCATACTACTTGACTACAGTAAGGCGTTTGACAAAGTTTCTCATTTATTACTAATTTAAAAACTTATTAATATAGGACTGTCATCCACATTGACTTCTTGGATTAATCAATGGCTGGACAAGAGAACACAGAGAGTCAGGGTCAACAATGCAATGTCTGGAGAGAAGAGAGTGAACAGTGGGGTCCCCCAGGACTCTGTGCTCGTACCAGTCCTCTTTAATCTGTTTATTGGCGACATGCGTATATCCTCTAACAACAAAATGGTTAAATTCGCTGATGATACAAAACTCAGGGGGAAAAGCTATTAATCAAAACATAAATTCTGGACTACAAACCAATCTATTACTAATAGAACAGTGGGCACGCACAAATGAGATGCACTTCAATGTTACTAAATGTGCAACATTACACCTGGGAAGAAATAATCCGTTACAAACATATTACTTAAACAATATGGCCATTAAAACTTCAACCGTGGAAAAAGATCTAGGAATCTTGATCAACAATAAATTATCTTCTACCTCCCATTGTATTAAAATAGCAAATCAAGCTAACGCCATTCTCCGTAGGATAAGTAAAACATTTATAAATAGAACAGAACAATGTCTCCTGCCACTTTATAGATCTCATGTTAGACCACTCCTCTACTATTGCACCCATATTCTGGAGCCCCTATTTAATCTCTGACATTAACAGAATTGAAAACATTCAACACAAAGCCACAAAGCTCATATCCCATTTATCAAAACTTAATTACACCACCAGACTAGCAAGCACAGGCCTACATACATTAGCCCAAAGAAGACTTAGGGGAGACTTGTTACTACTATTTAAGATAACAGCAAATAGAGAACAGATGCAAATTTGTGGTCTCAAATATTCTACCAGAATAGTGGTAGATAGATTGCATAACAAACAATTGGAGATTATGAGGCCAAAAACTAATAAAAGAATGAACTATTTCACTATAAGGACACCTAGAATCTGGAACAAACTACCGCAGGAAATAATTGATTCTCCAAATATTCTGTCATTTAAAAATAAACTAGACAAATGGTTGATCAATCAGGGACCCATTGAATGATCCACAAATGTGGAGGACAATCGTGATGGGCTTTCCGCCTTCTTTTGTCCAATAATACCAAAATACCAAAGTACCAAAGTACCAAACTTTATCTAGGTCTTTTGTGGACTGGCATACTCTCTTCATGTGCCCATCCTTCACACAATTATGGCAAAATATGTTTTCTGGGATTTGGGGTGGCCGAGGCATCACATTGGGAGCTGGGGCGGTGGTACTACCAACTGAAAACCTTGGTGCCATCTCTGTCTGCTGTGTGGTGAACATTTGGAAACATCTCATCAATTCTCTTACTTCCATAGTCAAGACATAGAGTTTCAAGCTACTGTCAGCAGGAGATGCCTGGGTGGACACCCCCACCTCCATAGCAGATGCAGTTGGATAAGGGTCGGTGCCTGTACTTGCAGGAGCGGCCTTCATAAAGAAACTGTTTTTTGTTTCCCTGAACTCCCTCAGCAGTTCATCCCATGTCGGCACACCCTCATTGGTCCCCACTTCGGAAGGGCCTTTCAATGCCGTGATCACTTGTGCTGCGCTCACCCTAGAATTACAATCCCCCTCTTCATCTTCAACCTCCTGGACTTCTTTTATCAAGTCACAATAGTCCGGTGGGCTACCCCTTCTATCTGGGAGTCTTAATTGAAGGAGCTGCAATTTAGAATGCTTTGCATGTTGCAATATGTGCCCCAACCTCACATGGTTTAAGTCACTGGCGGCTACCCCACCTTTTCGGTAAGCCTTTTGCAGCGCTCTTTCCAGACGAGTAACATATGCAGACAAACTTTCCCTTGGTCATTGTTTTGTACCTTGAAATTTCCACATCAAGTTCTCCCCTGACTCAATGCTCCCAAAATTGCCTTTGAGTGCAGATAGGTACTTCTGGGCAGATGCATCAGGGTTTGTGGACCTCAGAAATGTAATGGTCTCTAGGGCGGGACCCCTCAAACTTTCTATGATCCTTTTCCATTTCTCAGCCTCCTCACACTGCCATTCAAGTACCAAAGGGGCAACACAATATATCCAGGTCTCCCAATCATCCTCCCCTTGGGGGGTGAGGAGGGTGCCGGAGAAGATTCTCAACCTTCGGTAAAAGTCGTGACTAATGGCAGGTACAGACATAGGAGCCAGCATTGGCACAGGCACAGAAGAAGGGGCAATAACAGGTGCTGGAGTGGGGGGGTGTTGGGGGAGGAACACCCCCAGGTGGCAGGAATAGTTTCTTTCAGTCCGTCACAGTTTTCCCTTCCTCCAGCAACAACTTAGCAAATTTCTCCCCAAAAGTCTCAGATAGTGGGGGGGGCTCATTCTCCCCGAGGTCTTTACTGTCTTTAGTTATCACTCTCCAGGCAGTGAGGGCTCCTTCAGGGGTGATAGTCCGTGGCACTTTAGAACTGTCTACTGGATCCTTACACTCTAACTCCATGAAACTTTGGGAGAGCAGATTAGCCTGTCGACCCACCACCACAGGGTTTTGTAAACATTCAACCTTGGAAAGTACTCCCTCTACAGTGTCCTTATTGATACCCAGGGGAATATCCAGGATAAGTATAGCATTTTGGGGGTCGATCTCCTGCCCAGTACACCGCCCCACCAACTGGTGTACAGCCACTTCTGTTGGGGTAGCCATTTATTTTTAAAGCAATTTGCAAATTTGGCCACTAGGGGACGCTAATCCCAGCAGTGAGCCTTCAAGATGTAACCCCTAGGTGGTGTTATCCCAAGGGCTACTACCCCTGCCTGCTTGGCTAGTAGCAGGTTAAGGGGCCTGAGTTCTGAAACGGGTGCCTCCACTCGGAGGTCAGGGTTGGTAGTGGTCAAGCTAACCTGGGCACAGCCATCTGGGACACTGTAACCCCCGTCTTGCCCCTCCAGTGGTCTGAACACTGTACAATAATCACTTTCACAATACCCCTGGTATACCACACAAGTACCCACACTGTTTGCATTTATCATCAGGGCTGGTTCCTCTGGTTCGACCCTGGGGACCCCCTGTAAAACAAGGTTATGCACAGCAAATAGCAATAGTACAGTACTTTGAGCACAAACTGGAACCACAGTCAGATTACATGCAGAAAATGTTAGATCTGATTTATTCAGGGGACTTGAACAAGGAAGGGGCAAAATCAGGTTAATTAGCTTAAAGATTATATCAATCAAGCAGTTATGCATGCGCTTTGAGTCCCCCCACACAGTCACACCTCTGGGTACCCAGGTAGAGAAGAGATGGGCTAGCTAGGACCATTGCCTGGGGTTGCAGCTGGTTGGGGCCCTGTGATGGAAAACACAACATGCACAGTACACAATATTTGTAATCTGGAGCCAGAGGGCTCAGTTCGTAAAGGAAACGAAACAACAAGACAATCAAATGACACACTCAGATTATTTATTTATTTATTTAGCTTTTGATTACCGGGTAAGTGCACTAGACTAGACAAGTATTTTGCCTATTTTCAGGAATGACCCAGGAGAATACAACAAAGGAATGCAGATAGCTGCACATAAAGGTTGCGGGTACATCATGACAAAGATAACAAGACATAAGGGAAATAATGTACATCATTGACTAATAAGAGTAACATACAGGAGTAGAGCACTATCCACAGGAATGGTAGGTCATAGTATAACTTATAACTTAAACTTATAACTATATAGTTTAGCACCCCAGGGCATGGAGGTTCATAGACAAGCTTATGATCATGGTGCAATGCTGTAGTCAAAAGAGGTATATCCAACAGTCAGAAAAACCCGGGGAACTGAAAAGAGATTAATGGGATCATTGGGGTCTGTGAGAAGTATCAAGCAGCTTCAGCGAAGGCAGCTTGGGGCAAGTATGACAAATAGTTTAAGATTCCCCTAGGGAGGCTTGGGGCAGTCACACACAGAGGCTAGTTTCAGGTAGCCCCACAGGGAGTTGTGAAAACTCCGATAGGAGGGGGCTGAGTGGATGTCACCAGGGAGGAAGTTCCAAAGTCTGGGTGCACTAACGGCAAAATCCCGGTCCCCCATGAGGATATGGGTGGAGGGGACTTGGAGAATCCCTGAGGTCTGGGATCTGAGATGGTAGGGGGTAGCATCCAATTGTGGTAGGAGCAGGGCTAACCTCTGGGGGGTTCCAGTTCTGATCACTTTCCCCGAGAGGCACCTAACCCCAAAATTGAGGTATCTGGCTGGGGAGAGCCAGCAAAGTTGATCATATAGCTCACACCGGTGGGTGAGATGGGGGGCAGCCAGAGCGAAATGGCAGATGCTGTTATATGCCGTGTACCACTGAGTGAGGTGAGTTTTTGGGGAGTGGCCAAATAGGTGCAGACCATAGCCAAGCGAGGAAGAAGTACCTCCGCAAGGGCATGTCTGGCCGCCGGATAAGGTTGTACTTGGCCCTGTAGACTAGGCCTACTTTAGAGTTCACTGCCCTGCAGATACTAAGGATATGACTCCCCATGTCAAGTTGGGGGTCAAGTGTTACCCCTAGGTATTTGGTAGAGGTCACTACCGGTAGTGGGGGACCATCGGCGCTGGTGATGCTTAGCAAGGATGACTAGGCTTTGATTTTGGCCTTGGAGCCAAAGAGCATAGCCTGGGTTTTTTTCAGGTTCAGGACCAGTTTATGATTGGTAACCCAGGACCAGATATTGTTAAAGTCATGGGACAAGCACTGGTTTAGAGTGGTGGCATCCTTGGAGTGAGCCAGTATCACCAAGTCATCAGCATACAAGGTGGCACTACAGCCGGTTGTCACCTTGGGTAGCTGATTGATAAAGAGGGAGAACAGGAGGGGGTCCAATACCGAACCCTGGGGAACTCCAGAGGTCACCAGTAGGGGTTCAAAGAGGATTTTATTGAAGCAGGTCCATTGCTTTCGACCATGCAGGTAGCCCGTAAACCATTGCATGGCATGGGGGGGAGAGGCCAAGTGACCACAACTGTGAGCCAAGCAGTTTATGATCAACAAGGTCGAAGGCATTGGACAGGTCAATGAATATGGCACCGGAGAGTTTACCCTGGTCCATGGCTGTTCTGATGCTTGATGTTACCGAGATCAAGGCTGTGGTGGTGCTATGCCCCTTTCGAAATCCGTGTTGGGCCAGGGACAGCAGCTCATGGGAGTGGATGTACTCCGAGAGCTGCTCAGCCACTATCTTTTCAAGGAGCTTACTAAGGGAAGAGAGCATAGCAATTGGATGGTAGTTATCCGGTGATTTAGGATTGCCCTACTTCAGAACAGGGACAAACCTCTCCTCTTTCCAAATATCGGGTATGATTCCTGATCCAAGGGATAGGTTGAAGATGTGGGCTACTGGGGAGGCAATATGTGCAGCACTGAGCTTTAGAAGCTTGGGCTCCAGGTTGTCTAGGCCAGGGCTAGAGTACTGGGAGAGGCCTGCTAGGCATCACTGTGTGTCCAGGACTGACACGGCCCTAAGGCAGAACATTTGCCTGGTAGGGAGATCCACCTGTCGAATGGGGGAGGTGGAGCAAGCTCTCATTGGCCGGGAAGAGAGCAGTGAAAGCTGAGAGGTCGGAGAAGTGTGAATTTAGGGAGTTAGCGATGGTATGGGGATTATTGCAGGAAACCCCATTTATAACCATGTCCGTTACCCCGCGGAATGGAAGGACCCACTGACAAGGGTTTTTATATTTCTCCAGAACCTCCTAGGATTGCTGGCAGTACTGAGAAGAGTGGTCTTGCAAAAGTCACTCTTCGCAACCCTAATGGCCTTTTTACACTTATTTCTAAGGCGTCTGTATTTTTGAAAAATGGTGGGATGGCTGGAACCTTTAAAAAGGGCCCAACACTTGTCTCTCTCTCTTGCATTCGGGCTAAGAGACTCCCATTTAGCCAAAGGGTAGCAGACCCCCATACCTTATGGGTGACCTTGGGGGCATGCTTATCTTGCAGGGCCCCAAAGGTGGTAAGGAAGTGAGAGGTAGCCACCGTAGGGTCAGTTGTTGCAGGGGAGCTACCCTGGTATTTACTACGATACCCAAGACTGGACACAGGCTGGATGAAAATTGAGACTGCAGGTGGTTGATCTGGAATGCCAGGAGAAGCAGGGCCCACACAAGTCACAGAGGCATTGTTCCTGTTCAAGCATGGAGCAGGGGCCTGATCCCCAGGCAGGTCTCTCATCAATGGCTTCTCTGTGCAGTGGGTAGTCTGGCTGGGCTAGTCTGGCAAGGCCCAGACCGCATGGAGAGAAATTCGGATGCAGTCTGTTTTGGGCTGGATACAGCTTCCAGCAAGCAGAGCACAGTTCACACAGTGGGGAACTAACTCACAACCCACTAGCAGCTCATAGCACATTTACATGTATGGGAATTCTACTGTACCAGGCAAAGCGCTCCCCAGTCACAATCGCAAAGTCTCTGCACACACCGGGAGCTTAGGGGTAGCTGGAACTCCTGACAGGCCAATCGCATTCAGCAAAATCTTTGGTCTTCTTCAGGTTGAGCCTGACCCACTTCAGTAGCTTACTTTAGTCACACAAACTTGCATTTAGTCCAAAATAATTCTCTTCTCTCCCTCTCAGGAGCAGCAGCAGACATGCAAGCCAAAAACACAGCCCTTTCACAGTTTTCCCATGCGAATCCACTCAGGATTGCTGCCCAAAATACACTTCAGCTCCTCTCATTTCACTTCCCAGCTCAGAACTAACTGAAAACTGCAAGCAGCCTGGGACTTCCCCAAGATCCAAAAGATTTGGTTGGCTGATTTGGCTGTCAGTCAAAGCAAGAGCTCCCCCTTCAGTTGCAAAAAAGGCACAAAAAAGGCTCCAAACTAAAGTTCCTATAGATTTTGAATTCAAACAGCTCCTGTAGTCCAGCTACATTTTAGGTCCCACCAGTACTGTCAGGTCCAATTTGCTGTCCAGGACCAAGATAGTGGAGACAAACAAAACAGTCCTTGCTACAAAGAAAGCAGGTTAGACAAACTACATTATCATTATCATTATCACTCTAAATGATTTTCAGTAAATAGTTACATCTTTCAACAGGCCTCCCTCTTTTAGATTACTTAACCTGCAATTAGGCAGCTCTTAAAGAGATAGTACACAGAGGCTATACAGACTCTGGTAATCACATTTAAACTGCTAAAACGCAGGACACCAGCCTGGCAGTGAGCATTTAGGCAAGCTCAAGGAAGACTTTTTGGGAACTCCCATTTGTAGAGGGGTTACACTGAAAATCAGTAGGGGACTGGGAGGCTTTGAAATAAGCCCATGCGTGGTCATGAGATTTATTTATTTATTTATGACAATTTCTGATAACACCTTTGAGCAAACAGTGCTTTTTTACAAAGGTTCCACGTCTTGGACAATGGACAAGAATAGACAAGAACAGGCAGATAGATAACAGTTAATACAATTACAGGACATGAGCTGCTAGTGGCTTTGTCAAGAGAAGACAAAAGAATTAGTAACAGATAAAACATTACAGAATGCATGAGCTGCCAAAGGCTTTGTCAGGTGACCTAACAAATGCATGAGAGGGCCAGTTGATGAGAGGACAAGGTAGTAGGTGACAGGCAAGAACCGAGGGGGTGGAGGATTGGAGCGATAAGGTAGGTGGTGAAAGAGAGGAGTAGGTGGTGATGGAGGAGAGATTTGTTTTGTGATAGTAGATCACGGGTGATCCAAGGATGGTGAAGACGTTTAACTCTAATTGTTTTTTGGGGGGAGGGGGAATGGATGTTCCATATTTTAAGGAAGGTGTTGGTGAAGTAGGTAAGGGCAGAGTCAATGTTGGTGGAGGAGAGAATTAGGGACCAATTAGGTGAGGCACGGTCATGGAGTAGGGTATCGATATTTAGTGCTCTAAGAGGGCGATGCCAAATATATTTGGGGGGTATGTGTGGTGGATGGATTTTCCAAATACAGAAAGTGAGGCAATGGTCACTAAACACATCTGGGAAGGTGCCAGCAGTGATTATTCGGTGGTGGTGGGATGACAGAATCCAGAATACACTCCTGTGCACTTGAGCAGCCAAAAACAATCAGGCCAGGAAATATGGCAGTGACCATGCAGTCCTGGGGCTCTGGTTCCTGTGGTACTTCTGAGAGCCTTAGTCTACAGCCCCCACCCTCCTGATTTAGGTGGCAGGGTTGGGTGAAAGTCTCCAGTCATACTGGGGCAGCTTTTTAAACTGTCCTCCATCATTGCTGACAGTCCAGTTTTGATGTGCAGTAAAACCACACTTTCAGCATGGTGTAGAAAGCGTCAACAAACTGTAGCTCCTTCTGGTCCAGCTAGGTTCAGCCACTCCCCTGTCCATGAAGTCCAGGTCCCAGAGGGCTGGACAAGACAAATCCAGTGGCAGCAGGCTGGGTCCAGGATTGGGGACCCCAAGCAAACCCCACACTTTCAAAAGGGGTTACATGTCATGAAGTGTCTTTGTAGAACATTAGAAAATGTGGAGCAGGGGTGGCCTTGCTTAAAGCTCATTTCTGTAATGAGGTTAGCTTTTTTTTCACAGGTCTGCTATCAGGACTTGTCCTGGTAGAAGGCCTCAGTCATCTGAGCCTTGTATAATTGTTTGCCTTTGGGTAAGTGAAGAAAATCTACCTCGTGGGGTGAAGAAGCTTGTCAAGGGATTATGCTTGCAGGATTTTTGCATGGCATGCATGGCGTAATACTGGAAATTCAGTAAGTCTGCCACTTCAGTTTTCAATTCATCAGCCACCCAGAATCATTGAGGTGGACACTACAGAATGACTACCACAGCCGATAGTATCTAGGTCATGACTACACAAAACAGGACCCTGCCCTTCAACATTGTACAGTTAGTTTAGGGTTGGTTAGATAGGTATCTAGGCATTCCTGTGCATACTGCAGAATTCTACACAGCAGACAGCTTGTGCACTACAGAGCAGCTACATAAGGACTGTTGTATTTGTAACCCCCCTGTGGGTCACTATACCTTTATGACTGCTGTTTTTGTGGATATCAAAGGCATTCACCGATGATGGAGCTGGCACTGCCATGGCAGCAACTGGATCAGGAATCGCCCAGCCTAACTACAGGCCACACCAGATGTGAGTGTGCACCCATACAGGACAGACTTGGAGTATGGTTCAGTGTCTAGACTGTGTGTTTGTGTCAATCAAGATTTCTGTGAAGACTGCAATTTGAACTACAAAACATCAGCCATGTTGCCACTCTGTAACCCCTCCTGCCACGGTGGCAGGGTTGAGGGGCATGGCACCCTCCAGTCGGGATTGTCTGCCAGCTCTGGGAGCCCTGGGGGCTCATGGACAACCTTACAAAAACATAGTGTCAACATATTCAATTCAGTGCTTTAGAGTAACTCGTAATTGCTATTTTTCTTTTAAACTTAGATTGTGGGCTTTTAGTGACACTGTACTTTCTTTGTTGTCTTTACTTAGAATTGTTTTTGGGCTGTTGAAAATTTAAAACGTAGTGGTGGTGTAATTCTGTGCTGTCTTTAATTGCTGCAAATTTTATCTTGGCTTGTCTGACTGCCCTGTAGTTGGGTGAGGGGTGTTAATTGTCTGGCCTCTGACCTCAGCTACGTGATAACTGGAGGTGGGGCTTAGTCAGAGTTGAGGTAGCAACTGAGTTTTATTTTCTCAGAAGAAGACAGAAGGAAGGAAGGAAACATATTCAATTCAGTGCTTTAGAGTAACTGGCAATTGTTATTTTCTTTTAAACTTAGATTGTGGGCTTTAGTGACACTGTACTTTCTTTGTTGTCTTTACTTAGAATTGTTTTTGGGCTGTTGAAAATTTAAAACGTAGTGGTGGTGTAATTCTGTGCTGTCTTTAATTGCTGCAAATTTTATCTTGGCTTGTCTGACTGCCCTGTAGTTGGGTGACGGGTGTTAATTGTCTGGCCTCTGACCTCAGCTACGTGATAACTGGAGGTGGGGCTTAGTCAGAGTTGAGGTAGCAACTGAGTTTTATTTTCTCAGAAGAAGACAGAAGGGGAAGGAAGGAAACATATTCAATTCAGTGCTTTAGAGTAACTGGTAATTGCTATTTTTCTTCTAAACTTAGATTGTGGGCTTTTAGTGACACTGTACTTTCTTTGTTGTCTTTACTTAGAATTGTTTTTGGGCTGTTGAAAATTTAAAACGTAGTGGTGGTGTAATTCTGTGCTGTCTTTAATTGTTGCAAATTTTATCTTGGCTTGTCTGACTGCCCTGTAGTTGAGTGAGGGGTGTTAATTGTCTGGCCTCTGACCTCAGCTACATGATAACTGGAGGTGGGGCTTAGTCAGAGTTGAGGTAGCAACTGAGTTTTATTTTCTCAGAAGAAGACAGAAGGGGAAGGAAGGAAACATATTCAATTCAGTGCTTTAGAGTAACTGGTAATTGCTATTTTTCTTTTAAACTTAGATTGTGGGCTTTTAGTGACACTGTACTTTCTTTGTTGTCTTTACTTAGAATTGTTTTTGGGCTGTTGAAAATTTAAAACATAGTGGTGGTGTAATTCTGTGCTGTCTTTAATTGCTGCAAATTTTCGCCCCCCCCCTCCTCTTCCCCCAACTCTTAATTGTATGCCCTGTTAAATCTGATTGGCAGGAGCTAAACACAAGGTATAGTAAGGGGTGTGAAGTAGGAGGGGCATAAGGGGGAAGAAGCCCACCCTCAGCACAAGTGTTTTGACTCATTTATTTATTTATTTATTTATTTATTTTTCTTTTTTTTAAAGAAAATTATCTGAGGATCAGTGGCAGGATTTTTAGGACAGTAAATTAATAAAAAGGGAACTAGGAGAGCTTCAGTAGCAGACAAGTAGTGGAATAGCAGTATAATTGCAGTATAATGTGGGAAGTGGTGCAATGCAGTGGCTGTGGGGCAGCCATATTCAGGCAGACCTTCTGGACACTGAGGTGCTGCCCTATCTGCATGCATCTCTCTGGACTGCGGGATGAGGTAGCCAGACTCAGAGTGGAAGTAAACTGGGTCAAGAGTACCATCACCCCTATCCAGAGACCACCCAGTCCAATTCAACTGCCTCAAAGGATGCCGAGAATGAGGAGCACTTGGATGACAGTGGGCTTCAGGGAGGGTTACAGTGGTCAGGCAGAGGCACATCCCAGATCCTATTCCACTCAAGAACTCATATGCCACACTGGCAAATGAGGACAACCAAATAGAGGTACCCAGAGAAGTGGAAGGAAAGGATGTGGAGGTTAGCCAAGGAGGTGACCTCAGCAGGGAAAGCAGTGGACCCCAGAGGAGGAGGAAGTGA
This sequence comes from Neoceratodus forsteri, assembly GCA_016271365.2. Classification (NCBI taxonomy): domain Eukaryota; kingdom Metazoa; phylum Chordata; order Ceratodontiformes; family Ceratodontidae; genus Neoceratodus; species Neoceratodus forsteri. The sequence continues at coordinate 1,472,104,422 of CM057455.1, forward strand.
ATCCTGGTGGGGACTCCATCATAAGAGGTATTCAGCTAGGAACACAGGAGGGGGAGGACAGGGAGGTGATGTGCCTACCAGGTGCCACGGCATGGAGGGATGGAAGGAAGATCCTGGGGATCACTGGGAAGGCAAGATGGGAGGGTGAGCTGGATGTCATTATCCACCTAGGTACTAATGACCTGGCAAATGGGGAGCCAAAGGAAGTTCAGGAAGAGTTTAGGAAATTAGGAGGGATCTCAAGCAAGTAGCTACTTCTGTCACTTTCTCAGAAGTACTACCTGCGAGAGGCAAGGGAGAGCATAGGAGTGCATGCACCAGGAACTTTAACTCATGGTTGAAGAACTGGTGCTGTGAGGAAGGGTTTGGATTCATTGGTGACTGGGGACCCATCTGGAGGGATGGAGGTTTGTTCAAGCCTGACTGGCCCATCCATCCTGGAGAGAATCAAGCACTCAATGATAAGTTTAAATGCTACATTGACAAGCATTTAAACTAGCAAAGGGGGGTGGCAGGCCAGCAAGGAGGGTACCTACTTGCTCACCCCCACAGCTAGCAGTGGAACCAGTGAACCAGAGGAGTGGCTATCTCTGCAAAGCAGTGTGCAAAAGATGGAGATTAGTGCCCAAGAGGTGGATAGGCAGAAAAGGGGCAACATTCAGCAGAAGGGCAGACAGCAAGGAGAACCAGGGATAAAGGACAACCAAGGAAGGGGCTGGAGTAGAACAGTGAAACAGTCTAGGGAGGTCAAATCATGGAAAGCCATGTATGTAAATGCCAGGAGCCTTATCAACAAGATGGAAGATCTGCAGGCTGTCATGGTGCAGTCAGACCTGGACATTGTGGCCATCACTGAAACCTGGTGTAATGATAACCATGACTGGGAGATGGCCATACCTGGCTACAACATATTCAGAAGAGACAGAGCAGGCAGGAAGGGAGGAGGAGTGGCACTGTATGTGAAAAATGGCTTAAGGGCCACAGAGATCCAGGAGGAACAAAATGGGGAGAGATACTGTGGGTTAAGCTGGAAAGGAAAATGGGGACAGCCATCCGCACAGGTGTGGTCTATAGACCACCAGACCAGGAGGAAGAAACAGATAGGGAGCTGATGCTAGCCATCCAAAGGATGGCAGACAGAGGTGAGGTAGTACTGGTTGGAGACTTCAATATTCCAGATGTGGACTGGAGCATCCCAGCAGCAGCATCAACTAGGAGCAGATTTATCCTGGACTCCCTTCAGGGTGCCTTCCTCAAGCAACTGGTCATGGAACCAACTCGGCAGAAGGCAATACTGGACCTTGTGCTCACAAACAGGGACAGTGTGATGGGAGTAACAGTGGGGAGCACCTGGGAAACAGTGACCACCAGTCATTGTGGTTTGAAATCACAGAAAGAGCAGAACCAAACCACACAAAACACATATCCTGGATTTTAGGGGGTAGACTTTGGGAAAATGGGAGATACTTGAAAGAGTAAGGGAATGGGACAGGAATCAGGGGTTGAGGAACAGTGGGCAGTATTTAAAATGGGGATTACAAGAACAACAGAATTATGCATTAAGCAGGTTAGCAAGAGGAAAAGGAAGAGGAGACCATTATGGTTTTCCAAAGAGGTAGCAAAGAAAGTTAAAGCCAAAAATATTGCATTCAGGCAATACAAAAAGACACAGGCAGAAGGGGATAGGGAGAAGTACCAGGAGAAGCAAAGGGAGGCAAGGAGGTCAGTAAGGGAAGCCAAAGCTCAGACAGAAGAACACATTGCAAAATCAGTGGGTAGAGGGGACAAAACCTTTTACAGGTACATAAGTGAAAAAAGAAAGACAAAGGGAGGGATAGTAAGACTGAAGGGGGAGGATGGGGCCGTGGAGGATGACAACAGTAAAGCTGACATATTGAACAGGTATTTCTGCTCAGTCTTTACTGAGGAAGAGGAGGGTAATGGGTCTGAAGGGAGTACAAGGGGTGAGAATGGTGCAGAAATGGACACAAGTCCCTTTACACGAGAAAGGGTCCTGAAGGAACTGGAAGTAATAAGAGTTGATAAAGCAATGGGGCCAGATGGGGTGCACACAGGGTCCTTAAGAACTAAGAGAGTGGTGGCTGAACCTCTGGCTATCCTGTTTATCACTGGAAACAGGGAGGTACCCAAAGACTGGAGGACAGCAGATGTAGTCCCTTATACAAAAGTGGAACAAAGAGGAAGCAGGGAACTACAGACCAGTCAGCCTCACCTCGGTAGTGGGAAGATTATGGAAGCACTACTGAAGGAGAGATTGGTGGAACATCTGGTTGTCAATGGACTACAGGACCCAAGACAGCATGGTTTCAAGGAGGTCATGTCAGACCAACCTCGTTGAATTTTTGACTGGGTGACTAGGGAGGTGGATCGGGAGGCAGTGGACATGGTCTATCTGGACTTCAGCAAGGCCTTTGACACTGTGCCACACAGAAGACTATTATACAAACTGGGGAATATGGGTGTGGGCAGGACAGTAGTGTGGTGGGTAGGTAACTGGCTGGGTGGCAGGACACAGAGGGTGGTGGTAAATGGCTGTCACTCACAGAGGAAGAGTGACCAGTGGGGTACCACAGGGATCAGTGCTGGACCCGGTCCTGTTCAACATCTTCATCAGTGACATTGCGCAGGGACCTAGAAGGCAGAATTTCACTGTTCACTGATGACACAAAGCTCTGTAACAGAGTAGACACACCAGAGGGTGTAGACAGAATGAGAAGGGACCTGCAGAAACTTGAAGAATGGTCAGGGTTTGGCAGTTGAAATTCAATGCAAAGAAGTGCAAGATAATGCATATGGGGCACAAAACCCTGGCACAATATATCAGTTGGGGGGTGAGGATATAGCAGCACCAAGCAGGAAAGGGATCTTGGGGTTATCATCTCTGATGACCTCAAGGTGAGGCTGATGTGACAAGGCAGCAGGTAAGCAAATAGGATGCTGGGATGTAAGGCAGGGGCATCACCAGCAGGAAAAGGGAGGTCATAATTCCGCTTTACAAGACACTAGTGAGGCCCCACCTGGAGTACAGTGCACAGTTCTGGAGACCATAGTTACGTAAGGACATAGACAGGGTAAAGAAGGTTCAGAGGAGGGCAACAAAGATGGTGCATGGATTGCATCACAAGTCCTATGAAGACAGGTTGAAGGAACTGAACATGTACTCCCTGGAGGAGAGGAGGGAGAGCGGGGATATGATAGAGACATACAAGTATCTTACAGTGAGGAACAGGGTGGGGAAAAAGATCTTCCAGGACTAGAGGGCATGGGATGAAGTCGGAGGGAGGACGATTCAGAGGAAACGTGAGAAAGAATTTCTTCACAGAACGGGTGGTGGACAAGTGGAACACCCTGCCAGAGGAAGTGGTGGGGGCTGAAACAATCACGGGATTTAAGAATGATGGGATAGACATAAAGGAATTCTGGAGGTCAGGGGTAACGGGCAACTTCTAGGAAAACATAAACTGAACTTACAAGCTCAAATGGGCAGACTGGGTGGGCCATAGGCCCTTATCTGCCGACACTGTCTATGTATCTATGTATCTATGTAACCATATTCCTACACATCACAAAAAAGCAAGTATCCACCTTCTTGAATTTCTTGCCTTTATTACCACCATATTTAAAATTCCTTTTTTATAAACTATTCACAGTATGTACGTAAACAAACTACAGTGCCACAATTCATGCACATTCCTAAAGATTTCCCCACCACTTACATAACATCTCACAGTTTCTGCAAGTCACAGCAAACTTCGTGGCCTCTGTGTAAACAAACACTGATCTTCCTCGGGGATACCTCTGTCATCAGGTCACACCTATGGAACTTCGCCGCCAGGCATCAGGATCACACAGAAGCTTTTTCTGCAGCAGTCTATTAGGTTACGCCCACGCTGACATCAGGTTCCGAAGTCACCTGCCCTATACAATCGCGGGCAGCCCCACTTCCTCCTCAGTTCTTTCCTGCCATCGACCAATCATGCATAGACTCCACGGAAGCCTGTGGACAGTCAGGGGAATCAGCTAGTCAGTGTCACTGCTAGGTGCTGACTATCATCTCACCCTGAGGGCTGGATGCCATCAACCATTTGTGCATAGACTCTGCGGAAGCTTCATCTCTCAGTGTGACTGCCAAAACTACTTACTTTTTTTCTTTGGTGTCTGCCTTTGAATCACTTTAATTAAGCAATATGGTATGACCGGGGGTTATGTTAATGTTCTAGTTCGGGAATATCTCTGTCATCAGGTCACACCTATGGAACTTAGCCATTGGCATCAGGATCACGCAGAAGCTTTTTCTGCAGCAGTCTATTAGGGGCTGCCCACATTGACATCAGGCTCCGACGTCACATGCTCTATATAAGCATAGGAAGCCCCGCTCCCTCTTCAGTTCTTTCCTGCCATTGACCATTCATGCACAGACTCAATGGAAGCTTCATTGCTAAGTTTGACCACCAAAACTACTTACCTGGGGGTGCTGTTGAGCAGCCAAGAGGGAGACAGCAACTTTTTGGAAGCTCTGGCTCTTAATGAGTATTAACATATTAACAGTCAAATTTATTGCATTTAACCCAGCTCCTTAGCTTCAGACAAGCTCCTGAACCCTTTCCGAAAACAACATGGGTAAAACTAAATGATAAACGTCCGCTTCTGTGGATTTTTTCAACCGCGAGGCTGGAGTGATGGTGGGCTTGCTCGCGGTGGAGCAGTAGAGGCCTCTAATCCTGAAGAGCATGAAACTGTGTCCCTGGCTACAGTGAATGCTACTGTCCTGCAACTGGTATACACAGTCCAAGAGTTGGACCATAAGTTTGATAAGTTAACACCGAGGGTTGCAGCTCTGGAAACACAAGTGGGTTTAAATAGACAATCGATAGTGAAACTGGAGGGCAACTTAAATAAAATTATGGACGTTTCCAGAAAATTGATCGGGGATACCACTTGGCTACACTAGCGCTTGGAGGTTCTTGAAAATCAGGTGAGAGAGGAACATAAGAATCTTGGGTGTCCCTGAGTCGGCTGAGGGGGAAGACCCTCTGGACTTTGCCCATACCTTTCTACCAGAATTACTCAGATTTACTGAGGAGGGGTCATCGTTGTCCCTGGAGAGGGCCTATAGGCTCACTCCTTGCAGGGCACAGAAAGGTAACACTGCAGAGGTCGATCTTAACATTTTTTTACTAGCCCAAACACTAGTGCAAATTGACCAGGGCTAGTGCAGTTAACTCTCTACCTGCCCGTCTTGACTAATGCAGATTTTCATGGCTGTTACTGAAGTTAAAGTCTCTACTTTAGCATTCTCTAGTCCTCATGCTTATCTCTCTCAATGTTCCAGATGGCCAGGTGTGATTAACAGCTCATTAAGAGCTGCAATTATCTGGCAGTTCAAGAGAGGGATTCCACAAAAGATTCACTGTGAGTCATTATCACTCCACTGTTGAGACCTTCAGCTAGTGTCCAGGGTGTGATCAAGGGTAGAGTGCTGTTAAGTCACTAAGTTCCAGTTTTCTGAATGTGTCTATGTCTAACAATTTGTACAATATTATTAAGACCAGTGCCCCTCATTTCTCTACATTTTGAGTGTTTGTATCCACCATTTCAGTGACAAAATGCAAAGAGGTATACAGGATCAGCCCTGTAGGTGGTGGGTTTTATCCTAGCCTCACCATAACTTCCCTCTCCCCTCCAAATCTCTTACCTCTGTTCTTTCCCTGGACACCACTGAAGACCAGACTCTGAAGTGACCATCCATAGAACCATAGCTGCCATTACTGGCAAGTGTAGGGGGTCCCCAGCTCTTCTAAATGGACCATGCCAGCCATCACCATCCATACAGTTCCATCCTTATCCCAGCATATCTTTTCAGCCTAAAAACAGAGCTTTGTATGGTACAAAAATAAACCTTGATAAAATATATAATTTGAAACCTTGAAATAGGCATTCCTGGGGTGCATAGATCATCCTATACAGAAATAGACATAGTATAGTGTTATGCCTGTGTACTGTTTCCCCTGGGCTGATGAAAGGACAATGCTAAAGAAAAATATGTTATTGATGGGGCAGAGCATATTAAAATCAATGCTTTTACAAATAAAAATGTCATAGTTTTCTATTTCCCAAGCCCCATAGGTTTGTCTAGCACCCACCCCAAAGAAGTCTTAGATGTGCTCCTGGCTCACTTGAGACTGTACAAAAACTTTCAAAAGTGCAGTTGACCATAGGGTGGGGACTGAGAGTGTCTTTCTCTGACTGACTCTGTTCATTGCCCCTGTGGGTGGTGGTGACAGTGTGGTGAGGTGCACAATGATGTCAGCTATTGTGTGCACAGAACTAGGACTGCTTGATTGAACATTTGCTGTTTTGATATCCTCTCGGTTTGGTGTGTGTGGGGGGGCAGAAAGAGGAAGAGAGAAAGCCATGGTACAAAACAATGGGGGGGAGCTCACTGCCTGTGATGGACAGGGCCGATGTTAGGCACCCGCGAACCCTGCAGCCGCGGGAGGCCCCAGCCGACCCCCGCTGCATGCAAGGCCAGTAGACAAATCCCTGCTGCACACACAAATATTTCTGGGGCAAGTAAATTAACAGTCTAAGACACACCATTTAAACAGCCTCAGCCTGACTCTGACTGCTACATACAGCGCAGTGCTTACCCTTCACCTTCAGCCCGCTAAAACGGAAAAAAAATACAAAAGCAGCAGCAGCCCGGCAGCATCACATACCTAAGTTGCTTCGGTAATCAGTAGTTCCTTCACCTTCGGTATACTGTACATTTTCTCCTTATCTCCGTCCTGTGTGCTGTGCCGTATTCGTTTCTTTCACCTCGCTATTCATGCTGCTGCCCATCCGGGGCCCGCGGCCTGCCTGAGTGATTTCCCTAAAGTAACTTACTGGCAATTCAGAAGTTGAACTCACTGGTGGCAAGGCAAGTTGAAGTTGGGAACCGTGACCGGCTGCAACTTAAGGTCACTGGGCGTCCGCACGCAAACACAAAGAAGTTAGGGGGCACCACCGATCTCTCAGCTGCTCGCACATTAAAAAAAATTATCCTGTCGACTTGTTCTGCATGCACCTCCTGCCCTCCACGTTGATTGTCCTGTCCACAGAGCCTGTCTGAGACTGTAAGAAGCAGCATGTATGTTTCCACACGTTCCCCCTATATGCTGCACATCATGGTGACATGGAGGAGCAGTTGGAGCCAATCACAGGGCTCCACTCAGTCCCTTGCTATTATTTGCACCTCCTCCCCCTAGGACCTGAAACATTTGGTCCCCACTCAGGTCCGTGACAGCTCTATAAAGATGATTCCTTTGGCGCTCTTGGAGCTATTCAGCCGAGGACTAGTTACAGAGTGTCGGAGAGAATCTGAGCCTGTAAAAGTCGCTTTGCCTTTATCGCAACTTGAAGGAGCCGGAGAGAGAGAGAGACAGAGTCGGACTCGGAGAGTCGAGAGAGAGAGAGAGAGGAAACGCTGCGAGAGAGAGCTTAGAGAGAAGACCACCACTGTTTACAGTCTGCATCTACTACTGCATCTGAAGCCACAGCCAGCCAACTAGTAGCCGCTACGGTGCTACCCGGTTCCTGATCAGGCTGATCTTGACTTGAGTACTGCTTGCTGTGCTGACTGCTGTGCAGTCTCTGTAAATCATTTATTTCTTTTAAGAAATAACTGTTAAGCTCAGCAAGCAGCAGCAGCAGCAGCTGGCCAGAAGACCACAAATCCGGTGTCTGTACTACTGGTGCCCGGATTTCAGGAGACTTACACCCACAGAGACCAAGTTTTCTTCTTAGGTATGTATATTTATCTGCTTGACTTCAATGCTTGTTTTAAATTAAATGCTGTCACTCAGTGTAATACTGATATTGCCTGCAATTAATTAAGGTAAGGAGTTGGGAATGGGAGATGAGATCGGATGGCTGCTGCCTGCTACTGACTGACTGTTAAAGCCAAGAGGGTTCTGCTGCTCTGTGTCTATGCAGTACCCTCTTGGCTTTAACAGTCAGTCAGTAGCAGCTATTTCCTCTCCCAAGCGGCTTGCTTGCTTTAGGTGAGGTTACTAACAATTGAGATCCGGGTTTTGCAGTGTGTTTTGGTTTTTATGTAGGTACTGAGATGGGAAGTGGACAGGCAATTCTAGGGGTAGGAGGAAATGGTGTTTAGCACACGTTTCATGGCTCCAGGGTGGAACACCAAGCTATATTCTGAAATATTAATATGGCTCTAGCATTAATGACTTTTTTTACATGTATGTCAGTTTTTTAATTGACCAGGTTGTTCTCTATGGAACGTTAATTGGGTTAGTTATGGTAAAATTAAATGTTAACCCTGGAGGTTATGTTCCTCAGTACAGGCCACTGTCCCTCACAATGGGAGTAAAGGCAAAATGTGGGAGTCACATATAGTAGGACCAGGGCTAAATGGGGAACGCCTGCAGACTGGATGGGCTGTAGGTCTTTTTCTTCCATCATTGCCTGTTTCTAGGAATCTCACCGTGGAAATAGATGCTTTCCTGTTCATAAAGTGTGCTATTCATTGTGAAACACAGATTACTATGAATTTCTGCTTGGATGTACAATGCTGAGCAGCATGCACCTGCAGCACTCAATCATGTGGGACAGGGGGTTCTGAGTGGTATGTAAAAGGAGGAACTGTTAAGGTGTGCTGTTCAAGGACATTGTCTCATGCTAGGCAGTTGGCAATAACTGAATTCAGATACCCTACACTATAAAAAACTGTTAAGAAATGTTTTGAGGTATAAAGAAATTGCTAGTTACTGTAAATCCTACTTTGCAAAGTGGTATTGGATCTAATAATAGTGGCTATACCATGCACTGTAGTGACCCATTATAAACAAGCAAAAGGGTGGTATATGGTTATATAGGGCTGGCCTAGTGGTGAGGAAGGTTGAGGTGCTGGACGCCACATCTCGCGGAAAGCTGGTGACCCGGGTTCAGGAATGAGCCCAGGCCATCAGGAGTTGGCAGGGAAGGGAGAGCATTGAGCATCCGAAGGACAGCTCTGCTGTCCTGGGAGGAAGGGGGTCCACATTCAGTGCTTGACTGGCCTCTGGCAACGTGCAGAAGAATTTCTTCACAGAACGGGTGGTGGACAAGTGGAACACCCTGCCAGAGGAAATGGTGGAGGCTGAAACAATCACGGGATTTAAGAATGCATGGGATAGATATAAAGGAATTCTGGAGGTCAGGGGTGAGGGGCAACAGACTTCTAGCAAAACATAAACTGAACTTACAAGCTCAAATGGGCAGACTGGGTGGGACATAGCAGGCCCTTATCTGCCGACACTGTCTATGTATCTATGGTTGTATCCAAAAATGAGTACACTTAGGATATTGTAGTATGCCCCAGTACAGCACTGGAAGATCTAGCAAGCAGGGCAAGGGAGGTAATAACTTGTAAGTAACAGAGCATGGATGCCCATGGCAAAATATCTGTTAAGTCACTACTGTGAGCATACTGTAGAAGTATAAAATTCCGTATTATTATGTCCGTAGGCTTACAACATAAGGCAACGCTATGCTGCTAGCATCACTGGCATTACATCTCAGGAGTTTTTGGAACTATTGGTGCTTCTGGGGTTTGTCTTTAAATTTGCACACCCTTCCTATTTTAAGTCAATAACTGTGTAAGAGCTACAGGAGCTTATTTCAAAGCTATGGATGCTGAGCACTGGCAACCCTCCCATGTAATTCCAACATAAATGTAAAAGAATGTTGTAAGGTGCAATGCTTTAATTATTGCATTGTAAGGGGCAGTACAGTATACTGTCTTTACATTCGGTTCTCTTTAAGGCTCAGCTTCTATAGTCCATGTGGCAGAGAAAGTTTAAAAGCTGTGTAGTGAGTCTATACTAAAGGAGTTGTTCAGTATTTGCAGTCAGAAGTCTGCATGGCTGTCAAAAGTGTAAAAGGCAGTCAATTCTGCTTTGTTCCCTATTAGATCCTACTGCATGCTGTAGAAGTCTTTTCATAGTAAATCAAATAGGCGTGTTACTAATGGAGAATGTATTGTGACAAATAAAATTATGCGTGAGGATTTTATTTCTCTTGCTGTCTCGTGTTGTGGTTCACAAGGGCTAGAGGCTTACCCATTTTCGGGGTGAGTGATGGGGCGGGGGGTTAGGGTACACTAACTTGTTTGCCATATCGGTAGTAGCACCTCTCTCATTTAGAGTTTGAATGAGCAAGTGTGAGTAGCTACCATTAGATAAGGTTTATAAAGGAAGATTGGCTGGGGCTGGGGCTGGGGCCCACACCTCAGTTATGCTTATGCTGGGTTGCTGTTATATAGTTAAGCCTTTTTGAGGCAGATGCACTTTGGTGTAGGGACCCAGCTGATGGGTGGTCTACCTGGGTGACGTGCCAGTAGGGCCCTGATGTGAATATCAAAAGACCTGCACTCCTTTTGAAAGCAAATTAAAGTGCCAATCCAGCCTGAAAAATATTTGTTGCATTAACTACATTTTTTTCTAGAGGTCTCAGACCTGGAATGCTTTCACAAATGTGAGACAAAATGTGTGATTAAGCTAACTCATGACTCATTAGCAGATCTTTACGAGATCCTGATGGCATTAGTAGGACAAATGTTAAAGTGCGTGTGGCTGTGGACTCATTAGCAGCTCTTTACTATGCTCACCTGGTATTTTCTGTAGGACAATGTAAAAATGCAGACAGCTTAATTTTGGAATTTAACTCATGAACAACTGCTTGGGTGTACTTGGTAGATACTGCATCACACACCAGGTGAACACTAACTATGTTAATGGGGAACAGCACTGAATTTGAAGTCATCTTGCTCACTAGAAGCTGTTTTTCAATATGTTTTCTAATTCTGTCATTGTTCCATTTCTAAAGGCTTCTTAGTTACCTCAGTGGGTGTTTCTCATCTACCCTCTGGTGTTTAAGTAACATTTTAGAATTCGATGTAGTTCATGTCCTTCTCAGCCACAAAGTTCTACAGCAGAACATGGATGCATTGTGCCAACAGTGAATGATCAAGCAAGGGTCATAAACTACATCACAGTTCTAAAAATTATTGCATGCAATGTGCAAACCAGAAATACCCAGTAGGATGACTAAAGCAAAGCCTGTAGAGATGGAACATATGAATGTGCCAGCAGAAACGGACCACCTGGTCCAGCTAAGTCTGCTCGAGTGTGCAACTACCCCACCCCCTCCCATTTGTCATCCCACTGCCACCCCCACCCTCCCCTGTTCCCCGTCCCATGTCCTTTTGAAACTGTTCACAGATTTACATGATATCACCCATTCTGCTAGGGTGTTCCATTTTTGCTACCACCCCTTCTGTGAAATAGTGTCTCCTCATTTCCTTTCTAAATCTTCCCCTCCTCTATTCTTGGCACATGCCCCCTGGTGACCCTCCCCTTCTTTAACTGAAAGACCTCATCCTTATTGATTCCGCACCTCAGATACTTGAATGTCTCTATCATGCCTCCCCCCGTCCCTTCTATCCTCCATGGTGTACATATTCAGGTCTCTCAGCCTACTGTCATAGTCTGTGTCCCTTCCATTCCACATAATCTTTGTTGCCGTCCTGCACCCCCTCCAGTGGCCTGATATCACGCTTTAGGTATGGCATCCAAAACAGCACACAATACTCTAAGTGCGGCCTTACCAGTGACCTGTTTAGGAGCCAAATTGCCTCTCTCTGCCTAGACGAAAACCGCCTTGCTATGCACCCCAGCATTTTGTTCACTTTTGCAGCCACTCTCCTGCACTGGGCAGTGTTGTCCATGGTCCCTGTTACCATTACCCCAGGTCCTTCTCCTCCTCAAGTGATTCCCAGCTTAACCCCTCCCAGCCAGTACTCTCTCCTTGGGTTCTTCACCCCAAAGTGCATACACTTCTTTGCATTGAACCCCAGCTGCCACCACTCTGACCACTCCTCTAGCTTACTTGGGTCCCCCTGAGTTTGTTAAGCTGTGGTGTGTGGGTAGTTAAAAAAACAGCCAAGCAAATTTCTGTTAAAAATTGATTTTATTTACAAGAACATACTGTGTGTGTGTGTGTGTGTGTGTGTGTGTGTGTGTGTGTGTGTGTGTATTCAGTCTAACTCACACAGACATGCATAGATACGTGCAGTCCCACTGGTAAACATGCCTACCTGTTGATGTCCAGCAAAATCAACGTCTCTCCACCCAAATTTGGATATCCAGCTAAGACTCATGGCTGGGGGGTGGGGGTGGAGATGTGATCACCCTAGCGTGGGGTATGAGGAACCAGGACTCTCACAGTATAGCAAAATGGTAAAGTGGCCATGGACTCCTGAGGGGCGTGACACACCCAATCTTCACAGAGAGCAGGCCAATGCAAGTATTGCTGGATCCACAAAGCCGAAAATTAAAATGCCTGATGTAGTCAGCTTCCAGTTAAGTGAATGGGGAAAGTACAAAGCTGCTCTGCAGTACATTTTGAAAATTCTGGTGCAAACATTTAATGGCATTTGCTTTTTTGCACCTTCACTTTAAAAACATGAAGCGCACATATTTGTCAGGAGCTGCGAAGAGAAAGTTACACCAGAAGAGAGATGACGACACAAAGAGGCAAAGAGATGCCATTGAGAAATTTTTTACTACCCCGTCACATTCCTGTGACAGCCTGGTAAGCGGAGCTGATCTTGAAAGAGCACCTGAACCTGGAGCACAAGTTCCTTCAACTGCTGTAGTGGAAGAAATGGTGTCCACCATCACCCCAGAAGTTCTGCCTTCAGAGGAGACCAGGAATGCACCTGCCATGGTCTGTACTGTTTCCACCACCTGTCAACATATCATTCCAGGAGTTTTGCATTCAGAAGAGACCAGGAATGCACCTGTCACTGTCAGTACTGTGCCCACCTGTATAGATACCATCATCTGTGATTTAGCTGGATCTTCTAAAATTTCATTTGAGGATCTTGGAACTTGGCCAGACACACTAAGGGATGAGGTACGAGTTTCATCTGTGTAGCATGGACCTGTGCTAGTCATACTGCCACAATTCCCAGTGAATGAGAAAAAGAGAAGATTCACAGCAGAAAATTATTTTCGCACTGTGCCCAGCGGTGAGAGAGTAAAGCGCACTTGGTTAACGTACTCTGTCTCCAAGGATGCACTGTTCTGCTTTGCCTGCAAATTATTTGGACACTCAAACAATCTTCTTCGGACTGGAGGTTATCGGGCATGGAGAGAAATGTCAAAGGCTCTAAGTTCCCATGACTGTGCACCCGAACATGTAGCAAGCATGATAAAGTGGAAGGAACTGGAGACAAGATTGAAGAGCAGCCAGACATTGGATGAAAAGAGACAGCAGCTAATAGAGAAAGAAGTAATACACTGGTGTGGAGTCTTGGAACGTATCATGGCAACTATTCAATACTTGGCTGAGAGGAATATGGCTTTCTGTGGCACAAGTGATGTGCTTCATACCCCAGGCAATGGAAACTTTTTGGGGCAGGTTGAATTCCTGTCAAAGTTTGACCCACTAATGGCTGAACATATTCGTTGGATTCAGAATAAGGAGATAATGGACCACTATTTGGGAAAGGACATTCAAAATGAAATTATTCAACTAATTTCAGGTGCAGTTGTACGGACCATTGCATTACATATACAAGAATCCAGTTATTTATCTGTGATCCTGGACTGTACTCCTGACATTAGCCACCAAGAGCAGACGACACTTGTTGTTCGACATGTGGATGTTTCAAAAAATGTCGCCACCATCAAGGAACATTTTTGGGGGTTCATACCTGTCAATGACACAACCGGAGAAGGACTGACTGACTCCTTTCTTCAGACTTTAAAGCAACATAATCTGGACATCAGCAACTGTCGGGGGCAAGGATATGATAATGGGAGCAACATGAAAGGCAAACGAGCTGGTGTGCAGGCTCGCATAAAAGAATTGAACTGCAGAGCATTTTATGTGCCATGCGCTTGCCACTGCCTGAACCTCATCATTAGCGATGGAGCGCATTCATCAAGACATGCTGTCTCATTCTTTGGAGGCTTGCAGAAGGTCTACAATCTTTGCTCTGCCTCAACAAGCCACTGGCAAATATTGAAAAAACATGTTCAGATCACTCCAAAGCCACTTTGTGAGACTCAGTGGGAGTGCCGGATAGAGTCTGTAAAAGCACTTCGCTATCAGCTCCAAGAATTTAGGAGTACTTTACAGGAGATTGCAGAGTCTGTAAGAGCCAAAGATGCTGCAACATATGCAGAGGCAAGGTCACTTTGTGCTGAACTCCTCTCATACAAATTCACTGTATGTCTCATCATCTGGTATGATGTCCTGCTTGAAGTGAACCGTGCAAGCAAGATATTGCAGAGTGCTTCAGTTGACATATCAACCTGTGTAAAGGTGCTTGCTTCAACTACTGACATACTTAAAAAGTACAGAGAGAGTGGGTTTGAACAGGCATTGGCACAGGGCTCAAAGATTGCTGCAGAACTGGATGTCCCAGCTGGATTCCGTCAGACAAGACACAGAAAGGTCAAGCGACTATTTGATTACGAAGGACACGACGATGCAGTGCAGGACCCAAAACTCAGTTTTCAGGTTGAGTTTTTCAACACACTACTGGACACCACACTGATGTCCTTTAGTGAACGTTTTCAGCAAATGTCAGAGTTTGCTAAAACATTTGGATTTCTGTCGAACATAAAAATGCTAAATTCTGCTTCCATAGAAGACCTGATAAAACAATGTGAGGCTCTCAAAGAAAAATTAACAGACAGCACAACTAACCACTCTGACTTTGATGCTCACGAACTTAGGAACCTGGCAGGAATGGTCGAGAATGATACATCACCTATACAAGCGTTAAATTTTCTCCTTCAAAACCAGCTACATGAAATCTATATGAATGCCTATGTGGTGTTGTGCATTTTTTTGACGGTACCAGTAACTGTGGCTACAGCAGAACGAAGTTTTTCAAAACTGAAGCTGATAAAGACTTATCTGAGGTCATCAATGAACCAAGAAAGACTGTCTGGGCTAGCAGTGCTGTCCATTGAGCACGAAGTTGGCAAAAGTCTCCCTTACAGTGACTTAATCAACGAATTCATCCACAAAAAAGTTCGGAAAGTCCCTCTGAAGCTTTAAAACTCCTGCACAATTTCACTGCAAATACTGGGGCTGAGCTTGCCAAATCCCTTATACACCTTAGAATGGAGGAAAACTAACTTTCAAACTGGTGAGCTCCACAGTAAAACCTTGTGAGCCTCTTACTGGCTGGAACACACTGCCCAATAGAAACATACATAGAATTTGACGGCAGATAAGGACCGCTTGGCCCACCCAGTCTGCCCATTTCCCTACCTAATGGATAAGCTGCAGATCCTAGTTAACCAGCAGCCTACTTCTTTCTACCCCAACCCCCAGAATTGCCTTATGGCTGTCCCATGCATGCTTGAAGTCAATCACTCTTTTTGACTCCACAACCTCTTCCGGAAGGCCATTCCATCCATCCACAACCCTCTCTGTGGAAAAATACTTCCTTACATTACCTCTGAGCTCCCCCCATCTTCAAATTGTGCCCCTTGTTCTTGCACAACTCTTTTTTTGAAAGATGCTACCCTCTTGGATTCCCTTGAGGTACTGGAACGTTTCTATCATGTCCCCCCTCTCCCTCCTTTCCTTGAAGCTATACATATTAGGCTCCTTCAGTCTCTCTTCATATGCCTTCCGCTGCAGACCCTGCACCATTTTAGTTGCCCTCTGGAGAGCTTACATCTTGTCTATGTCCTTGTGGAGACTGGGTCTCCAGAACTGCTCACAGTACTCCAGATGGGGTCTCACCAGGTTTCTGTACAGAGGGATAACAACTTCCTGTTTTTCTACCGGTGATGCCTCTCCCTATGCATCCCAGTATCCCCCTCAGTCCTCCTTACTGCCCTCTCGCATTGTTTGGCCACCTTAAAGTCATCTGATATGACTACCCCCAGGTCCCTTTCCATATCTGCTGTTGTTAGTATCTCACCCCCCATTGTGTACTCCCTATCACTGAGGTTAAATTAACTGGTCTGTAGTTTCCCGCTTCTGCCGTGCTCCTACTTTTGTGAAGGGGAATCACATCGTCACTCCCCCAGTCCTCAGGTACCACCCCATCCTCCCATAACTTGTTAAAGAGGGTAGTCAGTGGTGTCATTAGTTCAGCCCTTAGTTCTTTTAGAATTCTGGGATGAATCCCAACAGGCCCCATTGCTTTGTCCACCTTCAGTTTTAAGAGTTATTTCAGAACCCTTTCTTCTGTAAATCTGCTGGTATCAACTTCTGTATCCAGAGTGTTTCTATTGTTTGTTTTTTTTAGCTACCCCCCCCTTCATTTGTAAATACTGAGCAAAAATATTTGTTTAGCATCTCTGCCTTTTCAGTCACCCTCTGCCCACCCCTCCCTTTAAGTCTCACTGTCCCTCCCTTAGTCTTCCTTTGCTCCCTGATGTACCTAAAAAAAAGGTTTTATCCCCTTTCTTAACTGAGTTGGCTGTCTGTTCCTCAGTTTGGGCCTTTGTTGTTCTGACCGCCTTCCCAGCTTCCTTTTGCTTTAACTGAAACAATTCTCTGTCCTGCTCTTTCTGTGATTCCTTGTACTTTCTGAATGCTTTCTTTTTCTCTTGAACCTTCACTGCCACCTCCTTTGAGAACCATAGTCGTTTCTTACATCATTTTGGTTTGTTAATTTGCTTCACACAAAGGCTTGTTATCTCTGTGATGGCAGTTTTTATTATTCCCCATTGTTCTTCCACCCCTCCTTCCTGCCCATTTGCTAGTGCATTTCTTAGGCACTTGCCCATTTTGGTAAAGTCAGCCCTCCTGAAGTCCAGTACTTTTGCGTTTGTATGGTTTGACTCTATTGCTGTGTTTATTGTGAACCATACTGTTCGATGGTCGCTAGTTCCCAGATGGCTACCCACTTCTACATCTGTGATCCTCTCTACATCTCCATTTGAGAGGACCAGGTCTAAGATTGTTCCCTCTCGAGTGGGCTCCAATACTAGTTGTCTAAGGCATGCCCCCTGTAGGGCATCTAGAATAACCCCACTCTTAGAAGTAGCTGCTGACATCTGGCATATTTAGATCACCCATCAGCAATACCTCCCCTTTTTCTGCCATTCTAAGTATACTTTCTAATAATAAAGCTGGAGTGTGGTTTACCCCACAAGACTGAAAGCAGGAGGACATCAGGTCTTAAAGGCAAGATAAAATGTTTTTTCCTGACCGATGGAGGTGGTCACTTTGCAGTAGTGGTCAGGCTTAATCATAATTCAACTGAATGATGAAACTAAGAACCCTTCCAATTTATAACCATAATATTTGTTCCTGACCGATGGAGGTGGTCACTTTGCCGTAGTGGTCAGGCTTAATCATAATTCAGCTGGATGATGAGACTAAGAACCCCTCAACAATTCACAATAAGGAAGCATATTGGATTCTATGGACAATGCAGAGTTAACGCAGCAGAGTGGGAAGGGGGTAATAGAACAGGGAGAGCTCTGTTTCCTTAACTATATGCTTTTGATTGGACTTTGCACATTTGCACCTTTATACTAAAATGAAGCACCTTTTGTGTGCAGTCTCTTTCTTTGGGTGGTGAGTGATTTTGCTGATGCTTTTGGTTGGTTACATATACCAGGTGCTTCCACACATTTTATTAAGATGCATTGTAAATGCAGGGGTTGAGCTTGCCACATTCTTTCTAATGAATTTAAGTAAGAAATTAAAAATTACCTATGCCCCATCTATGTACATATTCTTTCAAGTGTGTTTTCTTTTGTTTTTCTTTTGTTTTGTTTTTTGTTTACTTTTGATTTGGTTTCTAGTTAGCCTGAGTACCATTTTTTCAGTTTTACAAATGTGGTGGGCTTGTTTGGCTTCCAAATGTGATTTAGCACCTAAGTATGCATTGGCATATATTTTACGAAATTTAAATACTATGTAGAAAGATTACTTGGGGGGAGGGGCCCGCCCCGTCTGTGGAGCCCCAGTCATAGAGTTTGCTGGAGGCACCCAGAGTCCTAAAACCAGCCCTGGTGATGGACGGCATTGCAATCTTTTTTTATCTGCTGGGGAGCTGGAAGCAGTGTGGGAGCAGGATAAATGTGCAATAATCTTTATTTCTTGGCTTTGCCTGCATTGTTTCCTGTATAAGTGATCAAAATGTACCATTATAATTAAGGGCTAGTGCAACCATCTGTGGGCTAGTACAAGTTTGAATCAACTTGCCCTGCTGGGTAGTGCAAAAAGATGTTAAGGTTAACCTCTGAAACACCGGTCCCCATACACTGGTTGGAGTCTGTTCTGTTGTGGGCAATAGGGACCGAATACTGGCTGCAGTGCATCAACAAAGACTGTTTAAATATGGGGAATCGGACTTTTACATCTTTCTTGACTTGTCATTTGGCACCAAGCAGCTGTTCAATGGGATCCAGGCCCACCTGAGACAATTTAAGGTTCAGCATCAGCTCTTGTACCCGGCCAGGCTGCGTGTCTCATGGAACAATAAAATATATAGATTCAATGACCCGAAAGACACTGAAAAGGTCCTGGACACTATTGAGCAGGAAGGATTTCAAGGGAATAAGGAGACAGCAGGAGAGTGACTGTTGCTTGTAATGCCATCAGGAATTGTAATGTAGTACTTTCTTTTATAGTACTGTCTAGAGGAGTTAAATTTAATCCAGGAGCTAATCTAGGGTGATGTATAATTCTGAGACTGTTGGCACTGTAGGCAGTGGGGGGTTTCCTATTGTGCTTTTTTTGGCCCCAGCGTGTAACTGTTCACATAATTGTTTGGAAATCTATTTGAAACTGCTAAATGTGGGCTTGAACTATTCTTCATAACTGAAGGGTGTAAAAATTGAACTCTGCCTGCTTTTTTTTTTCCCTACTAAATAGTCCATTTACCACCTGAAATAGTAATAATACTGTTTGTTGTTGAAGTGGTTTTGGGGTTTCAGTAAAAGTTCTGCCATAGCTGGCCCGGTGGTGCTGAGGGTTGAAGCGCTAGTCGCTACACCTCGCGCCACGCCCGGCGTAATTGTTCGGAACGGCATGGGTTGTTGGGGTCGGCGGGAGAGATGGATTGAGTGTCCGGAGGACTGCTTCATCTCCAGGGTGGGGATTCGCGGCCAGTGCTGCCTGACCCCTAGTGGAGGCTGGGGATTGACAGCACGCAGCCGCGAAGCTGGGCGGGGGTGACGCAGACGCTGACTAGCTGCGGCATCGGAACGTGCGCAAGACTTCAGTCGCTGGTGTCATTGCACGCCATGCCCGCCAGGAGAAAACAAAGAAACTGGGAGCCCGCAGCACGACGTTGCCTCGCGCCATTCCTGAGGGCACCTCCCTGGCATGGATCCGTTGGGGTGGGTTGAGTCCTCCCCACCACCCTGCCGCGAAGGGTAAGTCGCGGGTGTAGAAGGAGGGTCTCATGTCGGGATGGGCGGGGAACGACAGAGTGCGGGGTTGTAGCTGGAGCTCTGAGGAGAGAAAAATAACATCCAAAAAAAAAAAAAAGTTCTACCATGTATTTGGTAGGCATCTTTAGACTTGGAGTTGGGAGAACGGGGTATCTGGTTGTATTAAAAGGAACATATGGGAATTTGTATTAGAGCTGCTTTATCCTGTATGTTTAATACCTTACAGGGGGAGTTGCAGGCTGGCCTGCACACTGGTTGGTCCCTGTTGAGGGACTGACTGGTGTTTGTTTTTTCCTTCTGGGGTTTTTGCTGGGTTGTAGACTTTTGGACTTGCTTAAGACATGGAAATGGTTAATTCCTCCATGAGAGAGAGTTTAATTTGGGTGATTCATGTTAACTGTGCTGTATTTGCTGTTACTTTAATCTGTTCATAAGATTCACCTGTGTTTGCTTGCTTTCTGTAAGTGATATCTTGCTTAAAGCCCAATAAAATTATAATACAGAAAAAACTACTTACCTTTTTTGTTTGATGTCTTCCTTTAAATTACATTAATTAAGCAATAAGGTACAATCAGAGGTTATGCTAATGTTCTGGTTAATCACCCCTTGGGGCGTAATGTGGCATGAGGCACAGCTGAGTACCATATTGCCCCCTGAGGGTGATTAACTTGAACACTAACATAACCCTTGGGAGTACCTTATTGCTATTGTTAAAACTGGGTTCAGTTTTTCTTGCAGCTTTCTAATGACACATAGTATTTATTTTAGTTATTCTTGAAGAGCAGCTGACACCATTAGGACAACTTTAACAAAACATATTATTTAGACACAGTTCAGCTTGTATTTCACATTAGTTTTGTATTTCTCAACCCAATTATTTATTACTGAGGCCATGTGCATGAAATGGGATGTTTACTCCTGAAGAATTCATCTATTTCTATTGCTTTCTCCCCTACCTGATGTCATAATGCACTGCTTGTGACATCACAGTTACTCCCAAGGCAACAGATTATGATGTCACAACAGAGGACTATGACAAGAAGTAGGGAGTAAGCAAAAGAGGAAGATGAACTCTAAGGGATACAGATCATGTTTCCATGCATATTGCTCAGTAATAAGTAATGGGGAAGAGAAGTCTGTTGAATACATATGGAATGCAATCTGAATTGTACCTAAATATTATGTTTTTCAAAGTTTCCTTTGTGGCATCAGCAGCTCTTTAACCCTTGATGTAAAATAGTCCCTACACCAAAAGTTTACATTAGTAGTGTAACAAGAAATACACAGGGACACACTGTATCTGTGAATATAAGATTGTAACATTTATTTTTAAGTAAATAACAATGATATATTTTGTTATTTAACCACATAGCTGACGTATTTCATGAGAGCAGAGTTGCTGCTGAACCAGGACTTGGGGCCCTGCTGTCTATATTTTTAGTTTCTTTTTTTCATCATGTAACCCCCTCTTCCCTCTATGTCTAGGGGCATAACTTTATCATCACAGATGTTCCAGAGGCTAAAGAGGATTATCACAATGCAAAACATCGCCAAGCTTGTGCACCTGAAATAAAGATAGGAAAACTGTTATCCTACCTCTCAATGGCTTCATCACACCATGTACCCTCGATCTCTACCTTCTTGAACTGGATTCGCCCTAAACTTCTGGCCACCAGACACAGGACCACCAAACCTGTAGCCTCCTGTCTCTTCTGAGTCCCCAAGCCCCTTGGTCCCGGTGCAGCCTGATGGTCACCTTCTGGAATTACAGCTTATGACAAAAAAAAATACAAGGGGTTTTCATTTCATTTTTCCCCCCTTTCAGCTTAAATAAAAGAGAAATCACTGCCGAGTTTCTTCCCAGACAGCTTCTTTATTTTAGCACCTGCATTCCAAATGGTTTCAGGAGTACAGGGGTCCCATCCTTCCAAATAAATAAAACAGCTCCATGGGGCTATTGAAACGTTTTACAATTCACCCAATGCTGGACCTATCTAGCAGACTAACTGTTATAAAGGCAGTACAAGCAGGTTATCTTCACCTCTGAATTTTGGATGGTTTACCCAAGCAGATCCTTCACTTGAAGAATCAACAGGCTCCTGGCTCACTGGTGCTGGTAAGCCCAAACTTCTCTCTTCCTTTTCTGGGTCACCCTCTCCTCATCTCCCTGTCTGGCTCTGATCAGCTGCCCTATCTCTGGTGTGGAGAAGTGTGCTGCTTCCCCCACCTGGCCCCTGGACCTTGGCCCAAATCTCAAGGGGTACCAAGATTTTTCCTTCTCCGACCCAGGCCCTGTAACCTATATACTCTCCTCCCACATGGAACCTGAACCTGCCAGTGCAGCAAGCACTTCCTTCACCAGTCCCCACGGTCATGCTCATTCTCTCTCTTCCCACTGGTGCTGAGGCCCTCAAACCCAGCCCTGCTCCAGTGCCCAAGCTGTATCTCCCAGGCTGCTCTGCCACAAAAGAGTCCTGAGACTGCCACCACCCAGGCCTCCAAGCAGCCCCCCCCTCTACAATGGCACCCCGTTGTCCTTATCGAGCTCCCAGATGACCATTTAAGGATGGTCGCAGCCTCTGGCCCACATCCCTGTCAAACAGATCCTGGGCTTGAAGTAAGCTGCAGCTAGGAACTGCCCCCCAAGGCCTGTCCTAAGACCTGTGGCCCACCCAGCCATTAAGCCCTTCCCCTATGGAACTCTGTCACTGTCCCCACAGCCCTGGTGGCCCAAGCACTCCTACACAGCATCCCATGGGCTCCTGCCTAGCTTGGCATTCTCCTTCCTCCTAGCTACCCTCATCCCGACGACACAGGCTGACTATCCTCCCTTTGGAGCTCCCTTCCCGGCTCCTTTAAGCTATGTCACTGAAGAGGCCATCCCTATCTGCCCACTTTGGGGGGGATCCCCCCACAGGCCCAACCCAGACCATTGAGCTCCTTCCTTGCCTGCCTCTTCTGCTCCTCCATCCCCCCCCCCAGCCTCAGGCCTAGTGCCTGGGCTGGAAAAAGCCCCAAACTTCCTATCTCCACACCTTATATATCATTCCTAACCTGTCCTCTGCTACCACCTTGAGGCGTCCAGCAGGGATTAACCCCCCAGAACACTAATAGATTCCCTAGCTCTGGGGGGGGGAATAGGAGATGGAAGAGGGACCCTAATGGGAGCATAAGCCCTTCCAAAGAGAGGGGGCTTACACTCATCCCTCACCCAGGAAATCATTCCCTCCTGGGAATGATGGCAAGGGTCCAGTGATGGTCTCCTCCCATCAAACCGGGTATGCGCACTCCCCAGCCCTCCAAGAGCAGACACATCATATCAGGCCACAAGCACCCCCAACTTGCATCATTAAACCCAAGTACACCCTACTAACTAAAATCTACCTGAGTCAGGAGATAATTATAAAATTTAAGAAAAAACTGCATTATTTATTTGTCAATAGACAATCATAATCATTACTTTCATAATGATTAAACTTTACCATCAAACATTTCAAAACAGTACTGAGGTACAGTAGTTCAGAAATGTTAACAAAACTCCGATATACCTCCCGCCAAATAGGAACAGGTTACTCTGTGTACAATTCCCCGACTCACTCTTACACTCACTCTCACACCACTCTCTACCAGCTTCCACACCAATAATTGTCCATAATCTAATATTTTCCTATAATAAACATAATTTTAAGTCCCATTTTTCTTTCTTATAAGGAAACTATGTACAGTCACCATGTCCTGCTCCATAGAGCCACTGTCCTGGCGCAGTTCATAAGTCTGTGTTCCAGGAGGCCTAAGTTGTGGGGCCCCCACCCCAGAGGGAAATAATGCTCCATGTCTGGTTTGGTGTGCTGCTTCCCCCACCTGGCCCCTGGACCTTGGCACAAATTTCAAGGGGTACCAGGATTTTTCCTTCTCCAACCCAGGCCCTGTAACCTGTACACTCTCCTCCCGCACAGAACCTGAACCTGCCAGTGCACTAAGCACTTCCCATACCAGTCCCCACGGTCATGCTCATTCTCTTTCTTCCCTCTGGTACTGAGGCCCTCAAACCCAGTCCTGCTCCAGTGCCCAAGCTGCATCTCCCATGCTGTTCTACCACAAGAGAGTCGTGAGACTGCCACCACCCAGGCCTCCGAGTAGCCCCCTCCTCCACAATGGTGCCCTTTGTCCTTACCGAGCTCCCAGATGACCATTTAAGGATGATCCCAACCTCTGGCCCACATCCCTGTCAAACACATCATGGGCTTGAAGTAAACTCCAACCAGGAGCTGCCCCCAAGGCCTATCATAAGACCTGCAATTGGCCCAGCCCTTAAATGCTGGCACCCCAGGACCTGCCCCTCCATGCAGGTCTCTCAGAAATGGCTGAAGGGCCCTCCTGGCTCCCTCTATGCCAGGGCTGCCCTACCACTCCAGATACAGGAGAGGACCACTGCCACTGGCCCCTCCCCTGTGGGAACCCTGCCACTGTCCCCCACAGCCCTGGCAGCCTGAACACTCCTACACAGGATCCCACAGGCTCCTGCCTAGCCTGGCATTATCCTTCTCTTAGCCATCGTCATCCCAATAACACAGGTACCTGGCTGACCATCCTCCCTTCAGAGCTCCCTTCCCAGCTCCTTGACACCATGTCACTGCAGATGCCATCCCTATCTGCCCACTTTCGGGGGGGAGGGTCCCCCCACAGGCCCAACCCAGGACATTGAGCTCCTTCCTTGCCTGCCTCTTCTGCTCCTCCAGCCACCCCCCCCCCAGCCTCAGGCCTAGTGCCTGTGCTGAAAAAGGCCCCGAACTTTCTGTCTCCACACTTTATATATCTTCCCTAACCTGCCCTCTGCTGCCACCTTGAGGCATTCAGCAGGGATTAACCCCACCCCCGAGCACAAATAGATTCCCTAGCTCTGGAGGGGGGATAGGAGGTGGAAGTGGGCCCCTAATGGGAGCATAAGCCCCTCCGAAAAGAAGAGAGGGGGTTTACAATTGAAAACAGGTATGCTACCTTTGTCTCATTATTCTTTAACTTACATCTGTTACTTTATTTGGGCTGTAGATTCGGACTCTGTTGTTGGAACTCTTGAGTATTATCCGAACCCGGGACTGGAGTGTGTTGGCTGATCAGATGAGAGATTGCTTTATAAATATTAATGACTGGTCATTAATATTCATGAACAACTATTAATATTCATAATGCAGTCTCTCATATTACTTATTGGCGCTCTTTAACTGATCCATTTTGGGGCTGCTCTTATGCTTCCCTCATGCCTCTAGGCCCCAAATAGCTGATTTGAGGGGTCCAGGAGCACAGAGGGAGCCTTTGTTGTGGGGCAGAAGTGGTTTTAAAATGATAGTGCACTTCCACACATGCGTGAACCACCTCTCGCACATTTGCGGAGCGGCTGCACGATAGTTCTGCATCATTGCTCTTCTGGCCCCTTTTTGAAAGGGAAAAAGTTATGAAAACTGGACAGAAAGCTCAGAGCCATACAGGACCCAGGAGGACTGGTGGCAGTGCATGGAACGGGGGGAGTGGGAGGCAGAACAAGGTAAGCCCCCACCTGAGCGGTGGAGGGCCTACACATGGATGAAACTGTGCTGGAACTCTGTCCTTACTTTCTATTGAATGGTTTACAAGGTGAAACCCTGATCCCTAGATTTTTAGGAGGGTGAATTTTGAACTGTCATCTATAGGAGATGAATATACTGTATTCACAGGAACTGCCACTTCTTAAAAGTGTTGAAGGAGCTTTTATGTGGAGAAGTATGGGCTTTAGTTCCCTAGCCTTGCCACATGCTTAAAATCACACTTTTTTCCCACTGGAAAAACAAACTGGAATGTGGTCAATTTGATACTACTTGACAAACATCTGAGAAGGTGGCCATCCCACTCATGTAAACTTGCAGCAATACTTTTAAAAACATTGAAAAGAGCTCAGAAGAACCCCATTGGTGTGACTGGACAATGAATCATAATGTGGCTAGTTAGGTATTGACATAATGAATCACGGGACTTAGGGTGACGACCATTGCTGGCAATTTGGATTTTTTGTTGTTGTTCAGGCTTACAATTGGTAAACATAATGGCGGCTCTAAATTCTAATGATGGAATAAAAAAAAAAAATAGTGCCAGGCAAATTAATACTCCTGTGATTAGACTGTAAAAGTACATTAATAAGGAGATTAACATAAGACTCTCAGAATGCTGACAACCAATCAGATTTCAACATTCCTGAGACCTTTATAATGATTTGAAGTGATTCTTTTTTGTCTTTGTATGTCGAGAACTAATCCTTCGTCAGCTCTGTTCCATCGCTGCCACTGCGGAAAGAAGATTTCTTCAACTGACAACCACAAACTCTGTGTCTGCTGTCTTGGACCTGGCAACAACATTCTCGCCTGTGAGTCCTGCCTAAAGTTCAACCTCACCACCCAGCACCAATGCAAGAAAGACCTGCAGAAGTTCCTCATGGGGCAACAGGCAGCCAGTGGAGAGCAGGGGTCATCTGGGCCCCCCCCTCAGTCACCAGCATCTTCTTCAGGCTCTCAGGCCAGGCCATGGACAAGTCCTCAGGGAACCACCCTCAACAGGATAAGGACTTGCCCAAGGACTATTCTCCCCAGACAGTGATCCCAATCACTGTTGGATTCTTTCTTCTCCTCTCCCAGGATTGCTCCATCGACTGCTTCAGCATTCGTGCCTCACTCCATACAGGCCTCTACTCCTATCAGGCCCCCTACGGAGAAGACTTCTCCCAGCCTTCACATCAGCCTCTGGGTCATCAGCCCCAGCGTCAAGACCTCTTAAATCTCGAGATCCACAGGTGCTGGGCCCCACCACTTCTACTATAGTTAGCGGCAGTTCGTTGGAGCTGCGTATCATGCCCCCTTAGTTGATGCCTATGTTGACAATGCTGCCTTTTCCTGCCATTGACCTTAACGTTATTCTTTCAGGAATTACCATGTCTGTCATACAACAGTTTGTTCCACGGCTTGGGCCATCGTCGTCCATGCCATCAAGGGCTGCATCTGCATCAATGTCAGTTCAACCCATCCATCCCACACCTTCTAGAGAGCTGTCAGTGCTTCGACCATCAGTTCCTGCTCCAGATCGGGCCATCATCAAGGTGGAATACCACACCTGACCTCATCTCCCTAAGGAAGAGGATGAGGAGGAAGACATCAAAGTGGACTCCTCTGATAGGTCAACCATTTCCTCCTGGAGTGAGGACTCAGTCAAACACATTCCCAGGTCCCCCCCCCCAGAGGACCCCTCTTTCTTCAACATTATGAAGCAGCTCTCCTCCACTCTGGGATTCCAGACTGAGGAAGAGGATGTCACAAGGAGGAATCTTTTGGATTTCTTAGAGATCCTAGAATCGCCACCCAGAGTTATTCCTACTCTGCTGCCAGCACTGAATGATGCTGCCACAACTGCCTGTCACAGGCACAGCCTGGTACCAGCCATGCCCAGAAAGGCTGATACTTTATCAGGCACCTCAGGGGCTGCCTTTTTACACTGCCCCGCTGGAAACCAACTCAGTGGTAATTAAGGCAAGAGCACTTTTGCCTCTGCCACCCTGGCCCTAATAATTGGCAGTTTTAGAGCAGGAGCCAGCTGCATTTAACTATGTGTCTGGGTCCAAAAGGTTTGATGATTGTTTCTCATGTAAAAAAGTGTGTAGAATTCAGATTTACAACTCTTATTCATCCGTAGTTGTATGTTTCCTTGGAAATGCACTTTCTTAAGAGTAACTAAAAGTTCTGCATTTATGTAATAGACTCAGTTTGCTTAGTTACATAGAAACATAGAAATATAGACTTTGATGGCAGATAAGGACCGCTTGGCCCACCCAGTATGTCCATTTCCCCACCTATTGGATAAGCGGCAGATTCTAGTTAACCAACACCCTACTTCCTCCAACCCCCCACTATAATTGCCTTATGTCTGTCCCATGCAGGTTTGAATTCCCCCACTGTTTTAGACCCCACAATCTTCCCAGGAAGGTGGTTCCATGTGTCCACCACTCTCTCCATGAAAAAATATTTCCTCACATTGCCCCTGAGCATCCCCCCTCTATTTTTAAATTGTTCCCCCTTAATCTTGCACATCTCTTTTTCTGAAAGATGCTACCCTCCTGGACTTTGTTGATTCCCTTGAGGTACTTGAAAGTTTCTATCATGTCTCCCCGTCCCTCCTTTCATCAAGGGTATACATATTAAGCTCTCTCCGTCTCTCTTCATATGGTTTCTGATGCAGACCCTGCACCATTTTAGTTGCCTTCCTCTGGACTGCCTCCATCCTGTCTACGTCTTTGCAGAGATGGGGTCTCCAAAACTGCACGCAGTACTCCAGACGGGGTCTCACCAACTGTCTGTACAGAGGGATAACCACTTCTCTTTTGCTACTTGTGATGCCTCTCCCTATGCATCCCAGTATCCCCCTGGCTCTCCTTACTGACTTCTCACATTGCTTGCCCACCTTTAGGTCATCTGAAATAACTACCCCCAGGTCCCTTTCCATTATTGTTGTTGTTAGTACCTCTCCTGTCAATGTGTACTTTTCCCCTGGGTTTTTGTTTCCCAGGTGCATTACTTTGCACTTCTTTGCATTGAATCTAAGTTGCCATACATCTGACCATTCCTCCAGCCTTGTCAAGTCCCTTCTCATCATTTCCACCCCCCCTTGTGTATCAACTCTGTTACAGATCTTTGTGTCATCTGCAAAGAGGCATACCTTTCCTTCCAGACCCTCTGCAATGTCACCTATAAAGACGTTAAAGAGGACTGGACCCAGTACTGAACCCTGAGGTACTCCACTAGTAACCCACCTTTCTTCGGCGTGACTTCCATTCACTAGTTATTTATTTAATTTATCTAATTTATTTAATAGACTTGGTTTACTTAGTTATTAATGCGTATTGTGAAGTTCTAGGTAATAAAAAAGCTCATGTATGCAGCAGGAGAAACGTGTTACTCATACAAAGTGGAAGCTGGACATATGCTCAGACTAGAGTGCAACGCCCTAAAAAGCAAACACATAGAAGCAGACACAAGAATCATGCAACACATACACTACATTTGCAGTCAAAATGAGGGTGAAGATGTGCATGTAGTGGTCAGGGCGGATGATACTGATATTCTGGTCATTCTGCTGTATCATGCAAGTCTAAACAATAATCTCAAACTGCACATGGATGTTGGCCATTCAGGGAATAACACAAGAAGTTTCATAGATGTATCCTGCTTGTTAGCAGAGTTAGGCAGACCTGTGTGTGCAGCTCTATCAGGTCTCCATGCACTGACAGGGTGTGACTATTCACCAGCGTTCAAAGGCAAGGGGGAAGGTGCAACCTCTAACAATTATGGAAAAGAATACAGAGTACACACAGGCATTTGGAAAACTGGGATGTCCACACTTGTTTGAAGAAACTGAGGATACAATTGAGAGCTTTGTGTGTACCTTGTATGGACAGAAAGTTAAGAGTGTCAACACAGCCCGCTACAGTATGTTCAACATCAAGTATCGACCGAGTGACAAAGACACACCCTTAGAAAAGATCAAAGGAGCAGATGCAAGCTCGCTGTCACCATGCAAATCAACTCTGACACAACACATCTGCCATGCAAATTACATTTCATTGTTATGGAAAAACACAGACAAACCAGAAATGATACTACTGAAGCCAGAGGACAATGGCTGGACATATGAGAATGGCAAATGCAAACCAACGTGGTTCACCTGTGAAGTTGTACCACCAGCTTTAAGGGAACAATTGAATGAACATGACAACAATCCAAATGAAGAAGATGTCAACAGTGACTGTGAAGTCGATATTGATGAGACAGATGTGCTTAACATGTCAGATAATGAAGACAGTGAACAAGAATACCAATTGTTGTACTTAGGTTCAAAAAAGGCGCTTTTACACACAGGTTTTTAAAACGGAATGAGTATTACCTCTAGTTCCATTGTACTCTGTTGCGCTCTTAGGATCCCGTTACACTCCACGAGTTTTCCGGCAACTTCCACCTCCATTTGTGTTTTGGCACCCCCACAGAGCTTGCTGCTCTATAGCTGTTTCTGCACTGCTTTGGAATGGCTGTTTTACACAGCTGGACGAAACGGAACACAATAGGACAAACCGTGAAAAGTTGAGAATGTGGTTCGGGCAAACGTTCACCAAGGGAATGGAACAGATGCGTTTTACACACAAGGGAGGTAATGGAATACTGTTTCTGTAACGGTCATTCCGTTAACAGAAACCTGTGTGTAAAAGCACCTAAAATGTAATAAAAGTTGATTGTTTCAAGTTAAATATAGAATAAAATAAATAATAATGTTAATATTAAGCCTTTGATACATATGTTGCTGTTTGTTACATCTGTAGCATTTCAACAAAAGCTTAAAGAATTGAAATTAAAGAAGGAACCATTAATTAAAATATACAGTTTTCACCGACAGTTCATTTTTTCATTGAAGAAGTGCATTTTCCAAGAAAACGTTCAACTCTGAGCAAATAAGAGTTGTAAATCTGGATTCTACGCACTTTTTTACATAAGAAAACCTTTTGGACCTAGACACATAGATAAATGCACCTGGCTCCTGGATTATTTTATTTATTTTTTATTTATTTAAATTTTGGTAACTGGGAAAGGCACACTGAGCCAAGGCTCGTTTCCAGGGTGGCTTATTTGATTAAGTACTAGAATACCCTCCAGAGGAATGGAAAAGCTACTACTCAGGCCCTCCCTGAACAAGAGCTTCTCAAAGTTCTCCAGGCCTCTGAAGATGTCAGTAAGCATCTTCTCAGAGCCACCTATGATATTGCTGATACTATAGCCAGGGCAGCTGCCTCCGGCCCTTGCCCTAGAAGGCACTCCTGACAGAGTCTCGGGTTTTGCAGCTGATGTCCAGCAAAAGGTGTTGAATGCCCTTTTTGTGAGTCACAAACTCTTTGGTCCTGATGTGCAGGATATTATCAATAACCTGCAGGCCTCTGGCAGGGCTATTTGGTCTGTCCACTCCCTTTATCATACCCAGCCTAGGAGTAGTACAAGGCCCTCCTTTCATAAGGTCTCTCATCCCAATGGAGAACCATCACAACAGATGCTTGGATCCTGCAGAAAATCGAACAGGGTCATGATCTAGAACTTCTAGAACAGCCTTCAGATGTTTCTCTAGTCCCCACCTTTTATCCTCCAGACCACACAGAGGTGCTCAGGGAGGAGGTACTCACCTTGATGTGCAAAAGGGCCATAGAATCAGTGCTCAGGCGGCAAAGGAATAAATGGTTCTACTCCAGCTTATTCTTGGTTCCCAAGAGAACAGGGACTTGAGGCCCATTCTAGACCTTAAGGAGCTGAATCTTTACAAATCTTTACAGTGCAAAAAGTTATGGATGGCCACTCTACATGGCCTTCCTCCTCTGCTCAAGCAGGGTGACTGGTTATGGATGCTCGATATGCAGGATGCCTATCTGGATATCATGGATTGCCCCCCTCACAGGCGATACCTGTGGTTCCTGTTCAAGGGGAGCATTACCAGTTCAGGCTATTTCCCTTTGGCTTATCCTCTGTGCCATGGGTATTTACCAAGTGCTTAGCAGCTGTAACAGCGGCCCTCTAGTGCGAAGGCCTGTATGTGTTCGCATACCTGGATGATTGGTTGCTGAAAGTCCAGTCCAGGGACCTCCTGCTATTAACTCTGGAGCACACCCTGCAGTTGTTCCAGTTCTTGGGCATCACTGTCCATTTGCCCAAATCTTTGCTGACCCTGCCCTAATTCTACTCAGGGTAAAGCCTTCCTCCCCCAGGACAGGGTGGACCACCTTATTGCACAGGCCCAGGAGGTGGCTCAGAGCTGGTATGTCCCAGCCAGGACATTTTTGAGGCTACTAGGCCTAATGGCTGTGGCCACTATTTCAGTCCCTTTGGCCAGGCTGCACATGAGGATCCTACAGTGGACCCTCAGGGTCCAGTGTAATCAGCACTTAGACGATCTAAATTAGCTGGTCCTTGTCACCTCCCCAATCTGCAGAGTGCTTTACTGGTGGACGGACCTAGCCAGTCTCTTCAAACGGGTCCTCTTCCTTATCCACACTCTTCAGCAAATCCTCACCATGAATGTTTCAGGTCTGGGTTGGGGAGCCCACCTCAGCCCTTGTCAGACCCAGGGTCTCTGGTACCAATGAGAGACTCACCTCCATATAAATGTCTTACAAATGAGAGCAGTTCTGTATGCCTTCCAGGCCTTCCAGAACCATCTCACGCTGGGCCTTCTGCTGGTGCAGTCAGACCATCTCAGTATGGTATACTACATCAACAAGGAAGGGGGCGACTCATTTCTACTCCCTGTGCCAGCAGACGATGAGGGTCTGGTACTGGGCTCTAGATCATGGTCTAAAACTATCAGCCGTCCATGTGCCAGGCACCCAAAATGCCTTGGTGGACAGCCTCAGCAGGTTACAGTCCAAAATGCATGAGTGGAAACTGCTGACCTTGGTTGCAGAAGACCTGTTGACAGGTGGGGTCATCCAGAGTTGGACCTTTTTGCATCTCCACTCAACGCAAAACTGACGCATTTCCGGTTACTAGTTCCAGGACCTGCAGTTTTCTGTTGAGACACATTGTCCCTCTCCTAAAAGGGAGATTTCTTATGCAGTCCCTCCCTTTCTTCTGTAAGCCCCCCCACTTACTAGCCCTTGGCATGGCCCATCCCTCTCCCCTGGCACTGGTAGGGATTCTAGGCACCTTAGGGATTCTTATGGTGCTCTGTCACTGGGAAGCAGCACCTCTGAGTAGTATATAAGGCTGGGGAGGAGTTGAGCAGGGGAGAGAGGCAGAGGTCAGCAGTGTGGAAGCAGGGCAGTTCCTGAAGGGGGCCCCCCCACCCCAGTTGTAGGCAGGTCAGCGTAACAGCGGCGGTGCACCAGTCCACTTTGGGTTCCATGGGAGGGAGAAAGTTCAGGCAGTAGCGGTCATTTGTGCCCTGGGGTAAATTATTCCACCTCCCCGGTAGGAGCTTGGGGAGAGCACTTCAGCTGGGACCATCAGGCCAGGGGTGTAGAAGGAATTTAAGGCTTGGAAGGAAAGACCAGGCTATTTCTGCAGGCAATGGGGTCCTGGATCCATGCACAAGGTAGGAGTACCGGGCTAATGGAGCTGTTGCAGTGGTGGCAGGGCCACAGCAGGGGCCATCAGTTGGTAGCAGCACCAGTGTGCCTTTTCCTGTGTGGCACATTAGCCCTAGGAGTTTCTGGAGGGGAGGAACACGGCCTGGGACTCATTGGCCTGCCATGTGCATGTCTGAGGATGGTCCCGGGACCCAACATGCCCATGTCTGGGGTGGGTCCTTAGGCTGCTACGGTTTGCGGTTTCTCATGAAACTGCACATTAAGGGAAGGAGTCACTGCATCTGTTTTGGGTTGCTCAGCTCTGGGTGAAAGCTCGAGCGGCAAGGTATGAGATCTTTTTGGGCACCGGGTAACAGCTTTCAGGAAGGATTTAAAGGGATTTTCAGTACTTGGGAGCAGTCGTGGAGGCTGGACTGTTCATCGCCCCAGAGATTATTTCTCTCGGTGACACTAGGAGGAGTAAATCACTCTCCTGCAGAAGAATTACATTGAGGAATACGTTTTGGGAACAGTTCAACAAGGAGAGATAGGTTTCTGTGGAAGCTGAGTACTTACTAGAAATGCAGACTCTAATCGTTTTAGTCCTGGAATGCTGTTGTAATCTGCTGTATGCTGATTTGAGAACTGTGCCTAAATGCTGCCAATTTTCATCTCTCTCATTGCAAGTTGTTAGCCCCATGGAACTGTGTTTAATGAAGTTAAGTGAGTTTGGCTCCTGGGCCCTATGATCATTTCACGTGCCCAGGAAATAAATTTGCTTGGGTTTGGCCCAATCTGATGTCTGACTCGTTGGTTCCTCTCATGAACAAGATGAACTATTTTTTAAAGCTAATTAATTCTTCCATAGCCCAGAAGGATGGTATCTGGAATAATTCCTCATCTCGTTTCTCTGGGTCCTAGAGTGGTTAGAAGATGACAGAAAACAGCTCCTGCTCTGTAGTGCTCCTGCTGGAGGTAAAAGTTTGGTCTGAGGGGGTTCAGAGTCATTCTCTTGGGGTTGAAGACGACTAAAGGTAGGATAAAAACATAGAACTTGACAGCAGATAAGGACAGCAAGGCCCATCCAGTCTGCCCATTTCTTTTTCTACCTTATAAATGTGCCATCGGCCTTTGCTCTGTCAATGGCCTATCTATTCGTACTCATCTGTATTGCTCCCTTATGCCTATCCCATGCCTGTTTGAAGCCCTGCACTGTATTCATATCCACCACTTCCTGAGGTAGGCCGTTCCATGCATCCACCACCCTTTCTGTGAAAAAGAACTTCCTCACATTACCCCTTAATCGGCCTCCCTCTAATCTCATGCTGTGTTCTCTTGTCCTGCTATTTTTCTTATATTGAAACATGTTAGACTCGTTCACCTTGTTAATGCCCTTAAGGTGTTTGAATGTTTCGATCATATCACCTCTCTCCCTCCTTTGCTCTAGGGTATACATGTTGAGTTCTGTTAATCTGTCCTCATATGTTTTCTGATGCAGTCCCTGCACCATTTTGGTTGCCCTTCTCTGGACTGCCTCAATTTGGTTAATGTCCTTGTGAAGGTGTGGCCTCCAGTACTGCACGCAGTACTCCAGATGGAGCCTAACCAGTGTGTTGTAAAGAGGGATTATTACCTCCCTCTTCCAACTTGTGATACCCCTACTAATACACCCTAACATCCCCCTAGCCTTAACTACTGCTTTAGTGGTCTGCTTGGATAATGTCAGGTCATCAGTAATGATGATGCCCAAGTCTCTTTCTTCCCTTGTGACTGCCAGCAACTCCCCTCCCAGCCTTTAGATGGCTTCAGGGTTTCTCTTCCCTATGTGCATGGTCTTGCACTTCTTTGCATTAAACCCCAGTTGCCACTCTTCCGACCATTTTGCCAGTTTATCCAGATATCTTCTCATTCTACCTACCCCATCTGGATCATCTACTCTGTTGCAGATCTTCGTGTCATCTGCAAACAGACAAACCTTACCCTCCAGTCCATCTGCAATGTCACTGATGAAGATATTGAAGAGGACTGGCCCAAGGACAGATCCCTGAGGTACCCGACTTGTGACTTACATCTCTTCTGACTGTATACCATTTACCACCACTCTCTGTTTTCTGCCCGTCAACCAGTTTGCCACCCAGTTGATCTCCGGGCTGAGCTGGCAGGAGTACTGAAGACCCACCCTGAGCCTACCCAGCTTTATTAATCAATCTTCTATGTGGAACAGTATTGAAAGCTTTGCTGAAATCAAGGTAGGTGATATCAACTGCTCCCCCTTGGTCCACCACTCTGGTTATCCAGTCAATTAAATCTATGAGATTAGTTTGACAGGGCCTTCCTTTTGTAAACCCATGCTGTCTTGGATCCTGTGCTCCTATGGATTCAAGGTGTTGCACTATCCTTTCCTTAAGGAGTGCCTCCATATTCTTGCCCACTACTGAGGTAAGACTGGTCTATAGTTCCCCGCCTCCTCCCTGCTACCACTCTTGTGGAGCGGGATCACATGAGCCCTTCTCCAGTCTTCTGGAACCTCTCCTGTGTTCAGAGGCTCACTAAACAGTTCTGATAATGGCTCTGCTAGTTCCACCCTTAGCTCCTTTAGTACCCTGGGATGTATGCCATCAGGTCCATTGCCTTGTCCACCCTGAACTTAGCGAGCTCTTGTAGGACCCTTTCTTTTGTGAAGGGACTAGTGCACACTTCCTTCCCCCCTGTGTCCATGGTGCTGAGCTGTAGGCCCTGCCCTACCTTCTCTTCAGTAAATACTGAGCAGAAGTATCTATTTAGGATAGATGCTTTTACATGGTCCTCATCCTCACACACCTTCTTATCTCCTTTGATCTTAGCAATACCCCCTCTGGACTTTCTCCTTTCACTAATGTATCTATAGAAAGTCTTGTCACCTTCTTTTACTGTTTGTGCTAGTGTTTCCTCGGTTTGGGCCTTTGCCTGCCTTACTGCCTTCCCTGCTTCCCTTAGGGAAGTTTGGTAAGTCTCCCTATCTTCATCCCCCTGCGTTCCCTTATAGTTTGTGAAGGCCAGCCTTTTGGCTCTGACCTTTTCTGCTACTGTTTTTGAGAACCAAAGTGGTTTCCTTCTTCTTATGCACTTCCTTTTCTCTCTAACACAATGGGATGTTGCTTCAGGTATTGCATCCTTAATGCTTGCCCACTTTGCCTGTACTCCCTCACCTGTATTTCTTTTTGTCAGGGCTAGCTTAACTCTGTTGGCCATCTTATCAAAGTCAGCTCCTCCGAAGTCCCATATTTTTGCCTTGGAATGGGATGATTTAGTTCTAATGGTCAAATTGAACCATACCACTGGCCCCCAGGTGACCTTCTACCTGGAGATTTGTGATCCTTTCCCTGTTAGTCAGAGGATGCTCTCTGGTTTTAATTCCACACTTCTTTTCAACTGCCGAAAGATGGTTCAGGGTGGCACTTTGGTCTGGACCCCCTTCCGCCTTCATAACATCAGGCACCTCTAGACGTCAGGGAAGGTGGGGCTTACAGATGTGGGGGCTCATCTGGGATGGTTTTCTGTGCCCCAGTAGGGTGTGCACCCCCCGAATATGGACCTAGGAGGGTCAGCGGGATCAGCTGGCCCAAGCCTGGAATGTTTGGCACAGTTTCAGTGGTGGCAAGGCCTGCTTGGATTGCCTTGGCCTGCTTGTTCTCTCTCTCTGGCACCTCTGTAATGGAGGGATGGTCACGTGCATGAATTTGGAGGTTCTGATTGGTTGGTGGCTTAATGTTCTGAAGGTAGTCAACATGGAGGCACCATTTTATGGACGTAAATGAGAGCAAGAAGAGAGAGAGAGAGAGAGAAGCAGGGGGACATTTGGAGGCATTGGATAGCTGGGCAACTGCATCAAAAAGGAAAGGAGAAAGGAAAAGACTGCAGATTAGAGGTGTTGCCTGTGATCGTGAGAGACATAGCAGAAGGCTTTACACCAAAAGAGGAACTTGAGGCCATGGTTCCTGCCTCCCTGCTTACGTGGCTTTGGAATTCTGCAGGGAGGGATCAGGCTGAAGATTGATGTGTTCGATGTGGGTATAGAGGAGAGGGAGTGGTGAAGTTGCCAATCTGCTTAATATGCTCCAGTGCTGCCCTTGGCGGCACTTTTGGAGGCACATCTTTTACTTTTTCTTGGGAGTATCCTGCCAGTGCGTCCATCGGCACTGCATCCCTACTGTCCCAAAGTAGTGTGGAGGTTGGTACCAGAGCCAAGTTAGAACTGCAAGAGAGTGGAGAGGCTATCGAGGAAGTGAAAGTGGGGTCCCCAGATATTAAGGTGGAGGAGGTGAAAGAGGGCGGAGGGGGGAGCACAGCCATCTGCCCAGCTCCTCCTCACTGACTGTCAGCTATCCTCATGGCAGAGGGAGGGGCAGGGGCCTGCAGAAGACAACAGGGGATCTCCCAGGGCCCAGGTATCTCCGGTGGAGTCACTGCTTGGCAGCAGTGTACCCGCTACTCCAGCAGCAGCAGAATCTCCATCTGTACATATCCACTCTGTGATGCAGGGTTGGAGCCTCTGGAGTGTGGGTGGAACATGAGAAGATCAAGGAGGAACCTGCTCCAGATGTGACTGAGGGACCCCTTAAAAGGTACCAATTTTCTGATCATAAAATTTAGTGTAACATTCCTAGGCCTTATAATCGCCCTGCCATCACTTTACCTGACAAAACCCCACACCTGGCGGCACAGTCTAAGGCTCTGAGGGCACGAATGGATGGACTGTTAAGCAATGATCCTGTTAATGCTGTTTATAGATCAGGAGTGTGGCTGGAGCCAGGTATGGCAAGGGGCACCAGTGTCTGGGATTTGCCAGAGGGGTCTCAAGCAGAGCACTGGGTGAGAAGGAGGCTGCGTGTGGAGTACCCCCAAGCCAAATATCCTTATACCTTGGAGCAGATATGGGACATTATTGAGGAGATTCATGGTGACTGGGTATTCAGAGAACAACTAAACAAGCTGCAATTCTGCCCCGGAGGCTCTGGCCACCCCTCGCAGCAGCTCATTCAGAAAGTGCGAACCATGTGCTATTCTGGGCCTTGGGCAGGCCTTATGCTCTTTAAGCACTTTGCCTGATTCAAGACATAGCTGGCTGCCGTGTAAAGTTCTGCATGATAGCTAAGGGCTTTTGTAGGGATCTGACCACCAAACCTGATCCTGACTATTACTTCCCTCGAGGCGGAGGTCCCGCCCTCTAAAGCCCGTCAATGCAGAGCTATGGACTGTGCCAGGACTGTAAGTGACCCTCTGAGACAGAATTTTCCATTTTAAAAGATTTGTTGGCATTTTGAGGAAGATGTTCATTTTTAAAGCACTTGTACCCAGGGACTGCATCATTTGAAGATGGTGGAAGTTTTACTGACCAGTCACCCTGAGAGGTTCACAGTTTTGAAAAAAAAAAAGAAGACTTCCCTAAGTGACTTTTCAATTATCAGTGATTTCCTTTTCTTCAATCTTCTGTTTCTATAGCAATTCTAGTAGGGGACAGGAGGAAGTAGGCTGTTGGTTAACTAGGATCTGCAGCTTATTCAATAGGTAGGGAAATGGGCAGACTGGGTGGACCAAGCGGTCCTTATCTGCTGTCAAAGTCTATGTTTCTAATTAAGAACTACCTAAAGACTTTCAATTGACTGGAAATCATTAAATATTCCAGAGCCAGATGAAGCCTAGCTCTAGTGTGTGTGTGTGTGTGTGTGTGTGTGTGTGTGTGTGTGTGTGTGGGGTGTATGAGTGAGAGGAGTGAGTGATATGAGAGAGATGAGACAGTGATTAGTAATTATTTAATTGCTAAACTGTGAAGTGATTTTCTTGTTTCTGAAAATACAATGTGTTTAAAGTTTATAATTATGAAGTTTATGAGCCTGGCACATTTAAATAGTTTTAGGAAATGAATTTGTTTTAAGGAGTTAGTAGTAGGGGGTATGTAGGTGCGAGGGTGTATTGAGCCTTTCTGGGTGGGCATTTCAGTCAGGGCTGGGGAGTGTGCATTATCTGGTCTTACCGTGGAGGTCCGCTCTGGGGTCTCTTCTCCCATTTCTAGGAGG
Source organism: Neoceratodus forsteri (assembly GCA_016271365.2). Lineage (NCBI taxonomy): Eukaryota > Metazoa > Chordata > Ceratodontiformes > Ceratodontidae > Neoceratodus > Neoceratodus forsteri. The sequence continues at coordinate 1,472,143,040 of CM057455.1, forward strand.
AAATGGGTTTCTAAGTGCGGGGAAGAGTCTAAGCCCACCTTTGCGGTGTAGCTTACAAGCCCTTGGCAAGGCCTCCTCTTCTTCCTGGCGCTTGTCGGGATTCTAGGCAGCTTAGAGATTCTTTTTGTGCTCTGCCAGTGTGGGGGCAGCACCTTTGGGTAGTATATAAGGCTGGGTAGGAGTTGAGCAGGGGACAGAGGCAGAAGTTGGTGGTGTGGAAGCAGGGCAATTCAAGGGGGGGCCCCCTCAGTTGTAGGCAGGTCAGCCTAACAGCGGCAGTGTGCCGGTCCACTTTGGGCTCCATGGGAGGGAGCAAGTTCGGGCAGTAGCAGTTGTTTGGATCCTGGAGTAATTTATCCCCCACCCCAGTAGGAGCTTGGGGAGAGCACTTCAGTTGTAACCATCAGACCTGGGCTGTGGAAGGAATTTGAGGGTCGCAAGGAAAGACCAGGCTATTTCTGCAGGCAGTGGGATCCTGGATCCATGCACAAGGTAGGAGTATCAGGCTAATGGGGATATTGTGGTGGTGGCAGGGCCACAGCAAGGGCCACTGGTTGGTGGCAGCACCAGCCTGCCTTTTCCCATGTGGCACATTGCCCTGGGAGCTTCAGGAGGGGAGAAACACAGCCTGGGACTCGGGGCCTGCCATGCCTGTATCTGAGGCAGGTCCCGGGACACACCATGCCCATGTCTGGGGTGGGTCTTTAGGCCACAGTGGATCGTGGTTCCTCAGGAAACTGCACATTAAGGAAGAAAGCCACTGCATCTGTTTTGGGTTGCTCAGCTCCAGGACAGAGCTCGAGCAGGAAGGTATGAGATCTTTTTGGGCACCCGGTAACAGCTTTTAGGAAAGAATTAAAGGGATTTTCAGTACTTGGGAGCAGTCGTGGAGGCTGGACTGCTCATCGCCCCAGGGATTATTCCTCTCGGTGGCACTAGGAGGAGTAAATCACTCCCCTGCAGAAAAAGAGGAATTACATTGAGAAATAAGTTTTGGGAACAGTTCAACAAGGAAAGATAGGTTTCTGTGGAAGAAGCTGAATACTTACTAGAAATGCAGGCTCTAATCATTTTAGCCCTGGCATGCTGTTGTAATCTGCTGTAAGCTGATTTGAGATCTGTGCCTAAGTGCTGCCAATTTTTCTCTCTCTCATTGCAAGTTGTTAGCCCCATGGAGCTGTGTTTAACAAAATTAAGTGAGTTTGGCTCCTGGGTCCTATAATCATTTTGTTTGCCCAGGAAATAAATTTCCTTGGTTTTGGCCTAATCTGGTGTCTGACTCATTAATTGCTCTCATGAACAAGATTAATTGTTTATTTTTTAAAGCTAATTATTTTTTCCATAGCGCAGAAGAATGGTCTCTGGAGTAATACCTCATCTTGTTTCCCTGGGTCCAAGAGCAGTGAGAAGGTGAAAGAAAACAGTTCCCACTCCATAGTGCTCCTGTTGGAGGGAAACGCTTGGTCTGAGGGGGTTCAGAGGCATTCTGCTTGGGGTTGAAGACGACTAAAGGTAAGATGCTCTCTGGTTTTAATTCCATGCTTCTTTTCAACTGCCAAAAGATGGTTCAGGATGGCACTTTGGTCTGGGCCCCCTTCATAACATCCGGCATCCCTAGACATCGGGGAAGGGGGCTTACATCTTTGATTCAGAGGGTGCTTATCAAGCTACAGATGGAGAGTGCCACCCTAATTCTGGTGGACCCATTCTGGCCTCAGCATATATGGTTTCCATTACTGCAACATTTGGCTGTGGAACCTCCAGTTTCCCTGCCCCTCTGCCAGGACCTGCTGACACAGGCTCAGGGAACCCTGGGTCATTCAGCCCTCAAGTCTGTCCATCTGCATGCATGGCTCCTGAGGACATAGCCATTGCTTGGTTTGGTGTGTCTCAGAAGGGGGCTGATGTCCTGGTGGCTGCCAGAAAACCTTCCACCAGGGCCACTTACTCTATGAAATGGAAGCGATTCACTATCTCGGCTGCTTTTCATGGACTGGACCCTTTCACCTGTCTGGTGAACCAGGTTCTGAAGTATCTCCTTGTGTCCTGCTCCTATCTCCTGACCTTGTCTGATGCAGGTCTCAAATACTCCTTTTAAAGTGCATCTGTCAGCTATATCAGCTTTTCATGTACCCACTGATGGCTGTACTGTGGCACAGCTGAATGTGGCCCGTACTTTTCTGGGAGGCATTCTCCACTTGAACCCTCCCATCTGTAATCCAGTTCTAGCTTGGGACCTGAATTTTGTGCTAGAAAAGCTGACCCTGCCTCCTTTTGAGCCAGCTACATCTTGCAAGCTATGCTTTCTCTCATGGAAAGCAGTATTTTTAGTTGCCATTACTTCTGCTTGAAGAATTTCAGAGCTACAGGCTCTCATGTGTTAGCAGCCTTATTGATTTTCCACAAAGACAGGGTTTCTTTGCATACTAACCCTAAGTTTCTTCCTAAGGTGGTGTCTAAATTTACCCTAAATCAATCCATCCACCTGTCTGTTTATTTTCCAGAACATGCAAATAATCCAGGGAAGCATTGCTGCACACTGGATGTACATAGAATTATGTGTTACTATATACACATGGCACACAGGACTGCAGGAAGTCCTCTCAGTTGTTTGTTTCTTTTGCCCCTAGCAGAGAGGGTGCTCCAGTTTTGAAACTGTGCCTGTCCAAATGGTTGTCCAACTATATTGTTTTTTGTTACAGGAAGTATGGGAACGAACTTCATGGGGTTGTTAAGTGCCATTCCACCAGGGGCATGGCCACTTCAGTTGCATGTTTCAGGGGCATGTCTGCAGCCCACATTTGCGCTGCTGCCATTTGGAGTACTGTCCACACTTCCTCCAAGCACCACAGTCTGGACGTTGCCTCCAGAAGAAGGGCAGGCTTTGGCCTAGCTGTGCTTCAGGACCTTCTTTCTTAGGCTTCTGGCCTCCTGCCACCCAGACTGTTTTTGCTCTCAGCACTGCTTGGGACTCATTCCATAGGTATGACCTCATGACAGAGACATCCCTGAAAAAGATAGAACAGTTATGTAATATCTTACTTTAACAGTAGGCTTCGAGGGAATCTCTGTCATCAGGTCATGCAATTCCTCCCTCACGCGATCTCTCTCTCTCTCTCTCTCTCTCTCTCTCTCTCTCTCTCGCTCAGCTGTCCTGTTGCTCCAGCCGTTTTGCTAGCTGGGTACCTTCTTTCTCTCCTCGGTTCCCTGGTGGGACTCCTATCTCCTATGGCCTCCGGCTAGGGAAAGAACTGAGGAGGAAGCAGGGCTGCCCGCACTTATATAGGACATGTGATGTCGGACCCTGACATCAGTGTGGGCGGCCCATAAAAGACTGCTGCAGAAAAAGCTTCCATGTGATCCTTATGCCTGACAGCTAAGTTCCATAGGTGTGACCTGATGACAGAGATTCCCTCGACGATCTACTGTTACAGTAACTTCTTACATAACTGGTCTTTTTTCTGCTGACAATCCACTTCAACAGTGCAGAGAATCCCATCTGATTTTCTACCAAGAATATTTTAAATAAATTTAAATTGCCATTCAACCAATCAGGCACCATGTTACATTCTTTTCATGTTTTTGTTGCCTCAGCTGACAGAATGGGTAGGGAAAAGCAGTTGCTGAGCCACCATGCGAACTGCAAATAGGAGGAGCTGGGCCTCTTCAAACAGCTACCATCAATTGTGGGAGATAATCTCTGACGCACTCCCGACATCATGGGTTGTGTACATCTGATAGGTTGCTTGATGCACATGTGACTTGAAGAAAGTCCATCCCCCACCTGAGAGGGATTCTTCAAACTGAGCTACCATCAATTACTCACAACAGGCGGGGCAGGCAGAGCAGTACAAGATAAGAGTCAACAGGAGTCAGGCGGCTGAAATGGGGACCAGCATTGCCAAGACTAACTAGCTCCTTTAGAAAAGGAAGTGGGAGCAGTTACAGGTCTCCTGATTTTTAGCTACTAACACACTGTTGGCAAAGCTATTGCAGGGGCCAGAAATACTGAGGAAATAGAAACTCAGAACAAAAAGCAGGGATAAAAAATGCAGCAGAACAGGAAAAACTGCTGTTTAGTTCCACCTGCTGCTTGAACTGAACACACAAAAGAGGGACTTCTTTATTAAAAATAAAATGTTTCCCATTTAAAATTTATTTAAATCATTTTATTTAATTATAAATATATTGTTCTTTTTTTAATTAACTCAGATTAGCAATGAGCCATTTTATAAGTGTAATAAGCCATTCCAGGGTGTGTATTAAAGGCTTTTAATGCACTCCCCAGGGGCATAAGGACACTCAGCCTGTGGCCTTGTGTCTTCCTACACCCCTGGGGCATGCATTTAAATCCTTTAATGTACACCCTGTCATGGCTTATTACTTATATAACTGACAACAGTGAAGACACTGACACAACAGCAAGCTGCAGCAGAATAGAATGATTAAGAAAAACAAATGACTGCCTTTGTGAGATTTGACTTCTTTTTTCCCTCCAAAACCTAACAGCCAGCAGTATCCAATGGAATTATGACCAGCAGGAAAGAAAACAAACTCACACAATAACAAATTAAATAACAATTTTTAATAGATATTATTCATGTACATGGAATAAATGTGATGTGATGCTCACAGGTCATGACAGATACACATAAAAATGGAATAATAGTAAAACATAAAATAATTTATTTGTCATCATTCATGGCAAGTCTTGCATGCACCAAAAAGAAATAAGGACACAGAAAACAATAGCTGGATGTTAGGATTTTATTTAAAAAGTCCTACTTTTCAAGACAGAAGTAGAAGAAAGCTGGTACATTAGGGAAAAGGAAAGACAGGCTGAATACACTGTTAGAAAATGGGTAAAAGAAATCCAGCTCTGTGACTGGCTAGAAGCCCTGGCAGAGCAGACATCTATGTGGCAAGAGAGTCCAGAGTAAAACAAGTGCCAGTGCCAGCTGCACTATCACATGATATATGAAGTCAGCCTACCTGCCAAAATGTTAGTTTTTTAGCAGCTTCTGTGGCCCACAAAATTCAACTTTTAAACGGTGACAATGTCAGACAACATACCTGTCAACTTCAACCTTTTTGAAAATCAGCAGCTGTCACAACTCCTCGGACAAGATGAAACTCCAGTACCTCAGATGTGACCTAATGTCACTTGCATTGTTCATGAGGTGGTGTCCCAAAAAGTTATGTTGAAAATCTGGGGCAAAAATATTGAAAAATGCACAAGTTATGCTACTAAGTTCAAAACCCCATTGAAATACATTAAAATACATTGAACCTCATACCTGATTTCTTCAGTTCACGGTCCAACGTTGAAGAGTAAAGACGTCTCTGTGGTGAGGAGATCATGGCGTCAGACCCCCACTGGGTAAGTAAGGGCTGGGCCGGGGTGGGGGTTGGGTGCTGGTAGCAACAACAAAATGATAAGGGATGGTTTTCTATATTTCAGGTGATGACACTGAGAGTTGGGCACCCCAGTGCCAGTGTTACGTTTATGGGAGGGGGCGTGCTGAGAGGGAGGGTCAGGTGGGGGAACAGTTAGAAGAAAAAAACAACGAGGGACTACACTGGGGGATTGGGCAGCCCCAGTGTCAGTGTTATGTTTGTTAAGGGGGGCTCAGAGGGAGGGTCGATGGGGGAGCAGTTACAGGGCACCAGCTACAGACGTCGAGGGACAGTTTCTTTGTTACAAGCAATAGATAAAATTAAAAAAAGGAAAAAAACTATGAGGTGGTGACACTGGGGGAATTGGGCTCCCCAATGTCAGTGTTATGTTTGAGGGGACAGTGGGTCCTGAGAGGAGGGAGGGTCCAGTGGGGGGGGGCAGAAACAGACATCGACGGGTGTGTTTTTTCTTTTTAACAAGTCTAAAGACTGACAGGCTCCTTTGAAAGCCACTCAGCTGTTTGCTGACGGTTTCATGCAAATCAAAGGACCGAGGCCCTCTCTGATTGGAGCGGCTTCAGTCTTTTGAAATACACAAAGTTTCAGCCCACCAAGCAGAGAGTGATGTCAGGAGCATAGCCCATGGTCATTGGTGTAAACTGCCAAGCCCTTGCTTTTATGAACTGCAATGGGCTTGGCAGTGATGCCCCCCCCTCCCCAAATCCCATATCCTTGCCACAAAACATTGGGTTCGTAATTGCAGCCAATGTAAAATGCCTGAAGGCACTCCCTGCTGCAGCTCTTCACTGCCATCAACAGGCTCCTCAAATTCTCCATTCAGTCTGATGAACTGCATATTCACAGCACCAGTCAATTTCATAGAATTCACAAAGTAGTGGGCCACAGTTTGTTATTTTGGCCAAACCTCAACTTACGGTGTAGCATGCAGTTTTAAAAATGTTTTATTGTTTTACCCACTCTGTCCCAAAAAGGGACTATTTTATCTCCCCATGCCACACAGTTAAAGAAAATTATTAATAAACCACTATTTACTGAAGTTAAACATACATTTTCTGTGTCTGTCTCTTTCTTGTTACCGTTTAGCCATTTTCTAAGTGCAATAATACCCTCCAGGGTGGGTGGTGTTGTGCTATACCAGACCACCCCAGGGCTAAGAGGCCCTCCGCCTGTGGCATTGGGCCTCATCTTGACCCTGGGGCGGTCTGGTATAGCACAATACCACCCACCCTGTCAGGTATTATTGCTTACATAACAATTATATGATCGGCTTATTTGTAAGGCACACGGGTAAAAATGTACAACTAGCTGACCGTCATTTTGATGCCTCACTTTGATAACTGTAATTAGTATAAAGTAACCAGTAGAATTGTGTTACAGCATGCGAGGGCAGGCACATTTACATACTAGAAAAAAAAAGCACACTTTGAGAATCAAGGAAAAAAATATAACATACTGACAGTGAACAACTTTAAATTGGGCATGATTTACCAGGCACAACTCAACAATGACGACCAGAATAAGTGTGATAGCTGTCACTCTTTCAGCTGTCACAAAATCACACAAAAGGCATTTTGAGCAGTGAGGGACTTCAGCAACTGCATGGAGTGCTATGTTATGTAGAGTGGGAGACGAGCTGGCAGCTCCCTATTAATACGTCATTGCACAAGCATGAGTTGTCGGCAGGACAGCAAAAGAGTGGGAAGAAACTGACAGCAGGAGACAAACTAAAATGTTTTAAAAAGAATTATACTGATTTACTTTTTACAAAAGCAGGATATGAACTGTCATTTATGCACCTAAGCTACTGAGGGAGAGTACATGGAGGGTTTTTAGATTTACCGAGATTGTTTCTCTTTAAAGCAGTGACATGCTGGTTTTTTTTTTTTGCATAATCTGTTTATTTAAATTTTCATACATTTACATAAAACTAAGACAAAACGAATGGACAACATAAACACGTAATAAAACAGTAAAACACTTCATCTCAACTATACACATGGGTCCAGTTCACCATTTTTATACTAGCATGATCACAAACAATTTTAAGTTATGTTAAAATACATGACGACATTCCATACTGGGATCACTTTATTGCACAGCGGTCTATTCACCTAACAGGGTGTGAAACTGTCACTAGTAGTTCACCCAAAGCCTAAGTCAGATGGAGTTACCTTTCCAGCTATACTATCCACACCTGTGGTTTATTGTAAGCCTTTCCTTAGGTATTGGGCCTCTTCCAGGGCCAGAGAGGACAAAAAGGGGTTCCAAACAAGAAAGAACTTCTCCCCCCTGCCCTTGACCATATAAGACAAGCGTTCAAGAGCGAGCATCTGAATGGCCAAATTACGCCACTGCTGCACCATGGGAGTAGCACCAGAGACCCAAGTATTTAGTATACAATGGTGTGCCAATATCAACAACAGTTGTGTCCACTTCGGTAGGACCACTCAGCCCTCTATCCTTATGTCCTCCACCCCGAAGAGAAGAAGAAGAAGAGGGTCCAGTGGAGCCTGTCACCCCATCAAGGTTCCCATTTCCATACTATGTTTGCCCAGAAGGTCTGCAGGACTGGGCAGAACCAAAAATAATGAAAATAAGAATCCAGGTCTGTCCCACACCTCCCTCATATCAGAGACACAGCAGGATAAAATTTATGTACTATCAGGGGAGAGCAGTAGAGCCTGTGAATGAATTTATGAAAAGAGTCTTTATATTTGTTACATATTAGAATACCCCTATGAAAGTTTAGGATAATCGACCAGTTATCATCCTGAATGGGTATCCCTAGGTCCCAGTCCCAAAGCTTAGTTTTATGTGTAGGGTCAGGGAAAAACTGTCTCCCCTGATAGACAGCCTTCTGTATCAAACCTTTTGTATCTTTCCTAGCCCAAAATATAAGATGTTCTATCTGCATCAGAGGTGAACTAGTGGTTTGACCCTTGCCCAGTCCCCTAACATATGCCCTGATTTGCAGGAAGCGAAAGAAATGTGTCTGTGGGATACCAGTACACCTCTGCAGGTCCTCAGAAGAGCATATGCCCTCTTTAGTGTGAAGGTCCCCAACACACTTAAGTCCCCTCACCTCCCAATCCTGAAACCCCACATCCTCTAGACTGGAGGCAAAAAAGGGGTTGCCAGCCACCAGAAGCAGCAATGTTTCTTCCTCCTGTACACCCATAAGATGACACAGCTGTCCCCAGCACTCCAAAACTGATATTACCAGAGGATTAGGTCGTGTCAACCCAACGTAAGCTCTGTGACCCTATCTGGCTAGGTAGGCTGACAGCCTCCCCGGGCAATCCCTCTCCTCCAAATCCAGCCACCCCACTTCTTCTGGCTTATTGACCCAGTCTTGTATATAGCGATACTGCACCGCCAGGTAGTAATTTTTGAGATATGGGAAATTTAATCCCCCTTTACTAACATCTGCCTTCAAACACTGAAGGCCGGTGTGGGGTTGTTTACCTTGCCATATGAAGTCAGAGAAAGCCCTCTTACAGTTTAATGTCAGACCTGTCTGCATGACATAAAGGATCCTGGGCAGGGGATTAATTTTTATAAGGTTGATACACCCTAGCCATGAGATGAGCAATGCCTGCCATCTACGTAACTCCTCCTCCTCAATAGTTTTGATGAGGGGTGTATAGTTAAGGTGGTACAGAGCTCTCCCAAGTCCTTACCTGCATAGATTCCCAAGTATTTAAAGAAGTCTGAGACTTCCTTCAACCCCCACAGATTACCTCTTGTTGTACTCCTATCCCTGCCCAGAGTTAACATCTCTGACTTCTCGAGGTTGATTTTATACCCTGAGAATGTAGCAAACTGGACAATTACAGCAAGGAGCAGTGGCATAGACCTTTGCGGTCCGTGACATACAAAAGCATGTCATCCACGTATAATATTAGTTTGTGCGGTCAGCCAGATTTCCCCAAAACCCCTTTCATATTCGGATTGTCCTGAATACTTGCTTTTAGCTGCTCTATAGCCAAAGCAAATAGTAGTGGGGAGAGGAGGCACCCCTGCCTCATACCCCTAAATAAGGAGAACTTATCTGAGAGGGACCCATTCACCAAAACAGATGCCACAGGGGATTTGTAGAGTGCCCAGACCATCCCGACAAAGCCGTCCCCCAGACCAAACCGTTCCAGAATTTCAAACATATATTTCTATTCTATCTGATCAAATGCCTTCTCAGCATCCATGGAGAGCATTGCTGTGTCTCCAGGACACCGAAGAACTCTCCAGACCATGTTCAATAACTTGCACATGTTATGGTAGGACAGGCATCCTTGAACAAAACCAGTCTGGTTCAGGTGGATCATCCCCGAGAGGAAACGATCCAGGTGCCTCGCCAAGATCTTCGCCATGATTTTAAGGTCACAATTCAATAGAAAAATCAGGCGGTATGAGGCACATTCTGTGGGGTCCCTCCCCGGTTTAGGCAGGATACAGATCATCTCCTCGTAGCATGTGGCAGGTAGTGCCCCCTCTTCCTTGGCCTCCCAGAATACCTCGCACAAAGGGTCCACCAGCTGATCAGACATAGCCTTGTAGTGTTCTGCAGGGAATTCATTCAGCGCACTAGCCTTGCCTTTTTTCAGTCCTTGAATTGCTAGACAGATCGCCTCCTTAGTGATCTCTGCCCTGAGTTGTTCCTGCTGTATCTCCTATAATTTAGGGAGTGCCATCCCATCGAAAAGGGCATGTGCCACATACAATGTCCCCATACACTCAGCCTGGTATAAGTTTTGGTAGAATTGGAGAAACAATTCTTTAATATGCTGCTTTTCACCAGCTAGGCCTCCCTGAGGATTCTTAATCCCATTGATATGTGATGAACCCCTTCCTTCCTTTTTAATTAAATTGACCAGCTGGGGACCTGGCATATTTCCCCATTCAAAGAATTTGTTTTTAATAAATAGCCAGGACTTACAAGCCTCACCCATTAGAAGCCAATTCAGAACTTCCCGAGCTGCGGTCAACTGCTAGAAAGTGTCCTCTGACTCCCCCAAGGCAACACTAGGTTTGAGGTCCTTAAGACAGCACTCCAGCTTCACCCTCATGTCCCTCTGAGCCTTTTTGTGTTTAACAAAGCTGATAACAGCACCCCGATGAAGGCTTTGCCAGCATCCTGGAAGACCCTGTAGAAAGAAGCCGTGTCCTGATTACCTTCCAAATACAGCTGCCACTACTCCCTGAGGACCTACTGAAATTCCTGATTACCCAAAAAGTAATTTGGGAACTTCAAGGGTGGTGGACCCTTGTGTTCCTCAGCCATTCTCAAGGATAGTATCACTATGGCATGGTCTGAAATCTGGATGGGGCTGTGTTTGATAGATGTCAATGTAGGGTACCAACCACAAGGGATATAAATATAGTCAAATTCATGACCATGTTTTGTGGGGATTAGGGAAAAAAGTAAACTCCCTCTCCCTTGAGTTGGCAGACCTCCAGCAATCTATGAGGTCTAGGTCATTAATTCCCAGCTGCCATCACCTTAGGGGGTCTCCTACCTCTGCTCCGCTCCTCCAAGTGGTCCAAAATGTGGTCCATAGTACTGTTGAAGTCATCCCCCATCACCAAGCCCAGGAATTGTTCCTTAACTATTATATCTATTATAGACTGATAAAAGAGGGGGTCAAAGATTGCCGGAGCATATAGGGCTGGCAAAAGTCACCTGCTCCCCATATAAATCTCGCTCTACAAAAATGTACCTCCCATCCCAGGGATCTGCAACCACTCATTTTACTTAAAAGGGGAGGTGCTTATAAATTAGTACTGCCACCCCTCTCTTGTGCGAGGTATAAGACACAGCATGGCATGCCCCATCCCAGAGTCAGCTTTTGATGTTCCAACACGGTCAAGTACGTCTCTTGTAATAAAGCCACCTGCGTATTTTGCGTTTCAGCGCTGTTAATAAATTGGTGTGTTTGTTCGGGGAGGAGAACCCCCGAACATTCCAGGAAACAACTGTAAGGCCCTTATCTGTACCCATATCTGAACACATCAGTCCTCCAATTATCATGCAGAGACCCTGTACCTTTCCTTCCCCCTAATAGAGAAGTAGACCTAAGTGCGACTCCCACAAACTTGCAGCACTTGGACTCAAAAAATGTTAAGAAATACAAACACATCCAAACTACAAACAGTGAAACAATCCCCTACCCCCCAACCTCCCCTCCCCAACAGATCCAACATACAAAGCGAAAATCTAAACTACTCTCCATTCACTCAAAGAATAGCTAACCCATCATCAAAGTGAATGAGTACCCCTGCCCCAATCTCCATATACAATTCTATAAAAATACCTATGTAACAAACTCACAGCATTAGACTCCGAACGGCACTGGATGCCCCACCCCCATAACACTTAAGCATAGGCAGTTTCCTTAGTCAACAGTATAACAAGTTCGTATTAATATCCCTGATATTACTGCAGAGCTCTTCTCTTTTATCCAGGAAATGCTCATCCCACACCTTTAAAGATGCATTGGTGCACAGCATGGGACATCTACTATCTCCCTGAAGCTACTCCCATTTCAAGGGGGTGATAGGCATCCAGCACAGCAGAGTCTGTACAGAAAAGAAACCTCTGCTTTATAACTTTTACTTAGTAGAAACATGTACAAGGTATGAGAGGGGAAGCCCCCCCCAATATCCTATAGTAAAAATATTAGCATCAGCACCAACCATCTAACACAGAATACAAAAATCATGGAACAGGAACAATCCCCACCCCACTTCTTATGCAAGTAACGACCATCTGTAGCAAAAGAGCTGCTGTGCCTGGACCCACAAGTCGCCGCCCCAAACCCCAGCGGATCCCCCGTCCACCAGTTAGTCTTCTCATAGAGCATATGTTGTACTCCCCTGTCTCCAAATCCCCCAGCCCATTTCCCAAATAGTTTGCGTAAAATGTCTTTAAGGAGCAGACCCAAAGATTGATTATGAAGCGACTATCAAGGTATAGGGCATGCTCTTAGACCAGAGTTCGGTAGGGCATGTATCCAATGGCCCAGGCAGAGAGGTGCGGGCAGAGGTGGCATGAAAACCAAACACCACGTGCAACACTCACCACCTGCAACCCCCTCCTAACTTACCTTGGTTCTGAGTGTTTCTGCCAGCGACAGTCCCACAGTCGTTTACACTCCCATACCTGGGCAAGGAGGGCTATACATCTTGGCAGAGTTTTTAGGGAAAGATCATAGGGGGAGTCCCAGCAGTCAATCCCCTGGTTGCATCCCGGGATGTAGTTCCATAAACTGCTGCTAGGTCCAAAGCAGAACATACCAGTCATTTGATGACTCCTAAGAACAGGAAAATAATTCAGCCCTCTGATCGATGTCCTCCTTCTAAGAAGAGCGGGGAACCACAGAGACCAATCCTGGGGCAGTCAGCCATTGGCCAAGTCCACACAAAGTCCAAACAACAATAGGGCAGGTCAATCAAAGATGCAGGCTGTCAGGTTCAAAAACACATGATGGCCGACTAGAACAGCTTCAACCCAGATTGAGCTTCAAGTCCCTTACAAACGTTGCTTCTTTCTCCACCTCCCAGAAAGTGTAAGTGTCACATTCATATTTTATTTTTAACACGGCTGGATAGACCATCAAGTTTTCCACCTGTAGCTCCCAAAGCTGATTGATGACAGGATTAAAGGCCCTCTGTTTCTTCAGTAGGCGGTTGGAATAATCCTATGCGATAAACAGACGAGCCCTCTCCAACTTAGGTTCCTTTAACTTGTGATAGGTAGCTAAGCCCGCTTGTCTGTCTTGATAATTATGGAACCTGAAAATTATTTGTTGTGGCGGTTGACCCTCCGGCGGCCTGGGCATTACCGCCCAATGGGCATGTTCCAACTTGTATTTGCCACCTTTTGGTTGCAGGCTCAGCAAGGCTGGAAGCATTTTGGCACAGAAATTTAAAATGTTGAGCCCTTCTTTGCCTTCAGGCAATCCCGGTAAATGGAAATTTAAGCACCTATGGTAATTTTCCTGATAATCAAAAAGTTCTTTGAATTCTTCTAGTTCTTTCTCCATGGCCGAAAGCCACCCGGGAAGTGGGTTAACTGTGTCTTCCAGCTGAGAAATTCTCCCCTCTGCATCCATAATTCTTGTAGCTTGAGACGCCATTTGTTCTACTATTTCTTGCAGCTAGTTCTCCAGTCTTTGTTCCACTTTCTCAAGCCGCAGTTCCAAGGCTGCCAGAACCTGCTCAGTAACTTTGCAGTCCAGGATGGTCATCTCTGCCACAGAGAGAGAGAGAGCTCAGGCCTAAGGCATCGTCCTGTGACACAGTGACCTGCTTCTTCATGGACTTAGAGGAAGAGCACTGTGCTTTATGGGTTTACACCTCCAGTAAATGTGCTCAATACAATAAACGGCATCATAAAACTTTGCTACTTGAACAAAGCGCTTACCTTAGGTGCTGGGACTGGTGCAGGTAACTCGTTTTTCACTGGAAGGCACTTCTGTTTTCTGACTCTGTATATTCCTTGCACAGGAAGTTGTGCACATGTCTTGTTGGTCATGTTGGTTTGGGGGGAGTGCTTAGTTGTGGGCATGTCTTTGTGGGTTGAAGTAAAACTTTAAACTTTATTAAAAGGAAGCAAACAATGTAAAAAACAAGTGTGGGTGACATTAATACTCAAAACAGTGTGTCACACCATGCAAGAATTCCTCAGTCTGCGCAAAACAAATAATATGTAGCACCTTTTTACGTTCGCTTGCGCGCATGTGCAAGAAACGTCTTGCAACAGTATGACTTTTGGAGGTGTGTGACCCTCCTGGCCAATGTAGTCCTTAGTGTAGCTGGCAGGACCCTACTGGACCAATACATGCCGAGCTGTGTATGACAGCAGTTCAGCAGTGTTGGCCTTCACTTCAAAGAAAAGGTCCGCTGCAATCAGCGGTGGTAGCATGTAAGCAATTTAGCACAGCACGTCTGCCGAACTGCTGTCATGCACAGCTTGGCATGACATCCCTCCCGCCTCCTCCCTCTGCTAACATCCTCCCCCTCCCTCGTTACAGTTCTCCTCAGCCCCCACCTCGTGTGCCAAGGGAGGTGCCCAATCCCCCTCAGCTCATGTGCCCCCCAACACACTGTGTTAGCCGATGGGGGTGCTCAATCCCTGCCAGCTGCAGCCCCCCCCACAAACAACCAGTTGGCAGGCTGGGAGCCCACCCAGCGTGTTTATGCCCTCCCACACTGTATGGCTGGCAGGGTGTCCAATCCTCACCAGCTCCAGTCCCCAACTCTCCCCAACAAACACTTAGGTGGCATGCTGGGAGCCACCCAGCGTGCCAAAATCTCGTTCTTCCCCATTTCCTGTGAAGAGAAAGCGGTCCTCGGTGACTCCTGCCTCCAAGCCAGCCCGCCCCACCCTCTGTGCACCCACCTCCCCCACACACACACACACATAGGTGGCACACTGGGAGCCCTCCCAGTGTGCCAAAAAGCATCCGTTTTTGTTTTTCCTTTCAATACCTGTGAAAGAAGAAAACAGTCCCTCGGCAAGTCCTCACCCCCCCCAACCCATGCCCTCCCTCTATGCACTCACCTCCCCCACTCCCCCACCCCATACTTACCTCTGGAGCCCGGCGTGACGATCTTTGGTGGACCAGGAACACATCTGCACTCTTCAAAGCCGACCGTGAACTGAGGAAATGCTGGTAAGCTGTATAATGGCATAAATATGGTTTTTCCAACTTTGGTGCATATCTTTGCCATTTTTGACTTTTGTCACCAAATTTTCAACATGGGGTTCTTGACACCCCTTCTCATGAATTCAGTCACTGTCATGGAGTTATTCGGTCCTGAAAGGTGATTTCACGGTCACTGCGCAGAATCACCTTTTGGGACCGATTAATGAAACGACAGTGTCAGTGTTCATAAGGTGGCCTCTCAAAAAGGCTATGTTGCAAATTAGGTGAAAAAATTCCAAAAAATTACCATTTTGCGAGCATGCGTTGTACAGTTTCTATGCACACTCATAAGTTCGCGAATTTGTATTATTTACCCTCCAAGTTTTCAACATAGGCATATTTCCACAGCTCCTTATGAACAGTGCAGCTGTCATTTTTCACCTCCTGGCCGAAATGTGTTTTTGCGCTTGCGGTGCAAAATAGTGCAGTCTCTGTTGGAAATCAGTGTTCGCTACAAAGTAAGACAATCACAGTGGCACTGTTGATGAGCAGACATCCTAAAATGCCTATGTTGAAAATTCGGTACAAAAATTCTAACAATTGACTGTTTTACGCGCGTGAGTTGCGCAGTTTCCACGTATACTCATACCTTCGCGAATTTGTCATATTTTCACTCCAGATTTTTAACATTTGCATTTTCCCACACCTCCTTATGAACAGTACAGCTGTCATTTTTCACATCCTAGCCGAAATGTGTTTTTACACATCCGGACCAGAATAGCGCAGTCGCTGTGGGAAATCAGTGTTCGGTACATGGTAAGAAAATCATAGTGACACTGTTCATGACCAGAGGTGACAAAATGGCTATGTTGAAAATTTGGTGAAATAATTCCACTGAATGACTGTGTTACAAATGTGCATTGCGCAGTTTCCACACAGGCTCGTACCCTTCAGCTCGCCCAGGGCGTTAGGGTTCCTAAGACAGACACTTAAGAAGTATGAGGGTGAAATGTTGATCAGATGCAAGAGGAGTTTTAGAGAGGTACTCTGTTGGGATATGAATGCTGAAGGGACATGGATACAAGGGGGGGGGGGCCTGCATAAATGCCAAACACCAATGCACATACCAGAAAGCGAACGTTCGGCATTGACAAATGCTTGTTTAAATACCTTCACCCAGGATGCACTTCTAACATGGATAGGCAAGGAGTTTCAAATCAATGGACCCACCACTGAGAATACCCCATCACCAGACTGCTTCAGATGTGATCTTTGGGCAGCTAAAAGATATTTTTCATTTAGCTATCTGGGGATTTCGCTGGACCAGCACCTCAACTTCTCTGTGCATATCGATAATATCCTGAAGAAACTGCACCCAAGCTTATTGCTCTGTACAGGAATCATAGTTGCATCCCACTGACTGCGAGGCGCGAAATTGTCCAGAAGATGTTACTCCCCATCTTTGACTACTGTAACGTAGTCTATGGTGCTGCTCCCAAATCTTCCCTGACCAAGTTGGACACTCTCTTTAACTCCGTCTGCCGCTTTGCTCTCGACTCACTTTCCCACTCCCACCACTGTGAACTCTGTCGCTCTCTAACCTTCCTTCCACTATCTCACCAACGCATCTCTCACTGTGCCAAACTAACCTCCAAATTCTGGTTCAGTGGGCTCCCCTCCTGTCTCTTATCCTCTCTCTCCACTCCACCTCCCCCCACCCACTCTCTCAGATCAAATGACACTCGCACCTTGAAGGTCCCTCGCCACTCCACCCTCATCGGTCAGACTGGTTTCGCCCATCGCTCCCCTAAAATCTGAAATTCCTTCCCCCCTGAAATATGACACTCCTCCTCCAACTTCCCCCTTACCTCTGCCCTACACAATTACCTTTCCCTCAGCTGTTCCTGCTTTAACCCTCCTTAATGCCTATCCCCAGTTTCTGCCTTCCTACCATGATCCCCCTGGCAGGGTTCTCAACATCCTGAAGGGGGACATCAGGAAATGGCTACCCTTTCTCATATTCAGTTCTTGCCTCTCTCCCCTCTCTTCTCCACCTGCCCATCTGGGTCACCAGTGTGCACAACCTACCCCATCCTTTTTACTCCAACAGCACTTGCGTACTACCTCGAGCCTGCTCCTGGTACACTCATGCACTATATAGAACTTTATTTTATTGCAGTATAGGTTCAACAATCACGATATTTACAGATGTGCTCAACACAACATTTAAAGATTGTTACATCAGTGAGACATGTCGGCCCTCTGCAGGATTTTAAAATTATAACATTTCTATTACAATTTAATTTCAATATAAACCAGAAAGAAAAAGGAAAACAAGATATCTAAAAGTAGTGAGAGTGTAAAACTTTTACCACTGCCGTCTTCTGCCGTATCCTGCCTAAGTACAATATTTTAAAAGCTCATTATCATATTTAAAAGACCTTCCACCCTCCCCTCAAAATGTGTGCATCCATGCCTGTACTTAATGATTTTATCACTTCTACTTAGAAAACAGATATCCTTCCTACCCTCCCCATTGCCCCTTAAGCTCATTTCACCGTACTTTACTTAAATTCATTTCCCCATCTCCACTTTTCCTTTTTTCTTTGGTGAGTAATGTCGTATTAGTGACCACATTGTACAGTAGGGCAACCAATGGCAGAGCACATTCACTACTCTGCCCCTATACTTAGAAAGTAAATTTCCCATCTGGTCCATGTATTAATGTATTGGGCTTGTCTGTGTTGAATTGCGAATGTAGTTCTTTACATTTCCTGTACTGAAGTGATGATACTGACCCATTCACTCACTTTGGGGCTATCTTTTTGTACCCATAATTTGGTAATGGCCTTCAATGCTGCCGCATGTAGTATACACCAGAGATATTTGGCTTCATTTCCCCGTAAGCATTTAGGTTCAATTCCCAGAACCAAGTGTTCTGTCCCAACTCATCCATTCCTTAAATATTGCCCTGAGGTACCTGGTGATACGATTCCAATAGGACCCAAGTTCCGGGCATTGCCAAAATATGTGGAAGTGTCCTACCAAGACCTCCCCACATCCTCTCCAGCAGGTAGAGGTGCCACTGGCACCAAACTTAGCCCAGGTCCTGGGGACCAGGAATTACCAAACTCTAACCTTCCACATAAATTCTCGTCAAGTCGGGTAAGAGGTAATCCCCCAGAACCCTCTCCAGCTCCTGGACCACGTATCTTTCTCTATTGGTGTCCCCATTTCTTCTTCCCACTTTGTCTTGACCCCAAGGGTATTATGGCCTTGATCTAATAAAAAGGTATTATATACTGTAGTATAGTAATCACACCTCTTCCCAAGGGCGAAGACCACATTTTTTCAAAAGGTTGAGAAGGGGAATCCAGGCTCCTCATTCCCATTGGACTACCCAGGTTTACATTTATATAATTTCTGATTTGTTAGTATTTAAATCTGTCTTTGGAGTCTAATTTAAATATGACCTAGACTGCCTCAAATGAGGCTGGAGGTCCCCCGCTCAGCACCTGCCAAGGTGAGTGAAAGCCCCCAAGCGCCTGGCGCCAGAACCAAGAGTCATGGGCCGAGGGCCAAAAGCCATCTTCCCATGCCCACCATCTGTATTGCCACATATAATGTGCTGTTCCCCCCTTGTTTGTACCCCGCTGCCATCCATCAAGAGCCTCATTGACCCCAGTGGGGAGAGGCAAGTCAGTTTGTGCCTGAAGTTGGCGGTTGAAGGAGATGGACTGCAGGGGTGGGTCCCTCACCAGGTGCAGTTCGATTGCTTTCCAGTGAGATGTGTATTGGGGATGATGCCACATTAATACTACACTCATGCACTATAAATGGTTCTATCGCATTATTACTGTTTTGTACTTTTTTTGTTCTTTTGTATGATTTTGGGCATGTATTGTAATTTACCCAATGTTCCACTACTGTTTATTGTACAATACCATGTGTTCCAACTGTTGCACAATCTTACAATGTTTTATTGTTTGTACTACCCACATACTATTGTAACTGGTCATCCTTCACAACCCTATGTAACCCCCTTCCCCCAGGTCACACCGTGAGATGAGCAACTTGTTGTTCAGTATGCCCTCCTGGTGAAACATTTCAATAAATAAATAAATAAATAAAAGCAGTCCCTTGGTGGATTGGTGTCAGCGTCTGGAAGTATAACAGGCCAAGTGGTCTTTAAGGTAGCCAGGACCCAGTCCATGCAAGGTTTATATGTTAGCAAAGCAATCTTAAAGGTGGGCACCACCTAATTGGTAGCCAGTTCAGGTGCCATGGCACAAAAGTTATATGATCCAGATACGATGACCCGGTGATCAGTCTGGCTGCAGCAATCTGCACCAGCTATAGGCAGCACACCAACCTCCACAGATATTCCCAAGTAAAGACTAAATAAGGAGAATCTAGGAAAATATAGTCCAGTGAGTTGGACCTCTATAGCTGGCAAGCTATTAAAAACAATTATAAAGGAAAAGATAATAGAATTCCTGGATGAAAATAGGCATATGGACAGGCATTAACATGGGGGTCATTAGAGGCAGGTTGTGTCAAATAAGCCTGATTGATTTTTTCAGTTTGGTAGCACTAATGGGTAATGATTTTTTTCAGTTTGGTAACACTGATGGGTAATAGAGGCCAGTCGACATCCAGTACACAGATTAACATAGAAACATAGAAACAAAGAATTTGATGGCAGATAAGGACCGCTTGGCCCACCTAGTCTACCCATTTCCCTACCTGATGGATAAGCTGCAGATTCTAGTTAATCAACAGCTTACTTCCTCCTATCCCCCACTAAAATTGTCTTATGCCTGTCCCATGCATTCTTGAATTCTCCCACTGTTCCTGACTCCACAACCTCCTCAGGAAGGCTGTTCCATGCATCCACAACCCTCTCTGTGAAAAAATACTTTCTAACATTACCTCTGAGCCGTACCCCCTCTGTCTTCAAATTGTGCCCCCTTGTTCTTGCACATCTCTTCTTCTGAAAGATACTACCCTCTTGTACTTTGTTAATTGCCTTGAGATACTTGAAAGTCTCTACCATGTCCCCCCTCTCCCTCCTTTCCTCAAGGGTATACATATTAAGCTGCTTTAGTCTCTCCTCATATGTCTTCTGGTGCAGACTCTGCACCATTTTGGTTGACCTCCTCTGAACAGCCTCCACTCTGTCTATGTCTTTGCGGAGATGGGGTCTCCAGAATTGCACACAGTACTCCAGATGGAGTCTCACTAACTGTCTGTACAGAGGGATAACAACTTCCTGTTTTCTACTGTTGAAGCCTCTCCCTATGCATCCCAGTATCCCCCCAGCTCTCCTTACTGCCTTCTCACATTGCTTGCCCACCTTTAGGTCATCTGATATAATTACTCCTAGGTCTCTTTAGATTTTCGTTGTTGTTATCAACTCACCCCCCATTGTGTACTCTTCCCCTGGGTTTTTGTTTCCCAGATGCATTACCTTGCACTTCTTTGCATTGAATCTGAGCTGCCACATATTCGACCATTCCTCCAACCTTGCAAGTCCCTTTTCATTCTTTCCACCCCACCTTGTGTATCAACTCTGTTGCAGATCTTTGTGTCATCTGCAAAGAGACATGCCTTTCCTTCCAAGTACTCTCCAATGTCACTTATAAAGACATTAAAGAGGACCAGTCCCAGTACTGAACCCTGTGGTACCCCACTAGTTACCCTCCTTTGCTCACTGAGGACTCCGTTTACCATTACCTTTTGCATCCTGTTGTCCAGCCAGTTTTTTATCCAGGCTACCACCTTGGGACCCACTCCAAGGCTGGATAACTTGTATATTAATCTTTTGTGTGAGACTGTGTCAAATGCCTTGCTAAAATCTAGGTAGGCCATATCCACAGCCCCTCCTGGTCTACTACTTTGGTCACCCAGTCAAAGAAATATATTAGGTTCGTCTGACATAACCTTCCTGCTGTGAAATGATGCTGCCTTGGGTCCTGTGCCCCACTGGCCTCTAGGCACTCAACAATTCTTTCCTTCAGAAGTGATTCCATCATTTTCCCTACCACTGAAGTCAAATTAACTGGTCTGTAGTTTATTGCCTCTGCCCTGCTCTGACTTTTGTGAAGTGGAATCACATCTGCCATCCTCAGGTACCACCCCATCCTCCCATGATTTGTTAAAGAGAGTAGTCAGTGGTGTTACTAGTTCTACCCTTAGTTCTTTTAGAATTTTGGGGTGAATCCCATCAGGCCCCATTGCTTTGCCCACCCTCAGTTTCAAGAGTTCTTTCAAAACCCTTTCTTCTGTGAATGGACTGGTATCGACCCCCCTATTCAGAGTTTCTGTCTTGTTTAGTTTAGGTACCTCCCCCTCCTCTTCTGTTGTGAATACTGAGCAGAAATATTCGTTCAGTATCCCTGCTTTTTCACTGTCACCCTCTGCCCACATTCCCTCCCCTTTATTAAGTCTCTGTAGCCCTCCCTTGATCTTTCTTCACTCCCTAATGTACCTATAAAAGGTTTTATCCCCCTTCTTAACAGAGTTGGCTATCTTTTCCTCAGTGTGTGCCTTTGCTATTCTGACTGCCTTCCCTGCCTTCTTCTGCTTTAACTGATAAAGTTCTCTGTCCTGCTCCTTCTGTGTTTCCTTATATTTCCTGAATGCTATCCTTTTCTCCTTAACCATCCCTGCTACCTCTTTTGAGAACCATAGTGTTTTTCCTTCATTTTGTTTTGTTGATTTGCTTCACACAAAGGCTTGTTGCCTCTGCGTTGGCTGTTTTGATTATTCCCCATTGTTCCTCCACCCCTCCTTCTTGCCCATTTGCTAGTGCTTTTCTGAGGCACTCTCTCATTTTCCCAAAGTCAGCCCTCTTGAAGTCCAATACTTTTGTTTTTGTATGGCTTTATTGTATGGCTGTGTTTATTGTGAACCACACTGTTTGGTGGTCACTTGTTCCCAGATGGCTACCCACTTCTAAATCTGAGATCCTTTTTCCTTCCCCATTTGAGAGTACCAGGTCTAAGATTGATCCCTCCCGAGTGGGTTCCAATACTAGCTGTCTGAGGCATGCCACCTGTAGGGCATCAAGAATGACCCTGCTCTTTGATGTGCCTGCAGCAAAGGTACTCCAGTTAACATCTGGCATATCCAGGTCCCCCATCAACAATATCTCCCTTTTTCTGCCATTTTAAGGATGCCTTCTATCATTTTCTTGTCCATTTCCTCCCCCCTCAGATGGTGATCTGTACACAACCCCCATGCAGATAGTGGTGTCATTTCCTGTCTCCAGGGTGACCCATAGTGACTCATCAACTT
Organism: Neoceratodus forsteri; assembly: GCA_016271365.2. Taxonomy (NCBI): domain Eukaryota; kingdom Metazoa; phylum Chordata; order Ceratodontiformes; family Ceratodontidae; genus Neoceratodus; species Neoceratodus forsteri. Next base: position 1,472,165,401 of record CM057455.1, read on the forward strand.
CCTGTTTACTCTTTAGATCTGTTGCTTTAATCCCTTCACTTATATAGAGAGAGCTACTCCTCCTCCTCTTTTACCCACCCTGTCCCTCCTGTAGACTGTGGATCCTGGTATGTTGACATCCCAGTCATGGTTCTCTGTGTACCATGTTTCAGTGACTGCCACAATATCCAGGCATCCCTCTTCCATCAAGGCCACTAGTTCAGGGAGCTTGTTACACAGACTGTGGGCATTGGTACTCATCACCTTCCATTTATTTTTTATGGCCTTACCCCTTTTAGCCCCATCCCTGTCCTTACTGCCTTTTTCTGAATTTATCTCTGTCCTGCTCCCTACTGACTTCTCTGCCTTGGTGTTTACCACTCTAACTACTGTGTTTTGTGGGGGGAGGCTGGGATTTCCCTGCTCCTTTTCAGTGTCTCCCCCCTTGGCTAGTTTAAATGCTTGCCAATGAAGCATTTTAACCTGTCACCTAGTATTCTGGTTCCCCCCTTAGACAGATGCAGACCATCACACCAGTATAAGCCTGGATCCCTCCAGGGAGCTCCCCAGTCCTTCTCTTCCAACAAACGAACCGTGCACAAGGATTTAGCGGTGCATCTAGCCAAATGAACAAACTTGTTTAAAACAAGCTAAAGCACACGCTCACCCACTAGAATTCAGACACGGAGCAACTTTTAAAATCCATTTATTGAACACCCCAGTCCCCAGTGAAGCCAAAACCCTGAGCTCCACACCAGTTTTTCAACCATTCATTGAATCCCATGGTGCAGAATACCCTAGCATCATCCTTGCCATAGACTGGCAGCACCTTCGAGAAGGTTACCATACATGCTACTTGTCTAAGGCCCCTCCCCAACTCCATAAACTCCTCTTGCACCACTCTGATCCCATTCACAGCCAGGTCATTTGTCCCTAGGTGAACAATGACATCCAGCTCCCTCCCTCGTGCAGCTGCTCCCGTGATCCTGAGGATTCACTTCCTGTCCCTCCGAGCCATGGCGCCAGGCAGGCACCTTACCTCTCTATCCCCTTCCTCCTCCACTTATACCCCCCTAATGATCGAGTCCCCCACCAGGAGTTGTTTCTTTCCCCTGTGGGGTCTCATGCCACCCTCCTGTGGGTCTCCTTTGTGGAGGTTCCCAGCATCCTCCTTGGTCTCCACTGCAGGTACCTCCATAAAGGAACCACTCTTTTCCAGAACAGAATATGAATTGTGGAGAGGTACAGCTGGAGGGATGCACCTCTGTTCCACCACCCTCTCCTTCCCTGAACCCACCTTGGTCCAACCACTCCTCTTTCTTGGCAACCTCTGCGGTAGCGGTGGTGGCCCTGGTGGTCCCTGGGTGGGGCAAGAGGTTTCACAAATCCTAGCCAGGTCAGTCTGGAGACAGGCAACCTCCTCCCTCAGACCAGAGAGGTGCCTGCAAACAGGGCAGCACTGCAGCCTCCAGAATGTCTCCCGGAACACTGCTGCCCCACAGCCATTGCACTGTACCACTCCCATCTTGACTTATTTTGTGTCCCCTCTCCTGTTGCTTCGTATGCTCACTGTCTCCTCCCTCTATGTATTTTTACACTTACTTTTCTACTGCCTATGTGCCCTTACAACTCTCACCCTTCCTGCTGTGGCACAGGAACTTTCTGTAGTCTTCAGTAGTCTCCTTCTTCCATGCTTGGATTAAGACCTCCAGCAGCCAGGGGGAAAGAAAGGGTTATTTTTTTAGGTTCCTTCAAGGTTGAAGAAACTAATGTGCCTCAGTGATCCTTCCCTTCCTACTGCCAAACAGGAAGTTCCTGTTGTCAGTCAAATATAGTGGCTATAAAACTAGAACTGGCTTTGGGTGGGAGCGTGGAGGGGTGGGAAGGAGGGCAATTAGTAAAACATCTGTAGTTCTACACTGCTGTCTCTTGTCCTGAAACCAAAGTTCTTGTCAAAAACAGCAGGAAACTGTAACTGGAGACACCTGCTTTTGTACTGCTAAGCTGCTAAGCCACACCCCCAATTAGATTCACTCTCTGCTCTGACTCAGTAAATTAAGCTGATACAGCCCCTTCTTCAGAGAAACACACAGTGACTTTCTTCTTTTTTTTTACTTAAATGAGACCCCTTTCTTCTAATAAAGTATCTGTTTGTTTAATCCAAACAGGTACTGACTCCTGCTGAGATAGAAGGGATTTATAGGTAAAAAATATGTAGTTCTAGACTGCTGTCTCTTGTTCTGAAACCAAAGTTCTCTGTCAAAAACAGCAGATTTTAATAATGCCTTTTATTCAGTGCCGCAGAGGAGACTAGTGAAGGAAATAAGGGGCTTATGACTAGGGAAGGGGTAAACTAGATGGATTAGACTGAGAGAGTGGTGCTAAACAGAAGATTCTCTGAATTTGGGAGTTAACCATGTGGGTGCCTCAAGGGTCTGCCTGTGGCAGCCACTCTTTAACATGTCTGAATTTCAAGAGTGTTCTTGAAATATTTTCATGACTGGAGACAGCTACCTGTATGTTTATCATTGTTGAAATGTTTCAAATACATGTCTGTATTTCAGATTACAAACCTGTTCATGCAGACACACATTTGGTGTGTGTTGGAGGTATACTGAGCAATATCTAACTTCAGAGTTTATCTTCCTCTTACTATCAAGTTGGCACAAATAGGTCCAAGCCAGATACTATTACCTCTGCTGTTAAATTTCAGTAGTGCTGCTAAATGGGGTACAGTACCAGAAATGGATTGCAAAACTGATCATAAAAAATATAGGTTCTCAGTGGCTATTTCAAATTGTCAGCTACTCAGGCTCAATTATTGGTGACAGATACCTTACTGGTAACTATACCAGGCCAATACCAGGTCTGCCTGCTGGCTAAAAAGTCCACCTTAGGTCTAACACCACTTGGCGTTTAGAGTCTTCTCTGCCCCACCAACAAGGCTAAACTAACCAGAGGGACTAATAGCCAGCCACTAAAAGTCCCTTTCCGCCACACCTCCCAGGGTCAGCAGTCTTTTGAGTACCGGGCACTTGCTTGGCTCAACTCGTTACATGACAACCTGCTGGCAGAATCTAAACTTGGCCCCTTCAATAATAAACTTCCTACCCACCTAGCAACACTTAATGGGTGTGATTGTAACTTCTAAATTGCAGAAGCCAACTCCTGTCTTCTTTCTGTTCATTTACAATCTCCCAATCAAACTGCCTTGTTACTTTCCCCTCTCCTCTTCTGTCCCACTCTGCCTTCATCCTCCATTCCATTCCTTTCCTCATTGGTTTCCCACCTTCCTCCCACCTAATCTGCTTCCCCCTCCCCTCAGCATATCCTTCCACTCCAAAACCCCACAGAATTTTCCCCTTCCAGCAAACCAATGACAAGGCCCTTTGGCCCCTCCCATTTTCTCCACCTACTCTCCTTACCTTCCTCACCTACTCAGCACTCTCTCAGCACCCAGCTTCTGTTGCTACCAGTTTCTTTCTCCATAGTAAGCTGCCTCTCCACTTTGTTCACCCCTCGCAACATACTTATTGCTTAATGTGATTGAATTTTGTAATTTTAGTTACAAAAGAGTTGAACACCATTTCTGTATACAATGTAATTGTGTAAACACTGTCTGAATTGTTTTGCTGTATTTGTGTTGTTTGCTGTTGACGTGGAACCTCTGTAAACAAGCTTATAGCTCAAAGGTATTAATCCAAGAACTAAATAAATAAATAAAATAATAAAAATAAAACTACTGTTTTTTAAATGTTAAGTTGCTGAAACATTTCAGCAATGATAAATAAACAAAAAAATGACACCCGCTGTTTATTGCGTATTTGCAACTGGTTTTACTTGTGTCTGAGTTTCTCTCGTCCTTGATCAATTGGTCTGCTTTACTTTGTCAACTTCCTTGTAAAGAATTGTGTGCTGCATTATAATATATGGGTAGGTCTTTTTCCTGTGAAGAAAAAGGAACTAATAAAGTCCTATAACAAGACAAAATTAATCAGTTATGACATAACTCTAAAGAGCCAATCCTAACACATCAATTAAGACACCATCCCATTGATACAGCTAAAATAATCAAGTCTGGCACCTTCAACATGAGACACCTGAACTAATCAATTGTAATATCATCAATAAAATGATTTTAAAATGTGCTACCTCCTCTTTAAAACCATACTCTCCAAAACAAAAGTCTTAAAACATTATTTCATACCCTTGCAAAGCTACAAAATGCACACAATATTAAACAAACCCTGTTAGAGCCAAATAGTCATTGCGTAACCTTCTGGATCTCACTGAACTTTCTACTGCTACAGTACACAGAGCTGAAGAAATGGATTGAAACTGGAACCACAAAAGCAAAAACAGTCATCTAAGCTGCAACATCCAAAATTAGAAAAAAAAAACATGATTTTTGAAAGTAAAATATTTCATTTTACAATCATTTGAAATGTCAGTCCCTACCCCATGCCACAGAGGCATAGATTAGGAAGCACAGATGGACCAGGAGAAATTTTACAATTCGCAAGTAGCAGTTTAATTATTATCAATAACAATAAAATAGAAAAAAGTAAAACTGGACAGAATAGATCTTCATAAAGGCGGTACAAACAAAAAAGTCTTCCATCTAAGTCTCTCTTTATAGTTGTTAAAAAACATTGTTCTGATTATATAAGATTGTTGAAAAACATTGTTCTGATTATATAAGATGTTTTTGCCTGGCAGTTCAAACGCTACATTCTGTTCTTATAAGCTACAACTCCTGTTTTTTTGGAAAATGTATCAAAACTTTGTCCTTGTCCTTCTTGATGCCAGCAAGAAGATCACATCTAGACTTAAGTAGTGCAACAAAATAATATATTTATTCAGATCTGGTTTTCTGTTGAAATTTCTATAAACAAGCTTGTGGAGGTCAAAATTCATCTCAACCCTCTGTGTTCCAGATTGTTATCTTTCCTAATAAAGCCAAAATAGCTTTCTGCAATCATTTCAGCAATAACATTATATAAATTTGCTAACTAAGGGATGCAAGTTCCACATACAGGTTCGCATATAGTTTTTTAACCACAAAGAAGCAAGAGGAGAAAGAAAGAATATAAACAGCAAGTGAAGGAAGGGTGATAACTGGAAACTGTGAGACTATCAGAGTGACCAATTCCTAGATGCCACAAGAACAATTTGATTGCACAATCAGACAGGCAAGAGACAGACAAGACAAGTGGCAGAATAGGAGAGGATGGAATAAACTCTTGCTTTTATTTAATTTATTTATTTAAGTGTTTCACCAGGAAGGCATATTAAGCAGGCTACTGCTCAATTCCAGATGTGTCCTGGGGAAGGGGAGGTACAAACACAGTTGAAGAAATAAGTGCAGTATGTTACATAATACCTAGAGTATAATACCTAGTAGGGATAGACGCAGCACCTTGGGTACCTGATACACAGATAAAATATCATGAGAGAACAATTGATACTGTCTTGAGCAGACACTGTTTTAAATACAAAGCATTAAATATTAGGATAGGCAGCAGTCATTAAATGTACCATTGGAAGGGCGATCAGGCTGCCTCACTGTGGACTGTTATTAGGCCTGGACACATGAACAAGTAGTGGAGAAGTAAGCTAGGAGCATGGAGTTAAGATGTGGGGGGGGGAGAGAAGTGACGAATGTTTGTGGGGAGAGAGTTCCATAACTTAGGCATGCTTTTACAGTAACTCTGTCTCTATAATAAATGGCATAGGGTCTTACCCAACCCCATCACTCACCCACAACAAGTCAACAAAATCCAAGACAAAAACAGTACACATAAATGTTGTACTAAGACTAGATTCAGTTCTCACCAGACTTTAAGAACTAAAGGTTTTTGAACATCTTTCACAAAATTCTTACCTTTAAACCGTGACCTACGGCTAACTCTGAAGAGACACACACACACCTACTGCACAGTAGACATTGCTGAAAAGAAGAGCTAGAACTGCAAAAGAAAACATTCAGAAATACAACACTACGCAGTTTCAATCCTCTTTACACAAAGAACTGCAGGTTTTAGCAAATCTTTCACAAAGAAATCAGAGAAACAAAAACAGGAGTACAACTTACTACCTTCTGACTCTAATAAGAACACACTCCTAAGTGTCTGCACTACAGCCATCTTAAACACAATGAATGTGAAACTGGGAATCTGGTTTAGGCACAGGAAAAGCCTATCCCCTGACACCCTTAGACTGATGGTTTCAAGCCCCATTTTACTTATAGTGGACTATGGACTAGTGGTGTATGGAGCTGCCACTGATATGGCTCTCAGACAAATAGTTACTGCCCTTAAAAAGGCATGCAGACTACTTCCAGACACGGACTGTCTAACATACACTTGCTCACCGTACGAGGAGGCCAACTTTCTATCTCTCAGAAATAGAGTCAGATACCAAACCTGCCTTCTAGATAGGAAGGCTATGCTAGAAAAGACCCCTCCTTGCATCTCTGACCTGTTAAGGGTTGCCAACATCAGGTACAATACCAGAAGTTCGGCCATGATATCGCTGAATGTCACATTCTGTAGGACTGCTCAGGGACAGTGCTCTTTTGCTTACCAAGCACCACTCTTGCTGAATGAGATCCTAGCAACCACACTAAGCACTGACAACTTTCGGGCCTTTAAAACTGAATTAAAGCAATTTTTACTGAGTCTGAACACACGTGTGTGCCTGAACTGAATATATTTTTACCAGTTGAATGCACCTCATCCTCCTTCGCTGAATGGCCATACTGAGACTGATTCTCCCTCCCTGGCACCTCACCCATCATCCCTGTCTACTCTCATGTACTCTCCTCCCAGTCTGCTCTCTCTCCCTCCCTTTTCAACCCCCCACCTTACTGCACCTATTCCCACCCGAGAAAGCATAACTTCAACCCACCCACCCATCTTCATCCTACCTGTCCCTACCCTGACCCTTTCCCTTTTGGGGCTGGCTCATACACCTTCCTGCCCCACAGCCCACCTCCTTACTACTCCCCCACAACCTTGGCCATCCCCCTGCCCTAATATCTTTCTTCAACCCCCGACAAACCCTGTTACTCAACACCACCCTCATCTTCCTCTCCCCACCTTTCTGACAAGGCCCCTGAGGCCACTTAATTGTAGCTCCTTGTCCTAGTAACTTAATCCTGCTGTCAAATATGCATATTGCCTAGCTTAATAGGAAAGATACCCTGATTTATATAATGACTGTTACTTTATTTATTGTCAATGTATGTCTGTATTGTTATTCTGTATCCATGACGTGGAATCTTTGTAAAAGAGTTCATACTCAAAGGTTGTTTCCGAATACACTAATAAATAATAAAATAAGTCAATAAAAAACTACAGCTGTCAGAGACACCCACTTTCAGATACCTGACAAGCACACATCAACCTCACACACACCTACTCAAGGAAACAATTGAAGTAATCAGTACCTCATTTAGTCCTTCACTGCTGAAAAAGGGTTTAAAATCTCTAGCAAAGGCTGAAATACAACTATATTTTGTCTACTCAACTACATAAAAGAAACAATAGAAAAGATCTGCAGTACTTAGCTATAACAGCATCTCGAGGGGGTGACAAAGAAATAACTGCTATTCAGCCTTCAGCCTCATGGCTTATTTCCTAGATACCCCTTCACAATGCTGTTGTACTTGGGACCCATCCTCTTTAAAAGGAAACACTGGAAAAGGCACAGCTTTACCCAAGCACTATAAAAATGCCTGATAAGTGCTTTCAGACAGTAACATTTTTTTAAAAGTTACCTCCAATTGCTTTTTTAGTGAGTTAAACAGTGGCCTTCAACTTTCACTTTCTATTGCTGGCAGCCACCATTTCATGAGTAGCAGTGAGCTTCCTGAGCTCACTTTATGCTAATATGTCCTGCCAACCAACAGCAGAGGTCAAATAGACATATTAGCATAAAGTGAGCTCAGGAATCTCACTGCTGCTCATGAGATGGTGGCTGCCAGCAGCAGAAAGTGGAAGTTGTGGGTAGCTGCTTTGAATCATTAAAAAAAAGGTGTTACTGTCTGAAAGCACTAACTGAGAGTTTATGTAGTGTCTAAGAAAAGCTGTGTCTTTTCCAGTGTTTTTCTTTAACATCTGCATCAGTGATATTGCAGAAGGACAGAATGGAAGGTGTGCCTATTTGCAGACGATACAAAGATTTGCAATAGGGAGGACACACCGGGGGTGGAAACAATGAGGGAGGACCTGAGAAAACTGGACGGGTGGTTGGAAATTTGGCAATTAAGATTTAATGCAAAGAAGTGCAGAATAATGCACATTGGGCACAAAAACCCAGGAGTGTAGCCAGGAATTTCTGAACTGCACACCAAGTGTGGAGTCACTGCTACCCCCCCCCCATTAGGGTGAGCTACCCCTGCCCCATCCACAACCCCTCACCCAACGCGTCAACCCCCTATCCTGTTAGGGCGAGCTACCCCTCCCCCATCTATACCCCTCCTCACCCAACATGTTATTTTCTGTATTATATACCAGCACACCACCAAAAGGTGTAACAGACTGGCTTTTGGTTACAATATTGCATTGTGACAAGCCTCTGTACCACTTCAAGGTAGCCAGTCCCACAGAGGTCCATTCCCACACCAGACATGCCACAGCAACAGATTTCAGACTAACAGACTGGCTTTTGATTACAATATTGCATTGTGACAAGCCTGTGTACCACATCAAGCTAGCCAGTCCCACAGAGGTGCACGCGGACACACACACACACACACACACACACACACACACTATAGGCAGGCGGGGAGCCCAAAATTAACACAAGAAACAAACAAGAAGAGAGATTCAGCTGATGCCCGTCCGTCTGGCTTGAGCATGCAAACAAGGGGATGTGATCACTCGCTCTTTTTCAACTAATTAAGGTTTTTTTGTTTCTCAAGACATGAATCAGGACCAAGTTTACAATCACAGTGGTAACAAAGCACTGTCTAATAAACATATCAAACTAATGGGTTCAAGACCTGTTCAGAAGACTTTGGTGTTTAGTTGTCAGTCAGAATTAATAATGGACAGGGCCTGTATTTACTAGGCAGCAAAATCCCTGTGATTCAATGCCAGGTCCCTTTGAGTCATTCCAGTGCACCCTGGTAGGGGCACAGAACTGATATACGTACATCCATTGTGACTGAAAGAAAAAAACACCTTTATAGGAAAAGTACTGCATGGTTGGCATAGATACCCTGAAAGCCATTTAGAATTTTGCTGTACATAGTCATCCATGTGAATGGGGGAGTGATTGATTCAATGGCTTATTTTTTTTTTCTTAGAGAAGATTTCAGCTGTGCAGGAGGCTGGTCTGCATAATCCATCCTGTTTTTGTCAGATCCTTCTTTCCTTTGCACGTTTTAATTTATTTCTTAAGGACCATTGATATGGGGACTGTTGCGAGACAACATATGCTCGAATGGGCACCAGTGGGAACACAACCACTCCATGTTAGCTAGAGCTAGATTCAAATCACATCAGTGAGAATGTCTCAAAGATAACAGCCTAAACTGTCTGGAAACTTGTTATGTGTTCACACCCCCCCCAAACTATGAAAACCTGTTCTGTTCTTTGAGAGTCCAACTGTATACATTGGTACTCAAGGACAAAATACTGTTTAATGAAACAGTAAAGGTTCAAGCTTATATAATACATTTTTTTATTATTCGGTAATGAATCTTAAACTCTCAGCTTTTTTCATAGCCATTGTTGAGCATAGGCCTATTATGAGCACAATAAAAAGGGGTTTGGCAGGAACTGGAAATAGAGCTGCCCATTTGCAGTCCACAGATGTCTCTCAAATTATTTTTGCACTGAATAAACTAAAGGAGCCAAGTGTCTCTTCTGAATCTGCTCTAGTAGTTAAAAGTCAAGATCTCTTACCTCCTCCTTGACTCCTTGGTCACGGTTGGACACACCCCGGAGACACGGACTCATCAGTCATCACGGAGGTACTGCTGCGCCACTGACTGCTATTAATAAATTCAACTACAAACTGATCAGGACAAACAACTCAGTAAGGGTAACTCTTTGGCAAGGGGCGACCGTCGGCAAGATTGGAACAGCAGCAGCTCAGGATTTAGTTCCCCTTGAATGTCCGACATTGCAAGCAGCGGCTCAGCCTCAGACTAGTCTCCGACTGACTTCACTCGCTCTCCAGGTTTGGTTGCCCAGTCCTCTTCAACACGGCTGGCTCGCTTCTCAGGTAATCTTGCCTCTTCTAGTCTCTCACTAAGGAAACAGCACGAAATTACTGTAATTCATACAAGGATTTCACTGGCATTTAAGGGAGCTCCGCCTGACCCCGCCTTACCAGTCATTTGCCACCTCCTTTCTTTTGTGAGGACAATCAGGTCCACTGTGTCACGTGATTCCCCCATTTCTTAAAACTAGAAAGGCTTCAGAGTGGCCAGTAAAAGTCCGCGAATAAAGTGCACAAACAAAGGAATACGGGTGCCAGTGGCCATCTGCTCCTACTACCCCTGTATTTACTACTGCACGCCCTGGCGTGTCTGGCATATTGATAGCTATGCCCTTGCAAAAACCCACAGGCCTTATACACACTCAAAGGCTAACCTTGTCATCTTCTAAAGCAATTAACCTAATTGGTTGCTACAGACCGCCAACCAGGGGGTCTGGAATTACTCCACACCATTCACAACTTTATTGACTCCAACTCCAATGAAACAATTATCCTTGGGGATCTCAATCTGACTGGCTCAGCCCCGGATCCAATAGCCTTAAGAAACTGGGGGCCCAATTCCAAAAGGCGTTATGCCTGGCGCAAGGTGAGTTACGCCAAACCCAATGGCACAACTCGCAACTTAACACCAGGCATAACGCCAGTTGGTATTCCAAAAGGTGCCCTGCACCATGCCGAATGCGGGTTGCACCATGGGTTATGCCACCCACTACGCATGCAACCCACAGTGGCATGGCGCAAGGGTGGATTATGGCAGCAACTGCACCCTATTCCAAAAGGGCGGCTGCCGTAACCCACGAATGCCATTCCAAGAGCCGTATTGGTACAGCAGAGTTAGACCAGCAGGGAGATGGTCTAAGGGGCATCCGTCCATGCCAGTCAACAGATGCCCACTCTGCTGCACCACGACATGCATGTGGCCCGTCTCTCCTTCCCCTACACACAGCCATGCCCCCCACAAATGATGGGGACCCTCGGGGTCCATTACTTGTGGTGCCCCCTGAATGCCAGTGCCACCTGACCAGCCCCCCATGCCCCCAGGTGCATGTAGTGGTGTTCCGGGACGGGGGGATCCGGGAGGGGCAGTTGTATGCGTGCTGAGACTTGCGGCACCCAGGCTCAGTGTGCCATGCGTTTGGTGTTAGCCTGCAGCTACCGCAAGTTGCTGGCGTAAGTGCTGGGGACCCTGCCTGTTCTGTAATATGGCGCAAAGTCCCTGGCGTAGTGCTGCATGGCGCAACTTGCATATGCCCACAAGTTGTGCCATGCTTCCTGGAATTGGCCCCGTGTGTCAAACTAGTCATCACCCAAATAATTTCCGAACCAACTAGGCCCAATACAAAAAATCCCACTGAAAGTACTTAACTTGATGTCATATTAACAAATAGGCCACGTAAGATCACATGCTCCACTATATTTTTCAGCGATGTTAGCGACCATAACATTGTGGTCTTCATAAGGAAACTGGAAAGGCGTTTCTCCAGCTTGAAATTTGTGACTAAGCATAGCTTCTGCAAATTTAAATTGGAAAACTACTTAACTGACCTTAGTAATATAAACTGGCAACACTTTTATTTAGCTCCCTCAGTTGATGAGACGGCTGACATTTTTAACAAAAACACTTTTGAAATTAATGAATAAACATGCCCCTTTCATAAAATCTAGAGTTAAAAAGGCTTCTCAGACATGGTTCATCCCCGACTTGAAAAAAAGCACTAGCTGCACGGGACAGACTCTGGGCCTTGGCTAGACTCACTAAAGTTACTCTGGACTAGTTGGCTTTTAAAACAGCCAGAAACGCCTGAATGAAACTCATCAGAGCAGCCAAAGTCAACTATTATGTGAATGTGCTAGAAGAGGCAAAGGACAATCCATCAAAAATGTGGCGAACTATTATATCTGTTGAAGGCTACAGAATGCCTCAATCAAGGCTGACTAAAATGATTTCCAAGGCACTGTGACCTCTGACCAAGCCATAATCCTCGAAAAACTGAATTCACACTTTGCCACTGCTAGATTAGCATTTGCTTCTTCTCCGGCCTCAAAGTTAGTGAATGGCTCCTCATCAGAGGACATACGAACATACAAAATGCCAGGAGAAACAGGCCACATGGTCTATCGATCTGCTCAATTGTGCAGTTAGCCCCTCAATTTGCAGCTGCCCCACCCTACCCTCCCTCCCACAGTCATTCCGCCCTCACTCTGTCCCATCTCCTCTTGAAGCAGCCCATCATCCTACAAGAAACCACTTCCTCAGGTAGAGTGTTCCTCTTGTCTATCACCCTCTCCATGAAATAATGTCTCCTGATTTTCTTCCTGAATTTCCCCCCCTCCAACCTCAGTTGATGCCCTCTAATATCCCTTCCTCTTCTGATCCGGAATATCTCTCCTGTATTAGCCTTGTTTATCCCCTTCAGCTACTTAAATGTCTCAATCATATCTCCCCTATCTCTCCTCCAGGGAATACATGTTAAGTATGTTCAGCCTTTCTTTGTAGGGTTTCCCCTCCAAACCCTGGATCATCTTAGTCACTGTGTGCTGCACCCCCTCCAACAGTCTGATGTCCTTCTTCAGGAATGGGCACCAGTACTTCATGCAGTATTCCAAGTGCGGTCTGACCAGTGACCTCAGGGCTAGATTAATAAGTTGTGGTGCCCTGGGCAATTCTGAATTGTGGAGTCCCCTGTGACTTAACCAACAGGCGGGGGGGTTGGTGGGCCACCCAGGCCCTCAAAAGCTGAACGATTTTCAATGCCTTAAAATGTATTTGGAGGGTTTTCCAGCTACTCTGAATGCCATTCTTGGGTGGAAATAGGCTACTGCTTGGAGTTGGCTGGCTGGAGTACATACACACTGAGTGTCAGCACTTAAGCACAGCCATGTGTTACTGGCCTCTCCACACCAACATCTCATCCTGTGTTTACCATAGGTGATTCTAAAGTAGTAGATTACATGAGCTCCTGGTTCCTATTACGCCCCGCCCCACCCCCACTGCCATTGCCACTCTGTCACTGACCCAGCCAGAACAATTATCCTCATTGTCCCAGGCATCCAGCCCAAGTAGCCATTAAAGTAATCCCTGCCTTGACTACACTCCACTTAGAAAAACTAAACTGAAGGACAGCCCAACCATCATAGTTCTCTAGAGTCTGCTGGGATTATTGTGGTGTCCAGGCTTTCTAGCACGACTCCCTGGGTAGTTAGTCAAGCAGACACTTTTTTCCTGTTTAGTATCTGCAGCTTAAAAAAACACAGTGGGTGGTTCTGGTAGTCAGGGTCTATATCTCTAATTTTCACGCAGACTTAGAGAAGAGCTGTAATGTCATGAGTGGCCAATAACTGGTTCTGTTTACTGCTGGTTGCTGTGACATTTTCTTCTTGTCCTGTTTTCTGCTGAAATTTTTTCACTGCATCACGCAGTTCAGTAGTGGGCAGACCAGGACTGATTGTGCATGGTTATCATTGGCACCAGCACAGGGGCAGCTCACTGGGGCAAGGTGCTTGTAGTACAGCCAAGCAAGTATGCCACCAGAGGGCACAAGGGGCAACTGTACTGAAAAGTGATAGGCTGGGGAGCAAGGAGGGATCCACTATGCTCTCTCCGACTGCTCGTTTTTGACAGCTTGAATGCTGGCACTGGCAGATAAGTGACTAGACACAGGAGGATGCCCACCCTTATCAGTGGCAGTGGTGCTGGCAGGAGTGGACTCACCTGGCTAAGCTCTAAAGCATCACATATCTATAGAGAAAAACAAGGAAGGGGGCCAGGACGATGGAGGACCTAAATAAAACCTCCCCTTACCTGGTGAAGCAAGAGAATCAAAAAGATGTTTTGATAGTGTGAGATGACTGCGATCTGTGTGATGTTCACCTAATCCTCTTGCTTCACCAGGTAGGGGGAGGTTTTATTTCTTGGGCTGTGGCCTTAAATACCAAAATCCCTAGTTCCTCAAACAACAATCCTGAAATGTGATGCATCTGATTCTTTAAGGTGTATTCCAAGCAACTGTAGTCTCAATCATGTCACCTTTCTTTCTCCTGTCCTCCTATGTGTAGTTGTTTAGATTCTACAAGTGCTTCACTGCTTCTCACAGGACTCCTATGAGAAGCTGTGAAGCACTTGCAGAATATAGGACATACCCTGTTTACCACATAATCATTCTGATTATAGATCCACTCTCTGCTTGCACCATGTCCCACATGTCCCTGTCCTTCCTCATGTGTGGGCTCCAAAATTGCAGATTGATTATACTCCTAGTGAGGGTGAACCAGCAAGGGATCTACACAGGGACTGTATTACATCATCTTTCCTTACTCCTTCAGCTAATAGTCTCTGTCCCCTCTCTATATACCCTGCACTAGCACAGTCTGGGGGAAGATTAAGAAATGAGAGAAGCAGGCTGGACTGGGTGCAATGAGAGCCTGAATTTCTCCCACTCCCTCCCTAGTCCCTCTATACTATGATGATCCCCTCACACAAGTTACATACTCAGTCACATTTTATTTAGAGCCTCTAGTCTAAAATGTGACACTTGGGAGAAGAGCGATGACTAAAGGGACCTCTCACAAATCACATTTTATTTAGATTTTAACAAACATAAAACTTGAGTGTTGGTGTTTCACTTTGCAGTCTACAGACATTCATCATCATTAGGTGCATATTTTTTTTTACCTCAATAAAATCAAGAGGAGGACAGGGAGATAGGGCAGAAGTTAAGCTGAGGATCTCTGCTGACTGCTCGCGAGTCGTGCATCGCGCTCCTCGTTGGCAGCTCCCATACTTGACGTCGTGGATGTGGACATCAGTCTCTCCACTCCACTGGCACAGCACTGTTTATTATTTTCAGGAGATGGGTCACAGACCTCCTCTACGAGACCTGACAACGACCGAGGCGACCTTAATAACCA
The DNA here is from genome assembly GCA_016271365.2 of Neoceratodus forsteri. Taxonomy (NCBI): domain Eukaryota; kingdom Metazoa; phylum Chordata; order Ceratodontiformes; family Ceratodontidae; genus Neoceratodus; species Neoceratodus forsteri. The sequence continues at coordinate 1,472,180,521 of CM057455.1, forward strand.
GGATATAGTGGGCCTAGTAGTGACAGGCAGCCGCAGGCGTAGAGTGGGTGTGTGGACTGGAGAAACGGTCTATGTGTGTCTCTCTACTCCTCCAGTCCATGAGACGACCACCACAGCATGACTCAAGTCTGTCCAACAAAATGGAATGGATGGATTTTTCAGCACCCACCGGTTCTAGAGAGGGATTACTTCTGTTGGCGCCAATGGCATGTGGCTGGGGCAATTTTTGAGAGATCCAGAGCTGGGCGGGATTTAGTTACTTCAGCGAGTGTGTGTGTGCCAGGACAAACATGCACTGTGCATGACTGATGCTGACACACAAACCTGAGGGCCGGGGGGGAGCAGAAAATTTCTGGTCTGGGTGGGTGAGGATGCACAAATCATCGATGGACCAGAATGTTGGGCTTAAAAGAATGTCTGTGGGTAAACAAAAATACTGCAAATGTTTGGATGGTTGGGGGGGGAATCAACCACGACCCCCACCCGGCACTATAGTCACACTAATGGGAAAGTACATGGGGGTTGGGGGGCAAAAAAGGGGAACAGGAGCCCCTCAAAACTAGGGGGCACAGGGCAATAACCCCTTTTGTCCTATGGTTAATGCAGCCCTGAGTGACCTGTACAAGGGAAGGGTCACCTCCCTACTTGTAGAAGAGATCCACCTTGCTATACAGCCCAGCATCTTGTTGGCTTTCACTGCTGCCTTTCTGCACTGAGCCGAGTTGTTCCTATTCCCCATTATAATCATGCCCTGGTCCTTTTCCTCCTCTGTGCTCCCCAACTGTACCACTCCCAGCTGATAGATCCTCCTCTGGTTCTTAGCTCTGAAGTGCAATACCTTGCACTTCTTGGCATTGAACCCCAACTGCCATGTTTCCAACCACTCCTGTAGTTTAGTCAGGTCTCCCTGCAGTCCCCTCCACCCCCTCAATGTTATCCACCACAGCTCCCATCTTGGTATCGTCTGCGAACAGACTGATCTTACTCTGGGTCCCATATGAGATATCTGCTATAAATATCCCAAACAGCACTGGTCCCAGTACAGATCCCTGTGGCACCCCGCTTGTTACCATTCTTGGCGATGAGAGTTTCCCCTCCACCACCACCCTTTGCTGCCTGCCCTTCAGCCAGTTAGTGATCCATTTGACCATCTTAGTACCCACTGCTGCATATTCCAGCTTCCCCCTAGCCTCCCATGCAGCACGGAATCGAAGGCCTTGCTGAAGTCCAAGTACAGAACATCCACTGCATGGCCCTTGTCTAGTTCCCTGGTCACCCAATCATAGTACTCAATCAGGTTTGTCTGGCAGGACCTGCCTGAGACAAACCTGTATTGTTGCCTTTCCTGGAGACCACTGTCCTCCAAAAATGTCACCAGCCTCTCTTTAAGGATTGTCTCCATGAGCTTTCCCACAATTGATGTGAGGCTCATTGGTCTGTAGTTACCTGGATCATCCTTTGGGCCATCTTTGTGAATGGGCACCACAAGGGCCAACCTCCAGTCCTGTGGTATGCATCCTGTGTCCAGAGATGTATTGAACAGGTCAGTCAGTGGTCCTGCCAGGCACCCTGCCAGTTTCTTGAGTGCCCTAGGATGAATGCCATCAGATCCCAGTGCTTTGTCCACCCGCAGTGCCCTCAGTCTTTCCAGTACTCTGCCCTCTGTAATTTCTCCATCTGTCACCCCTCCCTTCCCCCTGCCCCCTCCACCACTCCCATGAGGTATATGTCCCCCTTCCATGAAAACAGAGCAGAAGTACTCATTTAGTGCCTCTGCCTGCTCCTCCCCCTTCTCTACCCACCTCCATTCTTCTTAATTCTCACTATCTGGTCCCTGTTCTTCCTTCTCTCTCCAATGTATCTGAAGAAGTCCTTCTCTCTGTCCTTAATGCCGTGTGCCAGCCTTAGCTCTCTGGATGCCTTGGCAGCGCTGACTAGTTTTGTGCCTCCCTGGACTTCTTCATATACTGCTCCTTGTCTTCCTCCTTCCTCAATCTCTTGAATATCTGAAAAGCTTTCCTCTTGGCTCTCACCCCTTCCATTACCTTCTTGGTCAGACAACTGGGCTTCTTTGCCCATCCCTTCTTACTCTGTGCCCTAGTACATGTCCCAGTAGCCTCTGCCAGCCCTGCCTTAATAATGACCCATTTTTGATTCGCATCCATGGTTGGTTGGATTCACTCCAGATGACTTATTAGAATTCCCCCATCTTGTTGAAGTCTTCCCCCCTAAAATCAATCACCCTGGTACCCAAACCTCCAGTTTGCTTCCCCATTCTGAGTGTGAACCACACTGAGTGGTGATCACTCCCAGTCAGAGAGTCCTCAACCTCCAGGTCCCTTACAGCTTCACCGTTTGATAGTACAAGGTCCAGAGTCCTTCCCAACTGAGTTGGCTCATGTACCAACTGCACCAGGAAGCTATCCTGAAATGCCCCCAGTATAATCTGTTCCCTAACACTTGTGGTGGTTGCTGTACTCCAGTCCACCCCAGGTAGGTTGAAGTCCCCCCCACCACTGTGTTCCCCTTCTTGCAAACCCTCCTAATTTGTTCTGCCATCTCCCTGTCCAGCTCCTTCCCTTGAGTTTGCACCCATACACTACCCCTATCCTCAGTACCCTGCCCTTTGAATCCTGAAACTGCATCCACAGGACCTCTGTCCCGCCTTCCTCCCCCCTTCCCTTATGCTCCTTTTACCTTCCCTCACATAGATCGCCACCCCCCACCTTTCCTGTTTGCCCTGTTCTTTCTGAACAGCCTGTAACCAAGGATCATCATATCCCAATCCTGGTACTGGGTGGCCCAAGTTTCTGTCATGGCCGCATTGTCCACCTACCCCACTGCCAAGACATCCTGTAACTCGGCTGATTTGATACCTAGGCTCCTCGTGTTCAGTGTCTCCTAACCTCCACCTGTTCCTTTCCTTCCTCTCCCAATTTACTCCCTTTGCCCCCTGATGTCCTCCTCCCTAGCTTGGGGTAGGCTCATCTGGCTCCCTTCTCTGGAAACCCTGCTTACCAGCTGTCCACTTGCCACCCCCCTTTCCTAGTTTAAAGTTACCCTTGTTATTATGTACCCTTCTATCCCCTGCTTCAATACTCCCTTCCCCTCCCTGCTCAAGTGTAGCCTGTCCCCTGCATACAGGTCATTATTTTCCCAGCTCCCAGGCTCTGCCCCAGCCACCTACTAACCCATACCCCTTGGTATGACACCATTCCCACAGTCAGGTGTTGAACTCCCCTATCCTTCCTTCCTTCCCTTCCTCCCAGTACTTGCACGGGGTACTGGGAGCACCTCCAAGAAGGCCACTGATTTCCCCACCTCCTCACACAGCTTTCCCAGTTCCTTCGAATCTCCCCTTTACTACCTCCGCCATCTCCCCCGACAGGTCGTTCGTACCCATGTGCACCACAACATACGGTTTCTTCCATCCCCTCCCTATGCACTTGAGAATGGACTGCTCTGCCCTGCCCACTGTCAACCTGGGAATAGACTCGACCCATATTAGACTATGTCTTTCCCCTTTACTGCCCCATTGGATCCCTTTCAGTATGGAGTCCCCCAACACTAGCACACACCCCTCTTCATGCCCCATTCCTCCCTTCCCCCATTTACTTCCTTGTCTACTACTAGTGTCAGCCCTTCCTTGCCCATTTACGTCTCTTTGCTTCTCTCCTAAGACTCCCCCACCCTCCCTGACCTATGTTCCCCCATCCCCCTTGGTCTCATGCTATTGTAACCCCCCTACAAATTGGGGTTTACTAAAATGTCTTCCTGGGCTGCCTAATGCCCACTGTCAGGATGGTGTCCTGCGTCTGCAGTAGCTGTATGTGTCTGCATGAGAGTGCTATAGAAAGCCTCCATGCCTGTCTCTTTAAGAGAGTCATTATGCTGTGTTAGAAATTAGTCTGTGCTGGGTCCGAGTAGTTTAGGGCTCATGACCGGCCAGGCGAGTGGCATTTCTGCTCCATTCTGCAGTCACTATATGAGCAGAGGGAGCTCTGTAAGGAACTGTGTTCATTTACTGCTTATCTGTCTTATTAATAATAGTATAGCAGTTTGTTTAACCTGCTTTCTCTCTTGCAGCTCGGACTTTTTGCATAACAGACACCATTTTGGTTCTGGACTGCTAGAACTGGACCAACCAAACCTCAGGGGACCTAAAATGGAGACTGTCCCCAGAGGTCCTGTGGGATTGAAATCTGTAGGAATTGTAGTTTTTAAGGTTTGGCACCTAAATGGACCTGGAGAGGGAGCCCTTGCTGTGACAGACAGTTCCCTAAGCCAATCAAACCTTTTGGATCTCAGAGGAAATCCCCAGAACTGCCTGCAGCAGTGAGTTGTGAGCTGGAGTTTGGAGAGTGAACAGCTCGAGCCATCGAGCAGCTGCTCCTGCATAGGAGAACTGGAGAATCAGTAGGATGGCTGCACTGGCCTGCCTGTCACATCTTCCAGTGAGAAATCCTATGAATGTGAAAGTTGGTCTCAAACCTAATTTCTTTGTTTCAGATCTGAAGTCTGAAGAGAAAGAGAGTGGTCACTGCCTGAATTTGGGACCGAAGACTTGCTCCAGAAGCGATCGGCCTGCCAGATACTGAAGTGAGTCACGGATAGAGAAGCTTGCGCAGAACTTCTACTAAATTGCAACCAGACTTTACTCAAACTGTGACTAAGAGTTGTGTTGCTTATAAGTGTGTTGAATGTGCTGTGTGGGTCACAGTTTTGTTCACCACCTTCAAGTGTGTTATGCTAGCTGGAAGTTGCTCCAGCACTTGCACAGACTAAATCTGAACTGCCTGCTCTGGTCTGAGCCCTGCCATCTCAGCCTAGACTGCCACTCCCATCGCAGAGACATTTCCAATGAAAGACCAGCTCAGGGATTCGGCTCCCTGCTCAAAACCATCGAACAGGTAGCAACCACCTCGGTGAGTTGTGTGGGTCCAGCTTCCCCTGGCAAACCAGAACACCATCCAGAGGTCTTCATCTCGTCAGTCCTGCCTCCTGGTTTGGGTAGCATGAATACGAAACAGGGTAGCTCCCTGCAACAGAGCTGCAATCATTTACTTGTTTGAGTTTATTATCACAAACTGAGCCACCAGGCTCCGGATTACAAATTCTGGGTTGATGTGCATGTAATTGTTTTCTTTCCTAAGGGCCCCAACAACAGCTGCAATGCCAGCCTACCCTGGGCAACACGTCAGGCTAGCTTACATTAACAACTGGGTACCCAGAGTGTGTGACTGTGATAGAGGAACTCTTAGTGCATGCGTGATCAACCTAAATCAATCAGAATTAATAATTACTTGCTAAATTATTGCGCCACCCCTGTCAAAGCCCCTGAATAAATCAGAATTTGTGCTATTGTATTTAACCTGGCTAATGTGTGCCTTCATGGTGGGGGTATTGTACTACCATTGAACTGTTGTATAATGGATCTTATTTTACAGGGGGTCTCCAGGGCCTTTGCAGCTGGTCCAGCCTTGGTGGTAAGTGTACAGAGTCTGGGTTTAAAAGTGTTATCATATGGTACATGTGATTGTTTATTTGCTGCTATACTGTTTAGGCCACTAGAGGGGTTGGTGGGGGGTTATAGCATCCCGGAGGGCTATACAAACAGCAGTCACGCTACCCCAGAACTATTCCTCCTGGTGAAGGCACCCATTCACCAAACTCAGGCCCCTCAACCTGTGCCTAGTCACACAGGCAGGGGTAGTAGCCCTTGGGACAGTGCCACCTAGAAGTTACACTTGGAGGCACTGCTTGGTATTAGCGCCCCCCTACTGGTCAAAATCAAGAATTGCTGTGAAAAGTTTAATGGGTACCACTGTAGAAATGGCTGTGCATCAGTTGGTGGGATGGTATCCGGGGCATGAGATTGACCCCCATAATGCCTTGTTAATACTGGATCTACCCCTGGCCACTAGTAAAGATACTGTGGAAGGGGCACTTTCAAAAATTGAAAGCTTAGGAAAAGCTGTGGTGGTAAGCCGACATGCTGACTTAACTGGCCAGACCTTAATGGCCTTAGTGGAGTGTAGCAACCCCATGGACAGCACTAAGTTGCCCCAGACTATTGCTGCTGAGGGATCCCCAGCCGCCTGGAGGGTGGTGACTAAAGATAGTAATGACCCCTTAGAGAATGAGCCCCCACCCTTATCTGAGACCTTTGAGGAAAAGTTTGCCAAGTTGTTATTGGAGGAGGGTAAAACCATAGAGGACTTTACAAAATTATTCATGCCACCTGGGGTGTTCCTTCCCCACTGCCCACACCAGCCCCAGCACCTGTACCTTCACCAACTCCTGTGCCCACACCAGTACTGGCATTCACTCCTGTGCCTGCAGTTAGTCATGACTCATACCGCAGACTGAGGATGTTTTCAGGCACTCTCCCCACCCGCCAGGTGAAGGATGACTGGGAGACCTGGATAGACTATGTTGCCCCCTTGGTACCCGAGTGGCAGTGTGCGGAGGCAGAGAAATGAAAAAGGATCATGAAAAGTTTAAGGGGCCCCAAGTTGGAAGCGGTCAGGTTCCTGAGATCCACAAACCCTGATGCGTCAGCCCAAAAGTACTTGTCTGCACTAGAGGGTGTTTTTGGTAGCACTGAATCTGGAGAGACTTTGATGTGGCAATTCAAAGACACCAAACAGTGAAAAGGCAAATGTTTGTCTGTGTATGTTACTCGCTTGGAGAGGGCCCTACAGAGAGCTTACTGGAAGGGTGGGGTATCGGCCAGCGAACTGAACCGTGTGAGATTGGATCACATGCTACAATATGCCAAATATTCTAAATTGCAAATTATCCATCTGAAGCTCCAGGATAGGAGGGATAATCCACCTGATTATTGCAACTTGATAAAAGAACTCAGGGAGACAGAAGGCGAGGAAGGAGACTGGAATTCTTGTGCAGGCACAGCCCAAGTAGCCCCAGCACAGGAAAGCCCTTCTGAATCAGAGACTGCTAAGGATGTTCCTCCATGGGCCAAGCTGTTGAGAGATGAGCTGCTGAGAGAAGTCAGAGAAATGAAAGCAGGTGCCTGTAGGAAGGCTTCTCCCAAAGACAAAGACCCTGGTCCCTCTCAGAATGTGCCTGCTATGGGGATGGGGGTGCACGCTCAGGCATCTCCTGCTGAGGGCAACTCGAAAACTGAAACAAGTGAATTGACTGCTGCAATAAAGGCACTATTGAGAAATATTGCATCACCTTCAACGCCACAGGCAGAGCTCGAACCACAATTTTCTATTGTTAGTGCTTAAGCTCCAGCCCTAAATGTGTACTCTACCCTACCTTCTAACTGTGAATGGAGACCAGCTCCTGATGTAGTGTTTCAGCCAAGACAGACTCAAGAACCTGTAATTTGTCACAATTGTGGAAAGGATGGGCTTATAAAGAAAGAATGCCGGTCTCAAAAGGATTTAGAAAAGGTGGTGAACAGGCTCCAAGGGGAGCTCCGAAAAGCAAACCAATTGCAGAGGGGTTCAAGAAATCCAAATTCCAATTTCTTTGTGGCTAGATTGTCCATCCAGGTTCCTCCCAAAGTCCCTCCAGACTGGTCTAGATTGGTGGGCCCTTCCATGGACACTACTGTTTACATATATGGGATTCCAGCCCGAGCAGTTTTAGACAGTTGGTCTCAAGTCACAATAATTTTTCAAGACTTGTACGAACAGCATTTATCTGACCACTCATTACAACCCTTTGATAGACTGCTTGTGTGGGGATTAAGTGAAAGGCTGTACCCTTATCTTGGCTATTTAAGGGTGTGGCTTCTTTTCCATCTTCTGTGGCTGGTGTGGGAGATGCTGTGGAGATGCTCGCCCTGGTCTGCCCTTCCACTGGACTTTATGATGGTATCCCTGTACTGATTGCACCAATGCCCACATGTTTGGGCACCTATCCCAGCTATGTGAAGAAAGGCAGAAGAGAAAGACAGGAAAAGCTCTGCAAGTTCACGCCCTGATCCAAAAGGCCTATGAGAAGCACCTGTGCCCGAGCAAAGTGATCAAGATGAGCCTGTGGGGATGGTTTGGAAGAAATATCCTACCACTATTACGTTACCTCCCAATGCAGAATGCAGTATTAGTGGTGAAGTACAGCTGCAGAAAGAAGTCGCTAACAAAATTTTGATGCTGGATGCCACAGACGAGGGAAAATTACCTGAAGGACTGCTGATTAAACCCAGTGTAACCCCTAGATGGCGCTATCCCAGGGGCTACTACCCCTGCCTGATTTGCCACTAACAGGTTGACGGGCCTGGATCCAATGGCGGGTGCCTCCACCCAGAGGTCAGGGTTTGCAATAGTTAAACTTACTTGGTCACAGCCCTCTGGGACACTGCAACCCCCCTTTCTTCCCACTAGTGGCCCACACAATATATCAGAATTACCTTCACAGTATACACTTTCCCCAGGGCTGGTTCAGCACTGGGACCTCCTGTAAAATAAGATACAGTCAACAATCACAGTACAATACTTTAACATAGACAAATACCTCAGGCAGTATAACTTTGCTGAAACAAGCAGCTCTGATTTATTTAGGGGAATATAACAAGGACAGGGGAAATCAGGTTAATTAGCTTATCACTTTACTCATCTACCTATGGCTCTGTGCACAGGCCTATCCCTACCAGTTACTGTCCCTGGGTACCCAAGCCCTAGTGGCTAGTCCAAACCGTGGCAGCTGGTAGGGGCCCTTCCCACAGAGAAAAAAAAATTAGTTTAAACAGTCAGCAGTACAGTGATTCCATTTGGATTTAATGTGGCAATTCAACAGGGAGCGACCCTGAATTAGTACTCACGACCTCCAAACAAGATAGGGTCCTTCAATGTCAGCAGGGCTACTCTTGAGCTCCACAAGACTCCTCACACATTTATATGGCAAACAGGCAGGCTGCTTCTCTATCCCGATCGCAATTACTGCACAATACCCGGGAGAACACACAGCAGATTCAAGTCCTGACAGACTGAGTGCAATTCAGCAATTTCTCCAGTCTCCTACAGGGTGAGCCTGGTTTCTACTCTTCAGATGTCCTTTGATTCTCTTCACAGGACGGATTCAGTCCTAACAAGCAGTTACACAAGCTGCAGACCAGAACTCTGGGCCTTACACACATTTCCCGACTAAAACTGCACACTGAAAAAGCACAGGGCTCCTTCCTTCTTCACTGCCAGAGCTCCACTGAAAACTCCAACAGACAAAACCGGGCACTTCTTTGAGTTCCTCCCAGTTCTTGACTGGATTGGCTGTCACCACAATAGACTGCTCCTGTTGGTCCAAAAGGCGCTGAAGTCTAAACTACATCTCCCAGAGTCACTGCCCATACAATCCTCTTGTGGCTGGCTCAGATTATGAGTCCAAGTTCTGATTCGTCCAAGGCACCATTTTAGAGTAGCTTACTTCCACACTGATTGGTCCAGTTCAGCAGTTCAAAACCAGAATGGGAACTAGGCAGACACAGTTCTGACTGCAAAGAAAGCAGGTTAGACAAACTGTAATTTCATTATTACTCTAAATGGTTTCTGGCAAACAGTTACATCTTTCAGATAGGTTCCCTTTGCACTCCTAGTGACTGCAAAAATGGAGTGAATTGGTAGCAGTTCGAGTGGTACTCAATCAAAGAAACACACAGTCCCCCATACAAACTAATTATGTCTGCAAGCAGACAGCTCTTAAAGAGACAGTACCAGAGGTTCTAAAAACACTCACTGATAAATGGCTTAAACGCAAACACCATTCAGGCCTGGAGCATTCAAGCAAGCTCCTGAAGTCTTTTGGAACCCCATTTGCAGGGTTACACCTTCCTGGCTTGGGAAAGCTTGACGTCCGCGTCAAGCAAGTACCCCATAAGTTTCAACTGCAACCTATACATTTGCATTAGGCTCGCATATGTAATCATCAGTCAATATATCATTTTACCAAGAACACATTTCTGAAACATTGCAGTCGTCACTCTTTACACAGTATTACATACACATTGTACCATAACTCAAGTTATACCTCTTGTACATGAAACCTGAAGAGAGGGGGCCCTTCCTATCAGTTACCTTGGGGCTGGACGGGCAAGGCACCATACTTAGAGGGCAACACAAGTAACTTGGAGTTAGCACTGACGCTCAGTTTGGGCAATGAGCTCGGGACACATACACTCCTTTATGGACAACATTGAGAGGCAGATCCACTGGCCGCCCAGGGAATCATAACTGAGGTGCACCACAGGCTTTACAGCTCGACCAGTCTTTCTAGGGGAACTGTTACAGTCTCTGCACTCTGAGCCTCATTTCAGCATTGTCCTCACTTGTCAGGGAGTCTCCATGGGGTAGAGAGGCTAGAACTTGGGCACTTTCAGCTCCAGGAGTTACAGTTTCTGGAGTCCACAACATTTGGCTCACATGGAGAGCTTTCGGACACTGGCAGTGGACTGTCAGGGCACTCAAATACTCTTCTTGTTCTGGTGTATCACCAGTCTGCCCCAATCCATCATTTTCTCCCTGAAAGTTCAAACAGTTCAACCATGCACAATGATTCCATTTCATCTGATCTGATGCTTTGCACTTCACTTTCTGGGAGCATTGGCTCCAGGGACGAAAGTTGGGGCTTAGACAGTCCAGAAGGCCCAGCTTCGCCTCAGTATTGACTAGGGGATTGTCCCAAACAATTGACTCAGTTCGTAAGAAGGATAGTATTCAAAGTCACTCTTACTTTCTTCTGATATGGACTGACAGTCATGCTCAACTGGGACTTGTGAGGGGAACACTTAACTCTGCTTCTGTAGGTGCAGACTTTCTTGATCTTTTCTTAGCAGCAGCTCTAGTCACTGGTCCAGAGGGGCATCTTCTGGGGCTCAGACTCAATCAAGATTTGTCCAATGGGCAGTAAATGATTTCTATGCATTGTTTTTACATCTTTGAATTATTCTCAGGCCTTACTTTGTACACTGGCAGATCATCTAGTTTGCCCACTACAATGTGAGGGAGATGGTGCCATCTGTCAGCAATCTTGTGCTTGCCATGCAGTCCCAGATTTCTTAGCAACACCGATCTCCCTCCTGGAGTTCCTGTGCTTTCACCTTTTATCATGCCTTTCTTTGTTGGCCAGATTTCTTTTGGCAGCCATGGTTTGAGCCAGTTGGTCGCATGAGTTAGCTGGGCCTTTAACTTTTGCACATACTGTAAATAGTTTTCAGCTTGAACCCCATCAGGAGAGACCCCAAAACACACATCTACCGTAGTCGAGCTTCTCTTCCAAACATCAGGCGGTGGGGGAGAACCCAGTGGCATCACTTTGGTGCAGTTATAAGCATGTACCAGGTGCTAATTTGTTGGCTCCATCTAGGCTTGTCCTTTGGTGCAGGGTGCCTAGCATATCTAGCAAAGTGCGGTTGAAACGTTCAGGCTGAGGGTCCCCTGGGGTGGTAAGGAGTGGTTCTGGACTTTGCACTCCCCACAGAGAAAGCATCTTTGATCAGACGACTCTCAAAGTCTCTCCCTTGATCAGAATGGATTCTTTGTGGAGCCTATAGTGAACAAAAAGTTTTCTACAAGTACTTTGGCCACAGTGGATGCTTTCTGGTCTTTGGTGGGAAAGCTTGGGCATATCTCGTGAAATGGTCAGTGACCACCAGCACATTACTGATATTTCTTTGATCTGACTCCAAACTCAGAAAATCAATACAGACCAGCTCCATGGTGCACTGGTGGTAATGTTAATGGGGCAGCCCTCTGGGGCAAAACTTTCCTCTGTAAGCAGCGCATCAAGTTCGATGTGTTGCTCCACATCAGCCCCCATCTTAGGCCAATAGAATCTGGATCTCACCAAGTCAAGTGTTCTGTCTATACCAAGGTGCCCCATGTGGTTGTGCAAGGACATCAGTACTGAGTCTCAAAAGGCAGTGGGCAGCACCAGTTGTTGTTTGTCTACTTGTCCCCCTCTGTCTACTGTTTCTCTGTGTAACAGTTTATTGATCAGTTTCAACTTAGGACCTTCTTTGTATAATAGTGCAGTTCTCAAATCCGTGGGCGTAATTTGGACACATCTTTTCCTGCATAGAGGGCTTCTAAAGCTGCTTTGATCATGGGATCGCGGATTGAGCCCGCCGAATACTGTCATTGTCCAGCTGAGGCAGTGCACCAATGTCTATTGCAGAAAAGTGGCAATAAGCAGCAGGTATGCAATTCTCAGAGGGTCCCAAGCAATCCACCATGCAGTCCACTGCGTCCGTGGACATTTGTTCCTCCCTGTCAAACTTCCGGCAGAGTGCCCGAATGTCAGGTTCTGCCAATCGGACCCAATCATTCTGGGGAACAGGCCTCCGGGAGAGAGCATCAGCATCTATGTGGTTCAGACCTGCTCGGTATTCGAGAGCATAGTCATATGTAGATAATGCAGAAAGCCACCTATGGCCAGTGGCATCCAACTTAGCTGAGGTCTGCACATAGGTCAAAGGATTATTGTCAGTTTTACTAGTATTTTAGCCCCATACAAGTACTCTTGGAATTGGTAACAATAGCCACTTCAAAGCTAGGAACTCTAACTTATGTACAGGATAGTTCTTTTTGGATGGGGTCAGGCTTCTACTGGCAAAGGCCACTGGTCTCAGGCCATTCTCATGCTCTTGGTACAACACAGCCCCCAACCCTTGCAAGCTAACATCAGTGTGCAGGACGTAAGGTTTTCTTGGATCGGCATAGGCCAGCACTGGAGCATGGGTAAGTTGATATATGATCTCATGAAAAGCAGTCTCACAATCAGGAGTCCAGCGGGCCCCAAATACTTCACTCGGATGAAAATACACTCTTTCAGTCTTGAGGGACGCTTGACTTTTGTATTTTTGTGGGTTGGGATACCCTTGGTAAGGTTAAGTAAAGGCGGATCACTCTTGAATAGTCCTTGATGAAACGCCGATAATAACCACAGAATCCCAGGAATCTTTGCAGTTCTTTAGATTTTGGGCTGTGGCCAGGTGGTCAAGGCCTCAACTTTACTTTGGGTCGGTCTCTATTCCTCGGTGGATACTATGTGTCCCACATACTTTACTGATGTTTGAAAGAATTGACATTATCAATGGACAGTTTAAGGCCAAAGTCCTCCAGTCGGTCCAATACCTTAAATAATCTGCTCTCATGTTCCTCCAGTGAGCTTCCAAACACAATAACATCATCTAGGTATACCAGGCACTCTAGTAAGTTTATGTCCCCCACTGCACGCTCCATCAATCGTTGAAAAGTGGCTGGGGCACCTGAAATCCCTTGAGGCATCCTCATGAATTCATAGAAGCCAAGCAGACAGATAAAGGCTGTCTTCTCACGGTCCTCTGGGGCTATCGGAATCTGGTAGTACCCACTGCGGAGATCCAGCACAGAGAACCACTTGCTCCCGTTTAGGCAGTCCAAAGCATCCTGAATGTGGGGCATTGTGTACTGATCAGGGATAGTCCGCCGGTTTAAGGTGCGATAATCCACACACATCCTTACTGTTCCATTCTTTTTCCTCACTGCCACAATGGGGGAAGCATAAGGGCTTCTGGATTCTTGTATTACACCAGCAGCTAACATCTCTTGCAGATGCCATCTCACATCATCTATGTCCAGCAGGTGCCAGGCGTCGAGACCTCTCACGAAATGGTCTTTCGTCATGCAGCGGATATTGTGCTCAGCTCCTTGCACGCATCCTACATCCCATTCCTTTAAAGAAAACACCTGGTCTCTCTGGGCAAGCTTCTCACTGATCCTCACTTTCCATTCAGCTGGCAGCGGGAGTCGATGAAATCAAACAAGTCAGGCATTACTCTGTCATTCTTCCTTGAACTCTTGCTGCTGGGTAGCACTGCAGTGTCTGCACAATGCACATTAGCCAGGATGCAACCTCTATTTACTCGAATGTCTCTTTCAGACACATTATGAACTTGGACCATTACCCTTCTGGCATAAGCATGGGCTCTAGCGTTCAAAATACTAGGTTTGACCAGCAGTCCCTCTGGCAATTTTCCATCGCCTGGTGCATCCAACATTAATATTTTATTCTTAACATCCTTTCTGATACGGACCTCTCCCTGTAAGGTACACTGGGCATTTGGCGCCAGGATCAGAGACTCAGGATCCTTCTTCCATACAATTCGACCGTTCCTCTGGTTCTATTTTTTCAGCATCTCTCTGTGCCTCATATGCCTTCTTAATTAAAGCCGGAACTCTTAAAGCTCTACTAGTCTTTGACCCTGTTTTCATAACACAACTGTGCCAGCCTTCCGAACATATGAGCATTTGTTCCAATCAACAAAGGGACACCATCATACAGTCCAGTGGGGGGACACACTAAGGCTAGGGTCTCTACTTGTTCGGCCACTCCAGCCACGGAGGTGGGGAAAGACAGCCAAATTCAGATATACCCGGAATAAGGGTAGGCCTTCTCACTTAACCCCCATACATGCAGTCCTTCTAATGGTTGTAAGGGTACGTCTGACAAATGCATCTGATACCAATCCTGGAACATAATTGTCACTTGGGAGCCACTGTCTAATACAGCTCTTGTAGACACTCCATTCACCTTTACAGTGGTCTCCATGGAGGGACCCACTATTCTGGACCAGTCTGGAGAGGCGGTAGTGGGGGCCTGGGCAACTGACCTTGCCACAAAAGGACGTGAGTTAGCATTTTGGTGCCTCACTGGGATCATTTCGTGCACCTCTTAACCACTGATTTGTTCTCCAAGCTCTCCTTGTAGCCTATATGCAACTTTGTCAGTGTCTTTTGGGACCGGCATTCCCTTTTCATGTGCCCATCTTTCCCACAATTATAGCAAACATACTTTCTGGAGTTTGAGCTGCCGAGCGCCACACTGGGAGCCAGGAGGGTATTACTAACTGGAAACCTTGGTGCCATCTCTGTCTGCGTGTAATAAGCATTTGGAGACATCTCGTCAGTTTCTCCACTTCCATGGTCAAGGAATCGAGTTCGGAGCTGTTATCAGCAGGAGATACATGGGTGGGTACCCCCACCCCCATAGCAGATGCAGTCGGATATAGGTCAGGGCCCGTACTTGCAGGCGTGGCCTTCATAAAGGGACTGTTTTTGAATTCCCGGATCTCTCTCAACAGTTCACCCGACAAGTGATGGTACGAATACAAAATGTTACAGACCGAGACATCAGGGTACACAGAGGATGCACCCTGGCTGAAGTCTATTGTGCAGACCCTGCTGTGCTCCCATCAGTGCAGAGCTGAAAAAAGATGTGAGGTATTGCCTGATATGTTTGATTTTGGGGATTCACCTCTTCCCAACAGCAGGAGAACTAGGATTAGTAACAAGCTGGCCCAGAGAACCAAAGTATTCTCCCTCAAGAAATGGGATGTTGGTTGTGTCACAGGTGCTGAACACCATATTCGCTTGAATGACGAGAGATCCTTCAGAGAGAGAGAGATCCAGATGCCTAGCTCCTGCCGACATAGACAATGTCCGATGTCACTTACAAGAGATGTTAGCAGCTGGCATCATACAAGAGTCATGCAGCCCAAACACCTCCCCAATTGTTGTAGTTTGGGGAAAAAATGAATCTGTTCACATGTGTGTTGATTACAGGACCCTCTACAACAGAACTGTGCTGGACCAGTACACAATGCCACATATACAGGATGCCCTGGACTGTCTAAATGGGAGTAAATGGTTTTCCGTTCTCAACCTCCGAAGTGGATACTAAAGATCCCAATGGCTCCTGAGGATGGGGAAAAACTGCATTCATTTGTCCCTTGGGCTTCTGTGAGTTCCTCCGCATGCCCCAAGGCATATCGGGTGCACCAGCAACATTCCAGCAACTAATGGAGCATGCAGTGGGAGATATGAATCTCTTGGAATGTCTCGTCTACCTTGATGATGTCATAGTTTTTGGAAAAACTCTTGAGGAACATGGGGCTCCCTTATTCAAAGTATTGGACAGACTTGAAGAGTTTGATCTTAAGTTATCCATTGACAAATGCCAGTTTTTGCAGAGTTCTGTCAAGTACGTGGATCACATTGTGTCATCAGAAGGCATACATACAAACAGACGCCAGTAAGGTGGAAGCCTTAACCAGCTGGCCAAAGCCCAACAACTTGAAAGAGCTCCAAAGGTTTCTTGGATTCTGCAGCTATTATCGCCGATTTGTCAAAGACTATACCAAGGTGATCCACTCCCTACTAAACTAAACTCAAGGGTATCCACCTACTCACAAGAGGTTTAAGAAGGGCACTGACAAAGATGCTGAAAATACCTATTTCAGACCAAATGAGCCATTTGGGCAGAGATGGATGCCCGATTGCAACATTGCTTTTGAAGAAATGATTTACAGATTGACTCACGCTCCCATACTTGCTTATGCTGATTCATCCAAGCCTTATGTGTTACATACAGATGCCAGTTTGAGTGGTCTCAGAGCAGTACTCTATCAAAAACATCTGGAAGGACTGTGTCCTGTCGCCTTTGCTAGCAGAAGTCTGACATCTTCAGGAAAAAAAAATATCCAGTGCATAAATTAGAGTTTCTTGCTCTCAAGTGGGCCATAGTTGACCAATTTCACAAATACTTGTATGGTGCTAAAATCTTGGTCAGAACCGATAATAATCCATTAACATATGTCCAAACCACCGCTAAATTAGATGCTACTGGACACAGATGGTCTTCTGCTCTAGCAACCTATGATTATGCGGTGGAGTACCGACCAGGCCTAAACCACACAGATGCCGATGCTCTTTCACAAAGACCTCCTTCTGATCAACAGTGGGTTCATATCCCTGAGCAATCTGTAAAAGCACTATGCCACAAGTCTGACCCAGAAGAAACCTTGTCTTCTGAAACTGTGAACTGTCTGGCAGATTGTTTGGGACCTCCGGAAAGGTGCATACCAGTTGCCTACTGTAACTTTGCAGCTTTAGACTTGAGTTTTTTACCACAGCTAACTCCAGCTGATATCCGCAAGGAACAGTACTATGATCTGATGATCAGGCCAGTGGTTAATGCTTTACAGAAAGGGGAAGATATCACAAGAATGTGATCCAGTGACCCCCAGACTGTCTTACTTCTTCGAGAGGGGAGCAAGCTCAAGCTTCAAGAACAGTTATTGTATTGAGAGCTTACTGACAGCCAGGGTGAAATTGTGAGAAAACAGCTAGTACTGCCAGCTAAATTTAAAAATATTGTCCTAAAAGCTTTGCACGACCAAATGGAACATCTGGGTAGTGACAGAACCCTTGAACTGGCCTGTTCACGTTTCTAGGGGCCTAGACATAGAACAGCATGTCAAACCGTGCAGTAGGTGTCTTCAGCGCAAGGCTCCACCCCAAAGAGCAGCCCATCTGGTCAATATTGTCACAAGTTCACCAATGGAGCTTGTCTGTATCGATTTTCTTAGTCTGGAGCTGGATTCCGAAGGCATTGCAAATGTAAAGTCTTCCAGGAGCTTGCCTGAATGCTCCAAGTCTGGGCAGTGTTCGTCGTTTAAGCTGTTTAAATGTTTCAAATGAGTACTATTTGAGCCTCCATGTACTGGCTCTTTAAGAACTGTCTGCTTGCAGACTTAATTAGTTTGTATGGGGGGGCTGTGTATTTAATGCTCGAATCCCACCCGAGCTGCTGTCAATTCGCTCCGTTTCTGCCGTTGCTACATGTGCAGAGGGAGCCTTGTTGAAAGATATAACTATTTGCCAGAAATCACTTGGAGTGACTGAGAAAATGTAGTTTGTCTAACCTGTCTTCATTTCAGCACGAACTGTTTCAGTGTAGCTCTTTCATTTTGGTCCTGAACTACTGAAATGGACCAATCAATGGGAAGGGGTTCCTTAAAATGGAGCCTGTGGACGAATCGGAACTTGGACTCTCAATTTTGAGCCAGCCACAGGGGATTGTATGGGCAGTGACTCTGGGAAATGTAGTTTTGACCTTGGTGCCTTTTTTCACCAACAGAGGGAGTCTCATTGTGAGTGACAGCCGAACCAGCCAACAGAATGGTGTGGAGCTAAAGGAAATGCCCTGCTCTGTGACTGGAAAGATCAGATCAGTTGTGGCAGTGAAGAGAGAAGGAGCTCTATGCTTCTGCGGTGTATAGTTTTGCGTGGGAAGCGCATGTGAGGCCCTGAGGTTCGGCCTGCAGCCGTTGTAACTGCCAGTTCGGACTGAATCTGATTTGTGAGGAGAAAGAAGGAAGTCTGAAAAGTGGAAACCAGGCTCACCCTGTAAAAGACTGGAGAAATTGCTGAATCGTGCTCGATCTGTCAGGAACTGAAGCTACTGTGTGTGCTCCCGGGTATTTTGCAATAATTGCGATTGGGATCTAGTAGCAGCCTGCCTGGTATAGTACTTTCCTTTTCCATATGAATGTGCATAGTGCTTGTGGGGAATCGCTATTTCCAATCCCCTGTGCTGTGTGCTGTGTGTTGAAGCTGGAAGCAAACCCCAGCTTGTCTCTAACTAAATCCGTTTGCTATCTACTGCAGTAGGGTCCAGTCACAAGGACCTTGTCTCCATGCCCTGTTGTTCTGGAAACCCAGAAGAACATCCACCATCCGGTTCTCAGCTTGGGTATTGTGAGTACACATCAGGGTATTCCCCGGCAGCCTGTTTTCAATTACAAGTGTGTCATCTAATTATTGTTGTTTCACTTCTTCATGGACTGAGCCATCCGGCTCTGGATTACAATTGGGTGTTGTGCATATATTTTCTTCTACAGAGCCCTGTCCATCTGCACCTGCCGGCCAACCCCGGGCAACGAACATGGCTAGCCCCCCCCCAACCTGGGTACCCAGAGTGTGACTTTTCAGACCCTGTATGTGTGCACAGTACTGTGATTTAATTCTGCCAATTAACCTGATTGCCCCCTCCCATGTTACTATCCCCTAAGTAAATCAGATTTGTTGTTGTTATACTATATGCTGTCTGTGGTGTTGGTACTTATGGAAACAGTATTGTATTTTGCTGTGTATGTTGTTTAACCTTATTTTACAGGGGGTCCTCAGAGACGTGCTGCAGAATCAGTCTCAAGGCTAAGTGGTACTTTATGAGTGAACAGTGTGTATACGTGACATATTGGGGCTGTAACTTCTGTGTACTGTGTGAGCCAGTAGAGGGAATAAAAGGGGTTCTCAGTGTCCCAGAGGGCTGTGACCAAGCTAGCCTAACCACTACAAACACTGACCTCTGGGTGGAGGCACCCGCCATAGAACCTAGGCCCCCTCAACCTGTTAGTAGTCAAGCAGGCAGGGGTAGTAGCCCTTGGGACAGCGCCACCTGGGGGTTACATACTGGTAGCCACAGATCACTTCACGAGATATGCACAGGCCTACCCCATCAACGACCAAAAGGCCTCAACTGTAGCCAAAGTCCTTGCTGAAAAGTTTTTTGTACATTACGGTGCCCCCCCAGTGTATTCATTCGGATCAAGGCCGGTATTTCAAAGTAGTCTTATCAAAGAACTGTTGTCTGGGGTGTAAGAAAATCCAGAACAACCCCTTATCATCCTCAGGTCGATCCACAACCAGAAAGATTTAATAGAACCCTACTCGATATGCTGGGCACTATGCAATCCAAAGATAAACTAAAGTGGAGTCAACAAATCAGCACCCTTGTCCATGCTTATAATTGCACAAAGAACGATGCCACTGATTTTTCACCGTACCACCTTATGTTTGGCAGAGAAGCTCATCTTCCAGTTGATGTATGTTTCAGAGTGTCTCCTGATGGTGTCCAATCAGATAACTACCTGCAGTATGTAAAAAATCTAAAAGTCCAACTAGACCATGCCTATCAGCTAGCAAACACTATGGCAGCAAAGAGAAACCTGACTAACAAAACTCGCCATGACAAACATGTTAAGGCCCAAGAACTCCAACCAGGTGACAGAGTACTAATGAGAAACTTTGGACTTCCAGGTAAACACAAAATAGCAGACCGCTGTTGTCACGTTCCATACATAGTAGTCAGTAAGCTGCATGATCTGCCAGTGTATAAAGTAGGTCCAGAGGGGGACCTTCGTGCTGTTAAAACCCTTCACAGAAACCATCTGGTACCTATCGGCCAGATAGTAATCAATAATGTTCAAGAGACTGAAGCCCCTCAGCACCCTCTAACTAGATCTGCAACTAAGGCTAAGCAATCAAATCAGTAAACCTCTGCTTCTTAGTCTGTTGCTCCTAATGTCTCCTATCCTGCAGACACTGCAGATATTGAAAATGCTGAAAGTGATGACGAAAGTGAATTTTATCCTGCTTTCTACCCCTCTTTGGATTTTGAAAGAGTGTTCCAGGGAATTCCTTCCATTAACTACAGTGATGACTCTGAACCTCCAGCTGTCTTAACAGATCCCAATTCATCCATTGTGCCTGAACCTCCAGGAAGTGATGCTCACAGTGTGGACCTTGAAGACGTTGAATCCCTTTGTACGGTAGAATTAATGGAAATCAGTCAACCTAGACCCAATGAAACAAGTAGTGAACCCACAAGTGACTGTGCAAGTCCAAATGAACTAAGTGGGCTCAGTGAACTGTTTCATGCTAATGAAAGCATCATTCAAGAGCCAGAAAGATGTGTCTTGGATGACTCTGACTTTGTGGAAATACCTCTGACAAGTGACAGTGAGCTTCAACAACAGTAAGTGCCAGTGTTGCCATGTCTCTCAGAAAGATCTGTAAAACCAATCTTAAAGCTCACGTATGACACGCCAGGACAGCCAGTTAACTTGCCCATGAATGTTGTGCACAAAGGAATGTATGTTACACCCAGTTCTTTGCCCAAACTTGTGATCACTGCCTCTACCCAAACCAAAGCCTCCACCCAAGTTAAGGTGCCCATTCAGTGTAACAATGGGTATAAAGCTAAAGAGATGGGAATAAGGTGAAATGCTATGATAAAATATGATAACGTTACGGAAATTGTAATTCTGTTTAATGTGAAAAAAGTGAATTCTAAACTATTGAGATATACCAGATGAAATATGTACGTATCTTTTTGTATAATGTGTTCATATGAAGTGTTATAGTAAGAATAGACTTGATGCTGACATCAAGTTTTTTCCAGGCAGGGAAGTGTGTAACCCCTCTACTAATTGGGCTTTACTAAAATGTTTTCCTGTGCTGCCTAATGCCCACTGTCAGGTTGGTGTCCTGTGTCTGCAGTAGCTGTATGTGTCTATATGAGAGTGCTATAGAAAGCATCCATGCCTGTCTCTTGAAGAGTCATTATGCTGTGTTAGAAATTAGTCTGGGCTGGGTCCAAGTAGTTTAGGGCTCATGATCAGCCAGGTGAGTGATATTTCTGCTCCATTCTACGGTCGCTATATGCTCAGAGGGAGCTCTGTTAGGAACTGTGTTCATTTACTGTTTATCTGCCTTATTGTACTAGTATAGAAGTTTGTTTAACCTGCCTTCTCTTGCAGCTTGGACTTTTTGTATAACAGCCACCATTTTGGTTCTGGACTGCCAGAGCTGGACCAATCAAACCTCAGGGGACCTAAAATGGAGACTGTCCCCAGAGGTCTTGTGGGACTGAAATCTGTAGGAATTGTAGTTTTTAAGGTTTGGCGCATAAATGAACCTAGAGGGGGAGCCCTTGCTGTGACAGACAGTTCCCTCAGCCAAACACACCTTTTGGATCTCAGAGGAGATCCCCAGAACTGCCTGCAGCAGAGTCAGTTGTGAGCTGGAGTTTGGAGAGTGAACAGCTCGAGCTATCGAGCAGCTGCTCCTGTGTAGAAGCACTGGAGAATCGGTGGGAAGACTATACTGGCCTGCCTGTCACATCTTCCAGTGAGAAATCCTGTGAATGTGAAAGCTGGACTTAAACCTAATTCCTTTGTTTGAGATCTGAAGCCTGAAGAGAAAGAGAGTGATCATTGCCTGAATTTGGGACCAAAGGCTTGCTACAGAAGTAATCAGCCTGCCAGGTACCGAAGTGAGTCACGTATTGAGAGGTTTGCACAAAACTTCTGCTAAATTGCAACCAGACTTTACGCAAACTGTGACTAAGAGTTGTGTTGCATATAAGTGTGCTGAATGTGCTCTGTGGGTCACGATTTGGTTCACCACCTTCAAGTGTGTTATGCTAGCTGGAAGCTGCTCCAGCACTCGCACGGACTAAATCCAAACTGCCTGCTCTGGTCTGGGCACTGCCATCTCAGCCTCGACTGCCTCTCCCATCGCAGAGACAGTTCTGATGAAAGACCCACTTGGGGATTCGGCTCCCTGCTCAACACCATCAAACAGGTAGCGACCACCTAGGTGAGTCATGTGGGCCTTGCTTCCCCTGGCAAACCAGAACACCATCCAGAGGTCTTCATCTCATCAGTCCTGCCTTCTGGTCTGGGTAGCATGAGTACTAAACAGGGCAGCTCCCTGCAACAAAGCTGCAATCATTGTGTGTCATCTGATTTACTAGTGTAATGCCACCTCCATTTGGGGGCTTACCTGTTATGCCTCTGGGTGTCTCCTGCTGTATCCTGGTGTCCACCCGATCCTCTGCAGCTCCTCTGCCACAAAGCCATTCCCCTGGGTGCCCCTCTATCTAACTGAGCCCTTCGGGGCTTGCAAACTAGTATGTGAGTGGTCAGCATGCCTTAAGCTGCTGCTCGCATGTTTGAGGAGGCACCATGTGCATCTGACCGCTGTGCAGTCCCAAAAGCAAAAGTGCGTTTCTTCCTGGTTTCCGGTGCTGTGCCTGAGTTAAAATAGGCACCGGGAACAAAACAAAGCAAGGGAGATTTTTTTAAATTAAATAAACAGGCAGACGCCATAAGCGCTGCCTCCAGAGCACCAGTCAAAGGTCAGGGGGCAAGCTCCAGGGCAAAAGAGTGCCCTCATGAATGTTCATTAACTTTGCTGCAGTGTTCCAAGGAGCAGTGTGTTACAGGAGTTGCGACTTCCGAAGGGTACAAGCCTTCTGTCTAGGAGTGTGCTCATTTGAAAGAGAACCATTGGGGCTATATGCCTTTGAGGAAAGTAAGTTGATTTAATGTTGCTCCTGGCTGCATCAGAACTTCATCTGTGAGGACAGTAAAATAGACTGCTTTAGAAACTACCTACAGCTACCATTTTAACAGCTAATAACCAATCAGAAGCCAGGATTTAACAAAAGGGCTTCCGGGGAAATGCCAGAGACTTATGGGGGATTAACTGGGACAATCTCTAGGCACCAAAAAGGGAGCCAATTAATGTCTGGGGACTGTTTAAGACAGCTTTTGGCAGCCAATGGGATTTCTGGAACTTAGCCCCATATAAAAGAGGCAAATGTTCATTTTGATTCAGATTTGGAGAGATTCATGCAGAGTTCAGTGTGAGCCTCTGGGGAGCTTCCCAGCTCTCAGAGGTTAGGCCTGCAAGGCCTAGACTTTTCCAGCCATCAGTCCACAGGTCTAAGTGTCCAGTTGGCCCACGTTGGGGTCACAGCAGCAAGGGATTCAAGCAGCATCTAAGCTGAAAGAAAGAAGAATCAGCCTGCAAGCTAGCCAGATGGACCAGAGAAGGACAGAGCCTTACATATAAATGTGTTTAGTTTGCCAAAGTGCTTGCGCGGTCAAGCAGTTCATTACGTCCGTCCTGCATCTTTTCGGCCAGTGTAAATTATTCTTGCATCCTGAAGACCAGCATCTCGACGAGGACCATGAGAAAATTTTCTTCCTGCTTCATCTAGCCATCTGCAACAGGTCTGATTTAGTCGGATCATCACTTGGTCTGGGTAGTGTGAGTACAAACAATGTCTGGGTAGTGTGAGTACAAACAATGTAGCTTCCTGCAACAAAGCTGCAACTATTGTGTGTCATCTGGTTATTTGTTTGGGTTTGTTACAACGGACTGAGCCATCTGGCTCCGGATTACAAATTCTGTGTTAAAGTGCATGTGATTGTGTTTTTCTTTCCTAAGGGCCCCAACAACAGCTGCAACGCCAGCCTACCCCGTGCAACGCTTCAGGCTAGCCTATTCCAACTGGGTACACAGAGTGTGTGACTGTGACAGAAGGACTCTTGGTGCATGCATGCTAAGCCTGAATAAATCAGATCTAATTAATCAACTGCTAGATTTACTGCCCCATCCCTGTGCAACTCCCCCAAATCCGATTTTGTTCTTTCTGCATTTAACCTGGCTACAGTGTACCTTTGTGGAGGGGATATTGCATTGTTGTTGAACTGTCGTACTGCTGGTCTCATTTTACAGGGGGTCTCCAGGGCTTTCACAGCTGATCCAGCCCTGGTGGTAAGTGCACTATGTGTGGGTTTAATATTGTATTCCTATGTCATATGTGATTGGTTCTCTGCTATACTGTTTAGGCCACTAGAGGGGTGGTAGGGGCTTATAGCATCCTGGAGGGCTATACCAACAGCATTTACACTACCCCAATACCATACCTCTGGGTGGAGGCACCCGTTCTCAGAACTCAGGCCCCTCAACCTGTGCCTAGTCACACAGGCAGGGGTAGTAGCCCTTGGGACAGCGCCACCTAAGGGTTACATTTGTTTGGGTTTATTATCACGAACTGTGCCACCCAGCTCTGGATTACAAATTCTGGGTGGATGTGCATGTAATTGTTTTCTTTCTTAAGGGCCTCAACAACAGCTGCAACACCGGCCTATCCCAGGCAACGCATCAGGCTAGCCTACATTGACAACTGGGTACCCAGAGTGTGTGACTGTGATAAAGGGACTCTTAGTGCATGCGTGCTCAACCTAAATCAATCAGAATTAATAATCACTTGCTAAATTATTGCCCCACCCAGTCAAAGCCCCTGAATAAATCAGAATTTTGCTTTTGCATTTAACCTGACTAACATGTGCCTTCATGGTGGGGGTATTGTACTGCCATTGAACTGTTGTATAATGGATCTTATTTTACAGTGTGTCTCCAGGGCCTTTGCAGCTGATCCAGCCCTGGTGGTAAGTGTACAGAGTCTGGGTTTAAAAGTGTTATCATATGGTACATGTGATTGTTTATTTGCTTCTATACTGTTTAGGCCACTAGAGGGGTTGGTGGAGGGTTATAGCATCCCAGAGAGCTATACCAACAGCAGTCACGCTACCTCAGAACCATTCCTCCGAGTGGAGGCTCCTGTTCACCGAACTCAGGCCCCTCAACCTGTGCGTAGTCACGCAGGCAGGGGCAGTAGCCCTTGGGACAGGGCCACCTAGGGGTTAAACTATCATCCACCTTCCCCCCTTCCTCCATCGGCCCCTGCCCCCCTTTAGCTAAGCATCCCTTGTCTGACCTATCAGCACTGCCCCCTCCCTTTCACCCCTGCTAACATCTTCCTTTTCAGCTGTGCCCCTCTCCCCCTGCACCCTGCTACCCTCCTCCAAATGCCTGACCCCTGTGCATTCCTTTCCCCTTCCCCCTGCCTACCTCTCCTGGGCTCCCTTAACTCCCCCTCCTCCACCATTGTTGCCAGCACTGCAAACCTGCTGTCTGCCACCCCTGTATTGCCATGTGTTGGCTCTTTCCCTCGTTACTTGACCTGCTTCTAACACTTGACCCCTTGTCATCCTGGAGATGTGATCCTGCACCCCCTCCCTGTCCCTTCCCCCAATCTGAATTTCTTCTCCTGATGTGTGCTCCTCTTACCCCCTGGGAGAGGCTCTCCTGCCCCCTGACCCACCCCTTCCACCTACACCCTCTCCAGCTCTCCACCAAGCCACTGCACTCTTTCCTCCAGCCTCCTTAGCCTGTGGCAGATTGGACACCCTCCTAGTCTCCATAATATGTTCATCCAAATATCTGCCCCACACCCACTGCAGCCCACTATTCTACCCATGGTGCCCCCTCTTCTTCCCTGCTGCCCTTGTACCACCCACCACCCCCATTATAGCTGTTCCACCCCTAGTATATCCCTCCCTATACTGCTCCATTTCCTACGTCTATGTTGCTATAGCCCTTGTGTACCAACAATGGTTAATGTTGCCCTTAAAGTCTCCTTTATTATTTAGGCCTACAAGTGTACCTCTCTCAATGTACAGTGTACCCCTCCTCTGACTAACAGGATTCCCCGGCCTTGATACACTCCCAGGTGCTCACCGTCTTGCTTGATGAGCTGGGAACCTTAGTGACTGCACCTGGTCATGCTATCCACCAATAGTAAACTAATAGTAATGTAGCAGCCACCAATGGCCGAGTATCAACACCCCACCCCCGACTCTCATGGGAGTCTATCAGCCCAGCCCTTACCACCAGAGCCCCTCGGCACTTCCCTCACAGCTGCCTCCCATGATCCTACACCAAAAATTGGTGATACAGCTATACTCCTCATCCTGATCCATGTACCAACTCCCCTTTTTAGCAGCCCTCAAAGCTCTGTTCTCTTCCCGTTGCTCTCCCCGGTCAAACATCCGTATCCCCCTCTTGCCCTGCTGGACGAAAGAACACCTTGACCTCCTACAGTGAAAAACCAAAAAATTAAAAACAAAAGAAACAAGTTTACGTCCAGTCCACTCCCACTTCATCCTGGTGCACCCTCCAATCAGGAGGCAGCAGTCACACTATAAATGGAGAGTAGCCTGGGGAGGGAGGGATGAGGGTGGGTGGTTTGGGCCTACTCCGGTCTCTCACAAGACAATCAACCCCCTCTCCACTAAAGCAGCAACTCCTTTACTTGGCCCAGTTATGCTCTGTGCAGGTAAATAACAGGAAAAACAAACCACCAGTCCCCTTGCTACAAAAACCTGTAAAAGGCAATAAAACAATTTAAAATGCACTTCCCTGCCATGGTGCTCCTGCTGTCCTCTGCTGTGCCCCTATTGTTTCCTCCTCAGCTCTCCGAGTTACACAGATCTCCCAATAGTAGACCCAGTGAGGAAAAATTAAAAAATACAAAATAACTCTGACTGCAGGCAGATGTGACTACTACTACCCTACCTGGCTTCCAGTGCTATCTGCTGCTGTCCCTAGCCGGCACTCTGTACTTCCACCCCCTTTACAATTCAGACTGCAAATGGCACAGTACTCGCACGCCGCACTCCTGCTCCGACACTGAATATGCCAGACCACCGATTATGACAGCCCACAAAGTCTGAACCCTTTCTGCCTTTCCCCGATAACCTTTAAGCAGGTTGAGGACATGCTAGTGAAGTTAGACACTAAAAAGAGCACTGATGCCAATGGGATAGATCCCTTTTTCCTACACAGCGGTTTTCACTTCCTAACTGCCCCTATAACCCACCTTTTTAACTTGTCAGTCATCTCTGGCACTGTCCCCTCCCTATGGAAAACAGCCCACCTCATTGCCCTTGTTCAAATCGAGTGACCCCCTGTGACTTAAACCCATATAGGCCTATCTGTGTATTACCTGTACTTTCCAAACTCTTAGAAAAACTAATTAACATGCAACTAAGGGACTATCTAGAAAAAATGAAGCTACTCAACCCATTACAATCAGGCTTCAGGCAAAATCATGGTACAGTCTCAGACTTGGCTAAAGTAACAGATAACTATCTCACTGCCATTGACCTCAAAAACTTCACTGGAGCTGTTTTCTTGAACCTAAGCAAAGTATTTGACATGATAGATCATAATCTTTTACTACTGAAACTCAAGGCACATGGCCTAAATAATTCTTCTGTGAGCTGATTTGTTAGCTATCTTACCGGTAGAGTCCAACGCATAAAGGCAGATGGGCTCATATATTCTCCCATACCTCTCCTGAGAGGTGTACCTCAGGGATCAATCTTAGGCCCCCTTCTCTTTTCAATTTATTTATTTATGTATGTATGTCTTTCGTAACCAGGTAGGTGCACTGATCCAGAGGAGCGTTTTCAGACACAACCCAGGCCACAAGGTAGCAGCAACAGGAGAAAACAAACAGAACACATAGAGTCATAAATACAGACCCCAAGCATGGGGTGGTAAGGAAACCAAAAAATATACAATATACACATTGGAGTCAGGCTAGAGGAAGCTAAAAATGAGGCCAACATGATGTGCTGATTATATGGTCCAGAGCAAAGATGTCAAGAAAATCCATTACTATACATTAAGCTGGCTAGGGTCAA
This sequence comes from Neoceratodus forsteri, assembly GCA_016271365.2. Classification (NCBI taxonomy): domain Eukaryota; kingdom Metazoa; phylum Chordata; order Ceratodontiformes; family Ceratodontidae; genus Neoceratodus; species Neoceratodus forsteri. The sequence continues at coordinate 1,472,208,497 of CM057455.1, forward strand.
AAGAGACAAACCTATTATTCACATACTAAATATGCACAGTAGTACATTTACTAGGCCAAAGTCGGAGAAACAGTTCCTGTGTCAGTGCTGTAACAATAGCCACGTAGGTACAGGACAATAACATTTCTACTATTCCTTGAGGAAGTGATATTCAAGAGTTTGAGTGTCGGGGGGCGGGGCATGAGAGGAGTGAGGTTGTAGAGAAGTGGCAGGGTGATATATATTAACTCCTTAAGTGGCAATATCCATACAGTGAAACTGCGTTTTTTCGCAGATGACACCGTCCTTTACATATTGAAACCTTCCTTAGAAGATGTTGGCAATAAACTCCAATCTGACTTCAACCAGTTACAATTTAACCTTACAAGATCAAAACTCCTGTTAAACACAAATAAAACAGAGGTAATGTACTTCGCACCCACCCTATCCATTCCCTCACCTACAATGCAGGATACTTTCTCCATTTCAACCTTACTAGGGGATTCACTTCAGGTCGTATACAAATTTAAGTACCTGGGTCTATGGCTAGACAACCACCTCTCCTTCATCATTCACATTGAAACACTCACTAAAAAACTAAAAGCTAGACTAGGATTCTTTTATGGAAATAACTCCCTATTTCTTATTGACGTTAGGAAAAGGTTAGTCAAGTCACTTTTCTCCCTCTCCTGGACTATGCAGACATTTTATATACCAACTGCTCAGCTTCCTACCCCCATAAATTTTATGTTTTCTATCACCGAGCCACTCACTTCGCATTAAATGCTCCTTCCAGGACTCATCATTGCTCACTTTACTCTGCAGTGGATTGGACATCCCTTATCACCAGAAAGAAGATACATAGCTGCCTACAGGAAGCTGAAAGCAACAAATACAGAAGAGGACAAAGAATTATACAAAGAGAAAATGAAGGAAGCAGGAAAGGTGATAAGGAATGTTAAAGCCCTATGGAGGTGAGGATTGCACAAGGGTTAAAAAAGGACAAGACCTTCTTTAGGTACATAAAGGAAAAAAGGAAAACTAAAGCAGGACTAGTAAGACTAACAGTAGAAGAGGGGAATGTAGTAGAGGGGGTAAGGAAAAAGCAAAAGTCCTAAACAGATACTAACAACCTGAAAGCGGACAAGGCCATGGGGCCAGACAATATGCACCCCCAGAATCCTGAAAGAACTGGGGAAAGAACTGGCAGAACCCCTGGCAGAACTCTTAACTGGATCACTGGTGAGAGGAGTGGTTCCTGAGGACTGGATTAGGGCTTCGGTGATTCCACTTCACATTTCTGGAAGCAGGGAGGAGGCAGGAAACTACTACCCAGTGAGTCTCACTTCTATGGTGGGAAAACTGATGGAATCACTACTCAAGCAGAGGATAATAGCATTCATTGAATACAGCGGACAACAGGATTATAGGCAACATGAGTTCACGGCAGGAAGATCATGCCAAACAAACCTGATAGAATTTCTTGACTGGGTAACCAAGGCAGTAGATAATGGAGGGGCCATCGATGTAGTCTACCTAGACTTCAGCAAGGCCTTACACTCCGTCCCTCACAGAAGGCTCATAAAAAAGTTAGAGGGCATGGGGATAGGACAGGAGGTGGTACTGTGGGTACAAAACTGACAGTGTGATAGAACTCAGAGGGTGTAAGTTAATGGCACATTGTTAGCAAAACAGGAGGTAACCAGCGGGGTGTCCCAGGGCTCCATGTTGGGACCTCTACTGTTCAATATATTCATAGCCGACATCACAGAGGGGCTTGAGGGGAAGATGTGTCTATTCGTGGATGACACAAAGATATGCAACAGAGTGGACTCTCTAACAGGAATAATGAAAATGAAATCAGACCTCAAGAAAACAGAAGAGTGGTCTACAGCATGACAGTTGAAATTCAATGCCAAAAAATGCAAGGTTATGCCCCTAGGTGGTATGTGCCCCCCCCCAACAGCGACACCAACACAGCGACCAATGTTGCTGTCGACAAAATCGACAACTTGCCGACAAGTCACTGTGTTGCTGCACCTGAGACAGGGGCACACTGTCTCCCGGTCCTGCACCCCCTCCCTGAATCAACTCCAACTCGGAGTTGACAATCTTTAGTATGGGTGGTGCAGGGTTCAGGGCAAAGCCCTTGATAAAAAACAAGACAGGAGATATCCGACGTCGTGTCAACACAACTTGCAATCGACATAAATCCTGGTCACTGTGATGCTGGTTGGCCAAAGTGTTGTCAAACCGGCATCATAGATCCCACCTAGGTAGGGGCAACCCTAAAACAGAGTATTATCTGGGGGGAGAAAGACTAGCAGCAACCAGCCAGGAACATGATCTGGGGATCATAGTATCAGATGACCTGAAGGTGGGAAGACAGTGTGAGAAGGAAACATTAAAGGCAAGTGGCATACAGGGTTGCATCGGGAGAGGACTCATGAGCAGAAAGAGGGACGTGGTTTTACCACTGTACAGGGTACTGGTCAGGCCCCACCTGGAGTACTATTTCCAGTTCTGGAGATCACACCTCAGAAAGGACATAGATAGGCTGGAGACAGTGCAAAGGAAGGCAACAAAAATGATTCAAGGTTTACACCAAAAACCATATGAGGAAAGGTTGAGGGACTTCAACATGTACTCCCTGGAACAGAGGAGGGGGGGGCATGTTCGAGACTTTCAAGTACATCAAGGGGGTAAACAAGATCCAGGTACAGGAACTCTTTCATCTCAAGAAGGGTAGTAGAACAAGAGGAAATGATCTGAGACTGAACGGGAGCAGGTTTGAGACCAATATTAGGAAATGTTACTTCACAGATAGGGTGGTGGACAACTGGAACAGCCTACCCACAGAGGCCGTAGGGGCCCAAACTGTCGGGGGCTTCAAGACAGCTTCGGATAGGCACAAAGGGGTCATTCGCCCCATGTGAACCAGGAAGGGGTATAGTAACCTACAAATCTTGGTCAGGCTAGATGAACCTTGAGGTCCCCTTCTGCTGTCACCTTCTGTGTTTCTATGTTTCTGTACATGGGCATATAAAGCTATGCTGTATAAAATCCCCTTATATATCTTGTCCCTATTCCACCACTCCATTAGCTGCTATTCACCCAGGAAAAACTCCTTTGTTTTATTAGACACACCCAGGTTCCGCATCAGTTTCGGAAAAGCTGCCATTGCCGCGGTTATGCTTTATCGTCTGTCTGGAATAAACTCCAAACTAACCTTAGGCTCTCTGATTATGTCTCTCTGAACATTGCCAAATCCTTAATAAGTAGCCCCCTCAAGGAGGATTGTCTCTGCCATGCCAGTTAGCTTGCCCCTAGGTTCTTCCTTTACCCTTCTGAGTATGTAGCACTTCATCAATTACTGTGGGACCTTTGCACCCACTTGCTATGTCATTACTGCACATGTACTATCTTCGGTCCTTGTTCCGCTAGTTGTGAATGACTGTCTTATATCATATTTGATTTTTGACTTTTCAGGCTAATTGTTATTTTATCCTCACACCTCGATTTTATATTGTGTACCTACTTGATTTTAGTTCTGTATTGTGTATTGCTGTATTGTTTTGCCTGTGGCAGGACCTCCTTGTAAATAAGCTTGCTCAATGGAGCTTTCCTGGTGAAATAAATTTGAACTTGAACTTGAAATTGAAGTTTAACACGGCGGAGGGGAGAGAAGTTATGGTAATGGAACAGGAACAGGATCTAGGGATCATCATTTCAGTAAGGCCCCAAGTCAGTAATCTCAACTGCTGAACTCAGTAATCCACCACTAACACTTAATTACCCTGTCAACTGTACCACTGGGTAGCCCTGATTCTGCACTTAATCAACCCCCTGCTCTTCCACCTTAGCACTGCCACACCTCACCCCCATCCACTTCCCGCCCCACCTCAAATACCTACCTATCCATTCACCCTTACCTGTCCCCATCCTCTCCTCTCTAACTCACTCTCTCTGTGTCCACTCCTAATGCTTTATGTCTCTCCAGGACACAGGCATACATTGTACAATGCCTCAGTAGAGTTTACTCTTGTGCACTAATTGTATTGTTAGACCTCCTCTATCAACCATGTAAATTTGTCTATGTTTTTTGTAACATTCTGTATTTGTCAACTGATGTGGAACCAATTAACAAGCATTCGCTCAATGGTGTTATCCAAGACTTCGATAAATAAAAATAAATAAAACATTTCAGACAACCTAAAGGTGGCTAGCCAGTGCAATAAAGTGGTAGGTAAGGCAACTCAAATGCTGGCATGCATAGGGAGGAGTATAACAAGCAGGAGGAGGGAGGTGTTAATGCCCCTCTACAGGTCCTTGATGAGACCCCACCTAGAATATGGGATCCAGTTCTGGACACCTCATCTACGTAAGGATATAGATGGGGTGGAAAGAGTCCAGAGGAGGGTGCCCAAAATGGTGCATGGCATGCAACGGAAGCCCTATGAGGAGAGGATGGAAGAACTTGATCTGTGTCCCCTGGAAACTGGATGATTGAGACATATAAGTATTTGAAGAGGATTAACAAAGTGAGAGAAGGGAACATCTTTCGTAGGAAAGCAAGTCAAAAAACTAGAGGGCACAGTTTGAAGTTGGTAGGAGGAAAGTTCAGGGGTGTTAGGAGAGGGTACTACTTCACGGAGAGGGTGGTGGCTCCCTGGAACAGACTACCGGAAGAGGTGGTGGAGGTCAAAACGGCAGGTGAATTTAAGAGGTCATGGGATAAACACATGGGAATAACCAAAAGAGGGAGGGGGAATGAACCTGGAAAAAGAAAGGGGACTGGAGTCTCTATCGGGGGGGTGGAACCAGAGGATGGGTGCAAAGGGTTGGGTCTAGGGTTACCTATGGGGATGAGCTTCAAGGGCAGACTAGATGGGCCAAGAGGTCCTCTTCTGCCATTGGATTTCTATGTTTCCATGTATAAAAGACAATGTGTAAATTAAACTGAATATGTACTGCAACGCAATAAAATCCAATGGGAAGGCGTATGCAGATGGGTCAATGACCTTTGCTACTTGTCCACAGTCATTATCCTACTGATATGTGCTCCAACAGTTGGATTTTATTATAGTACAATAAAATTACATTTTTTTTTGCTAAAGTCTAGTGACTCTAACTTTGTGATTAGTTTGCAAATTATAGCAGCATTTTGAACTTGTAAACACACATTGTTCCTGCCAAAACAGTTTATTCTTTGAACAGCTTTACACTGCTCAGTGTAGCGCAGGTTTGACTGTCTCTTTCATCTTGTTGTCTGTTTTTAGTTTTCATCAAAAGCCTCAGAGGTACAAGGCTGGCAGCTATGCGAGTCCACCCTAGTTCACAAACCTGTGATGTTTTAAGGCACAGGGCATGGGCTTCTGATCTAATGTTTTCTTCTCCCTTCTGAAATCAGATACAGGATATATTTTAAAAACACAACATTATGAGGTTGCCTTGCAGTTCTATACACAATGGGAAAGTCATTGTTTTTAGTGTTTGTCTTTGCATAACAATAAGATATCTGTGTTTTGCAATGCCCTTTACAGAACTGAAGCTTAATCAGTCAGAAGATATTCCTAACAACTTTCAGCTGCCCCCAACCCCAGTCTTAGACTGCCATCTGGCTCCATTCCCATGGCTGCAAGGCAATTTCATCTTTTTGTTTTGATGCCAGCACTTGTCAGTCTTCAGTGTTCTCCGCAGTTCTTTCTAGCCTTTTTATGTAAGGTATTGTTTTTGTGATGTGAAAGACTTGACCTGGAGGCCCACAGTACACTGCATTACCCTTTGTTTGCCATTCATCCGTAGCAAACAAACATTATACAACCACCGGTTGCCAATTCCCACACATCTCACTTGATGGCACCTCATACATAAAAGTATTGAGCAAGACTAGTCAACCTCTTTCTTTGCTAAATGTACCTCGGAAACTCTGTCAAGTTCATCTTAAAGGGGAACAGTCAGCACTAAGAGACCCACACCCAAGTGTGGGGCTCGTTGCAGTTTGCACTTTGTGTGCAAATACATTTTTTTATTACTGTTTACTGCAGTGTAATAGATTGTATCAGACTGATTCTGTTGACTTGCTGGTCCTGCTTTCCTTCCTAGGTTAAATACAGTCACAGAGGACTGTAATCAGCCCCAGTAGAACAGCAGGACCAGCACACATCTGATCGGAGATTGTAAAAGCTCTAAAATTCACTGCAGGCTATTGAATCTCCCTCTGCTGTAGCCCTCCTCTGATGTCAGCTGCTAAGGATTCTGGGATCCGTGGTTACAACAACTGTAGCTACAAAGTACTGTATTTCTATGTAAAATGTCAGCTTGCAAGTCAACAGAATCAGTCTGATATAACCTACTGTACTGCAGTAAACAGTATGCAAAAAAACGTTTGCACACAAAATACAAATTGTAACCAACCTCACACTTAGGTGTAGGGCTTTTAGTGCTAACTGTTCCACTTTGAGTGGTGTCATTTATTGTGTGGTTCCTCTTACAGTCTCAGTTGGGTTGGGAGGGTGCCCACTATGCAGTATTTGAATAATCATTAAGCATAAAATGTGCTGGGGGCCTTCTGGTGACATCACCAAATAAGATGCAGTGCTAGCAGATCAGCTTTGATCTGGAGTCACGTGACGCAGCTCGGCTGAGGCAGACGCGCTGTAACACAAGCACACACACAAGGTGGATGCAGCCATCAGATGCATTACATTGAGTGCCAGTTTTGTATCACCAGGTACACAGTATACACAGAGTAAAAGCAGAGCTGCATCACCAGTAGGTTATTTGCCTCTCTTCACACCCACAGCCACTGATCTGGCTACACACATGAACACTTTCGTGTTACCTCTCCAACTAGATATTTGCAAAAGTCATGTGGTAGAGAAGGTTGTTACACCAGACTCATTAGGCAGAACACAGGAATGTGAGACTTGGACAGCCTTGAAGCAAGACTCCGACACAATTTCCAAGTGAAAATTAAGGTAAAATTTATTAAACTGTTCTGTCAACTTACAGACAAAGAAACAATAGCAATTAGCAATAACAACACACACTTTTGCAAATAATCTTTTGAATTAAACAAATACCTTGAGCATTAATACACTCTCACTTTATATTCCCACAGGTCTGTACCTGCTACCCCTGGACACTGTAGGCTATTCCACCACCCACCAGCCCTCCAATTACTTTAATACCAACCCAGTACTAGGCCACTCCTCTGACCTCAGTTGCTGCACATTCAGTTTATTTGCCTTAGGGGTGTACAGTGGCTACTAGGCCTATACCCACCTCAGTCAGCCCACTCACCCCTCATCACCACACACCTTTCCATGTATGTAACACAGAAATATTTAACTCTATATTGCTTCCACACTCTGTTCACTTATACTCTAGGTGGTTCACAATAGCATTTGCTTCACATTACATAACCATTACTTTATGACATCTACAATATATTTCCCCATCAGTTTCTGAATTCAGTCCTTCAATTGCTGGACAGTAGTCCTTGACGTAATAGGTATTCCAGAATTTGGTATAGCTGGTGAGAGTCCCTCTTGAGCTAGTCCCACAATGAAATAAAAATTACTGCACCATTTTTCTTAAATTGCTAGAAAATATTGGTAACTCAGATCCTCTGAAGATGGCAGTGGATCTGATGCCGTTGATCCTCAGATGACCTGGTTGCTGGAAGCAGAAGCAAACTTGCTGGATGTATCTGAAGACACTTGACAGAAAATAGGTACTCAAAGCAGCAGGCTAATCTATGCTACCCTTGCTCTCACTTTACTGTCCTACTATCCCTAACACTGGGATGCAGGTGATCCCCTATAGTCTACAATACTTAACAGAGGGCTATTCACCTAGGCCCTAACTACAGATAGGCCTCAGTAGGCTGAAATCCTTCTGGATGGGACTGGTCCTTTCAGGTCAGTCTCCCTGCTCAATCTCCCCAAAAATGAGCTGTGCAGCTCCTTTTATACCCCATGAACATTCAATTCCTGCCAAATCCTGGTCACTGAGTGAACAGGACTCTATTCCAGTCCTCAACCAATCAGCTTTGATTCTACTCTGGAATCCTGCAGCAGAATGAGCCACAATGGAATCCCAAGTCTGAATTCCCAACTGCCTTTCTGAAAATTTCCAGCCTACTCTGCTCTCTTAACTTTGCTTCAGTATTATTGCACATTGCATAAAACACAATGCAATTACCGCAAAATAAAATTTAATCACCTTAACACATTCCCAATCAGAAAGCTCTCACTTCTGGCTTTGTCCAGTATTTCTTATTAATAAATTGGGTTAAGGGATTATTAAGACGCTTAAACTTAAAGTTTTCCAGCCTGTGGAAAAATAACAGCTTGCTCTTTAACTCTCACACTAAACAAGGATTTTTACTTAAATTGAGCCATTTCCCTTTAAAGAGCAACACTCTATTATAAAAAGCTTAAAAGCTCTAGATTTACACAACTAATGCTTAACTTAACCTCCCTCATGCCAGATATCCTAATTTTAACCGAAACATGGTTAAACGCTAAAATACTGGACACCTCCATCGACATCCCAGGCTACTCTATAATCAGGCAGGACAGGGCTGGAAGGGGAGGCAGGGTAGCTTTCTATATCCTATCCTCACTCCAGTACACTACCATCCTCTCACCCTCCTTACCCTCCACCTATGAAGCCCTAGTTGTAAATATTACCCTGCCTTTCTCCTCTCCCATCTTTATTGCTGGTATCTGTTGTTACCCTGACATCAAGCCCTCTGACACAACGGGCCTCATTATCTCTATAACATCCCTCTCTCACAAAGGGGAATTATACATATTAGGTGATGTAAACCTAAACTGGTTATCAACAACTACCTCCAAGAGACAAAATGACATCTCTGCCCTCAGTGCCTCATAAATTATCCAGGAACCCATTTGACTAAATCATAAAACCCATAACTACACACTGTTAGACTGGGCTCTACTTCCCATCCACACAGAGCCATTAAGTCAGGCATCCTCCCAGATGCCCTCAGTGATCATCATCCAATATTCATAATCAGGAAGGTCCACAGACCAAAACCGCCACACAAAAACCTGCTGCTTCATTCCTTCAACTCCCTAAACTTCAACCCCCTCTTCAATGAATTAACCAACTCCGACTGGTCCCCAATTGCCTCTGCCCCATCCATCGCCAAGCCCTCAGTTACTTCAAGGATAAATTTCTGGCTACCTGGAACTCCTATGCCCCTCTCAAATACACAAGAATTCATGGTAACCATCATCACTGGATCACTCCTGAATTAATGACCTGCCTCAGGGAGAGTGATAAAGCTTGGAGGAAAGACAAGGCCTCCCAACTCCCAACAGACTATACTAAATATTGCAGGCTAATAAGAAATGCCTGTACAAAAACTACCAGGTTAGCCAAGTCTGAATATTTTAAATCCTCTTTCCTAGATAACATTAATTCCCCCTCTAAATTTTGGAAAGTAGTCCATTCCCTATCCTCCTCCCCTTCACACCCCCCACCCCTGCGCTTAACATAAACAGCACATTAGTGTCCGAACCATGCCTAGTGGCTCAGGAGTTTAACTCCTACTACACCTCCTGTGCCTCAACCTTTGTAAAGTCCCTCCCCTCAGTTCCCCCTCCCCTCATCCTCCCTCCTCTATCACTCAACCCTCCTGTGCCCACCCTTCCTTCGCCTTCTCTCCTGAGGAGACACTAATGGCCCTTCTCTCTCTCAACCCTTCCAAAGGCTACTCACAGGATGACCTTGGCCCTAAACTCCTATACCTTTCAGCCACTGCTATTCCTTACCCCCTCCCTAATTCTAAATCTGTCCTATAAGTCCTCCTCTGTCCCTTCACCTTGGAAACATGCAGTGGTCCTCCCTCTCCCTAAGGGTGGGGACCCTTTCTCCCCTGCCAACCATCACCCAATCTCCCTCCTCCATGCCCTGCCAAGCTCCAAGAACACTGGTCTTCTCTCAACTAACCTCCTTTCTTGCAGACTCTTCTTTCTTTCTTCACCCCATTCCAATCTGGTTTTTGGAAGAACCACTCCACTACCACCTCCCTTCTTAGGCTCACTGACTCCATCCTTACCAGGATGGACAGCGGCCTCATCACCTCTGCTATTTTTGTCAACCTAGCCAAGACTTTCAACACAGTATCCTATGCCCTGCTTCTTGACTCCCTTATGACTGCTGATCTGTCTGCTTCTGCTCATAACTGGTTCAGAGACTAACTCAAAGGCAGAATGCAATCAGTCAAGATTCAGGATGAAATCTCTCCCCACCTCCCAATCTCAACAGGAGTCCCTCAGGGCTCTGTACTTGGTCCCATTCTCTTTTCCATCTTCCTCAATGACATTCCTACAGTCTGTTCCCCCTCATCTTCTATCCATATGTATGCCGATGACACTGTCCTATTCACCTCTGACAAATGTCCCACCGATGTAGCAACCACTCTTCAGCATGACTTCCACTAGGTTCAGCTCTGGTTTGCCTCACATCAGCTATTCCTAAATGCCAAAAAGACTGTCTCCATGACCTTTGGCACTAGGCAGAGACTCTTTAGGCTCCACCCTTTACCCTCTTTCCATACCCTTGATGGGACAATCCTCGAGGACACCTCCTCTTTCAGATACCTTGGGGTCTGGCTGGACCCATACCTCAGCTTCTCTGACCACATTGACGCCATTCTGAAAAAACTGTGTCCCAAGCTTGGTGCCTTATTTAGAAACTGTAGTTACATCCCTCCTATGACATGGCATGAATTTGTCCAGAAGATGATCCTCCCCGTTTTTGACTACTGTGATGTAGCCTATGGTGCCACTCCCAAATCCTCCTTAACCAGATTGGACTCCCTCTTTAACTCCTTCTGTGACTTTGCCCTTGACGCTTTACCTTGTACTCATCATTGTGACCTATACCATGCCTTGTCCTTTCCCCCACTTGCTAACAGACAACTTGCTCATTGTGCCAAACTCACCTCTAAATTCTGGCTTGGAGAACTTCCTCCCTACCTTTCATGCTCTCTTACTCCCCCCCCTCCTCCCTCCCACTCCCTCAGATCTGCAGACATTCGTACTCTGCTGGTTCCCTGTCATACCACCCTTATCGGTCAGTCAGGCTTTTCCCATTGTTTCCCTAAAATCTGGAACTCCCTCCCCCCCAGATAAGACATTCCTCCTCCCCTCACTCCCTAGCCTCTGCCTTACATTACTTCCTTTTTGTTAACTGCTCCTGTTTTAACTCTCCCTAACTAAGTTTCCCTAAATGCCTACTCACCTACTCGCACAACATGTTCCTGTCAAATCCTTCCTCCCCCCCATACAGCCTTTCTACCCAGTACTCCCACTTTCTACTTTCTCCTCTCCTTGTTTCTACCTCTGCCCTCCTACCCCATTCCCATATCGCCTGTGCTAGCCTTGTCCCCTGGCAGGGTTCTCAGCATCCTGGAGGGGTCTAATACCGGGCTATTGCCTCTAACCCCCACTCCTCCATCCCCTACTCTGCTCCTTATCCAATTCTTGCCTTCCCTTAACCTGATCTCTGGCAGGGTTCTCAGCATCCTGGAGAGGCCAGTACTAGGCATGATTCTTTCCCTCCCCCCCCATTACTATCCCCATTCCTCCAATTCTACACTCCCCTCACCAATCATATTTCCCCCCATTCTTTCCTGCCACTCTCCCACCCTCTCCCCTTTTCTATCTCCAGGCTTCCATGCGCTCCAGCCCATGGCAGGGTTCTGTGCATCCTGGAGGGGCAAGCTGTAGGCCATTCCTGACCCTTCCTGTCCACTTCCCTCACCCCCCTTTCCCCCTGACTCTATACTTCTCAGCACTTAAACATGTATTAGTTCTCTCATACCTGAACAAGTGCACTTCCTGCCCTGCCTGGGCAGAGCATATTACTGTATGTATGATTCCCAGTCATGTTAAATACTAATTCTGTAAGCCACCCTACTATTGTACAATGTATGTGTCATTTTAAATGCTAAAGTGTGTGCTTTTCCATGGTTCTGATATATGTTAATTGTATGTCAGTGTAACCCCCCTACAAATGGGGGTTCCCGAAAAGTCTTCCTTGAGCTTGCCTAAATGCTCACTGCCAGGCTGGTGTCCTGTGTTTTAGCAGTTTAATTGTTATTGCCAGAGAGTGCCTGTATAGCCTCTGTGTATTGTCTCTTTAAGAGCTGCCTATATCGGGAGGTCAGAGGGCTGTGGGTTCAGTTCCCCCATCTGGCACTTGGGTTAATAGCCCAGTACTGACACTGTAGTGCAGCATGAGAGGGGTGCTGCACTTCTGAGGTGCCATCTTTTGGATGAGACGTTAAACCAAGGTCCCATCTGCCTGGATTGGTGGTAGTTCAGGTGGATGTTAAAGATCCCATGGCACTTATCGAAAAGAGTAGGGGAATTTTATTGAGAAAAAGTGGGCTTCATTACAAAATACATACAGAAAAGAATCACAAATATAATACAAAGGCATAAAAACAGAAAAGAACAAAAAAAATTAGTACAATAAGTCAGTTCAACATCCACAAGTCACAATTAGACCAGAAATGACGAAATTGCAGCCTGGAATATTTTGAAAAGTCAGACTTTTTCACTGCAAGTACTGCATTCCCAACATTCTGTACAATTTCCAGGATAGGGATTCACTTTTGATGCAGAACCAGCAGGCACCTAGCCTGCCATAAAAAATAACGCATCAAAATAAGAACAATATATACAGTTTCAGCATGATATTTTGTGTTTAAAGCAAAATGAGTCCCAACCATAATGTCTGCATATGTCAGTTTAGAGAAAAGAGGTTCAGCCCAGGCAGCAGCAATAGTGTTCCAAAAATCAAATGCAAAGTTACACTCAAGAAATAAATGTGGCTGAGTTTCAATAATGGAAGGATAGGATTCCCTAGGACAATATATATCATTCAACATTTTGTGTTTATGATTTCCTTTAACACTAAGTCTTCCATAATTACAAAGCCATACCATGCCCCATACATAAGGAGGTATCCTAGGATTCAAGAGTTGCTTCATAATCCATGCCTGGCGAGCAGGAGGACAGGATGGAAATTCAACATGATTCTGAGCACCCTGCCTCCAAATCCTTTCATATAAGGCCTTTCTGCCTTGTATACAAAAATCACGAGGTGTAAAACCCCAAGCCATAGCCAATTTTACAGCCTCCAAACCACAGGCCGGAAGGCCTGGGAGTTTAGCTAACAACCCCTTTCTGCCTTTCTCCCAGGGGGTAAGGCAAGGCAGAAGCCATGAACAAAGAAAAGGCTTCCAACCCTTATCACCGGGTTTTAAAGCCCAACCAAAATTATAATATAAAAAAATACTATAGAAGAAAGACACAGGATTGAGCATCCCTACCCCTCCCTCACTAAGAGGTCTATAGGTTAAACCTTGTTTAATAGGATTCAGCCGAGAACCCCAAAGGCCCTGAAAAAAAAACTATACAATTTAGTAAATAATTTCATGGGCAGGGGAAAAACATAACAGAGGTACAAAAAAATAGGGACCATCAAAGTTTTAAGCAAATAAACCCATTTCTTTTTACTGATCTGCTGCTGCCTCCATCCAGCTAAGAGCCTATCAGCCTTCCCCAATGCAGTGTTCCAGTTTAACAATTGTGTATCACCCGACCCGAACCAAAGTCCAAGTATCTTAATGGGTTCCGAAGAGAGCCAGATTCTGGCAAAAGACCCCGACTCAGGTACAGTAAGTTTTCCTAAGGGAAGTCCAGTACTTTTCACAAAATTAATCTGGGAACCCGCCACTAAAGAATACTGGTGAAGAACATCAACCAAAGCCTGTTCATCTGAGTTGGATGCCACAGTCAGGACCAAATCACCTGCATAAGCTAATATTTTAACAGGGGCAAGGTTATATGTCCCTTGTAAACCAAGGACCCCTGGACAATGGAGGACAGCCCTAACCAAAATGCCTATTCTGAAACTGTATAAAAGGGGTCTCAAAGGGCAGCCCTGTCGCACTCCTCGTTTAACCAAAACCTGATTCCCCAACCAACCACTGACATTGGGAAGAAGAACAGCATCAAGATAAAGGGCTCTAATCCATCCTATAAATTCAGAGGGGAATCCAAATGCTGCTAAAACAGAAAACAAGAACTTGTGGGAAACCCTATCAAAAGCTTTCTCCTGGTCAATCCCAAGCACCCATCCCTTAATGCGATTCTGGTCCCCCCAAGGTAAATAATTCCCTTAACAAAATAAGATTATCAGTTTGGCATCTACCTGGGATGCCACATGTCTGGGCAGGACTAATAAGTCTAGCTACCTGAACAAGTCTGGCTGACAAAATTTTAGCAACAAGTTTGCTATCCACATTGAGGAGACTCAAAGGTCTCCAATTATTAATATCTGAAACCAAACCCTTTTTATGAATAAGGGCCAAGATTGCCTCCTTCATGGATTTCGAAAATGTAGCTTTGGACAACATTTCATTAAACAGAATGGTTAAAGCAGGGACCAAATCTTTTTTAAAAGTAGAATAAAAATCTGCCATGAGCCCATCAGAGCCAGGAGCAAAATCCAGTTTCAAGCCAACAATGGCTTGCAACACTTCCTCCTCAGTGATGTCTGCAGTCAGCATATCACATTCCCCAGAAGTGAGGTGGGGCAAAGACAATGAGGCTAAAATATCCTCAGCATCTGGACAGGGAGATTCAGTCCCAAACATGCCCAAAACATAATGCTCAACAACCTGAACCAGTAACTCTGGGGAGCTGACCACATTCCCCATGGGGGATAACAAGTGATAAATAACCCTACAGTCAACCCTGTCCTAACATTCTTTAAAAGTATCTAAGCCACCCTTGGGCAGCTTAGTCCAAAATCGTGCTTAGTACCCCTGGGATTTGGCTCTGTCATACTGCAAATTCCGCATCTGACGACTAAGGACAGAAATCTGTGAACTATAATCATGAGTAGAACTATCGGAAAGTGAAATCAAAGTCTGTAATTGCTGACATAATGCCAAATACTTCTTATAGCGACTGGTATGGTCATCAGCAGCTTTCTTTTGTAGAACCTGTCTCCATCTAGCCTTAGTGTCTTCCCACCACTCCATAATATCCTCATAGAGATTAGCAACAGACAGCCATGCTGCCCATTCCCGTCTCCACAATTTTTGGACTTTGGGGTCTTGAAGTATTGAATCATTAAGTCTCCACCTATTCTTTCTACAGCGGGGAACCTTAGACCATGAGATTGTAACCCTTAGGGCAGCATGGTCTGAAAACTCACTTCCAATAGTCCGACAGTCAATAACTGTAAGAGTACGAGAAAGAAAGATGAAGTCAATTCTAGTTCTACAGTCTCCCCTGAAATAAGTATACCCACCCCTAGGATGTAGGACCCTATAGGTGTCCTGAAGTTTAGCAGTAGAGATTACATTCTTAAGGGCCATGGTATCACTGAAAAGTTTGGAGGTCTGAAGCCCTCTATCCACCTGGTGTAGTCCACAATTAAAATCCCCAGCCCAAATAACCAGTCTGGAAGTATGCAAAAAGGGTTGTACTAAACAGAAAAGGGCAGACCACTGTGCTTTAGTCTGAGGAGCGTATAAGGCAATTAACCTAAATCTTTCAGAATGAAAGGATATTTCAAGCATTAATGCCTGCCCGGGACAAATATCCACAAGTCTAGACACATGAAGAGCAGAATTGGAAAACAAAATACCCACACCATCACATTTATCCACTCCAGAGGACCAAAAGGAAGGTCCATGGGACCAAGCCCTTGAGGCCTGCTGAAGTTCTTTATTGGTTTTTAACCGAGTATCAACTAAACAGGTAATGTCACAACGCATATCCTGTAAAGATAGCATGACACCTCCAAGCTTTCTGTCTCCCTTGATACTATTGACATTGAAAGAGAGGACCGACAAGGAATCCATGGGGAAAGGTTACTTGGTTACTTGGTTAGAGGGACAAAAGAAGGCAAAAGCCCATAGGTATTGTCCTCCACATATGTGGATCATTGACTGTGAATCCTATCTAGTTAACCATTCATCTAGTTTGAGTTTAAAAGTCATAATGGAGGGTGCGTCTACAATATCTTGGGGAAGTGTATTCCATAATCTTGGGGTTCTTATGGGAAAGAAGTTTTGTCTTTTGTTGGTATTACATTTGACTATATCCAGTTGTTTGTTATTTAACCTGGGTCCGATTTTTCTGGTTGCAAACGAAATGCCACATTGCCTCATCAAAACTGGGTTTTTAGTAATCTTGAAAAGTTGGAGTAAGTCCCCTCTTGATCTTCTCATTTTAAGTGAGTGTAACCCTGTTTTATGTAATCTAGTTTCGTAATCCACATGTGCCAAATGGGGAATAGTTTTGGTGACTCTTCTCTGAATCCTCTCAACCCTATCTATGTCCCTGCAGAGGTATGGACTCCAAAATGGAGAACCATAGTCAAGATATGGTCTAATGTGCGATCTGTACAGTGCAATGATACACTGCTCGGTTTTAGAAACAAAAGTACAGTTGATCTTTTGAAGAAGTGAGTTTGTTTGGTTAGCTATTTTATTACAATGTGAAACTGGGGTCAGTTTATTATTAACTAGAATCCCTAGATCTTTTTCTAAACAAGAAACCTTAATGATGGTGTTATTCAGTGTGTATACTTGTTTGGGGTTGTTTTTCCCGATGTGCAGAACAGCACATTTGGATATGTTAAACTCCATTTTCTTAATGAGGGCCCAGTGTTCGACAGATGAAAGATCGTTGAGTAGAATTTGTCTATTTGCAGCATTGTTAACAGCACCACCCAGCTTGGTGTCGTCGGCAAACTTTGTGAGGATATTTGAAGAGTGAATTTTCATGTCGCTAATAAAGATATTGAACAGAGTGGGTCCCAGGACAGAGCCCTGGGGAACTCCGTTTGTCACTCTGCCTATGTCTGACACAGTGCCATTAACCCGTACCCTCTGGGATCTATCCGTCAACCAACTTTTAATCCATAACACAAGTGAAGCTGAAAAACCTAATTGAATAAGTTTGGAGATGAGAATGCTGTGGGACACTTTATCAAAAGCCTTGCTATAGTCCAACAAAATAACATCGGAGGGAATGTTTAAATCTAGGTTTGAACTAATGGAATTGTAGAAAGTCAACAAGTTTGTGGTGCAGGATAGGCCAGATCTGAATCCATGTTGAGAAATATCTGTAAGATTTAAGGATAGTATTTCCTTTTCCAAGAGTGCTTTAATAACTTTTTCAAGTAGTTTGCAGGGAATATAAGTTAAACTAATGGGACAATAGTTGTTAACTAATGAATGGGAACCTTGCTTGAAAATAGGAGCAACTATTGCTGTTAGCCAGTCTGGTGGGACCGTAGATTCATGAAGTGATTTGTTAAAGATAATTGTAAGTGGTAGAGTGATTGTTTCTTAAGCGCCCAGGAGGTGTTTTGAACTTATACCATCTGGACCAGGACTACTGGATTTTTTAGGGCTAATAGTAGATTGTATGTGTCTTTCTGCTGGACCAATTGCTCATTGGTGTTGGTGGGTGATATGGCTATTGTGGGGTATAAGGGATCTTGGGTAAATACTGATGAGAAGTAGTTATTAAGTGTGGAAACAACAACAAGGTCAGAGGTTATTATTTTATTGTTTACCATAAGGGGACCGATTGATTTATTATTCCCTTTTTTACTGTTTAGGTAAGCATAAAGTGATTTGTGTGTGTCCTTAGTATACGCAATGCGGAATTCAAGATTTCTTTTTGCTACTAATATTGATTTTTTAAGTAATCTTACTGATTCTGTGTACTGAATAATTAACTCATCCTTGGTACTTGTAAGGGACTTTTTTAGACGTATAAATAACTTGCGTTTACGTCGAATTTGCTTTTTAATGGATGAATTAAACCATGGGGGAATTTTTCCTTTGCTGTTGTGTGTACATTTATCAGGAACAAATTGATGTTCTAGTTAAGGTGACTTACTCCACCGATACTGTCTAGTTCTTTTGGCAATGGGCTCTATGTCCCCACCCCCCTCCATATCTGTGTTAGAAACAATTGAGGAAGTATCAGTGTCTTCATCTGCGGAATCCCTATCAGTAACATCAGAAGCCAAAACAGCGAATTTATTGCCAGATTTCCAGGGCCTAGATCCAGGGACCTTACCCCGACCAGAAACAGTCAGCCCCTTCCTAGTCCTCTTTTTCTGTACAGTAATAAAGGGAGATGGCTCCGGATCAGGCTGAGACTGAGGCAAAGGCGGGGAAGGGGAGGCATAACGTCAAGGTCTGTAGAGACAGAAGCAGTCAAAACAGGGCCCTCAGGCACCCCGATATCTACTTGCTCTTGCATATGAACCACGTCCTGGTGGGCTAAATCAGAGGCCCCTATATCCCCTGTCCCCGGGGTAGTGTTTTGTTGGGGAGGGGGCGAGGCTACAAGGCCAACCCGTAAATGATGCTCTGCAGTCCTTTTAGCCTGCTGCTGCTGTGCAAGATTAATTAGGCCTTCATGAGAGGGACAATCATCCCGATTATGCGAGGCCCAAGGGCAGCAACCATAAGCATGACCAGTGTGTTCACATAAGTTACACTTGAAAAGATTTAAACAAGAACTAGAATTATGGCCAAAGTCCAAACAGTGGCTACATTTAACTGTATCACAAGCCGAGCTTAAGTGGGCCCTAGAGCCACACTTAAAGCAAGATCTAGGCTGCCCTGCATAAAAAAATCAGCCCCTTATCCTTCCCAAGGTAAAAGAAACTAGGCAAGTGATTGGGGCCGGAATTTGTAGAATATAACCTAACCTGAACCCTCCACCCACCATCCCAAATCTGCTCACTATCTAAAGTAGGAAAGGGCCTATTCAAAACCTCACAACGTTGTTTCAGCCAGAACAAGATGTCTTCAATATTTACCCCTTCATTTTTAAACATAATGGTGATGTTCTTGACCGTAGATTTGGTCAAAGGAAGAACATGAAAGGGAGGCCAAGTAGGTGAATTTTTACAAGTAGCATACTGAGCCCAAAAACGATCCAAACTAGATACATTTTTAAAGCTAACATTATAGTTAGCGTTCTCCAAACTAATCAGAGCAAAAATTTCAGAGGAAAAAAAATGCATAGAACCCTTAAGCAAGGTTTTTGCAACATAGATTCTGTCTGGGGGGGTTATCCAGCCCCTTTTTATATAAGAAGTGCACAGCATTGCATCTAGGGGCAGGCTCACCCTTATTTTGGAATAAATCAGTGAGCTTTAAGCCCACCGGTGTACCAGAATTAGTACCAGTATCGTGCAACAACGCAGGGTCTGGACCCAAGCGAACTGGTACCTCTGGATCAGTGTCTACCACAACTGCCAGAGCTGGCAAGGCTGAGCTAGAAGCAGGACACGTCAGACCAGAGGAAATGATAGGGGTACCCACAGTAGATACAGTAATAACAGACCCAGAAATACCCCCATCAGCAGTACAAGAAACATTATTAGAGTCCATAACACAAGGAGAAGAAGTATTACCCTGGGGCAAGATGGAGCTCATAGGAGTGGATGGTGCGGTGGCCACCGGTGCTACAGCATTCTTCAACAGGATGATATAGGAGGGATCCTGTGAATCAGGTGACCAGGAGCCGCCTTCCAACTGTTCCCAACCAGCACTCTTCAGAGCTAGTTCGGGGGACCATGCTGACCCGTCCGGCAAGACCGCAGGTTGCAAAACATGAGTCCCATCCGGTAAAGTATTAGAAGGAACTCCTGGTAATTTACTCTCGCCGGGCCGTTGTATGCGAGAGGCAAAAGAAAACACTGTACCGCACGTAGCAGCTCCAGGTGCTGAAGCCATAGATGGTAAGGGAGCTACATGGGCACTGTCAGGAGGCAGAGTTTCAGGAGGTAAACAAGGTGAGAGGGGCTGTAGGGACTCGGGAGCTGAACACGACAACTGCCAGCCCTGGAACCAGACTGGAATGCCGTTGTAGACAGCAGAACGACCGCATTCAGAGGTGCATCAAAACAAACCGGTCCAGCTACAGTAGTAGTCCGACTGGAAACAGCAGGAGGAGAAACCGAAACAGGGAGCACAGCAACCTCAGGGAAAGTAGTGAGTTCTTGATCAAGTAAGTCCATTTGCTTTAACAATTGAGATTTTGCAGCAAGTAAGCATGCTCTGTCACCACCAGAAGGGAGTACTAAGTTGCACTCGGGACGAGATATCACAGTAGAAGTCGAATCATCAAGAATACTAAGCTCAACAAGTTCAGCCACTGAACAAGCTTCCTCAACAGCCTCTTGCGCTGACAGCACAGGAGAGGAGGCCCACTCTCCTGTACCTGCTGCATCCATCTCCTCCAACATCCCAGGCAGACTGGCCATCGCAACGCTGATGGCCAAGGGTCCCCCTACTGGCAAAAGTAGGGGAATTTCTCCGGTGTCCTGGCCAAATTTTCCTCTTTCACTAAAAATACCACCAACAGCTTAATCTGGTTCAAGGTCTAGGGGGACCATGAGAATGGGTGCTGTTATCAGGCCCAGCAGTCTCAGGAGTGTCCAGAATGTGACATACCTGTTGCTGGGGAGCACCTTGACCTGCGCTATCTGGTGCTCTGCCCTGTCCTGGGGCAGAAAGGCTGATCCCTGAGCAGTGGCTAGTATTGCTACTACATAATGGAGATGCTGATTAGGAGTCAAGACTGACTTGGGCAGATTGACCATGATCCCTAGTGTACTAAACAGTTGTCTGGTATGTGCTATGGTGTGAGGCAGTTTGTATTTTATTTATTTTTATTTATGACTTTGGTAACCGGGTAGGTGCATTGATCCCAGGGACTGTTTTCCAGCACAACCTGGGCCACATACTTTGGCACAGTACTAATGTAACAAACAACAAAGCATGGAAAAGTTGACAATAAAACAATAATAATAATAATTTTAGTTATAGAGTGCAATCTCTAAAATCAAAGCGCTGTACAATTCATAAACAACAAAAGAACAAGGCATAACCATCAAAAGCTGTTAAGATCAAGTAATAAAATACAAAACAAGCAGGAGCGTATAACATGCCTAGTCACCAAATGCCTGGTGGAATAAGAAGGCCTTTAAAGCTGTTTTAAAGCTCCCCACAGTCTGGCATTCTCAAACCTGACAAGGCACACAATTCCACAGGGTCAGGGCTGCAAACATAAAAGCACGCAAGCCAGAAGTCTTCAACCGTACCCTGGGAATCTCTAACAACCCCTCACCAGCTGAGCAGTGCAGTAAGGAACTAGGAGCTCTTGCAGGTAGCCTGGGCCCTGTCCATGTAGGGCTTTAAAGATCAGAAGACCAACCTTGAAGGTGATCCGCCACTGAACAGGTAGCCAGAGCAGTTCGCGCAGCACAGGCGTGATGTGGCTCGAACGAGGAGCCCCAGTCATCAGCCGAGTCGCAGCGTTCTGCACCAGCTGCAAGTGGTGGATATCAATCCCCAGAAGCCCTAGGTAGAGGGAGTTGCAGTAGTCCAGGTGAGAGGACACAAAGGTGTGGATCAGTGTTGGCAGGTCATCGGACAGAACAAGGTGCTTGACCCGAGCGATGTTCCTAAGATGGTAAAACGAGGACTTGACAGCTGTGGACACCTGTGAACGCAGTGTCATTCTGTCATCAAGGAGCACCCCTAGGTCATGCACCTGTTCAGAAGAAGACAGCTGACTATTCCTGAGCTGAAGCCCAAGAGGACGCCCTGCCATCAACCCCTCTATCCGGAGGCCTGGATCCACGACCAACACCTCAGTCTTATCAGAGTTCAATTTCAACCAGCTGGATTTCATCCAGTCCTGGATTTCTGTGAGGCA
Organism: Neoceratodus forsteri; assembly: GCA_016271365.2. Taxonomy (NCBI): domain Eukaryota; kingdom Metazoa; phylum Chordata; order Ceratodontiformes; family Ceratodontidae; genus Neoceratodus; species Neoceratodus forsteri. The sequence continues at coordinate 1,472,230,300 of CM057455.1, forward strand.
GCAGTTAAAGACGAAGACAGCACTATCCTGGTCGGGAGCAAAAGTCAGGTAGAGCTGGGTATCATTTGCATAGCAGTGAAACCTCAGCCCATATCATCTTACAATGTCTCCTAGAGGCAGCATATACACCACAAACAACACTGGGGAGAGCACAGAGCCTTGGGGGACCCTGCAAGACAGGGAGACTGAGTCCGAGAAAAACAACTCAGACACCACCCTCTGAAACCTGCCACAGAAGAAAGACTGAAACCACCTGAGGACTGGACCAGCCAGGCCACAGATGACCCTCAGGCGCTCGAGCAACACCCCATGGTGCACGGTGTCGAAAGCTGATGAGAGATCCAGAAGCACCAAGATGGAATGGCTCTTCTCATCTCTAGCCATCAGAAGATCATTGAGTATCTGAACCAGAGCTATCTCGGTACCATGCCTCTTCCAAAAACCAGACTGGAGAGGATTGTAGATATCATGGATGGTAATTTGGTTCCTCAGCTGCAGCACGACAACTTTCTCAATCACCTTCCCTAAAAAGGGAAGGTTAGAAATAGGTCTGCAATTAGCCAAGCAGTTCAGGTCCAGAGAAGCTTTCTTAAGGAGTGGTGTAACCACTGCCTCTTCAGGGAGCTGGGGAACTCACCCATCTCTATGGAGCACCACACAATCTTGGCCAGGATGGGGCCGAGAGAATCGATACACCCCAAACAGGATAAAGGTTACAATAGTACATAGGATAACAAATAGGAAGATAAAAACCAAAAATACAGGATTCCAGAACCATACATCTGATAGGCATTACAATAACTAAAAGTGCACATATACATACAGTTCTACCAGCAGCAGTTACATAGGAGACAAGCAAATGTTCTTCAGTACATATAGAATGAGAGGATAAGGCATAGCAAAGTAGAGGAGAGGGGAAGAGGTGGGTGAGGGAGGAGGGGTGGGTGGCAGGATTAACAAATATAGGCACTAAAGCTCAAGTGCACAAGCAGGCCAGCTTATTGGTTGCCCTCTTGACCTATTTATACATACATATTCCCTGGTAGGGTGCAGCCGGGAAAATTAGTGGACTACCCAGGGAAGCAGTAGCAGCAGGAAGTCGTCAGGATCCAGTCTTTGAGGCGGGCTTTGAACAGGCAGTGGGTGTCGCAGGAGCAAAGCTCAGCAGGCAGATTATTCCACACTGTAGGGGCTGTCACTGACAAGGCTCTGCCACCCATGTTGGTGGATACCCTGGGAATATTCAGATGGGGGATGCTGTTAGAGGCTACAGTGTGAGGTTCAGACAGTGAGGAGGGTTGCAAGGAGATTCCAGGCCAGTGCAAATGGCAGAATCCACCATGCAGATGCAGCACAGGACTAGGTCGAAATGGCCTTGCAGTGGGAGCCATCTTAGTGAGTTATAGATGACACAGTGGTGTCTAGTGAAAAGGGCCAGCAAGGCAAAATGACAGGCAATGTTATAGGCAGAGGAGAGCTTGGCCATGAGGATAGCAGACGTCCTGGTATAGATAAGGGAGCAGTAGTCCAGGATTGGGAGTAGGTTTCCCTGTACGATGGCAAGTCAAGCCTCCAGAGAGAGGTATTGCCGGAATCTGTAGGCAGCACCTAATTTTTGGTGAAACCTTCGAAATAAAGAATTGATGTGTTCAGAAAAGGAGAGGGATGAGTCAATAGGACTCCTAGGTAATTGAAAGTATTTAACATCTTCAAGGGCTTGGCCATCAGGAGATACGATGTTGAGAGGGGGTGAGTTTTGTATTTGGCTAGGAAGGGCTTTGAGCTGAACAGCATGGATTTTTTTTTTTTTGGCATTAACCAGAAGGAGGTTATCTGTGAACCAGTTATGGGCCGCAGCATAGTTTAGAGAGAGAACCGATGAAATATGGGCAGCAGATTTATCGCTGTAGAACAGCATGAGCTCATCAGCATAGAGGAGAGAGTGACAACTGAGAGTCTGAGAGGAGGGAATTAATAAAGCAAATAGCAGAGGGCCCAGGATGGAGCTCTTGGGGACACCTGTAGAGACAGGCAGCAGACAGGGCCAATACACACAAATTGGGAGTGATCGGTGAGGTAGCTCTTGAACCAGGTAGTAACTTCTTGAGAACAGCCAAGACAACAAAGTTTGGAGAGGAGAAGGGCATAAGCAAAAAATTGCTCCTTGGACTAAGCTTTGAGCAACCAGTCATCCAGATAGGGGAAGACTTACAGTTCCTCACTACTGAGTGCTACTGCCACTATCACTAAGCATTTGGCAAATACCTATGGTGCAGATGACAAGCCAAAGGGCAATACCCTGAATTGGCAGTGCTCCCCCTGAAACAGGAACCGAAGGTACTTCCTGTGAGGAGGGCAAACTTTGATGTGCAGGTAAGCGTCCTGCCTGTCCAGGGAGCATATCCAGTCCCCCTCTTGCAGTAGGGGCAGTGGGCCTTGTAGAGTTACTGTCCTGAACTTCTTGTATTGAATATAGAAGTTTAGATTTCTCAAATCCAGGATGGGCCACAAGTCCCCTGTGGATCTGGAAATGAGGAAGAAGTGGGAATAGAACCCTCTGTTCCTCTGATCCCCAGGAACATGTTCTATAGCCCTCTTCTGTAGCAATTTGCAGATTTCCTACAGAAGCACTGGAATGTGGTCTGAAGGGTAAGTTTAGAGGACTGGAGGAAGGTCTGGAGGCAACACCAGAAGCTGTAGAGTGTGACTTTGCTGTATGTGCTACAGGACCCAAGCATCTGTTGTAATCGCTCTCCACCTATCCAGGTGGAGGGAGAAGTGACCCCCTATCTCCACCTCCTTATGTATTGGAGGGTGGGGGTCTAGGTAAGAAGTCATGCTGAAGTAGAGCCGGTGGCTGGGGCTGCACCTCCACCTCAAGGGGCTTTTTCTGAAGGGGAGATAGGGGCAGGCAAAGCTGCATTTGTTTTGCACTTGTCCTGCTGTCGGGATCCCGACCTGGGTCTGTGGGCGGCATGATGAAAGGGCACCCTCTGTCCACTTTTTGGCTGGATGTGGTAAAGTGAGTGAACTCACTGTAGAGTCCTCCCTGAGGCCTGCACATCAGAAAAGATATCCTGCACATCCAACCCAAAGAGCTTGTAACTTCTGAAAGGGGCATTCAGGATGGATTGCTGGACATCACCAGCAAATCATGACACTGTAAGCCAAGAATGCCGTCCGAGGCAGATCCCATGCCACAGCTGCTCTGGCTGAGGCATCTGAGACATCATAGGTAGACCTCAAGAGGTGCTTACTGACATCTGCCTCTGTCTGGAGGGCCTTAAGCATCTCTGGCTTCTTGGGACCCTCAGGAAGAGCTTGAGCTGCTGCTTTGGCCTTTGTAAAGAGAGTATTCTGGAAGAAAAAAATACTCACCTTAGTAATCTTGTTTCTTCCAAGATATTCTTCTATGTTCATAACTCTCTGCATTCAGCCTCCTAAGCAGAACTGCTCAGAGAAAATGAACTATATACAAATGATAGAACTATCATTGGCTCGTGACACATACTCAAACTGCTGCCACGTTCCATCAATGTATCAGATTTCTAAGGAGCCTACAAGGCAACCTATACTAAGACTTATCTAAATATACTTACTAATGTAACATAACTTTTTTTTTCCAAACTCTCTTCTTTCTCCCCTTACCCTCCAGAATCTCTCCAGCGAGGGCATTCAGTCAGCAGCTCTGACCATCCTTCCTAAAACGTAGTCAGCTCAATTCCGGTAGGGGGTTTCCCTCATTCCTCCCATGTGGCTTGCCTGTACCCCCTGGGTCTGTGTCCTCCAGGGAAGGACCACCAACTTCTACCGGCACCCTATCTACAGTATTGGAAAGGTAGCCAATGCAGGTAGAGGGAACCGAATGAACGTCCTGACACCCGGTGGTGGACATGGGGCCGTTACTACTGGTCCCATCTTTGCCTACTAGAGGAAGGGGGGTTTTACTTTAGTTCCCCAGATGAGGACTGTGCAATGTCGCCCAGCCTGTTACGTGCGCATACCCGCACACATCCAAAGGGTGGTTGCCTAACGTCTATTCCCTGGCAAAGTCCCTGTGACTTGTAGTGCACCCAGCCACCACTAGGTGCTGCTACATGCAAGGAATGTACCCCTGTCCCTCCCCAGGAGAGGAGAGCAGTCCTACAGATGTTCAATCCTCTCCTCCCCCACCGAGCCCCAACAGCCCGAGCTTGCTCCTGAACCCAGGTCGCCGGTGTGGCGTCCAGCACCTCAACCCTCAGCACCTCTGGGCCAGCCCAATGTAACACAACTTAAGCTGCCCATGACAGCATGAAACATCCTTAATAGTATTATAACCTAAACCCACCCTGAATGCCAGAATCACCTGGAAAAAGAAGGGAATTAAATATTTCCCACTAGGGTTAAAAAAAAAACATATATGCCAGTGTTTGGGACTTTCAATTATAAAATTCAATCAGGAGTGCAGAGGCTCTGGTTCTGGAAGAGGAGGCAGGGAGGGAGAGTTATAAATATAGAAGAATACCTTGGAAGAGACAAGATTACTAAGATGAGTAATTTTTTTCTTCTCACCCCATGTATTCTTCTATATTCCTAACTCTCTGCAGACTTCAAAGCAGTACCTTTGGAGTTGGGCAGAGAACCTACTTAGGAAAGAGGCTCTGCAGGACTGCTATGCCAAACCTGGCATCACTCCTGGACTGTGTGTCCAGACTGTAGTGTTTAGTAAATGTGTATACTGTGCTCCAGGTAGCTGCTTTACAGATTTCAACTAATGGAATATCTCTGTACGCTGCTATAGTAGCAGTTGTGCCCTTAGTTGTATGAGCCCCCAGGCCTGCTGGGGGCTCCTTGCCAACTTTTGAGTAGCAAAACTGAATGCATTGGAATATCCAGTGAGAGACTGACCTCTTAGAATCTGGGGTGCCTCTATCTACATCCCCATAAATAAGAAACACTGTTGCTTGTCATGTCTATATTCACTGGTATGGGTCATATAGTAACTTAAAACTCTTTTGACATCTAGACTATGGACTCTGCATTCACCCGAACCAGTATATTCCGTGAAAAAAACTGGCAGTGTAATGGACTAGTTTAAATGAAAATCAGAAACCACCTTGGAAGAAATCTCCTATTTGTTCTCAGCACCACCTTGTCATTATGGAAGGGAAGATAGTCCTTCTCAACATATAAGGCTTGTAGTTCACGGATTCTTCTAGCTGAAGTAACTGCAACCAGAAACACAGTTTTCCAAGCAACATATTTTAAACGTGCAGAGGACATAGGCTCAAAAGGAGGTTTCATGAGCTGAGCAATGCATATGTTCAGGTCCCATACTGAAACTGGTTCCCTAATAGGTGGGTGCAAGTGGCACAAACCTTTAAAGATCTTTTTGAAAATGGGATGGGATGCTGTGGAGATTCCCAGCAGAAATGTAGGCAAAGATTGATGTCAGATGAACTTTCAGGGGTGTATATTTCAGCACCTAAGAGTGGAGGTATGTGAGGTATTCCAGGACAATTGGGATCTCCACTAAAGTAGGGGAAATCTCCTTTGAATTACACCAAATATAGAACCTTTTTCATTTTGATGACTATGTTTTCTTAGTAGAAGGTTTTCTATATCCTTTCAGAATATCCAGAACAGCTTGGGAAATATTTTTTTTTTGTGAGTCTTTTCTTTACTCCTCTTCGCTGGTCCTTTGGTCTCTCTCCAGCTCTACCCAATCCTTACCCATTGTCCCGCTCTGTCTGCGGCTCCCCATCATCCTACCTCCAACTGGCACATCCCCCAATTCCTTCCTGGTGACCAACTACTTGGCTCTGAGCCCCCCAGGTAAGGGCCACCAACTTCTCCAGCGGTCTAGCTAAGGGTCAAGTTGCTGCTAGGGGAACGGAGGATTGGAGACGGATGGGGCGTACCCGACAGTGAGCGTGGATGGGTCAGGTGAGCAGGCCTTCACCTACCTGGGTGCCAGTTTTTTTCCTCTTTTTTTTTGTTTCCCTGGGAGCTCAGATGTGCAGTAATGTCCAGCGCATGATGGGCGCACTCCCGCACCTGCCCAGAGGATGTCTGCCGAGACTCCCATACCCCATTCTTGCGGTCTCCACAGCGCGTGATCCCTGACCACTGCCAGAGGTCACTCATGCTGCAGAAGACAGTACCACCCCCCTCCCAGGAGAGAAGAGCAGTCTTACTGATGCTCAATTCTCTCCAACCCCTGCCAACCCCCGGCGGCCTGAGGTCGTTCCAAAACCCAGGTCGCCAGCGTGGCGTGAGGTGTGGCATCCAGCACCTCAACCCTCAGCACCACTGGGCTGGATAGCTTGAAAAAGATTTAAGTTTGCATATTCCAAGTCCTCAAGGGCCATGCCTCGAATCTGAGAGACCTGAAATTCAGATACAAGATTTTTTCCTGGTGGGAGGTCAACAGGTTGTGCCTCCTGGGTAAGTGCATTGGTTTGGCTACTAACATGGAAAGTAACAGAGGGTACCATGGCTGTCTGGCCTAGTCTGGAGCTATTAGAATCATTGATGCAGGTTGTGATCTGAGTTTGATCAGGACTCTGAAGATGAGAGGGAAGGGAGGAAAAGTATACAGACTTCTCCCTGACCGGACTTCCGGTTATGAGCACCACGTAATGGCGGCTTAGTCTACAAGCTCCAAGAATGACCTACAACAATCTACTCACATCGATGTCTTAGAGCACCAATCCTGTCTTCTAAACATAGCATAACTGACTAACTAATGGCACCGAAGCAGCGGCTCAAAGAAAATCTGCACTCTGGAGGTGGTAAAGCTTTGAAACATGCACTTGAAGGGATGCAGCCACTGTTGGCCTGTAAGCCTCAAGAGACCCCAGTCGGCACTGCATCCTCAGACACCCCATTAGAAGAATCAGACTGTACCATCACCTTGCACCGGCTCTGTCAGACCCTCAAACAGATGACCAAAACATTACAGCGCCTGGAAGCCAAGGCCTCCGATCATAGAAAAGACATTGAAACTCTCGAACATCATACGGGTACCATTGGGACTACCCTAACGGACTATACTAAAACCACTGATATCCACAACTCAGCTCTTTTAGAGCTTAATCAGCTCACTACTACCCTTGAACAATGGCTGGAAGAGATGGAAAATCACAATTGGAGGAATAATATTCTTATTCATGGCGTACCAGAGGGTACGGAGTCCGGTAATATACTAGATTTCATGGACTAATTTTTACATGAAATCCTGAACCTCCCACCAGAAAAGGCCCTAGATATCATTTGAGCTCATCGCTCGCTTGTCTCTAGACCCTGAGACCTGAAGGCAAGGCCGAGATCAAAAGTATTAGGCTTCCTCGATTATAGGATCAAGGAAGAGATTCTCTCTTTAGCCTGGTCCAAGAAGAGTGTAGCATTTGGGGAAACAAGACTGTTCTTTGATCATGACTTCACCCCCCCAGCTTCTAGCGAGACGAAGACAGGTCTTAACTATTGTAAAGTTACTTCATCAGAAGGAAATGTGATCATTCATGGAATATCCTGCCCGACAAAGTTCTTACCTCAAGGGGCCCGATTCATTTCCAGGAGTTGAAGGAGGCCTCTGACTTCTTGGCCCAGCATGGGATTACCCTTCCAGATAGTGGCGGCTCTACACCAGGGCCCGCCAGGGCACGTGCCCCGTTAAAAAAATGCTGTGCCCCAGTTGGTGCCCCATATGGTGCAGAGATTCCCCCATAGTAACAATATATAAGTGCCCTGGCTACCATCTGTTGTGCCCCAGCTGTGCCCTGGTAACCATCTGTGGCTAGAGCCGCTGCTGCTTCCAGACTCAATGTTGGGCCAAGGCCCACAGCAGCAGGTGTGCAGGAGAGCTTGGTTGATAGTGGAACTGAAATGGCAAGGGGGGAAATCTACCACGGACACTTCCGGTTTGTGGGGCACTATGAGGCCAGAAATATTCGAGACAGGGCTAACAGGACCCAGAAACCCAAACCCAAGCCATAATGACCAACTCTAGAGATACTGCAGCGCTGGTGAATGAGGAGGACTCCCAAACCTGATCTTAGCGACCACAATAGCAAGTAGATTCTGTAAATGGTACTAAAGGCATTTCTCCATTACTGTGATTGGGGGAAGGAGGGTTGAAAAACACATGCTACTGAACTGGGGTATGCACTCTAAGAACTGAGAGTGCTTCACAGACTGGGGCTTTTATTTGTTAATTTGTTTAAACAAGGACCTTTTCCTTAACAAATATCGAGTGGATAAAGAGTGTAAGAGGAGTGGGGTGTGCTGAGATGCAGCCTAGAGGGGCGTGATCTGCTCTTCCTGGGAGGATGCCTGGACTCGGGGTGGAGAGGACTTAAAAATTTCTAGCAGCATAAGAAGGATTTGTGTTGCAGGAGGGGGGCGAGCCACCTTACCAGACTAGCTGAGAGGTAAATGGTTGGAGCTAATGTGATCCAAATTAAAGACTGCACACAGAGCTAAGAAATGGCATGGTGGCCAACTGCTCAGCCCATGAGTGATCTTAGCGGGTTGCCTGTGGAGGAGAGCCAGAGGCCATACAGGCGCTCTAATGAGATCAAGGGGTCAGCTCTTCTAGCTGAATGGTGATATACGGCTTCCCCCAGGAGACTCAGGGTTTTTTTTACCATCTAACAAAATATGAAAAACAGACTACCCCAGAGATGGTCTTTAGACAAATTAAGGAAATCATTGAGTTGGGAAACAACTGGCATTTTTGGATGTGGTCCTCGCCTTAACATAGAAACATAGAAACATAGAATTTGATGTCAGATAAGGACCGCTTGGCCCACCCAGTCTGCCCATTTCCCTACCTACTGGATAAGCTGCAGATCCTAGTTAACCAGCAGCCTACTTCTTCCTACCGCCATCCCCTAGAATTGCCTTATGACTGTCCCATGCATGCTTGAATTCCACCACTTTTTTTGACTCCACAACCTACTCCGGAAGGCTGTTCCATGCTTCCACAACCCTCTCTGTGAAAAAATACTTCCTTAAATTACCTCTGAGCCACCCCCCTCTATCTTCAAATTGTGCCCCCTTGTTCTTGCACACCTCTTTTTTTGAAAGATGCTACCCTCTTGGACTTTATTGATTCCCTTGAGGCACTTGAAAGTTTCTATCATGTCCCCTCTCCTCCTTTCCTCGAGGCTATACATATTAAGCTCCTTAAGTCTCTCTTCACATGTCTTCCGGTGCAGACCCTGCACCATTTTAGTTGCCCTGCTCTGGACAGCTTCCATCCTGTCTATGTCTTTTCGGAGACTGGGTCTCCAGAACTGCACGCAGTGCTCCAGATGGGGTCTCACCAGCTATCTGTACAGAGGGATAATAACTTCCTGTTTTCTACTGGTGTTGCCTCTCCCTATGCGTCCCTGTATCTGCCCAGCCCTCCTTGCTGCCCTCTCACATTGCTTGCCCACCTTTAGGTCATCTGATATGACTACCCCCAGGTCCCTTTCCATTTTTGTTGTTGTTAGTATCTCACCCCCCATTGTGTACTCTTCCCTGGGTTTTGTTTCCAGGTGCATTACCTTGCACTTCTTAGCATTGAATTTAAGCTGCCATACATTTGACCATTCCTCTAACCTTGCCAAGTCCCTTCTCATCCTTTCCACCCCACCTTGTGCATCAACACTGTTGAAGATCTTGTGTCATCTGTAAAGAGACATACTTTTCCTTCCAGTCCCTCTGCAATGTAGCTTATAAGACATTGAGAGGACCGTCCCAATACTGAACTCCTGCGTACCCCACTAGTAACCCCCTTTCTTCAGAGTGGACTCCATTTACTATTACTCTCTGTGTCCTATTCTCCAGCCAATTCTTTACCCAGGCTGTCATCTTGGGACCCACTCCCAGGCTGGCTAACTTGTATATTAATCCTTTGTGTGGGACTGTGTCAAATGCCTTGCTAAAGTCTAGGTAGGCCATGTCCACAGCCCCTCCCTGATCTACTACTTTGGTCACCCAGTCAAAGAAATCTATCAGATTTGTCTGACATGACCTTCCCGCTGTGAATCCATGCTGCCTTGGGTCCTGTGCCCCTCTGGCCTCTAGATACTCGACAGTTCTTTCCTTCAGAAGTGATTCCATCATTTTCCCTATCACTGAGGTTAAACTAACAGGTCTGTAGATTCCTGCTTCTGCCTTGCTCCCACTTTTGTGAAGGGGAATCACATCTGCCCTCCTCCAGTCCTCGGGTACCACCCCATCCTCCCATAATTTGTTAAAGAGGGTAGTCAGTGGTGTCACTAGTTCTACCCTTAGTTCTTTTAGAATTCTGGGATGAATCCCATCAGGCCCCATTGCTTTGTCCACCTTCAGTTTTAAGAGTTCTTTCATAACCCTTTCTTCTATAAATGGGCTGGTATCAACTTCTGTATCCAGAGTGTTTCTACTGTTTGTTTTAGGTACCTCCCCCTCTTCATTTGTAAATACTGAGCAAAAATATTTGTTTAGTATCTCTGCCTTTTCACAGTCACCCTCTGCCCACCCTCCTCCCCTTTATAAGCCTCACTATCCCTCCCTTGGTCTTCCTTCACTCCCTAATGTACCTATAAAAGGTTTTATCCCCTTCTTAACTGAGTTGGCTATCTTTTCCTCGGTTTGGGCCTTTGCTGTTCTGACTGCCTTCCCAGCTCCTTTTGCTTTAACTGATACAGTTCTCTGTCCTGCTTCTTCTGTGATTTCTTGTACTTCCTGAATGCTTCCTTTTTCTCTTGAATCTTCACTGCCGCTTCCTTTGAGAACCATAGTGGTTTCTTACATCGTTTTGTTTTGTTTATTTGCTTCACATAAAGGCTTGTTACCTCTGTGATGGCAGTTTTTATTATTCCCCATTGTTCTTCCACCCTTCTTCCTGCCCATTTGCTAGTGCATTCCTTAGGCACTCACCATTTTGGCAAAGTCAGCCCTCCTAAAGTCCAGTACTTTTGCCTTGTATGGCTTGACTCTATTGCTGTGTTTATTGTGAACCATACTGTTCGATGGTCGCTAGTTCCCAGATGGCTACCCACTTCTACATCTGTGATCCTCTCTCCACCTCCATTTGAGAGAACCAGGTCTAAGATTGCTCCCTCTCGAGTGGGCTCCAATACTAGTTGTCTAAGGCATGCCCCCTGTACAGCATCTAGAATAACCCCACTCTTCGAAGTGGCTGCTGCAACTGCACTCCAGTTAACATCTGGCATATTCAGATCACCCATCAGCAATATCTCCCCTTTTCCTGCCATTCTAAGTATACTTTCTATCATTTCCTTGTCCATTTCCTCCCCCTGAGAAGGGGGTCTGTATACAACCCCTGTGCGGATTGTGGTGCCATTGCCTGTCTCCAAATTTACCCACAGTGCTTCTTCTCCTTCCTGTTTACCCTTTTGTTCTGTTGCTTTGATTCCTTCCCTTATGTAAAGAGCTACTCCCCCTCCTCTTTTACCCTCCCTGTCCCTCCTTCCTGCTCCGGTGAGGGAAATATATTTGGGCCCCGAAATGCTCCTGAGGTGTACCCTGGACAACCTACTGCCAGTGTTAATTTTATATATATATATGTCGAATGGGCCTCAACCTTTCTGCAAACGCATATAGCCGTCTAACCCTTTGCCATCTAGAGGGTTCTGGTGTTCACAACTAAAGCCAACGGAGGCTAGTTTAGCCTTAGCCTTTGACTCTGGCATAGAGCTAAATTGTTCTTATTTACCATCTCAAAGCTCGCGGGGGGGGGTCTCACTGTGTGGAGATGATACAAAACCCCTCCAGACTTGCCTTACATAGATCTGGAAGTGGGCAAGAAAAGAGACCCTCGAACTAGGGTCTCCACATTTGGAAGCAACTTTAGAGTTTATAAAGTTAGGGGTCATGTTGACCATCGTTTATAGGTGTTTTTTAAATTTTAAAGTAATTATTGCTGTGAGTAGATCTAACATTATTAACCAGGAGTATGTTATTTTATTAAGTTTAGAACAAGATAGGGAATACAAAATGGATGGCTCTATTGGAGGAGGAATCTGCGGTGTTGGGCTAGCACCTAGAACACAAAGCCTTAAATATGGATAAAAGGGGTACTTTAGTGTGTTCTTATAATGTGAAGGGTCTCACCAACCCAATAAAATGGGGCAAAATTATAAGTCAAGCTAAAAAGCTTCTGTGGACTTTTTGCTCCTACAAGAAACACATCTGACGGTGCAAGAGCACAATAAGTTTTTAAAGCTGGGATTCAGGGAACTTGCAGCCTCATCATACAATAAGGGTAGAAGGCGAGGTGCAATGGTTTTGGTTCCCACAAAGACACGATTTAAGAAAATAGATTTGAAAATAGACAAGGAGGGACGATTTGCTATGTCAAAAAGGGAGTTTATGGGCAACATTATTACCTTGGCTTTGGTTTATTTCCCTCCAGGGACACAACACCACACGAACCTTTTTGACTATATTACAAGATTGGGGTGAGGGACAATTGATCTGTGGGGGTGACTTGAACCTAACCTTTAACCCGCATTTGGATTCTTTCACTTTAATTCCTAGAAAGCCACATCATACTGCAAAGAAGGTAGCTAGGCTGGTAACGGAGTTAGGCCTTGTGGATGTCTGGCGCCATCAGCATGGGAGACAGAGAGATTATACATTTTTTTCTGCCGCCCATAACATGTACTCCAGACCTGACTACTTTTTAGTCCTAAAAGATGAGATACATAGAGTTTATGATACATGGATGGGGGAGTTCCTTCTCTCAGATCACGCCCCTCTATATATGCAGATGGACCTGGGGGTGTAAAACACAACACCTTCTGGCACCTGAATGTCTCCCTACTGAGAGATAACGAGGTCAAAGAAACAATAATTGAAACATATAACAATTTTCTGGTAGAGAACTCTGGTCAAGATACCTCACAGTCTATCATATGGGATGCAGCAAAAGCAGTGCTTAGAGGAAAGCTAATACAGATAGCCTCACAGAAAAAACAGATTAGAGAAGCTCATAGAATAGAATTGCTCAAGCGTGTGCAAGAGTTAGAGGAGCAGCAAAAACTGAAAATGAACAGGGATAGAGCGAAACATCTCTTAGATTATAAAAGAGAACTCTCTGGCATCTTAGATTATCGCGTAGAGCAGAAACTCCTTTTTCTGCATCAGAGATTATGAGGAGGGTTCACACTCTTTAAGACTACTGGCTAGTAAATTATGAGCGCAGAGATCTAGGGCTACAATCACTCAGGTGTGGCACCCCCAGAAAAGGGCAATGGTATAAGGAGTACAGGAGATTTCTGATGCCTTTAAGGAGTATTATACGACATTACATGCGGACGAGCAAACTTTGGGGGGCGCATCAATGCAGGCCTTCTTAAAAAAATTGAAACTGCCAGAGCTCACCCCGATGCAAGTGGAATCCCTACTACCCCTATAACGGGAAGAGAAGTTAAAGCAGAGTTTGGGAGGTTGAACGTTGGGAAGTGCCCTGGGTCTGATGGCTTCTCATAGGACTTTTACAAGTACATGGGGAAGCAGATCCAGCCTCAGCATCTCCGGGTATACGCAGAGGTGATGGAGGGAGAGGTGGCTGCTCCACCTTCATGGTCCTGGGCTGTTATTTCAGTGGTGTCCAAGCCGGGAAAGGACCCAAACAGATTTACTTCATATGGCCCCATCTCATTATTGAATATAGATTATAAGATCTTGAGATTGATTATGGCGAGGTGCTTACAAGCTTATCTCCCATCTCTAATACACTTGGACCAGACAGGATTTATCCCTGGAAGACAAGCCCAAGACAATTTAAGACGAACAATACATATAATTGATCATATAAACAGACAGAAATTCCCTTCCTTGATAGTAAGTCTAGATGCCGAAAAGGCCTTTGTTCGGGTCTCTTGGCCTTTCCTGAGGTGTATCCTTTCCCGGTTTGAGTTCCCGCAGCAGTTTATCACTGCCCTGTCCAGGTTATATGAGTTTCCACTAGCATATGTGAGGGTAAATGGCCACATATCAGATGCATTTAATTTGAAATGTGGCACTAGACAGGGGTGTCCTCTATCCCCCCTCCTCTTTGCCCTTTACATAGAGCCATTGGCTCAAATGATCAGACAACACTCGGAGGTAAGGGGTTGGGTGGGTCGACACATAAATTAGCATTATATGCAGATGACGTGCTTTTGTATCTGGCTAATCCAGAGAGTTCCCTACCTGTAGTGTTTGCGCCGATTCAGGAATTCTCTACATTAGCAGGCTATAAACTTAACAGAGAGAAGACGGAGATACTCAGCTTTAATTATGTTCTGGATGTGGCCACTCAACTAAAATACCCCATGCACTGGGATTTGGAATCCATGAAATACCTGGGAGTTAAGATTAGTAAAAACAATGCACAGCTGTTGGAACATAACTACCCCCTGTCATAAAAAAAATGAATTTAAGAGATGGTCACGTCTACCTCTATCCCTAAATACTAGAGTTCAGGTGCTCAAGATGAATGCCCTCCCACACCTTCTGTATCTATTCCAATGTGTGCCATGTATTGTCACTCAAAAAGAATTAGAAACATGGCAGAGACTTTTCTTTGACTTTCTCTGGGGACACAAGAGACCTAGAATACGAAGGACACTATTATACCTTCTGAAGCAGGAGGGGGGATTGGCCTTTCCGAATTTGGCAGGTTACTGGGTGGCATCACAGATGAGGGTTGCCCTCCTTTGGGGTAACTCAGACTATGATGCACATTGGAAGAGAATAGACTTAGGGATCAGAGTAACCCCCCCCCATTCAAGCGGGCCTTTTTTTGGAAGGAGGACCCAGTCAGACACAAAGGTACTCAGGCACAAAGGCGGTACTAGCTGGTTGGAGGAAAGGAATCAATAGAGGTGAGACACAAAGACAGCTCTAGTTATATAAATGGTGGGCCTATGACCCCCAGTTTATCCCAGCTAGGCTTGACAAGTGGTATCATCAGCAAGCTAGAAGGGGTTTCCACTCATCACATCAGATGCTGAATGGTTCTACCATTCTGTCTTTTGAGGCACTTCAACAGCAATTTAGTTTTACCTCCACAGACAGATTTAGATATTATCAGCTCAGGAACTCAATAAATAAACAAATTCAGAAAATGACAACAGAAAAGAGGGGCTCTCACAAGAACTACCATATTTCACAGGATTTGGGGTTGGAGGGAGAGACATGCCTTATCTTGGCTCTATAGGAACTATATGGAGGATATGGGAATCACCTTTAAAAACCCTTTGGGTCAAATTAACCCCTCATATGGGTTCCCCTATTACCCTGGGCTTAGTATATCATCATCTCTCTACGACTCCTGATAACGATGTTGAATTGTTAAAACTAATTGGGAATCTTGATATATCAAATAACATCCTGATTATGGGGGACTTTAATTTACCCGGCATTAACTGGGCATCAGCAACAGCAACCATTAAAACTGATTGTCTTTATTTGGATTCATTTAACAAAATGGTATTTGAACAAATAGTCAATCATGCTATGAGGACTATGGATGCATTAGATCTTATATTAACTAATTCTGCCCACCAGATATCTAATATCAACGTAAAAGCACCGTTGGGGAACAGTGATCATAATTCTGTCAATTTTTTGACTTCAGCTAGTAAATCCCAATCTGCAACTGGTATCACTGAAATTCTGGATTTCTGTAAAGCTAACTTTAACATCATGAAAAACAGTTTAGAACATTGGGATTGGCCCAAATTATTTACCAATCTTTCTGTGGAATTTAAGTGGGGCCTCTTTTCAAATAAATTAAAAAAATTAATAAAAGCTAATATTCCAACAAAAATGAAATATGGCACTAAATATAATACAACTCCCGGTTGGATGAACCCTAAAATTAAAGCTATGATAAATAATAAAAATAAACTCTTTAAACAAATAAAAAAAGGGGTTCTCCCACCTAAATATCAAATAAAGGGAGTTATTAAAAAGTATCAAGTCTAAGATTAGAAAAACAAAATCTCAATTTGAGCTACAGTTGGCATCTAGGGTTAAAGACAACAAAAAAACATTTTTCTCTCATTATTAACAAAGTCAAGGGAAACACAAATAGCATAGGACCATTTATCACAAATTCAGGCAGTGTAGCCAAATATCAGGAGGCAGCAGACATACAGAACCAATATTTTTCATTTGTATTTACCAAAAATGTACAAGGTAAAATAGGTAAACTCAGGATGTCTGTACCTGGACAGTTTATTATCCAACCTAAGGATATACTGGACAAATTAAAACAAGTTAACACTAATAAATCCCCTGGCCCAGATGAAATCCATCCAAGGGTATTAAAAGAACTCGCCAAGTTAACTTACCTTCCTCTAACTAATATTTTTCAGCATTCATTAGATTCTGGGGAAGTTCCATATGACTGGAAAATAGCATCTGTGGTACCTATCCACAAGGAAGGTCCAAAAAATAAACCTGATAATTACAAGCCTATTAGCCTTACCTCACTCATTGGGAAAATCTTGGAAAGTCTTCAGCCTGGACCATATGTGTCGTAGTGAGCAGACTGACATTCTTCAACATGGATTCACCAAGGCTAGATCTTGCCTAACTAACCTAACTTTTTATACTAAGGTCACCTACGAAACTGACCAAGGTAATTCAGTGGATTTGGTATTTTTAGATTTTGCCAAGGCTTTCAACAAGTTACCACATTTCGAGCCACTTAACACACTAAGAGCATCTAACCTTAATAATATTTTAAACTGAATTGCTAATTGGCTTGAGGGTAGAAAACAAAGAGTTATCATAAATGGAAAATTCTCTAATTGGGCACCAGTTTGTAACGGTGTTCCCCAGGGATCTGTGCTGGGTCCCTGTCTATTTAATGTATATGTTTCCACCCTTAAAATCGAAGATGATAATATATGGAAGTTGAAGTCTGCCGATGACTGTCGCATAGGTACCATAGTCAATAACAATAATGCAAGATCTGTTCTACAGGTATTTTTGGACAAAATTTTTAATTGGTCTTGTGTGAGTAAGCTTGCCCTGAATACTGCTAAATGTAAAATTATGCATTTTGGTATTCACAACCAACATTTGCAATATAAATTGGGGTCTGAAATACTACAAGAAACTACAGAAGAGAAAGATCTAGGAATTTCGGTTACTCCTGATTTAAAATTTAGATCCCATTGTACTACCCAAGTAAACAGAGCTAACCAGAACTTAAATTGTATTTTTAGGCATGTAGCCAGCCGTTCAAAGGAGGTTTTATCACCATTGTATTCTGCCTTGGTAAGGTCACATCTTGAATACTGTGTCCAAGTGTGGTCCCCTTATATTAAAGAGGATATTTTAAAAACTGAGAGGGTCCAGCGAAGGTTCACCCGGGCTATCACGGGCATGGAAGAAAAGACTTAGGATGAAAGGCTAAAGCTTCTGAACATGTATACTTTGCAGTATAGTAGATTGAGGGGTGACTTATGTCTTATTTATAGTGCACTTAGGGACTCTGTCCTTAGCACAGGATTAGGCTTAACTAAGTCTGAATATAGAGTCAGTAATCAGAAACATCATAAACAACTAAAGATGAGTAAGTGGCATACTCTAAGAAGAATGAACTGGTACAGCATAAGATCCATTTCAATTTGAAATAATCTCCCAACTACAGTGGTGGATAGTCCAAGTATAGACTGTTTCAAATTAAACCTGGATTCAGTAATGAATGATGCAACTAAATTCTATCTAAACCTTAAGAAATCCTAAAATGGCAAGCATTATGGACTTTTAGTCTCCTCGCTTGTGAAACCTATGAAACCTCTCACTATATAAGAACTAAATGGGAGCAAGACCTTCAGATATCTCTTACAGACCAGCAATGGCCCTTGATTTGGAGAAGTACATGGTCCATGACTGGTTTGCTGTTCTGGAGAGATTTTTGTTGGAAGTTTAGTGTTAGATATTTTCTAGTACTGGCCCAAATGACCCACTTTGCAGGGGAGCATCACCTGAGTGCTGGCGGAGATGCAGAGAACAGTGTGCCACGCAGGCCCATGTTTTCTGGTCTTGCCCTCCATTAATAATATTCTGGGCAGAAATAATAAGACACTTGTCCCAAATATTTATGTTACAGACAAAAGTGGGCCCAGAACATATGGTGTTAGGGTTAATACCTGGAGAACTGAGAGGCAGGGACGAGAGATATTTATGGACTATACTGGTGGCTGCTGCCTTAAAGTCAATAACTGAAAGATGGCTTCAGACTCCGGTCCCTGAGGTGTCAGATTGGGTTGAAGTGCTGGAATCAATTCATCAAATGGAAAGAGTTACCTTTGCTTTGAGGCAGCAGTTACAGCTTTACCTGAATAGGTGGCCCAGATGGTTACTATATGATGGAACATGATCTGCAACCCGATTACTAGGCAAATGGCATGCCTGGTTAAGAGACAATCATAAGATTACCTTTTTTTAGACTCCTTTGAACATCTTCTTGATAGGCACAAGATGATTTCTAGCTTTATTTTACTTACTTGTAACATATCTTATAAATTTATTATGTACTTGAGGTATTCTCCGATATATTTAAATTATGAAGGTACCAAATCTGATTCTTTTATAAATGACTTAATCCTGGTTTTAGTTCTCCTACGATTTTATGTTACCTTTACTTTATTTTAAAGACTTTCTCCCATTGTTCAGGGAGAATTAAATGTGTTTAAATAAGAACTGTAAACTACAAGTTGATACTTGATGTATGGTATATTAACTGTGTAATTATTTGAATCAATAAAACAAGTATTAAAAAAAAAAAGATGGGTTAGACAAAGGACTGCAACCATCCATCTTATGAGTTCAGGTTTCTGTGCTTGGGGTACTCTTGCTGATGGATTCAAGGGAATTGTTGGGCTCACATCCCCATGTCTAGAAGTTTCTAAAGGCAGCAACATTAAAATGCCTTCCAATCAACAAAAAAAAGACTTCTTCCTGACCAGTCCAGAGGCCAAGCATCCAGTAGGATTGTTCCCTTGGCTGGTGCACTGCAACAAAAGAGGGGAAGAAGGTGGTTTTCTTGGGATGCAAAGAGATCCATCTCTGGTGTGCCCCATCTCCTGAACACTGAGTCTAACACCTGCTTGTTGATGGACCACTCATGATGTGCCTGGTGGATTCTGCTCAGGGCATCTGCCAGGGTGTTGTCCTTTCCTGGCATGTGAATGGCCGGTAAATGAAGCCTTTAGTGAGTAAACCAGACTCCAGACTTTAATAGCCTCTGTGCATAGGGGGTCTGACCTTGTTCCTCCTTACTTGTTTATGTAGTACATTGTTGTGGTGTTGTCTGTCCTGACTTGCACCACTTCCCCTTGTACCAGATGGGCAAATTCTTTCAAGGCCAGAAACACTGCCCTTAGCTCCAGCAAATTTATATGCAGGAGTGACTCTGTGATGGACCAGGTTCCATGAGTGGTGTGATCCCCTAAGTGAGCACCCCATCCTAACAGAGAGGTTTCGTTTGTGAGGATAGCTGATGGAGGTTCCCTTTGGAAGGGTACCTCTTCCCTAAGGTTGTCTGCTTCCTTCCACTACTGAAGTGCTGGAAGCAGGGTTCTTGTTACTGGAACTGGTTTTGTTAGTTTGTCTTTTCTCTGGCACCAGTGTGCTCCAAGATGAAACTGTACATCTTTCATTAGGAACCTGGCTCCCAGGACTGTGACTGTTGCTGCAGCTATATGTCCCAGAAGTTGCAGAAATGGTCTTGCTGGTCATGGCTTGTTCAGTTTGAATGAGGCAGCTAACTGCAGAATGCTTTGCACCCTGTCCTGAGGCAGGAAAGTTCTTCCCTGTATTGTGTTCAGTTCTGCTCCTATGAAATGTAGGACTTGTACTGGGGTGAAAATGGATTTCTCCTGATTTACCAGGAATCCTAGAGACTGTAACAGGTTTAGTGTTACCTTTAGATGATCTTGTACCTGCTGTGGTGAACTTCCCACCACTAGCCAGTCATCGAGATAAGGGAAGACTGATATATCTAACCTTCTTAGGTATGCCACTACCACTGCCAAACACTTCGTAAACACCCTGGGTGCTGAAGTGACACTGAAAGGCAGAGCTGAAAATTGGTAATGTCCTGATGGAAGTCTGAATCTGAGGTACTTTCTGTGAGATTCTCTTATTGGAATGTGAAAGTAGGCATCTTTTAGATCCAGAGATGCCAGCCAATCTCCCTGCTGGATTACTGGCAAATTTATCGCCAGTGTGAACATTCTGAACTTTGGTTTTATTAGATGCCTCTTCAAAAGTCTGAGGTCTAGAATAGGCCACCACTCCCCATTTTTCTTTTTGGTGAGGAACTATCTTGAATAGAAACCTCTTCCTTTCTGATGACTTGGGACACACTCCACTGCTTTTATCATCAATCATCATCAAATCTTTATTTATTCAGGCGAACATCATTGAGCAAGGCTCATTTACAAGATGGACCTGATAAGGTCAAGGTTCAATAGTTGATACACAACAGATACATCATACAATTATATAAGACAGTTATACATACAGGGGAAAATAATGTTTATAAACACAGTGATGTGCAGTAAACTCACATGATAAAACACGGTTACAGGAAAGTTAAGCTAATATTTACAGTATGTACAGTATATACATATCCCAGTGGGGGGGCATGGCAGACACTCGACATAATGTAATACTAGGATGGTGAAGGTATTACTGGGTGCCATAAGATGGGGTGTCTGTCTGGAAGGAATATGCCATATATGGTTTGGAAGGAGATTTGTGAGATGACAATGCTAGCTCTAGTGGTAGCAATTGCATTTCTCTTTGAAGAAGACTGTACAATGCTGTTTAAAGGATGCAAATGGAATGATATTGGACAGTTTTAGGGATTTTTGTAGGGTGTTCCATGCTATAGCTAGAGAATAGCTGATTGCTGCCTTCCCCAGCCTGGTGTTGAATTTGGGCAGTTTGAGCAGGATGATGTTGTTGCTTCTTAGGGCATAGGAGCTAGAAGAGGTCTGGGTGAAGCAGTCCAGGATATAGTTTGGAATTTTTTTTGACAACGCTCTGTAAATCCATAGTGGGTAGGTGGAGTAAGCTTTGAACCTCCTTCTCCAGGAGTTTTTTTTTTCTATGAGGGAAGCTGGTTTGAATGCCCTTGTTCTCAAGGGAGGAAAAGACTTGAAACTCAGGGACAAACCCTGACTCACTACTTCCAGGACCCACTTGTCTGTGTTGATGGACTGCCAAGCCTGGAAATAGTGAGCCAGTCTGCCCCCTACTGGTAGAAGGGAGGCGGCCTTGATCATTAAGTCAGGGGTTATGTTTTGCCTGGTGCTGAGCTTGGATAGTTTGGGAACCTCTCCTAGAGCTCCTTCGACCTCTGCCCCTGAAATACACAGTCTACTGTGGACATTGCTGATACTGTGGGACAGCCTGTGCCTGATAAAAAGGCCTATTCTATAGGCTGTCCTTCCTCTTCCTCCCTTTCTGTATGGCCTATAGGAGTAAGAAGGCCTCTCTTTTAAGGAATTACTCTCTTAGGTGGCTTTATATTCATCCACCTTCTTCATGTATGCTTCAGTCTGTTGACCAAATAATAAGTAATCCTCTACAGAGAACTCCATGGCTGTAGCCTGGGTATCCTGTGTTAAATTAGTAGCCCAGAGCAATGCTAGCCTTCTAAGGGCTATGGTATGAGCCATCCATCTGTCAGCATTGTTGTTGGCACCTGCCGCCATTTGAAACTGGTATTTTGCTGCTTCAAGTCCGAACCTGGCTGTTTCAGCCAAGTCATCAGAGAGAGGTGAAGGAGCCTTCACTGCCATGGCCAACATGGACTGTCAGCAATTATTGGTACTGTGCTGAGTAAGCTTGGTAGTTAGCCTGTCTTACTCGCAGTGAAGCAGCTAAATAACCTTTCTTTGACATTCTATTTTGCAAGAATCTTTCTCAGGTGGGTGAGAAGCTAAAGGAACCCTCACCTCTCACAGGCTGCTTGCTGGACTATCCCGATGATCAGTGTGAGAGAAAAGGAATTCAGACTCTTGTCTGTCCAGCTAGTACTTTTTTCTGCCTTTTTATCCAGAGGTGGAACAGAATTTGGAGTCTGCAGGATAGTAAACAAGTCTTTTTTAAAGAACTTGTTTATAGGGAGTAGAATTTTTCTTTTGTGGGTGTTAACCCCATCACCTCCATATATTCGACCGCTTCTTCATCTGCTATGACCTCTGTGGTAGCCAGGTCAAGGGCATCCACTATTTTCCTTACAAAGGAAAAATGAGTGGAAAATCCTCTGGTCTAGGGGAAGAACCAGACTCCTGCTCTGGTGAGATCACTGGTTCAATAGGCTCACCTTCATCCATTTCAGGTAAATCATATTCTTCAAACTCCATCATATCCTGAGATGGGTTTGGTTCAGAGGGAGGAGCAACCAGGATTTGAGCTGGTGCTGGAAGGGTTGGAGTAGGTATGAAACCCTACAAAGCCTGTATGATCTTCATGGCCTGGGCAATCTCTTCTGATGATGGCAGGCTGTGAGGCACAGATGAAACCCCTTTTGGTTTATCAGCCTGGGTTTCAACATGCTTCCCATTCACCCAACTTTCACCCATCCTTTTTCCGGAAGTTGTTTCACCCTTGTCAGGGGTGCTTAAAGAAGAGACAGTGGTTTCGCCTGCAGACTTAGAGGATGTGAGTTGGTCAGAACCCTTAATACCCTTCTCCAATCTATTTTGTAGTCTTTCAAGTCTCTTTTCTACTGCTTTCTGTGAGAATGATTTGCAGATATTACAATCTGCTGAAAAATGGTCATTCCCCAGGCACACTACACATAAATCGTGATTGTCTGCTTTTGCAAAAATGTCCCCACACTTCAGTCAGTTTTTAAACCCCGGGGGTCCAGTCTTTTTCTTAGGTTTTTGTGCCATCATCAACCAATGAAGAAAAACAAGAACCACAAAAAAGGTTTAATTTATTTGTTTGTTTGTCTGCAGTCGTTCAGGAACCGAAGAAAGGTCCGATAATGAACTGAGAACTTAAGAATCAGAACCGGATGAGTGGTTCACAGAAACCGGGTTAGCAGTTTCAAATACAACATTTATTTCAATTTAAACAAGTAAAATAGTTAACCTAAATAGTGGAATTAGTTAATAAAGCTTTCGCAAAGGGTACTAAAACCCGGTTCCTCAACAGTTATACCAAACCGTGAGGAACCAAGAAAATAAATTAAAACAGCACTAAATAATACTAACTAAACTAATGTTTAAGGTAATAAGAGAAAATGAAGGCAGTAGTAAGAATAGTAAAGAAACTACTTATATTCAGTGAAGAACCACAAGGAATGACTGATAGGGGAAGTCTCCTGAGCGTCTTGACTTGTCAGGCGGAGAAAGAAATCTGATACGTTGATGGAACGTTGCAGCAGATAAGGGCAGCAGTTTGCAAATGTGTCACAAGCCAATGATAGTTCTAGCATTTACATATAGTTCCATTTTCTCTGGGCAGCTCTGTTTAGGAGGCTGACTGCAGAGAGTTAGGAATATAAAACAATACCTGGGATTACAATCTGACAATATGGGCCAGGTAATTTGCTATTCTAAGGCCCAGTGTGACAGAGGTAAAGGTCCTCTTGCCCATGAGGTCCAATTTTCTCGACTCCTTATCTGGGAGGAGAGAAATGAGGTGTTGGGGTCTGTTAGACCTATCATGGCTGCATTTATCAGTACTGAATCAGCCTGAGGTTGCCCTGTGAACAAGGGCTTCCCAGAGAGAGCCTGATACAGTGTGTCTGCCTTTCTGGGCATGGCAGGAATCAAGCTTGGTCTGTACCAGGCAGCCATGGTGGCATCCTCTAGAGCAGCTAGGGGAGGAGGAATAATGAGAGGGCGAGAATCTGGTAGTTCCAGGAACTCAACCAGGTTTTTCCTGCTAATATCTTGCTCCTTTGCATCAAACCCCATTGCTGTTTGGAGCTGCTTCATTACTGAGATGAAGGAGGGGACCTCAAGGTATACCCTGTGGAGTCCTCACTCCCAGAGGAAATGGTGGGAATTAAACCTAGATGAACTCCCATCCATATCTTCCTCCTTCTCCTGTGGGATGAGGTCAGAAATGTATTCCTGATCCTTGTCGATGGGCTCCAAGCCATGTAAAGAAGGCAACAAGGATATCACTGCCCTGGAGCAAGCAGGGTGCATTTTGGTAGAAGGCGTCAACATTGGGGCTGGTCTGGCAGGCCCTGCCATCGTCAGGCCCAGAAGAGGAGCAAGGTGCCGAATGATTTCCATAAAGGAGGAGATCATCATCTGGACATCAACTGTAGTCAGTGTCACTGGGGTGCCTTGCTGCATCAATGGAGCAGCCTTTGGTGTTGATGGGAAAGGCAGTAGCCCAGATGTTGATGGTCCATCACTGGCCAAAGAAGGTCCAATGAAACCCACTGCCATCTGACCCTTAGGGAGCTGGGGTCTGAGTGGCAGGGGTAGCAGCATCGACAGAGGCATCAAAAGGCCCAATGCTGATGAAGTGTCACCAACCATGGAAGATCCAGCAGAATTCACTGCCAAAGCTAACCCTGTGGTAGTGATGGTCTGGTAGACAGGAGGCATTTCCACCAAAGCAGATGATGCTGCAGTGACCGAGAGCAGACCAGGGTGGGGTGGGGGGACTTATCCTTGCTCTGCTCCCTCTCCTGGTGCTTGTGCTTCTCAGATGATTTGTTCTGGGCCTTAGAAGACTGGGAACCTGTGGACAGAGCTGGAGATATGAAGGAGCTTCTTGCCTGGAGATCTCTCTCTCTCTCTCTCTCTGTTCTGGCCTTCTGTTCCAGGAGGAAAGACTGCAGGACTTTCTGACGGCATCGCCAGGCAGTCTGGTTGAAGCAGAGGCAGATCTGGCAGACCTTAGTGGTGTGGGCCTTGCCAAGACAGCAGATGCAGGCATCATGGTCATCATTATAGATTTTTCCACCACACTCGCAGTATCAGAAGAGTTTTGAAGAGTCGGTCGTTGACATACACAATGACGTGAATCACTTTAAAATTAAAGAGATAAGTACTAGGGTGAGAAAATAAAAAAAAGAAGAGAAATCAAGAAATTCAAAGAATTGGCAGTTAACTGTAGTGGTGGCATCTCTATGGAATCCAACGAGAATGGTTGATGGCAGGAAAAGAACTGAGGCGAGCACGGGGCTGCCCATGCTTATATGGTAAGGACGCTGACGTATGAAGTTAGCATGGGCAGCCCCTAGAAGACTGCTAGTAAAAACATTTCCATGTGGTCCTAGTACCTGGCCTGATGAAAAAGATATCCTCGAAGAAGATTTATCCTTGTGTTTGTGCTCGTGTCCTGATGATCACCAGTCAGTTTTTTTACTTCGACATCCACAAGTCGATCGATGGGGCTGGCGATGCCACTTTCTGACCCTGGGCTTTTCCCACGGCTATTAGAGTTTTTTCCAATAAAAAATGAAAATTACATACCTACCGTAATTCTTGATCTTCTCTTGTATCTTCACCAATCTAGACAGGCGAAGCCATGCTGTCTGTCTGATGCAGATCACTGTCCCTGCCAGTCTGGAAGCCACTTCGTTGGCATCATATGATGCCCTTGCTTGGTGCTTTGCAAGCTCCAGACCCTGTGCAGAGAAGGCAATGGCTTGCCTAGATTCCTCCAAATCAGGCAAAGATGCTAAGACCTGTGCCAGCATCGACCACAGGTGCCTATTGTAGGCAGAGTGGAGAACCTGATGTGAGCTGATGCAGAGTAACACACGAGCAGATGAGAAAACTCTTCTTCCCCACCGGTTGAACTCTGCAAAATCCGGATCCAGTGGTCGGTCATGTGCCGGGTGCTGAAGCCCAGAAGGAGTGTCTGAAGCTGTCAGCCCCGAGGATGGGTGAGGCAGAGAACCAAGAGATTCCTGGGGAGTGCAATACCTCCTCCTGCAGTCAGCTAGGGATGAGGCAGCTAGTGACTTCCAGGTGCGGATAGATGCTTCCTGGAAGGGAATAGGCCAGGAAGGCAGCACTAGGTGGTTGGCACTGAATTCACTCAGAAAACAGCGCGTCTCCTGCTCGGTATTGTGTCTTACCACATGGGAGATGTGGAGCTCCTGAACTAACCTCGAGAGGAACCGCTGATATTCAGTGAAATCAGTGTTGGAGGAAAGGTGGACAAAATGTTCCTCTTCCTCAGATGAGGAGGTAGAGGAGCTTGGGTGTTTAGAGTCCTCCTGCAGCGGGGGAGACAGGCAAAAGACCTGCTTGTCCATAGCTCTAACATACCTAGGGAAGGCCACCGCAGTGGCCCTGAATGTTTCCCAGGTTAAAGGTCGCATAGGGCCCAAAAGGCCTGGTAAGGGGGAGAGGTGTCTGCAGAGGGATTGGGGAAGGGCACCTCATAGAAAGTGTCCAGCCTCTGCCAGGGCTCTGAGACCCAGCAGAAGGTCTTCCCATTTGGGGGGACAGGGGAGCTGATCCAGTCAGCGAATGCTGCAAATGTGTGAACAAAACCTGAATGAGCCCTGAGGGAGAATCTCCCCTGTGGTGTAACTGAGGTTGCATGGTTCCAGAAGGGCAACCCTCAGTGCTGCCCACTAAGGGTGCCCCTGAAGTCTCAGAGGAGGAGAAGCGGGACTCAGCACTTTGGCTTCTCCCCACTCACCGTAGGGTAGTGGAAGAAGGCCTCCACATCTCACCCCAGCCCCTCAACCCCTCTGACTCCAAGGCCACCCTCTTCCTTGAACCCAGAGTCAAGGAGTCCCCCAATCCCACAGGCCCCCCCGAGGGAGGCCAAAGAAGAGGAGGGCCCTGTCCTCACCAAGGAGGTCATGGCAACACCAGAAATGGCAGCAGCTCTGGCCCCCACGGTCGAGTCCACTACAGGAGGCCCATCGAGACTGCTATCCACCACAGCAGCACCAACACCGGCACTGGCGTGAGGGGCTGCAGACTCTGGGAAGTCTGATAGGTGAACACTGGGCCACCTGGTGCAGCGTCCAAGAGGACTCCCAAACTCTGAGGAGTTGGGGCGCCAGTCTGGATCGGCCAGTGAGCCATCCATCTGAAGAGGAGGAGACCACACCTACCACCAGACTAGCAACCCTGGGAGTTCTCTTACCAGCGGTGCTGCCACAGGACATGGCACCACCTGAGGTGCCACCTCGATCACCGGCACCACGATCCAAACTGACTCTGAGGATCCGCTGGTGCTAGGCCCAGCAGCTGTGGGCTGCAACACTGGGGGAGCCTGCACCTCCATGGAGGTGACTGCCTTGGCGGTACTCTCAGCCTGGCTCCACAGGGAACTGAGCTGCTCCTCCAGCACCGCAGAAGAAACCTCCTTGACAGCAAGGGTGGAATCTGAGGAGGTTTCCTCCTCACCAGGCTGTTTAGACCCAGGAGGGGACCCGGAGGCAGGGTCAAGAGATCTTGCCATGAAATCCCTAGAATGACGCCATCCTCCAAAAGTCAGCGGGGTCCTGCCGACTTTAAATGCACGGATCTCAGGAACAAAGTGGTCCATAGAGAAACAGGCATCACAGTTGTCCATATCATAATTGGGACCCAGGCAAAGCAGGCAAACATCATGTCGGTCCATCATGGAAAAAAGCCGGCCACAGGGGCACCATCGCATGGGGGCATGGCCTGCTTTGGATTTTCTCAGCCTCCGAACCAGACATGATATGAAAATAACTCAACAAAATTCACAGGAAAAGGACCCGGCGCCGTCAGTAATAACAATAAATAGAATGGGCTTACCGGTTTCCAGATGGCGTCACGTGAAAATGAGAACTGGGATGGAGAAGCAGTAACATGGCGTAAAAATCTGGAGAAAACTCGATGACACAGCAACTCTGACACTCGCGCAGCAGATGCAACCTCAACAGCAGGAGAAACAGAACTGGGGTGGAGGAGGAGCCTGCAGCGCCTAACGGCCAACCCTCGTGCACCACGCAATGAGTCAGCCTCGAGGGCGGTGCTGACTCCCCACCCCAAAAAAAGCTCCTGTACAGTTGTGTGTCTCTGGCTTACACCGAGCCATAATGAATGGTGAAGATTGACAAGGGGAAGATCTTGTCTCGTGCCTTTCTCATGTGCCATTTTTTTTCCCAATTGTTTAACCAGGTGAGACACACTAAGCTGAAAGCTTGTTTACAGGTGCAACCTGGGAGCACAGGGAAGTTAAGTGACTTGCTCAGGGTCACACAGTATGCAAGTGGGGGCTATGGGCATGCACCATTTGGTCGCTTGATTGAAGCCCTGGCAAACCTCACAAGTCCTGACACTGTGAGAGAGGCCTGAACAATAGACACACTGTGTGTGCACCCTCCATATAATTCTTTTCTTGGCACTCGCTGTACCAGAACAACATCACTGGTCTCAGCAGAATGCATAGGTGGCAATATTACCCCCAAAAAATCAGTGATTACTTAGATATAAAATATTAAGCAACAATGGCTAGTTGGTTGGCGTTTCCACAGTAGGTCTGATGAGTATGACTGATGGCAGGAAAAGAACTCAGGAAAGAAGGGCTGCCCATGTTTATGTAGAACCCATCACATGAAGTTGTTGTTGGTGGCACCCTGCTAGCAAAAGCTTCCATGTGGTCCTAGCACTGATGCAGGTATAGTTCCAAGCATGTTGCAGAGATATCTTCAAAGAAGATCTGGATAAATTGATAAATAAGCTAGGTAGGCTCGGGGGTGGGTCAGAAGTTGGTCAACTGGGTGGCAAACTGGGTTGACTGGCAGAAAACAGAGAGTGGTGGTAGATGGTATACAGTCAGAATAGATGCAAGTCACAAGTGGGGTACCTCAGGGATCAGTCCTGGGGCCAGTCCTATTCAACATCTTCATCAGTGACCTCGCAGATGGACTAGAGGGTAAGGCTTGTCTGTTTGCAGATGACACCAAGATCTGCAACAGAGTAGATGATCCAGATGGGGTGGGCAGAATGAGAAGAGATCTGGATAAACTAGCAAAATGGTCAGAAGAGTGGCAACTGGGATTTAATGCAAAGAAGTGCAAAATCATGCACATAGGGAAGAGAAACCCTGAAGCCACTTATAGGCTGGGAGGGGAGTTGCTAGCAGTCACAAAGGAAGAAAGAGACTTGGGCATCATCATCACTGATGACCTGAAATCATCCAAGCAGACCTCTAAAGCAGTAGGTAAAGCTAGGGGTGTTAGGGTGTATTAGTAGGGGTATCACAAGTCGTAAGAGGGAGGTAATAATCCTCTGTACAAGACATTGGTTAGGCCCCATCTGAAGTACTGCGTGCAGTATTGGAG
Organism: Neoceratodus forsteri; assembly: GCA_016271365.2. Lineage (NCBI taxonomy): Eukaryota > Metazoa > Chordata > Ceratodontiformes > Ceratodontidae > Neoceratodus > Neoceratodus forsteri. The sequence goes on from CM057455.1 coordinate 1,472,259,566, forward strand.
GCCACACCTTCACAAGGACATTAACCAAATTGAGGCAGTCCAGAGAAGGGCAACCAAAATGGTGCAGGGACTGCATCAGAAGACATATGAGGACAGATTAACGGAGCTCAATATGTATACCCTTGAGCAAAGGAGGGAGAGAGGATATGATCAAGACATTTAAACACCTTAAGGGCATAAACAAGGTGAAAGAGTCTAACATGTTTAAATATAAGAAAATAGCAGGACAAGAGGACACAGCATGAGATTAGAGGGAGGCCGATTAAGGGGAATGTGAGGAAATTCTTTTTCACAGAAAGGGTGGTAGATGCATGGAATAGCTTACCACAAGAAGTGGTGGCTATGAATACAGTGCAGGGCTTCAAACAGGCATGGGATAGGCATAAGGGAGCAATACAAATGACTATGAATAGATAGGTCACTGACAGAGCAAAGGCCGATGGCACATTTATAAGGTAGAAAAAGAAATGGGCAGACTGGATGGGCCTTGCGGTCCTTATCTGCCGTCAACTTCTATGTTTCTAAACAGTCATTGTCAGGACTGGTTATATGCCAAGCTGAAATTGGGACAGTTGTACTGAGAGTATCAGCTAAAAAGAAACTGTTCAAAGAACATACTTGTACAGCATTCCCCACCACCCTTCCAGGTGGAAGCCAAAGACTGTCAGCAATTTCATGTCCTTCCTATAAGAGTATACTGGTACAGATGTATTTGAAAGAGACTTGCTTAACTGCTTTCTAATTGTACTGTATGTCATCTTTTTCAAGTCTTTGTTGTTTAAAATAAAACCTACTGAATGGTATAGTGCAGGGTTTTGTTTTTTTTTATCTGCTTGTCCTGTGAAACTCACAACATTGTGAGATTTATGTGAGGTCCACTAAAGTGGGATTAAGATTTGCTCTTGCACTAGTTTAAAGTATATCAGGTTGCCTCCCACACATTGGGCTTCCAGGTTTGGGTTTAGGTTACTAAAACTGGGTCATAACACTCATGGCCACACACTCATAGGAATCAGGTAGTTCCCCAAGTAATGCTGTCAGGGTCAACTCAGATATAAAAAAAAAAAGCTAACTCACTGGCGCGGCTGAAGAAATGCTCCCAGCATGCTTCTGACTGGCCATAAAAAGTTTGTAATCTTGGGCAGTGCCCCACTGGAGTTTCAGTGGGGCATTTAGGGATGACAAATCTGTTGAAAAGAACAGTTATGTAACAATGTACCCTAATAGTAGAACTTCGAGATAATCTTTCTCATCAGGCCACACCTTTGGAACTATACACGTTAGTGTTCGGACCAAACAGAAACTTTTGCAAGCAGTCAGCAAGGGGCTGCACACGACGATGTCATGTGTCAGCATCTACAGAAATGTGGGCGGCCCCTTCTCTCCTCAGTTCCCCACCAGAGATCATGCTCAATGGACCTCCCTCTTAGGAACCAGGAGAGACTCCAGCACTCCACATACCAGGCAAGACAAAGTAATGGAAAAGACATCAATCAAGACAGCAGTACGAAGATTCTTTGTCGCAGCCCCACAGGGGGAAGAAAGGTGGGATAAAATGGCCTGAAAGAGATTCTCTCAAAGATCTACTGTTACGGTAAGTTCTTACATAACTGTTCTATCTTCTTCGAGGTTATCTCTTTCTCATCAGGCCACACCCTTTGGAACGAGTCCCAAGCAGTACCAAAAGCTAATAGCCTGGGCAGCTGCAGGCCACAGGCTTACAATAGTAGGCCTTGCAGCACAGCTAGGCCAAACCCATCTCATCTGCGAGAGACAATGTCCAGACTGTAACGATTAGTGAAGATGTGGACAGCACTTCATGAGTCAGCTGCAGATTCCTGCAGCAGAAACATTCCCAAAACAAACTATTGAAGTGGCCATGCCTCTTGTGGAATGATGACGCATCACACCAGGAAGTTCCTTACTGTGCTTCCTTTAACAGAATGTAATACACTGTGCTAGCCACTTGGACAAGCACTCTTTTGAAACTGGAGTGGCCCTTTCCCAGGGCGAATGAAATGAAAAGCTGCGAGAACTTACTGCAGTCCTTTGGACAGTGTGCATAATACCCGAGCATTCTATGCACATCTAAGGTATGGTGCAATTCTTCCCCTGGATTGGCTTGCTCTGGATAGTACACTGGTAGGTGGATGGTTTGATTTAAAGTAAACTCAGACACCACGTTTAGGAGAAACATAGGATTAGTAACAAAGACACCTTGTCACTGTGGAAAATCAAAGAAGCTCAAACAGAGCCTGCAGCTCTGAAAGCCTTCACACCAAAGTGATTGCAACTAAAAATAACACTTTTTAAGAAATAAAGCATAAGCCATAACTCACAGCTGGCTCAAAAAGAGCCAAAGTCAGCTTTTCCAAAATAAAATTCAGATCTCAAGTTGGGACTGGATTTCAAATGGGAGGCTTTATGCGTAAGATGCCTTTCAAGAATTAGCCCAACCGGCCTCTCACCGGGGGGGCAATTTGCCCACAGCACCCAAGAGGGTGTGTGCTGGGAGGCCGCCCACCGCCTGGGAGGCGGCCCCGAGCAGGTGGCCCAATCAGAGGAGCCCCTGATAGGGCTGGCCAGGACCCTCCCATGGGAGGGTCAGGAGAGGGTTCAAAGGAGCTGTCCCAGGGATCTCGCCCTCCTGGAACAGCTCCATAACCAAGTTTTAAGTTTTTCATCCTTGCTGCAGTCGCCATCTTTTGCCTTTTTTCGCGGCCTTTGTTCTCCGTTGTTTCGGCGTTTTTTTACTGCGCCGTTTGTCCCTGCTCTTTGTGTTACGGCCGGCTTTTCCATGCGCCCCCCGCCCGTTTGTGCCTTCCTCAGGTAAGTGCCTTTTTTATTCTTTCTGCCCTTTTTGGGCCCTGGCTGTTCTTCGGGGGGGTTTTGCTGGGCCCGTGCCCCGTGTTCATACCTTTTTTCCCTGTCGCTCCAGCCTCTCCAACTTTGTCCCAGCAAGTGGTCCACATGTCTCCTCGGTATTTCTCCGAGGGTGAGTGGGGGCCTGGGCGTTTTGGCTGTTTCGTTTGGGAATGGGTCGCGGGGGGGGGGTCTGTGCTTACAGGACACGTGGTCTCTGTTTCGCCCTTCCGGTACTTTGTAATCAGCTTTAGTAATTTTCCACAGTCTTTTAAAAAAAAAAAAAAAGAAAATCCTTTGGTCCCAGGTAACTTTGAAGGCCCGCAGCGCACCTTCAGCCTCAAATTGTTCATAAATCTTGCTAAGAAATTGCCCCTCCGGCCTTCTCAGGGATGCTTTGTCTGGGTTCTTGGGGTTTTCGCTTTTGTATGGGTTTTTTATTTCTTTTGGCGTCGGGTGGGGCAGGCCTATTTGCGGTTTCTTGGAGCGTGCCCCCGCCCCTCTTGTGTCCGGCCAGCCGGCTTTTCTGTTGGGCCTGCTCCCCCTTTTCCTGGTGGGGGTTCCCGGAGACTTCAGTCTGTAGTCTGCCCCTTTTTTCTGAATTCCTTCGTCGGATAACTTCCCGTATTGTTGTGCAGGCTTTTCCTGTTGGTTGTTGTTTTAGGGGAGGCCTTTCGGTTTCTGGTTGTGTTCTTTTACCCTGCTGGTTTCGTTGGCCCTTTGCTGGCCTCGCGCCCCCTCTCCTGGTGCCCCCCCGGGTTTTCCACAGCAGTTTTTTCCGGTTGTTTTTCTCTGGTTTGGGCATTAAAAAAAAAAAAAAAAGTCTTTCCTTTTCCCTTGGCAAGCTGTTGCTGGGGCCGTTTTGGGCTCATTTGGGGCTGTCCTCTAGCCTTGTGTTTCCTCCCGTGTGGGTTTGTGTTCCTGGCCCTTTCCTTTTCCGGGGGAGGGGGTTATGTTGTGGGGTTTTTTCTGAATTTCAGTGTGTGGAGGTGATCCTGCATCAGAGGTTTTTGGGGAAGAGTGAAAAGCTTGTACATCTTTGGGTGCAGGGCTGAATTTTTATTTTTTTTTTCTTCTTGGTGATGTGGTAGTTCCTTGCGGTCCCTCTGTGCTGTGGCCTTTCTTGGTGTACTGGGTTCGGTCATGTGGTCCCTGTCCCTGTGTTGGTGTGAAGCGAGCATGTTTTTTTTTTTTTTTCCCTGCTCCTCCTCCTCCCCTGGGGGGGAAGACAACTGGGTTTAGTTCCTACTGGGGGGGTACTGCGGCTTAGAGGTGCCTGGGGGCAAACTGAGATGGGCTAGGATGGGGCATTCAGTTAAAGAGAGGATATAGGGGTAGAACGTTGACTTATAAAGAGCAGGATGAAGGTGTATTGATTAATGTTTTGTCTTATAGGTATTGCATCATTGGACACTGCCTTGCCCCTTAATATTAATGGCAAAAATGTCCAAAATGCAGAATAACCTCTTTCTGGACAACCAGTCCACCCAAACCCCCGCACAGGGCGCTGGTCGAGACCTTGCGGTGCCGGGAAGCCAGTCACAAGATGTGGCACATGCTATCCCAGTGCAAGGGCAAGACCAAGCCTTCCACGAGGCCCTGCAATGCCTTAAGGACATTGGGGGATCTGATTGGCTGTCAACCATGTCCAGGTTAGAACCAGAATTACTACTAGCCCATCAAAACGGGCAACAGAAAACAGTGTCAGACCCCCTTAACATGCCAGAACACAGCCCACAAGAACCAGTGGAGGATGTGGGGCGGCAGCCTAGGGGTAGCCAGCCATCGGCCCGATGGTTAGAATCCATGGCTCAGAAAAAATCTGTTGCCAAAAAGGGGCAGGGCAGGCAGACTAAGCGCAAGTCTTCACCAGGGGCAGAGGCAGAGAAAAAACGGACGGAGAAAAAAATCGGAACAGAGCGGAGGGGAATGCACCTAGAGCACAACCTGGAGAGGAGAACGATGAGGTGGAACAAGTAACGGTGGCCCAGCCACAGAGGGGTGAGTATGAGGGAGATCAAGCCAGCGACGTATCAATAGATTTAGTGTGGTCTGACTCTGATAGTGAGGGAGCTCAATATAGTGACAGCATAGAAAGGCTGCCATTGGAATCAACAACAGAGGAAGCAAGGCACGAGAAAGAGAAAAAGAACCTTGAGGACAGGGTCAAGGCCAAAAAGATAAGGGAACATAAACGGAAGAGGGCAGGGCACAAGGGGGACAGGAGAGGAGGACGTGGCCAAAAAACAGTCGGTAAGGAGCCCCTAGGAAGAAAAAGGGGGAGAAAGGTAAGCAACCAGTCAAGTCAACAGGGGGTTCCAGGGTTCAGTCCCGGGCCGGTGATAACGGGACATCAAACATGGCAACATAACCCTTTTATGTGGCCCTTTTTGTATGGTTCACCGGGAAATATGCCCTTCACTTGGCCAGCGGTGACCCCTTGGGGCTCCTAACCCCCTGGTTTCACAACAACCACACAGGGTGGAATGTCTCCCACCATTGGGGGCCCCTGGCATATCCAACTAATGAACCTGGACAGGGTACCTCACTGGGCACAGCCGGGGCTGCTGGGTCAAGAGAGGATGATAGCTTAGGGACACACCACTTGGACAAATCTGCAATGGCAGGAACCGATGCAGCTCAGGTAAGTCACAAAGGCGTGCAACAGAACACCAGGGTGTTTGAGCCTCGCTGAGTCAGCCTCACTCCATTTTCTCCCAAAGTTATAGGGGGGAAGGGGGCAATGCACAAAGGGCATCGGTTCACGTGTGGACAGGTGCTGGGCCTCCCGCATTACAACCCCTCCCAACTAACACGGAGAACAGGACATCAGGCTCACAAGAGCAGGAGATTATAGCCACTAGAATGGATAGCACTCCAAATACTGCAATGGGGGATAAGTCAACCAGCGCAGTATCCAGATCCCCAGAGCGTTGGGCTTATGCTGGGGTAGAAGACCCATTAGGGGATCACTTATCCGACACAGTCCGGAAGAAAATCTGGAAAGGGGAATTCATAGACATGTTCTCTTTACTGCATAGGGAAATCCCAGAGGTGAGCGACGAAAAAGGGTATAAACAAGAGAGGCCATGGCGACCAAAGGTACCATTCACATTTGAGAATTGGGCAGCCGCCTTTGACATATTTATGTCAGTTTATGGGATGAAGCACCGGATAAACTAATTGCACTTTTAAAATACAGGGATACCATAAAATTTGCACACTCTCATTTGATGGATATGCATGGTTGAAATACGATGAGCAATTTCGTCTAAAACTATCCAGGCAACCAATCTCAAATGGAAAACACACACATAGACCTGTGGGTTCATTATAAGACGGGGCGGCCTAATGTAGTGACATACACAGATAGTGGCCATGTTATTGCAAAGCAAACAGTGGAGAACACAAGAAGAGCAGAAAAAAGGGGCAGGGAGGAAGGCCTGTTACGACTACAATAAGAGCAAAATGTTTCGTTCCTTTTGTAAATACGGGCAATCTGCAAGTCATGCGGAGGAGAGCACAGGTTCTCTGAATGTACACGCAATCCCCAGAACATCAAGCATCGAGGAGCAAGCAGCAAAAGGGAAAGGGGTCTGGGAAGTTTGGCTAACTCACCAGTCGATTAGATAGGATGGCCCCTGGCTCGACTGCTACCCAAAAATCAGCTGCAAAATATATACACGATGGTTTCAGGTATGGTTTTAGGATACCATACAAGGGCCCAAGGGTAGAAACCACAGCACGTATCTGAAGTCTGCAATTTTGCTTCCCAACATCCTGGGGAAAAATTGCTAAGGAGTGGAGGCAGGCAGGGTGGCTGGACCATTTGACCACCCCCCAGTGCACAACCTCAGAGTATCCCCATTGGGGCTGGTTCCCAAAAAGGAAGCGGGGGAGTATAGGCTCATACATCACCTGTCCTACCCAAAAGGTAATTCAGTGAACGACTTCATCAACCTGGAAGATTGCACAGTGCAATATACAATGTTTGATGCAGTGCTGCGCCACATACAACAGTTAGGCCAAGGTGCAATGATGGCAAAGAGCGACATCAAATCCGCTTTCCGTCTGCTACCTGTACATCCAAGTGACCAAGATTTACTGGGTTTCAAAGTGGGAGGTCGATGGTATATGGACAAGGCTATGCCTATGGGATGCTCCGTCAGCTGCTCAGCCTTCCGAAGCATTCTCAACCTTTTTGGAGTGGGCCACCAGAGAACACACAAAAAACATACATGTAGTCCATTATCTCGATGATTTCCTATTTATGGGGCCAAAGGGGGGAACCACATGTGGGGAGACGCTGCAGGGCTTCACCTCACTGATGGGTTATTATGGTGTCCCTCTTGCCGGGGAAAAAATGGAGGGCCTGGCGACTTGTCTCTCATACCTGGGCATAGAAATAGACTCAGAGGCCATGGTTTCCCGGCTACCGCAAGACAAGGTGGCACTTTTGTGCAAAATATTGGGTGAGATGGGAAAAGCAAGGAAGGTGACCCTACAACAGCTGCAATCTGTTATAGGCCACTTGAATTTTGCATGCCGTGCAATTCGCCCAGGCAGGCCATTCCTTAGGCGGATGGCATCTGCCACGGGTGGGACTTTAAAACCATATCGCAACATCAGATTGACACAGGGCATAAAAGCAGACCTACAGGTTTGGGAACTTTTCCTGAAAGATTTTAATGGTATCACCATCTGGCAGACACCAACAGACCAATTTTTGGACCTGCGCATGGTAACCGATGCTTCAGGGGCATTGGTTTGGGGCATTCTGGCAGGGAGCATGGTTTTTGGGACACTGGCCACAGGAGTGGGTGTCGACGGACTCACAAAGAATATTACCCTTTGGAACTGTTCCCCATCATGGTAGCCGTAAGGGTGTGGGGCACAAATTTCAGAATAAGAAAGTGCTGTTTTACACAGACAACAGGGTGTAGTGGACATATTGAACTCACAGACATCTCGCTCTGAAGATGTGATGAAGGTCTTATGGTCTTTGTGTTATGCTGCTTACGGTTCAACATCTCTTTTAAGGCACGCATCTGCCAGGAAAGAAAATGTTATAGCTGATGCTCTGTCTCGATTTCAGCTTGAGCACTTCAGGCAGTTAGCCCGTGGGCGGACCAGTTCCCAACAGAAATACGGAAGCAGTCTGGAGACTAGGGAACCAAGATTGCAGCAACTGGTACAGCTCGCTGTGGCCCCCCCGACATGGAGGAAGTATGTAGGTAGCTATGAATCTTTCCAGCAATTTTGTGGTCATGAGGTAAGCGTGGAATTACACAATACCCAGAGACAGGTTCAAAGCTACATCCTACACTTAGAATGCCTGGGAAAATCCCGGCTATACACTCCAACTAGAAGGCATTGCCTTTCTTCAGAAATACGAGGTTTCCTGACCCAACCAAAATTTCATTACAAAGAAAATGGTGCAGGGCATGTCTAGACTCATGGGAAAAGGTGGACAAGGAAGCCCATAGGATTACCAGAATTGTCCAACCTCCTGACAGCACTGGCGGTCACTTGCAGCTCTGGCTATGAAACCAAGCTGTTCAGGGCCTATACACATGTGCATTTTTGGGGCCTTCCGGTGTCTGAGTTGGTACCGCAGTCCAACTCTCCGAGCCAGAACACCAATCTCCAGTTGAGTGATTTAGCGTCATCTGGCAAGACAGACTGTGTCTTCAGCTACCGAAAATCAAAAACTAACAGCGGCCCCCGGCTATGATTACACTGTTTAAGGCCCCACCCGGAAATATCTGCCCATGGATGGCAATAGAGGACTATTTGGCAGGTCGTCCTCTGAGGAGCAGGTCATTTGTTTGTGCACGGGAATGGAAAAGCAGTCACAAGACGGCAATTCACTGCGGTCCTACGAAAGGGTTTATGGATGGCGGGAAAAAACCCGACCTCGTATAACACCCATTCACTCCGAATCGGAGCAGCCATTGAGGCTGCCAGGTGCGGTTTAAATGAGGATCAGATAAAAGGGGTTGGCAGATGGGCTTCAAAGGCGTACATGGGTTACATAAGGCCTCAGCAGAAAACAGCAGCAAGTGATGTTGGGGAACCCAGCACAAGTTCGGACTGATAGTTCAAACCCGTGAACACACATGTTTCTACTTTTGTTTTACAGGCATGTCGGTGACACCCCCTCAGATATGGATCGTGGGTCATTCGCACATGAGGGAGGCATACAGGAGGGTGAAAACACGGCCATATACAACTCAGCTGCTCATTCCAAGAAGTAGAGTGGTGATAAAATGGGCAGGGAAAGGGGGGATGAGGTGGGGGGCATTGTGTAACACAATCATGGCATTAGGTCTACTTAGCCGACCACTGCTCGCGCTGGTGATTCACCTGGGAGGGAATGACTTGGTCACCCTAGAGGCAAAGAGATTAATTGGGGATATGAAGAGGGACTTGTCCCGCTTAAAACAATTATTGCCTCGCACCATTCTGGCATGGTCTCGAATGTTACCACACCGGCATTGGCGTGGTGAGCGGAAGGCAGGGGCTATGGATAAAGCACGGAGGTCCGTGAATAAGGAGGTGTCCCATTTTGCGGCCTCACAGGGCATGGAAGTAATCAGGCACTTCACGATTGCAAAAACAGATTTGGGATTTTATAGCCGGGATGGGGTTCATTTATCAGGGATGGAAAACGATGTACTTAACAATACACTTAATGATTTTTGCGAGACAGTGCTGTTTGGGAAAAGTAAGATCCCTTGGGCATTAGTGGGAGATACTGGTTGTCCCAGTATGAAGTGGCAGTAAATTCATGGCTGACGCTGGGTAAGAGGCTCCGGACATAAGAAGAGCTGCGATTGGGTGTCACCTGGGAGAGGCATGACCCTAGGACGGGTATGCCTCGGAGGATCGGGAGAGGAAGACACCCAGGCTGGGGCGTGCACCGAAACGCTGGGATCCAAGACTCCAAGAGGAGGAGTGCGGCCCCCGACGGGCATGCTCCTCGTCAAGGGGCTAGGAGCCCCTAAATTCAGAAGGGGGGAACTGTCTTTCGGAAAGGCACGGCCCTCAACGGGTCTGTTGGACTAAAGGGCCAAAGTTCCCCTCAAACAAGCGGATGAAGGAGCTCGGGGTTTCAGCAGGACATGAATTATGGCTGCCCAAGGGGTCTTACAGGAGGGACATGTAATGTACATATGTTACAATTTTCTGTATAGCTTGGTGTATGTATATAATGTATGTAAAGTGCATATCTGTAAAATTGTGATGTACCTATTAGGCTCGTAAAAGCCAAGTGTCCCATTTAATGTGTGCAATTTTGTTTAAGTAAAAGAGCTGCGGCCCCTTTTTATCCCAAAAAGCAGTGTGGTGTCTTGATTGAATTGGGGGTCCGCTTTGGGCAATAGCCCCACCGGCCTCTCACCGGGGGGGCAATTTGCCCACGGCACCCAAGAGGGTGTGTGCTAGGAGGGCCGCCCACCGCCTGGAGGAGGCGGCCCCCCCGAGCAGGTGGCCCAATCAGAGGAGCCCCTCGGATAGGGCTGGCCAGGACCCTCCCCATAGGGAGGGTCAGGAGAGGGCTACAAAAGGAGCTGTCCCAGGGGATCTCGCCCTCCTGGAACAGCTCCGCAACCGAAGTTTTCCCACCTGCCCACCGCAAACTTCGGGGCCGTAGCAAGAGATCTGTCACAGCTCTAAAACCTAGTAAATGGCAGTAAATTCAAGGCTGACCCTGCGTAAGAGGCTCCGGACATGAGAAGAGCTGCGATTGGGTGTCACCTGGGAGAGGCACGACCCTAGGACGGGTATGCCTCGGAGGATCGGGAGAGGAAGACACCCAGGCTGGGGCGTGCACCAAACGCTGGGATCCAAGACTCCAAGGAGGAGGAGTCGGCCCCGGCCAGGCATGCTCTCGTCAAGGGGCTAGGAGCCCCTAAATTCAGAAGGGGGGAACTGTCTTTAGGAAAGGCACGGCCCTCAACGGGTCTGTTGGACTAAAGGGCACAAAGTTTCCCCAAACAAGTGGATGGAAGGAGCTGGGGTTTCAGCAGGACATGAATTATGGCTGCTCAAGGGTCTTACAGGAGGGACATGTAATGTACATATGTTGCAATTTTCTGTATAGCTTGGTGTATGTATATAATGTATGTAAAGTGCATATCTGTAAAATTGTGATGTACCTATTAGGCTCGTAAAAGCCAAGTGTCCCATGTAATGTGTGCAATTTTGTTTAAGTAAAAGAGCTGCGGCCCCTTTTTATCCCAAAAAGCAGTATGGTGTCTTGATTGAATTGGGGGTCCGCTTTGGGCAAATATGGGCTACCTCCAGCTAAGCAACCCTATGGCCATCCACAGGCACATGGAAGACTGATACAGCAGTCAAGTGCCCTATGATGGAGGAATACTGCAAGCCTGAATCAGATAAGGATAGCAGGTTCTCTAGCACCTGACTGAGCAGGTAAACTGATCCAGGTTACGTGAAGCGGCTCACAAAGCAAACCGCTTCCATTTCACGGAGTAAGTGTGTCTGGTGGACAGTTTTCTAGCACCCACCAGAGCATCTGCCACTTTCTGTGATACTCCAGAGCAAGCAATGGCTATGTCTTCAGGAGCCATGCATGTATATGTAGAGATTTCGGGTCTGGATGGACTAGGGTTCCCTGTTCCAGTGACAGTAGACCCTTGTACAAAGGCAGAGGTATTGGGGGTTCCACTGCCAGCTGTTGCAGCAGGGGATATCAAATCTGTGAAGACCATAGGGGAGCACTGAGTATTAGAGTTGCCCACTACATATTCAGTTTGATTAGGATGCCCTGAATTAGCAGAAAGGAAGGGAAGGCATACAGAAACCTCCCTTTCCAGGAGGGGGAAGTGTCTCACCAGAAAACTCCAGACCCTGGAGTGAGCGAGCAAAATGTGGCAGTTTTGCGTTGTATGGGGATGTAAAAAGGTCTGACTCTGGATAACCACATCTTGTGAACAGATTGACCACTGAGATCAGCAGTTTCAACTCACGCATCCCAGACTGTGACTTACTTGGTTTGTTTACCAAGATGTTTTGGACACCTGGAATATGTACTGCTGATAGTTCCAGACTGTGCAGTACTAAACTCGCACTGCTTCCCTGCACAGCAGGTAAGAATTAGTCCCCTCCTTTTTTTTCTTTTTCTATTCTTTTTGGTGCTGGTACCCTTTACAGCTCAGCCGATTTTCCCAGCCCCCACTCACCCCCCCCAGGACTTACCTCTAGCGGACTATCCACCCCAGGCTAACCACCCAGGGCGGGACTGTCGAGAGGGTGTGGCCCAGAAGACTGGTCGAGATTACTAGCTGCCCGACAGTTAACGGCAGTGCTCCCTGACTTACATTCCCAGGGCTGGAGCAGTGGGGTCTGCCAATCCCGACAGACTGATTGCTTGGTCATCAGCTGGGGGTTGCGATGGGCGCAGAGGGACCAGGAAGTGGGGCATCATCAGCAGGGCTAGCATTTGGACAGTCCTGTAGCACCCGGGAGGTGTGGCATGCAATTACCTAATGCGCAAGTGCGACATCTGTCACACCTATCAAACTACCCAGCATCAGTTGCCGCTCCCCCCCAGCCTCCACCAGGGGTAGACCATATGCCGAACATTAACCCATCCTCCCCACAGAGGAAAGCAGTCCCTGTGATGCTCAATCCTCCTGCCCCCGGCTGGCCCTCCGACTTCTCTGGTCCATTTCCAAACCTGGGGTATCTATGTTGCAGACTAAAGCCCTACCACTGCGCTGGAGGGACAGCACCCACTCCCCTTGTTTGTTGATGCAATACTTCATTCTGACACTGTCCATCTGTTTTAACAGAGGACCTGAGGGCAAGTGGTTCTGGAAAGCCTGGAGTCCATGTAGAACCTCTTTCATTTCCAGAACATTTGTAAGCAAAGCATGCTCCACGTGCCTTGTGTTTGAAGAGGTCCCACATGGACTCTCCATTCTGATCCTGAGGCATCTGTGGTGAGAATCTAATGTAGGCCAGGACTCAAGAATGGGATGCCATTAAGCAAGTTGCTGTATTCCGTCCACCACTTGAACGCTTTGTGTAATGGAGTCATTACTTCAACCATCTGTTCTAGATTGTCTGTCAGCTGGTCCCACTGGGCTCTCAGGGTCCACTGTGGAATACACATTCACAGTCTGGCCATTGGCACTGCAACAAGACCCAGAAGGCACACAAACATCCTTGCTGAGATGTAATGGCTGTTATGTATCAACTGTGCTTGTACAATCTAACATTCTGACCTGTCCAGCAGCAGAAATGCAAAACTCTGGGCTGTATCCAGAACTGCCCTTATGTACTGCAGTAGTTGGCAGGGTGTGAGCAGACTTTTGCATGTTTACTGTCACCTCAACAGCATCGAACATCCATCTGGTTTGAATTAAGATCTGCAGCAACTGGTCCCTGGAGTGGGCTTTTAACAGCCAGTTGTCCAGGTAAAGAAAGACATGCAGAACTTCCATGTGAAGGGTGGCCACCACTGCCAAGCATTTGGTAAAGACTCGTGGTGCAGAACATAAGCCAAAAGGCAATACTCTGAACTGGTAATGCTTCCTGTGAAACAGGAAACAACAGTTATGTAAGAATTTACTGCAACAGTAGCTTTTCAAAGGGATCTCAGTCATCAGGTTACACCATAGGAACCCTTGCCGCTGGTGAAGGGGAATCCACACGGAAGATTTTCAGCAGTACAACTGGGGCTGCACATGCAGTTGACATCAGCAACTCTATACAGGCGTAGGTGGCCCCCCTCCCTCCTCAGTTCTCTCCCCCCCAGAGACGAAGGGAGCAAGGCTCACTCCTAGGGGAACCGAGGAGAGAAAGAGGTGCCCATTTCTGAGTAATAAAAAAAAACAAACAAAAAAAACCTGGATACACCAGATAGCCAGTTTCTGGACAGGAGCCCCAAGAAGGGGGATGGTGGGAGGCAAAATATACCTGATGACTGAGATGCCCTCGAAGATCTTCTGTTACGGTAAGTTCTTACGTAACTGTTCTATCTTCTTCGGGGGTATCTCAGTCATCAGGTTACAATGTAGGAATGAGTACCAAGCAATGACAAGTGTACAACAGGCAGTCTGGATCTCCATAAACTTAAGACAGGAGTCCTTGTAATGCAGCCCTGCCTAATCCTGCACAGGCTCTTGAGGCAATGTCCCGACTGTGATGCTTGGTGAAAGTGTGGACTGCACTCCAGGTGGCAGCTGCGCAAATGTCAGTGGCTGAGACCCCTTTGAAACAAGCCACTGAGGCAGCCATTTCCATCCATAACGAAAGTTAAGAATTATTTATTTCCTTTAGGATTTTCTCACCTTCTAATCTATCCTATAACACAAATTAAAGAAATCATCAAAACCAGAGTGAGTATGACCAGGACCAATGATATGTAATCAATAATACCCAACAGGGTGGGCGGTATTGGGCTATACCTGACTGCCCAGGGGTGTAATGAGGCCCGACGTCACAGGTGGAGGGCCTTATAGCTCCTGGAAGGTCCAGTATAGCCCATACCGCCCACCCTGGAGGGTATTATTGCACTTAGAAAATGGAAACAAACTGTCAAGACAGTTTTTAAAAGTTTTAAAATGTTAGAATGATTGATTTTAACTTTTATAACATATTTCTTCAGTTTTAAGATAAAGTCGTCCCACATCCCAGTTTTTTTCTGGTGAAATTTTAAATGATAATTCAAGGAAGTCTGACATTTTTTTACAGTTTGTTTACTTGCTTTTAAAATCTTTATTTTTGCTTCTTTGGGAATCAGCTTTATTTGTATTTCCCATGGTTTCCATTTAAAAGACTGCAATGGGTGGCTTTACTGAGACAGCTTGTTATCCCTGACACCGATACTGTGTATGAGAGGCCCGGTATTTTCTTGAGTTTCTATACCTCAGATGGACGTCCATCTGCGGTATGAAAATCAAGAAAAGACCGCCGCTCTCATGCTCGGTGGCAGGGTTACAGATGATGTGCTGACACAGACCTCACTGACTCCAATTGTGGAACCGGAAAGTTTGTCTGGATGGGCAATGGCTTTTTCTGCCCAAGTAAAGATGGTTTCCTTTTATTTTCGGTCTGGGGAGCAGGACAGCCTGCCCACTACTTTTCGGGCTAGCTTTGCAAGCGGGGAAAAAATGTTCAGCGAGTTTTCTTAACATTTGGGGTGTCCAAGGATTTACTCAGAAATGGGGCAACCCAAGTAGGCTCTTGTTCTTATGTGGGCTCTATCGGAAAATAAATGAATCTCTCATCTGACGATTCAACCATTGAGATTCATTTGTCTTACGATCCCATTTTCTAAAGGAAAACTAAAGAACCAAAAATGTTTCCATTGGTTCAAACAACTGAAACAAGTGCACTGCCTTGAACCATATTTGATACAGATGTCTAATCCCAAGCAGAGCAGACATCGCAAAATACAGGGTAGAACTTTATAAAGCCAACTATATTCTTTCTCAACAAAAAAGACCAGAGGTAGATACCCAATTCTGTAAATGCAGCCTAGGACTAGAAGACTATCTTAAACACATCACGCTGATATGTCCCCTTTATGATAAGCCACATAAACAATGGCTGGGTGAGATTCTGGGTTCCCTTGGTCTCCCTCCCTCTGAAATAATCACTGTACTATACTCCTCATGGAATGAACAAATATTGTACAGGCTGGCAAACCTCTTAAGCGCACTACATTTATAATGATTATTTTATTACAAGATAAATAATTTACCAGTACAGTATTTAAGGAAAATTGGATGAAATATTGCGTATCTTAGGAATTCAAGTCCTTTGTTCTTAGAGCCAATTATATACAGATCTCTCTGATATTTTACCAAGTACCAGATATTTTATGATGTGTGTACTGAACTCTTAAATGTTGTTCTGTGAACTATTGGATTTTATCCCTTTAATGGTTTTATTATCCTTTACCTTTTGTAATGGCTTAATTGCTGAACAATAAAATTTCTGAGTGGCTGACTCTTTAGTCCGAAGCAGATAGTACTTCAAAGTTTTATGCATACCTAACGTATGGAGCAGTGCTTTCCCTGGATTGGCATGCTCAGGAAAATAAACAGGAAGGTAGCTAGACTGATTTAGTGTGAACTCAGAAACCACCTTGGGCAGAAACTTAGGATTTGTGTGCAAAGATGCCCTGTCTTTCTGAAAAATCAAATAAGGCTTCTCGCACCAGAGGGCCTGAAGCTCTGAAATTCTTCGAGCAGACGTAATTGCAATGAAAAAGAGCACTTTCCAAGAGAGAAAGAGCAAATCGCAAGATAAGATTGGCTCAAAGGGAGACGGGGTCAACTTCTCCAAAACAAAATTCAAGTCCCAAGCCAGGACAGGGGAACATATTGGGGGTTTCAGATGCAAAATGCCTTGAAGAAAAGTATGGGAGACATCCAGCTGAGCAATTGTGTGGCCATCCACGGGCTCAAGAAAGGCAGACATAGCCAACAGGTGGACCTTGAGTGAGGAATACTGGAGGTCTGAGTCAGACAAAGAGATTAGGTAGTCCAGGATTTGATTCACCAGGCAGCTGAAAAGGTCCAGGGGATGTTTGACAACCCAGATGACAAACCGTTTCCACTTCATGGCATATGTGAATTGAGTGGAAGGCTTCCTTGCAGCCAACAGGACATCTGCCACCCTGGTAGAGACCCCAAATCTGGCCATAGCTAGGCATGCAGATGAAGGAACCTGAGGTTGGGATAGACCAGGTTTCCCTGATCCTGGGTCAGCAGGTTCCTGGTGCCTGGAGAGAGGCAGAGGAACCAGAGGTTCCTCTCCCAGCTGTTGAAACAGGAGGAACCATATCTGGTGAGGCCAGAATGGAGCCACCAGAATCATGCTGGCCCCCTCCATTTGCAGCTTGATCAGCACCCTCTGGATCAGAGGAAATGGAGGGAATGCATAAACTTCTCACTCCAAGAGAGGGAAAATGCATCTCACCAGAAAACTCCAGGCCCTGAATCTAGCGAGCAGAAATTGGGCAGTTTTACGTTGTGGGGACGCAAAAATGTCAAACTCTGGACAACCCCATCAGTCGAACAGATCTTCTGCTATGGATGAGAGAAGCTCCCATTCATGCATGCTTGACAGAGTCCTACTGAGACTGTCCGCCAGGGTGTTTAGGACGCCTGACTCGTGGACTGCAGAGAGTGTCAGGCTGTGCTCCAGTGACCAATACCACACTTTCATGGCTGGCCTACTTGTTGATATAGTAGATGACACTCAGATTATCTGACTGCACCAACAAATGGCCCAAAGCAAGATGCGCCTGAAAAGCCTGCATGGCACAGAACACCACTGTTATCTCCAGGACACTGATATGCAGGGTGGCTTCCCACTGGGACCAGGAGCCCTGGGTTTGGAAGGGACCCAGGTGTGCTCCCCAGCCTAGACCCAAAGCATCCATGGTTAAAATCTGATGTGGGGAAGGAATCTGTAAGGGAACCCCTTGAAGGAGATTCAAGGGGTCCATCCACCACTGCAGTACCTTTTGTACTGGAGAGGAGACCAGAACTAGTTGATCCAACTTGTCCGTGCGCTGGTCTCATTGTACCCTGAGGGTTCACTGAAGGGTGTGCATGTGAAGCCTGGCCAGTGGAATGGTGGGAATGGCCACTGCTATTCAGCCCAACAATCTGAGGTACACCCTGGCAGGAATGTACCAACTCTGAGTGACTTCCTGAGCTTGAGCAATGAGGCACTCCACCATGTTTTTGGGCAGTAAGGCCTTCCTCTGCTCGGAATCCAGGTGCCCTGATATACTGCAGCCTTTGGGATGGTACCAGGATCGACTTGGGAAGATTGACAGTTATGCCCAAGGAGTGGAAGAGCTAAAGGGTATGCTCCAGAGTCCACAAAAGCTGTTCCCTGGATGGGGCCTTGAGAACCTAATCATCCAGATAAGGGAAGACATACAGTTCCTCTCATCTGAGAGCTGCTATGACCGCTGCCAAGCACTTGGTAAAAATTTGCAGCGCAGAGGCTAAGCCAAAGGGCAGCACTTTGAACTGATAATGCTCACCCTGAAAGGCAAAATGAAGAAACCTCCTGTGAGGAGCAATGATTGAGATATGCAAGTAAGCATCCTGCATGTCTAGAGAACAGAGCCAGTCCCTGGCCTTAATGTGGGGCAGTAGGCCTGGCAAAATTACCATGCGGAACTTTTTGTACTGGACAAAGAGAATGTGTTCTTTTAGATCTAAGATGGGCCTCATAAGTATGGTCTTTTTAGGGACCAGAAAGAACCTGGAATAGAACCCTTGGGTTCCTCTAGCACCAGGGCACTGTTTTGATGGCCTGTTTGCACAGAACAGACTGTACTTCCTCCCAGAGAACAGGCAAGTGAGCTGGGGGGGGGGTTGTCTGGAGGCTGCTGTATAAGCTCCAGGGTGTGACCCTTTTTTATGATCTGCAGAATCCACGCATCTGAAGTTATGGTCCTCCATTGATTCAAATGGAGGGAGAACCAACCTCTGGTCGCTGGCTCCTGGATCTGAATCAGAAGGGGAGTGTCTGGCAAGGAGTCAAGCTGAGGTGGAGCCAGCTGCAGAGGCTGGACCATCATTTCTGGGTCTCTTGGCCACTGCTCCAGCATTGGCGAGGGCAGGCAAGGTAGCCTGGGCTCCACATTTTTCTTGGGTATGAGAAGCCAACCCGGGCCTACTGGCCTGTCTACAAAAAGTAGGTCACCCTCTTCCCCTTGGCTGAGTTTGGTAGAGGGGATGGACACATTTAGTGGCTGTGCCCGATGCCTGCAGATCATTTATGAGGTCCTGAACATCACGACCGAAGAGCGTGGTGCCTTTGAAAGGGGCATTAAGCACCTTGTTCTGCAAATCAGCTGCAAATCCTGAGACCCTAAGCCAGGAGTACCTATGAAGGCATATGCCAGAGACCATTGCTCTGGCAACTGTATCAGCCATGTTGTGTAGTGCTCTGAGGAGGTGTTTGCTAACATCCTCAGCAGTCTGGAAGCACTGAAGCAGTTCTTGATTTTGGGAGCCATCAGGGAGGGCCTGAGTGGCAGCTTTGCCCTTTCTCCAGCTGTCATTTTGGTATTTAACCACGTGTGACAGATAATTAGCAATCCTCAGACCCAAGGTGGAGGAGGCATAAACCCCTTTTCCTCAGAGGTCAATCCTATGAGATTACTTGTCTGGGGGAAGAGAGCTAAGGTGTTTAGGCACCAAAGATCTGTTGTGAGCTGCCTGGAGTCAGTTTAGGCCTTAGCAGCAAAATAAGGAAGACCCTAAGGGGCGTTGTAAAGCTTGTCCACCCTGCGTGGCAGGTCTTTTCTGGTGACATCCTCTTCCTTAGTCTGGAAGCCCATGGTGGTAGGCAACTGCTTCATCACATTAAAAATGTGGCATCCTCAGGAAGAGATCTTGGAGTGTGTTTCACAGAGTCCTCACTGACCAGTGAGGCAGTGGATTTATCGGAGATCAGTATCTCTTCCTCTTCATCCTCTACATCAGGGGCGATACTCCTCCTAGACATTGACCTCTTCATTCTGGGACTGGCATCAGATTCGGCGGCAGCAGCCCACGGGCGGGGTCGATGAACGATAGTCGATGACGAAGCTGCCATCGACGGTGTCAGCGAAGAGTGCCTATTCATGGCACCCAACTGCTGAATGAATACATTCATGAACTTGACCAGTACTTTGTTCTGGTCATTTGTGAATGTCGACAGAGGGGGGTTCGATGGCATGGATGCCGATGACCCTCCAGCTGTGTCCTGGGAGCCTGTAGCCCTGGAAGGAGAAGGGGCAGGCCTCGATGGGACAGTCATCTATGACTAATCCATCGAGGTCCATGGTCAGGCACACTGTATGTTGGGTGGAGGTGCTGTCGGTATGGGACTGGTAGGCAGAGAGACCTGGACAGCTGGCGTCTTCATTGGAGCAGCTGCAGTTGTCAAAAATCCCCCACCCTAAGAAGGTAAAGCCGATGCAGAATGGGATAACACTGGGGGAACAGTCACGATCTCGGTCTTTTTTAATGACTTTTCCCAGAGGACTTATCTCTGGCCTAGGAGGCCTGGAAGCTTGAAGATCCAGTTGGCAACTGAGCGGCCGGGACCCCAGAGGACCCCTACCCAGAGCTGGCTACCTGCTGTTCCATAAGAAATTTTTTGACAGCCTTCTTCCATCGCCTGAGGGTTGTTTGGTTAAACTTCTGGCAGAGCTCATGTTGGAGACGTCATGGTCAGGACAAAAACAGCAGAGACAAACGGAGTGTTCGTCTGTAGAAGCAATCTTCTTTCTGCAGAGGCAACGATGGAAAAGAGAAGATGAATGATTAACTCTCGACATAAACAAAAAGAAAAAATCTCTTAAGAGATTTAGGTAAAAGGTAAGGAAAAAGGCTGTAGGCCAAAAAAGGCACAAACATTGCGACGAAGCTTCCGCTGAGACTGTGCAAGCAAGTCGACAGCGAGAAAGAACTGAGGAGGGAGTGTAGCTGCCTACGCCTATATAGGGTTATTGACATCGACGGTGTGCGTGCCCCAGTTGTACTGCTGAAAATCTTCCATGTGGATTCCCCTTCACCAATGGCGAAGGTTCCTATGGTGTCACCTGATGATTGAGATACTCCCGAAGATGATCCTCAAATATTTCAGGCATTAGGAGGCTGGAGTAAAGTAGACTAGAGAAGACTACTACAGGGCAGACAAGATGGACCAAATGGTCTCCTTCTAGCATCACTTTCTATGTTAGGTTTCCAGAATTTGATACGGAGGTAAGCACCCTTCACATTCAGGTAGCAAATCCAGTCCCTGTTTGCAATACGGGAAGGAGACTCTGCAGATACCTTGTATTCTATGAAGAAGTATAGACCCCTTAGATCCAGAATAGGTCTCAGATCTCTTGTTCACTTTGGGATGAGGAAGTATCTGGAGTAAAAAACCTTTGTGCCTCTGTGTTACAGGTAAAGATTCTACGGCTTTTTTTTGAAGAAGGATCTGTGTTTCTTGTAGCAACAGGGACCTATACCTTGGTGGGTATGTTGTCACAACTGGTGGATAATCTGGTGGGTTGGTCCGAAAGCTCCAGAGCATGACCCTTCTCTATAATCTCCAGTACCCATTTGTCTGTAGTCACCACCCTCCACTGATACAGGTGGAATGACAGGTAACACCCTTCAACCACCCCTGGAGGTAATGGTGGTTGGGGGGTGTATAAGGAGACATGCTGAGTCAGGGGGCCAGCGCTACCAGCTCCACCACCTCCAGGTACTTCTGTATGGGCACCTGGGGTTGTGATTGGGACTGGCACAGCCCTAACACCTCTACCTCTACCCTGCTGTATTGGATATATTATGTTATCCTGTAATTCGGTCTCCTGACCTACACTAAACCGAGGTTGGAAGACCGAATTTCAAAATCCCCTCACTAAAATAACCAACTCCAAGGGGGAGTGGAACTCAGAGGTGATAGTAAAGTTGGGGGGTTCAAAAATGTAATTTGAAAAATGTTCCCCCACTGGGAACAGAACCCTGTCCCCAAAAGCCTGCTGGCCAAGCTGCAGGAGCATTAGTGCTCCACACCACAGAGCAGCTTGGCAGCAACACTCCCGCCTCGGCTGCCTCAAAGGTTACACTAGGTGGAACCATGTTCCGCAGGCTTAACCTAGCATTTCGATGGTGAAAATGCACTTTGCCGGGCAGAAATGTCAGACCCCTCATTTCGTGATACCAAAGCTGGGTCCATGAATGTCGGGACCCTCAACTTCAGTATCCTGATAGGATACCACTGTCTGTGGGCCTGACAGTGTTCCTGCCAGTGGATTGGCGAAATATGGAAATTACGTAACTACCATAATTCTTGATCTTCTTGGATGAAGTCTCTGTTGCATGATAGGCTGATATCCATTTATGTGGGTTCATGTAGTATATGATGTAATGTACTTTAGAATAAAGACACTGTCCCTTTAACAGGTAACTACAAAATAACTGGCATTTCTATAAAGGCTAGTGAGGACCTGTTATATTTCAAGATAAGGGAGACAGGAATATGGCCCCAGGAAGGCATAAAACATCCCACTGTGGTTCCATGTCAATCCCAGTGACATCTGGTCCATGCATTTGACTTAACCTCTAACCCCTAGGTCATTACATTGCCCCTTCCCTGTCTTGAAAAGCCACAGTGGGATGTTTTATGCCTTCCTGGGCCATATACCCATCTCTCTTATCTTGAAATATAACAGGTCCACACTAGCCTTTATAGAAATAGCAGTTATTTTGTAGTTATCTGTTAAAGGGACAGTGTCTTAATTCTAAAGTACATTACATCATATACAACATGAACCCACATATATGGATATCAGCCTATCATGCGACATTCCTCCCTCCTAAAACAGAACCTGGGGGGAACACGCCCCTATTAGAGGCAGTTCTTTTCAGTTCTGTTATAGATCCAGTATGCAGGATAGGCTGTCCATTTTCCCATTTTTGGATCCAGGCCTATGTGCAATCTCCATGTCATAAGCCTGCAAAGCAATACTCCATCTCAGAAGTTTCCCATTTGGTCCCAACCATATTAAGGGGCTGTGGTCCATTTTGACCTTAAAATGCCTCCCATAAAGGTATGGTTTAAATTTTTTTAATGCCCAAACTAAGGCGAGACATTCCTTTTCCACTGTCGAATAGGCTTGTTCTCACAGAAACAGCTTCTTGCTTAAGTATACAATGGGGTGCTCTCTCCCCTGATTGGATACTTGGCTGAGGACTGCCCCCATTCCCACATCTGAGGCATCCATCTGTACCACAAATGGCCTGTTGTAGTCTGGGCTAGCCAGCACTGGGGCTCTGCACAGCGAGGTTTTTAGCTGCGTGAAGGCTTGCTCACAGTGTGTGTTTTACTTTCCTAGGCTTATTCTTTGTCAGCAACCCAGATAAAGGAGTGGCCAGGGAGCTGTAGTTGAAACAAATTTTCTATAATATCCTGCTGTCCCAAGAAAGCTCCTGACTTGTCTCTGGGTTTCAGATGTAGACCATGAAGCAATAGCTTCTATCTTTGCTAGGTTTGGGCAAAGTTGGACTCACCCCACCACATGTCCCAAATAAGCAACCTCTGCCATGGCCACCTGATACTTTTCTGCCTTAATAGTCAGATCTGCAGCCTGTATTCGGCCCAACATCTCCCTCAGATGTAGCAGTCATTTCTCCCAGCTATTACTGAAGATAGCAATATCATCCAGGTAGGCGATTGCAAAGTCCTCCGTATCCTGTAAAACTTGATTTCCTAACCACTGGAATTTAGCAGGGGCATTCTTCATCCCAAAGGACATGACCTTAAACTCGAACAGGCTGATTGGGGTTATGAATGCTGACCTTTTCCTAGCCCTGTCAGTCAGTTCCACCTGCCAGTACCCCTTTGTCAGGTCTACTGTAGTCAAGTAGGTCACCCCTCCCAGTTTGTCAAGCAGTTCGTCTGTGCGTGACATTGGGTGGGCATCAGATTTTGTGATGGCATTAAACCCATGATAATCTATGCAGAACTGTGTAGTCCCATCCAGTTTTGGTACAAGGACTACAGGTGAGACCCAGGGGCTGTGGGATTTCTGAATCACCCCTAGATCCAGCATCTCCCCCACCTCCCTCCTAATGACCTTGAGGACTGTCTCTGACATCCAGAAAACTGTCCTATGTATGGGTGCTTGTGTCCCCGTGTCTACGTCATGCACCGTTAGCAGTGTCCATCCAGGCTTTGCCATAAATAAAGGGGCAAAGTCTCATGAAAGGGTCCTCAATTCTTGGGCCTGTCCAGGTGTCAACTGGGGTGACAGCGTGATGGTCTCCACAGATGATGCCTGCTTGCTCTCGGCTAACAAGTCGAGAAGGAGGTCTTCCCCACCTAGCTCCTCTCCAAGACTGCAAACCGCAAGTACCAAGTCAGCCCTATTAAAATATGGCTTCATCATGTTCACATGATACATCCTGTGAGTGTGTTTTCGGTCAGGTAACTCTACAATGTAGTTAACATCATTTACCTGCCGGACTACCTTATATGGCCCTGCCAACTCAGTTTGTCCTTTCAGACCGGAATCAGGACCATTACCTCCTGTTCTGCCCCATATGAGCGAGCTCTGGCTCCATGATCATACCAGGTCTTTTGTTTTTGCTGGGCAGCTGCCATGTTGCTCTGGGCCACGCCCATAAGCTCCTTCAGCATCTCCCTGAACTTTAACATGTACTCCACTATGGGAGTCCCCTGGGTAGCATGCTTACCTTCCCAGTCCTCTCATATTAAATCTAGGGGCCCCCTCACTCTGCATCCATACAAGCGCTCAAAGGGTGAAAACCCAGTTGACTCCTGTGGCACTTCCCTGTAGGCAAACAGCAGGTGGGGCAGGTATTTCTCCCAGTCCCACCCATGCTGTTCTGCAAATGCCATAAGCATAGCTTTTAGGTTCCCATTAAATCTCTCAAGACCATTGACTTGTGGGTGGTAAGGCATTGTGCGCCTCTGTACACCACATTTCTCCCACAAACACTTCATTAGGTCCGACATGAAGTTCCCCCCTTTATCAGAGATAACCTCCTGTGGAAATTCAACATGGAAGAAAATCCCTAGCGAAGCATCTGCCACTTTGTCCACCTTAGTGGAGGACAGCGCAATGGCTTCGTGATCGCGGGTAGCATAATCGACAACTGTCAATATATACCTTTTTCCTGAGGAACTTGGGGTATTCAAAGGACCCAAAATATCTATTCCAACCTTCTGGAATGGCTCCTCCATGAGTGGTAGGGGAATCAGGGCAGCCTTGACTTTGCTTCCAGCCTCTCCTATTTCCTGACACTAGTGACAGGATTTGCGGTATTCCTTCACCTGCTTGGTAATATCGGGCCAATAGAAATTGTGGGCTAAGCGCTGCATAGTGCGAGCAATGCTCAAATGTCTGAACATGGGAATATCATGAGCTACCTTGAGCAATAACCCACGATACTCCTGGGGAACAACAAGCTGTCTGCCCATCACTCCTCCCTCTGTCCTGATGTCCTGTGTGTTTAACAGTCCATCTTCCCAATACATCCTGTTTTTCTTCACCTCCCTGTGTCCCAGCAGACTCTGCACAGGCCCTCAGCTTCTCTAAGCTAGGGTCTGTCCATTGTGCTGCTAAGTCTTCCAACTTACCCAGAGCATGGGGCAAGCCCCCCATCAGTTCCCAGGCTGAGGTCCATAGCTGCGGCAGTAGGGGACTCAGTATCACAACCTTCCCCCTCCCTTGGACTATGTGTCACCCCTCCCTCCTGAGAGCAACATTTAGTTGCAGTTGGGTTCACTGCCACTAGGAGAAGTTCCATCCCCTGTCATTACCCTCTTTTACAAGAGCTACAGGTTTGCTGGCCTGTCTCACAATCTCTCCTGTCTGAATGTCTGTGGGGTGCCGAGGATCACAGGAGCCTCTCCTCTTTTGGCTCCTGGTCACAGCACAAAGCACTGCCTGTGGAACATCATTCCCCACAATAACATCCATAATACATTTGAAATTGCCAGCAGAAAAAGGCCCACAGATCTATCAAGTCTGTCCGATTGTGCAGCTCTTAGTTTCATATCACTACAGCTGCCCCACCCCACCCAAACCCCTCCTTCCTCCTCTTTCCTGGTCCTTCCCTTTGTGTGTTTTTGTCTGTACTAATCCTACCCTTGACTCTATCCCAACCCTGCTTAAAGCTATCCACTGTCCTTTGAGTGATTAACTCCTCTGGCACTGCGTTCCAACCCGCCACCACTCTCTCTGTGAAGTAGTGCCTCATCTCCCTCCTAAACCTTCCCTCTTCCAACTTCAGACTGTGCCCCCTAGTGACCCTTCCCCCCTTTAAGTGGAACAATCCTCCCTCATTGACTTTGTTTGTGCCTTTCAAGTACTTAAAGGTCTCTATCATGTCCCCTCTTACCCTTCTGTCTTCCGAGTACATGTTGAGCTCCTTCAACCTTTCCTTGTATGGCAACTCCCCTAGTCCCATGATCATTTTTGTAGCTCTACACTGCACCCCCTCCAGTAATCTCACATCCTTTTTGAGGTATCAGCACCAGTACTGTACACAGAACTCCAAAGTGTGGCCTCACCAGTGATCTATACAATGGCAGGATGACCTCCCCCTTTCGAGAGGTGATTTCTCTGGCAAAGCACCCCAGCATCCCATTTGCCCTTGCTGCCGCTCTCCTACACTGTGCTGATATACCTTCATGTCCCCTGTGACTATTACCCCCAGGTCCCTTTCCTCCTCTGAAGCCATTGCCTGCACTCCCCCCAGCCAGTAGCTGTTCCTGATATTTCTGGCTCCAAGGTGCATGATCTTGCACTTCTTAGTGTTAAACCCCAACTTCCACTCCCTAGACCAGTGTTTGAGTTTAGCTAGATCCTCTCTGAGTGCCTGCCTCTCTTTCTTATTGTCCACTTTTGCACAAATCTTAGTGTAGTCCGCGAACAGGCAGATCTTACTCTTGACCCCCCTCTACAATATCTGCAATGAAAGCATTTAACAAAACAGGGCCCAGCACTGAACCCTGTGGTACTCCACTCATTACTGGCCATGACTTGGATGTCTACCTCCTTACAACTACCCTCTGTTGTCTGCCCTGCAGCCAGCTCTCAACCCACCCTACCAAGTTTTCCTCTGACCCCATGTCCCTCAACTTGCTCATTAACCTTGTGTGTGGCACAGTCGAAAGCCTTGCTGAAGTCCAGATACAGGACATCCACAGCATGGCCTTTGTCAACTGCCCTAGTGACCCAGTCAAATAAGTTGATCAGGTTAGTTTGGCAAGATCTTCCCGTGACAAACCCATGCTGTCTCTCATCCTTCAGCCCATTCCTATCGAGAAAGGTTATCAACCTCTCCTTCAGAATGGTCTCCATCAACTTCCCCACTATGGAAGTCAAGCTTAGTGGTCTGTAGTTACCCGGTTGGTCCTTGGGCCCACTCTTATGAAGGGGCACCACGTGAGACATCCTCCAGTCCCTGGGTACATTCCCCGTCTCCAAGGAGGTGTCGAACAGGTCCATCGGAGGGCCTGCCAACAAATCTACTAGTTTCTTCAGGACCCTTGGGCATACACCATCTGGTCCTGGTGCCTTGTCCACCTGCAAGGCTTTAAGGCCCTTCAGAACTCTATCCTCTTGGATGACCTCGTCTTTTATCTCCCCCCCTCCACCCTTGCCCCATTTCCCCTGCGGTATTGGGCCTTCCCTTTCTTTTGTGAACATCGAGCAGAAATACTCATTGAGTGCCTCTGCCTGATCTTCCCCTTGTTCCACCCATCCTCCCTCTCAATTCTAATGATGTCATCCCTACAACTCCTCTTCTCCCTTACGCATTTAAAGAACCCTTCCCCCCCCGATCCCCCGAGCCAACTTCAGCTTCTTTGCTGCCTTGGCTGCCCTGACTGACCTGGTCACTTCCCTAGATGCCTTTGAGAACACTTCTGTATCCTTCTCACACCCAGATTTTTTGAACTAAATGAAGGCCAATCTTTTTTACCTCGCTTTCCCCTCCACCTCCTTGCTGAGCCAGCTAGGTTTTTTTGACCTGGACTGCTTACTCCGAGATTTGGCACGTGTGTTTGTGGCCTCATTTATCCCCTTCCTAATGATTGCCCACTTCTGTTCAGCATCCATCCCTGGGTTAATTTCAGCTAAATACCCCTCTAGGATACTGCCCATTCTGGCAAAATCTGCCTTCATGAAATTCAATACTCTTGTCCTGGTCTTAGCCAACTCTCTCCATGTGTTCAGGAGGAACCACACTGAGCGGTGGTCGCTTCCTGCTAGAGGGTCCTGTACTACCACATCCTGGATTTGGTCTCCATTTGTTAGCACCAAGTCCAGTATTTTCCCCTCCCTAGTAGGATCCATCACCCCTTGCACTAGGTAACTGTCTTGGATAGCCTCCAGCAGCACATTCCCTGGTGTGCACTGTAGTTACTGTCTGCCAGTCAACCCCAGGTAGGTTGAAGTCTCCCACCATAACTGTATTCCCTTTGCCACTGACCTTCCTGATTTGCTCCCCCAGCTCCCTATCCACTTTCTCGCTCTGTGAGGGTGGCCTGTACACCACCCCATCCTGAGCTTCTTACCTTTAGGGCTTTGGAGCAATACCCATATGACTTCTGGCCTCCTCTCGTCCCCTTCCTCCCTCCCTGGTACACAGTATCCCACCTCTGACATAAACAGCACCCTCTCCCAGTCCCTGCAGAACACCTTGTATCCCGGGATCGTGAGATCCCAGTCATGGTATTGGGTGGCCCAGGTTTCTGAGATGGCGGTAATATCTACCTCCCCCTTCACCATCATTGCCTGGAATTCTGCCACCTTGTTTGCCAAGCCCCTTGCATTCAAGGATACTATAGTCCACCTTGTGTCCCACCCCTTCTCTTCCCGTCTCTCCCCCTTCCACTTTTGTCTTGGTCTTCCCTCATTCTCCTCCTCCCTCTCTGGGGGGCAAGGCCTTCTGGTCTCCCCTAGAAGGTGCCTCCCCCCTGCTATCCGACTCAGCCCTTCCCCCTTCTCAGTTTAAATCTATGTTGTTTTTAATGTACTTCTCCAGCCTGTGTGAATGTTCGTGTATCCTCGATGTTGAAATGCAGCTTATCCTTGGCATAATGCCCCTTTTTTGTTCCGTGTCTCACCCCACCCCCCTACTACCCCATAGTACCCCATTTCTGCACACCAACCCTTCAGCCACACATTAAACTCCTGTATTCTTAGCTTTCTTGCTATGCTTGCCCTAGGTACCGGGAGTACCTCAGAGAATGTCACTGAGCTTCCCACCAGATTGCAGATACCCCCTCCCACTTCCCTGAATCTCTCCTGCATTTCTTCCACTGTACTGCCCTCTAGATTGTTTGTTCCTAGGTGCACAATGATATGAGGTTTCCCTCCCACCTTCTCCACACATAATGAGTTTCTGAGCTACAGCCACCTTCCTTACCCCTTCACCTGCATCTCCCCAATCCATGGTAACACTGGCTAATGGGTAAGTTTTCTTTCCCCTGTGTAATCCCTCACAGAGACAAACTGATTTGGCAGTATTTGTTCAGCCCCCATCAAATCCCCTTTCAACAGGGTAAGAGATGCTCCTGTATTCCTTAGCCCACTAGTTTGTACCCGTTCACTGTGACTGGGTGAATGTGCCCCCTCATATTGTCAGGGAGAGCCTCAGCTATACAGTGGGCTATTGTCTGCGATTGCACAGGCCCTTTAAACTTCTGGGCTTTCTTAGGACACTGCCTAGACAGATGGCCTATCTGGTGACAATACCAGCATTCATCTTGTTTCTTGTCCCCAACCTCCCTTTTGGGCACCTGTGGATTCCCTTCTTTTTGCAAGGGCTCTGTGGTTTTTGGTTGTCCAAAATGCCCACTTTTCCCTTTCACCCCTGAATTCCCCTTGGGAGCAGCCCTGCTTTGAGCATAGCAATCCGCCAGCTCTGCAACCTCTCTGGCAGTCTTAGGATCTCTGTCCTCTAGCCAAAGCTTCAAGTCAGGTGAGCAAATCCAATAAAACTGTTCCAGCAATACCACCCCTTCAATAGCTTCAACAGAATCTGCTTTCACCCCCTCCCACCGCCATTTTAAATATTGATGCTGTTTTGTGGCTACCTCCTCAAAGCTCATTTCTGGCCCCTTTCAGAGTTTCTGGAACTTTGTTCTGTATGCATCAGGGTTCAGATCATAACTTTTTAATAAAGCAGTTTTTAACTTGTCAAAATCTTTACTTTCAGCATTGTCCATCTGCCCCAATGCTTCCCTTCCCTTGTCAATAAGTAGTGAAGACAGATGAAAGTTCCAGGTCTCTTCGGGCAGAGTTGCCTGGATACAAACCTTTTCAAATGAATTTAAAAACATGTCCATATCCTCTCTCTCTCTCTCTTTAAACTCTGCTATTAATTTTGAATTTAGCTTGTACCCCAATCCTGGAGATTCAACCACTTACCTGCTCAGGGGTTGTTGTTGGTTGGAGTGTCAGCTTTTTCAGCTCATATTCCCTCTAGCACTGTCGTTCTTCAGCCTCCACCTCTGCCTGGTGCTGCCGTTCTTCGGCCTCTCTCTGTTTCCGTCGTTCCTCCATTTCCATCTCAAACCTTCTTTGCTTATTTTCAATCTGTTTCTATTGCATCTGCAGCCTCCTCAGCTCAAGCTGTTGGTCTGTAGATGGCTCCTTCTCCTCTGGGCTCTGGACCTCTGATGTCACCACCTCTGGCACGAAGGGGGTGACACTTACTCCATCTCAACTGCCAGAAGGGCCTCCATGAGTTGCCTTTAATTTTTGTTTTCACTAGGGATGCCCTTCTTCCCACAGACCTTCCTCAGTTGCTCTAAGTTCATATTGCTGTACTGAACAGACATTTTTCTATCTACACTACTCTGTTAAAAAACAAATTAAAACAGAATAGGGTCTATTGTCTGCAAATTTCTTTTTCCCCTTTCCAAATTCTGCCTTTGATTGTGTGATGGTTTTGCAAGACTGTTCAAAATCCCAGTAGCTGGCACCAAATCTGTCATGCACCCCAGGCCCCCTAACCTCGGGTAGCCCAGCAGGACCTCCTGTTTGCAGAGAGGATCCCCTTATTCAGGAACTCGAGAGCAGGAGTAAGGATTCAGGAAGACTTCCCAACCTTCGTTTTCCCAGTGGGAGGGTGGATTCTGTAGTTTTGAGTTCCCTTGACTCTGCACTACTTTCAGTATTTGAATCCCACCACAGCCACTGTGGTAATTTCATATGATAGCTGAGTGGATTCTATCTTTTTAGGCACACAGTCTTTTCAGAACCCTTCTGTTTAAATGTTAAATCACACAACCAGATCCCAGGCAGAGTTGATAAGAAAATCATAAAAGTTTACTTAACGTAAAAGCAATACAGAAAAGTCTACAATTTGAAAGAACTTTGAAATGCAGACAATAACAAAAGTAAAACTGGATGGTTTACAGAAAACACTAGATACTGTATTCTAAACTATACCTTGTTTTGATGTTAAAGTTCAGACAAGATTTCAAATGTCCTGATAGAGATGACAGTTCATTAGGCAATAGAATTTGTAGTAAGTCCTTGATCCAAGTCTCTGGATGTCCTTTTAAAAGTCTCCCGGTGCTGTCCTCATTTCCAAAATTCTGATTTAAAATCATAATTATCTGTTCAGTATGTGAAGAGTCTAATTCCCACACACTGGGGTCTGGTTGTGTGATTTAACATTTAAACAGAAGGGTTTTTAAAATACTGTGTGCCTAAAATGATAGAATCTGCTCGGGTATCATATAAAACTACCTAGGCAAGACATAGCCAGTGGCCATGGTGGGATTCAAATACTGAAAGTACTGCAGAGTCAAGGGAACTCAAAACTGCAGAATCCACCCTCTCACTGGGAAAAGGAAGTTTGGGAAGTCTTTCTGAACCCTTATTCCTGCTCACAAGTTCCTGAATAGGGGGATCCTCTCTGCAAACAGAAGGTCCTGCCTGGCTGCCCGAGGTTAGGGGGCCAGGGGCGGTCCCTATAACAGGTAACTATAAAATAACTGGTATTTCTATAAAGACTAGTGTGGACCTGTTATATTTCCAGATAAGGGAGACAGGTATATGGCCCCAGGAGTGCATAAAACATCCCACTGTGGCTTTCCATGACAGGGAAGGGGTACCTAGTGGTCAGAGGTTAAGCCAAATGCATGGACCAGATGTCACTGGGATTGACAATGAACCACAGTGATACCTACGGGGAAAAGGTAAACTGTTACACCCTAATATCTGTATTGTCCTGGAATCATGAACCCCACCCCAGAGAAAAAAATAAGGTGGGTGTGTCCTAAAGTGACCCTTCAGTATATCAGATACACACTTCAAATGCAGGGTAGTTGAAAACCAGAGTAGTTGGAAGACAGATAGTCTGTCCAACTGTCATATACTTTTACACCAGAAAGTATATGTGTATGCCTGGAAAAATCTTTAAAACCAGATCTGAGTGTGTGGGAATTAGACTCTTCACATACTGAACAGAAAATTCTGATTTTAAGTCAGAATTTTGGAAACCAGAACTTTTCAACTAGGACAGCACCTGGAGACTTTTAAAAGGACATCCAGAGACTTGGATCAAGGACTTGCTACAAATTCTATTGCCTAATGAACTGTCATCTCTACGAGGGCATTTGAAATCTTGTATGAAATTTAACATCAAAACAAGGTATAGTTTAGAATACAGTATCTAGTGTTTTCTGTAAACCATCCAGTTTTACTTTTGTTATTGTCTGCATTTCAAAGTTCTTTCAAGCTGTAGACTTTTCTGTATTGGTTTTATGTTAAGTAAACTTTTATGATTTTCTTATCAACTCTGCCTGGTGTCTGGTTGTGTGATTTAACATTTAAACAGAAGGATTTTGAAAAGACTGTATGCCTAAACAGATAGAATCTGCTCAGCTATTACATAAAACTACCTAGGCAAGATGTAGCCAGTGGCCTTGGTGGGATTCAAATACTGAAAGTAGTGCAGAGTCAAGGGAACTCAAAACTACAGAATCCACCCTCCCACTGGGAAAAGGAAGGTTGGGAAGCCTTCCTGAACCCTTACTCCTGCTCTCGAGTTCCTGAATAGGGGGATCCGCTCTGCAAACAGGAGGTCCTGCAGGGCTGCCCGAGGTTAGGGGCACGTGATAGTCTCCACCATTCATTCACACTAACAGGACTACACCAGAGGTGCTAGGACCCCACAGGAACCAAAAATCTTCAGGAGGGTTGGCGCCAGGATAGGAACGTAGATGTGCGGCTCCGTGAGACTAGCTTGCACCATATAGGCTATCTCAGCGTCGCCCTCCAACCGCCTCAGTACCTTTTCGACTGAGGCGGTGCAGCGTAAACTAATTTAAGAAAACTAACTTCCGGGCATAAGATGGCCCAGATAACCCATGTAAGAAGGATCAATTCAACGATGTCTTCACAGCCCAAACCACAAGGAAATGAAGACCAAAACAAAATGAGTGACCTTGGGGGATGGTGGGTGGGCATGTGAATGAGTGGTGTAAACTTCATCCAAGAAGATCAAGAATTACGGTAGTTATGTAATTTCCATATCTTTCTGGACTAAAAGATTCCACCACTCATTAACACTAATGGGAGAGTACCGAGCTAAAAATCAACCTCCCCCCGAATAGGGCGGTAGGTGATAGAGCTCACTCAGGACAGAAGTCCATAAGGACTGTCCTGCCTGCTGAAGAAAATGAACTGTCTGGCATAGACATGCCGAATGTAGTGCTTACAAAGGTATGCAATGAGGTCCAAGTTGCTGCCTTCAGAAGTCTGCAACGGGTACATTATGAATCTATACAAGGAAAGCCGCAAACGCTCCAGTAGAGTGGTGTGAATCCGACCTTCCAATTTGACCTGCGCCATGGATTAGTGGTGTCAAAGACATACTACTAACCATGCAGAAATACATCTCATGGCCACAGGCTGACGTAGCCCAGGCATGCTGACAGAAATAGTTGCTCAGATTGCGTATCTCTTTCATTCTGTTGATGTATAATTAAAGAATCCTCTTAACATCCAGAGAATGAAGGGAGCACCCTCCTTCACTCCAGTGTTAACGAAGTAAGTAGGGAGAAGCAGAACTTGACTAGCGGTAACTGAGCCAGTGACATGTTCTCTGGCTCAAGATAGTCCGAAAACGCACAGAGGTGTACATTTTCTGCCATGAATGCAGACCTGCGTTCAACAGGTCCACAAGGCAAACCAACATTTTACTTGGTGGGCAACTGAAAAGGGCCAGATGGGAATTTGCACACCACATGGAGAAGTGTATCCACTTAGCAACAGAAGTCCTCCTGGTGGAACATTTATGTGTGGCTAAGAAGATTTCTACGATTGTCTGGGAAGCCTAAAACTTGCCCACTTTCATCTCCTCCTCAGGTGCCCAGCATGGAGATGAAGGGAGCATAGGAAGGATGGAGAAAGTCCCTGTGTCAGAGGGTCTGCTCGTAGAGGGAGTTTCCTCAGCGGAACTGCTGACCGATTGTTGATCAAAGCAAATCATATCTGCCGAGGCCAGTCTCGGTCGATGAGAATCATCCTGCCCTGTGTGACTACAACTTGACCAGCACCCTGTGAACTAAGGGAAGAGGAGGAAAGCGTACAGGAAGCGTCTTGTCTACTGCAGCGAATACATCCTAACAGAAAACACCAGGGTCTGGATTTCTGAAGCAGGATAGAGGCAGTTTTGTGTTGAGAGAGGATGCAAAAGGACCAGGTCTGGACTGCCCCGCTCGTCGAAAAGTGACTGCATGACGTCTAAACTGATGCAACGTATTCAAGGCATCACTCTCAAATCCTCATGGCCTTCCTGCACAGAGGGTAGGAAAGTGCTCTACCCTGCTTGTTGATGAGAACGTCACAACTTTGTTGTCCGTTCAATGTGGGATCACTTCGTGGCACAGGGCCTCCTCCAGGACTTGGAAAGCATATAAGACAGCTCTCATCTCTAAGAACTTATGAGAAGATGATACTCCTCCTGGCTCCACACCCGAGTGTGGAGGTCTTGACAGTGGGTTCCCCAACCGATCGGGAGTGCAACTGTGGTGATGGTGATCTGGGATTTCAGAGGGTAAGGGTAGACCTAACAGAAGCTAGCCCAACTGCGTCTACCACGTGAGTAATTTTGTCCGAGGTTCTGTCATTTATGAGGATGATTGCGGATGCATGGTGTGAGACCACTATTTCCTGAGGATGAAGGCATGAGTCCCAGTATCTGCTGCATCAAAAAGGGCCAGAATAGAGCCGCTATCTGTGAAGTAATGAGAAGATGCAAATTCTTTCGTTCCTCCACAAGGAGGAAACCTCACCTCCTAAGAAGAGGAACTGCTGGGAAGGTGAATCTGGCACCTTACCTGAATCAGAAAATCCTTCCTGGAAGAGCGTAACTGAGAAGCTGTGGCAACTGCTTCCTGTGACTCCAGCCCGGATGGGCTGGCTCAGAGCCAAATGCCCAGGAAGTGAAGACTTGAACATTGAGGTTGTAGTGAACTTCTCTCTGAACAGGTACTTGTTTAACCTTTCAAGGTCGAGAAATGGGCGCAAGCTGCCTGTTTTCTTGGAACCAAGCAAGGAAGTAGGAGCCAGAGTTCCAAATTGCCGTTGAACAACTTCTACTGCCCTGATCCTGCAGAGGCCCTGTCTGTTGGAGTAAAAGGGGGCTGACAGAGAGGTGGACAGACTGGGCTGCTGCCTGGGTCTGGGAAAAATCTCTGTGAAGTTGGGAGATTATCCCTCTAGGACAACCTTGATGACACATACATCCGCTCAATTGGACTTCCACTGGTTGTAAAACCGAATCATATGCCCCCTCCTACCACCAAGAGGTGACCACCTCAGACAGCTGAGGCAGGACCTGGGCCAGATCCAAGAGGATGGTACAGGGTGTTTCCGGGCCCTGTGCCGTGATTTTTTTGCAGTTGAGGAGTTGGTTCCTGACAAGGGCTTCCAGGCTTCTACCTTGAAAGGACTTCCTGTTATGAGAATGATGATGGTGCCTTCCCTCTGAGAGGCAGCAGGAGTCTGAGCCGGCTCCAGAGCTCAACCTGAGGGTGGAGCTGATAAGCACCGCCAAGGAGACGTTAATCACCTGCTGCCAATGGCAGCCGCCCTAGGGGCAGTGTCATAGGTGTCTATAAAGCTTTTAGCTGATTATTGGGCTATATGCCCATAGCAATGGAGTGTTAGATT
Organism: Neoceratodus forsteri; assembly: GCA_016271365.2. NCBI lineage: Eukaryota > Metazoa > Chordata > Ceratodontiformes > Ceratodontidae > Neoceratodus > Neoceratodus forsteri. The sequence continues at coordinate 1,472,295,150 of CM057455.1, forward strand.
CTGGGAGGGTCTCGACCATTGAACTGAGAGTGTTTCACAGGATGTACTTGTACTGAGGAATGTAGGAACTCAAGACATAAAAGTCTGCTTTGGTCCAGAGATCTGAAATGTTATGGTGGTGGACCCCATATCCCTGTGCTAATACAGGAGGTTTGCATTCCAGTCCCTAAAATTAGTCATCCGTTGCGTCTTTGACAAGGCAGGACAGGGAGAGACTCATCCAGATCCACTTCTACCCCAGAAGAACCTCCAAAAGGCAGGTCCAGGCCAAGATCATGGGAGACACAGTCACCCAGACTGGCATTGAGGAGTTCAGCACCACACATGGCGCCGGCACCACATACTGGCCCTAGACCTGAAGAAAGGGGGAGAAGGAAAGCAGTACCCATGCGAGCCCCTGCAGAGGAAAAAGAAGGGGGTAGGCATGCAGGGTCAGCGATGATGGCACTGGCGCCAGAGAGAGCACTGCATACATTCTGCCTGACTGACTCGGCCATGGCCCAGCAGCTCAGAATCCCGAAGGCCCCAGAACTGGGTCCACTGGCCAAGTCAACTGGGCAGATGTCATACCTCCTGCTCCAAAAGAGCAGCCCAGAGGTAAAACTGCTTACCAGAGTCCCATCGAGGACAGAGACTAGGCCCAGTGTCTAAGATCATGGCCAAAGAATGGAGCCACAGAGGACCCCACCGAAGTTGGGTCAGGCCTCCCACTCTCCACCACCAACAAACCCCTCACAGACATACCAGAGGGTGACCTCAAGCGGTACCATTTCTTCTTCCACCAACAGGAGGAGAAGAGCTCAAGTTCAAGTGGAGCTGGGTCCCTGACCAAGGTCGGAAACAGGCCTCTGCTTTTGTGCTTCGAGCGGACTGTCCTACCCCCCGAGCACCAGACTGCTAGTGGTCGGACCGACCCTCCGCAAAGGGCGGCAGATCAGACACAGCCCCACTGCCATCACAGATTTCAAACAGAGTCTCCCTACTGTCACTGCTACCGTCTAAGGACAACTCCGTTGATGGCAGCCTGAGAATTTCTTCTTTTTTTTTTTTTAAATAAGAAAAGAACACTAAAAATATTCAATTAAATTGAATACTGAATGGCAGGGTTCAACAAATCCAATAGCCTGACGTCCCGGGCTATCAGATTTTAGTGAGTGACAAGCATTTTAACTGTCCCCAGTAGTCCCGGACAAGTGCTGGAAAAAAGTACCTGGCTGGTGCAGTTTAGGTGTTTTGCCAGCAGAGTGTGTGCCAAGTCGCCATCCAACAGTCCCTCTGCATTGCTGGTCACATGAATGTTGGGAGCAGAGTCAGGTGATGGAAGGTGGCACTGGCAGGCTGGTAGCAGGCTCAACGCCGATGTATGGGGACTCGGAAGTGAGTGTAAACAGCAATCGGAGACAAAGGAATCATCTGAGCTACAGGAGGGATAAGAGAGTGATTGGCAAATCATACCGCCAGTGGTACGATCTACCAATACATGGGAAGCAGCCTATTGGCCACGGTGGTGATGTTGGAGGTTGGAGTGCTGACATCGTCGAGGTTGCGCACTTGCAGTCTGAATGTAAAGTAGTCGAGAGCAGATGACATAAATAATTTTATTTATTTATTTAGTTTTTGTTGACCGGGTAAGTGCACTAGACAAATCTTGCCTATTTTCAGGCACGACCCGGGGGAGGGGGATACAGATGAATGCCAACTGACCTTAAACCAAATTAAGCTGGTGGAGTGAATGGGGGAAATAAATAACTATTTTGAAAACCAGCAAAACAAGCAGCATTTAATTTTTGGATGGGGCAGGCTACGTACTACCCACTTTTGTTTTTGGCTGGCAAACAGAAAAAAAGGGGCCAGTGGGTTGAGCGAGGCTAGGAAGTAGGAGGGAGACTGCGTGGTGGTGAGCCGAGGAGGGGAAGGGCAGGAGACGGGACTCGGGTGCCACATGGAGAGTCAGAGATCAGCGAGGTCTAACTCGCAGTGCATAAAATAAATAGTGAACTGACTGAAAAAGGCAAGAAAACAGTCTAAAAAAAGTTGTTTTACACAGGCAGAATCGGACCATTGATCAGTGAGATCAGAGGAACAGGAAGAAGACCTGCTGTGTGTGTGCGTATTACATAAATCATTCTGATTTCTGCACAGTGCACCCCTTAAAAAAATAAACAGAACTGAAATAAGTAAAGGGTAAAAAAATACTGGGCTGATTGAGTGAGACAGCCAGTGAGCCAGGGAATGGAATCAAGAATCAGTGTGTGTGTGTGTTGCTGATGTTGAAGCAGCACTAAGAAAAGACTAGTGTGAACAGTGAGCACTGATTCTGTTTTCTTGGCACTTTGCTGCAAGTGCAGCCTGCATTTTGTGCCTGTGCCAATAAGGGGGGAAAACAATAGAATTCAACCAATTAAGAGATTTAAAAAACTTGGTGACTGACTAAATAGTACTTTACTGAGAGAGGAAGGAGAGAAAGAGCAAAAGGGTTGGGGTTTTGTTGTGACATTGGGCCTTCTCTGCCCGAAAAAAGCAAGGGAAGTAAAAAGTGAACAACATTAGAAGGGCATTTTAAATTGTGCCTGGGGGGGAGGGAATACCAGACCACCAGTACTGAAACCTGAGAGGGGAAGGAGGGAGAGGGTTGTGGTTTGTTTGACCCCTCCTTGGTTAAAAGTACAAGAAAACAGAAGAAGAGGAAGCAATCTAAAGGCAACCAAAACTTGCTTTGCAGTTTTTGCATTGTCCTATCAGTAAACATAAGGGGGAAAAATAAAGTAAAAGGTCTCTCTCCTCTCCTTGACCTCCGGCCACAGTAGAGAGGGGAAAAAGTGGGAGAGGGACGTGCTGAGTTTGGGATTTGTTTTGGCCCCTCTAATAAAGTAAAAAAAATGGAAAGAAGAGAAAGTAAACAAGCAAAATGACAAGGCAACCAAGTTAACCTAAAGGTTTTGTGTGGTCTTTCGGAAAACTAGTAAAGCAGCAACTGTGACGCTAGAAGTGCCCAGCAAGGGTACACTTGCCTACAGAAATTAAAACACAATTGACAAGAAGGGTAGAAGGCTAAGCCAGGGTAAAGTCTGTTAGGTGAGGGACGGGTGGTCCTGGGCCAGGGCTGGGCTGGCTGGGCTGGCACAAGACAGCTTGTGGTGTTTAAAAATATATATATATATATATATATATATATATATATATACATATATACACACACACACACACACACACACACACAAAGTAAGCATCAAGCATTGCAAGCATTACACATTCATCTACACTATCTGTATCTATCGGTGTCTGTGTCAGTGACTGATATTTCTTCCCAACTAGTCAACTCATCCCAGTCCCATTTTCCATTACCTTGCATTCCTGTTCTTAATCTTCCCTGCCTGTGTGCTTTGCTTAATTTAAGCAGTGTATTGCAGAAAGCACAATCTATCCCCTCCCTCCCACTGAAGTGATCCACCAGTGAAAAAAGACACACACAGTGTTCATAAATAAGAAGTTTATTAGTTCCATCATCAAACTCTTTTAAAGAAAAAAAGTGACAAATTCATAGTGGACAATATGCAGAAGGGCAAGCCGGGCAAAGCCACACAACAAAGTCTCTTATCTCTCTGGTCAGCAGCAGCAACATCTTCTTCTTTTATGAGACAAACACTAGTGTCTACTGGTATTACTACTACTTCTACAGATAAAAGTCATGAAACTGAATCTGCATCTGTGGTATTGTCAGATATAACTGCAGATCAGGCACTTGATGTAAACAGAGAAGCCTTAACCTTATCTCAAAAAGCCCCTGTGACACTTGCTAAGAAAGGTGGTTTACTGCTTGATGATGAGGTGGAAGTTGGGAGAAGTAAAGACAAGAAATATGAAGAAAAAAGGGCCAGACTATTTCAGTGTCATTGGTTGTCCACTTATAAATGGCTGAGATACGATGATAAAAAGGGACCTACAGTACGTACTGCACAGTATGTGAAAAGTATCCCACTATTGCAACTCCAGCCTTTAAAAAAAAAATATATATGTTTTTGCCACTGGCTCTAACAACTTTCGTACTGAGTCGCTCTGTGCACATGAAAAGTCCAGTCCACATGTGCAGTGACAGAACCAACATATTTTGGAATGTGTCCAGCCTGCAGTTCAATGTGATATCAGTGAGTCACCACTTTACCAAGCCTTTGCACAGCTGGAAGAGGCCACAAAGGTGAAGATGAGACATCTGTTTAACACAGTGTAATCCACTGCCAAAAATCTGTGCTCTTTCTCGGACATGGAGTGGCTCTGTGAATTACAAGAAAAAAATGGCATTAAGCTAGGTTCTAATTATACTAATGATAAGTGAGCCAGGGACTTTTGTGGTGCAATATCAGCAGTTATAGCCAGAACCCAGATGCAGACTCTTACTAATGTAAGTATGTGACAGTTCTTGCTGATGGCAGTACTGATTCCTGCATAACTGAGTGGGAAAATGTTTTCCTACGGTTTGTTGAACCAAACTCAAAACAGGTTCGTATATTGCTTATCCAATCTGTGCCGCTGGAACATGCACACGCCGAAGATGTATTTCATGCAATTATGACTGCACTGAAGTTAGTAAATCTTCCCCTCAGTAACCAACAAAATGTTAACAATCCATGGCCGCTCCTTATTTCAACAAATTTTAACCGGGCCAGAGTCATGATGGGCGAAAGAGGAGGAACTATAGCAAAATTGCAGGAAAGTACAGTTACGCAAGAACTTACCGTAGCAGTAGATCTTCGAGAACAGCTCTTGCAGCAGGTTACACCATTAGGACTGAAGCCAGCAGGCGCCAGGACCCCACAGAAATGTTCTAGCTAGCAGTATCCAGCAGGGACCGCCCCCGACATCAGGCATCATACAAAAGGGGGCGGTCCCCCAGAATCCCCAGTTCTCCCGCCGGAGACTCCCGGACGCGAGATGACATCAGAAGTGGAGACTGAGGATCTGCCCTCAAAAGGTATTCAGAGCGGTGTTAGAAACACCTAATCCTAGGAAAGGGATATCGGAACAACTTTACCTCCAGAGGGGATGGTGGGAGGGAAACTACCTGCTGCAAGAGCTGTTCTCGAAGATCTACTGTTACGGTAAGTTCTTATGTAACCATACTATCTTACTTTGAGAAACAACTCTTGCAGCAGGTTACACCATTAGGACTGATTCCCAAGCAATACTGGAAATCCCTCGCAGGTGGGAGGAGGCTAGGTAGAGATCGCGAGTTGGACCGAAGCCTAGGATAGGAGTCCCTGAAGGACTGCTAAACCAAAACCAGCTCTTCGCCGTGATGCAACATCCAGGCTATAATGCCTGATAAAGGTGTGCACAGTGCTCCATGTAGCTGCTGCGCAGATGGCTGAAGTGGACACGTTCTTCATGGCCGCAAAGGAGGTAGCCACCCCGCTTGTGGAATGTCCCTTAACCGCACTCGGTAAAGGTTTGTTACGTTTCTGGTAACAGAACGTGATACAGTGGATGAGCCACCTGGACAGCGATTGTTAAGAAACCAGAGCTCCCATCATCCTATGGGCGAAGGAGATGAAAAGCTGATCAGATTTACGGTGGTGTCTGATTCTGGTCAGGTAGTATCTTAGACACTTATGCACATCTAGAGTGTGCAGCAGGGCCTCTCCTCTATTAGAGTATTTAGGAAAATACACTGGTAAGTCAATGTCCTGACTGAGGGTGAGAGCGGAGACCACCTTGGGTAGAAACTTTGGATTTGTCCTTAGGGGCACTCTGTCCTGGTGAAAAACCAAATAAGGTTCTTTGCACATTAGTGCATGAAGCTCAGAAATCCTTCTGGCCAAAGTAACAGCAACTAAAAATAACGTCTTCCATGTCAGGAGACGTAGCTCGCAATCCGTGGCTGGTTTAAAAGGTGGCAGCGTAAGCTGCTCCAGGACAAAGGGTAAATCCCATGGAGGAATAGGATCCTTAATCGGAGGTCTAAGGTGGAGAACACCTCTCAGGAAGGCTCATGTGGTGTCCAACTGAGCTATGGGACGTAGGCCTATAGGTGTATGATAGGCTGAGATGGCACAAAGGTGTACTTTAATAGAGGAGTAGGCCAAGCCTGCCTGGAAGAGAGACAGAAGGTAGTCTAGGACTGACCTTTCTGGACAATCCATCGGAGAAAGTCCTCGTGCTCGAGCCCAGAGACAAAATCTGCGCCATTTCATGGCGTATGTGGCATGAGTGGCCAGTTTTCTAGCAGCCGCTAGAACATCTGCTACCTCTTACGAGACCCCGTACCACACGATAGCTATGTCTCTAGGAGCCAGGCGTGCAGGTTCAGAGAATGAAGGTCCGGATGGACCAAAGAGCCTGCCTTCTGGGACAATAAGTGAGAGCTAATTGGCAGAGGCACCGGAGGTTCCTGGGACAGCTGGTGTAGCAGAGGGAACCACATCTGTCTGGGCCAAAACGGTGCGATAAGTATCAGTGTCGCCTGCTCTCTGCAGAGTTTCAAAAGGACCCTCTGGATCAAGGGGAAGGGAGGAAATGCATAGAGGAATCTGCCTGTCCAGGAGAGACAACACATCTCGCCAGAAAACACCAGGCCCTGGATCTAGCGAGCAGAAATTAAGCGGTTTTGCGTTGGATGGGGACGCGAAAAGGTCTAACTCTGGTGTGCCCCATCTGTGAAACAGATCCTCTACCACCTCCTGGAGTGGTTCCCACTTATGGACTCTGGTCTGAGAGCGACTCAGATTGTCTGCGATGACGTTGTCCACTCCTGGGACATGAACAGCAATGAGGTTTGCGCCGTGTTGTAGAACCCAATCCCACACCCTCATGGCCTCCCTGCAAAGCGGGTAGGAATGGGTGCCTCCTTGTTTGTTGAGGTAATACAACACCAAACGGCCCGTTTGGTATCAGTCGTCCGTTTGAGGGACGTCAGGTCCTTAGTCCTCCTGGGAGGGGGGTCTGGTCCCCTAGGAGGCTGGGATGCGGATCTAGCATCTGGCTCCTCAGTACATGCTCTATAGCTTCCTTTCCCAGAAGTGCGAGCACCTCCTGCTGTATGACAGTATTGTCTGTCTGTAACAGCAGAGTATCCAGTGGGATCTCCGACTGGAAGGCCTGCAAGGTATAAAGAACCGCTCATTTCCAAAATATCTATGTGGAGATGAGCTTTCTGGGGCATCCATGAGCCCTGAGACCTGACCTCATCGAGGTGTGCTCCCCAACCGAACCCTGAGGTGTCCATGAAGAGTGTCACAATCAGAGATGGCGCAATGAAGGGGACCCCAGCCGACAGGTTCTTTGAATCTAGCCACCATTATCAATCCCAGATGACAGCATTCGTGATCCGAATTGGAAGCTGCAAATGGTCTTGCTCCTGATCTCATTGTAACCGTAACATTCACTGGGTCACCCGCATGTGGAGATGGGCTAGCAGGACTGTTGCAATGGCCGCAGCCATGTGTCCGAGCAGGCAAAGGACCAGTCTGGCTGGGACTGTCTTCTTTGCCAAGATGTCCCTGATGAGGGATCTGATGTGTTCCGCTCCATCCTGGGGCAGAAAAGCTCTCCCCTGGACGGTGTCCAGAACTGCACCTATGAACTGCAGAGTCTGTGACGGAGCCAGGTACGACTTCTCCTGATTGATGATGATGCCAAACGCCCTGAACAGGGACTGAGTACAGTGGATTGCGGACATCAGAGCCTCCCGAGAGGGTGCCATGAGGAGCCAGTTGTCCAGGTACGGGAACACGTAGTGGCCTTGTCTTCTTAGAGCTGCCACTAAGACTGCCATGCACTTCGTAAACACCCGAGGTACCAATGACAGTCCGAAGGGGAGGGCTCGGAACTGATAATGGCGACCTAGAAATTGGAAGCGCAAGAACTTCCTGTGCGATCGAGCAATGGGTATGTGCAAGTAGGCATCCTGCATGTCCAAGGACGCTAGGAAGGCACCCTGCTAGAGCATGGGTATCAAACCGGGAAGGGTCACCATGCGGAAGCGTTTGTAAAGGACCGAAGCGTTGAGATTGCTGAGATCCAGTATCAGACTCAGGTCCCCTGTCTTTTTGGGAACCAGAAAGAAGTGGGAATAGTAACCTGCACCTCTCTGGCTCCTCAGTACATGCTCTATAGCTTCCTTTCCCAGAAGTGCGAGCACCTCCTGCTGTATGAGCAGTGCATGCTGACCCGAATGACGGGAAAGCAGGGAAGGTCTTGACGGTGGGTGGGTGGTTGAGGAATTATATAAAGTGACCTCTCTTGACCAGTTGAAGGACCCACTGGTCAGCGGTAATCAACTGAAATCCTGAAAAGTGGTGAGCAATGCGACCCCCGACTTTTTCTGCCCGTTGATCCAGAGGAGGGCCGGGAAGGAGTCATGCTGTGGCAGCATTACCCAATGTAGGCTGGGCCGGTTTGATATACCGCTGACCTCGGCCTGGGGAAGACTTAGGTTGGGCCTTATGGTGGAAGGTGCCCTTTTGCTGCTGGCTGGAACGTGGCTGCTGCCGTTGTTGTCAGCCACAAAAACGGTTCTGGTTTCTACGAAAGGAACCAGATTTTGGCCTGTATATGGCCTGTACAGTCCTTACTGCCTTCCTGGCATCCTGTAATTTGGTGATTACCTGTTCATAGTTTTCACCAAATAGGACTTCGCCATTACAGGGAACGTCCAGGACATTTTTCTGGATGTCTGGGGTAAATCCGGAGACATGAATCCATGAATGTCTCTGGAGACAGATGCCTGAGGCTGCTCCACTTGCTGCGGAGTCCGCTGAATCGTAGGCGGCTCTCAAAACCTGCGTCCCCACATCTGACCCAGTGCGGAGGAGGTTGAGGAGCTCCTCCTTCTGTTCACCATCCGGAAGTATTTTAACTAGGTCTTGACCCTGTTCCCATAGGGCATTCTGAAACGTAACCATGTGTGTCAGATAGTTCAGTGACCTAATGGAGCATGTAGCAGCCGCATACATGCACCTACCCAGTGAGTCCAATTGCTTGGACTCCTGGTCCGGAGGTTGTGTACTCAGATGTTGTGGTCATTGAGACCTATCATGGGAGGCCGTAATGACCAGGGAATCAGCACCAAGTACGGGCCCTCTGCCGGGGCCCTGTACAGGCGATCAGCCTTCTTTGGCACCATGGGGGTGGAGTGCGGATGTTTCCACGCTGCCTTGGTGACGTCCGCAAAGGTGTCCAACAAGGGTGGGACCAACACAGGCTTAGGGTCCTTCTGCCGAAGATAACGGGCTAGGTGCTGTCGTCCGGGGTCTAAATCTTCCATTTCCCATCCCACGTTCTTCTGGATGTGCCTCATGAGTTCGGAGAAAGATGGATCATCTGGAGGTAACCTGGGTAGGTCTCGTGGGTCAGGCAATGGGATGCTGATTGGAGAAGGAGACCTGGAGGTATCTGAGGTGTCAGGTCTAGAGTCGTCCCCCCTGCGGAGTGGACCGTTGATGTCTGGGTCGCTTGGGACTGGGAGACCCTGAGGGAGATCTTGAAGGGGGGCCTTCTCCTTTCTTTTGACCTGCCCCTAGGAGGTGGAGTAGACTCCTTGGGGGGTCAGTGGTCTTCCTACTGGCCCCTGTGGTGGAGAAGGAGAAGGAGTAGGTGGAGGAATTTTTACTGGGACAACATCCCTCTTGATTGGGTCCCACCAAAAGGTGAAGAGGTCTTTAACCTCCTGAATATTCATACCGGATGACGGTCCTGGCGTCGGGGTTGACCTGTCGCCGGTATCGAGTGTCGGGTTCCCAGGCGTCGCCGGGTCAGGTGAAGGCTCCCGCAGAAGCCCAGCGTCCTCGTTGTCACCTGCCTGATCATCAGGCAACGTTGTATCTTCCTCCGTAGACTCCTGGTGACTGGTGTCCACCGGTGACTGAGAGGCAGTCGTCGGCTCCTTGGAACATGAGGACGACGTCGGGTGTTTGCCAAACTGGTGATGGGTCAGCGGCCCGTTTGGTATCAGTCGTCCGTTTGAGGGACATCAGGTCCTTAGTCCTCCTGGGAGGGGGGTCTGGTCCCCTAGGAGGCTGGGATGCGGATCTAGCGTTGGGCTCCCGGCATTTGTCTGAGGAAGAATGAGTGATTTTGGAAGAGGACTTTGACCGGTGACAGTCAGTAGACTTCATGGAGGCCCGGGAGGGTGTTGGCGAAGGGTCCGAGGTCCTGGAAGTCTTGATGGGATGCAAGGAAGCTGAAGAGCTGCCCCAAGTCCTAACCTTCACAGAAGGAGGCTGACAGCGAGCCCTGGAGGGAGAGTGGTCTGAACGCCTAGAGCCAGAGCTAGTACACGAGTCCGAGGCCCAGTTCGGGGATCTGGACCTGGCCTTCTCTCAGTGCTTATGAGTCTTAGAGGTGGACTCACTTCTGAAGGCAGGGTCTTTGTCCATAAGTTTAAGTTATTCTTCCAAGAGGAACCCTTGAAGTGCCTTCTGGCGGCGGATCCTGGTGCGACTGTTGAACCGCTGGCAAGATGGACAGGCCTTGGTGTCGTGTTCTGGGCCTAGGCACCGCAGACAGGATGAGTGCAGATCCTTAAAAGGAATCTGTTTGCCGCAGGCACACTTGGAGGGGTGTCCTTCTAAGGAAGGAGTAAGAGATGCCGACATTTAGAGTTAACGCTGAAAGTTCTGGTCGTCGTTCGCTGGAGTGGGACCGTGAGGCCGATGCTGGCGAGTCGACGGTGGGAAAAGAACTGGGGATTCTGGGGGACCGCCCCCTTTTGTATGATGCCTGATGTCGGGGGCAGGGCCGACATTGGGGGCGGTCCACGCTGGATACTGCTAGCTAGAAAATTTCCGTGGGGTCCTGGTGCCTGCCGGCTTCAGTCCTAATGGTGTAACCTGCTGCAAGTGCTGTTTCTCGAAGTAAGATCACTGTCTTCAAATAATTGTATGCACTCTGTTGCCCATAAGCTACAGTTGTCAGTTCTTGATGTGTTAAAAAAAAAAATCCATTTGTATCAAAGCTCGAAAGTACTCTTAAGGGAATATTTAAATTTTATCACTATAGTCCCCAAAAATGAGAGAGTTACAAGAAATTGTTAACGTGATGGATACAGATCTGGTGCACTTTAGTGCAATTAAACAAGTGAGATGGCTTGCCAGTAGGTCACATTCAGTACATGCAGTTCAGGTTAACCTACCTACTGTTGTACAACACCCAGAACATGCATCTTCGGCTGCTGGTGATGAAGGTTCAAAAACAAAGGGCCTCTTAAAAGTACAGAGTGTGCAGTTTGTAAAAGCTATTCATATATGAAACAATTACTCACGGAAGTAATATTACTTCTTTCAGGGTATTCTTTAGCATTATTGACAGGTGCAGTATGCCAGCTGGGTTCAGCTGCCCCAGAAAGGAGGAGTCAATGCAAATGAGGAAGGCATTGGCCAATCAGGATACAGTTAGAGTAGAGTGCTGCCTGCAGTCAGCCTGAGGGACCTCAGAATGCATTTTGGAGCTGAAAGAGCAAAAACTGTGCCCAACAGGGCCAAAAAAAAAAACTGTTAGCAACAACAAACCATCTGTTCTAACCCACTATTGTGAAAAAAACTTTCATCACACGAATGAAAGACAGTCATCAAATCTGGCTAAATCCCATGACAGAGCCTTTTGACAAGGTTTCCAGGGGAGGAAGGGTGGGAGTGTCAATAATGCTAAAGAATACCCTGGAAGAAGTAATATTACCTCGGTGAGTAATTGTTTCTTCTCACCCCAGGAATTCTTTAGCATCTATTGACAGGTGCAGATTTCGAAGCAGTGTAGTTGGGAGGAGGACACAGAAACCTACTTTGAGAAGAGGCTCTGAAGTACCATCCTGCCAAATATCCAAGAAAAAGAGCTTATTGAATGTGAGAATCAAATTTCAAATAACTGGTCTGCACACTTCTAGTAAGGATATAGCCATGAACGCTGCCAGGAGGCAGTTGTTCTCAAGGAAATAGGCCCTAAGCCCGAGGGAGGCTGATTGTCAGCCTTGCTGTAACAGAACTCGAAACACGGGAAAACAGTCCTGTGGGAAAAATACTCTTGATCACCGGTTTCTCCTTTTCTGCGACAATGCAGGAAAGGAAGAGATGGTAATGACAGTACCTGAACTACTAGGACTGCTGTAACAGACCGGCAGGACTAATTCATACCCAATCCGAGCAGCTTGAGATAGCCTAGATAGAACTTGCCTGAGAACAGTACAGGCAGAGAAAAGGATTGATTAAGGTGGAAATGGTAGAACACTTAGGGAAGGGATTTCCCATCCATCCAGAGAACTGATTTGTTCTCAAGGGAACCGAGAGGATAAGGCCAGAATGAAGGACTTGACACTCTGAAACCCATCTGACAGAGGAAAAGACCAGCAGAAAGGTTGTCTTCGATGTTACTCACTTCAGGACAGCATTGCCATCAGTTTAAAGGGAAACATCATGATCTTGACTATGCAGAGGTTTGTGTTCCACTGGAAAAAACACTGTCCCTTTAAAGGTCTGGAAGTGAAATGACCCCTTGCAGAACTCCTTGCAATGGTCTGAAAAACGACAGATTTCTCTTGCCTGATGGAAAAAGGAAGCCGAGTAACCGCTAGGTGTACTCCCAAGAATGAGGCCTAATGTCCTACTGTAAGAAAGAAAGTAAAAACCTTTATCTTTATATAGGAAACAAGTCACTAGGACCAAACTAGTTCTGTTTACAAGACAGAACTGCCTGGATAGGAACTAAATAATCCAGTCATGAAAGGAAAGAGGATTGAAAAAACTCTAGGCTTTTGATCTTGTACCAAGGGGGAAAAAAACACTTCCAGTAGGAAACAGAGGTTTTTGTGGTACTAATATTTTGGTTATTCATAGAGTTTCCAGGCCTTGTTTGGATACAGGGACTCTAGGAGTTCCAGCCTCTCAAGAACCAGGAGTTGAGGAGAAAAGACTGGAAGCTGAGAAACACTACTACTAATCGAGAAAGGAAGTAGCCTGTGGAAACGACAGCAGACTGAAGGCTGTTTAACTGAGACATTTTGATCAGAAAGTACCAGGGCTGGTCCATCCCATCCCATCCAGAGCCACTGGTTCGTGGTGCCTGGATGATTCCTTAACTAGAGAAGTACTTTGGAAATAAGGGGAAAAATATATGGGAGAAAGAAAACTTCCCTGACCAGTCTAAGATGAGAAAGTCCGTTGGAAGGAACCCAGAGCTGGGGCCTGCAACAGGAAGTGGAAACTGGTGGTTCAGACTGGAGGTGAAAAATTCAGATCTGGATCTGCCCTTACCTCCTTAACAGTGTGGCTAGGACTTGTGTGCTGAGGGTCCACTTGCGGTGGCCCTGACTAATGCGACTTAGAGAATCTGCCAAAGTGTTGTCCTTGCCTGAAAGATGGATAAGTAACTAAGATACCTCCAAAGAAGTAGACTAGAGATCAAAACTCGTAGTTAGTGTGGACAGATTGGAGGCCTTGTGTCCCACTGCTCGTTGGAGTGATACAGGGCAGGTGTATCATCCGTTTTTATCAGTATTAATTGACCTCTGGCCTGAAAAGTGAAGACCTGATGGAGATGCTCCGAGATTCCAGGGACTGATGGAAGAAGGACTCTCTTGGCCTCCAAGACCCAATGATGGAACCTCCTGTAGGGAGGCGCCCACCGAAAGAAAGCCTCTGTACCGACGTTTTGAAGGGAAGGTGTGTGAAATTCACTGTTTCCTTACACCAGACCAGAGCTTGTAACAGAGGTCAAGCTTCACGAAAAAATCTCTTATTTGGGATCCCTTCCTAGAGATCTGGCCCCTAGGACTCCAGTGACAAAATTATGCATTATATACAGGGAAAGAAACTTCCCCTGACAAGAGATGAGCATTGCCCCCAAAGACCTGCTGAAATTTGGATGGCTAGGGAACTTTTCCTAGTAGCTGCAAAAACCCCAAGACTATAGGAAATAAAATGTCAGACTTAGGGCTTGAGAACCAGAATAATGGAGAACTGGCTAAGAACAGCCAAGCCTCTGAGGAGGGAAAAGAGAGATTCCCTGTTTTTTGGGGTGAACTGCCAACTTAACCAAATACCTGCTGCACAGCCTGCTTTTTACCCAGTATCTGAGAACACTCTGGAGACAGTATAAACAGCATGGATGTAAGCTGGTAGCAGCCTGAGAAAAGCCCAGGGCTAAGGAACTGAGAACATAGATTGTATCGAGGGAGACAAGAAAATACCCCAGCATTTGCAAAAGAAAGATCCGAGTTAAGGAACATCCTGAACCCAGGTTGTAAAAGTTGATACGGTCGCCGGGCCGCGCAGCGTTGATTGCTATACGCCAGCAACCCGGGTTCGGAACGGACTCGGTAGCTGGAATGCCGGGCCGGGAGGAGGACTGAGCGCCCAACGGCTGCTCTCCTCCTCCAGGGGGGAGGGTGGGGATGCAAGTCCCACTGCAACACCGCCACCTGGGTGACCACAGGTGGAGGTGCAGCGAGACTGCACAAAGCAGGGAGGGAAGGACGTCTGCCGGGAGCCGGAGCGTCAGGCACGTTACGACATGCTCCGCCCCTTGGCTCCCCCAGCGTGCGATGTCCTGTGGGGGAGAAAACAGGAAAATACCCCACCGGACTCCTGGTAGACGGAGCTCTGGCCACCATCCCAATGCCCTTGCATCACGCTGGGGTACCAGCATCCCCCGATGAAAACTAAGTCACGTCGGGTGTAAGGGCCCCCGCACTCCATCTGGGGGTACAGCCAAGGCTCCATGGGGGATGGACTGCACTGACGCGCTAGTAGGAGCGGGACGAATCAGGCCGATGGAGTCTCCAGAAGGAGCAGGAGTTCGGTGGTGAGAGAGGGGGCATACAAAAAAAAAAAGTTGATAATGATTCCCCGTTCCCCATTTTCCTTTAAAATTCAAGTAATAGCAGGAAAAAAAGGTCCAACTCCCCAAGGGGAAGGGTACCATTTCACGACTGATACCCTCATGAGATTCTAGTGCTCTAATCCCACTGCTGACATTCTACTGGAAAGAGACAACAGACTGCAGCAATTGGAGATAACATTTAGTTATTAACTTTTCACATATATATATATTTTTTTTTTTTACACCAACCGAAGGGGTAAAAATTGAACCAAGAAGAAAAGTAACCAAAGAAAAGAGATTACCAGGAGTGGAAAGTACAGTTACATAAGAATGTACCATAAAAGTAGATCTTTGAGAGAGGCTCTTGCAGTAGGTAATTACATATAGGACTGAAGCCGGCAGGCGTCAGGACCCCACGGAAAAATTTCTAGCTATCAGTCTCTGGTGGGGGACCATCAGTATAAAGGGGCGGCCACCCACACCCGCCTTCCAGTTCTTTCCCGCTAAGGGCCAAAAAGGCAAGACGAGAGAGAAGCGGATATTTCTCTTCCAGGAAAAGAAGCTGAAAAAGCTAAGGGGATGGAGGGTGGATGTAGTTATCTATCAAAGATCCTCTCGAAGATCTATTGTTACGTTAAGTTCTTACATAATTGCACTATCTTACTTCGAGAGGGTTCTTGCAGTAGGTAATTACATATTGGACTGAGTCCCAAGCAGTCTGGAACAAGGAGAAGAACATGGGAGGAGGAAACTACTCCAATGTAGACCCTCTGGCTGTGGAGGTCTTAGGAAAGAAGACCTTGCAGCACAGCCAACCCGAAGTCAGCTCTACAGCGAGAGGCAATGTCCAAACTGTAATGTTTCGTAAAGGTATGGACAGAAGTCCAAGTTGAGGCTGCACAGATGTCTGCCGCTGACACATTCTTGAAGCAAGCAGCAGAGGCAGCGACACCCCTGGTGGAGTGACCTCTGACTTGACCCGGCAGGGTCTTGTGGTACTTGTCATAACAGAAAGTGATACAATGAGCCAACCATTTAGATAAATATTGCTCGGAGACCACACTGCCTTTTCTTTTACATGCAAAAGACACAAACAGTTGATCAGTCTTTCTGAGATCCTTCGTCCTGGTGGTGTAGTATCTCAGAATTCAGTGAACATCCAAAGTATGCAAGAGGTACTCCCCTTGATTGGAGTGTTGCGTAAAGAAAGCAGGCAGCTCCATGGATTGATTCAGCATAGATTCTACCACCACCTTAGGGTGAAACTTAGGGTCGGTACACAGAGCCACATGTTCCTTGTGAAAAATCAAATATGGGATTTTGCACATCAAGGTCTGGAGCATGGAAATCCTTCAAGCAGAAGTAATGGCCACTAGGAAGAGAGTGTTCCAGGAAAGGAACTTTAGGTCTGCTGAGGCTGCTAGCTCGAAAGGAGCAGGGTAAGCTTCTCAAGAATAAAATTCAAATCCCAAGGAGGGGCAGGAATGCGAATAGGGGGTTTCAAGTGGAGAACCCCTCTAAGAAAAGTCTTAAAGACTTCCAACTGTGCAAAAGTTCTGTCCCCAAAAGGAACATGGTAAGCGGAGATGGCCGCCAAGTGAACCTTCAGAGAGGAATGACTGAGACCCAGATCAAAGAGATGGCGCATGTAGTCCAGAAGCCTCCCGACAGAGCAAGAGAATGGCTCAAAATCTTTGGAAGAGGCCCAAATAGAGAACTGTTTCCATTTCATGGCATAGGTAGATCTAGTGGAGGGTTTTCTGGCCTCCACCAGAATCTCAGCCACCAGCGGGGAAACCCTGAATCAGGCTTGAGCTACGTTTGCAGGAGCCATGCGTGCAACTGAAGGGATTTGAGGCCTGGATGGACCAGGGTCCCCTGATCCTGGGTCAGCAAAAGCTGCGACAGAGGAAGAGGAGGTTCCTCTAAATACTGATGCAGAAAAGAGAACCAAACTTGCCTAGGCCAGAAAGGAGCAATTAGGATCATGCGAGCTCCTTCTGAGCTGAGTTTTTGTAAGACCCTTGGAATCAAGGGAATCGGGTTGGGGGGGAGGCACAGATGAATCTGCCCTTCCAGTCTAGAGACAGAGCGTATCTCCAAAAAATGCCGCGCCCTGGAGCGAGCGAGCAGGAGGCGGGAAGTTTTGCATTGTGAGGAGATGCAAACAGGCCTACCTGATGTGTTCCCCAGCGTAGGAAGATATCGTCTGCTACTCCCGATCCAGGTCCCACTTGTGAGGCTAGGCAGATGACCGACTGAGGTGGTCTGCCAACGTATTCTCAACCCCCGGAACGTGAATTGCTGTGAGGTGAAGGTTGTGTTGCACTGCCCAATCCCAATCTCGCATCGCCTCCCTGCAAAAAGGGTAGGAACGGGTTCCTCCCTGTTTGTTGATGTACCAGACTACGCACATGTTGTCCATCTGGACAGTCAAATGACCGGGAAGCAGATACAGATGCAGAGCTTGTAGAACATACAGCACGGCCCTGAGCTCAAGCACATTTATGTGAAGAGTCTGTTCGAGCTTGGACTAGGAGCCCTGGGTCCTGTGAGATCCCAGGTGGGCTCCCCAACCCTTGCCCGAAGCGTCTGTTGTCAGCATCTGGGGGGGGGAGAGAGGCAGAAGGGAACTCCCTGGCAGAGGTTCTCCTGAACCATCCACCATTGCAAGTCCTGAACCATAGGATTGGAGACCAGGACCAGTAGATCTAGGTCGTCCACCAATTGATCCCACTGAGACCGAAGCGTCCACTAAGAGATTCGCATGTGGAGCCGAGCGCGAGGGACTGTTGGGATAGCAGCCACCATGAGCCCGAGGAGGCGAAGGACTGACCTGGCACTGACCCACCTGCAACTGGACAACAGGCTGACCTGAGCCTGGAGGGTGGCCATCCTGTCCAATGGCAGGAACACCATGCCGGAGGTCATGTCCAGGATCACCCCGATGAACTGGAGCTTCTGAGATGGGATCAATTGGGACTTGGCCTGGTTGATGGTAATACCCAGGCTGGTGAAAACCTGCAGCTTAAGGGAAAGGAAGCGCAGGAGCTCCTCCCTGAACGGGGTCGCCAGGAGCCAGTCATCCAGGTATGGGAAAACCTGAACTCCCTGGGTACCCTGGTAGGGCACTACCACCGAAAGGCATTTGATGAACACTCGGGGCACCAGGGAAAGACCAAATGGGAGGGCCTTGAACTGGTAGTGGTCCCCCTGGAAAGAAAAATGAAGATATCTGCGGTGGGAAGGGCGACTAGGGATATGCAGGTAGGCATCCTGCATGTCCAGGGTGCACAGCCACTGTCCCGGCCAAAGGGGCAGAAGACTCTGCAAAGAAAGCATTATGAACCGCTTGTACTCCATGAACAAGTTCAGGGAGCTGAGGTCTAGAATAGGCCTTACATCTTCTGACTTCTTTGGAACCAGGAAGAAATGGGAGTAGTAACCCGTCCCCCTGAAGGTGGGATGGGACGGGCTCTATCGCCGCCTTCAGAAGAAGGGAGAATATTTCTTCCCGAACCAGAAGAAGGTGTTCCAGGGAGTAAGATGACTGTTCCGGGGAGTAAGATGACCTTGGGGGGGGGTATTCTTGGTGGTTTCTGAAACTCTATTGAGTGTCCTTCTGCTATCAGCTGGAGCACCCAAGTGTCTGAAGTGATCCTCTCCCAACTCAGTAGATGGAAGGTGAATCTCCCTCCTACCAGTTCCTCTGGGAGGCCCAGAGGCTGTGGGAGAGGAGAGGAGTCAGGAGGTGTGGGACAGCGTCGCGGCTGAAGCTCCCGACGCTTTTTTGGGTGGGGGGACTTGGCAGTCGGAGGGGTACAACGTTTGTTGGCCTGCTTTCCCTGAGGTTTCGCCTTGAGCCGAGAATATCTGCGAAAGGGGCGACGCTGACCCTGAGGGGGCCTGTACAAGGAGTCAACAGACTTTAATGAAGTACCCTTCTCTTGCAGATCGATGATGATGTCCTTGACATCGCCACCGAACAGCACTGAACCCCTGATAAGTGCATCCTGGATAGCAGACGGCACCTCCGGGACCAAACCTGACACCCGGAGCCAGGTATGACGCCACAAATCCACGGTGAAAGCCGAGCTCTGACCAGCAGCATTCACTGCATCGTACATGGCACAAAGCATGTGCTGACTGGCCAAACGCACAGATCGGACTAGATCAGCCACTTCCTGCTTCATCTGTGACTCAGGAAGGGAGTCCAATTTAAATTTCACCTCGCTAAGGATCGCCTTCTGGTAATCCCACATGTGAGCGATGTAGTTCAGGGCCCTGGTTCCCAGAATGGAAGAAGCATAGACCTTCTTCCCGTACTGGTCCTGAAGGCAGGATTCCTTGTCGGGTGGTGACGAGCTCAAGTGCTTGGGGTTAGCCATACGGCTGTGAGCAGCACTAATCATGACCGACTCAGCTCTGGGGTGTGAATTCAAGGAATCAACACCCTCCGGAGCCTGATATAGCCTGTCCTACTTCCTCAGAAGGGGGACTAATGCTGACAGTTGTTTCCAAATAGTGGAAACAAGGTCAGCATGAGGCTTGATCCAGGGTGGAATCAGAGTGGGAGCAGTCTCGGGCAGATCCAGGTGCGCAGTGAGTTTTTTACGCTGTGGATCCAGCTCCAAAGATTGCCACTGATGAACAGCCTGGATTTTATGCAGCAACTCCAGGAAAGAAGGATCCTCAGGAGGGGACTTCGGAGGAGTCCCTGGCCTGGATTTGTCTGGAGTGCATGGCTCGTTGTCTGGATCAGAGTGCCCGGAGTCATCTGAGGTCTCCGAGGAGGATGAAGATGAAGAGGAAGACCCCACCCAGTGAGGGGGGAAACGGACCCCTTGGGAAAGCAGATCCTCCCCTGCCCTGGAACCGGAGGGCTCATCTCTGGTGTCGGGGGGGGAGGGAGTCTCTGGCCTCCATCGGGGGTCCGAAACCGGGTCCGGCATCAGAAGATGGCTCTCTACTTCCTTGGTGAGCTGAGCCTTGGCCTCAGCCCACCTGGAAGCCAGAGTCTCCTTCAGATCCACTGGTGGCTGAGGGGGCTATGGATACTGGGGATATCTGTATGGCGCGTATCAATAACCCGACGGTGGGAAGCCCGGCTTCGGGTACTGGGGCACCGAGTACTGTGGCATCGGATAGGCCAGCGTCGGGTATGGGGGTGCCAGATACTATGGACCTGGATAGGACGGCATCGGGTATCCAGGCTCTGAAGGAGCAGAAGGCCCTGGGAACGACCCAGCGGGCAGGCCCAGAACAGGAGGCCCAGTGGGCCCGGCGAAGGGGCGGCATCCAGCAAGGGGATGTCGCCCGGCACTAGAGGATCCGATGTCAAGTTATCCGGCTCAGCGGGAGGGAGACCACGACGGCAGCATGCCATCATCCTCTGTGTCACCCGGGGAAGAGGGGCCAATGTCCATGGGATCCAGCAAGGGAGACGCTGGAGCCTCGGAATGCAACGAACATTGCAGTGAGCTCGGGACGACGGACAGTTCCGAAGGGTCCGATGTCAGCTCTAACGCTGTGCGGCCATTGGAGAAGCCAGCGTCTGACTTATCGGACCCTATGCTTGACAAAGGCCGTGATGGAAGGGTGGCCATGGCGGGCGCTTTAGAGACTGTGCGCTGCCCCTAGGGTCAGACATCTTAGCCTTACCCAGGTGGGCATCAGAGGAGCCCACATCTGGCTTACCGGGGTCACTTGGACCAGAAGGCCGCACAATAGTGGGCTTACTGGGAGCAATGGCCTCCTTTAACCCGGAAGCTCCTGAGGGGCCTGAGCGCAAGCCCGATGGGAGGGTTGATGCCGCCTTGGAAGCCTCCAAGATGGCCATCGTGGAACGGTCCCCAGGAGAAGACATTACCTGCAGCACCATGACCCCAGCCGGAGTCGCGGCGACCGTAGTAGAGGAGTCCCGGTCCCGGTGCTGCTTCTTGTGATGGTCCTCAGGGGAAGTAGAGGCCTGCCTAAGTTTTTTCAGCTCCTTTTCCATAGAGGACATCTTCAGTTTTAGAACGTGGGCCTCCAGGGACTGCTGCCTCTGATTTTGGGTGGCCACGTTGAACTGCTGGCAGAGCTGGCACTTCTCCACGGGGTGGTCGGGGCCTAGGCAAAAAAGGCACTGGGAGTGTCCATGATTGTGCGGGAGCTGGGCGTCGCAGAAATCGCACTTGTTTTTGTGCTCAGAATGAGTCAGGGACAACATTCACGGCAGCAGAAGAAAATGTTGATGAAAATCTAAGAAATATCGAAAAAGAGACGGTAAAACTACCGATGATAGACTGGCGAAGCAGTGAACTTAACCGCGAGGCACTAACTCGAGCTAACGGCGGGAAAGAACAGGGGGGAGGGCGTGGGAGACTGCCCCTTTATAATGATATCGGTCACCTGACGTGGGGGCGGTCCTCCGCCAGAGACTGCTAGCTAGAGATTTTTCTGAGGGGTCCTGATGCCTGCCAGCTTCAGTCCTATATCTAATTACCTACTGCAAGAGCCCTCTTGAAGTAAGATCTGAGCACTCCTGCCTCTATCCCTGGAAAACCTCTCATTTGGAGAATTCCGAATGTGTTGGCATAAGGAAAACAAGGTTAAAGGAAAATAATCCCTACCCTGAGACTTCTGGGAAAAGGAAAGCTTTTCTTTAACTGAGTTACTCAGAGAGTTAAACTCGTCCATTTGTGCCTGTCAGCTTCAACTCCAAAATGGGAAATGTTTCCATAAAGACAAACCAAAATTTGCACCGAAGCATAACCCAAAAGGCTGGAACTTCTCAGACAGGCAAGGCCTGAGGGAAATGACCTACGCCAAGACTCTAGAAGCTGTAACGTTAGGCTATGAGAGCATTGTGCCTCCATATGCCAGTTGGGTATTTCAGAAAACCTCCCTGTGTATAGTGCTCCAGAGATGTCGCACTATGACAAGGATAGAATACATCAAACAACTCATTATCTAACAGCGTGTGCTATAAAGGTAGATAAATACAACAGGAAGAAACATTACCATAAAATCTCTTACTCATGGTATCGGATTGTCTAGAGTCTATCTCTGGAGGGAGAGCAGACAATGGCACAAAGGCTGAGAAGCAGGCCGCTGCTTGCCCTAACTCTCTTTGATCTGAAAGTATACAGATAAAAACAGCAGAACACTTACCAAGCTGGTATTTCCTCTGAATGCTTCTGTCAACCCCGGAAGAAGAGGAGTGGTTTCCAGAACCTACCTGTAGGTCTCTTCAGAGAGTTGTCAATTTCTTTGGAGAAGAGCAACACCTCAGATCTACAAAGTCATCGTCCTCCACTTCTTGATCGGTGTCATCCTGGAGGAAGAGTCCAGGGAGTCCACCAGTTGAATATAGATATGTGAGACGGAAAGAGATCTCATTATTACCATAACCTGAATCAACCGCAGGGTGACTGACTGGATTTAGTGAGTACCGAGAGGAGTTCATAATAGAAAATCCTCTCCTAAAATTAATAATAACAATAATATCCTTGGACGTAAGGATCAACATGGAGAGGATTATTCGGACCCGAGAACACGCCCAGAATTGTAAATTCTGGAATAATTGCCAAGCTCTCAAAAATTCACTTGCAAAGGGCATAATTTTATCAACCACTGATGTCTCCCCATGTCCTTCAGGAGGAAGGGTCAGAGGAAATCAATTTCTATCTTTATGCAGGGATAGAAGACACCCTGCCAATGTTAATTTAAAGGCTTGGACAGAATAAATACTACTACAGAACCAGACATATAATAATAAAAGTCCCAAGGGAACTTGTCATTTCTTTTGTGTTAACTTGAGGTACCCTCCTAAGCGCTTTTAGAGGAGGAGGAGGAGGTAGACTGAAAGGCCAAGATAATAATAGTTAGGCCAAAAGTTAATCAAAATTAACTTTACAGAGATTTTTTTTTTTCACAATAGAGGAAAAACAGAAACCACCACCAAACTCTTGTCAACAAAAGCCCACTGCACAACAAACGAGAGAGTCTCGTCCCAAAAGAGAGGGGATTACCCTTCAAATATCAACAATTCTGAATTGAAATAGAGAAAAAAGGGTTCCAAGAATTCACGCGGGTGAACAGCAGAAAAACAGCATATGCTCACGAAAAGCAGATCAATGATTTTAATGCAAAAGCGGTAAAAACCACCGATAAATACTGAAAACTAACAAATTAAATAAAAATGATGCAATTTATCGCATACGCAGGCGACTTTTACTTCAGCAAAAAATGCAGAAGCGAGAAAAACACGAAAAACCACACGACTACGCAGAACCCAGCACAGATGCGGTAAAAACAGATAAAATGAAGAAAATATACAACATACCTTGAAAGCAGCACTCAAAAAGGAGAAAATGGCACAGGAAGATCTCTGAAGAGGAAAACTCCGGGGCAGTGTTGCCAGTTCAGCGGAGAAAAAGTTCTGAGGTCCCTCAGGATGACTGCAGGCAGCACTCTAACGATATCTTGATTGGCCAATGCCTTCCTCATTTGCATTGACTCCTCTTCTCCAGGGCAGCTTAACCCAGCTGGCATACTTCACCTGTCAATAGGTGCTAAAGAATTCCTGGGGTGAGAATGCAATATTTCCTGCCAGTACTAAAAAACCTGTCACTGAAGTTTCAACGAGAAGACATACTAATACTGGAAGTTCTTTTTCCCCAATTGTTTAACCAGGTGAGAGACACTAAGCTGAAAGCTTGTTTACAGGTGCAACCTGGAATCACAGGGATGTTAAGTGACTTGACTAGGGTCACAAAGTATGAACGTGGGGGCCGTGGGATTCAAACTCGGGTCTCCAGATTTGCAGCTCAGAGGCTTAAACCACTGCACTATACTGCCTACAGTTCCATAACTTGTTGAGACCTGCCTACTCCAGCTTACGGAGCTGAAAACGTCACCAGGGAAATATATGGCAGCTTTCTTTAGCCATTACAAACCTGAACAGAAATGTATGGAGTATGTTGTGTCAAGGAGGGGAGGAGAAAACTGTTCATTTCCCATTCAGAGGTATCTGCCCAGAACTCAGTTTGGTGGCAGATGGACAACTGCAGACTTTAATAGATGCAGCAATAACGTATATTGATAACAGATTTAAACATTTCTCAGACGTGCCTCTCAAATGGTTTAACTGTTTAGATTTTAAGCAGTTTGATCTGTCAAGAGACCAACTAGCGGTGTTTGGGACCTCTGAACTGGCAAACTTGGCTAAATACTTTCATTTTCTTATGGCGGAGCAGAAGGAACATATAAAGTCAGAGTATGCTGTATTTAAAATACTGTTGAAATCCGCCATTGAAAAACCCTATTTGCAGGTGTATACCAGATTACTAAAGGAAAAACCACCCCAGATTATGCACATTCTTGACCTAGTCGAAATACTCATGGCAATGAGTGTATCAACTGCAAAATGTGAGAGAGTTTTTCTGTTCAGAACCTAATCAAAACTAAAATTAGGACATGGCAAGCTGATGATTCGGTACAGTCTCTCTTGCAGATAGCAGTAGATGGTCCTGCACTGCATGAATTTGACCCTGATCCAGCAATTAATCACTGGCTGATCTCGGGTCCAGGCACTCGCCAGGTTCGTGGGCATGCTGTTGCTGCTGCTGCTACATCTGTTGGTTTAGCTGCTGCTTCTGCTGATGATCCTGGTGCTATAGCTAGTACTCCTCCTGCTCCCAGTGATCCATCATCTTCTTCCTCCTGGCCTAGGCCTCAGTGACAATTCTGCGTTCAACCGATCGCTGGTCCTTCTAACTCATTCTGTAAAATTTCTAATTTCCAGTCTCTTCTAATACAGACTTCTGCCTGTACTACTCCCTGTATTAGAGAAATATAGGAAAATATTGTTTTTCCTGATGTATGAAGTTCTTCTACATCCATTCTATGAAATAGTAGTGCAAATACAAGCCCTGCCACACCATTTAATTTATATTTATTCAGCTGGTTGAAAATTTCCATAGAAATGCAGCGGACTACCACTCAGAACTCAGGGACTACCATTTTCGTCAAGGCCAGTTGTCCTGGACTAGCATGTCATTTTGAAATTTGTCGATCCCTGCTAAATGGCTATAGCTGCTGTTGTATAGACGAGGACTTGACTCCCGGCAGGCAAGCGACGTTATCACAGAAGCACACTTAGTGGGGAGAAAGAGCAGGCCAGTTGGAGAGTTGATGCCGAGACAGCCTATATGGCCATGCATCCACGGTCCTATCCCGTTGCCAACCCTCCTGAAGATTTTTGACCCCCGTGGGGTCCTAGCGCCTCCAGAGTAGTCCCATTAGTGTGAATGAGTGGTGGAGACTTACTCTAGGAAGATTTACCCCTTCTGAGTGTGGCTCAGTTGGTAGCACATCCGCCTCTGGACCAGAAGGTCATGGGTTCTTGTCCCACATCGGGACTGGACTTGCACCTAAAAGAAAAAATTACTCATCTTAGTAATGTTGTTTCTTCTAATGGAGTCTTGCTGTATTCTGACTATTGCAGTTAGGTCCTGCCTTTCAACTGCCCCGGAGAACAAAGAGTTAACTTTCCATGGCAAGCATGGAACGTTCAGTGTGAGCTCGGTTGAAGCCCCTGCCTGCTGTTTAAACTCCAACCATCAGATCTTTACGAGCAATACTCACTAGAAGTTCTGTGTGGAAACTGTAAAACTTCACACTAGCCAACTGGCAACTAAATTTATTAAAAAGGGTTTTTTGGTTTCAAAGCAAAGACTCAAGTCAGGAAACCCAAAAAACAAAACACAACACACACCCAAAGTAAAGGAGGGTGAAAAGGGGCACCCCTAGTGTGCCAACACTGCTCCTGCCCACCCACATCCCAAAAACCAGGTTCTGGGGGGGGGGGAGGTCAGAATACAGCAAGACTCCATTAGAAGAAACAACATTACTAAGGTGAGTAATTTTTTCTTTCTAACAACATGAAGTCTTGCTGTATTCTGACTATTGCAGACTACCAAGCAGTACTTCCATGGAGGAGAGACAGAACCTACTTTGGGAATAGGCTCTGAAGTACTGCTATAGCCAAACCGCTAACACTCCTAGCCTGGACATCCAGGGAGTAATGCTTGGTGAATGTATGGACTGTTTTCCAGGTGGCTACTTGACAAATTTCTAAGATAGGAATATCCCTGGCAGCAGCCAGGAAGCAGCTGTACCTCTAGTAGAGTGAGCCCTCAGGCCTGAGGGTGGGGTTCTACCCAGTTTTTCATAGCAGAATTGTATACAAGACAATCCACCTGGCAATAGATCTGTTAGTGGCAGGTTTGCCCTTACCGACCTCTCCATATGTGGAGAACAACTGGAGGACTCAAACCTGTGACCCTTGGTGCGCTCTATGTAGTAGCTGAGGGCCCTTTTAACATCCAAGCTGTGCAGCCTCCTCTCTCCAGAGGAGGAATGGTCAGTGAAGAAAACAGGGAGAGACAGACTGATTAAGGTGGAAATCTGAAACCACCTTAGGCAAAAACTTCCTGTTAGTTCTTAGGACCACTTTATCTCTATGGAAAGAGATGAAATCAGGCTCCACTGACAGGGCTTGCAATTCACTGATACGCCTGGCAGAGGTAATGGCTAACAAAAACACAGTTTTCCAAGTCAAGTACTTAAGCTCTGCCGAGGACAAAGGCTCAGAGGGTGGCTGCATAAGCTGAGCAATGCAAACATTAAGGTCCCAAGCAGGAGCAGGGTCCCTAAAAGAGGGATTGGTATGCAGCAATCCCTTGAAGAACTTGCAAAACACAGGATGGGCTGACAGAGGAGAGGGTTTGCCTACTGACAAGAAGGCAGAAATAGCTGCCAAATGCACTTTAAGTGTAGCTGGCCTAAGTCCTAAGCCATTAAGATGGACCATATAGTCCAGAACTGTAGGCAACCCAGCAGATTCTGGAGAAATATGCTTATTAGAGCACCAAATAGTGAACCTTTTCCATTTGGAGTTGTAAGTCTTTCTGGTGGAAGGCTTTCGAGAAGCCTTAAGGATATCCAGAACCCCTTGAGAAAGGTGTAGATCAGCAAACTCTAACTCTTCAAGAACCATGCCTTGAGACTGAGAGACTTGAGGTTCGGATACCAAATCCTCCCCTGAGAGGATGTCAACAGGTTGTAATTTCTGGGAAGAGACAGGGGAAGGTGGACTGCTAATGACAGCAACAGTGGGTACCAGGGCTGTCTGGCCCAGTCTGGAGCAAACAGAATCACTTTGCATAGTTGTGACCTGATCTTGACTAACACTTTGAACAGGAGAGGGAAGGGGGGAAAAGCATACAGAAATTTCCCTTCCCAATTCAGAATCAGAGCACCCAGGGGAACTGAGCCCGAGACTGTGGGTCTGCAACAAAAGAGAGGAAGTTGGTGATTGTCTGGGGCTGCAAAAAGATCTATCTGTGGAGTGCCCCATCTCGAGAAAATCACCTTCAAAACTAGGGGATCTAGGGTCCATTCGTGATGGCCCTGGGATATCCTGCTGAGAGCATCTGCTAGGACATTGTCCTGCCCTGGGAGGTGAACTGCTATCAGAGAGGTTTGCAGGAATAGGCCAGGGACCACAACTTCATTGCCTCTGTGCACAAGGCCATAGACCGAGTGCATCCTCGCTTGTTGATGTACCACATGGTGGTGGTGGTGTCTGTTCTGATCTGGACCACCTTGTTCTGTACAGATTTGGAAAAGGCTCGCAGTGCCAGAAACACTGCTCTGAGTTCCAAGAGACTGATGTGAAGCAGAGATTCTTGAGGTGACCACAGTCCCTGGGTGGTAAGATCCCCCAGGTGGGCTCCTCAGCCCAGCAGGGAAGCATCTGTGGTGAGTATCACTGAATGAGACTGAGTGACAAAAGGAACTCCTTGTCTCAAATTGTCCTGATTCTGCCACCATTGCAAAGCCTGGATCAGGGTTTGGGTCACTGGGACTAGTTTGGTAAGGGAATCCTTTCTTTGGGACCAGAAGGCTCTTAAGTGGAACTGAATGTCCCTTATCTGGAATCTTGCTCCTTGGGCCACTGCTGTGGAAGCTGCCATGTGGCCCAGAAGCTGAAGGAAATGCCTTGCTGGTCGAGACACCTGTAGGGTGAATGAAGAGGCCAGTTTCATAAGGGTCCTTGCCCTGTCCAGGGGAAGGAAGGCTCTTGCCCTTACTGTATCCAGTTCTGCCCCTATGAAGGTGAGGAGCTGTACTGGCTCGAGAACGGACTTTGGAAGGTTGAGGAGGAAATCTAAGGAAGTGAGCACTTGCTGAGCTACATGCAGATGTGACTTGACTTGGTCTGGAGACTGACCCACTATGAGCCAATCGTCCAGATATGGAAAGATGGAAATCTTTTTTCTCCTTAGGAAAGCAACCACTACTGCCAGGCACTTTGTGAACACCCTTGGGGCTGATGTTAGGCCAAAGGGCATTGCTCTGAATTGATAGTGGCCTGAGGGCAACTCGAACCTTAGGTACTTTCTGTGGGAGCTCCTGATGGGAATGTGGAAGTAGGCATCTTTGAGGTCCAGGGAGGCTAGCCAGTCCCCTGGCCTTAGAGGGGGCAGAATTATTCCCAGAGTCACCATTTTGAACTTTGGTTTTAAAAGGTGCTTGTTCAGATATCTCAGATCCAGGATGGGCCGCCATTCTCCTGTTTTTTGGGGGGATAGGAAGTACCTGGAGTACAATCCTTTGCCCTTGTGTAGGGTAGGAACCCTTTCTATGGCTCTGAGAGCCAGGAGGGAAGAAACCTCTGCCTCTAGGGCAAGGGCCTCTGATGGATTTGCAGGTGGAAAGGATCTGGTTCTCATCTTGGGAATTTTTTGAAGCTGAGAACCAGTCCCTGGCTTACTACTTCCAGGACCCACTTGTCTGATGTCAGAGACTTCCAATCCTGGACAAAGTAAGCCAGCCTTTCCCCTACAGGTATTGGAGAATCGGCCCGGGCAGACCCATCAGGGTGTCTGCTTGGCAGGGGCTTTAGGCTGAGAGGTGGAAGCAGGCCTGCTCATTCCCAGTCTGCCTCTCCCTCTGAAGAGCCCCTCTGAGCATAAGCAGAAGAGGAGGCCTGGGCTTGGTAAAAAGGCATTTGAAAGGGCCTGCCCCTGGAGTGCTGTCTCTGAGGAGTGGCTTGCCTTTCTTTGGCCTGAGCACTCCTGTAGGTGGTCCTGTACTCATCCATCTTTTTCATGTAGTTCTCTGTCTGCTCCCCAAACAGAGAATTACCAATGACAGGGAAATCCATGGCCTTAGCCTGGGTATCCTATGATAGGCTACTACATCTGAGCCAAGCCATCCTCCGAAAGGCCACAGATGTAGCCATGACTCTAGATGAAACATCATTGGAGTCCACAGCAGCATGAAATTGCACCTTGGATGCCTCAATCCCATCCGCAGCCACCTGCTCCAGCTCTTTGGCAAGCTGATCAGGGGCCTGTTTTTCCAGAGCCAGCACAGTGTCCCACCTGGACTTCTGGTATCTAGCTGTGTAGGCAATATAGTTAGCCTGCCTGAGTCACAAAGATGCTGCCATGTACTGCTTCTTTGCCATGGCATCAATCCTCCTGGAGTACTTATCTGGGGGGTGTGATGACAAGGGAATATTTGCCTTATCACAGGCAGCAGCCTGCACTACCCCAACATGGCTGCATTGCTGAGAAAGGAACTCCGTGTCAGAGCCTGAAAGGGTATACCTCTTATCCATTCGTCTGTCCACAGGAGGTATGGAGTTAGGAGTCTTCAGAATTTTAAATGTCTGTTTCCCAAAAGATTTATGGAGGGGAATAGACAGTCTCCTGGACTCTGGGATGTCCATCATCTCAATAAAATCAGGCTCCTCCTGATCCTCTACTGCTTCTTCCATAGGAAGCTGGAGGGTTTCAGCCACTTTCTTGTAAAACAAAGTGGGAAGGGGACTCAGAAAGCCTGGGAGGAGAAACACCTGAAGGTCTGTCTGGGGAGATGTCCGGGTCAATAAGCACATCCAGACTTTCATAATCACCATCATCATCATCCTCATACTTTCCCTCCTCCTCCTCCTCCGGTTCATAAAATTCTTCTAAAGTATAATCCGGAACCGGGGGAACCGACCGAACCGAGCCCCTGCCAGAAGGTGCCAGTTCGGCCAGAACCAAAGTTAGCGATTGCACTATCCTTATCACTTTGGCTATTTCATTAGCGGTCGGAGAAAGAATTTGTGGATCTGAACGGGATGATTTTTCTATTCTCTTTCTTTTAACCGGAACCTACTCCTCAGAATTGGCCCTCCTTTCGCCCGAAGAAGTTTCGCCCTGGTCAGAGGGCACTCCTTCTGGTTCGGTCGGAACTGAACCGGGCTGGCCATCCAGGTCAGTGGACTTCTCGGCCTCCCTTTCCCTCAGTCTATCTACTCTTTTATCCAGAGTAGCTTTGGGAAAACTTTTATAAATTTGGCAGTCTGAATCGGGGTGGTCAAACCCAGACAATAAACACAGGTGGTGTGGGATCAGCCTTAGCAAAGGCTTCCCCACACACATTGCAGTGTTGAAACCCAGTGGGCCCGTTTTTTTCCTTGGGTTTCTCAGACATGGCCAATCCTATCCAAAACTTACCCTTTTTTTCGTCAATCGCCAGGCAAGACTCTATCGGTTCCTAGATCAGAAACATGGGTCTTGGAAAACGTAATTAAATCGTTTTTTTTAGAACCGATACGGACCGGTTGCCACACTCTAAATAAATTCAAAACTTTTCAAGACCAATCTGATCAGTTCAAACCGAACCGATCACAACTTTACAAGTTCCACACAGAAACTAAATGTAAAACCTATCTAGTACTCGCGGTACCACAGACAGAGACTTAAACCGACAGATTCGGTAGCAGAAATTCGCTAGAAACCAAGCGAAAAACGACACTTTAACCGACTTTTTTGAACCGAGCAAAGGAGAAATCTCCGGAGCGACTGTTCAGAGAGGCGGAGTAAAGAATCTGATGGTTGGAGTTTAAACAACAGCAGCCAGGGGCTTCAACTGAGCTCACACTGAACGTTCCACGCTGGCCATGGAAAGTTAACTCTTTGTTCTCCGGGGCAGTTGAAAGGCAGGACCTAACTGCAATAGTCATAATACAGCAAGACTTCATGTTGTTTGAATGCGGGCACACGAGTGCAGTATTAGGGGGGTGCTGTACTGCTGGGGTGTGCTGTCCTTTGGATGAGACGTTAAACCAAGGTCCCTTCTACCCATCCTGGTGCTGTCCTGGTGGGTGTCCAGGTGGAAGTAAAAGAACCCAGGGCACTATTTACAAAGAGTAGGGAACATTCCCGGTGTCCTGGCCAACATTACCCTTCCCATAAACTGGTTTATACAATTGTCCAGGCTGTGTGTGGGTGCTGATGTGTGATATGGCAGCCATAAAACATTTAGTCACTTCACTACCAGTCTATCATTGCTTGTAAAGCGCTTTGGGATACATTGTGTATGAAAAGCACTATATAAATGCTGATTCTTCCTCTACCCCTGTTCTGGGTATGGTATAGGGATTTCACAGAATTCAGAGTCTTGCCAGATGACTGAAGGATTCTCAAAACTTCTACATCATGGACAAACCACTTACTCTGAATGGGGCACCAAGAACTGTTTGCTGCACATCAGTGGTGAAACCTGCTACCCTAAGCCACGAGGAGTGCCTGAAATAAATGCCAGATGCTGCAGCCCTGGCAGAGGCGTAAAAAATATCATATTCTGTGCGGATCAAATGTTTCACCATATCAGCACCAACACTGAGCTTTCATTAACTCCTGTTAAGCAGAATCCCCAGGCAAGGTCTGTGCAGCAGTCTTAGCCTTTCTCAATAGGGTGTCCTGGTATTTTATCATATGGGCCTGATAACTGGCAATATGCAGGCCAAGCAAGGCAGAGGCATATGTAGGTTTACCTAGGACATCTAACATCCCGGATTCTCTATCAGGAGAAAGGGAGCTCAGGTGCTTAGATGCCCTGGACCTATCATGGACAGCTGCAATTACCACCAAGTCAGTCTCGGGCTTGTTAGCTTAACAGGGTTTTCCAGAAGGGGCAGAATATATTTTGTCTGTCTCTCTTAAAACAGCTGGTATGTTGTTTGGCTATACCAAGCTGCATAAGTAGCATCCTCCAAAGCTGGAAGCAGGAGGAACAATGGCAAAATGAAGCCCATGGTAGACTGCATTTGCTGCATCATGGCAAAAAAAGAACAGTTATGCAAGAACTTACCATAACAACATATCTTCGAGGGGATCTCAGTCATCGGGCACACCATAGAAACTTCACCATCAGTAAAGCAGGATCCACATGGAAGATTTTCAGCAGTACAACTGGGGCCACCCATGCAGACGTCACCATCAATGTCACCAACCCTATACAGGCAGGAGTGGCCCCGTTCACTGCTCAGTTCTTTCCCCCAGAGACTAAGGGAACACACCCATGTCCTAGGGGACCAAAGAAAGAGGTGCCCAGGCCAAATAAGAAAAAATTACTCACCTTAGTAATCTTGTTTCTTCCAAGGTATTCTTCTATAGTTGTGACTCCCTGCAGTCAGCCTCCTAAGCAGAGCTGCCCAAAGATAATGGAACTATATGCTAATGATAGCACTATCATTGGCTCGAGCCACATACTCAAACTGCTACCCTTATCAGCTGCAATGTTCCACCAACACATCAGATTTCTAAGGAGCCTACAAGGCAACCTATACTAAGACAATCTAATATACTTATCTAAATGTAACACAAATAAGCTGTCCATGACAGCAAGAAACACGCTTAATATTATTGTAATCCTAAACCCCACTGAATGCCAGAATCACCTGGAAACAGAAGGGAATTAAATATTTCCCACTCGGGCTAAAAATTATGCATGCCAGTGTTTAGGACTTTCCATTAAAATATTCGGTCAGGAGTGCAGAGGCTCTGGTTCTGGAAAGGGAGGCAGGGTGGGAGAGTTATAAATATAGAAGAATACCTTGGAAGAAACAAGATTACTAAGGTGAGTAATTTCTTCTTCTAACCTCAGGTATTCTTCTATATTCCTAACTCTCTGCAGACTTCAAAGCAGTAGCTTTGGAGGTGGGCAAAGAACCTACTTAGGAAAGAGGCTCTGCAGGACTGCTGTGCCAAACCTGGTGCCACTTCTGGACTGTGTGTCCAAACTGTAGTGTTTAGTAAATGTGTGTACAGTCCTCCAGGTAGCTGCTTTACAGATTTCCACTAAAGTAATATCTCTGGACGCTGCTATAGTAGCATGTGCCCCTGGTTGAATGGGCCTCAGCAGCCCTGCTGGCGAGTTCGCCCGCCAACTTTCGAATAGCAAAACTGAAGGTATTGGACTATCCAGTGAGAGACTGATCTCTTAGAAGCTGGGGTGCCCTTACCTACATCTCCATAGGTAAGGAATAGCTGTTTGTCATGTCTATGATCCCTGGTGTGTGCCATATAGTAATGTAATGCCCTTTTGACATCCAGACTATGGAGTCTACGCTCACCTGAACTAGTATGTTCGGTGAAGAAAACTGGCAATGTAATCGACTGGTTTAGGTGAAAATCAGAAACCACCTTGGGGAGGAATTTCCTATTTGTTCTCAGCACCACTTTGTCATTATGGAAGGAAAGACAGACCTTCTTAACACACAGGGCTTGGAGTTCATTGATTCTTCTAGCTGAAGTAACTGCAACCATGAAGTAACTGCTACCAGAAAAACAGTTTTCCAGGTAACATATTTTAAATGTGCAGAGGACATAGGCTCAAAAGGAAGTTTCATGAACTGAGCAATGCAAATGTTCAGGTCCCATACTGGAACTAGTTTCCTACTAGGTGGGTGCAAGTGGCGCAGACCTTTTAAAGAACTTCTTGAAAATGGGATTGGATGCCAGGGAGATACCTCTCCCAGCAGAAATGTAGGCAGAGACTGATGCCAGATGCACTTTCATGGATGTAAGTTTCAACCTGAGAGTGAAGGTATGTGTGGTAATCCAGGACAGCTGGGACCTCCACTAGAGTAGGAGAAGTCTCTTTGGAACCACACCAAATAGAAAACCACTTCCATTTTGAAGCATAGGTTTTCTTAGTCGAAGGCTTTCTATATCCCTTCAGGATATCCAGAACACTTTGAGAGAGATTTAAGTTTGCATATTCTCAAGTCCTTAAGAGCCATGCCCTAAGTCTGAGAGACCCACAATTCGGATACAGAATCTTGCCCTGGTGGGAGGTCAACAGGTTGTGCCTCCTGGGTAAGTGTATTGGTTTGGCTATAGACAAAGAGCAGTAAACGGTACCATGGTTGCCTGGCCCAGTCTGGTGCTATCAGAATCATTGATGCAGGTTGTAACCAGAGTTTGATTAGGACTCTGAAAATGAGAGGGAAGGGAGGAAAAGCATACAGACTTCTACCTGACCAGTTCAGAGCTAGAGCATCCAATAGGATTGTTCCCTTGACTGGTGGTCTGCAAGAAAAGGGGCAGATGATGATTCTCTTGGGATGCAAAGAGATCCACCTCTGGTATGCCCCATCTCCTGAACATGGAGTACAGCACTTGCCTGTTGATGGACCATTCGTGATGTGTCCGATTGATTCTGCTCAGGGCATCTGCTAGGGTGTTGTCCTTTCCTGGCACATGAATGGCCTGTAATGAGGCCTACAGCGAGTAAACCAGACTCGACTTTCATTGCCTCTGTGCATAGAGGGTCTGACCTTGTCCCGCCCTTGCTTGTTTATATAGTACATTTATTTATTGAACCATGTCGGAATTTACAACCTTTGAGTCAGAGACTCCTTTACAAAGGCTCCATGTCAGAGTATTACAGAGTTCCACATTGTTGTGGTGTTGTCTGTCCTGACTTGCACCACTTTTGCTTGTACCAGATGGACAAATGTTGTCAAGGCCAGAAACACTGCCCTGAACTCTAGCAGATTTATATGCAGGAGTGACTGTGATGGACCAGGTTCCATGAGTGGTGTGACCCCCTAAGTGAACACCCCACCCTAACAGAGAGGCGTTCGGTTGTAAGAAAAACTGATGGGATTTCCCTTTGGAAAGGTACCCCTTCCTTGAGGCTGGATGCTTTCTTCCACCACTGGAGGGCCTGCAGCAAAGTCTTTGCTACTGGAACTGGCTTTGTCAGATTGTCTTTTCTTTGGCACCAGTGTGCCCTAAGATGAAACTGTACATCTTTCATTTGGAACCTGGCTCCCAGGACTGTGCCTGCTGCAGCAGCCATATGTCCCAGAAGCTGCAGAAACTCTCTTGCTGGTCGTGGCTCATTCAGCTTGAATGAGGCAGCTATCTGCAGAATGCTTTGCACCCTGTCCTGAGGGAGGAAAGCTCTTCCCTGTACTGTTTTCAGTACTGCTCCTATGAAATGCAGGACTTGTACTGGAGTGAGAATAGATTTTTCCTGATTTACCAGGAATCCTAGAGACTGTAACAGGTTTAGTGTTACCTTTAGATGGTCTTGTACCTGCTATGGTGAACTTCCCACCATTAGCCAGTCATCGAGATAAGGGAAGACTGATATACCTAACCTTCTTAGGTATGCTATCACCACTGCCAGGCACTTTGTAAATACTCTGGGTGCTGAAGTGAGGCCAAAAGGTAGAACTGACAATTGGTAATGTCCTGATGGAAGTCTGAATCTGAGGTACTTCCTGTGAGATTATCTTATTGGGATGTGAAAGTAGGCATATTTTAGATCCAGAGATGCCAGACAATCTCCTTGCTGGATTACTGGCAAAATCATTGCCAGTGTGACCATTTTGAACTTTGGTTTTATTAGATGCCTGATAAACAGTCTGAGGTCTAGAATAGACTGTCACTCCCCATTTTTCTTTTTGGTGAGAAAGTATCTTGAATAGAAACATCTTCCTTTTTGATGAATTGGAACACACTCCACTGCCTTTAGCTGGAGGAGGCTTTGAACCTTCTTCTCCAGGAGTTTTTTCTCTATGAGGGAAGCTGGTTTGAACACCCTTGTTCTCAAGGGAGGAAAAGACTTGAAACACAGGGACAAACCCTGACTCACTACCTCCAGGACCCACTTGTCTGTGGTGATGGACTGCCAAGCCTGGAAATAGTGAGCCAGTCTGCCCCCTACTGGTAGAGGGGAGGCGGCCTTAATCATTAAGTCAGGGGTTATGCTTTGCTTGGGACTGAGCTTGGATAGTTTGGGAACTAGAACCCCTTCTACCTCTGCCCTGAAATACCCAGTCTGCTGTGGGTATTGTTGATACTGGGGGACAGCCTGTGCCTGATAAAAGGGCCTAATGTAGGCTGTCCTTCCTCTGCCCCCCCTTCCAAGGGGCCTATAGGAGGAAGAAGGCCTCTCCTTTGAAGAACTGCTTTTACAGGTGGCCTTATATTCATCCACCTTCTTCATGTATGCTTCAGTCTGTTGACCAAATAGTGAATGATCCTCTACAGGGAAATCCATAGCCCTGGCCTGGGTGGCCTGTGTTAAATTAGTAGCCCTGAGCCATGCCAGACTTCTAAGGGCTATGGTAAGGGACAACCATCTGGCAGCATTGTTGTTGGCATCTGCTGCCATTTGAAATTGATACTTGGCTGCTTCCAGCCCAAACCTGGCTGTTTCAGCCAAATCATCAGAGAGAGGTGAAGGAGCCTTCTCTGCCATGGCCAACATGGACTGTCAGTGATTTTTGATACTGTGCTCAGTAAGGTTGGTAGTTAGCCTATCTTACTCCCAGAGAAGCAGCTAAGTAGCCTTTTTTTTGCCATTGGGCTCACCACAACCCAACCCAGATAGAACAACCTAGGGTAGCTGGTTCATTCCACCGGGGTGTCATACAGATGAGGTACACTGATGAGTCCTGGTAGGACGAAAAACGTGTCTGTGTCTTCTGTTCGCACCCTTTGCAGACTGTGTGAGAGGCCTTTTGGCACCAGGCATTTCTGCTTAAAGTTGAACCTGCATAATATGTTGTGGTGATTTGCATATACAGCCCATGATGCTTTGCATTATGGGGGTATGTGTGATTTTGTATTTCTTTTTTTGCCATGCTGTCTATCTTGCGAGAGTCCTTCTCAGGTGGGTGAGATGCCAGAGGTACTCTCACCTTCTCACAGGCTGCCCTGTTAGACTATCCCCTGATGGTCAGGGAGAGAAATACAGGTTACTCACCTGTAACAGGAGTTCTAGGAATGGTATATGTTGTTCATCCACACTCATTGGCAGGTATCCTTGCCGCTTTAAATCTTGCCGGAAGGTCTTCAAGCTTGCTCCTCCCACCCACCCGGGTGGTATAACTCTCGGCTCCGCCCCATGACGCCAGATCTGGCCCGCTGGAAGCTCAGGTTGTTGCCGGCCGGGAGGTCGGTGGTCGTGGATGAACAAATATACCATTCCTAGAACTCCTGTTACAGGTGAGTAACCTGTATTTCTAGGGACATGGATATGTTGTTCATCCACACTCATTGGCAGACTCCTAGCAGTTCTCCGGGAGGAGGGAGGCAAGACGACACCCCAATACTTACTGGAAAGAGACTGGAGAACCGAGGCCCCAAAACCAGCATCCCGGCGTGACTCAAGGTCGATGTGGTAATGGGTAATGAAGGTGTTTGCTGACTTCCAGGTAGCAGCCCTGCAGATTTCCTGGATAGGGACGTCCCTGGAAGCAGCCACCGTTGCAGCAGTATGGCGGGTAGAATGAGCTCTTATCCCTCTGGGAGGCTCCATGCCCGCCAACTTATAGCAGAGATCTATGCAGGAGGTTACCCACCTGCTTATCGTCCGCTTGGCTGCAGGTCTGCCAGATGCGGCTTCAGCGTAGGGTGACAAACAGCTGGCGAACCTCTCCTGGATTTCAGCCGGCGCCCTTATAATAAGCGAGCCTTCTAGGGTCCAGAGTATGGAGCCTATGTCGCCTCCGAGTGTGATTGGGGTAGAACACCGCAGAGTCAACACCTGGTTAAGGTGAAACTCCGACACCACCTTCGAAGGAATTTCGGTGGGCGAGGACAACCTTGTCCCTGTGGAAGACCAGGTAGGACTCGATGGAAAGCGCCTGGAGCTCTCCCATCCTTCTGGCTGGACGTGATAGCCACCAAGAAGGCGGTCTTCCACGACAGGTGAGAGAGAGCACACCTGTGCATAGGTTCAATGGCTTGCCCATGAGCTTTGCCAGTACCAGCAGTAGATCCCACGGAGGTGGGGGTTCCCGCACTGGAGGGGAAATGTGATCAAGGCCTTTGAAAAAGCGCCAGACCACCTTCTCCTGCGCCACCGACTGCTTCCCGGCCCGCGCCCGGTAAGCAGAGATGGCTGCCAGGTGCACCCTTAGGGTCGTCGACCTAAGCCCTTGACTGGAAAGGGACCATAAATAGTCCAAGATGCTTGCCAAGGAACAGGAGGAAGGGTCCAAGCCCTTGTTTGACACCAAATGGAAAACCTTTTCCATTTGAAGGCATAGCATTTTCTGGTCGACTCCACGGGACGCCCAACTACATTGAGGACCTCGCCGAAAGACCCAAGGCCTGGAACTCTAGCCGCCAGGAACCAGGCCGTCAGGTGCAGGGATTGAAGGTCCGATGGAACACCTTCCCCTGATTGACTGAGAGCAGGTCCGGGCGAGCTGGAAGCTGCCGCTGAATCCTGGAGCTGAGACTGAGGAGATCTGGGTACCAGAACTGGCGAGGCCAGTCTGGGGCTATCAGAATCACCTCGCCTTGTCCCTCTCGCTTGAAAGCACCTTGTGGATCAAGGGAAATGGGGAAAAGCGTAAAGAGGCCGGGTCCACTGCCTCGAGAAGGCATCCCCTGCAGCGAGCCCTGCTGAGGGGGCGGGCATGGAACAGACTCAGCTCCGCTGCCTCCCTGGAGGCAAACAGGTCCACCTGAGGTGTCCCCAATGGGAGAACAGATGCTGTACTACCTCCGGCAGGAGAGACCACTGGGATGCAGCCCCATCCGCTCAGGGCATCGGCCAGGGTGTTGGAGGCTCCTGCCATGTGAATGGCTAGGAGATCTGCCTCCAGGCTGCGCCACAGTGACCAAATGCGGAGAGCTTCCTTGCATAGAAGCATGGAGCGCGTCCCGCCCTGGCGGTTTAGATAGTACATGGTCGTGGTATTGTCCGTCTGGACTCGGACCACTTGACCCCGGAGGAACGGAGCAAAGGCGGTGAGAGCTAGGCGGACCGCCCGGAGCTCCAGCAGGTTGATGTGGCATCGGGACTCCCGCGGGGACCAGAGGCCATGAGCCCGGTGTTCCCCCAGATGGGCACCCCAACCCATCAGAGAGGCATCGGTCGATAGAGAGACCGTCGGCTCGGGGCGGACGAACGGGATGCCCTCCTGCAAATGATCTGGAACGGTCCACCACTGGAGAGCGTTCCACATCCCCTGTGTCACCGACACAAGCTGGTCCAAAGGATCGCAGCGTTGTGACCACTGGCTGGCCAGTCCCCACTGAAGGGGACGCATGTTCCAGCGGGCCCAACGGACCACGCTGGTGCAGGCCGCCATGAGACCCAGGAGGCGCAGGAAGTCCCGGCAGGGCGCATTGCTCAACCAGAAATGATCGGGCAAAGGAGGAAAGAACTCGGCCCTGTCCGGCTGGAGCCGCGCCTGGCTCGAAGAGAGTCGAAGCCGCCCGATGAATAGAATTACCTGCTTCGCTCGAAGTCGACTCTGGCCTCGCTGATAAGGAGGCCCAGTTGAGAGCAGACCTGGAGGCCAGATCTCTGACCACTCCGCCTCCTTCCTGGAGGGAGCTGCTATCAGCCAGTCGCTCCAGGTAAGGGTACACCGGACCCTCGGCGCCGCGAGGAATGCTGTCACCACTGCCATGCATTTGGTGAAGACCCTGGGAGCTGGAGACAAGCCAAGGGCATGGCTTGAACTCGAAGAGGATCCTTCGCTCGAAGCGAAGGAATCTCTGGTGAGACGGACGGATAGGGACGCGGAAAACGCGGCCCTGCAAGTCCAGAGACAGAACCACACGCTGCCCAAGGATGGTATTATTTGAGCCAGAGTGACCATCCTGAAGGTTCGAGACCTTAGGAACTTGTTTAGGTCGTAGAGTCGAGAATGGGCGCCAGCCCCCGTCCGCCTGGAACCAGGAAGTACCTGGACACAAACCCTGGGTCTGAAGGAGGGTCCACCACCTCTTATCACCTCCTTCTGGAGGAGGAGAGCGATGTCGGCTCGAACGCCGCCGCCAGTGAGTGCTGGGACCAAGCCCCGAGGGCGACACGTGCTCTGAAGGGTGGTGCCTGCTCAATTCCAGAGGCAGGCCTCTTCCACCACCTTCAAGACCCACCTGTCCGTGGGAAACAGCGGACCAGGCGGAACGGAGTGCCGGAGCCGTCCCTCACGGGGGACCCAGGGGTAAGGTGACGGGAATGGGGCGACACCCCAGCCCGTCACTGGGCAGGCTTGAGGAGGACCGCCGAGGGACCTCCTGGGCCTTTCCTCCCTGCCTCCTGTTAGAGGAAGCCGGGCGTGGTTTGGGATGCCAAGGCGAGCCTGCTGGCCCTGACGTGCTGGGCCGGGCGGGCCAAGGCACAGAAGGACGAAAGGGCTTAGGCTGCGGTTTGCGGCCTTTGTCCTTCTGAGCGGAAGAGACCGAGTCCAAGGTAGCATTGGACTTCTCGATCCTCTGCAGGTGACCTTCCACCCCAGGGCCGAAGAGGTCAGTCCTCAAAAGGGAACATCCGCCAACTTGTGCTGGGTATCCGAGTAAAGGTGGATATCCTCAGCCAAGCTCCGCGACGATAGCCACTGCAGCCGCCACCGATCTGGCACATGAGTCCCCTATATCCAAAGCAGTCTGGAGCTGCTGTTTGGCCACTGCCCTGCCTGGTCCCGCACCTGCTTAACCGTAGTCTGCAGATCGGCGGGAAGATGAGGGATGACCTCATCCAGGGAGCCCAACAGGGCATGAGAAAAATGTGCCATGAGGACGGCCGAACTGGCCTGACGAGCCGAGAGGACGAGCGAGACTTTTCGCCCGACATAGTCCAATTTCTTGACTCCTTGTCAGGAGGTTTGTCCACATCCCTGGCGTTGCCGGGCGCCGGAAAACGCTGTCGGTAACCAACCCCTCAGCAGAGGGTGTTCAAAACCGACAAGGAACCGAGGGACCGATACTTCCTGGCCATCCTGGCCAAGGCGAGGGCAGGAAGCAGGGCGCTGCCAAAGCTCCAGTGCCGACCCACTATGGCCTCGGCCACCGAAAGGCCTCCGTCGGAGAATCCCTCGGTCCAGAATCTCCGTGAGGATACCTGGCCCGCTTTGGAAGCGGTTCGAGCTCCATCCCGTGGACTCGAGATGAGCCGGGTAGTCCTAGGAAGGACGACGGGCTATCGCCCATTGACTGACCTCCTGAAGACTCCAAGTCCAGTCGCTTGGAGAAAAGGAGAATCATCTTCGACTCGAAGAGTCCTCAAGAGCTGCGCTCTGGCCTGAGGCACCCTTCACCTGCCGAGGTCGGTCGGGAGTGAGGTAACTGACAGCCTATGGGGTAGACCCTTAGCCGACCGAGAATCCTTGGTCGGAGCCCCAATTGGTGGCTGTGGAGGCGGAGGTTCCACCGGAATCGGTGGAGCAGCTGGTTTTGGCCGAACAACCGGCCTGGGTATAGGCTCCTCGGATAAGTCGAGGGGTTGTGTCGGCCGCTCCGGTGACAGCCACTTAATGGCCGGGGAAGGCGACGGGGTCGGCTTACTCCCGGCCAGGAGGAGCTGTTGCAACATAAGGTCCTCGTACTGTCGACGTAATTTACGCCGAAGCCTTCCTCATCCGAGGAGGAGGACGAGGCCGAGCGGCGACGCTCAGCTATCATGTGCAAGCCGAGACCGAGACCGCCATGACGGGTGGATCGCTGACCGCCAAGAGGTCCGAGACCGAGAGTCCCGGAATTTCCGAGGTCGGTGCGGGAGGTGTCGGCCGGAACCGCACTCCTTCGCTCGGATGG
The DNA here is from genome assembly GCA_016271365.2 of Neoceratodus forsteri. Taxonomy (NCBI): domain Eukaryota; kingdom Metazoa; phylum Chordata; order Ceratodontiformes; family Ceratodontidae; genus Neoceratodus; species Neoceratodus forsteri. Next base: position 1,472,336,861 of record CM057455.1, read on the forward strand.
TGCATCCGAGGGCTCGGAACCGAGGCACAGGCGAGCCCACGGATCCTCAACTCCTCCCGGGAACCGGAGGGGAATTCGCCGCTAAAGGCGACAGCTCGTCCAATGGGTCGAGAAAATCTCGACTTCATCGGTGGGAGTCTCGGTCAACTGACCTGACGGGACACCGTGAGGCCAGTGGCCAAAGCCGAAGCGGTCGATCAGCCGACTTGCCGATGGCCCGGGGAGAGGGGACCTTTCCGCCCCAAGAGCCGACGAGGGACTTACCCCTGTCCTCTTTTTGGACCGAGAATAAGGTCCCCAGAACGTAGGCCCTTCTCCTTTAGTGGAGAGGGACAGACAAAGCTCCTTAAAAGAAGCCGTGTAAGAAGAGCCCAGAGAGGCGGGATAAATGCCGACGCCGAGGAAGAAACGCCCGCGCCGCCTCCTCTTCGAGGGCGCACCATCCGGCCGAGCTGATCCGCCGGTGCCGCCGCCGGACACCGCCAACCGGGCCTCTTGACTTCACCGAGGGAAACGCCTCGGACGGCCCAGTTGCAATCGGGCAGCACGGTTCTCGAGGACGAGGCGAGAAAGATGAGCACAGGTCGCAAGCCTGCGGGTCGTGCTCAAGGCCTAAGCAGTAGACAGACGTGGAGTGTGGATCCGTCCGAGACATCTTCTGCCCGCATGGGCATCTCCGAAATCCGGGAGTCGATTTGTCCATCGCAGCCGCGAGGGATAGAAGACTGAAGTCTTTTTCGCAAAATTTATTTTTAAATCCACAAACGGAGAAATAGGAACCAGTCTCAAACGCAGAGCGTTAAGGAGGGAACCTGAGCTTCCAAGCGGTAAGGAAGATCTGGCGTCATGGGGCGGAGCCGAGAGTTATACCACCCGGGTGGGTGGGAGGAGCAAGCTTGAAGACCTTCCGGCAAGATTTAAAGCGGCAAGGATACCTGCCAATGAGTGTGGATGAACAACATATCCATGTCCCTAGAAAAGAAGAATTCAGCTCCCTGTCTGTCCAGCTGGTACTTTTTAATCCACCTTCTTGTCCAAAGGTGGAACAGAATTTGGAATCTGCAGGATTTTAAACATGTCTTTTTTAAAGAACTTGTTTATAGGGAGTGAGATTTTCTTTGTGGGTGTTAACCCTATCATCTCCATATATTCGGCCTCTGTGGTAGCCAGATCAAGGGCATCCACTATTTTTCTTACAAATGAAAAATGAGAGAAAAAAATCCTCTGGTCTAGGCGGATAACCAAATTCCTGCTCTGGTGAGATCTCCGATTCAATAGACTCACCTTCATCCATTTCAGGTAAATCATATTCCTCAAACTCCATTGTCTCGTGAGATGGATTTGGGTCAGAGGAGGGACCAACTGGGATTTGAACTGATGCTGAGAGGGTTGGAGTAGGTATAAAACCCTGCAAAGCATGTATGACCTTCATGGCCTGGGCAATCTACTCTGATGATGTCAGGCTGTGAGGCACAGATGAAACCCCTTTTGGTTTATCAGCCAGGGGATCAACGTGCTTTGTTTTTTTTTGTGGGAACCGGAGAGTCAGCCAGATCACCCATCCGTTTTCCAGTAGAAGTTTCACCCTTGTCAGGGATGCTCAAGGAAGGGACAGTGGTTTCACATGTAGGTTTAGAGGGTGTGGGTTGGTCAGAACCTGTAATACCCTTCTCCAATTTTCTTTGGAGTCTTTCAAGTCACTGTCTACCGTTTTCTGAGGGAATGATTTACAGATATCACATTCTGTTGAAAAATGGTCATTCCCCAGGCAGACTACACATAAATCGTGCTTGTCTGCTTTTGCAAAAATGTCCCCACACTTAAGGCAGTTTTTAAACCCTGGGGATCCAGTCTTTTTCTTTGGCTTGTCTGCCATCACTCAACTGATGAAGAAAAAGCAGAACCGCAATAAAGATTCTACTCTTTTTGTTTAATGCAGTCAGTTCAGGAATCAATGAAAGTTCTGACATTGAACTGGGAACCGCAAAAATAGAACCGGGTTAGCAGTTCACAGAAACTGGGTTAGCGGTTTCAAATACAGCACTACCGGTCAAAAGTTTTAGAACACCCCCATTTTTCCAGTTTTTATTGAAATTTAAGCAATTCAAGTCCAGTGAATAACCTGAAATGGTACAAAGGTAAGTGGTAAACTGCTAGAGGTTAAAAAAAAAGTTTAGGTTAGCAAAAACTGCTGTAGAGAAATTGCAAAGAAAGCCAAGGTGTCAGTGAGTACAGTTTCCTACACCATCAAAAGGCACTTGGAAACTGGAGAAAACTCTGACAGGAAGAGGTCTGGCAGACCCAAAGCCATAACAGAATCAGAAGACAAGTTTCTGAGAGTCAACAGCTTGCGTATAGGCTCACAGGACAACAGCACAGAGTGACTGGCACCCTGAACCAAAAGGGCTACCACAGCATTTTGCAGCGCCATGCAATACCCTCTGGTTCACGCCTAGTTGGTCAGGGTTCATCCTACAGCAAGATAATGACCCAAAACATACCTCCAGGCTATGTCAGAACTACCTTCGAGGAAAAGAACAAGACGTAGGCTTCAAATCATGGAATGGCCAGCACAGTCTCCAGACTTAAACCCCATCGAGCTGGTTTGGGATGAACTGGACAGAGGGTGAAAGCAAAGCAACCTACAAGTGCAACACATTTGTGGGAACTTCTGCAACAGTGTTGAAAGAACTTCCAACAATATTTGATGTCCATTGTAGGAAGAATGCCATGAGTGTGTTCAAGTGTTACAGTATATCTGCAAAAGGTGGCTACTTTGATGAGTCAAAAATTTAGATTAATTTTGTTAAACAAAATGATTCTATGATTTCTTTTTTATCTCCAATTGTTAATTTGTTCTATGCTTTCATTTCAGAGTACATTGAGACATTAACCTGCGTAAATTTCAATAAAAACTGGAAAAATGGGGGTGTTCTAAAACTTTTGACCGGTAGTGTATAACAATTTATTAAATTACAAAAACTCAAATAAGTAAAACTAAATACCGGAGACAGTAAATAAAGCTCCGGGAAAGGGTACTAGGTTTCAGCTTCTCAACGGTTATACTGAACCATAAGGAACCGAGAAAATAAACCAAAACCACTTACATAACACTAACTAACTAGTGCTAAGGTGATAAACAGAAAATAAAGGCAGCAGTAAGAATAGTAATATAAGAAACTACTTATATTCAGTGAAGAACCACAAGGAACGACCGACAGGGAAGTCTCCTGGGCGTCTTGACTTGTCAGGTGGAGAAAGATACGTTGGTGGAATGTTTCAGCTGATAAGGGCAGCAGTTTGAATATGTGGCATGAGCCAATGATAGTTCTATCATTAGCACATAGTTCCATTATCTCTGGGCAGCTCTGCTTAAGAGGCTGACTGCAGAGAGTTAGGAATATAGAATAATAATTGGGGTTAAAAAAGCTGAATACACCAGATAACCAGTTCTGAAAGAACCCCACAAAAAGGTGCATGGTGTGAGGGAAAGCAGACCTGATGACCAAGATCCCCTTGAAGATCTACTGTTATGGTAAGTTCTTACGTAACTGTTCTATCTTCTTCAGGGGTATCTCAGTCTTCAAGTCACACCGTAGGAATGAGTCCCAAGCATTTATAAGTGCAAGGAAACAGCCTGGGTGGAAGGCCAACTAGAATGCTGGATAAGGAGCCCTGCAGCACAACCCAGCCGAAACCTGTACGGGCCTTAGAGCCAACGTCTGAACCACAATGCTTGGGAAAGTATGGAAGGTACTCAAGGGGGCACCAGTGACTAAGTCCCCTTTAAAACAGGCCACAGAGATAGCCATGCCCCTTATGAAATGGGCTGTCACCGTCTCTGGCAACTCTTTGCTATGCTGGTTGAAGCAAAACACAATACAAGGTGCCGACCATTTGGACAAACCTTATGACAAAAATGGAGCGCCCGCTCTACCTGGGGTGAAAGGAGCCAAGAGCTGCTTCGACTTCCTGTGTTTTATAGCCCAAAGCAGAGAATACTGCAAAAATCCTGCACACACCTAGTGTATTGAGCAATGCTTCAGCATGCTCGGGAAAATAGATTGTAAGGTGGATAGACTGGGTCAGAGCAGGCCAAACACCACTGTAGGAAGATAATTAGCATTAGTGCACAAAAATCACCGTCTTTGTGGAAAATCAAAGACAGCCCTTCACAAAAACCCTGAAGCTTGGAGAACCTCCAAACAGAGGTAACAGACCCCAAAAGGAACGCTTTCCAAGAGAGAAAGGGTAGCTCGTAAATCACGTCTGGCAGCCAGCCCGGTGGTGCTGAGGGTTGAAGTGCTGTACGCCACACCTCATGCCACACCGGCGACCTGGGTTTGGGAGTGGACTCTGGTTGTCGGGGGTCGGCAAGGGAAGGAGAGGATTGAGCATCTGGAGGACTGCTCTCCTCTCCTGGGGGAGGGTGGGATGTTGATCTCACGGCTAGTGTGGCTCCCAGTGGAGACTGGGGGCACTGCAACCTGCGGTAGAATGCAGAGAGGGGTTTGGAGGCGGTGGACATCCTGCGGGCTGGTGAAAGAGCGTGCCTAGCACGCGCTGGACGTTATGGCATGTCCACACCTCTGGGAGCAAGGAAAATGGACCCTGGCACCCGGACAGGTGAAGGTGGGTCCAGTGGCCAGCACCCATGTCCTCGGCCAGATCTTCCAGACTGATCTCCGCATGTATCCTCTGCTCCCCGGCCACCCTTCTAGATTGTAGATAGAGCATCAGAGGAGTTAGGACAGTCCCACCCCAGGGGCTCACAGCCAGGGGCCGGGGTGGTTGGTGGTTGCGAAGGAGCACATTCTGGAAATGGTGACCAGATTCAGGAGTATCTCAGGTCGGGCGGGACAAGGCTGTTCATAGTGACCTCACTGGAGGGAGATCTAAGGGGGCCAGTGCAAGGCATAAAAATAGAGTTGACCAAAAAAAAAGGTCACAGCTGGCTCAGAGACAGGGTCAACTGAGCCTGAAGAAAACTTCAGATCCCAAGCCAAAACCAGAGAAGAGATCGAGGTTTCGGAAACAGGATGTCCCTGAGGAGAGCATGGAACACCAGCAACTGAGCCTTACTGCAGTCAGCCACTGGCTCATGGGAGACTGATATAGCTGAGAGGTACACCTTGATGATAGAGGAGTGGACACTGAAAGGGACAATAGGTGGTCCAGAGCCCAGTGCACTTGTCTGGAAAAGGGGTCCAAGTTGATGCTTGGCCGCCCAGAGTGCAAACCGTTACTTCATAACATAAGTGGTCCTAGAGGAGGGCTTCTGAGCTGCAACAATGATGCCCGCAGCCCTCTGTGACACATGCAGCTGGGTGATGGCCATGTCTTCTGGAGCCAAGCATGCAGATACAGGACTTGAAATTGGGCTATATCGGGGTCCCGTGATCCTGCGCCAACAGATCCTTGCAGAGAAGTGGAGGGACCAGGGAATCCCATGCCAGCTGTTGCAGCAGCGGAAACTGTATCTACTGTGGCCAGAACAGGGGTACCAGAACAAGCTGGCCCCCCTCCATGTGAGGCTTGGGAAGCACCCTCTGAGATGGAGGAAAGGCATAAAGAAACCTCCCATTCCAGGAGAGGGACGTCTCTCACCAGAAAATTCCAGGCCCTGAATCTAGTGAGCAGAGACCAGGCAGTTTTATGTTGAGTGGTGGACACAAAGAAGGTCCAACTCTGGACTACCCCTTCTGGTGAAGAGATGTCAGCGATGGAAGATGAGAGTCCCACTCATGCATTCTGGACATAGCACTGCAAAAGCAGTCGGCCAGAGTGAGTTGCATGCTGGGAACGTGGTCCTCCCAGAGGATGAGACTGTGGTCTGTGGACCAGTACCAAATTCTCATGACCTCCCTGCATAAGGATTACAAGAGTGAGTCCCCTGTGCTGGCTTATGTAATCGACAGCACCAAGGTTGTCCGTCCGGAACAGCTATCCTTTGAGAAGATGGTTCCAAAAGGCCTGCATGGTGTATGGAACCAGCCACATCTCCAGGACGTTGAAAAGAATAGGGGATTCCATCTGGCACCCAGAACCCTATGTCTGGGAGGGATCTAGAGAACCCCCCAGCTGGAGCCCAAGGCATCCATGGTGCAGACCTGCTGAGAGAGTAGATCCCAAAGGGGGATTCCTCTGAAAGGGTCAAAAGGGGCCATCCTCCCTCGAGACCTTCTTTACAGTGGAAAGAGAGAGATATGCAGGGAAGCATCCCGCATATCCAGAGAGCACAGCCAGATGCCCTGCTTGAGAAGGGGCAGCAAGCCCTGCAGGGTAACCATATGAAGCTATTTTGTACTGGATGTACCAGGTGAGGTCTTTGAGATCCAGTATGCACACAGATCCCGGGGTCTCTGGGAGTGTCTCTACAACCTGCAGAGCATGACCCATCTCTATATTCTGAAGGATCCAAGCACCTGAAAAGATGGTTCTCCAAGAATTAAAATGGAGGGAGAACCGACCTCTGCCCACTACCTCTTGGTCAAGGACTAGAAGAGGAAGGGTCCCACCAGGAGCCAAGTGGAGGCGGGGTCCAGCTGCAGGGGCTGGCCTGACACCCCAAGGGCACTTGACTGAGGAACCTGAGAAGGAAGTAGCAGGCAAGGCAAAGGAGACTCTTTAGTTACCCTGGGCCTGGGAGGTTGCCCCGGATGTAGGGGACCGTACGAAAAGGAAGGCGCTGTTTGCTCCAAGGTTGAGTGTAATAGAGCAAGAAGACAGACTCAATAGCTCTGTTTGATGCCTGTAGCAGGTTAACGATGTCCTGAACATGTGGTTCAATAAGCTGGAGCTGCTAAAAGGGGCATTAAGCACCCTCTATTGGACATCAGCCGAGATACTGGAGACCGCCACTAGAGGCATCTCCAAAGACAAAAACCCGAGTCAGCAGCCCTGGCACTTGTATCAGAGATACAAAGTGCTTTGAAGAAGTGTGTGCTACAATCCTCTGCATTCTCTGAGAAGCTGAGAACATCATGTTTGATGGTAAAGAATAAGGGCTGGGGCGGCAGCCTTGCCCTTCTGACAAACAGTCCTCAGATTCCACAGAGAGGGAAATGGGTAATGCCCAGATCCAAGATGGAAAAAGTAGGAACCCTGTTGCCCCCAAAGTCAAGCCTGCAGGATTCCTTGGGGTGGGAGGGAACTGAGGTGCCTGGGTGCCATAGACTGCCCCTGCCTCTGACATTGGCCAGGCCACCCAGGGTATGACGACCCTGTCGACAGGCTTAGAGAACTCTCTTTGATAGCCCAAATAACCTGAAGCCGCATCCGGCTGCAACAGGGGGGCTGTTGTCGACGAACTGGTTGATGGAGCAGGCACCATTAAAGTCGTCGATGGTAGCAGAGCTGTCGTCAATGAGCTAGTCATCAACAGAGTGGGCACCATTGTGGTCAATGATGGTAAAAGAAATAGTCAACGACAGAGTCGTCGATGTCACAGAGACCGACGACCCCATAGACAGGTCTTGAGAGCTTGACAAACCCAAAGACCTGGGCCTAGAGAAGAATCAGGCTGCAATGGGAAGGCTGTTGTCAAGCTAGTCTTCAATGGAGCAGGCACCAGAGAAATCGACGATGGTAGAAGGTGTCGTCAATGCAGACAGGTTGATGGCACAGGGCACAATAACCCCACTGATGGGCCTGAGAGCCTGAAGCCTGGGCCTGGAGAAGCAACAGGCCATGATGGGAGGGTGCAACTGCCATTAGCCCAGTCATCGATGGAGCAGGTGCCATAAAAGGTCAACGACAGTAGAAGCCATTGTCGATGGCACAGGGCCTGATGACCCAATCGACAAGCTTGAGAGCCTGAAGCCTGAGTCCTGGAGAACCCTCAGGCTGCAACAGGAGGGCTGCCGCCGATGAGCCAGTCATCGATGGAGTGGGGTTGCAGACCCTAGAGTCGGAGACCAGTCACCCGACCGGGCTGGCAACAACATTGTCAGTATGGGTCTGATAAGGGCAAAGACCAGAGCCATCGACGAGGAACCCCCTGAAGGAAGAGCCATCACGGCCGGTAAACGCTGGGGGAAGTGATCCTGAGAAGCTGAGACCTGATGCCCGGTGAAGCGGGCGACAGCGCTGTTGGCATGGATCTGGAAACAGCAAAGACATGGACAGCAATCCTTGACGAGGCCAGAGCCATCAATGAGGAGCCGCCTGAAGATGGAACCGCTGGGGAACAGGAATGCTGGGGGAAGCATTCCCGGTAATGGTCTCTCTGATGACAAATCCCCAAGGGCTGATCACGGGCCTGGAGGCCTGCTAGCTTGAAAAAAAAAACTCCAGAGATGGGGAGCGGGGAACCCCGGAGGGTCCAAGCCCAAAAACGCTCCATTAGGAATCATCTTCTTTGTAGAACTGCTTCAGAGACTAACAGTCCGAGAAAAGCCCAGGACCGCCAACACAGAGAAAACAAGCATTTGTCAATGCCGAATGTTGTCTCGCTGGCATTGGTAGTGCCAGAGGTAGAGATGCATAATAGGAAAGGCAGTGAAGTACTGAAGTGACCCCAACCCCACCCTGTAGAGAGCGACAGGCATTGGGGTGTGCCTTTGGGTCATCAGCTATAACACTCATGCCATTGTACTTCACCCTACCCTGTAGACACTGACAAGTGTCATGGTGTGCTTTGTGGTCTTTGGGCATTATACTTACCCCCATTCCATAATGAAATACGCTGATGTGGGTGCAGTATAGGAGAATGGGGTGAATTTTGTGGCCGAACAGTGCAAGGCACACCACGATGTCTCTCAGTGGCTGCAGGGTGGAGGTGGGGGTGGAATGGCATGAGTATTACACCCGATGATCCCGTCACACCCCTGGCGCCTGTCAGTCTGTACCGGTTGGGGTGCTACAGTTGGAAACCCTAACACTGTAGGCATGCAGTGGTATTTTCACTCCAAATTTTCAACATAGGCCTTTGTGAGCCCACCTCATGAAAAGCGGCACAATGAGTTTGTTAGCTACATAGATACATAGACAGTGTCGGCAGATAAGGGCCTATGGCCCACCCAGTCTGCCCATTTGAGCTTGTAAGTTCAATTTATGTTTTCCTAGAAGTCTGTTGCCCCTTACCCCTGACCTCCAGAATTCCTTTATGTCTATCCCATGCATTCTTAAATCCCGTGATTGTTTCAGCCCCCACCACTTCCTCTGGCAGGGTGTTCCACTTGTCCACCACCCGTTCTGTGAAGAAATTCTTCCTCACGCTTCCTCTGAATTGTCCTCCTCCTTCATCCCATGCCCTCTAGTCCTGGAACATCTTTTCGTTTAAAAATAGTGTATTCCTGCATCCTGTTCCTCCTGTAAGATACTTGTATGTCTCTATCTATCATATCCCCTCTCTCCCTCCTCTCCTCCAGGGAGTACATGTTCAGTTCCTTCAACCTGTCTTCATAGGATTTGTGATGCAATCCATGCACCATCTTTGTTGCCCTCCTCTGAACCTTCTCTACCCTATGTCCTTACATAGGTATGGTCTCCAGAACTGTACACTGTACTCTAGGTGGGGCCTCACTAGTGTCTTGTATATTGAAATTATCACCTCCCTTTTCCTGCTGGTGATGCCCTGCCTATACATCCCAACATCCTATTTGCTTTACCTGCTGCCTTGTCACACTGTTTCCCTACCTTGAGGTCATCAGAGATGATAACCCCAAGATACCTTTCTTGCTTGGTGCATGCTATATCCTCACCCCCCAACTGATATATTGTGACAGGGTTTTTGTGCCCCATATGCATTATCTTGCACTTCTTTGCACTGAATTTCAACTGCCAAACCCCTGACCATTCTTCAAGTTTCTGCAGGTCCCTTCTCATTCTGTCTACACCCTCTGGTGTGTCATGGGATGTCATGCATGGGACAGGCATAAGGCAGTCCTAGGGGCGGGTATGAGGAAGTAAGCTGTTGGTTAACTAGGATCTGCAGCTTATCTGTTAGGTAGGAAAATGGGCAGACTAGGTGGGCCGGCCAAGCGGTCCTTATCTGCCGTCAAATTCTGTGTTTCTATGTCTACTCTGTTACAGAGCTTTGTGTCATCAGTGAACAGAGAAATTCTGCCTTCTAGGTCCTGCGCAATGTCACTGATGAAGATGTTGAATAGGACCGGTCCCAGCACTGATCCCTGTGGTACCCCACTGGTCACACTTCCCTCTGTGGAGTGACAGCCATTTACCACCACCCTCTGTGTCCTGCCACCCAGCCAGTTACCTACCCACCACACTACTGTCCTGCCCACACCCATATTCCCCAGTTTGTGTAATAGTCTTCTATGTGGCATAGTGTCAAAGGCCTTGCTGAAGTCCAGATAGGCCATGTCCACTGCCCTCCCTGATCCACCTCCCTAGTCACCCAGTCAAAAAATTCAACGAGGTTGGTCTGACATGACCTCCCCCTGGTGAAACCATGCTGCTTTGGGTCCTGTAGTCCACTGACAACCAGATGTTCCACCAATCTCTCCTTCAGTAGTGCTTCCATGATCTTCCCCACTACCGAGGTGAGGCTGACTGGTCTGTAGTTCCCTGCTTCCTCTTTGTTCCCACTTTTGTATAAGGGGAACCACATCTGCTGTCCTCCAGTCTTTGGGTACCTCCCCTGTTTCCAGTGATCGGCTAAACAGGATAGCCAGAGGTTCAGCCACCACCTCTCTTAGTTCTTTAAGGACCCTGGGGTGCACCCATCTGGCCCCATTGCTTTATCAACTCTTATTACTTCCAGTTCCTTCAGGACCCTTTCTCGTGTAAAGGGACTTGTGTCCATTTCTGCACCATTCTCATCCCTTGTACTCCCTTCAGCTGAAAGGTGGTTTTGCAGAGTGGCTATGCCATTTGGCGACATAGGGACGAAAACACATTTTGGGCAGGGTGTGGAGAATGACAACTGTATTTTTCATGAGGTGGTGTAAAAAATGGCAACGTTGAAACTCTGCAGTGAAAATATGAATAATTCATGAGCATGCATAGAAACTGCACAACACACGACCGTAACCCAATTATGTTTGGGAGTTTGTTAGCCACATTTTTAACATAGGCATTTTGGGACCTCCCCTCATGAACAGTGGTGCTGTGATTTTGTTAATCTGTCCCAAAAGTTGATTTCCCACAGTGACCATGTCACTGTGCGCCACAGGTGCAGAAACACATTTTGGGCAGGATGTAAAAAATGACAGCCGTACTGTTCATAAGGAGGTGTGATAAAATGCCAGTGTTTAAAATCTGGCATGGAAATATTGCAAATTTGCAAAGTTACAAGGGTGCTTGGAAACTGTGCAATGCACGCTTGTAACACAGTCATTTTATGGATGTTCGGCACCAAATTTTCAACATAGGCATTTTAGGACCTCTGCTCATGTACAGTGTCACCGTCATTTCAGAAAACTGTCCCGAAAACTGATTTCGCACAGCGACCGTGCTATTCTGCGCCGGACGTGCGAAAAAACACATTTCGGGCAGGATATGTAAAATGACAGCTGTACTGTTCATCGGGAGGTGTGGAAAAATGCCAATTTTGAAAATCTAGAGTGAAAATATTACAAATTCACAACGTTACGAGCGTGCGTGGAAACAACTCAACGCACGCTCGTAAAACAGCCATTTTTGGGAGTTTTGTCACTAAATTTGCAACATAGGCTTTTTGAAGCCCCCTCATGAGGTTGGCACTGTCATTTGTCTACTGGTCCTGAAAGGTGATTCCAGGCAGTGACCAAGAAATCACCTTCCGGGACCTAATAACGCCATGACAGTGACTGAATTCATGAGGAGGGGGTCCCAATAACCCCATGTTGAAAATTTGGTACAAACATTCCAAAAAATGCCCGAGATATGCACCAAAGTTGAAAAAACCCTATTTATGCCATTATGCAGCTTACCTGCATTTCTTCAGTTCGCGGTTGGCTTTGAAGAGTGCAGACGTATTCCCAGTCCACCAAGATCACAGCCGGACTCCAGAGGTAAGTATGGGAGTGAGGGGGTGTGGGAGGCAGGGTGCAGAGGGTGGGCGCGGTTGCAGGAGGGGGGCAGGAGATGACGAGGGACTGCTTTCTTTTTCACAGGTTTGAAAAAAAAAAACATGCAGGATTTTTTTTTTTTGCAGGGCATGTGGCACGCTGGGGTGGCCTCCAGCATGCCACCTAAGTGTTTTTTTGGGGGACTTCGTAGCCGACTTGGATTGGGCACCTCGCTGACACATACTGGGGGGAGACATTGTTTTAGGATTGGGCACCGGCAAGCAACAAAAGGGGGGGAAAACACATTATGCTGATGGGGATTGGGCCCCCCATTGGCAAAGAAAAACTGTTGGGGGGTGCATGATGCCGAGGGGGATTGGGCACCTCCTCGGCATACATTGTACATGGGAGGGGAGTAATTATGTCGACGGGGAGTGGGCTCCCCGTCGGCATTGTGACAGCTGGTGGCGGCAGTCACTGCCACCATGTTGCCTGCACGTAGGGAGGCGTGCTGTGGTTCACTGCATGACAGCTTCACTGTCATTGCAGCAGACCTTTTCTTAGATCTGGTGGCCTCATTAAGGATGTGTGAGGTCACCGCCTGCTGCTGGCTGATTGGGGAATGAGGGACGCACCTTCTGATGCGTGCCCTGCATTCGCCCAACAGTGACCACGCCTCCAAATCTGCTACTACCGCCAAGATGTTGGCTGTGCAAGCCCGAGCCAACATAAAAATAGTCTGTGGAGATCGTCCATCTGCCGTGGGTGTGATGGAGGAGAAAAAAATAAGCTCTTGATAGAGGAATCTCTAACAAAAGGAAATTCTAAACAAAACTAGGTAAACTAAAATCGTAGGCAAAAAAGGTGCGAAACTGTGTCTGAAGTTCTGCGGAGGCCAATACAGAGTTGGCGGCAGTAAAAAAAAAAAAACTAAGGAGGGAGTGGGGTCGCTCATGCCTATATAGGGTTGGTGACGTCTGTGTAGGCGGCCCTAATTGTACTGCTGAAAATCTTCAGTGTGGATCTTGCTTCACCGATGGTGACGTTTCTACGGTGTGACCTGATGACAGATACCTCAGAAGAAGGGATCCCCTGGAGGTGATCCTGGTGTATTCACTACAGAGTCCTCACTACCGGAGGATCTTCTTCCTTCTCCTCCACTATCAGTTCAGGATTATATTCATATTCGTCGTCGACTCTCTCTCAGCGACGCTGGCAGAGGAAGTGTATTCTGCAATGTGTTAACTTGTGTAGTCAACAGGACAGTTGTAAGAGTCCCAGTCAAAGTGACTGCTGCAGCAGGTAGACCTGGCAGTAGACAGTGTATCATGTTTGAGAATGACAGAAGTACTGCCTGTGGGCTGGTGCCACTTTAGATAGTGGGTATGACTGCAGTAGTCCACGTTGGAGGCTGAGTCTCCATCAATGACAGTGACATACCAGCCGCAATAAGCCCGGTAGTGCCTACGCCAAGCCCCAACCTTGGTGTCTGGTTGACAGTCCATGTCATAGAGGTAGTACCTGTAGTCCGTAGGGGCAACCTGGATCACGCCAGGGAGATCTTTTACTTGTCCAGGTACTTGTGTTTGTGGCTCCCCAATGAGGATTTTTCCTAGGACTTCAATCACGCTTCATTTGACAGGGCTGCCGATGTGGATTTACCGTGTAGCTGCTGCTCCATTGCTTCTACAGTCTTCTGAAGGTGTAATTTCTCTAAAGCCCCTTCCTGTATTGCCTGATGGTGGAGTTGAATCCCTGGCAAATCTAACAGACTTTCACATTGTGAGAGAGGCCTAGGCAGCAGACACGCATTTTGTGGGTGTCATCCTTGTAAATTTTCTCTCTGCAGTACCAAAAAAGCTTGGACACTTCTTTCAGTGGCATACAGGTCACTGAAAATCACTCTAAAATTGATTATTTCACCTATAAAGAAAAATCAAATGATGGCTTTTTGCAGCAATGTTTCTGATGGCAGGTCAGATGAGTTTGATCAACGGCGTGGAAAAAACTGAGGAGAGGAGGGGCTGTCCATGTTTACGCAGATGCTGATGCACTACGTCGTCGTAGGCAGCCCCTGGGTGAGTTTCCAAAAGTTTCCATGTGGTCCTAGCACTGACGTGGGTATAGTTCCAAAGGTACGGCCCAATGACAGAGATATCCTCAAAGAAAATCAACAATTAAGCTAGGTCGCATGACACAGTTATACTCTCCCCACCTACTTTTGGTTCTCAGATCCCTGCTTATAGGTCTGTCTTTCCTCACTGTAATCCCTTCTAGAGGGTTAAGGACCAGGATTGTGCATGTCGGGACATAGAGTAGGCATAGGGAGGCAGTTGTGAAAGATACAGTGCTTACTGAAGGGCTGATAGGATAGCTTACTGAGCAAAGGTAAAAATTAAAAATAAAAAAAATATATATATATACATATACACACACACACACACACACACACACATATGCCCACCTGTCTCTCCAATCCAAGGACACTAAGCATTAACATACAGTATAACGGAAGAAGTGCAAGAGCAGAAAGTGAAGGTATAACACATTTCATTGATTTTTATTTATATTACTTTTATTGTTTGTATTATTTTACAATACAATTCAAGGATGTGCATCCGTTTATTTAATGTAACTTGAGACCTTAGCTGTTCTACAAAGGTTATAATACAGACAGATGTGCACTCTTTAAAGTTTGCAAGGAGGTTTATAAAGTAACAGTTCATGTAGAGTCTGACCACAGGACATCTCCATTATCTCTTAACAACCCATCTCTAAATGAAGCCGTAATATTTTCATTTGGTATGAGTGGTGTTAAGTTAATGTGATGTCTCTGCAACTTTAAATATGATGCATATGCTAATCTAGTGATGCCAAGATCCAGATATTAATACTGACTCCTAGGAAGTGGAACCAGCAAATATAATGCAAAAACTCAGACAACTTGAAGACTAGCATTTCAAAAAACACATTTCAATACTGACCTGACATTGCATCCTTGACAAAAATGAGGCAATATTTTTTTTTCCATTTCTGAAAACAATAACTGTACAGAACAAGCTTGGGTTTCAGAACTGTTCGTGTAACTTGAACAGAAGTGAAAATGAACTCTCCAATTCTGAAGCACAAAACCAGGCTATTATAGGATAATTTAACAACTGCTTCAGAGATGAAAAGAAAAAATTAAAAAGGTGACCATTTACCAAACTTAGCATTTATACAACTAAGTTGATGTAAAAACCAGATGTTTTCTTATTGTTCAAAAACCAGAGCACTTCTATTACACAACCATAAAGATACTGATTTCTTGCTGGCAAGAAGTTTCATCTAATAATCACCTACCTGCTTTTATCTTCATCTTACAAAATACTATTCCTTGCAATGTCAATCAAAAACAATGCAGATGTCAGCATGAAGACTACAAAGCATTGTTGGCTACACTACATGCTCACCAGACTTTTTAAATGATGTAAAAATGCCTTTGTTGTTTTTAATAGCATAAAACGAAACGTACAGTTACATAAGAACTTACTGTAACAGTAGATCTTCGAGAGAGTTTCTTTCATCAGGCTACAGCTATGCAACTATGGCCACCAGGACCACACAGAAACTTTTTTCCTAGCAGTCTACTAGGGGCTGCCCACGGCGACAGACATCAACGTCCTACACTATATAAACGTGGGAGGCCCAGCACCCTCCTCAGTTCCTCACCGGAGATCATACTCAAGAGGACTTCCTCCTCCTCCTGGTGAGCCAAAGGAGAGCTAAAGGTTCCCACTACCAAGTGACGTAGAACAGAAGGTAGACCATCCAGGAAAGAGAGACAGGGACAAAGTAGCCAAGTCCAAGGGGGATGGAGGGTGGGATGGCATAACTTGATGAAAGAGATTCTCTTGAAGATCTACTGTTACGGCAAGTTCTTACGTAACTGTACTATCTTATTAGAGGATATCTCTTTCATGAGGCCACACTTATAGAATGTGTCCCAAGCAGTACTGACAGAGAGACAGCTTGGGTGGCTGGAGGCTACAGGCCTAAGAAAGGAGGCCTTGAAGCACAGACAGGCCGAAGCTTGCCCTTTTTCTGGAGGAAATGTCCAGACTGAAGTTTTTAGTGCAAGTGTGGACAGTACTCCAGCTTGCAGCAGCAGAAATTTCTGCAGCTGACACATTCCTGAAATAGGCGACAGAAGTGGCCATGCCTCTAGTTGAATGGCCATGAACAACCCCAGGAAGTTCCTTACCGTATTTCCTATAACAAAAAGTAATACAGTTGGTCAGCCATTTGGAAAGGCACTGTTTAGTAACCGCTACGTCCTCTTTCCCAGGGGCAAAGGAAACAAAAAACGTGAGGACTTCTGCAGTTCTTCGTACAGTGGACATATCTGAGAATACTATGTACACCTAAAGTATGAAGCAATGCTTCCCCTGGATTGGCATGCTCTGGAAAATAAATGGGCAGGTGGGTTTGGTTCAGGGTAAACTCAGACACCACCTTTGGCAAAAACTTAGGGCTGGTACGCAAAGACACCCTGTCTTTGTGGAAAAATCAAATAAGGAGGCTCACACATCAGAGCCTGAAGCTCGGAAATCCTTAGAGTAGAAGTAATGGCGACTAAAAATAATGCTTTCCAGAACAGAAAGCTTAGCTTGGATTTCATGGCAGACTCAAAAAGAGTCAAAGTAAGTTTCTCTAGAACAAAATTCAAGTACCAAGCCAGGATTGGATTGTGGATGTGAGGCTTCAAAATGAAGAATGCCTCTCAAGAAAGTATGGGACACCTCCAGCTGTTCAAATGTATGGACATCAACAGGCACATGGAATGCTGAAATGGCAGTCAGGTGCACCTTAATGGAAGAGTATTGCAGCCCCGCACCTGAGAGGGACAGCAAGTACTCTAGAATCCGATTCACTGGACAAGGAAAAGGGATCAAAGTGATGTGAAGCAGCTTACAGTGCAAAGTGCTTCCACTTCATGGAATAAGTGGCCTTGGTGAAGGGTTTCCTCGCAGCCACTAGGACATCAACCACCTTTTGAGATACCCCAAATCTTGCCATAGCTATGTCCTCAGGAGCCAGGCATGAAGATGGAGGGACTTGAGGTCCAGATGGACAAGGGTGCCCTGCTGCTGTGATAGCAAACCTCTGCGCACAGGGTAGGGGCAGTGTAGGTTCCACTACGAACTGATGCAGTAAGGGGAACCAGCTCTGATGAGGCCAAAAACGGAGCAAAGAATATCAGAGTCACTCCTATCTGAAGCTTGATCAGCACCCCTGAATTAGTGGGAAGGGAGGAAATGCGTAGAAGACCCTCCCTTTTCAGGAGAGGGACAACACATCTCACCAGAAAACTCCAAGCCCTGGAACAAGCGAGCAGAAAAGCAGCAGTTTTGCACTGAGTGGGGATGCAAAAAGTCCAACTCTGTCTGACCACACCGGTCATACAGACCTTCCACTACGGAGGTCAGCAGCGCCCACTCATGCACTTTGGACTGTGACCTGCCTAGCCTGTCTGCCAGGGTGTTTTGGATGCCTGGAACAAGGACTGCAGACAGTCTAAGACAGTGTTCTAGAGCCCAGTACCAAACCCTTATCGCTTCTCTGGACAGGGAGTATGAATGAGTCCCCCCTGGCTTATTTATGTAGTGTACTACACTGATGTTATCTGTGTGCACCAGTAGAGGCTCTGGGGACAGGTGATTTTGGAAGGCTGGCATACAGAATGGCCATCTCTAGGACATTTATGTGTAGGGAACTCTCCACGGCAGTCCATGTACCTTGGGTCTGATGAGGCCCCAGATGTGCCCCCCAGCCCATCCCTGAAGAGTTTGTGGGGAGGATCTGATGAGGGGAAGGGATCATGAAAGGAACCCCTGTGTGCAAGTTACTGGGTTCCATCCACCACTGAAGCAGCTTCTTTACTGGCAAGGTTACTAGAACTTCCTGTTCTAGATTGTCAGTACGTTGATCCCATTGGACCCTTACTGTCCTCTGGGGAATCCGCATCTGCAGCCTTGCCAGGGGAACTGTGACAATGGCTGCTGCCACCAGGCCCATCAGTCTCAGGAATGTCCTGTCTGTGACATAACAGTTGCTGTTCAGAACCTGGGCCAGTGCTATCAGGCATTCTGCCCTGTCCTGGAGCAGGAAGGCTGATCCCAGAGCAGTGTCCAGTATAGCTCCTATGTATTGAAGGAGCAGACAAGGAGTCAAGACTGACTTGGGCAGATTAACCACGATCCCAAGTGCGTTGAACAGCTGTCTGGTATGCACTAGGGTGTAAGACAGTTGCTCCCTGGACTGAAATTTGAGCAACCAGTCATCCAGATAGGGGAAGACGTATAGTCCCTCCTTCCTGAGAGCTGCTGCCACCAATGCTAAGCATTTGGTAAAGACCCATGGGGCAGATGACTAACCAAGGGGCAATACCTTGAACTGGTAATGATTCCCCTGAAACAGGAACCTGAGGTACTTTCTGTGAGGAGGGCAAACCATCATGTGCAGGTAAGCATCCTGCATGTCTAGGGAGCATGTCCAGTTTCCTTTTTTGCAGGAGGGGCAGCAGGCCCTGCGGAATTACCATCCTGAACTTCTTGTACTGAATATAGAGGTTCAGATTTCTCAAATACAGAATGAGGCTCAAGGGACTAGGAAGAAGTGAGAATAGAACCCCCCGTTCCTCTGTTCCCCAAGAACCGGTTCTAGAGCCCTCTTCTGAAGCAATATGCAGACTTCCTCTAGTAACATTGGAATGTGGTCAGGAGGGTAGTTTGAGTGATTTGGGGGAAGATCTGGAAAGCAACTACCTTGCTCTAGGAGTTGCAGGACCCAAGCATCTGTTGTAATCTCTCTCCACTGGTCCCGGTGAAGGGAGAAACGACCCCCTACCACCAACTCCAGGAGTACTGTAGGGTGGGAGTCTAGTAAGGAGTCATGCTGAAGCTGAACCTGCAGTTGGGGTTGCACCTCCCCCTTTAGGAGCTTTACCTGTGGTGGCAGTAGGGGCAGGCAAGTCTGCTCCTGCTCTGCGCTTCCCTGCTGTCTGTTCCCTGACCTGGGTCTGTGGGTGGCACAACAAAAGGGCACCCTCTGCCCACTTCTTGGCTGGGTGTGGTAAAGGGAGTGGACTGACCTTAGAGACTTCCCTGAGGCTTGAAGGTCAGAAAGGATATCTTGCACATCTGCCCCAAAGAGCTTGTAATCTCTATAAGGGGCATTCAAAATGGACTGCTGGACATCCCGAGCAAACCCTGACACCCTGAGCCAAGAATGTCTCCTGAGGCAGATGGCCAGCCCAGATGCTCTGGCTGAGGCATTGGAAATATCAAAGGTAGACTTCAAGATGTGCTTACCTACATCAGCCCCAGTCTGGAGGGCCTTGAGCATCTCCTGTTTCTGGGGACCATCTACGAGGGCCTGGGCCGCCACTTTAGCCTTTTTCCAGAGGGTATTCTGGAATTGACCATATGGGCCTGATAGTTAGCTATGCTGAGACCTAGTGTGGCAGAGGCAAAGGTTCTCTTGCTCATGGGGTCCAGCTTTCTTGACTATCTGGTGGGAAAGAGATGAGGTGTTTAGGCACCTTGGATCTATCATGGGCTGCCTTAATCACAGCCGAATCTGTCTCAGGTTGCCCTGCGAAAAAGGGCTTTCCTGATGGAGCCTGAAATAGCTTGTCTGTCTTTCTGGGCATGGCGAGATCAAACTTAGCCTATACCAGGTAGCCAAGGTCGCATCATCTAATGCAGCCAGTAGAGGAGGAAGGACCAAAGAATTTGGCAGTTCTAGAAACTCCACCAAGTTTCTCACAGTAGCATCCTGCTCCTGGGCATCAAACTCCATAGCAGTTTGGAGCTGTCTCACCATACCAATGAAAGAAGGGTTTTCACGAGGAGACCTAGGGGTATATAATGTAGAGTACTCACTCCTGATGGAAACGGTGGAACCCGATCTATCAGTGCTCCCATACAGATCTTCCTCCTCCTCTTTTTTTAATTTACATTTTTTTAGTGCTACCCCCCCCGTTTTTTTTTTCCCCTGCCCCTTCACGGGCTCGCATGTGTGCATGTGGAGGCATGTGCACACTGTGTTCCAAGATGCCCTACCGGTTTGCCGTCCCCTCCCGCCTACGAGGCCACCAGACCTCCACCAGGTGGCAGCGGAACTGTGGGGGGGGGGTGACAACCACCCCTGGAGAGAAGACTGCCATTAGGTGGCTCAATCCCACCTTCCCCATGCTGGCACTCCGATGACCCCAGGTCATTCCTGAACCAGGGTCGCCTGCGTAGCACAAGGTAAGGCGTAGCGCCTCAGCCCTCAGCACCACCGGACCAGCTACCTCTTCTTCCTCTTGTGGCATGAGGTCAGGTATGTACTCCTGGTTCCTCGTCGATGGGCTCTGAAGACTACAAGGAGGGAAGTGAGGATGTCTGAGGCCCTGAAGCAAGCAGGGCACATCTAAGAGGCAGGTGTTGATGCAGGGGCTGATCTGGTATGCCCCATCAGCGCTGGGCACAAGGCACTGTATTATCTCCATGAAGGAAGAGAGCACAGTCTGCATGTCGATGTTGGCCCGCATTGCAGGAGCGCCTTGGGGCATCAACGAGGAACGTTGAAACCCTGACAGCGAAGTGCCATGCAGCATCGACGGGGGTGACCGAAGCAACTCGCTGCCAGCCGACCTTGAAGGAGCCGAGGTCTGGGTGGCAGGGCTTGCAATGTCGGTGAGGGCATCAGTAGCCTGGACACTGATGAGCCTTTGCCGGCCGTGGGAGGTCCAGCAGAACTCACTGCCAGAGCCAACTCTATGGGAGTGAGGGTTTGGGCGGCAGGAGGTGTCATCGTTGAAGTAGAGGACAACACTGCAGCAGTTGGCAACGAGGAGCGGACCATGGTGGGGGGGGGGCTGGCATTTATCCATAATTTGCTCCCTCTCTTGGTGTTTGTGTTTGCCTAAAGACATGTTCAGGGCCTTGCAGGAATGGGAAAACGAGGACTGGGCTGGTGACACAGAAGAGCTTCTCACCTGGAGCTCTTTTTCCATTCTGGCTACCTTCTGCTCTAGGAGGAAAGACTGCAAGGCATTGAATTTCAGGCAGATCTCACAGGCCTTAGTGTCATGGGCCTTTCAGAGACAGTAGACATAGAGATCGTGGTCAATTTTTCCACTGCACTTGTAGTAACTAAACAGCTTAGTGGGATCTTTCGTCTACATACATGATGACAGCAATCACTTTAGAAATAAAGTGATAATGTACTGAGGGAGAAAAAATAATAAAGTTTAGAAAATTGAAGATTAGCAGTCAACTGTAGCGTCGGCATCTCCAAGGAGTCCAGAGAGTATGGTCAATGGCAAGAAAAGAACTTAGGAGGGTGAGGGTCCGCCCACGTTTATATAGTGGAGAACATCGACGTCTCATGGTGCCAGAGGCAGCCCCTAGTAGACTGCTAGCAAAAATTTTTCCATGTGGTGCTAGCCCCTTGGCGTCTATAGTTCCACAGGCGTGGCCTGATGAAAGAGATCGTCGAAGAAGATACAGTGTGGCCATTAAGTCACTAAGCCCAGATATTACAAGTAGAATAGCAAAATAATGGGGATGCCAACCTTCTAGAGCTCATTAAAACGACATAATATAGCCTGCTCTTCAGGTACATTTGCACCGAATTCTGTTCTGTGTCATTTCCATTCTAGTATTACTTTTTCAAAATACATATTTAAAATCAAGTGTGGACAGAGATTTCTCTTCCTACTCTAACCCACTGATGTACCCAGCATGGAATATCGTGTCTCACATACTATGGATAAAAGTCATCTGCCCTTCAACAAGACAGCAACTAGTGTGTTAACTGGGGAATGATAAAATGTAGTTACTCTACAGTAACAACAGATCTTCGAAAGAATCTCCTCCATAGCGACACCATTTGAACGGTAAGCCATTGTCGTCTGAACTATCTGGAAATGACTGCTTAGATGGGGCCACACACATTATATAACTATACACAGTGGGAGCCTCATACCACCTCAGTTTCACATCAGAGACAAGCTGCAAGTTGTACCATATCAGCAGGAATGGTGGACCAGAACCCCAACCAGGCCAACAGGAGAGGCGGTGGCTCTAGAGAAAAAAAAAGTGTACTGGAAAGGCTGCAGAAAAGGAGAGGACCAAGTGTGTATTATACTTCTTCCAGAGTAGGCCACCTGAAATACAGAAAGGTGTAGTGTGAGCGTGAGCTGTGGCTTTATGGCAGAGATTACCTTGAAGATAGTACAGTTACGTAAGAACTTACCATTACAGTAGATCTTTGAGAGAGGCTCTTGCTGTAGGTACTCACATATATAGGACTAAGCCACCAGGCGTTAGGATCACACGGAAAAATTCTAGCCAGCAATGTCTGGCGGAGGACCGCCCCCCAACATCACATGACGGATGTCAGCACGACGCTATATAAAGAACGATTCTCATGCCCGCCTTTCAGTTCTCCCGCCAGAGACCTAAAAAGATGCGACAAGAGAAAAGGAGAGGGCTCCTGGAGCCTAATTATGTCTAGCATGAAAAACCACAGAAGGAAACTCGGGGAGGTTGGGTTAAGGAAAGCAGTACCTACTGCAAGAGCCTCTCTTGAAGATCTACTGTTACTGTAAGTTCTTATGTACCTGTACTATCTTACTTCGAGAGGGCTCTTGCAGTGGGTACTCACATATAGGACAGAGTCCCAAGCAGTGACCTAAGACAAGTCTGAGACATGGGAGGCAGGAATGAGTTTCCCAGCGACTCCAGGGTAGTCATGAAAGGAGTCCCTGTAGGACAACAAGGCCAAAGTCCACTCTGTGCCAGACTGTAATGCTTGGTAAAGGTATGCACAGAACTCCAAGTTGCAGCCGCGCAAATGTCTGTGGCTGAAACAAGCAGTAGAAGCAGCCATGCCTCTGGTTGAATGTCCTTTAACCTGACCTGGAAGGGTTTTGTTGTACTTCCGATAACAGAAAGTAATGCAGTTTGCCAACCATCTGGACAAATACTGTTTAGAAACAGCTGCGCCCTCTCTTTTGGGTGCAAAGGAAACAACTGGTCAGTCTTATGGACAGACTCTGTCCTATCCATATAGTACCGAAGAATTCTGTGTATGTCTAGAGTGTGGAAAAGTGCTTCACCCCTACTGGAGTGCTCCGGATAGTACACTGACAAGTCCAGTGACTGATTCAAGGTGGATTCTGATGTTACCTTGGGTAAGAACTTAGAATTGGTCCGCACAGCCACACAGTCTCTGTGGAAATCAAGTAAGGAACCTTGTGCATGAGAGCCTGATGCTCTGAGATCCTTGTAGCTGAACTGATAGCTACTAGAAAAAGCGCTTTCCAAGAGAGATCGCACATGTCCGAACTCGCTGCTGGCTCGAAAGGGAGCAGAGTGAGTTTCTCTAGTATGAAATTCAGGTCCCAGGGAGGAGCAGGGCTCCATATTGGTGGTTTCAGATGGAGGATCCCTTTCAGGAAAGTTTTAGATACCTCCAGCTGGGCAAAGTCTTCTATCCCACAGGAATGTGATAGGCAGAAATGGCTTATAAGTGTACTTTTAGAGTCGGTAACTAAGACCCAAGTCATAGAAACGCAGCATGTAATCTAGGTCCTTTGTAACTGAACAGGAGAAAGGTTCTATCCCTTTTGAGTCTGCCCAGATGGAAAACTGTTTCCATTTATGGCATATGTGGCTATGGTGGAGGGCTTTCTGGCCTCCACCAGAACTTGTGCTACACTCGAGGGGGTAAAACCCAAACGGCAGTAGATATGTCAGTAGGTGCCATGAGTGTAGATGAAGGGACTTGAGACCTGGATGTACTAGGGTTCCCTGTTCCTGTGTCAAGGATCTTGAGAGACCGGCAGTGGAAAGGGAGGCTCCACTGACAGTTGTTGCAGTACAGAGAATCATATTTGTCTCGACCAGAAGGGAGCAATAAGAATTATTCATGCTCCTTCTGCCTGGAGCTTCATTAGCACTCTCTGAATCAATGAGAGTGGAGGGAAGGCACACACGAACCTCCCTCTCCAGCAAAGAGACAGTGTGTCTCGCCAGAAAACACCACGCCCTGCAGCGAGAGAGAAGGCGAACAGATCTAGTTGAGGTCTTCCTCACCTAGCAAAGATGTTGTTCACCACCGACTGTCTGAGCTCTCACTCGTGTGCTCTGGCTTGCGTGCAGCTGAGTGCATCTGCCAGGATATTTTGAATGCCTGGCACATGAACTGCTGTCAAATGTAAATTGTGGTTGGCTGCCCAGTACCACTCTCTCATTGCTTCCCGGCAAAGGGGATAAGAGCGGGTTCTACCTTGTTTATGTACCAGACTACACACACGTTTTCCGTCTGACTCTTAAGATGACCTGGGAGAATGAGATGTTGGAAGGCCTCAAGGGCATTCAGCACAGCTCTTATCTCAAGTATGTTGATGTGAAGAGACAGTTCAACAGGGGACCAAAGACCCTGTGTTCTGTGTAGTCCTAGGTGTGCTCCCCATCCCAGGCCCTCAAAGAGGTTGTCCTGGTCTTGTCACCACAAAAGATCCTGTGCCATCAGATCCGAGACTAGGATCTGGTGATCCAGACTGTCTGATCTCTGGTCCCACTGCACTCTGAGGGTTCATCGAGAGATCCTCATGTGTAGTCTGGCTAAGGGGACTGAAGGGATGGACGCTGCCATGAGCCTTAGCAGCCGAAGAATTGCTCTGGCTGAGATTTTCTTCTGAGAGGCCACCAGGCGTGTGTGGTGCTGTAATGTCACTATCCTGTCTTGTGGCAGAAAGCCCTGCCCTAGATAGTATCCAAAGCTGCCCCAATAAATTGGAACTGCTGGGTAGGGACCAGGTGGGATTTGGCTTAGTTGACCGTTCTACCCACCTGTTGGAAAGCACCCAGGGTAAGATGCAGAGCTGAGACTTGGGCCTCCCTGTGTGGTGCTGAGATCAGCCAATCGTCCAGGTATGGGAAAACTTGGACCCCTTGTCTGCGCAGCAAAGCTGCCACCACTGCTAGGCATTTCGTGAACACCCTGGGAGCCAAGGAAAGGCCAAAGGGTAGTGCTTCGAACTGGAAATGTTCCTCCTGAAAGCAAACATGGAGGAATTTGCAGTGTGGTGGACAGACTGGGATGTGCAAGTAAGCATCCTGCATATCCAGGGCGCAGAGCCACTGACCTTTCTGTAAGAGAGGAAGTAGACTGGGAAGAGACAGCATTCTGAACCTCTTGTATTGCACGAAGAGGTTCAGAGAGCTCAGATCTAGAACTGTCCTGAGGTCGCTTGTCTTCTTGGGAACCAGGAAGAAATGAGAGTAGTAACCTTTCCCCTTGATGTTTTGTGGGAACTGGTTTTATTGCTGCCTTTGCCAACAGGGATGTTATTTCCCCTCTTACCAAGGCTAAGTGGTGGGGTGGGTAGAATGAGTGACCTGGATGTTTTGTCGGAGGTCTGTCTATGAATTCTACTGTGTGGCCTTTTGCCACCAGTTGAAGCACCCATGAGACTGTTGTGATTTTCTGCTATTCTGGAAGATGATAGGAGAACCTTCCCCCTACCAGCTCCTCTGGGGTGCTGATCAGTGGAGGCGGGAGGGCTAAGGAGTCATGAGGCAGAGGGCAAGGCTGAGGCTCCTGAGGCTTTGTGAGACTTAGCCGGGGGGCTGGGGCAGCCGAGTTGCCCAGACGTTTGTTTTGACGTCTGATTTTGTCTTTGTTGGCGACGTTGCTGTCTCTGAAATGGCCGTTTCGGTTTCTGTAGAGGTTAGTACATAAACTGTAGGGAACGTAGGGCCTTGCCTTTATCTTGGAGGTCAGTAATTATGTCCTTGATGTCTCCACCAAAAAGGACTGACCCTCTGAAGGGAGCATCCTGTATGGCCTTCTGGACCTCAGGTGCCAGGTCTGAAATCCAAAGTCATGCGCGACGTCTCAGACTAATGGCTGTTGCAGAGTCCCTACCTGCAGAATCCATTGCATCGTAGGTGGCATGTAACATGTGTTGGCATGCAGATCTAACCAGATCTGCCATCTCTTCTTTTACAGTGGAGTCCTAAAGAATGTCTATTTTGGACTCTAACTGACCTAGGACAGATTTTTAATAAAGTCTCCCATGTGGGAGACATAATTAAGTGCCCGAATTCCCAAGGTAGAAGAAAAATAAATCTTCTTCCCATACTGGTCCAGAATTTTGGATTCTTTATCTTTGGGGGGGCACTAAGGTGTTTTGGTTTTGCCGACCGGTCATGGGCCACACTGATGACCACAGAGTCTGCTTTAGGGGGGAGACTAAGAAAATCCCTGTCGTCTGGAGATTGATAAAGCATGTCTGCTTTTCTGGCCACTGGGACTAGTGAAGAAGGCTGCTTCCAGATAGTGGTTACTAAGTCATCATGCAGCTCTATCCGGGGCAGAATAAGGTTTGGAGAAGAGTCTGCCAAATCAAGGTGAGCGGCCAGTCTCTGTCTTTGCAGATCCTGGGCAACGGTGCGCCAATCACAGGCTGCTTGAATCTTCCTGAGAAGCTCCAAGAAGAAGGGGTCCTCTGGAGGGGATTTTGGAGACTCTTTAAGTTTAGGGTCCTCCGGTGTAGGGGTTTCCAAATCGGAGTAGGAGTGGGCCATGTCACTGTCAGAATCCGAGGAATCCTGGTCACTAGGAGAACCGATGGCTGGAAGCAGAAGGTCTATTGGCCTTGAAAATTCCGTTGGCCTGGAAAATTCTCAGGGCCGAGGTTCCGGTCGTCTGTCCTGCATTGGGCCCTTGGGGCCGGATGGCGGGGAAGGATCCGGCAAAGGATGCCTTGGAGTCAGCGGCGGCAGCTGACACTTTTCCAGCTCTGACGTGAGCTGTGACTTTGCTTCCGCCCACCAGGACTTAAGGACTGCTTGAAGGCTCACTTGCAGCTGTGTTAGACGTTATTAAGCTCATAGCTGGGGTGCCCATAGTAGGGGTAGTTAAAGCCCGACGGAGGATAGCCCGACATTTAAAATCCTGACGTCAGAAACTGTGGCGTGGGGTATCCTGGCATTGGGTATTGCGGAGAATAGCCCGGTGTTGGCTGCCTGAAAGGGTTACCTGGTGGTCCTGATGGAGGGGCAGAAGGTGGAGGGACCGTCCGGTCCATACCGCGTCCCACAGGGGGTGCAGAAGGCCCCAATGGTAGAGGTGACAGGGTGGGTCTTGCTGGTTCTGGCATCTAACCCGGAGGACCATGGGGGACCGAGACGCCTAAAGGAGTCGGAGGGACAATTGTCTGGTCCGACGATGGCTCTAGAATTTGAGGCTCCAGCAAAGGGGGTGATGGGACCCCCGATGGCGGGCAATCTCCTGGCTCCACATCCCCCGCAGGGGACGCTAGAAGTACCGTTTCTATCAGCGGTAAGGAAAATGTCGGAGAAATCTCCGTCAGCTGCATATCCAACATCAGCTGGGCCATCACCTCTTCGTCAGGCTTGTTATTGGGGCCTGATGGAGGATCCGGGGCTGGGCGTCCACTGGAGAAGCAGGTAGATGGCTTAGCAGCTTTAGCCATGTGAGAACCAGCGGAGCTGGAACTCGATTTACCGGTCCCACTCGTACCACTAGGCCTTGAAATCTTTGAGGCCATAGAGGAGGTGGGTGCCTACCGATCCCGGGAGGCTCCCATCAGGCTCGGGCCTGAGCCCGGGCTGGACATGGGAGCCGATGGCCATTTGGGTAACCACCAAAGAAGTCATCGAAGACTGATCCCCCAGAGGGGATGTTACCTTAAGGGCTGTGACTCCAGCGAGAGGAGGCAGGATCACTGAGGACACTTCCTGGTCCCGATGTCTCTCCTTCTTCTTCTTCTGTTTGTGGTAGCCCTCTGGGGAGGACAATGATTGCCTGAGTTTCTTCAGCTCCTTTTCCATACTAGTCATTTTTTCTTTTAAAAGATGGGCCTCCAGGGACTGTTATCTATGTTTACGTGTGGCCGTGTTAAACTTCTAGCAGTGCTTGCACCCCTCAACCTCCAGGCAAAAAAGGCAAAGGGAATGGCCGTCCTTGTGAGGGAGAGGATTTCCACAGGAGTCGCACTTATTCTTATGCTATTCTGAAGACGTCGAAGACTACATACAAGACGATTTTTTGTATATACAAAGCAAGAAATAATTAAATTATTTATATTTTTTTTTTTAAATTATACTCATCCAAAGATGGCGTTGACAGTAGCAGCGTTCTTCCATGAGGTCCAATGTGCACAGGTCGACGGCGGGAAAGAACTGGAAGGCAGGCATGGGGACTGCTCCTTAGAGAATGTCACGCTGATGTCCGTCACGCGATGTCGGGGGGCCGGTCCCCCACCGGACACTGCTAGCTAGAATTTTTCCGTGTGGTCCTAATGCCTGGCGGCTTAGTCCTATATGTGAGTACCTACTGCAAGAGCCCTCTCGAAGTAAGATCTACTGTTAATTAGTAACTACATGATCTTCAAATGCATTTCACCCCATACAGCAACACTTTGGAACGATTCCTAAGCAGTGTAAAACAGTAGAGCAGGAGAAGGCCAGACTGCAGGGACGCAGCAGTCTCATGGGGCAACAGTCCTGGAAGGACAACAAAGCCAGCTCGTCTAAGGAACATTAGATCCAGACTGTAGTGTTACGTAAAAATATAGACAGAACTCCATGTGGCGTCAGAGCATATGTCTGCTGCTGTAACTGAACAAAAACCAGCCACAGAAGTGGCCATACCAAGGGTAGCATGCCCACGGACAAGACCGGAAAGCTCCTTACTGTGCTTTCAGAAACAATAACAAAAGCAGGATGCCAACCATTTGGAAAGGCACTGCTTAGAGACTGGGACACCTAAAACAAAAAACTGTGAGGACTTTCTGCAGTTCTTTGCAAGGTCCAAGTAGAAGTGTAAAGCACTATGGAAATTGAGAGAATGCAAGATAACTTCTCCAGAATTCCAAGGGAAAGGAAAAAAAAAAAAAAAAGAATCACAAAAAGGTGGGTAGTCTGGGTCAAACTGAACTCAGAAACCATATTGGGAAGGAACCTAAAATGGGTACATAATGAAACTCAATCCTGGTGAAAAACAAAGTATGGGTAATTCAAAACTAAAATCTGCAACTCGGAAACTTTTACAGCAGAGTTAATAGCCACCAAAGGAAAAAAAAAGTGTTTTCCATGAAAGGAAACATGTCAGACAAAGAGCAGCAGGTTCAAAAGGAGCCTATGTAAGAGACTCCAGAACCAAGTGAAGGTCCCACACCTCAAACAGTCTACAGACTGGGGTACGCAGATGCAGGTGCCCTTTGAGGAACCTGCAGGATTCCTCCAACTAGGCCATAGTCTTTCCCTCTAAGAGGGCATGAACAGCCAAAAGGTGTTCTGTCACAGAAAGTACTGGAGGCCAGAGTCCAAAGGGACATAAGGTAGTCCAAGACAAGCTGCACTGGACGTAAAAAAGGGTCCACGTCATGACAGGCACACCATATACTGAAACAGTTCCATTTGAGAGTAGGTGTGCCAGATAGACGGTTGAGTTGCCATTAGAAAAATCAAAACTGCCTGGGAGACCCCAAAACAGGACAATTTCACATCCTCAGGAGTCATGCATAAGGCTGTAGCAATCAAAGGTCCAGATGCAGACTGCCACTGTCTTGTTGGAGCAGTCCCGCTCGTAGAGGGAGCAGGACAGGAGGTTCCACTGAAATATGCCAGAGCAGAAGGAACCAAATTTGTTTGGGTCAGAAGGAGGTCTCCAATACCTGAATCTTTATCAATACCTGCTAAACCAAAGGCATACAGAAACCTCCCAGTAGAAGAAAGGGACGCAACTTGCCAAAACATGCAAGGTCCTGGAGTGTGCAAGTAAAAACACAGCAGTCTGCATTATGTGGGGACAGAAAAGGTCCAACTCTGGATGACCCTAACAGGTAAACAGGCATGTGATCACATGCGGCAGCAATTTCCCTCGTGGGACTTAGCAACTGACCTGCCGAAAGTGTTTTTTTTCCTGCACTCCGACCGATACAGAAAAACAGAGGCTCCTTCGGGAGAAATTGATGATGACATACAATAATGATACAAACAAGAAAACGTAAAAGAATCTGAACTTCGGTCAATCGAAACTAATGAATGCATTTACCACAATCAAATGAGTGGCTGTTGGTGGGAGAAAAAAACGAGGAGATATGGGTCTGTCCATGTCATACAGGCAGTGCAGACATGCATCAACATGGGTGGTCCCACCTAGACAAAATGTTTTAGAGTGGTCTGGACGCAGATGGCTAACATGTGGTATGGTTCTATAGATGGGAGATGTCCTTGAAGAAGATCTATAGTTTTTCACTTGAAAATGAGACTGTAGAAAATACAGAGCATGGTGCCATACCAGTGTGATAAAAATCACATATCCATGTTAACCCTTAGGATGCTGGCAGACTCTGAAGTATTGAAAGTCTAGACTGAAATCAGTCCGTGGCACAACAAAGGTTAAATACGATATAATACCAACTAATGACAAAATCAGTTTTACTCCATCTATGTTCCACTGCTACTGTTCCAAAACAGGCTGTGAATAGAGCTTAGTTATTTAAAATTAAATCCAATGTATAAATATTATTTATTTATTGAATTCTGTTGACCCATAGGCCCACAGAAACTAGAAGTCCCTTTTTCAGGGGCGCCCAGTGGGAGGGGGATTCAGATGGTAACCAACTGAAATTGAACCAGATTAAGCTGTTGGTGATTTCTTTAGTGAATGAGGGGAAATTTGGCTAGGACATTGGGGACATTTCCCTACTCTTTTTAAGAAGTGCCACGGGATCTTTAACGTCCACCTGAACCACCACCAGAACAGGCAGACGGGACCTCAGTTTAATGTCTCATACAAAAGACGTGCCTCAGGAGTGCAGCACCCCCCCTCATGCTGCACTACAGTGTCAGTATTGGAATTTAATCCAAGTGCCTGGTGTGGGGATAGAACCCACAGCCTTCTGATCTTCTGGCCTCAGAGGTGAGTGTGCAACCTACTGAGCAATTGACACTGCGTGGCTGCCACTGTGATATGATTATTTACCCAGTCATGAGTTATCTAGTTTCCTTTACTTGTGGATAACTATTACACAGGCAGTGGATATATAATGGTTTGACTGAAGACATTATCTATATCCACTCAAGAAGAAGCAGGACATTCATAATTTATAGTCCTGCTTCCCTCGCTTGTGAAGATACTGTATACGTCTATGTCTATAAAAATGGGTGTGACAAAATCATGCCTCCTGAGTGATCAAAACATGGTTATTTGGGGGGAAGGATAACTCTACATATCCCTTCAACAGAGAAAGCAAAACTTCAAAGTCTTATTTTATTTTTTAGTAAAACTAAAATCATAAAGGAATAACACATTCCTAAGTTTGTGGATTAGTCCATATCAACGCCTCTCCCCCACAGTGGCTGAAGGCCCTGCCTTGATAAAACCCACCATCAGGCACATTAACATACCTTAATCAACATTCAGTCATGTTATTCCACTACAGATACACGTACACAGACTATATATATCTATATCATACACACACACACACACACACACACACACACACACTATATTACACAAGTACATGTATGTTCACAGATAATCCACTACAGGGCGTGCGGTCACGCTCTGATATAAGCACACCTTGGGTGTGTTGGGAGGCACGAGGCTACAGGCGGAGTGCATTCAACCATCCAGTGGACATGTGTATATCACAGCATGACTGTATACCTAGTAGAGGATTATCTGTTTTATAAAATCTCCAGAAGGTTTTAAGGGATGAAAAGTAGTGCAGGCATGCAGTCGCTGTGGAATAAGGTACGGTCATATAGTGTGCTACATCAGCTGGAGACTGGATTTTCACATATACTTCCTATCCATTTTATAAATACAAATACACACACACAATTATACACACATTTTCTAAACAACAACAAAAATGAAATACTAATGTATCTTTTAGGGTTAAAGAGCCACACAAGTATGAAAGTGTTTAACCCCAACTCCCACTTCTCCTCTATCCCCTACCCTCGTGACCCAAGAACAAGCTACAGTCCTGGGGCCATGCCTCACAGCAGTCTTACCAACTGTAGGGCCATAGCAAAGTGGCAAAGTTGGAGGGCATGGTCTCACACCTGTAGCTTGCTTTACACAGGGCCCTGCAGGCCCTACATGATGCAGCATACTTGTGCTGCATAACCATAGACCAGTAGTGTGCTTGGTGCACGCCCCGCTTAGCAGGCTCATGGTGCTGGGTCCCAGACCCTACTGGCCCCATGCGAAGCAGCAGATCAGTGTGGCACATCCCTGGACCTGCAGCTTTGCATTAAGGGTAGGGGAGATGAGGGAGTGGGGTAGGAGTTAGGGTTGAAAACCCGAATGCCACATTTAATTACTTTTCTGGTTCTTAACCCCAACAGATACACAAACATAGTTTTTTGCAAGTATTTCCTTACCTTTTGAAAAAGATATAGAATGGACATCTACTGCTTACTTTGCACAGGGCCCGCAGCACTCATTCAAGGGGGGCACAGACCTGTAACTTTCATCATGCAAGGCTCTGCAGGCCATATATGAAACAAAAGACCAGTCAGGCAATGCACATCTATAGCTTGCTTCATGCACCTATGCAAAGCAACAGACCTGCTGAGCACAGGACCAGACCAGTACCTTGTTTGGTACAGAAGCCTGAGGGCCCTACACAGAGTGGTACATCCATCAGTTGCTTCATGCAGAGGCTGGTGTACCGTACCCTATGCGAAACACACCTGAAGATAATGGCGCTGGACCTGTACTGTGCTTCGCAGCTAAAGACTCATCAGGCATTTCTGAAAGTTTCCACCTGAGTGGATTGAGAAGGGTAGTAACTAACCAATCCCCAAAATTTTGGCCAATTTAAAAAAAAAAAATGTAAGTTATATTTTGTGTTGAGGTAAAAAGGGTCCCAGTTTGGGGCTTAGTTTTTTTTCTTTTACCCATAATGTTTTTATTTTATTGCATTTTTAGCCAAAGTTGAGGGACAGACGGTTTACCATCCCCCCCTCATGACTACACAATGGGGGTAGGGTGCATTGACTGTGGCCCAGAAATACGTTTTTGGGGGGCACAAAATTCAATTAAGTTATTGCGCACTTGTAGTGTGTTTTTAAGCAGAAAACTGTGACCGATTAAGGTGCAGGGAGGGCTTTAAAGGTTGCCCACTGTGGGGCCATTTTAAAATATTTGTACTGAGGTGGCCATGGGGTGGGGGTAGGAGTGCAAGGATGGGATGGGGGAAGTCTTGCATAGTGTGAAGGGGAGGACTATATTTGAGCTTGGGGAGGAGGGTGGTATGGATGGCAGAGGATGGGGGTTATGAACGGTCTGAGAAGGGAGCTAGCTTTACATAAAACAAAAACACCAGACACCAGGTGCCCAGAGCCTTATTTGACACTAGGATTGGACAACTGTCAGAAAATACAATGGGGTGGGTAAGGGGGTGTTCAGTGCCTTGAAGAAACATGAGCTTTTTTTTCCCCATTTGTGACTGACCCGTTTAGTCAATCATGAGTGCGTGTGTGTGTGTGTGTGTGTGGGGGGGTGCGGGACTCACATTTGCAAGCACTCAGCCTCTAGGACAGAAGGTAACACCAACCCCACATTGCACGATCGTTCAAATTATGAGGAACACCATGCCACCTATCTGCCAAGGTTCCAGAGAGTTGGAACCCTAATTTTCTCTTTCCCCTTCTTTGTATGCTGTGCACTTCTACCATAACATATGCACTAACATTAGTTTTTCCTTGCTATATATAATATATATATATATATATATATATATATATATATATATATATATATATATT
The DNA here is from genome assembly GCA_016271365.2 of Neoceratodus forsteri. Classification (NCBI taxonomy): domain Eukaryota; kingdom Metazoa; phylum Chordata; order Ceratodontiformes; family Ceratodontidae; genus Neoceratodus; species Neoceratodus forsteri. The sequence continues at coordinate 1,472,370,678 of CM057455.1, forward strand.
TATATTACTGTGGCACAGTATTGACCATATTATTAGAGTTAAAAATGGTGTTCTGTGATAAACCACTATTTAGCACCTCAATAGCGAGGCCGTTCTGGGACTAACTGAAATTTGGCATGTGCATTCTTGGTGCCAGGAACTCTGGATCCTGAAAATCTGGGAAATTAGCTGTTCAGTAGTTTAAAGGTCCAGAAAGTTAAAAACATGAAAAAAGTATTTTAAGACTTTTTTTTGTTCACTGATGGCACAAAACAGCTGTGAGATGAAACCTGAAAACTTCAGGTTACGGTTTGGCCCAATGATGATTCTTTCATAGATTAGCTTTACTGAGAACACTGTAATCTTTAGTAAACCCAAAATCCTGCTCTTGTACATATGCAGTTCAGTTTTTCACAACTGTATTATTCATTTTCGTGAGGTGAAAATTTTCTTAGGACTTCCATTTTCATGAATATTATTGGTCCTGAAAGTAGGTAAAAGAAGGGAAACTTTGTACAAACAAACTTGGGAACTGTAGCCTGGAAGCTATAGTCTGAAGCTTGTGCGGTCGACAGAGTGAGGTGTAAGGCAGATTCAATGGTTTAAACAAATTAGTTTTAGAATTATTGATACTAGTCTGTGATGAGTCATGGCAATAGGGCCTGTTTTGTGAGTAGAAAGCCTGTTTCTGTAACTGCCATACCCATTTTCGTGAATACTAGCGGTCATAAAAGTGGGTAGAGTAACAGAAAACTGATTGACAGAGTGGGGTATAAAGTTGATAATTCAAGTTTCATTTTCTGGAAAAAAGTACTTTTAAATATTACTCTTTAAATAAAAAATGAAATTAAGTTGTCCAGGGCCTATTTTGGGACTCAGACCTTCTTTTGTGACTCGCAAACCTGTTCTTGTGAGACACAACTTTCACTTTCATACTCAAAATGAGAAAAAATATAGATGACTTTAGGGTCATGTGCAAATCAAGCTAATGACCTAGGGAAAGGTGTGTGATTATGCATTAGCTGCTTTGCAAACAGCCTGTAGGCTCATCACCAGCATATATATTTGACTCCACCAGGTAAAGTTTCTAGCTCTTTATTGAGAGAATAAAACCACCATTTCGGCTCACGCTAGATGTGTTTCTGAACCTCCTTGGTTCTTTTCTCAAAAGCTTCTCTCAATAAGGAACTAGAAATTTTACCTAGTGGAGTCAAATTATATATATATATATATATATATATATACACACTGGTGTTGTGCCTGAATTGTTGCAGTGTATGGACTAAGCTTTTCGTGAGCAGCACCCGTTCAGTGTGCACTTTAGTTTGTGTTGTGAGCCTGCAGGCCCACTCACAGAATCTACGACCGGTCAGGCACCATGTGTGTGATGATGCAGCTGCTCAGTAAATGGCCCATAGGGCCACTAGTGAAGTCCAGTATATGTCTGGTGCAGAGTGTGTGATGATGCAGCTGCTTCATAAGTACAGGGTCACTTGCATCGTAAACTGCAGGTCTGTTGCACTGAGCATCAATAAGCAAGCTACAGGTCTGGTGCAGTGAGCATCACCATGCAAAGAAGACATAACCCAAAGATGCCATTTGTTCTATTATCTTTTTCAAAACAGAAAATTAATTCCAATAAACTACATTTAAAGAGAACTACACTGAATCTGTATGTCATTTTTCCTCAATAAAAGAGTTTTTTTTAAATACTGTTTCAAAACGCTGTTAGTGTTTTGTCTACATGGGCCTTTCAGTAACCTAAGTGGATGTTTCTGATGTACAGGCTGGTGCTGCATACCCTACTGAACTGTCTGATGTAGTACATGTCCCTGAACTATAGAGTTCTATACCAGAACACAGATGAATTTTGACAACAATGCAAGAGCTGTACAAGGACGTCGACTACACCATATAGTTAAAAAAAAAAAAAAAAAAAAGGTTACTCACCTGTAACAGTAGTTCTAGGAGTGGTGTATGGCGTTCATCCACATTTAGGCAGTGTTCTTTCCCTTTAAATCTCCTGCTGGAAGTCTTCAAGCTGGCTCCTCCCACTCACCCAGGTGGTAACTGCCTCGGCACCGCCCTATGACATCAGATCTTACCCGCTGGAAGCAAGACCGGTGTGCCACTTGCCAGGGGAGGCTGGGTGGGTTGTGTGGATGAACACCATGTACCACTCCTAGAACTACTGTTACAGATAAGTAACTCGTTTTCTAGGAACATGGATATGGTGTTCTATCCACACTTTGGCACACTCCTAGCAGTTCTCTGGGAGGAGGATGCAAGACACACACACACCCTATTTAGGGAACAGAGATTGGAGAACTGAGGTCCCAAAACCAGCGTCACAATGCGACTCAAGGTCGATGTGGTAGTGGGAAATGAAGGTGTGTGCTGATTTCCAGGTAGCAGTCTGACAGATTTCCTGGACAGGGACGTCCCTGGAAGCAGCAGCAGAGATAGTGGTATGAGCCCTTAGCCCTATGGGAGGTTCCCTACGCACCAACCTATAGCAGAGGTCGATGCGGGATGCAATCCACCTGCCACTCGTCCACTTGGCTGCCGGTCTGCTAGGTGCGGCTTCAGCGTAGGTGACAAATAGCTGGCGATCCTCTCCTCGAACTCCAGCCATGCGGTCCTTATAATAGGCTGGCACTCTCCATAGGTCCAAAATATGGAGCCTGTGCGTGGCCTCAGAGGTGTGGTTGGTGGAGTACACTGGGAGATCAATCACCTGGTTATGGTGGAAATCCGACGCAACCTTCGGGAGGAACTTTGGGTTGGAGCGAAGGACAACCTTGTCCCTGTGGAAGACCAGGTAAGGAGACTCCACCAAGAGCGCCTGGAGCTCACTGATCCTTCTGGCTGACGTGATAGCCACCAGGAGGTGGTCTTCCACAAAAGGTGCGACATCTCGCACCTGTGCATCACTTCAAATGGCTTGCCCATGAGCTCTGCCAAAACCAGCAACAAATCCCAAGATGGTGGTTGTTCATGCACCGGTGGGGAAATGTGGTCAAGGCCTCTGAAAAAGTGCCAGACCACCTTCTCCTGGGCCACCAACCGCTGAAAGGCCTGCTCCCGGTAGGCAGGCATGGCTGCCAGGTGCACCTTAATGGTCGCCAACCAAAGGCCTGACTGGGAGGGGGCCAAAGGTAGTAAAAGATGCTAGCCACTGGGCAAGATAAAGAATCCAGCCCCTTGCCCTGGCACCAAATGGAGAACCTCTTCCATTTGAAGGCACAGCATTTCCTGGTTGACTCCTTCCGAGAAGCCTCGACTATGCTGAGGACATCTTCGGAGAGACCCAAAGCCTGGAACTCTAGCCACTCAGAAACCAGGCTGTCAGGTGCAGAGATTGAAGGTCCGGATGAAATACCTTCCCCTGATCGATGGGAGCAGGTCTGGGCGGACAGGAAGATGCCTCGGGGTCCTGCTGCTGAGGCTGAGGTGACTGGGTACCAGAAATGGCATGGCCAGTCTGGCACCACCAGGATCATCCGTGCCTTGTCCCTCCTCGCCTTGAGGAACACTCTGTGGATCAAGGGAAACGGAGGGAAGACATAGAGGAGGCCCAGAGTACAGGGCCTCGAGAAGGCATCTCCCTGCAGCGTTCCCTGCTGAGGGGGTAGGCAAAGAACAGCTTCAGCTTTGCATTCTCTCTGGATGCAAACAGGTCCACCATAGGAGTGCCCCACTGGGAGAACAGGCTTTGTACTACAGTACCTCTGGATGGAGAGACCACTCGTGAGACGCCTCGTCCATACGGCTGACAGCGTCTGCCAGCTAGTTGGAGACACCAGCCGTATGGATGGCCAGGAAATCGGCCTCCATGCTGTGCAAGAGGATCCACATGCGAAGAGCTTCCCTGCACAGGGGAAGGAAGTGCATCCTGCCCTGCTTTGTTGAGGTAGTACATGGTCGTGTTGTCAGTCTGGACCTTTATCACCTGACCCCTGATATGTGGAGCAAAAGCAGCTAGTGCCAGAGGAACTGCCCTGAAGGCCAGCAGGTGGATGTGGCACCAGAACTCCTTGGGGTCCAGAGTCCATGAATTCTGTGTTCCCTAGGTGGGCACCCCAGCCCAGGAGGGAGTCATTGGTCGTCAGGATGACTGTTGGCTCTGGGAGGACAAACGGTATTCCTTCCAGCAGATGTTCCGTGACCAACCACCACTGGAGGGCTTCCCACATCCGCTGGGTCACAGTGACCAGCTGGTCAAAGTGACCCGTGCCCCGAGACCACTGACTGGCCAGTTCCCACTGCAGAAAGTGCATTCTCCAGCGGGCCCAACGGACCATGCTGGTGTAGGCCGCCATGTGTCCCAGTAGGCACAGGAAGTCCCAAGCAGGGCACAACTGCCCAACCCGAAATGATTGGGCAAAGGAGGAAAGAACTGCCGCCCTGTCCACCTGGAGCCAGGCCCCAACTCTGCAAGAGTCGAGCTCCACCCCAATGAACTTGGTCACCTGCGAGGGCATGAGTTCCAACTTGACCTCGTTGACCAGGAGGCCAAGACAGACACAGGTCTGGAGGGCCAGGTCCCTGGACCTCTCCAGCTTCTGCCTGGAGGGACCTGCGATGAGCCAGTCGTCCAGGTATGGGTATACCAGGACTACCTGGTGCCTCGGGTGGGCTGCCACCACTGTGATGCACTTGGTGAAGACCCTGGGGGCCGAGAACCGCCGAATGGCATGGCCTGGAACTCATAGAGGGTTCCCTCCGCTTGGAAGCAAAGGAACTGCTGGTGTGATGGACGGATTGGGACATGAACGCATCCTGTAGATTCGGTGAGCAGAACCATATGCTTTGCTCGAGAGGTGGTATGATCCGAGTCAGAATGACCATCATGAAGGTGTGTAGTCTGATGAACTTGTTCAGATCATGCAGATCTAAGATGGAGCACCAGCCCCCCATCCGTTTTGGCACCAGGAAGTACCTGGAGACAAATCCTGGGTGTTACGGAGGGTTCGAGACAGGAGCCACAACCTCCTTGCAATGTCATCCCGAAGAGCCAACAGGATGTCGACAGACACGATGCCTTATCATGGGGTATGAGCTCGGCAGGGTGGGTATGCCTCAAACTTCAGAGGCAGACCCTAACCGACCACCAAGGACCCACCCGTCTGTGGTAACAGCAGACCAGGCAGAAAAGAAGCAATGGAGTCGGAACCCCATGGGAGGACCCAGTGAGCTCAGGACGGGAATGAGGGCAGCACCCCCCATCCCATCACTGGGAAGACTAGGAAGTGGAGGAGAACCAGTGGAAGGGCCACCAGGACCTCTAGTTCCTAGCTTCCTGATGACTGATGCCACGGATTTGGGCCGGGGATGTCAAGCCTGTTGCTGTCCACTGGGGACTGGGAAGATTTAGCCGCTGGGGCAGAGGCGGTTCGAAAGGGCCTCTTCTTTAGAGATTTAGAGCCCTTCAGGTCCTTCTGGGCAGGAGTCACCTAGTCCAAGGTGGCGTTGGACTTCTCAGTACTGGTGAGGTGCCCTTCCACACTGGTCCCAAATAAGTCGCTGCCCAAGAAGGGTACGTCTGCCAAATTGTGCTGCGCGTCCGCTGTGAAGGTGGAGATGCACAGTCAAGCCCTGCAGCGCATGGCCACTGCCGCTTCCACAGACCGGGCGCAGGAATCGCTGAGGTCCATGGGGGTCTGGAACTGCTGTTTAGCAACAGCTCGGCCTTGGTCCATGACCTGCTTGACCGTACTCTGCAGAGCTGCGGGCAGGTAGGGAAGCACCTTGTTCAGGGAACCCAGGAGGGCATGTGAGAAGTGGGCCATGAGAAGAGCCAAGCTCACTTGCTGAAGGCCAAGAGAGGAGGTGGCATACACCTTTTTGGCCATATGGTTCAACTGCTTGTACTCCTTTTCGGGGGGTTTGTCAACATCCCCCATGTTGGTGGTGCACCGAAACACAGAGTCAGCCACAAGACCCTCAGCCGAGGGGTGTTCTGTGAAATCCTGACAGGGAGCTGGTATGGACTGCATACTTGCGGGCCATCTGGGCCGACATCATAGGGCAGGAGGCTGGGTGCTGCCACAGCTCCAGGGCAGGACCTGAGAATAGTATCCTGGACTGGGAAGGCTTCCACTGGAGAGTCACCTCGGTCGAGGATCTCGGTGACTGGGTACCGTTCCCGCTTCTGAATGGGCTCCAACTGGAGACCAGTATATTCAGAAATGAGATGGAGAAGGCCCATAAAGGATGTTGGCCCTTGATCCATCGAGAGGTCCCCCATTGACTCCATGTCCAGTGGTCGGGAGTGAAGGACTCCTCCTCCGATTCCAAAGAATCATGGAAGAGCGGTCGACTGCCCAAGTCCCCACTAACCCTGCGAGGGCAGTGCAGGGTAAAGGTGACCAACAGCCAATGGGATAAACCTTTACCCGGCCAAGCGTCCTTAGTTGGAGTGCCAGTCGGGGACTGTTCAGGTGGCGGCTCCACCAGAATTGGTGGAAAGGCCGGAGGGGGCCGCAACTGGGACCATATGAACCAGCTCCTGCCCAGGTGGAGTCTGCTGTGGCTCCATCCCTCCCTGGGAAAGTGGCAAGACCGGAGTACTGGAAAGGGAGGCATCGATCTCCTCGACAGACAACGAGCTGACAGACTTGACCGAAGTCTCGACCAACTGGCCCGACAGGGAGATCGTGAAGTAAGTTGCCAGAGCCGAAGCACTGACCATAGTTGGCAACTCTGGTGAAGCGCAGGAATCGGAGGCCCAAGAGTGCCCACAATCCCACGACTGACGACGAGACCACTTTTTGGTCTCTTTTTCTCCTTTTTTTGACTATTTGAATTTTGTGCTTGAAGAACCCTGCCCATTGGGAAGGGCCTGGCACAATTTCTTAAATGCCCCAGTAAAGGAGGCGCCTAAGGAGAGTGGCAAAAAGGCCGAAACCAAGGAGACCTGAGCTGCGGCCTCCTCAAATGCTGCAAGTTTGTTCAGCGGCCCCCGTAGCCATGGAGACCACCCACCAGGGATCCTTAAATTTTACAGGCGGATCCCAATTGTCCGCACAGCCAAGGAGAAGATGGGCTAACGATCCTTCAAAGTGGAGGGATGAAAGATGCGGCAAAGGCTGCAAGCCTAGGTATCATGCTCGTGGGCAAGGCAGTATATGCACGAGGTGTGCAGATCCATTCGGGACATCTTCTGCCCACAACTGCATTTCTGGAACCACCGGAGTGGACTTCACATCGTCCATGTCAGCGGTGAGAAGTAAAGCCTGAAGACAAGTCTTTTTATTAAAGTTTGAAGAATAAAGCAAAGGGCCTCTTTTGTACGAGAGCTGTAAGGAGGGAACCTTCTTCCAGTGGAAAGGAAGATCTGATGTCACGGAGCAGTGCAGAGGGAGTTATCACCCGGGTGAGAGGAGCTAGCTTGAAGACTTTCCAGCAGGAGATTTAAAGGGAAAGGACACTGCCCAAGTGTGGCTAGAACACCATATCCATGTCCCTAGACTGGTACTTAACAGTTATGTGTAAATCAAAAACACCCACAGGGATAACTAAAAAGCCTGTATAGATGGAACAGCAGCAGAACTGGAATCATGATTTACAAATGCGCTACTACAGGGGAAAATGACTTACAAGATTCTGCGCGGTTCTTCCTAAATGCATCTTTTGGGTTACAAAGTAGGGAAATGAAAGAGTTAAAGTGTCTGGAACTTTGGCAAATCTATGTGGTGTTTCTCAGGGTCTGAACGATCATGCGACAGTGTTAGCATTACCCTTATAACTGCCTTGTTTCACAAAGTAAAGAACACAGCAATGCTTGCACAGAGACTGCTTATGTAAGGTTAATGCTAACACTGCATTGCATGACAGTTTAAACTCCGAGGAACACCACAACACAGATTCATCAAGGTTCCAGGAACAGACAGAGACACACGCACACAATTAATATAATACTAAGGCTGAAATCCAGGGGTCCAGTGACATAAAAATATCAAGTTGCATTTTTGTAGTTTATGTCAGCAAAATCCCTGGAGTGGAATACTGGTTTGTATTCCAGTCTACAGAATCAATTATCCTTTACATAATACTAGGATGGAAATAACTTCTAATAACAGAGATCCACAACATGCCCAACTAAGAATGTGCCACACCCTGATGTAACTTTAAGATCAGTTCCTTTAACCTTGTCATTCTGCATATATATAGTGGCATTTGGGGAAAAATAATAGAGCCCAACAGCATGATACTGTTTCACAGTTACATGGGGGGGGGGCTATGTCAAGTTTGCTGTGAGAAGTATTGTTTTTGCTTCTCACCTCTTCCACTGTATCTTCTGAAATTCCAGGAGGACATTTAGTGGTATAAGTAAAGTGTAAATACAGTTACATTTCATAAGATCATAGGCTATATTTCTAAAGACCTGCCCACGCCTTGCTTCTGACACAATTTTTTTTTTTTTGATTTTTGATGGGCCATTGGCCCCACTGCACCAGGATTCAATGTCATATTGGTGAGCACTGGTGACCTGGGACTAAGTCAACTAGACTATTATTTTTGTCTTGCCCAAATAAAATGACAGACGGCAGACGCATCCACTGTTACCCATGCTGCCAGAAACACATCCAGTTTGCCACAGTGTCTGATACAGTTTCAAAAAACAGCCCCCCCCCAGGCCAAATGGGTGAATGATGCAGCAGGGGCTACGGAATGTAAGTGAATTCAGTAGATGTGAGTGTCTGGCCTTTAAAATTCTAGTCCCGTCTTCAGGGCAAAATTGCCCCTTTACAGACAAGGGTATAAAGATCCACTACACAATTACTGATGATATGTGATCTCTTAAATAGTAATTTAAGGTCAGAAGGGATTCCAGGTCCATCATTTCAATCCCTCCACTTCACAAATAGGGATGAAATAAGTACATAGCCAAACATTTACCAATTTATAGATTCCCTACCCACTCTGTTACCCTGGATTACAGTGATTTCCTTGGTAAGCAGAAATGTGTCCAGGCTTACCTAAAGGCCTGCACTGTCTGCATGTCAACAGCCTTTGCTCTTAATGAAATTCCATACCAGCAGTAAACCATACATTTATTTGTACAATACAGGAAGTTATTTTAAAACTGCCCTGGTCCAACAGCTTTGAAGAACGGGAACTTACGGAGTAGTTACCTGTATTAGTTCAAAAGTTTATACAAGTTAACACTTTCGAGAACTGTGATTGTCTCAAGACTTTTGACCATATCCTTTTTTTTTGACTAACACAAAGCAAAATTAAAGTCTCCATGTGAATAAAGGAAGAGGTGCAAAACCTATCTGGTATTTTACACACGTAATATAAAAAAAAACTTTGTAATAAGGCAGGCATAATTACTCCATGGTTAGTAAAGCAACACCCGCAGCAACTGAAAATACAATCATCATGAACAAGGCAGATCAAAAAATAAAGGCATACAAGTTCATGCACAATAAAGTTCATTAAATTATATTTGGAAAACCGTCCTGAGACTTGGGTGAAAGCAGGAGCACAGGATACTGCATCTGAACTCCTGCCAAGTTCAGACTAACAAAGCTTCATGCCAGATATTGTTTGGATTGAATGGTGGACCCACTGGAAAAAGTGCAAAACAATAAAATAAAAAGCAGACTCACCCAAGAGGCCTGTGTCTTTAGATGGCTTGAACTGTCAAGTGTGTAAATGTAGCATCAGGACAGTACTGTGTATATGAAGCCTTTTAAAACTGTTACATATTATTTCAAATTGCACTTATCAGTTCACCACAGAAATGGAAAAATCCTTCCCCCCAATTACATTGTCGTCAAGATTCTGTCCTCTGTCACCAGTAGAATGACTGTGATAAAAAGTTTGCTGCTGTGCTAAGCCATCCACTAGCACCCTCTTGTTTGGAGCCCACACGGGACACGGCTTTATCCAGCTCTTTTGAGGGGCTCTCTTCCTCTGGCAGATAGTCCGGTAAATCTGTGTTCTGTTCTACCTCCTCGGGAGCATCTTGGAATGGAACCAGCACCTGAAAGCAAATGCCAAATGGATATCATCACAACCACTGAAATCAAACACACTAATGTCACTCACTGTATATTTATCAGGTTTCTCTTTTAAGCAGTGAGACATGATGGAAGTTTGTATTTTTTTTTTTCAAATTTACACTTCGTCTCCCTCAGTCTCTGGTGCTATCCCCCTTGTGTTGGGCTACCTCCCAGCCCTATCAGTCAACTTCTCTGGCACTTTCCTGCATCCTATGTTGGAGTCCTCTAGACTGGAGCTAAACCCTTTGAGGAGTTGTCCCTCCACCCAAGAGACTCTCAAAGAGGAAGCTAGTCACAGTGATGGGGCCCAAGAGTAACAGGTATCATCCTGCAATGCACCAAGGTTTTTCCGCTATATTTCACTGCACCCCTTATGATGTTGTCATGCTAGGGGTTCCAAATGAGTACGCCAATGCAGATGTTCTCCCACCCGTGGCATGTTCACTGTAGTGCCACCCCTGGTTACCCAAGTGGCAGTACAGCAGCAGAGGCAGAAGCCCTCCCTCTCTCCTCAGAGGGCATCCTCATGAATGCTCAAGCCTCCCTGTCCCACCAACACACCTGTGTGTGTTACAGTTACAGCTCCTAAGATTTCCAAACCCAGGTAGCTGGCATTGTGAGTAGCAGATGATGTTGCTGCACCACTGGGCCATCACAAAATCAGTAAAGTTATGCCAGTGGGTTTCTGTGGAAACGTGTATGGCACATATATGTACAGTGCCTTCAGAAAGTATTCACCCCCTTGGATTTTGTCACATTTTGTGATGTTGCAAACTCAAATTAAAATACATTTATACGGGATTTTTATGTCACATATCTACACAAATTATTCTATAATGTCAAAGTGGAATGAAACTTCTGGAATTTTTTGTACATGTAATTTAAAATAAAAACCTGAAATGTCTTGATTTGATAAGTATTCATCCCCTTTGCTATGACACTCCAAACTGAGCTCAGGTGCATCCAATTTCCTTGTGAGATCACTCTAAAACTTGAATGGAGTCCACCTGTGGTCAGTTCAAATGGTTGACATGATTTCAGAGGAAATACACCTGTCTATATAAGGTCCCACTGTTGACAGTGCATGTCAGAGCAGAAACTCTACCATGAAGACCAAGGAGCTGTCCGTAGAACTCTGTGATAGAACTGTGAGGAGGCATAGATCTGGGGAGGGGTATAAAAACATTTCTAGGGTGTTGAAAGTTCCCAGGAGCACAGTCAAGTCCATCATTAGGAAATGGAAAGATTACGGAACCACCCAGACTCTTCCTAGAGTAGGCCGTCCTCCCAAACTGAGCAACCAGGCAAGAAGGACCTTGGTCAGGGAAGTGACCAAGAACCCAATTACCACCCTGACAAAACTACAGAGTTCCATGGCTGAGATGGGAGAACCTGTCCAGAGGATAAAAATCTCTGCAGCACTTCACAGATGCAGCCTCTATAGGAGAGTGGCTAGCCGGAAGCCACTCCTGAAAAAAGGCCACATAATAGCATGCCTGGAGTTTGCAAGAAGGCACGTGGCAGACTCTGAGACCATGTGGCAAAAGATTCTCTGGTCTGATGAAACAAAAATTGAACTCTTTGGCCTGAATGCAAAGCGCTATGCCTGGTGCAAACCGAACACAGCTCATCACCCGTGTAACACATATTTTTGCCCCTTTAAATTGTTGAGTATGCTGTGTGAATCAAGGGGGAAAAAAATAATTTCAATGCATTAAAAATTCTGGTAGTAACACAACAAAATGTGACAAAATCCAAGGGGGGTGAATACTTTCTGAAGGCACTGTAGGTGCAAACCGCTGGGCAAACAGGGTGCAGTCACTTTGCCCACTGAGCAAAGTGTTGACTATCTGGCCCCAGATCTATCTTTCTGCTGGAACAAAAATTTATGAAACATTAAAAACTGAAATATCTTGTTTACTTAAGTATTCACCCCCCTGAGTCAATACTCTGCAGAACTGCCTTTGGCAGCAATTACAGCTTTGAGTCTTCTTGGGTATGTCTGTATCAGCTTTGCACATCTGGATTTGGGGATTTTCGCCCATTCTTCCTTGCAGATTTGCTCAAGCTCTGTCAAGTTGGATGGGGAGCGTCGGTGAACTGCAATCTTTAAGTCTTTCCACAGATTCTCAATGGGATTCAAGTCTGGGCTTTGGCTGGGCCACTCTAGGACATTCACCTTCTTGTTCTGAAGACACTCCAGTGTTGCTTTGGCTGTATGCTTGGGGTCATTGTCCTGTTGGAACGTACATCTTCGCCCCAGTCCAAGGTCTATTGCAAACTGATGCAGGTTCTCCTCAAGGACGTGCATGTATTTGGCTCCATTCATTGTTCCCTCTATCCTGACAACTGCTCCAGTCCCTGCCGCTGAAAAGCATCCCCATAACATGATGCTGCCATCACCATGCTTCATGGTAGGGATGGTGTTACACGGGTGATGAGCTGTGTTCGGTTTGCGCCAGGCATAACGCTTTGCATTCAGGCCAAAGAGTTCAATTTTTGTTTCATCAGACCAGAGAATCTTTTGCTACATGGTCTCAGAGTCTGCCACATGCCTTCCTGGTGGACTCTTGTCGCTTCTGTGAACATACCTGCGAGTCTTACGCCCACTTGATTGTTTATATATGCCACAGTGATGGAATGTCTGATCTCACTTTCACCGCCTGAAACCGAACTCGGTCATGAATATGTACCAGGGCTAGATACAGTAATATACAGGTTACTCACCTGTAACAGGAGTTCTAGGAATGGTATATGTTGTTCATCCACACTGTCTGGCAGGTTCCTTGCCGCTTTAAATCTTGCCGGAAGGTCTTCAAGCTGGCTCCTCCCACCCATCCGGGTGGTAAAACTCTCGGCTCCACCCCATGACGCCAGATCTAGCCTGCTGGAAGCCAGGTTGTGCGTCGAAGCCGGGCGGGAGGTGGGGGAATGTGGATGAACAATATATACCATTCCTAGAACTCCGTTACAGGTGAGTAACCTGTATTTCTAGGACATGGATATGTTGTTCATCCACACTGTCTGGCAGACTCCTAGCAGTTCTCCGGGAGGAGGGAGGCAAGGTGCACACCCCCTACTTAGGGAATAATGATGGAGAACCGAGGTCCCAAAACCAGCATCCCGGCGTGACTCAAGGTCGATGTGGTAATGGGTAATGAAGGTGTGTGCTGACTTCCAGGTAGCAGCCCTGCAGATTTCCTGGATATGGATGTCCCTGGAAGCAGCCACTGATGCAGCGGTATGGCGGGTAGAATGAGCTCTTATCCCTCTGGGAGGCTCCATGCCCGCCAACCTATAGCAGAGATCTATTCAGGAGGTGACCCACCTGCCTATCGTCCGCTTGGCTGCAGGTCTGCCAGGTGCGGCTTCAGTGTAGGTGACAAACAGCTGGCGAACCTCTCCTCGAACTTCAGCCGTCCAGCTCCTTATAATAGCGGCGCTCTCCCGGGTCAGAGTCTGGAGCCTATATTAAACCTCCGGTGTGACTGGGGTAGAACACCGGCGAGAGTCAACACTGGTTAAGGTGAAACTCCGACACCACCTTGAAGGAATTTCGGGTGAGGCGCAGGACAACCTTGTCCCTGTGGAAGACCAGATAAGGAGACTCGATGGAAGCCTGGAGCTCTCCCATCCTTCTGGCTGTGAAATAACCACCAAGAAGGCGGTCTTCCACGACAGGTGAGAGATGTCACCTGTGCATCGGTTGAATGGCTTGCCCATGAGCTTGCCAATACCAGCAGTAGATCCCGCGGTGGAGGTTCTCGCACCCGGAGGATATGTGATCAAGACCTTTAAAAGCCCGACCACCTTCTCCTGTGCCAGTGCTGCTTCGGCCCGCCTGCAAGCAGAGATGGCTGCCAGGTGACCTTGAGGGTCGTCGATCAAAGCCCTTACTGAGAAAGGGACCACAGGTAGTCCAGAATGCTTGCCAAGGAACAGGAGGAATGGTCCAGGCCCTTGCCCTGACACCAAATGGAGAATCTCTTCTATTTAAAGGCGTAGCATTTCCTGGTCGACTCCTTACGGGATGCCTCAACAACGTTGAGGACCTCGTCGGAAAGACCCATGGCCTGGAACTCTAGCCGCTCAGGAACCAGGCTGTCAGGTGCAGGGATTGAAGGTCCAGGCCCTTGCCCTGACACCAAATGGAGAATCTCTTCTATTTAAAGGCGTAGCATTTCCTGGTCGACTCCTTACGGGATGCCTCAACAACGTTGAGGACCTCGTCGGAAAGACCCATGGCCTGGAACTCTAGCCGCTCAGGAACCAGGCCGTCAGGTGCAGGGATTGAAGGTCCGGATGGAATACCTTACCCTGATTGACTGAGATCAGGTCTGGGCGGGCTGGAAACCGCCTCGGAGCCTGGAGCTGAGACTGAGGAGATCTGGATACCAGAACTGGCGGGGCCAGTCTGGGGCTACCAGAATCACCTGCGCCTTGTCCCTCCTCTCCTTGAGAAGCACCTTGTGGATCAAGAGAAATGGGGGAAAGGCGTAGAAGAGGCCCGGGGTCCACGGCCTCGAGAAGGCATCCCCCTGCAGCGAGCCCTGCTGAGGGGGGCAGGCATGAAACAGTCTCAGCTTCGCATTCTCCCTGGAGGCAAACAGGTCCACCTGAGGCATGCCCCAGTGGGAAAACAGATCTTGTACTACCTCCGGCAGGAGAGACCACTCATGGGATGCAGCCCCTATCCGGCTTAGGGCATCGGCCAGAATATTGGAGGCTCCTGCCACATGGATGGGCAAGGAGATCCGCCTCCAGGCTGCGCACGAGGAACCAAATGTGGAGAGCTTCCCTGCACAGAGGCATGGAGCACGTCCCACCCTGGCAGTTTAGGTAGTACATGGTCGTGGTATTCTCCGTCTGGACCTGGACCACTTGACCCCGTAGAAATGGAGCGAAGGCGGTGGGGGCTAGACGAACCGCTCGAAGCTCCAGCAGGTTGATATGGCATTGGGACTCCAGAGGGGACCAGAGGCGATGCGCTCTGTGCTCCCCCAGATGGGCACCCCAACCCATCAAAGAGGCATCGGTCGACAGAGAGACTGTCAGCTCGGGGCGGACTAACGGGATGCCCTCCTGCAGATGTGCTGGAACGGTCCACCACTGGAGGGCATTCCACATCCCCTGGGTCACTGTCACTAGCTGATCCAAGGGATCGGAGTGCTGTGACCATTGGCTGGCCAGCCCCCATTGAAGGGGACGCATGTACCAATGGGCCCAACGGACCACGCTGGTGCAGGCCGCCATGAGGCCCAGGAGGTGCAGGAAGTCCCAGGCAGATCGCAACTGCCCAACCTGAAATGACTGGGCAAAGGAGGAAAGAACCTCGGCCCTGTCCGCCAGGAGCCGTGCTCTGGCTCGTAGAGAGTAGAGCTCTGCCCCGATGAATTGTATCACCTGCTTTGGCACGAGTTCCGACTTGGCCTCAATGAGGAGGCCAACCTGAGAGCAAACCTGGAGGGCCAGATCCCTGGACCGCTCCACCTCCATTCTAGAGGAGGCTGCAATCAGCCAGTCGTCCAGGTAGGGATACACCCGGACCCGTCGGCGCCGCAGGAATGCGGTCACCACTGCCATGCATTTGGTGAAGACCCTGGGAGCTAGGGAAAGGCGGAAGGGCATGGCCCGGAACTCGTAGAGGGATCCCTCTGCCCTGAAGCGGAGGAATCTCTTGTGGACGGACGGATTGGGACGGAAAGAACGTGTCCTGGAGGTCCAGAGAACAGAACCACATGCCTCATTCAAGGATGGAATGATCTGAACCAGAGTGACCATCCTGAAGGTTGAGACCTTAGGAACCTGTTCAGGTCGTGCAGGTCTAGAATGGGGCGCCAGCCCTTCGTTTGGGACCAGGAAGTACCTGGACACAAACCCGGGTCTGGTGGAGGATCTGCCACCTTCCTGATCACCTCTTTTGAGGAGCAGGCAATGTCGGCTCGGAGCCGACAGAGAGGTTGGGTGACTCTCAGAGCCCCTGAGGGCGCACGGTCGAAGGGTGGGGCCTGCTCGAACTCCAGAGGCAGGCCCTTTCCTACCACCTCCAACACCCAGCGGTCCGTGGTGATAGTAGACCAAGTGGAAAGGAAGTGGTGGAGCCGTCCCCCCACGGGGGGAACCCAGGGGGGAGTGACAAGGCTGGGGCGACACCCCTCAACCAGTCACTGGGCAGGCTTGGAGGAGGGGCCGACCGAGGGACCTCCTGGGCCTTTTCCTCCCTGCTTCCTGTTAGAGGAAGCCGCAGGCTTGGCTTTGAGATGCCAAGCGTGAGCCTGCTGGCCCTGATGCTGGTGTTGCTGGGCCAGACGTGCCGCAGGCGCAGAAGGGCGAAAGGACTTATGTTGTGGATGACGGCCCTTGTCCTTCTGGGCGGAGGTGACCGAGTCCAGGGTAGCATTGGACTTTTTGATCTGCTGGAGGTGGCTTTCCACTCCAGGGCCGAACAGGTCAGTCCCCAAGAAGGGGACGTCCGCCAATTTATGCTGGGTATCCGCCTTGAAGGTGGATATCCTCAGCCATGCTCTGCGGCGCATGGCCACTGCAGCCGCTACTGATCTGGCACAGGAGTCTCCAATGTCCAGAGTTATTTGGAGCTGCTGTTTTGCCACCGCCCTTCCTTGATTCCGCACCTGCTTGACCGTGGACTGCAGGTCGGCTGGGAGATGAGGGATCACCTCATCCAGGGAGCCCAAGATGGTGTGGGAGGAATGTGCCATCAGCACGGCCGAGCTGGCCTGGCAGAGGCCTAGGGAGGATGCAGCGTACACCTTGCGCCCGGCATAGTCCAGCTTTTTGAACTCCTTGTCGGTGGGGCTTATCCACATCCCTACCATTTCCGGAACGCCGGAAAACGCTATCGGTGACTAACCCCTCCGCAGATGGGTGCTCCGAAAAACAGACAAAGAGCCGGTAGGGACCGCATACTTCCTGGCCATCCTGGCTGAAGGCGCAGGGCAGGAAGCCAGACGCTGCCAGAGCTCCAAGGCTGGGCCAACAATGGCTTCAGCCACCGGAAAGGCCTCCGTGGGCGAATCCCCTCGGTCCAGTATCTCCGTCAGGGGATACTTGGCCCGCTTGGATACGGGCTCGAGCTGCATCCTGGTGGACTCCGAGATGAGCCGAAGCAGACCCATAAACGACGATGGGCTCTCGTCCATCGACTGACCCCCCGGAGGACTCCAGGTCAAGGGGCCTGGAAAACAGGGAGGAGTCGTCGTCAGACTTCGAAGAGTCCTCGAAGAGCTGCCTGGGGCCTGAGCCACCCTCCACCTACTGAGGACGGTCGGGATTGAGGGTGACCGACAACCTGTGGGGCAGACCCTGACCCAACTGACAGTCTTTGGTCAGCGCCCCTGATTTCGGTTGTGGAGGCGGAGGTTCCACCACAATCGGTGGGGCAGCTGGTTTCAGCCGAACAACCGGCCCAGGCTTGGGCACCTTGACTATAGCGAGGGGTTGTTTCGGCCTTCCGGGTGACAGCCACTTGACGGCTGGAGAAGGCGATGGCGTCGGCTTGTTCCTGGACAAAAGTAACTGCTGCCACACTAAGTCCTCATAGTGTCGACACAATTTGCGCCGAAGCCTCTCCTCTTCTGAGGAGGAAGACGAGGATGAGCGGCGCCACCGCTTACCTCGGTGCCAAGACCGCCAATGTCGGCGGGATCGGCTGGACCGAGACGAAGTCTGAGACCGAGACCCTCGTTGTTTCCGAGGGCGGGTCTGGGAAGGAGCGGGGGACACCCGCTCTTCCCTCGGCTCGGGAGCCTTGACCAGGGACTCTGGCACAGGAGGCACAGGCAAGTCCTCGGTCTCCACCGTGGGAACCGGTGAAGAATGGCTGTTGGCTTCACCAGTTGACAGCCTGTCCGACGGGTCGAGAAAAATCTCGACCACATTGACTGGTGTCTCGGCCGGCTGACCTGACGGGGACACCGTGAAGCCAGTGGCCTTAGCCGCAACCTCGACGGAAGTCGAGTGTCGACTGTCTGGGGAAGGGGACCTCTCCCACTCCCACGAACGTCGACGGTGGGACTTACCTTTCAAGTCCTTCTTTTTGGACCGAGAAGAGTGTCCCGATGGCCCCTCTCCCTTCGTGGAAAGGGATTGGCAAAGCTCCTTAAAAGAAGCTGTGTAGGAGGATCCCAGAGAGCGGGATAAATCGCGACCGAGGAGGATGAGGATGCGGCTTGGGGCGCCTCCTCCTCGAGTGATCATCTGCTCGAGTTGCTCAGCCGAGCCAGCGCTGGACACGCCCAGCAGGCCTCCTTGACTTCACCGTGGTCGCGCTGCCAAGCTGTAACTGGCAGCACGGTCTTCTAGGACGTTGGCCGAAAATGATCGACATAACTTCGCGGGCCTGCGGTCGTGATCTAGGCTGAGGCAGTGAGCGCGTGGAGTCGCGGGTCGTCCTGGACATCTTCTGCCGCTTGGGCACACCGAAATCGGGAGTCGATCTGTCCATCGCTGAGCTGCGAGGAGTAATTAGACCAAGTCTTGAAAACTTTAGAATTATTTTGGTGAACCAAGAATTAGAATCAGTCTACGCAGAGCGTTAAGGAGGGAACCTGAGCTTCCAAGCGGTAAGAAAGATCTGGCGTCATGGGGCGGAGCCAAGAGTTTTACCACCCGGGTGGGTGGAAGGAGCCAGCTTGAAGACCTTCTGGCAAGATTTAAAGCAGCAAGGAACCTGCCAGACAGTGTGGATGAACAACATATCCATGTCCCTAGAAACATCTAATACGTTTATCTGGAGGCCCTGCTCCTGAGGGCTCCAAAGTCCCTGTATCAGGATCTGACCCAGGACCACCCCCTGGTCACACAGGCTGGAATCAGTGGTCAAAATCAATTCTGGTGAGATCATCTGGACAGACCCCTTGCAAAGATTCTCAGGGTTCTCCTATCAAGCAAGAGACACATGGGGCAACGGAATCAATGCTTGGTAGTCCTCTAATGTCAGGGACCAAACTGGCAGCATCCTGTTTTGGAGACGTCGTATGTGAAGTCTGGCCCATGGTACAAGCTTTATTATTGCTGTCATTAGAACCAAGATCTGGAGCAATCGGTGAGCTGAAACCACTGTCTGTGCTCTTAGTCACTATATGTCGGGACTCGTGGACAAGGTTCTCCAGCCTTTCTGCAGATATTAATACTCTCTGCTTGTTCATCCAAAACACCACCCCAGATGCTCCAATTCCTGTGACAACTTCATAGAACTCTTTTTCCCTGCTGATTATCCAGCCATGCATCCCCAGGACTTCCAGAGTCCTTGCCACCGATCTCTCTGCCATTTGTGCCATTGTACCCTGATGAGATCGTCCAGGTAAGGGTAGAAACGATGCCCCTCCAGTCTCAGTTGCACCACCAGTACAATTGAAACTTGTTGAGAACACTCTTGTTGCAGTCAGCAAACAAAAAGGGGGGGGAGCTTGGTACTGAAAATGACATCCCTATATCGAAAATCTTGATGTGACGGGCAGAAACATAGAAATATGGAAGCTGTTGGCAGAAAAGTACCACTTCGCCCACCTAGTCTGCACATTCCAACCTACTGTGCTACCGTAGACCCTAATAGATCTCCAGCTTTACTCCCCCACCCAGCCCTGTTACTAAGGTGCCCCTGTGTCTATCCCATGCATGTTTGAAACCTGTTACTGTTTCGGTACTCACCACCTCTGCTGGGAGGCTGTTCCAGGTGTCCACCACCCTTTCTGTGAAGAAATATTTCCTCACATTCCCTGTAAGCCTCCCTCTTCTAGCTTCATATCATGCCCCCTCGTCCTTGAGAATCTCCTTCCGTGCAATATGCCACCCTCCAGTACCTGATACCCTTGAGGTATCTGAATGTTTCTATCATGCCTCCCCTTTCTCTCCTTCCCTCCAGTGAGTACATATTTAATTCCCCGAGTCTTTCCTCGTAGGGCTTCTGATGCAGACCATGCACCATTTTGGTTGCCCTTCTCTGTACCGCCTCCTCTATGTCCTTTCTGAGATGAGGCCAACAGAACTGGACACAGTACTACATAGAAACACAGAATTTGACGGGAGATAAGGACCGCTTGGCCCACCTAGTCTGCCGATTTCCCTAGCTAATGCATAGGCTGCAGACCCTAGTTAACCAACAGCCTACTTCCTCCTACCCCCCACTAGAATTACCTTATGTCTGTCCCAGGCATTCTTGAATTCCTCCACAGTTTTTGAGTCCACTACCTCCTCAGGAAGGCTGTTCCATGTATCCACAACCCTCTCTGTGAAAAAACACTTCCTCACATTACCTTTGAGCCATCCCCCCTCTATCTTCAAATTGTGCTCCCTTGTTCTTGCACATCTTTCCTTCTGAAAGATGCTACCATCCTGGACTCTGCTGATTCCCTTGATGTACTTGAAAGTTTCTATCATGTCCCTCCTCTCCTCTCCTCGAGTGTATACATATTAAGCTTCTTTAATCTCTCTTCGTATGTCTTCTGGTGCAGACCCTGCACCATTTTAGTTGCCCTCCTCTGGACAGCCTCCATTCTGTCTATGTCCTTGCGGAGATGGGGTCTCCTGAACTGGACGCAGAACTCCAGATGGGGTCTCATCAACTGTCTGTACAAAGGGATAACAACTTCCTGTTTTCTACTGGTGATGCCTCTCCCTATGCATCCCAGTATCCCACCAGCTCTTACTGCTTTTTCACATTCCTTGCCCACCTTAAGGTCATCTGATATGACTACCCCAGGTCCCTTTCCATTTCTGTTGTTGTTAGTATCTCACCCCCCATTGTGTACTCTTCCCCTGGATTTTTGTTTCCCAGGTGCATTACTTTGCACTGAATCTAAGTTGCTATATATCTGACCATTCTTCCAACCTTGCCAAGTCCCTTTGCATCCTCTCCACCCCACTTTCTGTATCAACCCTATTGCAGATCTTTGTGTCATCTGCAAAGAGACATACTTTTCCTTCCAGTCCATCTGCAATGTCACTTATAAATACATTAGAGAGGACCGGTCCCAGTACTGAACCCTGTGGTACACCACTAGTAACCCCCCTTTCTTCATAGTAAACTCGGTTTACTATTACACTCTGTATCCTGTTGTCCAGCCAATTTTTAACCTAGGCTACCACCTTCGGACCCACTCCAAGCCTGGCTAACTTGTATATTAATCTTTTGTGTGGGACTGTGTCAAATGCCTTGCCAAAGTCTAGGTAAGCCATGTCCACTGCCCTCCCTGGTCTACCACATTGGTCACCCAGTCAAATAAATCTATTAAATTCGTCTGACATGAACTTCCCGCTGTGAATCCATGCTGCCTTGGGTCCTGTGCCCCACTGGCCTCTAGGAACTCAACAATTCTTTCCTTTAGAAGTGATTCCATCATTTTCCCTACCACTGAGGTCAAACTAACAGGTATGTAGTTTCCTGCCTCTGTCTTGCTCCCACTTTTGTGAAGGGGAGCACGTCTGCCCTCCTCCAGTCCTCCGGTACTACTCCATCCTCCCATGATTTGTTAAAAAGGGAGGTCAGTGGTGTCACTAATTCTACCCTTGGTTCTTTTAGAATTCTTGGGTGAATCCAGTCAGGCCCCACTGCTTTGTTCACCTTCAGTTTTAAGAGTCCTTTCAGGACACTTACTTCTGTGAATGGACTGGTATCGTCCTCCCTATCCAGAGTGCTTCTATTCTTTGATTTTAGTACCCCTCCCTCCACTTCTTTTGTGAATACTGAGCAGAAGTATTCATTCAGTATCCCTGCTTTTTCACTGTTATCCTCAGCCCACTCTCTTATCCCTTTAGTAAGCCTCACTATCCCTTTCTTCATCTTTGTTCGCTCCCTAATGTACCTATAAAAGATTTTATTCCCCCTCTTAACTGAGTTGGCTATCTTTTCCTCAATTTGGGCTTTTGCTATTCTGACTGCCTTCCCCTTCCTTCTGCTTTAACTGGTACAGTTCTCTGTCCTGCTCCTTCTGTGTTTCCTTATACTTCATACAGGTGTGGCCTCACCACTGATCTATACAGAAGTAACACTACCTCCCTTTTTCTGGTGATACCCCTCCCTATGCACCCCAGCATCCTACTAGCTTTTCCTACTGCCTTATCACACTGTTTTGCTACGTTCAGGTCATCAGAAATGATGAACCCCAGATCCCATTCCTATTTTGTTTTTGTTAACACCTCTCCCCCAAATGATACGTTGCCCGTGGGTTTCTGTGCCCCATGTGCATAATTTTACAGTTCGTGGTACTGAAGCCCGACTGCCAAACCCTTGACCTGTCTTCCAGATTTTTTTTTATCTTCCTTCATCCCCCAACCCCGGTGTTCACTCTGTTGTAGATTTTTGTGTCATCCACGAACAGGCATACCTTTCCTTCTAGCCCCTCTGTGATGTTGCTAATAAAAACACTGAAGAGGACCAGTCCCAGTAATGACCCCTGTGGCACCCCGCTGGATACCCTACCTTCCTCCGAGTGAACTCCATTAACCACCACCCTGAGTTCTGTTACTTAGCCAACTTTGTACCCATTTTACTATCTTTAGACCCACTCCTATGCCATCTAGCTTGTTTACCATTCTTCTGTGAGGAACAGTGTCAAAGGCCTTACTGAAATCCAGGTAGGCCACATCTACCTCTCCTCCCTGATCCACTTCACTGGTAACCCAGTCAAAAAACTGCCTGTAAACCCATGCTGCCTCAGATCCTGCAAACAACTGGTGTTAAGGCATACCCAATCCTTTCTTTAAGTAGAGTTTCCATAACCTTGCCCACCACCGAAGTCAAGCTTACAGGTCGGTAGTTTCCGGTCTCCTCCCTATTCCCACTTTTGTGTAGTGGGACTACTTACGCCCTCCTCCAGTCCCCCAGAACTTCTCCCATATCCAGTGGCAGACTGAACAGTGCAGTCAGAGGTGCAGACAGTTCCAACTTTAGTTCCTTTAGTATCCTAGGGTTAACCCCATCTGGCCCCATAGCCTTGTCTACGTTTAGTTTCGCTAGTTATCCGAGGACTCTCTCCTCTGTAAAAGGGCTAGTATCCACCTCCCTTCCCTTAATGTCCTTCTCCACTATCTGTGGCCCATTACCCACCCCTTCCTTTGTGAATACTGAACAAAAGTACTTATTCAGTATGTCAGCTTTCTTCTGGTCCTCTTCCACACCCCCCCTTGCTTTTAGTCTTACTATCCCTGTCTTGCTTTTCTTCTTTTTGCTTATGTACCTGAAGACATTTTTATCCCTCTTTTTTTGCTGATTTGGCAATGTTTTCCTCTGTTTGTGCTTTAGCTCTCCTAACTGCCTTCCCTACCTCCCTCTGTGTCTCCTGATAACTCTCCCAATCCTCTTCCTTCTGTGTTGTCTTGTACCTTTCGAATGCCTGTTTCTTTTCCTTTACCTTCTCTGCTACTTCCTTGGAGCACCATAGTGGTCTCTTTCTTCTCTTGCTCTCGGTAACCTGCTTAACACAGAGGTTTGTTACCTGCTCAATGTCCTGCTTTATTCGTGCCCACTTTTCCTCTACCCCACCCTTATATCCTATTTCTGCTAGGGCTTCCGAAGCACTCTCCCATTCTCTTGAAATTAGCTCTCCTGAAGTCCAGAACCCTCATTTTAGTGTGGTTTGGTTCTGGCCCTGTCCTTATGCTGAACCACACTGTCACGATGATCACGGGTTCCCAGGTGGCTTCCCACTGTGAGAACGTCAGACGTGGATTGAGATGTGGAAATAGGCGTCCTTCAAGACTGGTGGATGCCAGAAAATCCCCCAGTTGGACTACTCAGATGATGGACTGCAGGGACTCCATCTTGAATGTTGTGGGTCTGACAAACTTCTTCAGGTGTTTTCAAGTCTAGAATTGTCTGAATCTTCCCCCCGCAACTTCTTGGAGATTACGAAGTAAACAGAGTAAAATAATCTTGAGAGCTCTGCTATATGCATGCTATCCAGTAAGTGGTGCAGCTGAAACTGGAACCTTCATGTTCCCAGAGTTCTGTGATGTGGTCAAGCTTTGGGCTGTACTAGTACCCAGTGGGGAAGCACATTACCCATATGCGATCATTCCCCACTGACAATGTGAAGCGATACAGAAAAACTGAAAAGACTGAAGGTGTACGAGTAAGTGGACATTTCCTAACACTCTTAGATATTTCAATCTGTCCCAGCTGACGGGGGGAGAGGGAGACATAGTCCATACCATTACTGCCTGCCTATAGAAGGAGCAAGCACACAACCAGCACTACTCATGTTGGGTTTAGACCAGTTGGTGTTTAGGTTACCTAACACTAAAGTCCAGCTGAGGTGGTGAGGAAGAAGAGGATGTCAAGAATGGAATCAGGTTTGGATCAAAAGGAGCAGTAGGCACCTACAATGTATACAAGAAGGGAGAAGAGAACAGAATTTTCCCATCCAGAACACAAGGGAAGAAAAGACTGAGGAGCTGTGAACAACCTCAAAACTGATGGCTGAGAATAACATACACAGCCACAATTCTATCGCTTTTGTTTTGGTCCTGTCTACAGACGGTGCGTACAGGCACGGAAGTGACCACATCACTGATTCTAAATAAAAGCCAGTATATGTGGGAGTGGGTTAATGCAGTCTTCATAAAGTCTGTCTGTCGTCGAGGCACAGGTCAGGAAGCATAGGGAAAACCAGGAGCAGTTGCAGACTTCACCAAAACTTTGTTCATATTAGTAATGATAAAGAAAAAAATAAACTTGTTCAGAATAACTATGTACACAGGCAACTTTCTTGTAATTTTTCAGCCACTGCAGCTCAAGCTTAGCTCTTTTATATCTCTTTTCAACCCCTATCCTTAGCAAACATCCTGTCCTTGTAAGTTTCAGGAGCTGCTAGAACACTGTGCTTCTTGAGGCTCCTTTTTGCAAAAGGCTCAGCATTTGCACTCAAGTAACCTCAAGAGTTTATGCAGTCATCTCAAAATATAAACAGATACACATTTCAACAGTAACACCATATTTTCCAAACAACAGTGATCCCATTATCAGTTTCATTTCCATACAGTCATTTGCATATATTTTTATATTAGCAGATATGCAAGAGAGGAAAACAGACAGCAAGAGAAAACAGAGACAGAGAGAGGCAAAGAACTGCGAGACTGTTTGGATTGATCAAGTCCGAAGTCTCACAGGAAAATTTGGTTGCGCAACGAGAGAAGAGAAAGAAAAGGAAAGAATACAGATCCTTGCATTTAAATACTTTCTCTATAATAAATGGGACAGGGTCCTATTCTACCCTGTCACATATACCCCCCTCCTTAAGATGGAATCTGGTTTGCAAAAATAGGTTTCCAAAACATTCTATTGCATTTACTGCTTTCACATATTAAGCACATGTGCATTTTTTTTCTATAACAGTACAGCAAACAGTGCAGTTTAAACTCGTACATTTGTTTTCAACCATCAGAACCCTCAATTCCTGATTCATATTTTGACAGAAAAATCAGCATTGCTGTGAATCACTGTGAATTTAAATGGCTGCAGTGCTAGGTACCACTGTGTGATTCTGGAATGTTTATCTTTCATCTGGTTAAGCCAATAGAGAGGATTGTGATCAGTTACAAGAACAAATTCAGTTCCTAGTAAACAAAATTTGAGGGACTCCATGGACCACTTTGCTGCTAAACACCCCTTTTTTTTTTTGATAGTGGAGTACCTTTTCTCTCTATCATGCAACTTCCTACTTATATACAGGATAGGATGTTCTGTCCCATCTACATTTTGACTTAGGACAGCACTTAGGCCTACCTCGGATGCACCTGTTTGTAACAGAAATGGTTTCTCAAAGTCTGAGCTTCTTAAAACAGTTGCTGAACATAATGCAGCCTTTATAGCTTGAAAAGCTTCCTCACACTCTGGGGTCCATTTTACATTATTTGGGTACCGTTTTTCTCACGAGTTCAGTGAGGGGAGTAGCTAATTCAGCAAAATTGGGAACAAATCTTCAATAATAACCAGCCAGCCCTAAAAATGAGCTGATATGTTTCTTTGTTTTAGGTACAGAGCTGTTAGCTACAGCTTCTATTTTAGAAACCTCTGGTTTAACTTCTTCATTTCCCAACACATAGGCCAAATATCTGGTTTCCTGCATGCCCAATGCACATTTGGTAGGATTAACAGTCAGATCTGAATTTTTGATAGCTTGTATAACTGCTCATAGGTGTTCCACATGGCTTTTCCAGTCTGGACTGTACACCACAACATCATTCAGGTACGCAGCACAATAACTAGTGTGAGGGGATAAAATTACATCCATGTACTGCTGGAATATAGCTGGTGCACCATGTAAACCAAATGACATGGTGGTGAACTGACAGAATCCTATAGGGGTGGCAAATGCAGTTTTATCTCTAGATTCTCTAGCTAAAGGTATTTGCCAGTAACCCTTGGTGAGATAGAGGGTACTGATATACTTTGCACTCCCCAGTCTGACCACTAAATCATCTATTCTGGGCACAGGATAACTGTCAAATTCTGACACTTGATAAAGTTTCCTGAAATCAAGGCAGATTCTAACACCTCCTTCTTTTTTGTTTACAATTAGCATTTGAGATGATCAAGCACTCCTCGATTCCTCTATGATACCCAATTCTTTCATTTTTTCTATTTCCTTAACCACGCCAGCTCTTAACCGCTCTGGCAACCTGTATATCTTTCGCCTAAAAGGATGAGCATTCTTTGTCACTATTACGTGCTCAACCCTTTTGTTCAGCCTGGTACCATGGTAAAAGTACTGTTAAATGTCTTTAGCAGATTATGAATGTCTGCAGTTTGTTCTGAGGTTAAGGAAACATTCACCTTTACAGCGTTTACAGTTTGTTCCGGTCTATCATAACCTACATCAATATCTTCCTTATCAGGTTCTGGTAACACTAGCAAAGCAGCTATAGGCATTTTTTCAACCCATTTCTTGAGGAGGTTAGCATGGTATATCTTAGAAGAAGTTTTCCTGTCAGGTGTCTCAATCTCACAGTTAACAGTGCCAGTACGTCTAAGAACCTTATATGGCCCTTGCCACTTCATTAACAGCTTATTTTCTGTTGTGGGCAACAGTAGCAAAACCTTTTTACTTGGCTCGAAAACGTTTTCGTTTACACCACGGTCATAATATGCGTTCTGCTGGTTTGGGGCTTCTTCCTGACTACTATGGGCAATTTCAACATATTTTGCCAGCTTCTTTCTTAGGACACACATATAAGAAGATATACATTGTTTCTGAGTGGGGTTATAATTCCACGTTTCTTATATCACATCCAGTGGCCCTCTTGGCTGCCTACCATACAGCATTTCAAATGGTGAAAACCCTGTTGATGCCTGTGGCACTTCACTGTAAGCAAAAAGTAGGTAAGGCAATTACTGGTTCTAATCTTTCCCTTCCTCTTTTACAAATCTTCTTAACATGTGTTTTAGGATATGGTTAAAACACTCAACAAGACCATCTGTCTGAGGGTGATAGGGGGAGGTTCTTATGGCAGTGATACCTAGCAGTCTGTACAGCTCTTTAAGCAGTGCACCACCAAAAGTACGACCCTGATCAGTAATGATTTCTTTAGGTATGCCCACTCTGCTGAAAAGTTTGGCTAGCTCTGCTGCAACTTTTGGGGCTGTAACAGTACGCATTGGAACTGCTTCTGGGTATCGAGTAGCACAGTCGCATACTACCAGGATAAATCTATTACCCTTTTTCACTTTTGTCACTCTAAAGGACCAACCACATCCATTGCAATTCTCTCAAAAGGCACATCTATTAAGGGTAGGGGCATAGGGACTACTTTCTGACACTCAGCACAAGAATTACAATAGGTAGCAACATCTTCATGAATTCCAGGCCAGTAAAATCTATACAGCAATCTGGCAAGTGTGTGATCCCTCCCTGAGTGACCAGCCATAGGACTATCATGTGCTATGTATAACAATTCTTTTCTATACTTCTGTGGCATAACCAATTGCTCTGTCGGCTCCCATTTCTCAGGTTTAAACTAAACTCTGTACAGTAACCCATTACATTTTTTTAAACATTGGTCCACCCTGTTTGGTTTTACCCCCAGCTGCTTGAAATAACCCTGGAGAGAAACAATGTTCACTTGTTCTGAAAGAAAATCACAATCAGTTCATTTATTTATTACAAATCGGGTTTATAACCTTTGAGTCAGAAACTCATTTACAAAGGTAACTCGTCGCGTGGGGGTGGGGGGGGGGGGCAGACATCAAGATAGTTATTACAGTGCAGATTAAAACAGAGGATAACATTACAGGTGCAGTAAAAGGAACATTTAACACAGATACACTTAGGTTACATAATGTAGTAGTTTGTATGTTACTTAGGTTACATAATGTTACAAAATTGTGAGTTACACTCATGGATGTAGTAGGTCCTCAGAGAAGACAGCAAGTTACATCCCTGTTTGGACCTAGTAGGGAAGAAGTGGGTCTGAGTGAGGGAGAGGCTGTCCAGTGGATGCTGTTGAGCCAGGGGGGCAAGGCGGGCGGGTACCACAGGTTACAACAGGAGGTTAGTTGCACCTACAACAGCGGATATTAAAGATATGGTTCCGAAGGAGCCAATTTTTGGCAAGCTGGAGATGCAGTTAGAGAGGGAGTTGAACCAGGTGGGGGCTCGGTAGAGGAAGGATCTCTGGGTAAGAGAGGTCTTGGTTCTGGCCACTTTGAAAGTGGCCTTAACAGAGCTACGGGTGGTGACGGACGATGATGACTGCTGTAGGGAGGTGGAGACCCCCGGGGGGGGTGAAGAGTCCTAGCAGTGATTTCTTAGCGAGAAGGCAGGTCTGGAAGAACAGTCGCTCCTCACAGTTAGCAGACTGGTGATAGTACAGAGAAGGGAGGTGTGAGTTTGGCTGGGGGCACCGGTCAGGAGCCTACATGCCTTATTGATGGAGAGTTGGATTTTGGAGAGGGCAGTGTTTTCAGCTGCGGCGTAGATGGGCAAGCCATAGTCCATGAGGGCCTAGACGGAGGAGGTGATGGCCAGCCTGAGGGCAACCTGAGGCAGGCAGTCCCTTGCCAGTATAGCAGGCCAATCCGAGAGTTAATGGCGACCGACAGGGCATTAATGTGGGTGTGGAAGGAGAGGGCAGTATCGAACGTGATGCCTAGGTACTTGTATGTGGTCACTTGTTCTAGCGGGTGCAGAGTGCTGGGGATAATCAAGAGGGGGGTATTTTTAGCTTTATTTTGGTGGTGGGAGAAGAGAATTGATTTGGTTTTCTTTAGGTTAATGACCAGTCTGTGGTCGCCGAACCACCTTTCAGCTTGGTTGTAAGCTTGCTGGAGGGATAATTGGAGGGAGGTGGGATTGGGATGCGAGGCAACGAGGACTGCATTGTCGGCGTAGAGGAGCATTTTACCGGTACATGAGCTGGGGAGGGTGTTGAGGTACAGACTAAAAAGTATTGGACCGAGGATGGAGCCCTGAGAGACCCCGGAGCGAACGGGAAGAGTGCTGGAGAGGGAGCCGCTGATCTTGACACACTGGGATCTAGCAGAGAGGTAGCTAGAGAACCAGGAAATGGGACCACCAGAGAAGCCAAGTTGGTGGAGAGAGTTGAGTAGAAGGGATGACAGACAGTGTCAAAGGCCTTGGGAGGTCAATGAACACTGCTCCTGCAAGGCTCCACTGAGTCAAGGCATGCAGGTGTTGGGAGAATTCCAGGAGAGCCGTGGTTGTACTGTGTCCTGTAGGAAACTGTGCTGTTCTGGGCACATAATGTCGTACCTGGTTAGGTATTCAGAGAGCTGGATCAACACCACTTTTTCAAGGGCTTTAGAGAGTGGGGGGAGGATGGAGATCAGCTGGTAATTGTTGGGTGTGGATCAGTCCCCACTCTTATGTATGGGTGTGATTTCAGCAGTTTTCCAAGCACTTGAGAACTGACCCAGGCATAAAGACCAGTTTAGAAGGTCAGTCAGGGGGACTAGGACTTCGTCCAAGACCATACGGAGGATCCTGGAGTTGAGGGGGTCACTGCTGGGGTTATTGCTGCCTAAGGCTTTTAGCAGGTGCAGCCTGGCTTCTTGGGGGGGATAGGGTGCTCAGGTAGAATGTTGGGCGATGCAGGACCGGAGGGAGAGAGGTGGGGATTAGGTCAAAGAAGCTGCTGGGGAGGAACGAGCTTAGGTCAGAGAAGGCAGTGTTAAGGCAACTGGCTATAAGGAGTGGATCTGCGGTGGGGGTGCCATTGATGGAGAGCTGAGATGGTGGGGAGGAGTGGGACATCCCATTTAGCTCTTTCATAGTATCCCAGAAGGTCCGGGCTGAACCCCAAGTGGAAGCGAGGGTGGTCTGGTAGTGCTCTGCCTTGGCCCGCCTAATGGCCCATGTGCACTTACTGCATTCTGCATTGTAGGCCTGTCTATCAGACGCCTTTCCAGATTCTACAGCAATGTGCCTGAGATTATCTCTGTTTTTGAGTCTCTGGAGGAGGGCTGGGGTGATCCATGGGGCACTGCATTTTCTGGAGCAGATCCTGGTGAGGGGGGCGAAAAGGTCACAAGCCTTACAGAAGGCATTTGTTTAAGTGGTCAAGAGCTAAGTCAATGTCAGGGGTGCGCTGGATAGGGGATCAGTCTAGCTGGGCTAGGTATTGTTTTAATTTTCTGAGGCCGCCGGGGCGTAAACGGCAGCGTAGAGTGACCTGAGACACTGGCTTCAGAGTGGAGGATGACCAGAGACAGAGGACTGGGGAGTGGTCACTAAGAGAGTCAGGGAGGACAGTGACATCCCGGATTTTGTAGGGGCGGTTAGATATAACAACATCTAGGGGAGTGCTGGTGCCAGTAGAGTGGTTGAATCTGGTGGGCTGGGTGACTAACTGGGACATATCCAGGGCAGCAAAGGAGTCCCTTACATGGGAGGCAGTGGAGGCAAGCCAGTTAACATTGAGATCACCTAGGATGACTTGCTCCACTTTGTGAGGTAGTCAATGAGGGACTGGACCGCTTGGTTTTGATTCCTCGGGGGTATGTAGGAGACCGTGAGGAAGAAAGGGCCTCAGGCGGGGTCAGGTGTGATTTTTAAGGTGAGGGCTTGGGCTCCATAATCAAGTTTAGGAGCTGGGAGTGCCTGACCTATAAGGGAGTCCCGTATGAGTAGTGTGCAACCGCCACCGCGTTTGCCTACTCGGTCTTCCCTGTAGATGGTATATCCAGGGAGGGTGATAAGAGTCAGGGGTGGATTTGGACAGCTAAGTCTCTACACGTGCAATTATGTCAGACTGATGTTGAACGACCCAGCACTGGAGGGCAGCAGATTTCTTTAGGAGACTGCAAATGTTTAAGGATGCAAAGTGGAGGCCAGTTGCAGTACAGGGTTTAGAAGGGCTGGAAGCCATAGGTCCTGGGTTTGGGTGTACATTACCAGATAATAATAATAGCACTGTAATTATTTTGGTTAGTGGCCGGTGGCAATGGAGACCCTTGGGTCGACACCCAGCTAAGGACTTCACAATCAGGGTGCATGGAATAGATAAAGTGTGAAGGGGGGGAATGACAGGGGAGAGCTGGGTCCAGGTCGAGCCTTGGAGGGCAGAGGGAGTGGGGGTGTTGGCAGGGTGGGGGTGTTGGGGGGTCACAGGTGTGTCGAGGGTGAAGGAGGGCCGAGTCACTGTGGGCTAGTCTGGGGATGAGATGCCTAGTGTGAAGGAAAGGTGCTCTGGTCTGTGTGAGGTCTGTACCAAGAGGGTGAAGGAGAGCAGACTTAGTAATGGAGTGTAAGTACCCATAGCAGCTGAGCAGTAAAGGAAGAGTGTCCAGGAGTAGTAAGGAGATGTACAGCAGCTTTGGCTCGGTTGGGGAAAACCCCCTCTAGTGGGCAAAGAGTATAAGCTGCAAATGGGAAAAATCAGTATCAATCAGTAGAAAAGAGAGGGGGCAAAGACTGATGAATAGTGATAGACTGACCACACAATAAGTGAAACGAGACAGGAACTGTATTGTGTTGGATTGGGTAAGTGTGCTTATAACTGGGCCCTCTAGTGGCTAAAAGATATAATCAGCTAATGGAAAAGTCAGAAAAAAAAAAAAAACAACAGGCAGGGAGGTTCTGAAGCAAGTTTTTTTTTGGGGTGGGAGGGGGCACTGCAGCAGCCTCAATGGGACACAGAGGTCAAGGGTGCAGCCCATAGACTTACAGCTCTAAGAGAAGGGGCACAGGTCTCAGGGCAGATGGCAAAAATCACATTACCTTAAAACCTCTCTCAAAACTTAAATCTCTTAAGAAATCTCTACATCAGACTAAACATTACTTAAAGTGAGAAATCAAGAACATGAAAAGCAGAGGTCAGTCCTAGCATTAATTTCATGGCAGCAGTTCCTAGAAGACTTCTGGATTGCTGCACATAGTGTGAGAAACACTGGCAAACAGGGGCAAGTGATATTCCTCCAGGGGTAGATGCCAAAATTCAGAGTTCCAACCTGTACCTTGCTTGGAGGGTGAGCGTTGGGCAGCTTCTCCTTAGTCTGCTTACCAAACTGCAGAATGCAGTTTGTTTGACAGGAAACAGCCCAAAAGGGCACAGTCATCCCCTGGTGAGATAAGGTGAGAGGACGAAATTAAATAGCAGGCTTGGAGGGGAGGGCAGTCAGAAAACAAGAGAGAAATTAACAGTTTGGGAGGGGTTGAGATTTAAACTGAGGTAGTTTAAGCAGGGAAGCCCTGAAGCAAGTTGGGGAGGACATTGCAGTATGCCCAACAGGAGAGAGCAGTAGCCTCAATACAGCTGTGAAAGGGGCTCTGATTAACACTGGGGCACAGAGCTAAAAAAAAAAAAAACAGGCAGGGAGGTTCTGAAGCTGTTTTTTTTTGGGGCACTGCAGCAGCCTCATTGGAACAGAGGTCAAGGGTGCAGCCCACAGACTTACAGCTCTTAGAGAAGGGGCACAGGGCAGATCGCAAAATCACACTACCTTAAAATCTCTCTCAAAATTCAAATCAACTTTAGTTGCAGCATTTTCACATTTTACCCTTTATGCCCATCAGACATTTGTTGCCATAGTTTTTTCAGGCTTTGTCTTTCTTTCCTGGATTTCTGGATCTTGGAGCTGTGCTCAAGCAAGTCCGAATCAAAATCTTTGAAAGGAAAAGTGTCCCCACTGCTGCTGAAACATCAGGATTTACTCCCTCTTTGATCAATTCAGTAAATCCTGGAATGTAATTTCCAATAATCACAGGTACAGGTAACTTAGGTACTACCCCCACTTTCATTTGGTGCGACATACCCTTAACAGTCAGAGTCACTTGGG
Source organism: Neoceratodus forsteri (assembly GCA_016271365.2). Classification (NCBI taxonomy): domain Eukaryota; kingdom Metazoa; phylum Chordata; order Ceratodontiformes; family Ceratodontidae; genus Neoceratodus; species Neoceratodus forsteri. Next base: position 1,472,403,924 of record CM057455.1, read on the forward strand.
TGGTGGGATAGTATCGAGTGTCCCCATGGATGCAGATGACACCAGTACCTAGTCCCTTTGCAGTGTTTTCCCAGCACTTTAACATGCACTAGGGTCTGTCTGCTTCCTGAATCATAGAGTCCCTTCACAGTCTTATCCCCCACCTTTACATCTGTTAAGTACTTGCCCCAATTTGCCAAGGACAAATCTGCTCCAGTGCCACTCTCTTTATTACGGCAGTTTCTTGCAAAATGGCCTGGCTTATTACAGTTATAGCAGATAACATCTTTTGGCACAGATTTATTACACCCACCAGAGTTCTTATCAGGCTTGGAATTTAAATGGGTAAAAGAGTGTCTTACCGGTGTTTGGCTGTTACCTCGCTGCTGTGGCGTCTGTCTGGCCATTTGGTAGTCCTCAGCCACAGAAACAGCTTTTTCCCCATTCTCTGGTCGGTGTTCCTTTACCCATAGCTGCACATCTGTAGGCAAGATGTTGATGAATTGCTCCATGGCAAATGTGTTGATGACCTGTGGGACTGTTTGCTCTCTGGTTGGATCCACTTCATCAGTAGTTCTCGGAATCGGGTGAAAGCTTCTTGAGGACTGTTGACAGAGTTATACCTCAGAGATTGAAATCTCTGCCTACATGTCTCTCTGGATATGTCATACCTTTTCAGGAATTTCGCTTTTCACCAAGTCATAGTTTTCTGACTGTGCAGTATCCATACTGCTGTAGGCAAGCTGGGCTTTCTCTGTCAGGTAGGGTACCAGTCTGATTGTCCATTGCTGCTTTGGCCACTGGCAGGCTGTGGCAACTCTTTCAAAGGTTGTCAGGTATGCCTCAATATCATCTGAAGGATACAACTTTGTAAGTTTAATGGCCTTTAAGTTGCTTGCATTTTGTTGCTCATCTGGATCTGTGCCGGATCCTCTGCCTTTGATAGCTTGTAAGGCATCCAGCCATGGCTACTCCCGTTCCTGCACCTCTTCTCTCATCGGCTGCTCCTGACGCTGCATCTCTTCTCTCCTCTGCGCTTCTAACCGTTGAATTTCTTTTTCTCTCTCTGCGTCTCAGTCTCTTTTTGTTGTATAGCCCACCATTTGAAAAAGCCCATCAGGCTTTTAGGTTCTGTCACTGTCTGTTCCTTTTCCATAACTTGTGCTGGCTGTACAATCTCAGACTGGACTTCTGTCACTGCTAGTTTGGCTGCCATTCTCCTGGTAACCACTCCTGGACTTGCTGCTACAGAAACCATACCCTCCTCTGTGCTTCCCTGATACTAGGTCAAGTAACCATGCACAAATATCCTGTCTAAGGGTATGCACGGCGTAAATCCCACTTCTAAAACCATCTGTCGTCGAGGCACAGGTCAGGAAGCATAGGGAAAACCAGGAGCAGTTGTAGACTTCATCAAAACTTTATTCATATTAGAAGTAATACAGAAAAAAACAAACTTGCTCGGAATAACTATGTACACAGGCAACTTTCTTGTAATTTTTCAGCCACTGCAGCTCAAGCTTAGCTCTTTTATATAACTCTTTTCAACCCCTATCCTTAGCAAACATCCAGTCCTTGTAAGTTTCAGGAGTTTCTAGAACACTGGGCTTCTTGAGGCCCCTTTCTGCAAAAGGTTCAACATTTGCACTCAAGTAACCGCGAGAGTTTATGCAGTCATCTCAAAATATAAACAGATATACATTTCAACAGCAACACCATATTTTCCAAACAAAAGTGATCCCATTATCAATTTAATTTTCATACAGTGATTTGCACATATTTTTATATTAGCAGATATGCAAGGGAGGAAAACAGACAGCAAAAGAAAACGGAGACCAAGAGAGGTAAAGAATTGAGAGACTGTTCGGGTTGATCAAGTCCGAAGTCTCATAGGAAAATTTGGTTGCGCAACCAGACAGAGAAGAGACAGAAAAGGAAAGAATACAGATCCTTGCATTTAAATACTTTCTCCATAACAAATGGGACAGGGTCATATTCTACCCTGTCACACTGACCAGAAAAAAAAAAACTCTGAGCATCTTACCTCCTCTCCACTTTCATCGTTCACTACTTGCTGCGCTTTCATAACTTTGGTTGATGCTATTGCTGTCCCAAGGGCCTATAGAAAAATAAACAGAAGTAAATGCAAGTACTTCTGTAAATACGTTAGTAATCGAATACTATCCTATCATGTTTATTCACTTACCTCTACTTTTAAATCAGACCTTATTCGAACTATGCACCTTTTTAATGCCATTTGGAAGGTAAAGCTAATTACTCCTTTGATTTTTAACAAGGTTTCTTCACAGAGGCTTCTTCGAGACTGGAAGATAAAAAAGAAATAACATGTAATTGTGGAATGAAGTGAGGCAAGTTTCTTGAAAAGTAAGCTTAAAATTTGCTTGCCATAGAAAATACCATTATTTCCAGGAAAAATAACTATGAGTGACAAGCAAATTTGTAAAATTGTTCTGGTATCTTTTCTAACTGTAATTTGAGTACTTCACTGCTCACTTCCTATTTTTTCAAAGCTAACAACACAAGAATAAACAAGAACTGGAAAGAATGCTGTTGCTAACAGACACTGCAGAAATGAAAACTGTACCCTGTGAACTACTTTATAGCTCCATTGTGTATATGTGGGGTGTGTGTTAGTTCTCAAAACTGATTTTCCAGTTTCCTGCAAAAAGTTTTTATAGAAATTCAGCTAGAACTGGTAGGACTCGGATCTCAAAATTCTGAACAAATTAGAATTTAGGGGCATTATATTCTTCATTACTAAATACATTTGCAGGAACTCAAGCTCTTTGCCCTTCAGACGCCATCATTTCCTGCTGCTTTCCTTGCCTTGCAGTCATAATCCTCTGCCTGTGACACTGAAGTAATTTTGGGAGCACCAGAAACGGAGGAGCAGGATGTCACGGCAGGTCTAAGCAATGTGAACACATAAGCTTAAAGGGAACAGAGAGTTGGCTCAGTAATAAAAATATAAATAAAAAAAGGAGGGTCCTAAAATTCAAATTTGTGGGAAAGTTTGTGCAGAGAGTTCTGCTAATCCTCACTGTGAATTTTTTCAAGACCCAGACATTCTCTTTAAGCACTTTGCATGTGGGATTTGGAGGGACAATGAAATAGCTAGACAGCCCACAGCAGGCTGCAGTGTACAGTGTATTACTGTAGAACAGGTAAAATGAATGCTCTGCAGATGGTTTAGTGTCACTTTCTGCAGAGTGTCTGGGCTACGTATTTATTGAAACTGTTTTGCCAGTTTAACGGAACACAGATATAAAATAATCTCGTTTATAGATGCAACCCAGAAGTGGGTATGTGGAAAGAGGTACAGGATCACACAAGATAAAAAAGTGCTATATTTACAGTACCTGTACAGGGATATCATATTTACAAGGCAATCAAACAGTAAGAGGGAGATGCAGTGCAGCAAGTATGGAGGGCTGTCAGGTGCAGTCACAGAAAAGATACAAGGAACATTCTTGAGGCAATAATGTCATGATTGAGGACAGTTACCAAGATAAACTGGTAAAAAAAAAAAAAAGACCAATTTAATTCTCTAAGGTCAGAGAGGCAGTGAAAAAAAAAAGACCTTCATTGGGTACAAGGAGAAGCAAGGAGGTGAAGAATGGAGGGAGTAAGTAAAAACATGGGAGGTCAAGGGGGGGGGAGGAGTCAGGGATGCAAAAGCAGACAGAACTGTCTACTGCGGAAGGGGAAAATGTTTTTCTGATATATTAGGGACAAAAGAAAGATGGAAGGAGGAACTGTCAGGTCACAGAGGGGTGCGGGATAAAAGAAGAGGACATGCAAAGGGCAGCCGTTCTTAACGACTACCTCTGCTCAGTAGTCAGAAAGGAGGATAGTGGGCCTTTGCCAGAAAACGGCATAAAGGTTGCTCAAAAGGGGATTCCAAGAATGAGGCAGAAGGTTTTTACAAGTGAAAGGGTCAGGAAAGAGCTTGCAGCCCGGAAGACAGATGAGGCCCTGGGGCCAGATGGGATGCATCCAAGGGAGCTCAGGGAATTGTCATCAAAATCAGCTGAACCCCTTTGTAGGGCTATGCAAAACCTCAATTCAGTCAGGGTGGTTCCGAAAAGGCTGGATGGTAGCAGACACAGTTCCACTCCACAAGAGTGGGAACAGGGAGCAACTGGGCAACTACAGACCTGTCAGTCTTCCCTCTGTTTTGGGTAAAAGCGATGGAGACACTAGTCAGTGAGAACCTAGGACTACTTGGTTGCTCCAGGATAGCAAACATCATGGGTCTGTGGCAGGGAGGTCTTTTCAGACCAACCTAACAGTATTCTTTGACTGGGCAACCAGGGCAGTGGATCAGGAACAAGCAGTGGATTTGCTCTACTCTGACTTCAACAAGGCATTTGACTGTGCGCCACAGGTTACCGAAGAAGCTAGAGGATCTAGGTACAGCACAGGTTCACGGAGAAATTCCTTCATACTTACCGTAACTTCCTTTTCTGTTAGCTCCAACGTTGTGAGTGGTGAATAATAATATGGGTAATATGCTCCCCCACTGGGGTTGTAGTAAAACCCAAAGGTGTGACTTCAGCACAGAAACCTGGGAACATGTAGGTTCCAAATACAGCAGTTACTCAGTTTACTGCTGTCCACACTGTACTTCCAAACACAGACCTAACTAACATCATACATGTCCCCAAGTGAACACTCATTGGCCAAATACGTTATCCATCAAACTTTATTTACTCATGAAAAGAAAAGGTACAAACCTTACCTAATGTAAAGATAGGTCTTGGGTAAACAAGTTGTTCACCCTTCGCATCTCTGTGGTGGTCCTTCAGGCAACTGTTGAGTCCTTTTCGGTCATTAGTCTTGTGGATAGGCTGTCACCAGCACCGAACCATAACTCTTAACTGGAACAACATGAGAACATAACTCTTCACAAAAAGGGTGCTAACTCAGCTTGGTCTGCACCTTCACAATTTCAGAAAGGTAACCAGTTAGCTTGTTGGCCCACTAAGTCAAATGGCTGGATTATACCATGATGCTCACGGATAACAGATGAACTCCTAAACTTGCACAGCTGTAATAATCATCTTGCTGAAAAACACATTTGCATACTATATTGGTCAATATTCTCTAAGCAGAACCAGAAGCTCCAGGGAGACACCCCACTGACCATGCTGGAGCTAACAGAAAAGGAAATTATGGTATGTCTGAAGGAATTTCTCCTTTCTGTATTGGTCCATGCTGTCAATGGGGAATAATTACATATAGGTTTTAAAAAGCAGTACCCATCTTCAATAGGGTGGGGGAGAAAACAGTCCCATATATGACTCATAAGGGTGACTACAGAGTTCAACAGCTAACGCCTGCAATACTCTGCATTCCAAGGCTGCATCGGTGGAGCTCTAGACATCCAGTCTGTCCTGGTTTGTAAATGTATGAGTGGAGGACCATGTTGCTGTTTTGCAAATTTCTAACACCAAGATTCCCCTCTTTCTGCCCAGGAGGTGGTGAAGGCCCTGGCAGTGTGAGCTCTGATCAGTGCTGGAGCCTTCTTTTCTGCCATGCAGGCCTTAGAAATACAAGGCCTTACCCACATAGCTAAGGTAGCTTTTGACACCTTTTGGGCCTTCTTTGTTGCTCCAAAAAGAACAAAAAAATGTCCAACTCTCTGAACTCCTCAGTTCTCTTCAGACAGGTTTCAGGTTAGCTGGGGCTCATTTGTGGGAAGGCAGGAAGATCAGTAGCTTTCTCTGAGGTGTTTCCAGTACCCAAGGCAAGCAACAAGGAAGCTGAGGATAGAGGAATACAACATGTAGCTACGAAAATGGTGTCAGTCCAAAGGGTATGGGCTGGTGGGGGTTGGGGAAGGACCTGGGAAGACAGTGATCTCTATGCAAAGGGCAGGATGCACTTAAGTGAGAAGGGAAGGAGGGTACTGAAACAGAAACTGGGGGAATACATAGCAACCACTGAGAATTTAAACTAGAAAAGGGTGGGGGCAGTGGACAGGAGTCATGCAGGATCCACAGGAAGGGAAGCAGAGTGAGCTTACACCCCATATCAGCAGCAAGTGACTTAGGGAAGGTCAGGAGGGAATATCAGAAAGGGAGAGCAAATAGGGAAAGGGGGGAAGGAAGCGGGATGGAGGGTGGTAACCTTGAATGCTAGAAGCCTGGGGAACAAAACAGAGTTACAGGCTCTCATTGCAGATGGGGAGGTGAACTTGGTGGCCATCACCGAGACATGGGCATCCCATTACCATGATTGGGACCTGGCAGTACTAGGGTATAGGATGTTTTGGAGGGACAGAGTAGAAGGGAAAGGAAAGGGGTGGCGCTGCACGTGAGAGAAGGACTGAAGTGCGTCAGGGACGAAGGCAGGACAGAGTCATTATGGATGCAGCTCCAGGACTCCAAAAATAGGACTCTCAGGATGGGAGTGGTATACAGACAACCCTCTCAGACTGAGGAGTTAGACAGGGAATTAGTGGGACAGATCAGAAGGACCTGCAGGAAGGGCAACACTGTGATTGTGGGGGACGTCAACCTGCCAGGAGTGGATTGGGGTACCCCAGCCACCACAAATAGGAGCAGGTACTTCTGGATGCCTTCCAGGACAGCCTCATACTGCAGATGGTCAACAAACCGATCAGGTTTGGGAATACCCTAGATCTCATACTGGCTAATGGTGAGTTTGTGAGGGAGCTGGAGGTGGATGAACCGTTGGCGGGGAGTGACCACTACTCAGTGTGGTTCACGATAAACATGGGAAAAGTGAGAGCTGGAACAGGCACAGGGGTGTTAGATTTCAGGAGGGCCGACTTCGGGAGGATAGGGGAAATAGTATGAGGGTATCTGGTCAGAATCCATTCAAATATGGACACTAACCAGAAGTGGGAGAGGCAACCAAAACATGTACAAGGGTTCAGAGTAAGAAGGCTAGGGCCAAGAAACATAGCTAGGTAAGCGGGGGCTGTCATGGAAAAATGAGAAGAAAAGAGCCGCCTTTTAGAAGGTACAAAAAAAAAAAACAAAAAAAAAAAAAAGGGAGGGGAGGACAAAGAGGATTACCTGAAGGAGTCGAGGGAGTGACAAGGAAGTGAGGCAGCCAGCATCCTGGAAACCAGGCTAGCACAAGGCATTTGGGGGAGGGACTTCAGATACATCAGGAGAAAAGGAGTTGTAAGGGCCAAATAGTAAGGATTAAGATGGATGGGGTGGAGGAAACGGGCAGAACAGGCAGAAGCATTAAACGAAACATCTGCTCAGTATTTACTAAGAGAAAGGGGGGGCTGTACCCAAGGGGGGTGGGAGTGCAGGCACGGGGGAGGAGGTAACAGACAGGGAAATCCCAGTTGGTAGAGTACTGGAGGGCTTGAGGGCACTGGGAGTGGGCAGGGTGCCTGGGCCAGATGGCATTCACCCCAGGGTGCTGAAGGAGCTGGCAGTAAGTCCAGGCAGAACCCTTGGGAGACCTGTTCATCACTTCCCTGGACTCAGGGAGTGTACCTCAGAACTAGAGGATGGCGCACGTGGTACCCCTCCACAAGAACGGCCCCAAGGATTAGCCAGGGAACCACAGACCGGTAAGCCTCACATCCATCGTGGGAAAGCTGATGGAGACAACCCTGAAGGAGAGGCTGGTTTCCCTCCTAGAGGTCAATGGGCTGCAGGACGGTAGACAGCATGAGTATGTCTCACGTAGATCCTGTCAGACCAACCTGGTGGAGTACTATGACTGGGTAACCAGGCAACTAGACAGGGGCCATGCAGTGGATGTCCTGTACCCGGACTTCAGTAAGGCATTCAATTCGGTGCCACATGGGAGGCTAGGAAGTAAGCGGGAAGGCGCAGGGATGAAGTTGGTGGGATGGATAGTGAACTGGCTGCAGGAGAGACAGCAGAGGGTGGTGGTGGGATAGGAGCGCTCAGCTCCCAAGGTGGTGACAAGCGGGGTGCCACAGGGCTCAGTACTGGGGCTGGTGTTCTTTGGGCTCTTCAGAGCAGATATCTCAATAGGCACCTACAGCAAGATCAGTCTGTTTGCAGATGACACCAAGATGGGAGCAGTAGTGGATGACGTAGGAGGGTGGCAGGGGTTGCAAGATAATCTGTCAAAATTGGAGGCCTGGTCAGACACTCAGCAGCTGGGGTTGAATGCCAAAAAGAGCAAGGTACTACATTCTGGTGCAAAAAAAAAAAAAAACAAGGAGGAACTACCAGCTAGGGGGATTCAACTAGCCGAGAAGGAGAAGGATCTGGGGGTGATCATAACAGGCACAATGAACAACTCAGCACAGTATAGAAAGGCAGCTGCAAAGGCCAACAGGATGCTGGGTTGTATTGCCAGGGGCATATCCTCCAGGAGGGGGGAAGAGGATACTGCCACTGTATAGGTCACTGGTTAGATCACACCTGGAGTACTGTGTGCAATTCTGGTGACCGTACCTGAAGAAGGACATTAGGTTACTCGAGGGGGTGCAGCGAAGGGGTGCAGCGCAGGGCAACAAAGATGATCCAGGGACTAGGGGACTTACCCTATGACAGCAGGCTGAGGGAGTTGAATATGTACTGCCTGGAGGAGAGGAGGGATGGGGGGGACATGATTAAAACCTTCAAGTACATGAAAGGAATAAATAAGACGGGCATGGAGGGACTCTTCAAATTAAGGGGGGGAGAGGCACTCAATGGCATGAGCCGAGATCGTGGGGGGGGGGTTTCAGGAGGGAAATGAGGAGACACTTCTGTATGGAGAGGGTGGTGTCTGGGTGGAATGCATTACCAGAGGAATTGGTATCCTGCAAAATAGTGGGCTGCTTCAAACGGAGATGAGACAGGGTAAGGGGGAGGGTCAAGGGAGGGGCAGCTGCAGTATAAAGGTATAAGGGCTGCCAGATGCACAATCAAGCAGACCTGTTAGATCATAAGGCCTTTATCTGCTGGCAATTTTATATGTTCGTATATTGAACTGCCCTGCGTAAACCAGCTTATGGAATTCTTTCTCTTTCAGACTCACTGGATTCTGGCAGAAGAACAGAAGGCAAACGTTCTGGTTCACATGAAAGGCTGTGGGAACTTTGGGCACGAAGGACAGGACTGTTCTGAGCACCATCTTGTTCTTATACATTATAAGGAATGGTTCCCTATGCTAGAGTGCCTGAAACTCACCAATCCTCTTGGCCAAGCAAACTGCAACCAGGAAACACCCTGTAGGACAGAATGTCCAATGGCATCAATGAGAGAGATTCAAAAGGAGCCCCTGCACAGTGTGTTTAACATCAAGTTCAGATTTGAGGGACAGAGGACCTAAAAGATGGGCAGAACCTGCCAACTGCTCTGAGAAAATAGATAAAATCTGAGCAGGATCCAACAGCAGGTCCCATAGATTATCTGAACACCACATCTGGCAAGGACAAACTCCCAGCAATGAGCTCAACATTAAGCCTTTGTCCACTCCAGCTTGTAAAAAATCTAACATCTGCAGGACCAAAGCCCTGGTGGACCCAATGCTCTTATCTGTGGCCCAAGCTGAAATGTTCAAGACCCTGCTGTAGGCACTGGAGGGAAGCCTTTCTAGAGACCAAAGTGCTTACCATCTTTTCAGAGATCCCCAGTTTCAGAAGCCAAGCAGCTAACTGCATCCCATCTGGGTTTGGGTGTAGGATTTGACCCCGACCTAGACTGTTCCCATGGAGTGAAACCCGAAACCTTCCTGCACAATCCAGTGTTATCAGCAGAATCTTCCTCTTAACTGACTGGTCTTTTGCCGTGTCCTGGTCAAAAGAAGAGAGACAATCTGTTGTAGATCCACGGACCACCTCTGCTGTGAGCAATGATACTAGCTGAAGAACCTCAATACCTGAGAATTTTCCTGCGGTGCAAACAGATTGCTCTGAGAATAACCTAATCTTCTGCATAGGCATTTGAACACCTCCGAGTTCAGATACCACTCCCCCGGGGTGCCTTTTCGTGACTCACCCAATCGACCTGCACATTAATCTCCCCCTGCTAGCTGCACTGCTGTGAGCGACAGATCTCTGCCCACTGAAGAATCCTAGTTGCTTCTGTGACAGTGGCGGAGCTAGAGGGGGGGCGGTCGCCCCTCCTGGCTGCCCCAATGTGAGCAGTGGTGCCCCATCACTATCTTTATTCACTGTGTAGTGCCCACTGTGGAGCCCGTGATTGACTGATTGGCCACCCCTGGCTCCCAAATGCTCCGAAACCTGGCTCCGCCACTGTTCTGTGAGCATGCTTGTGAATCTCGTACTTCCTTGAATGTTTATGTATGCTATAGTGACGGCATTGTCTGACCTGGCCTTCACCACCTGAGACCACATCCAATCCTGGAAATGCAGTAGGGCTGGATTGACTGCCCTCAGTTGCAAGACACTGACCCAAAGACCCAGTTCCTGTGGGCTCCAAACTCCTTAAACTGGTATCTGGTCCAGGACCACCCCCCACCACTACCCCCGACAGGCTGGCATTGGTTGTCAAAATTAATTCCAGAGAGGCTTCAAGGCATGATCCCTAGCAAATATTCTCAGGATTCTCCCACCACATAGGAGATTCCAGTGCTGTCTGGGACAACAGGATTGGTGCTTGGTAATCTGCCAAGACCGGGGACCAGACTGTCGGTGTTCTTTTTTAAGAGGTCACATGAGGTACTTGGCCCATGGCACCAGCTCTACTTCTGCAGTCATCAGACTCAGAATTTCGAGCAAATCTGTGGGCAGAGATGACCGATTTGGATCTCAGCCACTGAATCTCCAGGGCTGAGTTCTCACTTATGGTTATGGAGGAGAAAACCCTCTACTTGTCTGACCTGAACACCGCCCCCAGATATTCTAACCTGAGACTGTCAGGGAGCTCTTCTGTCTGTTTATTATTCTGCCATGTGTTTCCAGGACTTCCAGTCTACCACAGACCTCTCCACCATCTGTGCTGTCGGCGCTCTGATGAGGACGTCATCCATGTAGGGGTAAACATGATATCCCCATCTCAGCTGTGCTACCAGTACAATCAACACTTTTCAGAACACTCTCGGTGCAGTTGCTAGGCCTAAGGGGTGAGCATGGTATTGAAAGTGTCGACCCTGAATTGCAAATCTCAGGAATTTCTGGTAGGACTCTTTGATTGGAATGTGGAGACAGGTGTCCTTCAGATAGATAGATGCCAAGAAATTCTCTGTCTGGGCTGCTTGGATTGTGGACCACAGGGATTCAGTCTTGAACATACTGTGTCTGACAAACTTCTCTAACTGCTTCAAGTCTAGGATCAGCTGAAAGACCAACCCCCGACTTCAAAGTAAACTTGATACAAACATCCTTCTCTCCTCATCCGGGGGGGGGAGGGAGATGGGACACTGCCACTATATGGATCAAGTGGTCCAGAGTCTGGCTTACTGTCTGCTGTTCCACATGGTTCTCTGCAACCAGAGACCAAAGTAAATAATCTCTTGTGGGTACCGTCACAAATTCTATAGTACAGCCCAGATCCAGAATTTCCAGTACCCACGCAGCTGACATTACTTGGACCCACTGCTGGTAAAATATTTGTAGTTTTCCACCAAAGGAAGGGAGGTAGAGATGGGCCCAAGTACCTTCACTGTGAAGATACACCTCTTTGACCTGAACCTCCCACTGCATCTTCGGACAAAAGATCCTCTGCTACTGTTGTCTTTGAACCCAGAGTCGGCTACTCTGTTTATCTGGTTACCAAAATTTCAAAAAGGACGGAAACCGCCTCTGGACTGTCACGAGTGGCCAAACCCCTACCCTCTTGCTGTGGAACTGGCCTTTTGCTTCTGTCTGTATTAGGACAGCTGTCTTTTCTTTTCATTGACATCCTTCAGGATATCGCCCAGCTCCGGGCCGAAAAGCAATTTCCTAGCAAAGTGCATATTGAACAGGTTCATCCTAGAGGTCTGATCTGCAGCCCACTGATGATTACACACACTCTGCACAGAGATATGGAACAACGCATCCTGTAGGTACAGGCAGCAAAAAAACATTTTGCTCCATTGACAAAATGATCTGATTCAGAGTGATCATACTGAATTTGCACTTCTGCATGAACTGGTTACACATCTTAAAGATCTAGTATGGGGCTCGTAGCCCCATGTCTGTTTTGGAACCTCTAAGTACCTGGACACGTAACCCTAACTGGTCAGGGTGTCCGGGACATAGGTTATCACCCCTTTTGCAAGGAGCTGAGCAATGTCCTCCTGATGGGCTGACAGTGTGCCCTGCGACATCCTGGACTCCTGAGGTGCATGGAGGCAGTAAGGCAGGAAAGAAAAAATTACTCACCTTAGTAATGTTGTTTCTTCTAATGGAGTCTTGCTATATTATGACTATTGCAGTTTGTCCCACCATTAGAACTGCTCCAGAGGTGAAAGAGTTAACTCCATTCTAAGAATGGAACTTAGAACTCGAGCTCTATTAGAGAAGCTCTGTCTTGGTTATTTCAAACTCAAACTGTCAGATATTTACGAGCAAAAACTCACTAAGGTCTGTGTGGAAGCTGTAACCTACACTAGCCAACTGGCTACCTAAATATTAACACCCAATGCTGGTCCCAACACAAAGACTCAAGTCAAGGGACCAAAAGTAATAGAATAATATAATAATATGAGAAGTAATATAAGATAAAATAAAAACACCACACCCCAAAACCCCAAGAAGGGGTGGAAAATATATAATGGGCATAACTAGTGCCCACACTAGGCTGCCCACCCCATACCCAAGTAGAAGTTCTGAGAGGGGCAGGCTGGGGGGGAGGTCATAATATAGCAAGACTCCATTAGAAGAAACAACATTACTAAGGTGAGTAATTTTTTCTTCAAACAACATGAAGTCTTGCTATATTATGACTATTGCAGACTACAAAGCAGTACCTCCATGGAGGAGGGACAGAACCTACTTAGGGAATAGGCTCTGAAGCACAGCTGTGCCAAACCGAGCATTTCTCCTGGCCTGGACATCCAGGGAGTAATGCTTGGTGAAAGTGTGTACCGTTTTCCAGGTAGCTGCTTGACATATTTCTAAAATAGGGATGTCTCTAGCAGCAGCTATAGATGCTGCTGTACCTCTGGTAGAGTGAGCCCTCAGGCCTGAAGGGGGAACCTTCCCCAGTTTTTGATAACAAAATTGGATACAAGAGACAATCCACCTGGCAATTGATCTCTTAGTGGCAGGTCTCCCTTTCCCGACCTCACCATAAGTGAGAAAAAGTTGGAGGGATTCGAACCTGTGACCCTTGGTACGTTCTATATAGTAACTTAGGGCCCTCTTAACATCTAAACTGTGCAATCTCCTCTCGCCAGAGGAGAAATGATCAGTGAAAAACACTGGAAGGAGATAGATTGGTTAAGATGGAAATCTGAAACCACCTTAGCAAAACTTCCTGTTAGTCCTGAGGACTACCTTATCCTTGTGGAAAGAAATAAAGTCAGTTTCTACTGACAAGGCTTGTAACTCACTTATGCGCCTGGCAGAAGTGATAGCCACTAGGAAAACAGTTTCAAGTTAAGTACTTAAGCTCTGCAGAAGACAGAGGTTCAAAGGGGTTGCATTAACTGAGCAATGCAAACATTAAGATCCCAGGCAGGGGCCGGATCCCTAAAACGTGGATTAGTATGAAGTAATCCTTTAAAAAACTTGGAAAATACAGGGTGAGTGGAAAGAGAGGAGGGCTTTCCTGCTGAAACAAAAACAGAGACAGCTGCCAAATGTACTTTCAGCGTAGCTGGTCTCAGGCCCAAAGAATTAAGATGGACCATATAGTCCAAAACAATGGGCAAATCAGCAGATTCCGGGGAAATATGTTTCCCAGAACACCAGATGGAAAAACTTTTCCACTTAGAATTATAAGTAGCCCTAGTGGAAAGCTTCCTAGAAGCCTTTAGGATTTCAAGAACACCTTGAGAAAGGTGTAGGTCAAAAGTCTAGCCCTCAAGAGCCGGGCCTTGAGGTTGAGGATTTGAGGTTCGGATACCAAACTCTCCCTGGGCACAGGTTAACAGCTTGTGATTCCTGGGGAGACACAGGAAGATGGACTGCTAGGGACAGAAGGAGGGTACCAGGGCTGCCTGGCCCAATCTGGGGCAATCAGAATCACCCTGCAAGGCTGGGATCTGATTTTGATAGCACCTTGAATAGGCGAGGAAGGGGGAAAGGCAAAGAAACTTCCCTTCCCAATCTAGGAGAAAGGCATCCAGGGGACTAAGCCCAACACTGGGGCCTGCAACAGAACAGTGGAAGTTGGTGATTGTCTGGGGCTGCAAAAGATCTATCTGAGGGTGCCCCATCTGGCAGAAACTATCCCCAGTATTTGAGGATCCAGAGACCATTCGTGATGGCCCTGGGAAATCCTGCTGAGAGCATCTGCCAGAACATTGTCCTTTCCTGGAAGGTGAACTGCTATGCGGGAAGTGTTCAGGGAATAGGCCAGAGACCACAACTTCAGCGCCTCGGTGCACAAGGCCGAAGACCGAGTGCCCCCTTGCTTGTTGATGTACCACAGTGTTGTGGTGTTGTCTGTTCTGACTTGTACCACTTTGTTCTGAACAGACACAGAAAACACTTGAAGTGCTAGAAAGACAGCTCTGAGCTCCAGCAAATTGATGTGGAGCAGAGATTCCTGAGGGGACCACACTCCCTGAGTGGAGAGGTCGCCCATGTGTGCTCCCCACCCCAGGAGGGATGCATCCGTAGTGAGGGTCAAGGAGTGAGACAGAGGAATGAAAGGGACCCCCAGCCTTAAATTGCTCTGATACTGCCACCACTGGAGGGCCTGGATCAGGGTTTGGGTCACTGGGACCAACTTGGAAAGGGGGTCTCTTCTCTGAGACCAAAAGGCTCAAGTGAAACTGAATGTCCCTCATCTGAAATCTTGCTCCTTGCACTACAGCTGTGGACGCAGCCATGTGCCCCAGGAGTTGCAAGAAGTATCTTGCTAGTCGAGAGACCTGCAGAGTGAAGGAGGAGGCCAGAGCCACCAGGTTCCTTACCCTCTCTAAGGGTAGGAAGGCTCTGGCCTGCTTTGTGTCCAATTCTGCACCTATGAAGGTGAGCACCTGAACAGGTTCCAGAACTGACTTTGGAAGATTGAGCAATAAGCCCAGAGAGGTGAGCAGATGCTGGGTAACTTGCAGGTGAGATTTGACCTGTTCTGGGGACTGGCCTACAATGAGCCAGCTGTCCAGGTAGGGAAAGACAGCAACTTTGCCTTCTTAAATGAGCAACTGCTACTGCCAGACATTTTGTGAATACCCTTGAGGCAGAGGAAAGGCCGAAGGGCATTGCTCTGAACTGGTAGTGACCTGAGGGCAGTTCGAATCTGAGGTACTTTCGGTGGGAGCTTCTGATTAGGACATGAAAAATAGGCATCCTTGAGGTCCAGGAAGGCTAGCCAGTCCCCTGGCCTAGAAAGGGTAAAATCATTGCCAGAGTTACCATTTTGAACTTTGGTTTCAAAAGGTGCTTGTTCAGATATCTCAGGCCTAAAATGGGCCGACATTCTCCTGTCTTTTTTGGGGTAAGGAAATATCTGGAGTACAGACCCTTGCCCTGATGTAGGGGAGAAACCCTTTCTACAGCTCTGAGAGCCAGGAGGGATGAGACTTCTGTTTCTAAAGAAAAGGTCTCTAAAGGGTTTGCAGGTGGGAAAGATCTGATTCTCATCTTTGGAAATTTTTTGAAGCTGAGAACCAGACCCTGACCTACTACTTCCAGGACCCACGTGTCTGAAGTTAGAGACTCCCAGTTCGAGCGGTAAGCCAACCTGCCTCTACAGGTAAAGGAGAATCGGCCCTGGGCACCCCAACAGGGTGCCTGTTTGGCAGGTGCTTTAGGCTGAGGGGTGGGAGCAGACCTGCTCACACCCCGTCTGCCTCTCCCTCTGAAGAACCCCCTCTGAACATAAGCAGAGGAGGCCTGGGTTTGGTAAAAAGGCCTGTGAAAAGGCCTACCCCTACCCTTGGGGGTCTGCCTCTGAGGAGTGGCTTGCCGCTCCTTGGCCTGAGCACTCTTATAGGTAGTCCTATATTCATCCATTTCCTTCATATAATTATCCGTCTGCTCCCCAAACAGAGAATTCCCTACCACAGGAAAATCCATAGCCTTAGTCTGGGTATCCTGTGACAAGCTAGTACACCTGAGCCAGGCCAACCTGCGAAAAGCTACAGATGTAGCCATGACTCTAGAGGATACATCATTAAAATCCACAGCAGCATTGGATGCCTCAATGCCATCAGCAGCCACCTGCTCCAGCTCATTAGCAAGCTGGCCAGAGGCCTGTTTGGCCAAAGCCATGACAGTGTCCCATCTAGATTTTTGAAACCTTGCTACATAAGCCATGTAATTTGCTTGCCTGAGTCCCAAGGACGCTGCCATGTATTTTTTTGCCATGGCATCAACCCTCCTGGAATCCTTGTCAGGAGGATGTGAAGCCAAGGGAATATTAGCTTTATCACAGGCTGCAGCCTGAACCACACCAACATGACTGCAATGCTGTGAAAGGAATTCTGTATCAGGACCCGACAGAGTGTACCTCCTGCCCACCTTTTTGTCCACAGGAGGCACAGAATTAGGAGCTTTTAAAAATTTTTATTGTTTGTTTCCTAAATGAATTATGCAAGGGAATAGACAATCTCCTAGACTCTGGAATATCCATCCTTTCTACAAAATCAGGTTCCTCTTGCTCATCCACAGCTTCCTCCAATGGGAGCTGGAGGGATTCAGCAACCTTTTATAAAACAAAAATGAGAAGGACTCAGAAAGCATAGGGGAGATTCTAAGGGTCAGTCTGGGAGATGTCCGGTTCAATGGGCACATCCAGACTCTCAAAGTCACATTCACACTGTTCATAATCCTCCTCCCCCTCCTCTGGTTCATAAAAATCTCCAATATCATATTCTTGAACCGGTGGAACCGGCCGAACCAACCTTTTACCAGACAGAGGCGGTTCGGACGGAACCGGAGAAAGTGACTGTACAATTTGTATAGCTTTTGCTATTTCTGCAGCAGTTGGGGAAGGAATTTTGGACTCCCTACCTGCTGATTTTTTAGTTTTCTAGCTGGAACTGGCTCCTCAGAGGCCAGCTTTCGTTGCCTGAGGAAGCCTCGCCCTGGTCAGAGGCACTCCTCTCGGTTCGGTTGGCACCGAACCGGACTGGCCATCCGGTCAGCAGACTTTTTCGTTCTCGTTTCCCTGAGCCTGCCCACCTCTTATCCAGGGTGGCTGCAGGGAAATTTACCAATCTGGTAGTCTGAATTGAGATGGTCAACCCCAGACAAAATACACATGTAGCGTGTGGGTCAGCCTTGGCAAAGGCTTCCCCACAGACACTACAGTGTTGAAACCCAGTGGGCTCGGTTTTTTCTTTTGGGTTTCTCAGACATGATGCCAGCTAACCAAGAAACTTGCCCTTTTAACGGCAGTGCCAGGCAAGACACCCTTATTGGTTCCCAACCGTGTCACGGGTCATGGAAAAAACCGTAATGAAATCTGTTTTTTTTAGAACCGATAAGAACCGGGAACCGCACTCTAAAAGCTTTAAAATGCTTACTCTTTAAAGTTTTAATTAACCTGATCGGTTCGAACCGAACCGATAAACATTTACAAGTTCCACAGAAATAAAACCTGTCTATTACTTACAATACCACAGACAGAGCTTGAACCGATCGGTTTGCAGTTAAAATAATAATATCGTTGAATTTAACTGAGAAAATACTGTTTAAACCGAGAAATGAACCGAGCAGTAGGAGAAATCTCCGGAGCGACTGTTCAGTGAGGCGGAGTAAAGAATCTGACAGTTTGAGTTTGAAATAACCAAGACAGAGCTTCTCTAATAGAGCTCGAGTTCTAAGTTCCATTCTTAGAATGGAGTTAACTCTTTCACCTCCGGAGCAGTTCTAATGGTGGGACAAATTGCAACAGTCATAATATAGCAAGACTTCATGTTGTTTGAAGCATCACAGTCCACAGGCAACCCTCTGCTCGCTATGTCCAACACCCACTTTTCTGTTGTGACAGTGGACCAGTGTGGCAAGAAGTGACACAGCCAACCTCCTATGGGAAGCGCAGGCAGGGGACAGGATGGGTGGAGGGATGAACCCCCCCCCCAACCTGTGACTAGGCAGCTTCTTCGGGGATACCGGTGCTGCAGCCAGAGGGTCACCACCACCCCTGCCTCCCCCCCAAGACTGGAGTTTGGAGCACCAGGCCAAGAACTGCCCCTAATGGGGCTGTTGCCGAGGCTGTGGCTGAAAGGACTGATACTGGGAAGTCTGTTTATTAAACTTCTTTATCTGGTCCTTCTGGGACGATGCCACAGAATACAGGCTGGTGTTGGACTTTTTAGTACGAGTGAGATGTCCCTCCACCCCAGGGCAAAATAGGGCTGTGTCAAGAATGGGACATTGGCCAGCTTGTGCTGGGTGCCTGCCATGAAGGTGGACAGGTGCAGCCAGACCCTGCAATGCATGGAGATGGCTGCTGCCATGGCACTGGCCCATGTCCAAGGCCATCTGGAGCTGGTGTTTAGCCAGCGACTGACACCAGATCATCACCAAGGACTGATACTTAACAGTATCAAACACTCCCAATCAGGGAGTAATCAAAACTGGCCAACATCATGCCACAACTAGCCTGAGACCCAAGGATACCACAGCATACACCTCTGTGGCGGCGTGGTCAAACTTACAGGATTCTTTTGTCCGAAGGACTGTCCCCGTTCCCCAACTTACAGAAAACTAAATCTGCCACCAGCCCCTCTGCGGAGGGATGGCCCGAGAACACCAAAAGGAACCCTGTGGGGATCGCATACTTGCGGACCATACAGTTAGAGGGTGCCAGGCAGGATACTGGATGCTGCCAAAGCTCCAGTGCCAGTCTCAAAATAGCCTCCACCACAGGGAACCCAACCACTGGGGATCTGTCCTCAACCAGAACATTGGTAAAAGGGTATTTAGCCCTTTTCTGAACTGGCTCCAACGGGACTGACATGGACTCCGAACTACATCAGAGACGCGTCCCAAAAGATACTGGGCCTTGCTCAGAGAACTAGGAGAGTCCCAGAGGCGGCCACAGACTTGCGGTTAGAGTTGTCCAAGAACTCCTCAAAACCTTGATCTTGTCCGGATACCACAGATGTGGCTGTGAAGGGACGATGAGTGGACTGGGAGGAGACAGGAGAAGAACGGTTGAACAAGACACAGGAAGCAGTAGTGGCAGACTACTTAAAGGCATGCAGAGATGCAGTTTAAATTACAACAGCTGATGCACAGCAGATTAAAAGGTGTTCTCTTCGTGGTTGAATGGTTAGCGATTAAGCTACTTCTGTGGGGATGTAAGGTACAGTACAGCTTGAGGTACTGCACTGGGGATACTGTGTGATGAGTGGGCTGCTGTCTAAGGGTGAGTTTCACAAGCGTTACATGGCAGAAAGCGACCACTGCGGCAGGGGCATAATTCTGTAGCTAGTTCTGCAGGTCACAGAACTGCAAAAAACTGTGGGCCCTGACAAGAAGTCTTGTGGGGGGGTTTATACATGTGCAAACTGTCATTGGTTCTCGTGCAGATGCTTCTTCACTTGGTTAAATTCCTATCTAGCAGACAGCAGAAGCTCATAATCTGGCTGCTGATGTTTTTCCAGGACTCCTGAAGAACCTGCCATCTGCCCAGGTACCTATGGAACTTAATCAGGAAGATACGGGGCACTCTGAGTGCTCTTGTCATTTCCCTGATGACTGGTGGGCCCTACAAAACTCTAGGAATGTGCCGGTGTCTATGCCCAAGGTAGCAGAAATTCATGATGAGAAGAAAGAGATTAGTTCTGAACTCTCAAGCCCTTCAGGCAGGCCAATAAATCTGGCACTGCTCCTTCTCTCAGATTCTTGTGGTCATGTAGAATGTCTGTGAGCTCACTGATGTGTCTGTGAGTGTGAAGAAGTTTATGCAACCTTCACCATGGAAACCCTTTCCATTAAGATACTAGCAGAAAAACAGTGTAAATGGAAACCCAGTCCTGCTAATTTCTGGACTGGCACTTTAAAGACCATGTGCTCTGGCTGTATGGAGGCTTGGAAATCCTTGCAGAGGAGAGGCACAAATGATCCTCGTATGGGAAACCTAAAGATAACACCAGAAAAAGCAGAGAGAAGACTTTGGGGTAAAGAGAGAGAGACAGAGAGAGGGACGGGGACAGAGAGAGAGAGAGACAGAGAAAGGGACGGGAGAGAGAATGCGCAGGGCTGCTGTGAACTAGTTAAAAGGCTTTTTGTTCTGCATTTGCTCTGCCAAAGTAAGCTGCTTGAACCCATATTTGGTGCTGAAGTAAAGCAACCTATTGTTTCATTGAGCTACGCCTGGAATGTTTTTTCTGTTGAGGGTTCCCACAGAAGTCTTGGCTTGCTACAGTGCTCGTTTTTTTTTTTTTATACGTGTTTTATTTATTTTCAAAGATTTATATAGTTAATGTATCTTATATCCACATATCTTTCACAGTCCTTATTAAAGCACTTCTGATTCTCTCTAATCAACTTGAGAGATATTTAAAAAGAAATAAATAAATAAAAACAAAATACTGTATATCTAATACAAATTAACATAAAACTTATGGATAGTCCATAGCCAGGAATAGGTCATTTAAAAAAGTAACATCTTTGGTATATTCACACAACAAGTGAATCAGGTTTTACTTCAGTTAACTGATATTTTATAAAACTTATTATTGAGAAATAATTTTATCAACAATTATATTTGTCACATTACTGAGCCAGTTCCCTGCTTGGTTACATCAAGAGGGTATGCAGTATGAAATCACCCCCAAGCCTTCTGACACTCAGCCCCCAGTAAACCTCTCTCAGCCACTCAGGAAGCAAGTCATATGTCATATTTTATTGTATAGGATCCATCTAGACCACCCATTTTGATAACAATGTTGTTGCTGTCTCGGAGCTAAGGTGATTCTTTCCATCTGATGTATTGATATTGATTCCAAAATCTCAACCCAATCTGAGATTTCCGGGGCCAAAGTCTGGAACCACCTCTTAGTTATTGACTTCAGTGCAGCAGCTACTAGTAAGACCCACAAGTATCTCTCGTTTCTACTCTTCAATTCCCCAGGTATTAAAACTAACACCATGTGTTCAGGCCCCACTTCAGACTGTAGCAGAAATAGTTGAGACAAATGTTTTGTAATTTCTCTCCAAATCAGTGCTAATATAGGACAAGTCCAAAAAACATGGGCCTGTGTGGCACACTTCTCTCCACATTTCCGCCAACATTCGGATGATGTTCCCTCTGCATAGTGGGCTGTTTGAGAGGGCACAAGGAAGTATCTAACCCTTAGTTTCCAACAAAAGTCTCTCCAGAACAATGAGCTGGATGTAGCCCATGTACTCCGCCAGATTAACAACCACTGTTGCTCTGTGAGAGAGATCTGGAGTTCTTGTTCCCATCTAGTCTTTATTTGTTGTGAGGAAATTTCCAAATCTTCTGTATAATTTCTATAAAGCCAGGTAATGGCCTGCTTCTTTCCCCCATGCCACCAGATTTTATGAAATATTGAAAGTCTTGCGGGAGTTCCCCCTTCCTTTATTATGTTCTGGAATTGTTTGTTTATTACATCTCTAAGCTGGTAATAGCGGAACCTATCCGTGGGGAGAGACCATATTGTTGTTGAAGTGACTCTAAGGAGAGAATAGTGGGACCCAATATCACTTGGTATGGTGAATGAAAGACCCTTTTCACTTGCTGCAGATACCATTTATCTAGTTTAGCTGGGATAAATTGGGGATCATAGGCCCACCATCTATAAAGCCAAAGCTGTCTGTGTCTCACCCCTTTTCCACCCAGCCAATACCACCTGTGTACCTGTGAACCCCTGTGGGTGGTCCAGTCCTCCTCTGGAGAAAATGTCCGCCTGGATTGGGAGTTGGCTCTGGTTTGCTAAATCTATTCTCTTCCAATCTGCCTCATAATCTGCATTGCCCCAAAGAAGGGCAATCCTCATCTGGGATGCCACACAGTAGCCCGATAAATTTGGGAAGGCCAAGCCCCCTTCTTGCTTCGGTAAGTATAATGTTGTTTTCTGTATTCTGGGCCTCTTACGTCTCCAGAAGAAGTCCAGAAAAAATCTCTGCCATTTTTCTAATTCTTTTTGCGAAACCACAGAAGGCACACACTGGAAAAGATATAGAAGGCGTGGTAGAGCATTCATTTTGAGCGCTTGGTCCCTGGCATTTAAGGACAGGGGCAGGAGTGACCATCTCCTAATGTCATCCTTCAGTTGTTTTATTACAGGGGGATAATTGAGTTCAGTCAATTGTGCATTGTTTGTACTAATTCCAACACCCAGATATTTTATGGCGTTCAAGTCCCAACCCGTGGGAAATTTCTTTTGCATAGCCTCCTGTGGAACATAATTAAAGCTGAGTATCTCCATCTTCTCCCTGTTAAGTTTGTAGCCTGCCACTGTTGAGAACTCCTGCACCAAGTCAAACACTACAGGTAGAGAACTCTCCAGTTTAGATAGATACAGGAGCACATCATCAGCATACAGTGCTATTTTATGAATAGTTCCTCCTAATTCATTCCCTTCAACCCCAGAATGCTGTCTAATCATTTGAGCCAATGGTTCTATGTAAAAGGGCAAAAAGGAGGGGGGATAGTGGGCATCCCTGCCTAGTGCCCCGCTTTAAATCGAATGCCTCTGATGTGTGTCCATTTGCTCTTACATATGCTCTTGAGGATTCGTATAATCTAAGTAGAGCAGTACTGAACTGTTGGGGGAACCCAACCCGGGAAAGGACAGAGCCCAGAAAAGACCAGGACACCCGGTCAAATGCTTTTTCAGTGTCTAAGCTTAGTATTAGAGAGGGAATGTTTTGTCCGTGTATGTGATCAATTATATGTATTGTTCGTCTTAAATTATCCTGGGCTTGTCTTCCAGGTATAAAGCCCGTTTGGTCCAAACAAATTAAGGATGGGAGGTAAACTTGTAGGCACCTCGCATAATCGATGTTAGGATCTTATAATCTGTATTCAATAGTGAAATGGGACGGTATGAAGAGCATTTGGCTAGGACCTTTCCCGGCTTGGGCACCACCGATATAATGGCCCTAGACCAAGTTGGAGGGGGAGCTGTCTCATCTTTCATCACCTCAGCATATACCTTCAATAATTGAGGCTGTATCTGCTTCTCCATCGTTTTATAAAATTCTGAGGGGAAGCCGTCCGATCCCGGACACTTCCCTATTTTTAGTCTCCCAATCTCTGCCTTTACTTCAAAGCTTGTGATAGGAGCAAACAACGATTGCCCTTGTTCTGGAGTTAACGCTGGTAGTTTCAGCCTATCTAAAAAGGCCTGTTGCCCTATATTCCCCACCACTTGCTCTTCTGAGTATAGTGTTGTGAAATACTCCTTAAAGGCATCTGAAATTTCCTTTACTCCCAGTACCACTGCCTTTCTCTTGGGGTGCCAAATCCGCTGGATCGCAGCTCTGGCCCTCTGTGCATGCAGACGACTGGCTAGCAATCTTAACAAACGCAGTCCCCCTTCATAATATTTGTGGTGCAGGAAGAGGAGCTTCTGCTCTATTTGATAGTCTAGGATACCCGAGAGTTCTCTTTTCAAGAGTAGGAGCTGCTTGGTTCTGTCTTTGTTTATGTTCTGTTTTTGTTGTCCCTCTAACTCTTGTATCCGTTTTTGTAATTCTATTGTACGTGCCTCCCCGCCTTTTTTTTCCGTGTGGCTATCTGTATTAGTTTTCCTCTCAATACTGCTTTGGCTGCATCCCAAATGACAGACTGCGAGGTATCTTGGTTAGAATTATCTTCCCTAAAGCTACTGTATGTTTCAATTATTGTGTTTTTAACCTCCTCATCTCTGAGCAGAGAGACATTCAGACGTCAAAAAGTGGCACGTTTCACTTCTAATGACATATATAAAGGGGCATGGTCTGAGAGTAAAAACTCCCCAATCCAGGTATCTAAAACTCTCTTCATCTCATCCTTGGGTAGCAAAACGCAGTCGAGTCTAGAGTACATTTTGTGAGCAGGGGAATAAAACGTAAAATCTCTCTGTCTTTTATGCTGGTGCCTCCAGACATCTATTAAGCCTAGCTCTGTTATCAGTTTAGCTACCTTTGATGCTGTCTGATGTGGTCTCTTAGGGTTTAGAGTGGAGGAGTCTAAATGAGGGTTAAATGTCAAGTTCAGGTCGCCACCGCAAATCAACTGTCCCTCACCCCAGTCTAAGAGTGTAGTATAAAAAGGTATGGTACTCTTGGTATAATGTTCCTGGGGGAAAATAAACTGAGGTTAAGGTAGTAATATTACCCATGAATTCCCCTTTCATCATAGCAAATCTTCCCTCCTTATCGACTTTCGAGTCTATTTTCTTAAATTGTGTCCTCAAAGGAACCAGAACCATAGCTTCTCGCCTTCTACCCCTCTTGTATGAAGAGGCTGCAAGTTTCCTGAATCCCAGCTTTAAGAATTTATTATGCTCTTGTGTTGACAGATGTGTTTCTTGTAGGAGCAAGAAGTCTACCGAGGCTTTTTTAGCCTGACTTATAATTTTGCTCCTTTTTATTGGGTTAGTTAGACCCTTCACGTTGTAGGAACATATCAATGTATCTTTAGCCATATTTAATATTGTTTTTTACAGAGTGCTGGTTCCCCTTCTAACAGTCCTCCCTCACAGAACCTTCTTTGTAATATACTTTGTCTAGAATTAAAGTTAGCTCAGCAGTTCTATCCAGGCTATAAGCATTCAAATTACACATAACAGAAATAACCACGCATTTCAACAAACACTTATCAACCACAGTCAACATGACCTTATAACGTTTAAACTTTTCGTAATTGCTTCTGTAACCCCCTTGTTACCCGGGGTTACTAGAATCCCAGTAAGACCTAGTGGTAGGCAGGGAAGGCAGCTTGTGAAACTCCAGTTAAATGGATTTCACACTGTCTCACTCTGTTCTCAGTCTCAGCTGAGACTGAGGGGATGACATCACCATAGAACTGTCACAGCTGCATGAGCCACAATGGAATCTGCAGCAGGGAGTTGAAGTAGAATGTTAGGAGGTTTGAACAGTAGTCTGTAGGTCAGCTGGTGTTTGGAGCTTGCTGAGAGAGCAGCACAGCAGCTCTGTGTAGGCTCGAGGAGCCTCAGCCCTGACATAGGGCAAACATTCAGAAAGAAGGTGTGTGTTTCCACCAAAAGAGAGACACAGAAGATAGTTTTTAAAGTGGTGGAGACCGCTGATTCGGGTCTCAGTGCCCCATCCCTCAGGAGATGGGGCAGAAAGGGTTTCCTGCTTATTCCAGGGGCAACCCCCTGGTTTTTTCTACTAGTGGAGAAGCTGCCTTATTTGTTCAAGAGTTTTTGGTAAACAAGAAGATTTGTGAATCGCCTGTGGGGCACCTGCAACCGGAGGGTGAGTTTCTGCTCTTTCTAAAGGGCCTATGTTTTTCACCCTGGGACTTGTGTGATAGTGGGGATTGGACTACTGAAGTAGTGGGAGGCCTAGAGTAATAGGCTTAGCCAAAAGTAAAAGTAAGTTCAAGTCCAGCACATAGTGGAAGTCAAGACATGTAGAGGAGATGTGACATACGTCTACCCAGTAATCTACATTGCCAAGCTTTCCAGAAAAGAGTTGTTTAGTTTCCAGAGAAATGGCCGGGTATGGATTGTGGGAGCTGGAGGTGGGATACCCCCCATCTTTAGTGACCAGGTCCACCTCTACGGATTTGCTCTGTGGATTTCTACTTTACCTCATGCACTTGGCCAGTGATGAGGGAAGTACCCAGATGTGGGATTGGAAGGAAAATTCCCTCTAGGAGTCGAAGGCTCTAAGGTGGTTTGGGAGCCACAACAGGAAAACTGGTTCATTTCCCAAAATGGACCCATGGATCAATTGGCCAGCAGGGAGATAGATGGCCAGTGGGGAAAATCCAAGTAGTGTACAAGTCGGGCTGCGTACCCAAAGCTGCGGGCTGTGTGCCTGGTGGGTTCAGAGCCTGAGGGCTGGAAATAGTAAAGAAGTGTTCTGTTGTCTCTAATCTGCATTACCAGGAATGTAGCCCCGTGGGGGTCCGTCTATGCTTTGTTTGTTCAGCTTGGATGTGAATAAAAGCCACACTGTAGAATCCCATTCCTGGTTCTGGACATTACAGTTATTGCTTCCTGTGTTCGGATTTACTTGGGTGCCCCTTGCAGAGTAGCCAAACCCTAGGCCCCCTGTGCCAAGTAACCTCATCCTCCCCGAACCCAGTCCGAACCACGTACTGCTGTCAGCTTCAACAGCATGCCACCTGTCGTTTTGCTAAAAGGCAGGGGTGAGGGGTTAGAAAAATGGAGGCACTGCTTTGGATTTAATTCTGGGAAGGAAGGTGCTTGGGCAAGGGGCTAGAGCTTTGGCTATCTGGCAGTGGGTAGCCCAAAAAGCTGAAGCAAGTTAACTAGTGTGTCGCTGTGTGCTGTGGATCTTATGCTGCTGTTTAAAATGCCAACTGTTTACCAAGGAGCAGAAAAAGCCAAAGAGTGTGCCCTTGTCCTGCATCAATTGTTTACAGCATTTTTGCCTGCTTTTAAAATTAATTGTGGTAAAGAAAAGTGTGGAAGACTAGGGGTAGCAACAGGAAAATTGTGCCCTGGACGTTGGAAATGCTTTTAAAATGAACTGTGGTAAAGAAAAGTGTGGAAGACTAGGGGTAGCAACAGGAAAATTGTGCCCTGGACGTTGGAAATGCTTTTTGAATGAACTGAGAGACTTGCAGGTGTAAATGGCTATGTTAAATGGCTAAAATGGGCTCCTGCCGTGGAGTCAGTTAAGGAAAAAAAAGCATTCTGCAGTTTAAATTTGCCTGCTCGATGATCGCCGTGAGGAGAAGAGCACTCGCAAGGAAGAAGAGGCTCATTTGCATGGCATCGTGTGATTGGTGAGGCTGCAATCAGTCCTGCCCCAGCATTCGAGAAGGAGTGTGAGTGGAGTGCGTGTACTGGCTTGTGGAGGAGCGTCGCAGAGTTTTAAAAACGCTGTAAACCTTCTAAAAATAGACTTATTTGTTTAAAATCGGGCTCAACCCGCTAAACGATTGTCTTAATTGCAAGAGTGGTGGTCGAGGGGACGATCGGCAGGACTGCCCGCCCATTTCTGTTCTGAGGCCTCCAAGAACTGGCTGCAGGCAGTTTTTCCCCATCGCAGCAAACTGCTACTGATAACAGTAAGTACTAACAGTGAAATTGCTCAAACAGTGATTTTCTGCCCAATGCCAGCAAAATATGTGTGCAGCAGTGTAGTCGCTTTGCAAGTAATGATTGTGTCAAGTCCTGCCAGCAAGTGCAAGTCTGTTAAGCCATTGACTGTGTGCATAGTAATGAGTTCAGCATCAGTTTAAAGTTTAAAGCCAGAGAGAGACTGAGTTGTAGCCAAATGTGCAGCACTAGTTTTACAGGCAATCTTGTGCTTAAAAACCTGAAGCTTTAAGGGAATGTGAATCAAAGAAATGTTTCCAGCATATAAAAAGTCCGTGGAAAATCATGTAAATGTGTTTAGCACAAGAACAGTGCAAGTTTGTGCAGTTTGAGTAAAAGTTATCAGTAGTTTATGTAAATCGGGTGTGCAGTGGCTTGACCCAATTTCTGAATGTTGATGCACAGAAGTGCTGCTGCCACCATTACAGGGTGGGGTAGTAAAGTAAACACAGCAACAGAGGAGCCATTTTAAAACTAAAGAGAGTGTTCAGTAAAGTGGGACTTTCAGTTACAGTGAGCTTTTGTTTGTTTTTCTGCAGTTATGGCCTCAGGACCAGCTTGCTATCTGGATCATGCCCGGGTTGCGGCAACAGCAGCAGTGAATAGACTGAGGGGTATTGAAAAGTGGTGCTATGGAGGACAACTGCCTCCTCATGTGGCGATTCCTGGTTTTCCAGTGCATGTGTGTCAAATATGCTTGAGAGCTGGAAGGGACGTCTTCATGATTCCTCACTGTGCCGGATGCCTAGAAAAATATGGCTTGTATAAAGCGCCTCAAATTCGTTTGGCTCCCACATGGACAAAGGTTCAGGAATCTGCAGTTGGCAGCACACAGCACCAGGCAGAGCCTGTTGAAGAAGGCCCCTCGGGGAAGTGTGGCACAAAGCTAGAGGGTGCAGATTTAGAGACAGAACCAGATGTTTAAGTTTTGGATGCTGGATCTCAAAAGGAAAGTTCGGATAAAGCATCAGCAGACCCCTGGAGGCGGGGGGGGGGGGCCTAGCCCAAGTCTCTTAGGAGAAGATGAGATGTGGGAGGCCTCTGAGTGGGAGGTGGACTACCGCACCTAGTGATGAGTGGATAGTCTCAGGAGTGAGGACGACTGCTCACTCCTGGGCTCAGATCCTCAGTGAAGAGGAAGATAAGGGGGAACCTATGTGGCCTTGTGAAAAAGGAATGGGTACACAGCCTCAAGATCTTGCCTCGGAGGAATGCATGGAAGACAGTGGTGATGCCACTGCCCTGGCTATGCAAGTAGTAGTAGTCAGGGATCCGTTTTTAATCTCGTTAAGGATGCGAAGCTGGCAGAACCAGGACTGGCCACCCCCAAGCCAGGCCAGTGGTCTCAGGTTGATGAAAGCTAGTAAAGAGCAGAGACTGGTTCGTAGAAAGGCGAATGAGATCTATGGTATTACCTTTCCTCGGAAAGTCTGGGAGGAGATTGAGAACAGCAGGAAATCCTGGATCTGGGCCGAAGCAATGAAAGGTGTGCATCCTGGGGCAAACAGGCATGTAAAGGACAGACTTTCATGAGAAGTATACCCAGTGGAAGAGAGGCAGGACACTGTTTATGGACAGAGTGTGAATAGTGGACGGAGAGGGACGTGAAATCTCCCACTGTGTGAATTATGTGTGCCCAGACGGGGTAATAATTCAAGCTCCTGACCCCTGGTACTACTGGCCTCAGTGCAAGGACCTCCCAGCAAATGTGCCCGTGCCTACTAATTAGAAAACCGAGCAGTAGTAGTCAATACTGCCACACCAGCCTGTGAAGTGCCTTTATTGACCTGCCAATATGAACATCCAGGACTCAGATGCCCCACATTCATCAGTTCTACAGTGTACTGGCCTTTCCAGAATCCATCGACTGGCTCACCAGATGACTTCAGATCCAGAGAGGACACCAGCCCAGCTGTATCCTGCTTCATCGCCTGGTAATCGGATGACGTCGGACCAGCTGTTTTCCTTTTTGTTCCTGCTCTAAGGTTCCATCTCCAGAGATGACACCAACCCAGCAGTTCCCAGATGTGCCATCCTGTAGTTCCCGGAAGATGTCCGCCCAGCTGTATCGGAAGAAATGCTGCCAGGGAGAGTCTTCGTCAGAGGTGAAGGCCGGTTCAGAATTTTCCATTCTACAAGGGGCTGGTAAATCTGAACTTTTCTATCTTTATGACATTGCAGTACACACCCTACACTAGCAGACTCCAAAATGTGTGAACTGTCCTCAAAGATGCTCCCCTTCGGGACTTTGGCCTGTTAGAACTGTGCTTCACTGGGCTCCGGCCCAGGAGAGACTCTTTATTGGACTAGCCTTCGGGCATTGTGGTCACTAGTTAGGACTTTTAGGGCACTCCATCCCCCCAAATGTGTATTGTAAATAATGTCGTTTTCTAATGTATATACTGTTTTCTACCTTTTTCAAAAAAAAAAAAAAAAAAAAAAAAATCTTTTTGGGATTCTTCAGTGTGTTGATGATAGGGGTTTAGGTAGACTGTGTATGCAGATTAGGAGTTGTGTGTTGTCTTTCTTTTTCTTGCAGGTGTTCCTGGAGAAGATAGAAGAGAAGACAAGAAGAGGAGGAGGGACTCATCGGAGTTCCTCACTAGTACTTTAGTGTGTAGTAATTTAAAGTACTGTGGTGGTGTTATTGTTGCTGTTACTGTATTAACCCTTTCCTTCCACAGGTGTGGTTGTGGGGGTAGGGAGGAGGCAGTAAAGTGATATAATAATGTGGTATTATTCTTGGTGTGTGGTTGCAGGTTGCCCAAGGTCCGGTAGGTCCACGGGTTGTTTTGGTTTTTGGGGTATTAATTTAGAGGCAGACAGGTTTTTCCCTAGAGGGCTTGGGGGGATAGACAGGCTGTGGCCCTGACCTGCAGTAGGGGTTGCAGTGCTGAGCTATTAGGGCTATGCTCTGGACAGTTCTACCAGAGCCACTAGGTGTCCATAGTAAGTGCATAGAGTAGAGGCTGATATGTTGGCTAAAGGCCTCTAGGCCCTTAGTGTTGCCTGCCTGTGCTCGCACATGGTAGGAGGGGGCCTGATCACCCCCCTCTGCAGGTAGCACATAGGGTGGGATGGCCTAAAGCTGGGTAAACAATGATTGCGGACAGTCATTTTCCTGGTCAAGGGCGAGTGTAACCCCCTTGTTACCCGGGGTTACTAGAATCCCAGTAAGACCTAGTGGTAGGCAGGGAAGGCAGCTCGTGAAACTCCAGTTAAATGGATTTTACACTGTCTCACTCTGTTCTCAGTCTCAGCTGAGACTGAGGGATGACATCACCATAGAACTGTCGCAGCTGCATGAGCCACAATGGAATCTGCAGCAGGGAGTTGGAGTAGAATGTTGGGAGGTTTGAACAGTAGTCTGTAGGTCAGCTGGTGTTTGGAGCTTGCTGAGAGAGCAGCACAGCAGCTCTGTGTAGGCTCGAGGAGCCTCAGCCCTGACATAGGGCAAACATTCAGAAAGAAGGTGTGTGTTTCCACCAAAAGAGAGACACAGAAGATAGTTTTTAAAGTAGTGGAGACCGCTGATTCAGGTCTCAGTGCCCCATCCCTCAGGGGATGGGGCAGGAAGGGTTTCCTGCTTATTCCAGGGGCAACCCTCTGTTTTTTTCTACTAGTGGAGAAGCTGCCTTATTTGTTCAAGAGTTTTTGGGAAACAAGAAGATTTGTGAATCGCCTGTGGGGCACCTGCAACCGGAGGGTGAGTTTCTGCTCTTTCTAAAGGGCCTATGTTTTTCACCCTGGGACTTGTGTGATAGTGGGGATTGGACTACTGAAGTAGTGGAAGGCCTAGAGTAATAGGCTTAGCCAAAAGTAAAAGTATGTTCAAGTCCAGCACATAGTCGAAGTCAAGACATGTAGAGGAGATGTGACATACGTCTACCCAGTAATCTACATTGCCAAGCTTTCAGTAAAAGAGTTGTTTAGTTTCCATAGAAATGGCCGGGTATGGATTGTGGGAGCTGGAGGTGGGAGACTCCCCATCTTTAGTGACCAGGTTCACCTCTACGGATTTGCTCTGTGGATTTCTACTTTGCCTCATGCACTTGGCCAGTGATGAGGGAAGTACCCAGACATGGGATTGGAAGGAAAATTCCCTCTAGCAGTCGAAGGCTCTAAGGTGGTTTGGGGAGCCACAACAGGAAAATTGGTTCATTTCCCAAAATGGACCGCGGATCAAGTGGCCGGCAGGGGGAGCCGGGCCAGTGGGGAAAACCCAAGTAGTGTACAAGTCAGGCTGTGTACCCAAAGCTGCGTGCAAGTCCGGGCTGTGTGCTTGGTGGGTTCAGAGCCTGAGGGCTGGAAATAGTAAAGAAGTGTTCTGTTGTCTCTAATCTGCATTACCAGGAATGTAGCCCCATGGGGGTCCGTCTATGCTTTGTTTGTTCAGCTTGGATGTGAATAAAAGCCACACTGTAGAATCCCATTCCTGGTTCTGGACATTACAGTTATTGCTTCCTGTGTTCGGATTTACTTGGGTGCCCCTGTGCAGAGTAGCCAAACCTAGGTCCCCTGTGCCGAGTAACCTCATCCTCCCCGAACCCAGTCCCCACCAGGTACTGCTGTCAGCTTCAACAGCATGCCACCTGTCGTTTTGCCAAAAGGCAAGGGTGAGGGGTTACACTTCCAAATGTGGAGACCCAAATTCAAGGGTCTCTTATCTTGGTAATTTTCCGATCTATGTTTAGGCAAGTCTGGAGGGGTTTCTATAACGTCTCCACAAAGTGAGACCCCCTCCAGGAGCTATATGTTGGTACCTAGATACTAATTAGCTCTATGCCCAAGTCTGAGGTTAAGTAGTGTCTAACCCCGACAGGCTTTAGTTCCGTGCACTGAAACCCTTAAGACCTCAGAGGCTTAAACAACCGTTTTATCTCACAGTTAGGTTGCAGCTCATTTGACCTTTACATTAGTTAATTCAGCCTAGTAGTGGGGTTTCCAGAGTATGATCCGGGAGTCCACGTTGGAAACTACTCACCCCCCCTCATCCACGAAGACACCGCAACACTCCAAGGGGAGAGAGAAGGCAGGAGGGACCCAAACGAGAAAGAAACACCCTTCTCTAATCTCTAGACACTTTAGACCTTTCCCTTATTTGGTCTATTAAAAGAGGAGAGACAGCAAAAGAGAGAGAATCACCAGACAGTTACACATCATGTCAAATTCACGCTACAGCTGACCACGCTTCTATTGAGGCTTGTGTGACTCTCTAACCCCGGGCAGTCCACAAAGATCACCATGGGTTGAGCAGCAGATCCACCGCCTCCCTCTTCTCGGTTCATCAGTCACCCATCTCTTTATGTGGGGTCATACAGCTCCTGAGAATAGCCTCTGAATAAGTCTGTTCAAGCGACTCCTCTCCTCACTCCCTCTAAATCCCCTCTCAACATTCTATCAGCGGGTCTCCTCTCTGGGTCCCCCTCCCCCCAAGGCAGGCGCATCATCTTCAGGAGCGGGGATCTCGCTCTCTCAGATACCCATTCGTCACATTTCACCACTACTGTACGCTTTATCTACCCAATTTTTAATTAAAACTTTTGTTAACTTGAACCATTTAAATAAGTGAAAACACCAGTCTCTGTGGCACTCTGCCTATGCAGAGTTTCTAGATCCGAACGAGAACAGCAGTCCTTCAACCTACTTCACTTGGACTCAGCATCTCTAGAGCAAGTTTAAATCTCAGAAGCAGTTTATACTTGCTGTTTATGTTCTTTTATGGTCAAGTTTGGGATAGCTCCTCTTCATCTAGCACTTCCGATTCTCTGGTGCAAGTTGTTTCCATTTCGGGTTGTGCGTCAGCGCTCTGTGCATTTTGTCTGGATTGCTTGTGGCTGCGCACAGTGTCCCACAAACCGGAACTGTCCAATGGAATTTTTCTCCCTTGTCTTCTCGGTCCCATTTGTAGCCACTTTTTGCTACTCACTTGCCGTTGGAGGTTTTGGCCTATCATTGTGTTGGTGAGTGAGATACTCTGCTGGGCAAGGAATTCCGATGCCTCCTTCAGCTCCTGAAAACGGATCGGGCCTTTTGGGGTAAGGACTTTAAGACATGCTGGATATTCAACAAAAGCACAGAGTTTTTTCTGTTGTAGGAGTTTTACCACAGCCAAAACTTGTCTATGTCTCACTAATAATTGCGGTGTGAAATCGTGGTCGAAAAACAACCTTGTGTCCCCAAACAAAACACTCTTCTTGGCCCAAGCTAATGTAAGGATCTCTTCTTTCACACTATAATCTAGGAAGGCCATAACTACAGATCTAGGTCTTGCTTTTGGGTCTCGGGGTCTAGAAACCAAAGATCGGTGAGCTCAAATGATATCCAGAGCTTTTCCTGCTGGTAGGTTTAAAATCTCATATAGGAAAGAATCCATGAAGGATAACATATTTCCAGATTCTGTACCCACCGGTATTCCGTGTATACAGATGTTATTCTTCCGATTCCGGTTTTCACTCTCCTCAAGCTGTTCTAAAGTAGCAGTGCATTGGTTAAGTTCCAATAGAGCTGAATTGTGCACATCAGAGGTTTTTGTATAGTCCGTTAAAGTAGTTTCAATGGCACCTGTACGCTGTTCCAATGATTCAATTTCTTCTCGCTGTACCGAGACCTTAGCCGCCAGATGTTGCAATGTCTCGGACATCTGCTGAAGGGTACAACAAAGCTGATGAGATGTAATAGTGCAGTCAGATTCCTCAGTCTGGATATCTCGAGTAATCGTGCCCCCGGGCGTCTCCTGGGGCCCAGAGGTCAGCAGTGTGTGTTTGCCTTCAGGGACATGTTTCAGAGGTTTACCTCCATTCGACTGCAAATTTTCTTTGTAGCGCTGCTTCGGTGCCATTAGGTAGTCTGTTATATTCTTTTTAGTAGACAGGATTGGTGCTCTAATGACACGATGTGGGTAGACTGTCTTAAGTCTTTCTTGGAGCTTATGGGTTAAGCCGCCATTCCAAGGTGCTCACAACCGGAAGTCTTGCTACAGTGCTCATACATGTGGGTTGGCTTTAGTGGTGGGATAGAACTTCCCCTTCTCCAAATAAGGGTAAAAAAAGTACTGAAATGGCTGGCAGAACAGCAGATGCAACAGGCTCAGATGCACAGGACTGGATGGCTCAACAAGTGCAACAGCAGGCTCAGAGAGACGAACAACTGGCACAACAGTGTGGTTAAAAGTGGGCAACTGGTAAGAATAATAGAGATGTGAATATTAAAAACCCTACTATAGTTAGTAGTCCTGGGCCGAGACTGGGGAAGGTTAATTCTGAAACTGTATGGCTCATGGGAGGGGGAAATCCCTTCACTGATGCTGAACTATTTGGAGCAGAAGAGAAGCCCAGTATGTCCTGGGAACAGAAACAGAAGGAGAAAAAATTGCAGTTACGTAAGAACTTACTGTAAGTAGATCTTCGAGAGAGGTTCCTGCAGTAGGTCTTCACATATAGGACTGCGACCCCTGGCGTCAGGTTCCAATGGCAAACTTGTAGATAGCAATCATCAGCAGAAACCGCCCCCGACGTCAGGTGATGTGATGTCAGCCCGGCTATAAAAGGGGCGGTCCCATGCTCACTCTTTAGTTCTTTTCCACCGGAGACCTAGAGAAAGGTAAGTAGAAAAAGCAGAAGTGAAAAACTCCTAGGACCATGCTTCCTCTCTGGACCCAAGGACTAGGCAAGATAAAAATGAAGGAAACATTCCAGGAGCAGGGGGGAAGGTGGGTGGGAAACTAGACCTACTGCAGGAACCTCTCTCGAAGATCTACTGTTACAGTAAGTTCTTACATAACTGTAATATCTTACTTTGAGAGGGTTCCTGCAGTAGGTCTTCACATATAGGACTGAATACCAAGCAGCCCCAAAAGAAATAATATGGCGATACATCCAGGAGAAGGAGAAGTCGCCAACAGGAAATTACGACAGGAGGCCTTGTAAAACTGCAAGGCCAAAGCCAGTTCTGCGCCTAGAGGCAATGTCCAGACTGTAATGCTTAGTGAAGGTGTGACCTAACGACCACGTGGCCGCTGCACAGATTTCTGCAGTAGACACATTCCTGAGAAAGGCAGCAGAAGTTACAACACTCCTAGTGGAGTGACCCTTAACTGCCCCCAG
Source organism: Neoceratodus forsteri (assembly GCA_016271365.2). Lineage (NCBI taxonomy): Eukaryota > Metazoa > Chordata > Ceratodontiformes > Ceratodontidae > Neoceratodus > Neoceratodus forsteri. The sequence goes on from CM057455.1 coordinate 1,472,439,275, forward strand.
AAGGGACTTCCCGTGTATTTGGTAAGGGAAGTGGATGCAGTAGCCAACCATCTAGAAATGGTCTGTTTGGAAATAGACTTGCCCTTGCACGGGGCAAAGAGTTGATTGGATTTATGAACCTCTTTAGTCCGTTTGTGTAGTATCTCAGAATCCTGTGCACATCCAGAGTGTGCAACAGGTATTCCCCTGTTAGAATGCTGGGGATAGTAGACAGGCAGTTCTACACTCTGATTAAGAGTGGATTCTGAAACTACCTTGGGGAGGGAAGAAGGGTTAGTCCGAAGGACTACTCTGTCCCTATTGAAAATTAAATAAGGTTCCTTACAGATGAACGCCTGAAGTTCAGAAACCCTTCTGGCGGAAGTGACTGCAACGAGAAACAAAATCTTCCACGAAAGGAAGCGCATGTCGCAGCTAGAAGCTGGTTCAAAAGGGGGTAAGGTCAGATTTTCCAGCATAAAATTCAGGTCCCGGGGGGTCAGGGATTCCAGATTGGAAGTTTCAGGTGGAGGATGCCTTTAAGAAAAGTTTTGGCAACCTCCAGCTGAGCCAAGGTTTTGCCCTCCACTGGGAGGTGGTAGGTTGACACCGCAGAGAGATGAACCTTAATGGAAGAGTAACTAAGGCCAGTATCTGATAAATGTGCGAGGTACTCTAACACCTGGGCCGCTGAGCACGAAAAGGGATCCCAGCGTCTTGCTGTGAACCAGATCGAGAATCTTTTCCACTTCATGGCGTAAGTGGATCTGGTAGAAGGCTTTCTGGCTTCAACCAAGATATGTGCAACCTGTGAAGATACACCATAGCGGGAAACTGCTATGTCCACAGGTGTCATGCATGAAGGTGGAGAGACTGAAGGCTCAGGTGCACCAGGGTGCTCTGCTCCTGAGTCAGAAGGTCGTGGGACAACAGTAAAGGAACCAGAGGATCCAGTGCCAGTTGTTGCAAAAGAGGATACCAAATCTGGCATGGCCAGAGAGGAGCAATTAGAATCAAATGTGCTCCTTCCTCCTTAAGTTTCACCAGAACCTTCTGAATGAGAGGAAAGGGAGGAAAAGCGTAAAGAAACCTCCCTGTCCAAGAGAGAGAGACAGTGCGTCTTGCCAAAGAGCACGATGCCCGGGAACAAGTGAGCAAAAGCTAGGTAGTTTTGCGTTGAATGGGGAAGCGAACAGATCTATCTCTGGACGATCCCATCAAAGAAAGAGGTCTTCGACCACCTCTAGCTTTAGCTCCCAATCGTGAGCCCTGGCTACTGATTGGCTGAGACTATCCGCCAGAACATTGCTTATGCCTGGAACATGGACTGCTGTTAAGGAAAGGCTGTACTGAATTGCCCAGTACCAGACCCTCACTGCTTCTCTGCAGAGACGGTATGAGTGAGTTCCTCCCTGTTTGCTGATGTACCAGACAGTGGACATGTTGTCCGTCTGGAAAAGAAGTGATCCTGGTACCAGAAGTGACTGGAATACCTGGAGAGTGTACAGAACCGCCCTGGTCTCCCGAATGTTGATGTGGAGCAGAAGCTCCTGGTCGGACCAAGACCCCTGTGTCTTATGTGTCCCCAGATGGGCTCCCAACCCCGAGTCTGAGGTGTCCGTGGTTAGGATTTGGCTTGGGACAGGGGAATGGAACAGGGCTCCCTTAAAAGACTGGAGACATCTAGCCACCAGTGAAGATTGCTCTGTAGGCTGTTGGAGATCATGACTTTCTGATTCATGTCGTCCTTCCTCTGATCCCATTGGACTCTGAGAGACCACTGGGTGACCCTCGTGTGAAGTCTGGCCAGGGGCACTGTGGAAATGGCTGCTGCCATCAGGCCCAAGAGATGAAGCACGGCATGTGCTGGGATCCACTGAGCCTGTGCCACGAGAGTGGCTTGAGGAACTAGAGTCTCGGCTCTGTCCGATGGCAGAAAAGCCTTGCTCTGTACTGTGTCTAGTACTGCTCCAATAAATTGGAGCCATTGAGGTGGTACTAGCTGGGATTTGGGCAGATTGACCGTGACACCCAGAAGAGAAAACAAGCTCAGAGTGAAAGAGGGACTCTTTCAGGCTGTGCGGAGAGGGTGCTGTGAGAAGCCAGTTGTCCAGGTACGGGAAAACATAAATGCCCTGGTGGCGAAGAAAAGCTGCCACCACCACTAAACACTTGGTACACACCCGTAGGGCTGAGGAAAGGCCAAAAGGGAGTGCTCAGAACTGAAAATGGTTCTCCAGAAAAGTAAAATGGAGAAAGCGGCGGTGAGCCAGAAAGATAAGGATGTGCAGGTAGGCATCCTGCATATCCAGGGAGCACAGCCAAGAATTTGTTTGGAGCAGGGGAAGAAGCCCCTGAAGGGTTAACATGCGAAACCTCTTGTACTTGACATAGAGGTTGAGCGTGCTGAGGTCCAGGATTGGTCTCAGATCGCCCGTCTCTTTTGGAACTAGGAAGAAGTGGGAGTAGAATCCCCTTCCTAGCTGGTTTTGAGGGGCGGATTCTATGGCCTCTTAACAGAAGGGCCTGGATTTCCTGGGAGATGATTGTGATCTGATCCCTTGGGTAAAATGACCGTCCCGGAGGATGAGGGGCAGGAAACTCGGAGAACTCTATCGAGTGACCTCGCTGGATGAGCTGTAGCACCCAAGATTCTGCGGTGACGAACCTCCACCCCTCCAGGTGGAGGCCGAACCTCCCTCTCACCAGTTCCTCCTTGGCTAGTGGAGGTAGTGGAAGGAGAGGAAAGGAGTCAAGATGCTGAGCGGAGGGGAGCTTTTGCCCCAGAGGCTGGCTTGGGGAACTTGGCCTGGAGGGGTTTGGGCTCCTGAACCAGGGGCTCGTTGTTTGCCCTGGTTTTTATTCCTTCTCCTTTGACAATGAAAAGGCTGCTTTTTCTGCCCCGTTCGGTACATAGAGCTTAAATCCCGAAGGGAGCGTCCGCTCTCCTGCAGCCCGGTAATAATATCTTTGGCGTCGCCGCCAAAGAGAACTGAACCCCTAAAAGGGGCTTCCAAAAGGGAGGACTGGATGTCTTGTGCCAGACCTGCTATTCTGAGCCAAGAAAGGCGGCGGAGGCAGATCCCCGTGGCAGCCACTCTAGCCACTGAGTCATACGTTGCACGCAAAGCATGAAGGCAAGAGGACTTACTCATTCTGACCTTGTCCAGTAACTTTTTCCGGAGAGTCTCATACTGGACCTCCTGAAGGTCCCTTTCCAGGTTGGAGAGAGATGCCTTCTGGAAAGCAACCATGTGCGAGACATAGTTGAGGGACCATATGGCACAAGAAGAGGAAGAATAAATCTTCCGGCCAAACTGGTCCAACTGTTAAGAGTCCTTGTCAGGACGCGAGGAGCTCAAATGTTTCGGTTGAGCTGACCAGTTGTGAGCGGCAGTGATAACCACAGAGTCAGCCTTCGGATGAGTGGTGAGGTGTTGAATCCCTTCTGAAGGATAGTAGGTACTGTCCGCCTTTTTGGAGACCGCAGGGATAGACGACGGCTGCTGCCATACCGTGGTTACCAGATCCTCGTGCAAGCCCATCCAAGGGGGGGATGGGGAGGGGATCAGTGGTGGCTAGATCAAGGTGTTCCACCTGTCTCTTACGCTGGGGATCCACCTCTTTAGAAGGCCAGCCTCCTGCTGTCTGAATGGTACGTAAGAGGTCCCCAGAGGAAGGATCCTCCAGAGGAGATTTTGGGGACTCCTTGGGAGGTACCTCGACGGGGGACCGAGAGTCCGTGATGGAGGGTTCAGAACCGCTGGGGATAGAAGGGTCTACCCCAGACGCTCCTACATTTAGAGCACCCAATGCCCGTCCGGAAGGAGGCAGTGGAGGGGTGGCCCTAGGCTGGGGAATGTCCCCCACAGACTGCCAAATCTCAGTGAGGAGTTGGGACCTAGCATTCTGCCACCAGGAAGGAGCCGACTCGCAGTCTGGCACCGGAGGTGGAGGAGGCTGGAAACCCGGGTAGCTAGAGTACTGCGGGTATTACCATGGAGGGTACTGATAACCTGGCAATCCAGGAGAATAACAGGAGTACCCAGGATATCCTGGCATCGGGTATCCTGACATCAAGAGGCACATGACCTGGCGTCAAGAACTGAGGGGCCGATGGCGGGCCGCCCAGCGGCGAAACATGGGGGTCTGGCCCCGGGAAACCGCCTGAAGGTTCTGGACCTACTGGGGGAGGTGCCAAAGGGCCACTGGGTGGCGCAGGATCTGGAAGGGCCCCAGAAGTTCCCGAAGGAGGAGGCTCCATAAGACCTGGCGAAGGGGGTAGTTCCGGAACGGACCCAAACGAAAGGTCAAAAAGCGATCCTGATGGAAGGGAGGAAACAGAATCGGGTGGCGAATCCCTGGGGCGAAGAACCCACTGGGAAGACGACTCATTCTGCAGCTCACTCTGTCCGACGTCAGGGGCCAAACTGGAGCCCGACAGGAGAGTGGAGGGATCCGAGTGGGCGATAGAGGGTCCGCTGTCCGACTGATTGGACCTAACTAGGCTAGAGGAGGTCAGGAGACTGCCGCTAGGCTTACCGGTAGGGGCCATGCACCCGTCAACAGAGTCGAGGGGTGACTTATCGACCAAGCTGAGAGGAGACTGAACAGAGACCTCGAGAGGGGCGACCCCCAGCTGCCCACTCACCTTGGCAGGAGGGGAAGAAGGTGCCCGGCCCAAAGAGGCGGATGGGGTACCAGAAGTAGTACTCACAGTTTTTGGAGACCTCCCATGTGGCGACGGATTCCTGTCCTGGTGCATCTCCTTACTCTTCTTTTTTCCTCGGGTCCGGCGACGACGACCTTTCCCTCAACTCCTGCAGCTCCTTTTCCATCGATGCCACTTGTCAGCTAAGGAGGTGGGCCTCGAGGGTCTGCTTGTGCCTGGTCCGGGTTGCCTGGTTGAAGGCCTGGCAAACAGTGCACTCGGAGTTGTGCTTGGGGCCTAGGCACAAGAGGCAGTGGGCATGGTCATCCCTGTACAGGATTTGGGCACCGCACTTAGAGCACTTCTTTGTTCTAGACAACATCAAACGTCGAAAACAATTGAGAAAGATTATAGAGGCGAAGAAAAACTTCGACTGACTCGTGGGCGTTAGATCGCTGTTCTAACTCGTGGCCAAACGAACTGAGGTGACGGCGGAAAAGAACTGGAGAGCAGGCGCGGGACCGCCCCTTTTATAGCCGGGCTGACGTCACATCACCTGACGTCGGGGGCAGTCCCCGCTGATGATTGCCATCTACTATCTACAAGTTTGCTGTTGGAACCTGACGCCAGGGGGCGCAGTCCTTTATGTGAAGACCTACTGCAGGAACCCTCTCAAAGTAAGATCAAGGGAATCCCTCTTTCCAAGGCTGTAGTAGTTGGGGACTATAAGGACCTGGGTTCAAGGAATGTCAGAAGCGACTCCGACGAGGAAATGGCATCCACTTCGATGGGAGGTCACGAGACACTCCCACAGGTCAGGCCAGACAGGTTTCAAAATCTGTCCAATACTTCTGAAAGATGAAATGATGAGGTTCTTAAAACTGTTTATCAGAGATAAATGGTAACATGACTGATAAGCAGCACAAATGTTTCCAAGGTTTGAACTACAAATGACAGTTTGTACAGGGTGTAACAGGGAAACGGACGGGAACTATAAACCATCAGCTTCTGGTTCTCCAGTCTACATGCAGGGAGGTATTAAGACTTGCTCATACCATACCTACTGTGGGTCACTTGGGCCAAGATAAAACTGAAAAGTGTGTACTTGCCCAATTGTTCTGGCCAGATTTTTATTTGTTTTTATTTTTTATTTTATTTTTTTTGACTACTGTGTTAAGTGCAGCAGACAATAATATGCCTGTTTTCAGTTATGACTTGGGAGAGTACAGTTACAAGCACAATGGAGTACAAATACAGTGAAGAATGACATTATAAATATTCTAGTTTCACAAAACAATACATGAGCAGACGGTTTACAATATATGGAAGAAAGTGGCAGATTTTTGTGCTTCCTGCCCAGAGTGTCAGTTGGTTGCCCCCAGAAGCATAAAGCAGGTCCCACTAATACCTATGCCTGTAATAGATCCCATTTGAAAGAACTGGGGTTGATATAGTGGGACACCTGGTAAAAAGTTCAGCAGGGCATCAGTATATCATGGTGATAAAGCATTGTGCTACCCAATACCCCAAGGCTATTCCCATGTGCTCTACTACAGCCCGGTCAGTAGCCAAAGAATTGCTAAAGGTATCTTCCTCCCCCACCCGACTTGTACTGTCAAGAGAGATTTTAACTGATCAGGGAACAAACTTCATGTCAAAGCTTACGAGGGATGTGTGTGCTTTACTGAAGGTCCATCCAGACATCAGTGTACCACACTCAACGAGCAATGGCTTTGTCAAAAGATTTAACAAATCCTTAAGTAATTATGTTAACTAAGTAAGGTTTTATTTCTTAAGCGCCCTTTCCCTGGTACTGTACAGGATACAGACAAGAATTAAAATCCAGCATTAGAGAGTTACAGCAGCTAGGCTAGTGAAAAGGTAGAAGATTGAGATCCCAAATGTCTCTCTAAATAGATGTGCCTTCAGATACCACTTCCACCATGGGGGCCTCCCTGATAGACTTTGGGAGAGAGTTCCACATGGCTGGTGCTGCCACCTTGAAAGAATGATCTACAAAGGATTTAAGCCAGGCCCTGGGAACTTCTTGGGTGGGCAGAAGTCAGGAGGGTTACTCAGGTAGCTAGGGCCTGGTCCATATAGGGCCTTGTAGGTGAGCAAACCCACCTTGAAGGGGGTTAGATACTAAATCCCACCCGCAAAAAGCCCAACCAAGAAAAGATCATCGGCAAATTCCCAAATCATATCACAGACTGCCACTAATCCCAAATACAGAAATACTGCCTGTGTTGTTTTCAGCATTATGTTTTTGTGTGTCTGGACAGTGGGTACTTGCCATTTTTTTTTTATTTCAAATAGAGTGGGTGCAGAGGATCATGATCACTGAGTACATTGGATTCACATACTAACTGAGTGCATGGAGCTATAGCACCAGGGAACTTGTAAGTTTGAGTAAGCACTGTGGGCAGTCATTCACTGTTTCTCTTCATTTCACTGGTAAAATTATTTTTATTATTTAAGTTGAAGATGGCATGTGACAAAGAGAAGCAGGATGTCACCTGTTAGTGCAGTAGTTCGCATGGTCCGTGAGAGGCAGTGGGAGAGAGGGTGCGTGGCTGGGAGACCGCAATAGACCTAAAATATCATTTTGTAAGGTGGCAGTGCGTTCGCCTTTGCTACTGTGGCACAGAGTAAGACACAAGGGTTATATCAGACGTAGCCAGTCAGTATTTGGAAGTTTCAGCTGTGGTGCCTTGTCTTGTGGTTGGAATGTGTCACTGGTTAAGCGAGTGGGTGAGGGGAAAGTGCCTTTGTGAGCAATAACTTCATCTTAAAAAGGAGTTACAGACTGGCCAATATATCATTTGCGTGGAGGGGTAGAGAAACCAGAGTAGTAGAAGTAGACAGACACTCAGTTAGTATGTAAGTCGTCGATCGTGATACCTGTTTAGTGTAGTTTGTGTCCTTCCACTGACTGGTTTCTGGATTTCAAGGAGTCGGGATTTTCGTTTGTCTGTATTCTTACTTTTCAGGATTTTTTTGTCTGCATTTTTCATGGCGGGATTTAGGACGGATCCCCCTTGAAGGTGACTCTCTACTTCACTGGCAGCCAGTGCAGATCACGCAGGACTGGAATCACATGACAGGACCTTGGAAGTCCCATCAGCAACCTGGCTGCTGTGTTCTGTACCAGCTACGGGCAATGCAGTACCCCTCTACCAACCAATTAGTAAAGAGCATTGCAGTAGTCAAGCTCTGGATGTCATTAAAGCGTGCACTAGTGAGGGCAGATCATCTGATGGGATTAAGGATTTAATCCGGGCAATATTCCTGAAGTGGCAGAAAACACTCTGGACAACGGACAACACTTGTGCCTCCAATGTCGGTCCATCGTCCAGGATCATGCCCAGATTTTTCACCTTTGCCGAGGTTGTAACAGGGGCGGGACAAAGCATCAAGCCAGTTTCCGCCACAACAGGAACTGCATCCTGCTGGCAACCAGGCTCAATCAATCTGCACCTGTGTCTTATTGGGAGTCTGGGCCAGACAGTTATTTAGCACCACCACTGTATCACATGTCCCGGGTGCAAATGACATACAGTTGGGTATCTGCATGACAGTGAAACTCCACCCTGTAACCTTCTAATGATCTCACCCAGTGGCAGCATGTAATATACTATGAACAATATGGGATAGAGGATCGAGTCTTGGGTAGTCCACAGGACAAGGGCTTCGGGTGGGAGGAGAAATTCTCCAAATCACTACCCTCTGCATCTTGCCTGTGAAAAAGGACTCAAACCAGCTGATAACTATGCCAGTGAGTCCACAAAGCTCCCTTAAGAGATCCAACAATGCCGCATGGTCCACAATGTCAAACACTGAAGAGAGATCAAGGAGAACAAGAATTATGGCAAGAAAAAAAAATGTTGCCTTCCGATTGGTCAGCCTGGGACTGGACTCGTGATGTTATCCCAGTACATCATGGGTCTAGTCCCAGCACACAGAAGACTGCAGCAATTGTAATGCGAAATCATTCCACGTATGCCACTTCACTGATCCCCCTCAGCAACCACGTTTCTACTCCATTCTTTCAGAAAAAGAGACGTGCAAGAACAAGGGGACACAATTTAAAGATGGGGGGGAGGTTCAGGGGCAATGTGAGGAAGTATTATTTCACAGAGAGGGTAGTGGATGCATGGAACAGCCTTTCTGAGGAGGTTGTGGGGTCTAAAACTGTGGGAGAATTCAAAAATGCATGGGACAGACGTAAGGCAATTCTTGTGGGGGGTAGGAAGAAATAGGCTGTTGGTTAACTAGGATCTGCGGCCTATCCTGCAGGTAGGGAAATGGGCAGACTAGATGGGCCAAGCGGTCCTTACCTGCTGTCAAAGTCTATGTTTCTATCCCTTCATGAAAATGACATTGCCCCACTGTCCCTTTTCCCCATCACAAATTAATAATCAAACCTTATTTTCATAGCACACAAAAAACAAAACACAGTTTCTGATCTGTGAAAGCACCTTTTGATGCTGCCTCTCCGGGTCCAAAATGATCACGGGTGTCCCATCCTCCCTTGCACTCAACTACCCCTTCTTATGTAAATACTGAATGGAAGTATTTGTTCAATATGTCTGCCTTCTTTTGGTCCTCCTCCTCGCAAACCCCTTCTTCCCCTTTTATCTTTACTATTCCCCCTCTGGTCCTCCTTTTCTCGCTTATATATCTAAAGAAAGTTTTATCCCCTTCTTTTACTGATTGAGCAATATTCTCCTCCGTTTGTGCCTTTGAGCGTCTACCTTCCTTGCCTCCCCTTATTGGTAATTTTCCCTATCCTCATCCTTCTGTGTCTTTCTGTACTTTCTAAATGCTAGTTTCTTTGCTCTTAATTTTTCTGCTATGTCTTTAGAGAACCATAGTGGTCTTTTTTCCTCTTGCTCTTGTTAACGTGCCTGACACAGATTTGTTGCTTTTTCAATTACCTTTATTTTTGCCCATGCTCCTTGATGCCGCCCCGATCTTCTATCCCTAACAGGGCATCCCGGACGCATTCTCACACTGTATGGCGATCGTTGGACCCTAGATTGTCATCCACCGTGACGGCAGCAAAACTGTCCCCATTTGTCAGTACCAGGTCCAGTATCACAACCCCCCCCCCCCCACAAGTGGGCTTCTTAACTAGTTGCCTAAGAACACCTCTTGCAGGGAGTCCAGGATGTCCCTACTTCTGACTGCTGTCACAGCTGGTAGGCTCCAATCCATGTCTGGTAGACTGAAGTCCCCCACCAGCAACAACTCCCTCCTTGCATGCCATCCTTTGGATGGCTTCCATCATGTCCTTATCCACCTCTCCCCCCTGTGCTGAAGGCATATAGATCACACCTATGCAAATAGTGGCCCCCTTATGCGTTTCTGGGGCGACCCACAGTACCTCAGTTCCTCCCTGCTCTCCCTATAGTTCTGTGGCTTTTATTCTGTCCCTAGCATAAAGAGCCACTCCTCCCCCTTTTTCACCTACCCTGTCTTTTCTGAACAGAGTATGGCCACATCACAGTCCTGGTTTTCATTGCACCAGACTGCCACTCCTCTTGCCCAGAGGAGTTCATTATGCAGCCTGACTAATGCAGTTTCGGCACTATGCCCAGACCTAAATCCTGACTGATGAGGCTCATAGATGTCAAAGGCCAGGAAGTGTGCCTCAAGCTGCTGAGCCACTATTTTCTCGATAACTTTACCCAAAAAGGATGGTTCAGGGTGAGTCTATAATTAGCCAAGACGTCAGGGTTGACAGACGGTTTCTTCAGAAGGGGCTTCAACAGCACCTTTTCCAAGGTGCAAGGGAACAGCCCCTCTGAAAGCAAGCTCTGGAGTATCTTGGCGAACACCGGATCTACAGATTCCACACATACCACCAAAAGACAAGTCAGGTCCAAGTCCAGCTTACAATATTTATTTATTAAACATCAGAGTACTTTTGAGCTAGCTGCTCATTTGCAAAGGTTCCATGTCAAGTGTGTCATCGATATGTGGGCTGCAGCTTCAAAATCACACCCAAAGACCTCTTCCACCCCTACTCATCTAAATTCACTCCAGGCAAGGGGAGTGCTTCCAGAGACAACCATCCTGGTACTGCGTGGCTGAGACCGCCCCATAAGATATCCCAGAGCTGATGGAAGAAACTGCCAGAGAAGAACAGAGCAAACTCCTCGCACTTAGTGGCTGAAACTACCCTTCCTGGCTGCAGACAGGCAGGCAGGGTGAAGTAGCCTGTGAGAGTTGAGCCAGTCTGTTCCTCCCTGCAGCAATCTCCCTGGACAGAAATTCTGCCTTCTTATGAGAGACTGCCTTTTGATACTCACCATAGAGAGTTCTCAAAGCCAGCCTGTCCTCAGACCACGATCTCCACCAATGATGCTCCAACCACTGGCCCTGGTTTTCATCTCCTTTAGCTCCCTGTCAAACCATGGTGCTCTCAAGCGAGAAGGCCTGGGTTGTATACAGACCAGTGTGACAGAATCAAGTGCCGTGGTAACAACCCTATAATAGACAGCCACTGCCTCACTTGTACCTGCCACAGAGGCAGCACTCACTTCTGAGAGGTCCATTACTGCTATCAGTCCCTAAGAGGACAATCGTCTTAAAGGATGGTAGCAGACCAAGTCCACAGGGGAAGGACAAACAGGGGTTGGGGGTGGGGCAGCATACTAGAACCATACTGTGCAATGATCTGACCCATGCACTGGATCAATCTTGAGATTAGTGATCTCAAGCCCCAGCAACGATACTAAGTCCAAGGTGTGACTGTGGCTAAGGGCATGCTGTTTAATTTGTTTCAGCTGAGGAAAGAAACTGGGAAGAACTGTTACTCTATGTAATGTTTGCAGCTCGGGAGGTGCCACAATCGTCCATGGGTTTCTTGCCTTCAAATTGTTGTACACGCAACAACTTCAAGGAATGCTGGATCTCGTAAAAGAGATATGGGAAGAACAGGTACATAGTTCCCCCAACATGCTCCAATATGGAATGCAAATGAGAGAAAAATCTGGACACGATTAGCAAATTTGTCAGAAAAAATTTATTTAAAGCAGAACAAACCTAGGCAGGACACTATAACCAAGGGGTCCGGCTACAGGAGTCGCAATTTGGACAAGATTTTCTTGAGCTGATGTTATCAATGGACCTTGCACAAGGGGTTACAACCGCAGGTCAACCAACATGGTCATGTCTTGGACCTAGTATTCTCACTGGGGCTTGAGATTAACAAACCTTGAGACCGAGTCAGACAGATGGTTGGACTACTGCACAGTGAAGTTTCTGTTGCCCTCCCCCAGTCCGCTGTTCACCCCCTATGGATATGGCCCGCTTCCACCCTTTAAAGGGGCCGTTTCCAGCAAGACTTCAGGTGGTGCTGGACCATTCAGGTGTGATGGCTGTGTGTAGGACAGAATCAGGGGAAAACGGTGGTAGCCTATAACAACGCTGTTGCCTTGACCCTCAATACTGTTGCACCAGTTCATGTATGACCCAGGTCTGCTCGCTTAGGAGCCCCGTGGTTCGGCAGGGAGCTTAAGGAGATGAAATCTTTGGGTAGCAGACTGATTCATTGTTGACAGAAGTCGAGGACAGACTGGCTCCAAGAACTCACTACGGTGAGTATCAGAGGGGCAATCTCTTGTAAGAAGGCAGCATTTCTGTCCCGGTACATTACAATGGGGAGGAACACACTGGCTCATTTTGTTTCTGGACTGTGGACAGGTTGTTATATCCTGCCTATCTCCAGCTGGTAAAGGCATTTCATCCACCCAGTGTGAAGAGTTAGCTCAGTTCTTCTCAGACAGGGCGTCTTCGATCAGGTCTGAGATAACACCAACTGGGCTGTTGCAGCCCAGCAGTGGGGAGCGGGTGTCACAAGGAGCGCTCCTTACTGTCCGGAGTGTATTTAGGCTATCTTCGGTGGAAAAAGTACGTGAGGTGATTTCTGAGCTGCAGCCCACTTATTGTGTACGTGACCTGGGTCCAATGGGCCTCCTAGTGAGTTGTGCCGGATTTCTGGGCCCGGTTTTTGCCAAGATAGTCCGGTGCTCCCTTTTGGAGGGGTCCTTTCCAAAAGCAAAAAGGATGCGTTAGTGAGACCCTTCTGAAAAAATATATATTTTTTTTTACCCAGATTGCTTGGCAAACTTTAGACTGGGTCTCTAACCATCCCTTTTTAAGGATGGTTATCGAGAGGACTGACTCGCTGCAACTCGAAGCCCACCTTATGGCTTTTAATATCTATGAGCCGCTACAGTCCGGATTTAGATCCATGCATAGTACAGAGACTCGTTGGTCAGGGTGCATAATGACCTCCTCAGGCCAGAGATAAAGGAAACAGTCAGTTCTTGTTCTACTTGCTCTCTCATCAGCATTTGACAGTGTGGACCATAGGGTGTTGCTGGATCATCTTAGGGAGCATTGTGGACATGCTGGTAAGGTCATGAGCTGGTCAGAGTCCTTCCTCAGTGGCTGGGTAGAGAGGGTGGTGATGGGAAATTTTTCCTCACTTCCGAAGCCCCTGCTCTGTGGCATACCCAAGGGTTTGATCGTCTCACCTTTGTTGTTCACAGTGTACATGTTGCCCCCGAGCTTCATCATAAGAAGATATGGCTTAGGTTTTCACTGATATGCAGATGATACCCAACTGAAGCTTCATTTACACCCAGGAATCCTGGCACAGTCAGTGTACTGAATTTATGCCTGGTCAAGCTCCTGGACTGGATGTTCTCTAGATGGCTGTGGCTTAACTCAGATAAGATGGAGGTACTGGTGACTAAGACTGGTCGATGGCAGGGTGTAGGGGCCACAGTAAAGAGGCCCGGCCTGGTGCTTGGTTCCTCTAGTCTGGTGGGCTCTGTTAAAGGTGAGGAATCTGGGCATCATTCTGGATGAAAGACTAACACTTGGACTTCCAGTGACATCAGTATCAATGGCAGATTGATCACACTGAAGCTCTCCTAGGGCTGCTCCTAAATCCACCCCATCTGCAAACCAAACTGGCATTGAGAGGGAAACAACACAAAATTGATGACATGATGGCTAATACGAGACAATGGCTGAAGGAATTTGTGGCAGATGGACAAAAATCTGACCATAGCAATAAACACCCGGACGCGCTGGAGACAGGCCGCAAATCGCCTCAGCGCTTAAGTGTCTCTGACTCCTACCCTGCGATCGATGACAGCTTGGAGGAAGAGGCCGCATTTACCATCACCTCAAAAAAATTACATAAAGAGCTGCACAGACTGGGGAATACCCTCACTCGTATACAAAAAGACCTCACAGATGATAAATCAGAGCAAAAAGAGCACAAACAAAAAATCACCGACCTTGAACAGAACGCAACAGAAACCTCCAAAGCAGTAGATCTCCACAATGGGGCCATACTCCAGTTACACGATCGAGAAGAAAAAATTACTCACCTTAGTAATGTTGTTTCTTCTAATGGAGTCTTGCTATATTATGGCTATTGCAGTTTGTCCCACCATTAGAACTGCTCCGGAGGTGAAAGAGTTAACTTCCATGCAGGGCATGGAACTTACAGTGCGAGCGCGGTTAGAAAAGCTCTGTCTGGGATATTTCAAACCGAAACTGTCAGATCTTTATGAGCAAAACTCACTAAGGTTGTGTGTGGAAGCTGTAACCTACACTAGCCAACTGGCTACTAAAATATTAACATATTTTCTGGTCCCAACACCAAGACTCAAGTCAGGGGACCAGAAAAGATAAGATAAAATAAAACACAACACCCAAACACCCCAAAAAGAAGGGTGGAAAACATAAAAGGGGCATCAATAAGTGCCAACAGTGGACTGCCCACCCCATACCCAAAGTAGAAGTTCTGAGGAGGGCAGGCTGGGGAGGTCATATAGCAAGACTCCATTAGAAGAAACAACATACTAAGGTGAGTAATTTTTTCCAAACAACATGAAGTCTTGCTATATTATGACTATTGCAGACTACACAGCAGTACCTCCATGGAGGAGGGACAGAACCTTACTTAGGAATAGGCTCTGAAGCACGGGTTGCCAAACCTAGCATCCCTCCTGGCCTGGATATCCAGAGTAATGCTTGGTGAAAGTGTACTATTTTCCAAGTAGCTGCTTGACATATCTCTAAGATAGGGATGTCTCTGGCAGCAGCTAGAGACGCAGCTGTACCTCTGGTAGAGTGAGCCCTCAGGCCTGAAGGGGGAACCTTACCCAGTTTTTGATAGCAAAATTGGATACAAGAGACAATCCACCTGGCAATGGATCTCTTAGTGGCAGGTTTCCCTTTCCCAAACTCACCATAAGTGAGAAATAGTTGGAGGGAGCCAAACCTGTGACCCTTGGTACGCTCTATGTAGTAACTTAGGGCCCTCTTAACATCTAAGTTGTGCAACCTCCTCTCACCAGAGGAGGAATGGTCAGTGAAGAACACTGGAAGTGAAATAGATTGATTAAGGTGGAAATCTGAAACCACCTTAGGCAAAAACTTCCTGTTAGTCCTGAGGACTGCCTTATCCTGTGAAGGAAAATAGGTGAGTCTCCACTGACAAAGCTGTAACTCACTTATGCGCCTGGCAGAAGTGATGGCTACTAAATACAGGTTACTCACCTGTAACAGGAGTTCTAGGAATGGTATATGTTGTTCATCCACACTCATTGGCAGTATCCTTGCCGCTTTAAATCTTGCCGGAAGGTCTTCAAGCTTGCTCCTCCCACCCACCCGGGTGGTATAACTCTCGGCTCCGCCCCATGACGCCAGATCTGGCCCGCTGGAAGCTCAGGTTGTGCGTCGAAGCCGGGGAGGTCGGGTGGATCGTGTGGATGAACAACATATACCATTCCTAGAACTCCTGTTACAGGTGAGTAACCTGTATTTAGGGACATGGATATGTTGTTCATCCACACTCATTGGCAGACTCCTAGCAGTTCTCCGGGAGGAGGGAGGCAAGACGCACACTTTCAATACTTACTTGGGAAAGAGAGATGGAGAACCGAGGCCCCAAAACCAGCATCCCGGCGTGACTCAAGGTCGATGTGGTAATGGGTAATGAAGGTGTTTGCTGACTTCCAGGTAGCAGCCCTGCAGATTTCCTGGATAGGGACGTCCCTGGAAGCAGCCACCGTTGCAGCAGTATGGCGGGTAGAATGAGCTCTTATCCCTCTGGGAGGCTCCATGCCCGCCAACTTATAGCAGAGATCTATGCAGGAGGTTACCCACCTGCTTATCGTCCGCTTGGCTGCAGGTCTGCCAGATGCGGCTTCAGCGTAGGTGACAAACAGCTGGCGAACCTCTCCCCGAATTTCAGCCGTGCGCTCCTTATAATAAGCGAGCGCCCTTCTAGGGTCCAGAGTATGGAGCCTATATTCGGCCTCCGAGGTGTGATTGGGGTAGAACACCGGCAGAGTCAACACCTGGTTAAGGTGAAACTCCGACACCACCTTCGGAAGGAATTTCGGTTGGGGGCGAGGACAACCTTGTCCCTGTGGAAGACCAGGTAAGGAGACTCGATGGAAAGCGCCTGGAGCTCTCCCATCCTTCTGGCTGACGTGATAGCCACCAAGAAGGCGGTCTTCCACGACAGGTGAGAGAGAGCACACCTGTGCATAGGTTCGAATGGCTTGCCCATGAGCTTTGCCAGTACCAGCAGTAGATCCCACGGAGGTGGGGGTTCCCGCACTGGAGGAAATGTGATCAAGGCCTTTGAAAAGCGCCAGACCACCTTCTCCTGCACACGACTGCTTCCGGCCCGCGCCTGCAAGCAGAGATGGCTGCCAGGTGCACCCTTAGGGTCGCCGACCCAAGCCCTTGACTAGAAAGGGACCATAAATAGTCCAAGATGCTTGCCAAGGAACAGGAGGAAGGGTCCAAGCCCTGTTTCGACACCAAATGGAAAACCTTTTCCATTTGAAGGCATAGCATTTTCTGGTCGACTCTACGGGACGCCTCAACTACATTGAGGACCTCGTCGGAAAGACCCAAAGCCTGGAACTCTAGCCAGCCAGGAACCAGGCCGTCAGGTGCAGGGATTGAAGGTCCGGATGGAACACCTTCCCTGATTGACTGAGAGCAGGTCCGGGCGAGCTGGAAGCTGCCGGGGAGTCCTGGAGCTGAGACTGAGGAGATCTGGTACCAGAACTGGCGAGGCCAGTCTGGGGCTATCAGAATCACCTGCGCCTTGTCCCTCCTCGCCTTGAGAAGCACCTTGTGGATCAAGGAAATGGGGAAAGGCGTAAAGAGGCCCGGGGTCCATTGCCTCGAGAAGGCATCCCCTGCAGCGAGCCCCTGCTGAGGGGGCGGGCATGGAACAGACTCAGCTTCGCTCCTCCTGGAGGCAAACAGGTCCACCTGAGGTGTGCCCCAAAGGGAGAACAGATGCTGTACTACCTCGCAGGAGAGACCACTTGGGATGCAGCCCCTATCCGCCCAGGGCATCGGCCAGGGTGTTGGAGGCCCTGCCACGTGAATGGCTAGAGATCCGCCTCCAGGCTGCGACGAGTGACCAATGCGGAGAGCTTCCTTGCATAGAAGCATGGAGCGGCCCCGCCCTGGCGGTTTAGATAGTACATGGTCGTGGTATTGTCCGCCTGACTCGGACCACTTGACCCCGGAGGAACGGAGCAAAGGCGGTGAGAGCTAGGCGGACCGCCTGAGCTCCAGCAGGTTGATGTGGCATCGACTCAAGGGGACCAGAGGCCATGAGCCCGTGTTCCCCAGATGGGCACCCCAACCCATCAGAGAGGCATCGGTCGACAGAGAGACCGTCGGCTCGGGGCGGACGAACGGGATGCCCTCCTGCAAATGATCTGGAACGGTCCACCACTGGAGAGCATTCCACATCCCCTGTGTCACCGACACAAGCTGGTCCAAGGGATCGCAGCGTTGTGACCACTGGCTGGCCAGTCCCCACTGAAGGGGACGCATGTTCCAGCGGGCCCAACGGACCACGCTGGTACAGGCCGCCATGAGACCCAGGAGGCGCAGGAAGTCCCGGGCAGGGCGCAATTGCCCAACCAGAAATGATCGGGCAAAGGAGGAAAGAACCTCGGCCCTGTCCGCCGGGAGCCGCGCCTCTGGCTCGAAGAGAGTCGAGCTGCGCCCGATGAATAAAATCACCTGCTTCGCTCGAGTTCCGACTTGGCCTCGCTGACAAGGAGGCCCAGTTGAGAGCAGACCTGGAGGGCCAGATCTCTGGACCACCCGCCTCCTTCCTGGAGGGAGCTGCTATCAGCCAGTCGTCCAGGTAAGGGTACACCCGACCCCGGCGCCGCAGGAATGCTGTCACCACTGCCATGCATTTGGTGAAGACCCTGGGAGCTGGAGACAAGCCGAAGGGCATGGCTTGAACTCAAGAGAGATCCTTCCGCTCGAAGCGAAGGAATCTCTGGTGAGACGGACGGATAGGACGGAAAAACGCGTCCTGCAAGTCCAGAGAGCAGAACCACACGCTGCTCCAAGGATGGTATTATCTGAGCCAGAGTGACCATCCTGAAGGTTCGAGACCTTAGGAACTTGTTTAGGTCGTGTGGAGTCGAGAATGGGGCCCAGCCCCGTCCGTTCGAACCAGGAAGTACCTGGACACAAACCCTGGGTCTGAAGGAGGGTCCACCACCTCTCTACCACCTCCTTCTGGAGGAGGAGAGGATGTCGGCTCGGCAGCCGCCAGTGAGGCTGGGGATCCCGAGCCCCGAGCGCGGCGCTCTGAAGGGTGGTGCCTGCTCGAATTCAGAGGCAGGCCTCTTCCCACCACCTCCAAGACCCACCTGTCCGTGGTAACAGCGGACCAGGCGAACGGAGATGCGGGCCGTCCCCACGGGGACCCAGGGAAGTGGTGACGGGATGGGGCGACACCCCTCAGCCCGTCACTGGGCAGGCTTGGAGGAGGGACCGGCCGAGGGACCTCCTGGGCCCTTTCCTCCCTGCCTCCTGTTAGAGGAAGCCGGCGGCTTGGGTTTGGGATGCCAAGGCCGAGCCTGCTGGCCCTGACGTTGCTGGGCCGGGCGCGCCGGGGGCACAGAAGGACGAAAGGGCTTAGGCTGTGGTTTGCGGCCTTTGTCCTTCTGAGCGGAAGAGACCGAGTCCAAGGTGGCATTGGACTTCTCGATCCTCTGCAGGTGACCTTCCACCCCAGGGCCGAAGAGGTCAGTCCCCAAAAAGGGAACATCCGCCAACTTGTGCTGGGTATCCGAAGTAAAGGTGGATATCCTCAGCCAAGCCCGCGACGATAGCCACTCGGCCGCCACCGATCTGGCACATGAGTCCCCTATATCCAAAGCAGTCTGAGCTGCTGTTTGGCCACTGCTCTGCCCTGGTCCCGCACCTGCTTAACCGTAGTCTGCAGATCGGCGGGAAGATGAGGGATGACCATCCAGGGAGCCCAACAGGGCATGAGAAAATGTGCCATGAGGACGGCCGTAACTGGCCTGACGAAGGCCGAGAGAGACGCAGCGAGACTTTTCGCCGACATAGTCCACTTCTTGGACTCTTTGTCAGGAGGTTTGTCCACATCCCTGGCGCTGCCGGGCGCCGAAAACGCTGTCGGTAACCAACCCCTCAGCAGAGGGGTGTTCAAAACCGACAAGGAACCGGGACCGTGATACTTCCTGGCCATCCTGGTCAAGGCGCAGGGCAGGAAGCAGGGCGCCAAAGTTCCAGTGCGGACCCACTATGGCCTCGCCACCGGAAAGGCCTCCGCCGGAGAATCCGGTCCAGAATCTCCGTGAGGGGATACCTGGCCCGCTTGGAACGGGTTCGAGCTCCATCCCGTAGACTCCGAGATGAGCCAAGCAGTCCTAGGAAGGACGACGGGCTATCGCCCATTGACTGACCTCCTGAAGACTCCAAGTCCAGTCGCTGGAGAAGAAGGAGGAATCATCTTCGACTCGGAAGAGTCCTCAAGAGCTGCCTCTGGCCTGAGCCACCTTCACCTGCCGAGGTCGGTCGGGAGTGAGGGTAACTGACAGCCGATGGGTAAACCCTTAGCCGAATCGAGAATCCTTGGTCGGAGCCCCAATTGGTGGCTGTGGAGGCGGAGGTTCCACCGAATCGGTGGAGCAGCTGGTTTTGGCCGAACAACCGCCTGGGTATAGGCTCGGACAAGTCGAGGGGTTGTGTCGGCCGCCCGTGACAGTTACTTAATGGCCGGGAAGGGCCGAGTCGGCTTATTCCCCGCCAGGAGGAGCTGTTGCAACATAAGGTCCTCGCATCGCGACGTAATTTACGCCAAGCCTCCTCATCCGAGGAGGAGGACGAGGACGAGCGCGACGCCGCTTCACGCGGTGCCGAGACCGAGACCGTTATGACGGTGGGAACGGCTGACCGCTAAGAGGTCCGAGACCGAGACCGAGAGTCCCGGAATTCCGGTCGGTGCAGGGAGGTGTCGGCCGGAACCGACACCCTTCGGCTCGAAGGTCCATCCGAGGGCTCCGGAACCGAGGCACAGGCAGCCCACGGATCTCAACTCTCCGGGGAACCGGGAGAGGGGAATTCGGCTCTAAAGGCGACAGCTCGTCTCATGGGTCGAGAAAATCTCGACTTCATCAGTGGGAGTCTCGGCCAACTGACCTGACGGGACACCGTGAGGCCAGTGGCCGAGCCGAGCGGTCGATCAAGCCGACGGTCGACGGCCCGGGAGAGGGACCTTTCCGCTCCCAAGAGCGCCGACGGAGGACTTACCCTGTCCTCTTTTGGACCGAGAATAAGGTCCAGCAGACGCAGGCCCTTCTCCTTAGTGGAGAGGGACAGACAAAGCTCCTTAAAGGAAGCCG
Organism: Neoceratodus forsteri; assembly: GCA_016271365.2. Taxonomy (NCBI): domain Eukaryota; kingdom Metazoa; phylum Chordata; order Ceratodontiformes; family Ceratodontidae; genus Neoceratodus; species Neoceratodus forsteri. Next base: position 1,472,459,654 of record CM057455.1, read on the forward strand.
TAGGAAGAACCCAGAGAGCGGGATAAATGCCGCGCCGAGAAGATACGCCCCGCCGCCTCTTCGAGGGCGACCATCCGCCGAGCTGATCCGCCGAGCCCGCCGCGGACACCGCCAACCGGCCTCCTTGACTTCACCGAGGGAACGCTCGGGACGCCCAGTTGCAATCGGGCAGCACGGTCTTCGAGGACGAGGCCGAGAAAGATGAGCACAGGTCGCAAGCCGCGGGTCGTGCTCAAGGCCTACAGTAGACACACGTGAGTGTGGATCCGTCTGAGACATCTTCATCCCGCATGGGCATCTCCGAACTCCGGGAGTCGATTTGTCCATCGCAGCCGCGTGGGATCGAAGACTGAAGTCTTTTTGCAAAATATTATTTTTAAATCCGCAAACGGAGAAATAGGAACCAGTCACAAACGCAGAGCGTTAAGGAGGGAACCTGAGCTTCCAAGCGGTAAGGAAGATCTAGCGTCATGGGGCGGAGCCGAGAGTTATACCACCCGGGTGGGTGGGAGGAGCAAGCTTGAAGACCTTCCGCAAGATTTAAAGCTGCAAGGATACTGCCAATGAGGTGGATAAACAACATATCCATGTCCCTAGAAATACAGTTTCCAAGTCAGGTACTTAAGCTCCGCCAGACAGAGGTTCAAAGGGGTTGCATCAGCTGAGCAATGCAAACATTAAGATCCCAGGCAGGGCAGGGTCCCTGAATGGTGGATTAGTATGAAGCAATCCCTAAAAACTTGGAAAATACAGGGTGAGCAGAAAGAGAAGAGGGCTTCCTGCTGAATAAAAGCAGACAGCTGCCAAATGCACTTTCAGGGTAGCTGGTCTCAGTCCCAAAGAATTAAGATGGACCATATAGTCCAAAACAGTGGGCAAATCAGCAGATTCCGGGAAATATGCTTCCCAGAACACCATATGGAAAACCTTTCCACTTGGAGTTATAGGTAGCCCTAGTGGAAGGCTTCCTAGAAGCTTTCAAGATTTCGAGAACACCTTGAGAAAGTTGTAGATCAGCAACTCTAACTCCTCAAGAGCCAGGCCTTGAGGTTGAGGATTTGAGATTCGATACCAGACTCTCCCTGGGCACAGGTTAACAGATTGTGGTTCCTGGGAGACACAGGGGAAGATGGACTGCTAAGGACAGAAGGAGTGGGTACCAGGGCTGCCTGGCCCAGTCTGGAGCAATCAGGATCATCTTGCAGGGCTGAGATCTGATTTTGACTAGCACCTTGAACAGAGAGGAAGGGGAAGCATAGAGAAACTTCCCTTCCCAATCGAGGAGAAAGGCATCCAGGGGGACTGAGCCCAACACTGGGGGCCTGCAACAAAAAAGTGGAAGTTGATGATTGTCTGGGGCTGCAAAAAGATCTATCTGAGGGGTGCCCCATCTGGCAAAAACTATCCCCAGTACTAGGGGATCCAGTGACCATTCGTGATGGCCCTGGGAAATCCTGCTGAGAGCATCTGCCAGGACATTGTCCTTGCCTGGGAGGTGAACTGCTATGAGGGAAGTGTTCAGGGAATAAGCCAGAGACCACAACTTATCGCCTCGGTGCACAAGGCCGAAGACCGAGTGCCCCCTTGTTTGTTGATGTACCACATTGTAGTGGTGTTGTCTGTTCTGACCTGTACCACTTTGTTCTGAACAGATGCAGAAAAAACCTGAAGTGCTAGAAAAACAGCTCTGAGTTCCAACAGATTGATGTGGAGCAGAGATTCCTGAGGGGACCACAATCCCTGGGTGGAGAGGTCGCCCATGTGAGCTCCCCATCCCAAGAGGGACGCATCTGTAGTAAGGGTCAAGGAGTGAGATAGAGGGATGAAGGGCACCCCTTGTCTCAGATTGCTCTGATCCTGCCACCACTGAAGGGCCTGGATCAGGGTTCGAGTCACTGGGATCAACTTGGATAGGGAATCTCTTCTTTGAGACCAAAAGGCTCTCAAATGGAACTGAATGTCCCTCATCTGAAATCTTGCTCCTTGCACTACAGCTGTGGAAGCAGCCATGTGTCCTAGGAGCTGCAGGAAATGCCTTGCTGGTCGAGAGACCTGCAGAGTGAAGGACAGGCCAGGGCCACTCAGGTCCTTACCCTTTCTAGGGAAGGAAGGCTCTGGCCTGCTTTGTGTCCAGTTCTGCACCTATAAAGGTGAGTACCTGGACAGGTTCCAGAACTGACTTTGGAAGATTGAGAAGAAAGCCCAGAGAGGTAAACAGCTGCTGGGTAACTTGCAGGTGTAATTTGACCTGGTCTGGTGACTGACCCACAATGAGCCAGTTGTCCAGGTAGGGAAAGATGGCAATCTTCTGCCTTCTTAAATGAGCAACTGCTACTGCCAGACATTTTGCGAATACCCTTGGGGCAGAGGTAAGGCCAAAGGGCATTGCTCTGAACTGATAATGGCCTGAGGGCAGTTCGAATCTGAGGTACTTTCGGTGGGAGCTTCTGATAAGAACATGGAAGTAGGCATCCTTGAGGTCCAGGGAGCTAGCCAGTCCCCTGGCCTTAGGAGAGGGTAAAATCATTCCAGAGTCACCATTTTGAATTTTGGTTTTAAAAGGTGCTTGTTCAGATATCTTAGGTCCAGGATGGGCCGCCACTCTCCTGTCTTTTGGGGTAAGGAAGTACCTGGGTACAGACCCTTGCCCTGGTGTAGGGGAGAAACCTTTCTACAGCTCTGAGAGCCAGGAGGGTTGAGACTCTGTTTCAAAGCAAGAGTCTCTAGAGGGTTTGCAGGTGGAAAAGATCTGATTCTCATCTTTGGAAATTTTTGAAGCTGAGAACCAGACCCTGGCTTACTACTTCCAGGACCCACTTGTCTGATGTTAAAGACCCAGTCCTGGACGAAGTAAGCCAGCCTGCCCCTACAGGTAATGGAGAATCGCCCTGGGCATCCCATCAGGGTGCCTGTTTGGCAGGGGCTTTAGGCTGAGGGGTGGAGCAGGCCTGCTTGTACCCCGCCTGCCTCTCCCTCTGAAGAACCCCTCTGAACATAAGCTGAAGAGGAGGCCTGGTTTGGTAAAAGGCCTGTGAAAAGGCCTGCCTCACCCCTGGGGTTGCCTCTGAGGAGTGGCTTGCCGCTCCTTGGCTTGTGCACTCCTATAAGTGGTTCTATATTCATCCATTTTCTTCATAATTCTCTGTCTGCTCCCCAAACAGAGAATTTCCCACCACAGGAAAATCCATAGCCTTAGCCTGGGTATCCTGTGACAAAGTAGTACACCTGAGCCAAGCCAATTCACGAAAAGCCACAGATGTAGCCATGACTCTAGAGGATACATCATTAGAATCCACTGCAGCATGGAATTGCACCTTAGATGCCTCAATACCATCAGCAGCCACCTGCTCCAGCTCTTGGCAAGCTGGCTAGGGCCTGTTTGGCTAAGCCATGACAGTATCCCATCTAGATTTTTGGTATCTTGCAACATAAGCCATATAATTTGCTTGTCTGAGTCCCAAAGACGCTGCCATGTATTGTTTTTAGGCCATGGCATCAATCTTCCTGGAGTCCTTGTCAGGAGGATGTGAAGCCAGGGGAATATTAGCTTTATCACAGGCTGCAGCCTGAACTACCCCAACATGGCTGCATTGCTGTGAAAGAAATTCTGTATCAGGACCTGACAAAGTGTACCTCCTGTCCATCTTTTTATCCACAGGAGGCACAGAATTAGGAGCTTTTAAAATTTTTATTGTTTGTTTCCTAAAGGATTTATGTAAAGGAATAGACAATCTCCTGGACTCTGGGATATCCATCATCTCTACAAAGTCAGGCTCCTCTTGCTCATCCACAGCTTCCTCCAAAGGAAGCTGGAGGGTTTCAGCAACTTTTTTATAAAACAGAAAATGAGAAGGGGACTCAGCAAGCCTAGGGGAGATTCTCCAAAGGTCTGTCTGGGAGATGTCCGTTCAATGGGCACATCCAGACTTTCAAAGTCACATTCACACTGTTCATAATCATCCTCCTCCTCTGGTTCATAAACCTCTATATCATATTCTGAACCGTGGAACCGTCGAACCAACCTTTTGCCAGATAGTGGCGGCTCGGGCGGAACCGGGAAAGTGACTGGACAATTTGGATTGCCTGGCTATCTCTGCAGCAGTTGGAGAAGGATTTTGACTCCACACCTGCTGACTTTCTAGTTCTCTTTGCTGGAACTGGCTCCTCAGAGTCAGCTTTACGCTTGCCCGAGGAAGTCTGGCCCTGGTCAGAGGGACTTCCTCCGTTCGTTGGCACCGAACCGGCTGGCCATCCGGGTCAGCGGACTTTTGTCTCCTCGCCCCTGAGCCTACCAACTCTCTTATCTAGGGTAGCTGCAGGGAAATTCTTGCAAATCTGGCAGTCTGCATTGAGGTGGTCAAACCCCAGACAAAACACATGTGGTGTGTGGGTCAGCCTTGGCAAAGGCTTCCCCACAGACACTACAGTGTTGAAACCCAGTGGGCCCGGTTTTTCTTTTGGGTTTCTCAGACATAATGCCAGCCTAACCAAAAACTTGCCCTTTTTTCGCAGTGCCAGGCAAGACACCCTTATCGGTTCCCAACCGTGTCACGGGTCGTGGAAAAACGTAATGAAATCCGTTTTTTAGAACCGATAAGAACCGGGAACCGCACTCTAAAAAGCTTTAAACGCTTCAGAATAAAGTTTCATATAACCTGATCGGTTCAAACCGAACCGATAAACATTTACAAGTTCCACACAGAAATAAACCTATCTATTACTTACAATACCATAGACAGAGCTTGAACCGATCGGTTTATGTTAAAATAATGATAATCGCGGTTGAATTTAACCGAGAAAACTCTTTAAACCGAGAAAATGAACCGAGCAGTAGGAGGAATCTCGAGCGACTGTTCAGTGAGGCGGAGTAAAGAATCTGACAGTTTCTGTTTGAAATATCCCAGACAGAGCTTTTCTAACCGAGCTCGCGCTCTAAGTTCCATGCCCTGCATGGAAGTTAACTCTTTCACCTCCGGAGCAGTTCTAATGGTGGGACAAACTGCAATAGTCATAATATAGCAAGACTTCATGTTGTTTGAAATATGGCTTCAATAGAAACTTGAAGACTTAGAAAACAGATCAAGGAGAATATTCATGTCCATGGCCTACCAGAGGGTAGAGACCAGTGAAATGACCTCTTACATGGAAAGGTTCCTGAGGGAGATTCTCGGATTAGAGCCAGACTTCCCACTCAACATTATAAGGGCTCACAGATCCCTATCGGCTCGACTGACAGATCCGAAAGACCAGCCCAGGTCGGTAATTGTTACTTTCTTAGATTACCGTACTAAATCAGAGGTTTTAAGGAGGGCCTGGGCAAAGAAGATCATCATATTTGGGGACATGAGGCTCTTCTTTGAACACGACTATGCCCCTGCAACTATGCATAGAAGACGGAAGCTGTTGCCAGTACTGAAACAACTACGGGCTAAAGGAGTTAGGGCCCAATTGGATTATCCAGCCACTTTGAAAATAACTGACTCTGGAACCCATACTTTCTCTAAAATTTCGGAAGCGACCAACCTACTGAAGCAATGGGATATCTCTGTGTCCTCCCTGCTAGACCCTGAGATGATCAAAGAGCTGGAATGTCAGCGCTGGTACACGGTGAAAGGCCTGGAAAGCAGAGCAATGAGAACAATCACAGACAACCGGTTGGACAGACTTCCTTTAGACCAACTCGAAGGAGCAAGAGCCGCGGCCCCCACCCGTGGATCCTCCCTGCCACAAAGAACAGACAGAAGCTCAAAAAGAAACAGCGGTGCCAAGCAAAAAGCAGCGCAGAGCTCAGTGCGAGGATCCGGTTTGAAGAGCTGCAGCTCGGACTTAGCCCCTTCTAACATATTTCCTCTCAACAGTAAGTAAACGGACTTGATCAGAGGGATTTCTCCTAGAAGGCTGAACTGGGATGAAACAAGAAGGTCTGGAGACAGAGAGGGATGTGGGAAATTAAAATGGGAGGCCTGTAATGATGTATTGCCATGTCTGTTCCAACAAGAGGACAAGTGGGTAAGACAAAAAAGGGTGATTCACGAGGTGGTTATTAACATGGCACAGGAGAAAAAGGAGGGGTCACCTTTAATGGTAATTTGGTAATTTCTGATACTTTAAAACGTTGTTTAGAGCTTTGAAATTCAAATATGTTATATATATATACACCCAGTTTGGTGGGGACTTGAAGTTTGCAATAAGTTTGAATGTTATTTTTTTTGGGGGGGGGCAGCATAGGGGAGCAACTGGAAGTGTTGTTGGTAGAAGCTAAGTGCTGACGGGATCTATTACCCCTTAGCCGATTTGGGCTTTGGTTAGGTGCAACTGAGGGTGTTGCACCATCCCACCCACCTTGACAACAGCAGGAGTGGGGACTACGGACACTTTTGGAATTTGTCATTTAAAATTACTTCACGTTTTTTCAAAGTGTTATATAAGTTGATTGTTGATGTTATTGTTTTCAGATGCCTGGACAGATTTTTTCAGCACGATCACTAACCAGTTATGAGAGAGGGATGAAGGTGGTGGTACGGGCTGGGATGGGGGGGAGAGAGACAAGGAATATGCTTACTGTCAGGTTTGGTGACATGACAACCACGATTTGTAATTATAAAGATGGCATTATCATTTCTCTCATATAGCGTCAAGGGTCTTAATAGCCCAATCAAAAGGGCATGGATTTTACAAGAATTAGGCAGGTACCAAACAGATGTGGCTTTTATTCAAGAATCCCACCTTACTGAGAATGAACATTCAAAACTGCGTAGAATGTGGGTGCGTGAGACATATGGCGCTACTTGGTCACAACATCCACACAGGAGGGGCACGGTAACATTAATCAGGAAAAACTCCCCGATCAAAGTTACATCCACAGATTTGGACCTAGAAGGCCACTATGTCAGGTTACACCCAACAGTTAATGGAGTCAGATGTATACTCCTGAACTTGTATGCCCCAAATGAATCCCGAGAGAACCACTTATTCCTTAGAAGGGAACTAATGAAAACCTTGATGGAGCCTGAGGTCCCTTCATTATCGGGTCGGGGGGACTTCAATAGAGTGATATCAGACAGATGAGACAAAAGAGGCCCCACAGTCCACTCCGAGGGAGGGGGTCTCTCAAAAGGTTAATGGATGAGTTGGGGCTAAGGGATGCTTGGAGACTTCATCACCCAAAGGAGAAGGATTTTACTTTCTATTCTCATAGACACCAGAGCTACTCCCGCATAGACATGTTTTTGCTGTCCGGAGAGAGGTCATCCTATATTCAGACCTGCACCATCTTACCCATGACATGGTCAGATCATGCACCCCTTCAGTTACGCCTAAAAATTGTTCCAGCTACCAGAAACTCGAACTGGCGTCTAAACATTGGTTAACTCGGAGAATTTCAAGGAGTAGATCTCGAAGCACATACAGGTGTTCCTTGAGACCAAAGGGGGGGACTGCCCTCCCCAGCGGTGATCTAGGATGCTCTAAAAGCCTACCTGAGAGCCCAAATCATGTCCTACAGTTTAAAGGAAAAGCACAAGAGATTAGAAAAGCAAAGAAATTTGGAAAACGACCTTTGGGAGGCGGAATTCTGACATAAGTTAACTCTAGATCCTACAGACAAAGAAAACTGGCTTGGGAAACAAACAGAGCTTAAAAATCTCTTAGCCAGACAGGGGGAAGGAATGCTCCGCAGGATTAACCAAAAGTATTATGTAGAAGGTAATAGAGCTGGGAAAGTCCTGGCGGCAGCCCGGCGAAAGCAGGTAGTCAACAGAACAGTGGGAGGAGTCAGAACACCGGAAGGTGGGAATACTCTGGTGGAGGACCCTACGAAGACAGCAGAAATTTTCTCCGACTTCTATAGAAACTTATATAGGTTCAAAACCAGGGATTCTTATCCGATAGAGGTAGATCAGTTTCTGAACCCCCTATACTTGAATCAGCTGGAAGCAGAGGATAGGGAACTCTTAGAGGGCCTAATAACCAGGCAAGAGTTGCTACAGAAAATTAAACATTTAAAAACTAGGAAATCCCCAGGGCTGGACAGCCTTCAGGCGGAGTTCTAGAAACCACTTCACAAAGACCTCTTGACCCCTCTTCTGGCATGTTTCCATCACATTCAAAGAGGGGGTGAAACCCCAGATTAATGGAGATATGCCCAGATCTCAGTCATTCATAACGAGGGTAAGGACCAGGAGCAGTGTGGCTCGTACCACCCTATTTCCTTGTTAAATGTAGACCTTAAATTGTTTACTGGTATTCTGGCCGATCGACTGCAGAAGGTTGTCCCTAAATTAGTCCACTTGAATCAAACAGGCTTCATAGCTGGGAGGTACTTACATGATAACATTAAAAGGCTCCTAAATATTATTTCAGCCCAGGAGGATCAAACGAACTTCCAACTGGCAATATCTATGGACGCAGAAAAAGCGTTTGATAGAGTGAACTGGCTGTTTTTACATAAAACAATGGAGAAAATGTAATTCAGCTACACATTTTTAGGGATAATTGAAAAATGATATACTGCCCCTCAGGTGCAAGTGAGAGTAAATTGTGTTAACTCTGGGAGATTCCCAATTCATAGAGGTACCTGGCAGAGTTATCCATTATCCCCGGTGTTATTTGCCATTTTCCTAGAACCCTAGGCAACAGCGATCCTCCAGAACCAATATATAGAGGGAGCACGTACTGGGTCTTTAGAACACAGAATTGCATGATACGCTGATGACTCGATATTTTTCTTGGGAAATCCTGAATCCTCGGTGCCACACTTGCTCCAGGTCCTCAAATCTTTTGTAGTCATCTCAGGGTACAAAATTAACTACAACAAATTGGAGACCTTAGTGCTGAGCGGCACCTGCCCCCTGGAGTTTAAAAAGAGTTGCCCATTTACCTGGGCAAAAAAATAACCAAATGAGGTACCTTGGAGTACATGTCACCACCGTCAGATCCAAACTGTTTAATGTTAATTATAACAAATTATGGAACGGAAAGCAGAAAGATATGGCCAGATGGACATTACTTCCCTTATCTCTGGTGGGCAGGATAGATTCAGTGAAGATGAATCTGCTTCCAAGATTTTTATTCTTCTTCACTACTCTGCCAGTCCCAATCCCCATAAACTACTGGTCCAAAATTAGGATAGGAATTAGTAAATGTATATGGGGGTGGGGGGGAGACACAGGCCTCAAATTAAACAGTCCACACTCCAGAGAGCAAAGACGCAGGGAGACCTCGGGCTCCGCGATTTAAAATGCTACTACCTGGCCAGTCAAATGGGAGCAGTGTGTACATGGGCTAAACAGCACCTAGAATCCGAATGGTATGAAATTGAGAATGATGGAGATTGTCTATGCCCTCGGTTTACGATACCATGTTCGGCCCTTTCTAGGAACTTCATAAACCAAATAAGTAATCCATGGATAAAACATTCCATAAAAAGAATTCTAACAGTCAGACGCACAATGGGAGGGGAAGGCACATTAGGCCCCTTGTCACTAATCAGGTATAACTCACTGACTTCCTTCCCCCACGCATAGACCAGGGCTATGAAAGATGGGGAAAAAAGCAAAGTTACAAGGTTTGCACGGATGGTAGAGAGGGGGACGCTCATGTCCTTTCAGCAGATCCAGGCTAAATTTAAGTTACCCCGGACAAAGTTTTTTAGGTACCTACAAGTGAGACATTATCTGGATATGTCTGGTAATCTTGCACTTATAAGCAGACAAAAGAACCCCTGGAAGGACTTTGTTTACAGTACAGTAACTATAAAAACAAAGGGAAAATACACTTCGGACCTCTATGCTCGGACGGCACTGGAGGAACCAGTCCCACTACTTAATATTAAAGAGGCATGGCAGAGAGAAGGGATAAGCCCAATACCAGTAGAATCCTGGGTTAAACATGTAACTCTAGGTTGGAGAGTAACTTCTTTGCCGAGCTGGCTTGAGTTCTACTGGAAAATTTTGGTGAGAGGGGGGTGCTAATGAGCTGACAAGACTAAATACGCATCTTTCCCTTGCTCCCAATACCACTGCAAAATACACGAATAAAACTGCTATATCTCAGAAATTTTATACTACAAGGAGATAAGGGATCGGTGGAGGATCCAGAATGGGTGAATTTGTGGTGCCTACTGCGACGAAAAGCTTGCGAACCACTGGGAAAAGTTTGAAAAAACAACCACCGACCTCACAGGTGGACAACGCAGGCCATATCGCCCTCTGGGCTGTGGAAGTCAGCACCTTTAGGCCGCGAGGTCACCTAGCAAGTTCTTGCCACTTTGGAGCCTAAACCCTACCAGCCTGGCCACCAACTTTGACTGCAAACTGCAGGAACTTGTCAACTTGCATGCTACACATGCTACTAGGCTAAATGAAGCTGAGCAGCGTATCTCTGACATAGAGGATGCCACATCCTCTGTGCCAGAACAAATGATAGCTCGACAATGGGAACTGGAGGAATTTAAAGACCTTTTCGACTATCAGGAGAATTATCAGCGTCAACTGAATTTGCAGCTACGGGGGCTACCAGAGAGCATGGAAGGACCAAATGTGGTTGAATTTTGTGCAAAAACCTTACCTGAACTCCTCAGGCTTTCACCAAAAAATGGCCATTTCAAAATGGAGAGGGCTCACAGGGCAGTCATGCCCTAAACCTGCGCCCAACAAGCACCCTGCAATAAATAATTATGCGATTCCATAGCTACCCCGATAGGGAAAGCATCACGAAAGCGTACAGGGAGAACTCGGGTTTACAATATGAAGGACATAAACTGTTCCTGTCTCAAGATTATTCTGCTCGGCTCCTGAAATGTCATCAGGCCTTCAATCCTGTGCTGGCACAGTTATGAGAGGCTACAGTGGAGTGTTACATGCTATATCCAGCTACATTGAAAATTAAACATGAAGGGGCTGTCTTTTCCTTTTGGGAGGTTCTGAAGGCGGAGGTGTTTGTTCGAGACCTAAAAAAAAAAATGGGGTGATGCTGCATGGTCCTGATTTGGATGGAGTTCTCCTTGATGTGGGCCTTACACATCTGTATGGGCCTTGGTGGAGAGGGAGATAATATATTTGGCTGGGACACTGTTGTATGATAGAGAGACCGGAAACAAAGGGACTGCTTGCCGAATGAAGAGATCTATAATTTTTTTTTTTTTTTTTTTTAAACGGATGGCGACTGAAGAGAACAGATTGATCTGAGACACTTGGCAGGATGAAGGAGACTGTACATTTTGGAGCAGGCCCGAAGCTACTCTGTATCCTGGACCCGAGAAATTTCTTAAATTGGTCTCCCTCTGCCCTTCTCACTTTTGTTTTTTCCTCAGGTTGCCTGTTTATCCTCCTTGAAAATGGACTTTATGAACCTTTCTTTCACCATTGAGCCTCTTTAAGTTAGATGAGGACCAAAAATCCTCTTTAATTTCCCCCATAACACACCCTGAATTGAAAGAAGCCATTTCACGATCCAAAACCATGAAGGCCCCTGGCCTTGATGGGTATGGTACAGAATTTTGATAAACAGTTAGAGCAAATACTTGCCCCACCTCTCTTAAGGGCCTATAAATACAGGTTACTCACCTGTAACAGAAGTTCTAGGAATGGTACAGTATATGTTGTTCATCGACACTGTTTGGCAGGTTCCTTGCCGCTTTAAATCTTGCCAGAAGGTCTTCAAGCTGGCTCCTCCCACTCACTCGGGTGGTAAAACTCTCGGCTCCCCATGACGCCTACAGATCTAGCCTGCTGGAAGCTGTGTTGGCGCGCCGAAGCCGGGAGGTCAGAATAGATGAACAACATATACTCATTCCTAGAACTCCTGTTACAGGTGATTAACCTGTATTTCTAGTGACATGGATATGTTGTTCATCCACACTGTCTGGCAGGCTCCTAGCAGTTCTCCGGGAGAAGGGAGGCAAGGCGCACACCCCCTACTTAGGGAATAAAGACTGGAGAACCAAGGCCCCAAAACCAGCATCCCGGCGTGACTCAAGGTCGATGTGGTAGTGGGTGATGAAGGTGTGTGCTGACTTCCAGGTAGCAGCCCTGCAGATTTCCTGGATAGGGGACGTCCCTGGAAGCAGCCACCGATGCAGCGGTATGGCGGGTAGAATGAGCTCTTAACCCTCTGGGAGGCTCCATGCCAACCTATAGCAGAGATCTATGCAGGAGGTGACCCACCTACCCATCGTCCACTTGGCTGCAGGTCTGCCAGGTGCGGCTTCAGCGTAGGTGACAAACAGCTGGCGAACCTCTCCCCGAATGTCAGCCGTCCACTCCTTATAGTAAGCGAGCACTCTTCTAGGGTCCAAAGTATGGAGCCTATATTCGGCCTCCGAGGTGTGACTTGGGTATAACACTGGCAGAGTCAACACCTGGTTAAGGTGAAACTCCGACACCACCTTCGGAAGGAACTTCGGGTGGGGGCGCAGGACAACCTTGTCCCTGTGGAAGACCAGATAAGGAGACTCGATGGAAAGCACCTGGCGCTCTCCCATCCTTCTGGCTGACGTGATAGCCACCAAGAAGGTGGTCTTCCACGACAGGTGAGAGATGTCACACCTGTGCATCAGTTCGAATGGCTTGCCCATGAGCTTAGCCAATACCAGCAGTAGATCCCACGGAGGTGGAGGTTCTCGCACCGGTGGGGATATGGGATCAAGGCCTTTGAAAAGCGCCTGACCACCTTCTCCTGCCACCGACTGCTTCCTGCCCGTGCCCGCAAGCAGATGGCTGCTAGGTACCTTAAGGGTCGGCCGCGACCCAAGCCCTTGCTGGAGAAAGGGACCACAGGTAGTCCAGAATGCTTACAATGAACAGGAGGAAGGGTCCAGGCCCTTGCCCTGACACCAAATGGAGAATCTCTTCCATTTGAAGGCATAGCATTTTCTGATCGACTCCTTACGGGACGCCTCAACGACATTGAGGACCTTGTCGGAAAGACCCAAGGCCTGGAACTCTAGCCGCTCAGGAACCAGGCAGTCAGGTGCAGGGATTGAATGTCCGGATGGAAAACCTTCCCCTGATTGACTGAGATCAGGTCCAGGTGGGCTGGAAGCCGCCTCGGGAGCCTGGAGCCGAGACTGAGGAGATGTGGATACCAGAACTGGCGGGGCCAGTCTGGGGCTACCAGAAGAAAAAATTACTCACCTTAGTAATGTTGTTTCTTCTATTGGAGTCTGCTATATTATGACATATGCAGTGAGTCCCAACCTCCGAACTGTCGGAGGTGAAAGAGTTAACTTTCCATGCCAGGCATGGAATGCTGAGCTCGAGCTCGGTTGAAACTCTGTCTGTTGTTCTTCAAACTCAAACCGTCAGATCTTTACGAGCTAAACTCACTGAGGTCCTGTGTGGAAGCTGTAAACCCACACTAGTCAACTGGCTACTAAACATAAGAACACATTTTGGTCCCAAAACAAAGACTCAAGTCAGGAGACCCAAAAAATGAAAACACACTCACCTAGTCACCCCAAAAAGGAGGGGTGAAAACAACAAGTGGGCACCTACTATGCCAACACTTCACTGCCCACCCACATCCCAAAAACAGAGGTTCTGAGAGGGCAGGCTGGGGGGGGAGGTCATAATATAGCAAGACTCCAATAGAAGAAACAACATTTCTAAGGTGAGTAATTTTTTCTTCAAACAACATGAAGTCTTGCTATATTATGACATATGCAGACTACAAAGCAGTACCTCCATGGAGAAGGGACAGAACCTACTTGGGAAATAGGCTCTGAAGCACAGCTGTGCCAAACCGAGCATCACTCCTAGCCAGGATATCCAGGGAGTAATGCTTGGTAAAAGTATGAACTGTTTTCCAGGTAGCTGTTTGACATATCTCTAGAATAGGGATGTCCCTGGCAGCAGCCAGGGAAGCAGCTGTACCTCTGGTAGAGTGAGCCCTCAGGCCTGAGGGTGGAACCTTACCCAGTTTTTCATAACAAAATTGGATACAAGAGACAGTTCACCTGGCAATGGATCTTTTAGTGGCAGGTTTCCCTTTACCAACCTCACCATAAGTGAGGAACAGTTGGAGGGAGTCAAACCTGTGACCCTTGGTACGCTCTATGTAGTAGCTAAGGGCTCTTTTGACATCTAAACTGTGCAGCCTCCTCTCGCTAGAGGAGGAATGGTCAGTGAAGTACACAGGAAGAGACATAGATTGATTAAGGTGGAAATCTGAAACCACCTTAGGCAAGAACTTCCTGTTAGTCCTGAGGACCACCTTTCTCTATGAAAGGAGATAAAATCAGGCTCCACTGACAAAGCTTGTAATTCACTTATGCGCCTGGCAGAAGTGATGGCTACCAGAAACACAGTTTTCCAAGTCAAGTACTTAAACTCTGCTGAAGGCAAAGGCTCAAAAGGGGGTTGCATAAGCTGAGCAATGCAAACATTAAGGTCCCAAGCAGGGGCAGGGTCCCTGAATGGAGGGTTGGTGTGAAGCAATCCCTTGAAAAACTTGGAGAATACAGGGTGAGCTGAAAGAGAAGGCTTACCTGCTGAAATAAAAGCAGACACAGCTGCCAGATGCACTTTAAGGGTAGCTGGTCTCAGCCCCAAGGTGTTTAAGTGGACCATGTAATCCAGGACTGTGGGTAACTCAGCATATTCTGGGGAAATATGCTTTCCAGAGAACCATATGGAAAATCTCTTCCATTTGGAATTATAAGTAGCCCTGGTAGAAGGTTTTCTAGAAGCCTTCAGGATATCCATTACACTTTGGGAGAGGTGTAAATCAGCAAACTCTAACTCTTCAAGAGCCAGGCCTTGAGACTGAGAGATTTGAGATTCGGGTACCAAACCCTCCCCTGAGCACAGGTTAACAGGTTGTGATTCCTGGGAAGACAGAGGGGAAGATGGACTGCTAAGGACAGCAGGAGTGGATACCAGGGTTGTCTGGGCCAATCTGGAGCAATCAGGATCATCTTGCAGGGTTGAGATCTGATTTTGACTAGCACTTTGAACAGAAGAGGGAAGGGGGAAAAGATCAGAGACACTTCCTTCCCAATTGAGAAGGAAGGCATCCAGAGGGACTGAGCCCAACACTGGGGGCCTGCAGTAAAAGGGAAGTTGGTGATTGTCTGGGACTGCAAAAGATCTATCTACGGGTGCCCCATCTGGCAAATACCACCTCCAAGATCAGGGGTCCAGTGACCATTCGTGATGTTCTGGGAAATCCTGCTGAGAGCATCTGCCAGACATTGTCCTGCCTGGGAGGTGAACTGTCAGAGGGAGGTGTTCAGGGAGTAAGCCAGAGACCACAACTTCATTGCTCGGCACAAGGCCGTAGACCGAAAGTGCCCCTTGCTTGTTGATGTACCACATTGTGGTGGTGTTGTTCTGTTCTGACCTGTACAACCTTGTTCTGAACAGATTTGGAAAAGCTTGAAGTGCTAGAAAACTGCTCTGAGTTCCAACAGATTGATGTGGAGCAGAGATTCCTGAAGGGACCACAACCCCTGCAGTGAGGTCGCCCATGTGAGCTCCCCACCCCAAGAGGGATGCATCCGTAGTAAGGATTAAGGAGTGAGACTGAGTGACAAAGGAACCCTCTTGTCTGAGACTGCTCTGATCCTGCCACCACTGTAGGGCCTGGATCAGGTTCGAGTCACTGGATCAATTTTAGAGGGTCTTTCCTTTGAGACCAAAAGGCTCTCAAATGGAACTGAATGTACCTCATCTGAAATCTTGCTCCTGCACTACTGCTGTAGAAGCAGCCATGTGCCTCAGGAGCTGTAGAAAATGTCTTGCTGGTCGAGACACCTGCAGGGTGAATGAGGAGGCCAGAGAGACCAGGGTCCTTGCCCTGTCCAAAGGAAGGAAGGCTCTGGCTTTCTCTGTGTTCAGTTCTGCGCCTATGAAGGTGAGGAGCTGGACGGGCTCTAGAACGGACTTTGGAAGATTCAGAAGGAAACCCAGAGAGGTGAGCAGTTGCTGAGTTATCTGTAGGTGTAACTTGACTTGGTCTGGGGACTGGCCTACTATGAGCCAGTCGTCCAGGTAAGGGAAGATGGCAATTTTTTGCCTTCTTAGAGAAGCAACTGCTACTGCCAGGCATTTTGTGAATACCCTTGGAGCAGAGGTGAGGCCAAAGGGCATTGCTCTGAACTGGTAATGGCCTGAAGGCAGCTCAAACCTGAGGTACTTTTGATGGGAGCTTCTGATGAGAATATGGAAGTAGGCATCCTTGAGGTCCAGGGACGCTAGCCAGTCCCCTGGCCTTAGAGAGGGTAGAATAATTCCCAGAGTCACCATTTTGAGTTTTGGTTTTAAAAGGTGCTTGTTTAAGTATCTGAGATCCAGGATGGGCCGCCATTCTCCTGTCTTTTTTGGGGTAAGGAAGTACCTGGAGTACAACCCTTTGCCCTGGTGTAGGGGTGGAACCTTTCCACAGCTCTGAGAGCCAGGAGGGAAGAGACCTCTGCCTCTAGGGCAAGTGCCTCTGGTGGATTTGCAGGTGGAAAGGATCTGGTTCTCATCTTTGGAAACTTTCTGAAGCTGAGAACTAGCCCCTGGCTTACTACTTCCAGGACCCACTTGTCTGATGTCAGAGACTCCCAGTCCTGGACAAAGTAAGCCA
This sequence comes from Neoceratodus forsteri, assembly GCA_016271365.2. Taxonomy (NCBI): domain Eukaryota; kingdom Metazoa; phylum Chordata; order Ceratodontiformes; family Ceratodontidae; genus Neoceratodus; species Neoceratodus forsteri. Next base: position 1,472,476,223 of record CM057455.1, read on the forward strand.
GCCTGCCCCCTACAGGTAGTTGAGAATCGGCCCTGGCAACCCCATCAGGGTGCCTGCTTGGCAGGGGCTTTGGGCTGAGGGGTGGAAGCAGGCCTGCTTGCGCCCCGTCTGCCTCTCCCTCCAAAGAACCCCCTCTGGGCAAAAGCAGAAGAGGAGGCCAAGGCTTGGTAAAAAGGCCTAAGAAAAGGCCTGCCCCTGGGAAGCTGCCTTTGAGGAGTGGCCTGCCTTTCCTTGGCCTGTGCACTCCTATAGGTGGTCCTATACTCATCCATTTTTCATGTAATTTCTGTCTGCCCAAACAGGGAATTACCCACAACAGGAAAATCCATGGCCTTAGTCTGGGTATCCTGTGAGACAGGCTAGTACATCTGAGCCAAGCCATCTCATGTAGTGCCACAGATGTAGCAAATGACCCTTGATGACACATCATTTGAGTCCACTGCAGCATGGAATTGCACCTTGATGCCTCAATACCATCAGCAGCCACCTGCTCCATCTCCTTGCAAGCTGACCAGGGATCTGTTTTGCTAGAGCCATAACAGTATCCCATCTGGATTTCTGATATCTAGCAACATAAGCCATATAATTTGCCTGTCTGAGTCCCAAGGATGCTGCCATGTACTGTTTCTTTGCCATGGCATCAATCTTCCTGGAGTCTTTGTCCGCCGGGGTGTGAGGCCAAGGGGATATTTGCCTTGTCACAGGCTGCAGCCTGCACTACCCCACCATGGCTGCATTGTTGTGAAAGGAACTCCGTATCAGAGCCTGACAATGTGTACCTCTTGTCCATTCTCTTATCCACAGGAGGTATAGTGTGGGGAGTTTTTAGAATTTTAAAAGTCTGTTTCCCAAAAGATTTATGCAAGGGAATAGACAGTCTCCTAGACTCTGGGATATCCATCATTTCCACAGAGTCAGGCTCCTATTGATCATCCACAGCTTCCTCCATAGGGAGCTGGAGGGCTTCAGCAACTTTTTTATAGAAAATAAAATGAGAAGGGGACTCAGAAAGCCTAGGAGGAGACACTACTGAAGGTCTGTCTGGGGAGATGTCCGGGTCAATGGGCACATCCAGACTTTCAAACCACATTCACTCTCCCTCATACTCCTCTTCCTCCTCCGTTCATAATATTCCTCTAAATCATAGTCTTGAACCGTGGAACCGCCGAACGTGCACTTATTTGATGGCACCGTTCGGTCGGAACTGGGAAAGCGACTGGACAATTTGAATCGCTTGTTATCTCTTCAGCGTTGGAGAGGAAAGTTTGGCTCCACACCAGCTGATTTCCTAATCCTTTTGCCAGAACTGACCTCTAGAGTCGGCTCGCTTTTGCCCAAGGAAGTCTTGCCTGTTTGGTCAGAGGGTACCTCTGGTTTGATTGAACCGAACCGGCTGGCCATCTGGGTCAGCAGACTTTTAGGCCTCCTTTCCTGAGCCTACCAACCTCTTTTCCAGGGTAGCTGCAGGAAAATTTTTACAAATCTGGCAGTCTGCATTGAGGTGGTCAAACCCTCAGACAGTAAACACAGGTGGTGGGGGTCAGCCTTGGCAAAGGCTTCCCCACATACACTGCAGTGTTGAAACCCAGTGGGCCCGGCTTTTCTTTTGGGTTTCTCAGACATAGTGCCAGTCCTAACCAAACTTGCCCGTTTATGGCAATCCGCCAGGCAAGACCCTCTTATCAGTTCCCAACCGTGTCACGGGTCGTGGAAAAAAACGTAAGAAATTCCGATTTTTTTTAGAACCGATAAGAACCAGTAACCACACTCTAAATGACAGAATAAAATATTTCAAACAACCTGATCGGTTCAAAGTGAACCGATAAACAGTTTATAAGTTCCACACAGAAGAGAAGTAATGTAAACCTATCTAGTACTACAATTACTATTAGACAGAGCTTGAACCGACCGTTGCGTTTAAATTTGTCAAAAAATCGAGAAATAATACTTTAACCGACAAATGAACCTGCAGCAGGAGAAATTTCCGAGCGACTGTTCAGTGAGGCGGAGTAAAGAATCTGACGGTTTGAGTTTGAAGAACAACAGATAGAGTTTCAACCGAGCTCGAGCTCAGCTGCTCCATGCCTGGCATGGAAAGTTAACTCTTTCACCTCCGGAGCAGTTCAAGGTTGGGACTCACTGCATATGTCATAATATAGCAAGACTTCATGTTGTTTGAATCACCTGCGCCTTGTCCCTCCTCGCCTTGAGAAGCACCCTGTGGATCAAGGGAAAGGCGTAGAAGAGGCCCGGGGTCCACAGCCTCGAGAAGGTATCCCCCTGCAGCGAGCCCTGCTGAGGGGGGCGGGCATGAAACAGTCTCAGCTTCGCATTCTCCTTGGAGGCAAACAGGTCCGACTGAGGCGTGCCCCAGTGAGAGAAGAGATCTTGTACTACCTCCGGCAGGAGACACCACCCGTGAGACGCAGCCCCTATCCAGCTCAGGGCATCGGCCAGGGTGTTGAAGGCTCCTGCCACATGAATGGCGAGTAGATTCGCCTCCAGGCTGCACACGAGTGACCAAATGCGGAGAGCTTCCCTGCACAGAGGCATGGAGCGATCCCACCCTGGCGTTTAGGTAGCATGGTCGCGGTATTGTCCGCCTGACCTGAACCACTTGACCCCAGTAGAAACGGAGCAAAGGCGGTGAGAGCTAGACTAACTGCTCAAAGCTCCAGCAGGTTGATATGGCATCAGGACTCTTGGACCAGAGGTCGGCGCTTGTGCTCCCCCAGATGGGCACCCCAACCCATCAGAGAGGCATCGGTCGACAGAGAGACCGTGCTCGGGCTGACAAACGGGATGCCTCCTGCAGATGTGCTGGAACGTCCACCACTGGAGAGCTGCCCACATCCCTGGGTCACTGTCACTAGCTGATCCAGCGGATCAGTGCTGTGACCATTGGCTGGCCAGTCCCCATTGAAGGGCACGTATGTACCAGCGACCCAACAGACCACGCTGGTGCAGGCCGCCATGAGGCCCAGGAGGTGGTAGTCTCGGCAGGCGCGATTGCAACCTGAAATGACTGGGCAAAGGAGGAAAGAACCTCGCCCTGTCCACTAGGAGCCGTGGTTTGCTCATAGAGAGTCGAGCTCTGCCCGGCTGAATTGCATCACCTGCTTTGGCACGTAAGTTCCCTCTGACCTCATTGATGAGGAGGCCAACCTGAGAGTGAAACCCAAAAATAGATGTCTGGACCGCCCACCTCCGCTCTGAGGCGGCTGCAAATCAGACAGTCGTCCAGGTAGGGGGTACCCGGACTCTTCGCGCCTGCGAGGAATGCTGTCATCACTGCCATGCATTTGGTGAAGACCCTGGGAGCTAGGAAGGCGAAGGGCATGGCCTAGAATCAGAAGGGATCCTCCGCTTGAAGCGGAGGAATCTCTGTGAGACGGACGGATTGGGACATGAAAGAACGCGTCCTGAAGGTCCAGAGAACAGAACCACACGCCTCATTCCAAGGATGGGATTATCTTAGCCAAAGTGACCATCCCGAAGGTCCAAGACCTTAGGAACCTGTTCAGGTTGTGCAGGTCGAGAATGGGGTGCCAGCCTCGTCCGCTTTGGGGACCAGGAAGCACCTTGACACAAACCCCGGGGTCTGGGAGGATCCACCACCTTCCTGATCACCTCTCTTTTCAGGGAGCAGGCAACATCGCTGCGCAAGCCGACAAAGCAGAAGCCATGGATCCTGTAGCCCCAAGGGGCGACGGCTCGGAAGGGCGGGCCTGCCTCAAACTCCAGGGCAGGCCTTTTCCTACCACCTCCAAACTCCAACGGGTCCGTAGACAACGACTCAAGAAAGGAAGCAAGGAGCTGCACTTCAATGAGGGAACCCAGGGGAGTGACGAGGTTGGGGGCGATACCCCTCAACCCGGCCACTGGGCAGGCTGAGGAGGGCCGGCCGAGGACCTCTGGGCCTTTACCTCCTGCCTGTTGGAGGAAGCCGCGGGGCTAGGGTTTGGGAAGCTGCCGAGCCTGCTGGGCCCTGGTGCTGGTGCTGGTGGGTGGATCGCCGCAGGCGCAGAAGGATGAAAGGGACTGGTGTGCTGCTGCTGTCAGCTGCCTTTGTCCTTGGGTGAGGTGACAAGAGTCCAGAGTGGCACTGGACTTTTCGAACCGCTGGAGGTGACCTTCCACCCAGGGCCAAGAGGTCAGTCCCCAAGAAGAGGACATCCGCCAGTTTGTGCAGTGTATCCACTGTGAAGGTGATATCCTCAGCATGCTCATGCGAGCTGGCCACCGTGGCCGCAACCGATCTGGCACAGAGTCTCCATGTCCACAGCCGCTTGGAGCTGCTGCTTAGCCACTGCCCTACCCTGGTCCCGTACCTGCCGGACCATGGTCTGCAGGTCAGCCGGGAGATGAGGGATCACCTCATCCAGGGAGCCCACGAGGGCATGGGAGAAGTGTGCCATCAGCACGGCTGAGCTGGCCTGGCGGAGGCCAAGGGAAGACGCAGCGTACACCTTGCACCCGGCATAGTCCAGCTTTTTGGACTCCTTGTCGGGGTGCTTGTCCACATCCCTAGCATTCCTGGAACGCCAGAAAACGCTGTCGGTGACCTGCCCCTCAGCAGAGGGGTGTTCCGAAAATCCAGGCAAAGAGATGGTAGGGACCGCATACTTCCTGGCCGAAGGCGCAGGACAGGAATCAGGCCACTGCCAGAGCTCCAAGGCTGGGCCAACAATGGCTTCAGCCACTGGAAAGGCCTCCATGGGTGAATCCCCTCGGTCCAGTATCTTCGCTAGGGGATACCTGGCCCGCTTGGATACGGGTCGAAGCTGCATCCCGTGACTCTCGAGATGAGCCAAGCAAACCCATGAAGGACTTATGGGCTTTCCCATCGACTGGCTCCTGGAGGACTCCAGGTTGATGGGCCTGAGAACAGAGGAGTCCATTAACAGCTGCCTGGGGCCTGAGCCACCTCCACCTGCTGGTGACGTGTCGTGGAGTGAGGGTGACCCGACAACCCGTGGGCAGGCTCTGACCCGACCGAGAGTCCTTGGTCGGCGCCTGATTTCGGTTGTGGAGGCGGAGGTTCCACCACAACCGGTGGCAGGTAGTTTCGCCGAACAACCGCCCAGGCTTGGGCACCCTCGGCATACAGTGAGGGGTTGTTTCGGCCGCTCGGGTGACAGCCACTTGATGGCCGAGGAAGAAGACGGCGTCTGCTTATTCCTGGACAGAAGTAACTGCTGCCACATCAGGTCCTCGTAGCATCAATGCAACTTGCGCCAAAGCCTCTCCTCTTCCAAGGAGGAAGACGAGGGATGAGCGCGGCGCTCGCCACCTCGGTGCCGACTGAGATCGCCGTGTCGGGCGGGATCGCTGGACCGTAGAAGATGTCAAAGATAGAGATCCTCGGCATTTCCGAGGACGGTTCGGGAAGGTGCGGGGACACCCGCCTTCCTCAGCTCGAAGCTCTTAACCGGGACTGCGGCACCGGAGGCGCAGGCAAGTCTCGGTCTCCACCGGGGACCGTGAGGAAGGGTTGTCGGTTCACTAGTTGACAGCCCGCCCGACGGGTCGAAGAACTGACCGCGCCGACGGGTGTCTTGGCCAGCTGGCCTGACGGGGACGCCGAGTCAGCGGTTTAGCCGCAACTCCCACCAAAGTCGAGTGTCGACTATCCGGGGAAGGGACCTCTCCTGCCCCTACAAACGCCGACGATGGACTTCCCCTTAGAGTCCTCCTTGACCGAGGAATGTTCTACGGCCCTCTCCCTCATGGAAAGGGATCGGCAAAGCTCCTTGAAAGAAGCTGAATACGAGGTACCCAGAGAGAGCGGATAAATGCCACGTCACCAAGGAAGAGGATGATGCGCCTTGCAGCCTCCTCAAGGGCGATCATCTGCTCAGTTGCTCAGCCGAACCAGCCGCGGTAACCACCCAATGGGCCTCCTTCGACTTAACCGGGCGGGCTGTGCTTCGCGCCTAAGCTTGTAACCGGGCAGCGGGACTTCCAGGACGCTACTGAAAATGAACGGCATAACTCGTAGGCCTGCAGGTCGTGTTCTAGGCCGAGGCAGTAGACGCACGTGGAGTGCGGGTCTGTCCTGGACATCTTCTGCCCCAAGGGCACCGCCAAATCCAGGAGTTGATTTGTCCATCGCTGTCGCAGGGAGAAACTTGACCAAGTCTTGAGAATTTTAAAATAAGTTTCAGGCGAACCAAGAATTTAGATCCAGCTCTACGCAGAGCCAGCGAAAATTCCCAGCTTCCATGCTGTAAGGAAGATCTGGCATCATGGATGAGCTGAGAGTTTTACCACCCGGTGGGTAAAGGAGCCAGCTTGAAGACCTTCCAGCAAGATTTAAAGCGGCAAGGAACCTGCCAGACAGTGTGGATGAACAACATATCCATGTTGCTGTTTTAGCCAAGATGGGCTTCCCCACTCTGTTTATTTCCCTGATAAACACTTTATGCATCACCTCAGGCCTGTGTAAAAGGTTCGGGACATCACTCCCCTTACTTTCCCCTGTTTAGGGGCACCCGTCAGGGTTGTCCCCTGGTTTATTTGCTATTTTCATTGAACCCCTGGCGCAGCTTTCATTAGGGACTCCTGGATAAAGAGAGTGCAGATGGAGGGTATGGAACACCTCATAGCTTTTATGGATGATGTCCTGCTCTCTTTTTAACCTCTAAATCAGTACCAGCAGTTTTTGAATTACTAGACCTTTTGGCAAATGTTTGGGTATAAACTTAATACTACCAAAACCGAAGCATTAACCTTTCAGTTTTCTCCCTCCCTGACACTCAAACAGGGTTCCCATTCCGCTGGGATTTAGATAAATTAAAGTACTTAGGTATATACCGCTCCCATCAGATAGCTGATACAATTAAACATAATTATGATTATGTTTCTTGCTGAGCTACAGGCAGACCTAGCGGGTTGGAATATACTCCCCTTGAACTTACTCTAGAGGGTTGATGTGATTCGGATGGTGACTTTACCCCGGGCCCTTTATTTGTTCTTAATGTGCCAATAAGTATTCCGAATAACACCTATAGGGTCTGGAATAAACTCATTGGCAGATTCATCGGGCCGTTAAACGGCCAAGAGTGCGAGCTTCTATCTTGTACCTCCCTAGGAAAATGGGTGGGCTTGCCCTTCCTAAGTTTAAATTTTATAATTGGGCCACACACCTCTCATTTATAGTCTGCAGTTTAGCCAGGTCTAACCCTGTTCTGTGGAGGGAAATTGAAGAAGGCTTAAAATGCCTTTTAAGCAGCTAATTAAATTAATGACATACCGAGTGCCTCCTTCCCGAATACATGACCTGGTCCAAATGAACCTCTGGATCACACACCAACTGAAAGTTTGGAGTGCCATACGTAGATATTTATCTCTTTCTTCATTTCTCCCACTCATCTGCCCTATTACCCTATTGGAGGATTTCCATCCAGCACTATATGATCACACATTTGCCACTTGGGAGCATTTGGGGCTCACTAATCTTATTCAATTCTTAAGTGGGGCAGAGTTTAAATCTTTTCTGAGCTTAAGCCAAACACACGGTCTGAGACACCAAGATTTTTATAGATATTTGCAACTAAGACATTTTTTTTATTCTCTACCAATTTGGATAAGGCAATTTGAATGCTCTTCCCCACTGATTTCCTGCATCCAACGACTGATACAAGCTGGCAATGCACCCCATATGGTTTCTGTTTTGTATAAGGCGCCCGGGGAGACGCTGGGAGTGAATAGTGAGGGTATATGTGCTAAATGGAGGGAGGAATTTGGTTTTGACATTTCAAAAGAAAACTGGTATAAGGGCTGTCTTTCAATAGCCAAACTTACATATTCTCATACCTGGAGGCTGTTTTCCTGGCAGATATTGACCAGGTTCTTCCGTACCCCTATAGTGACAGCACACTTTACCCCGACACAATCAGGGCCTGCTGGCGGTTGTGCGGTGAATCAAAGGCACACCACACCCATATATTCTGGGCATGTCCCTTGATACAAACCTTTTTGACTTCATTACACTTGGAACGGAGATCCCTCTTCGGTGTTTCACTTACCCTATCTGCAGATTTATTTACCCTTCATATTTTTCCCTTAGAGTGTAAGGAGCCACTTACACGATACCTGTTGGGAGCACTGTTGCTAGCCGCCAAAAAGGCCCTGACATGACATTGGCTTACCCCTAGTATCCCCACAGTGTCGGAGTGGAGATAAATTGTTACTCAGATTTATAGAACAGAAAGAATTTCTTACCATCTAAACGATAAAACTGACTTATTTACAGTGAAATGGTCTAAATGGGTACTTTATATTATGTCCAAAGATCCCTCTTTTGTCCCTTAAAAGAATGCCATAGAAAGAAGGGATATCGGGGGAGGAAGAACTCCTGAGTTCAACCCTAAACAATTTAATTGATAGGGCTAGATTCCAGGTATTAGAGTAGGGGCCTGGTTCAATTGTAACTCTGCCGAATTAATTATGCATATGTTAGAAACTGCAGTATATGTTTTATAAGTTTTTACAGCAACCCTGCCTTATTAAATTATTTAATATTTAAATTCTTCTTTCTGTAAGTTCTTTCCTGCTGTGCTTCACTAAGAAACTGTACGTAAGGTAATTATGCTACATTAATTGATTTATTAAGTAACCAAAATACTCAATGAATTGTGACCGTCTGTTTCCTTCCCCACCCTTTTTCTTTTTGTACCCTTCCCCCCCAGTTGTGAAAAATTTTTCTGAACAAAAATTATAACAAAAAAAAAAAAAAGAAAATGGACTTTATGGATATGAGGAGGGAGGTTTGAGGAGGATTCTACTCCTGCTTCAGGACTGAGAAAATCTGTATTTTCCTAACTTTCTTTTTACTTCTCCTTTTCCTCTGTTTTTGTTTGTGAAGGAGAACAGCGGGCCAGTTTAGAGAAATATATAGCAGTATTTTAGAGGCCCCTTTTTGTTTTCAAGGCAGAGAAATTGAGGAAGGAGGAAAATGCGGCTGCGGGGGAAGGGTACAGCACTCCTTTTAAGCTTTTCGCTGAGTGCTCTCTGTGCCGACGCACTCTGCCCTGACCCATGCTGAGTGTCCTTGATATATAGGGCCCTCTTCCCAATTGCCCTGCTGAATGGGCCTGTTTGACTGGCGGAGGGGGAACCACAGAGCTGGAGTATCAGTTTTACTTTCCCCCCTTTATGTTTTAGTTAACTTTGTATGTTTTTAATACAGATGGCTTGGAGAGAGGGGAATGTTAATGCAGTTCTAGTACTATAAGGTATAACTAATTGTGTGCAGGTGGGGGCAGGATATGTCTAAGTCTTCTAATGGGAAGGGTTGTAAAAGTTCTGCTTTTGCAGCTATTGTTACAATGAGGGGGTGTGGGGGAGGGAGGGGAAAGATCTGTATATAGTTATTGTGTGTTTGTTATTCTGCAGTTTATTAGTTTTTGGATCCAAATGTATAGCCAATCTAAAAGCTTTTATGGAGAATGGGAGAGGTGGGAGGGCCTGTGGGGGATAATGGTCAGGGAAAGTACACGGCCTGAACTATGACTAGTCTAAGAGATTTGACAATCATTTCATGGAATGTCAGGGGAATAGCCACCCCAGTTAAACGCATGATGTTGCTGACTGCCCTGAAGCGACAAAATGCTCAGGTGGCCCTCCTCCAGGAGCCCCACCTTACAGAGAAAGAACATGTGAAACTGAAGAGCAGCTGGGTTGGGGAATGCTACGCGGCCTCTTAATTCCCATAAATGAGGGGTGGCTGTTCTCCTGCACAGTAAATTGCCCTTTCAGATGGAGCGGGTGGTAAAGGATCCAACTGAGGGGCGCCACGTATTTGTGGTAGGGAATATCCAAGGGGAAAAGGTCATATTTGGGAGTATATAGTCGTGGCCAAAAATACTGGTGCCCTTGCACTTTTTCAAATAACTCACAATTTCCTCTAAACATAAGTTGAAATTAACAACAGTACAGTATTTGGTCTCCACAATTCTTTATTTCTCTGTTAATATTACAGAACCTTTGTTTTTGATTCAGAATTTAATATATCCTTTTAAATCAGAAAATGAAAAATGGCATTGACACCCTAGACTTAATATTTGGTACCACAGCTTTGGTCAAAATAACTGCAATCAACCGCTTCCTATAGCTATGGATGAGCTTCCTGCACCTCTCTACTGGCAGTCTGGCTCAATCTTCTTGCGCAAACTGCTCCAGTTCTCCCAGATTTGAAGGGTGCCTTCTCCCAACTGCTGTTTTCAGATATCTCCACAGGTTTTCAATGGGATTTAGATCTGACTCATTGCTGGCCACTTCAGAACAGTCCAGTGTCTTGTCTTGAACCATTCCTGGTGCTTTTTGAAGTGTGTTTGGGGTCATTGTCCTGCTGGAAGACCCATGACCTTCGACGAGACCCAGCTTCTGACACTGGGTTCAACATTACCCAAAATGGCCTGGTAATCTCCAGATTTCATGATGCCATGCACACGCTCAAGGCACCCAGTGCCAGAGCAGCACAGCAACCCCAAACATCACTGAACCTCCCCATGTTTGACTGTAGGAAGGTGTTCTTTCTTTGAAGGCTTCATTTTGTTTTCTGTAAACATAGAGATGATGTGCTTACCAAAAGCTCTAATTTGGTCTCATCTGTCCACAGAACATTCTCCCAGAAGGATTTTGGCTTGTTCAGGTGTGTTTTGGCAAACCCCAGTCGGGCTTTCTTATGTCTCTCTCAGCAGTGGGGTCCTCCTGGGCCTTCTACCATATAACCCCTTTCATTGAGTTGGCGATGGATGGTGTGAGTTGAAACTGTCGTATTTTGTGTCTGAAGGTCAGCTTGAATCTGTTTGGCAGTTGATCGAGGTGCTTTTCCACCATTCAACAATCCTGCGCTGCAATCTTCGATCAAGTTTTCTCTTGCGGCCACGTCCAGGGAGGTTGGCTACAGTGCCATGGGCTTTAAACATCCTGATAACATTACGTACGATGGAAACAGGAACATCAAGGTCTCTGGAGATTGATTTGTAGCCTTGAGATTGTCCATGCTTGGCTACAATCTTCTGTCTGACCTCAGACAATTATCTATCTGACTTTCTTTTCTCCATGCTCACTGCAGTACACACAGTGACACTAAACAGGAGAATGAGTCCTTTTCTCTATTCAAACTGGTTGAATGAGCGATTTTTATACTGCAGGCACCTGCAACTCACCACAGGTGAGTTCAATTCCAAAGTGAAGGAGAATCACCTGCTTGAAATCTAATTATTTCTAACTACTTCTAAAAGGTGCCAATAATTTTGTCCGGGCCATTTAAGGATTTCTGTGTGGAATAAGCTAAGACTTAGTAAATTGTTCTGCTTTTTGTGTTTTATTCCACTGCAAACCAAAGAAATACATATGTGGATACCAAAATATTTTTTAATTTCAACAATTTTCTGGAAGGAATGGTGCATTATTAGAAAAAACTGCAAGGGCGCCAATATTTTTGGCCACGACTGTATACGCACCGGCAGTTCATGACCCACTATATTACAGAGCTCTCCTGGATTTGCTAACTGAAGAACAATTTCCAAACTTAATAATGGGAAGAGGCATGAACTGCTTGCTTAATCCAGTGCTGGATCACTCGGAGGAAAAAGGAAACCCTAAAGGGACCATTCGGGGATGGCTAGAAGGCATGACTGATTTAGATATTATTGATGGGTGGCAGACAGCCAACCCCACTGCCAGAGAATACACATTTTTCTCACACCCCCACCACACCTGGTCCAGGTTGGACTACCTATTCTTGCCTCGGGAATGGTACTTTTGCCTCACATGCATTAAACATAGTCCAATTCACATTTCCGACCATGATATGGTCATAATGATCTTGAACTGGGGGAGGGCAGAACGATCACATATCAAATGGAGATTTCCTAATTACCTGTTAGCGAATAAACATTTCAAAGAACATTTACAAGAGCAGTGGAAGAGATATGCACAAGCTAACATAGAGACTGCCCCTTCTAAGGCGACCTTTTGGGATGCTGGGAAAGCATTTATGAGAGGGGCCATAATCAGCTATGTGGCTCATCATAAGCAGAAAGTTAAGGAACGTAGGATGAATTTGGAACAGAAGCTTAGAGTCTTAGAGAGGAAGATAGCTCAAGGAGAAGGGGGAGAAAATGTATATCAGCTAGTGACGAAAACTCGGGAGGCACTAAATTTATTGATGGGTGAAGCGAAGAAAACCTGTCTCTTTGTGAGGAAACATTTTTATGAGTGGGGAAATAGGCCTGGAACTATGCTAGCTAACCTAATAAGGGGAAGGCGTGGAACGCATTTGATACATGCTATTAAGGGAGAAGATGGCATGCTCCAGAAAGATAAAAAGTCTATTGGGGAGAGATTTATGAGATTCTACTAAGAGATATAGCGCTCTCAAAGTGGGATAGGGGAACATGAGATGTCGGAGTTTTTGAACAAGCTCAATCTGCCTCAGATTACGAAGGCTCAGAGAACTTGGTTAGGCTCCATCATAACCAGAGAAGAAACTGCTAAGGCTATTGTGGCCCTTAAGAGAGGGAAGACTAGTGGACCAGACGGTTTACCGACTGACTATTATAAGCTTACGCAAGAACACTTGGTTGACCATTTGGAGGCAGTGTTTAGAGAGGCCAGAGAAGAGATGGCAGAGTTGCCACGTTCTTGGGGGGAAGGCAACTATTTGCCCAATCCCAAAAGCAGAGAAGAACCTATATGAATGCGCCACCTTTAGACAGATATCCCTCTTAAATTGTGATTCTAAAATTATGGCTACTCAGTTGAAAAAAATTGTTGCCGGGGATAATCCACCCAGACCAGACCGGGTTCATCAGGGACAGACATTCATATCATAATATGAGAACCCTTCTAAATGTGATCTGGGGGGCTGGAAATGGATGGGAACCGGTGAATATACTATCAATGGACACAGAAAAAGCATTTGATAGAGTAGAATGGCCACATTTGATGGCGGTCCTGGCCCGGGTTGGTCTGGGAGGAGAATTTATCGATATGGTACGACAGATGTATAAGAGCCCTCGGGCTAGGGTTTTAATTAATGGCACTTTCTCTGACAGTTTTGCACTGGGTAGGGGTACCCATCAGGGCTGTCCATTGTCACCCCTCCTATTTGCTTTGGTGTTTGAGCCTCTGGCTATAGCCATTTGAGCCAGCCCAGACATCTCGGGAGTTGTGGTTAAGATTAGGGGGGGAGTGCAAATTAACATTATATGCTGACGATATGTTGCTATATGTAACTAAACCATCTAAATCTATGCCCCAATTATTGACATTAATTGATACCTTCTCTAGGTTCTCTGGTTATAAGCTAAACTTAGATAAATTAGAGGAAATGAGAACTGGCGAGCCTGCAAACCAAGAAATGAGACAGGGTTTGGAATGGGTTTTAAGACAGTTCAAGGGGCATTTACCTATCGGGGAATTAAAGTAGGGTGCAATACTGGAAGTTTATATGGTCTTAATTACATCCCGCTTATATAAACTAGAACAGCAGATTTGACTAGGTGGCACAAACTCCCTATTTCATGGCTGGGGAAAATAAATTTAATTAAAATGAATGTCCTCCCTAGACTGCTGTATGTCCTCCAGATGCTGCCCATAGGGCTACGAAAGACTGATATTAGAAAATTGGAGAAAGCATTCTCGAGTTTTATTTGGCAGGGTAGATGCCCGAGGGTGGGATTGGCTCGGCTTATTTATGTATTTAAGCGTTTCACCAGGAAGACATACTGAGCAGAGATACCGCTCGATTCCAGATGCGTCCTGGGGGAAGAGGAGCAAAATACAGACAATAAATATTATTCAAGTGTACAGAATTGTGCAAGGGACATACAAGTTTACAGGATTGTACCAGGGACATAGAACACGTGACAAAAGATTAACAGGGCTCCCAGGAATGAGAGCACCAAGGTAAGCTTAACAAGTAACTAGCAGTAACAAAGCTATACAACAGAAAATGTGATATTGCTGAGGCACCTTTGATAACAGAACCCTAACGCTGCTCAGGATGATTATATAACTGTGGTGGGGACAGCAGCGGGAGGATTTTACGGGCTGCCTAGCCCATGTTCAAGGATGCGGTGCACAGCGTACAAGTGTAAGGGACCTGCTAAGTGAGGCTATAGCTGTATGGCATTGGGCGCCACCACTAGATGGTCCTAGGTGCAAGTGCATTTGGAGGAGAAGTGTGTTTTTAGGAGGTGGATGAGCTGCTAAGAGTTTGCGGTGAGTCTGATGTCTGTTGGGAATGCATTCTAAAGTTTGGGCATGCAGTATCTGAAAGCTGCTTGGCCTTTAGCTGACCTCATATGTGGGACATGAAAGAGCCTGGTGTCAGTGCTCCCGAGGGAGTAGGCAGGCAGTGATTGAGTGGAGAGGGTGGATTCAAGATAAGGTGGAAGGGACTGTGCCCAGTATTTTGCTATGGTTCTGGCGCAGTGTAGCTGCCTGCAATCGTGGAGTGAGGGCAGATCAAGGGACCTGTAGAGTTCGCAGTGGTGAGTTGTGGGGGCAGTCCAAGATGAAGCGACCAAGGAATGAAAGAGTGTGTCCAGACTGGAAAGGGAGAATGTGGGCGCAGCGCCGTAGACTAAAGCCTCTACGGAAAAGGGAGGGCTTCACTTCCCAGACTTGGGAGTTTATTATAGGGCTATACAATGTCGTTACATACAGGATTGGATTGGCAGACCTAAAGAAGCATGATGGCTTGATTTAGAAGAGAGGGGATGCCCGGGTAGGCTATCAGCATATTTGTCTATCAGAGGTTGGCAAGCATACCACAATGTACCGGAACCAAACCCATTGGTTAGGGCAGTGCTAGAAAGCTCGAGAGGATTGAGTAGACAAAAAGGTTTGGTACAGAATGATACCCTGCTTCTGCCCCTAGGGGGAAATCCTTTCTTCTTGCCAGGATTAGAGGATGCGGGATTTAGGGAATGGGGAGAAAAAGATATCCTATGTCTAAAACATCTCTTTACCCAGACAGGGCAGGATTCTTTTGAGAATTTACAGGCTAAGACAGGTTTGGGACAAACATTATTTTAGATATTTGCAAGTCAGGACATATTGTGGATCTCTTGGTAGACTCCACTGGGTGAATTCCACATGGGATCAACCATAACATTCTATTCTGGTGGGACAGAGGAACCCAAAGGGAACAATCTGTAGGATGGCTAAGGAGGGGAAAGATTTACTCCCAGACAAAACTAAACAGCTATGGGAGAGAGATCTTGGGCTTTCTATATCAGAGGATAATTGGAGGACAATGTCCCAACTCCATCAGGGTATACTGCTGTGTAATAAAT
Organism: Neoceratodus forsteri; assembly: GCA_016271365.2. NCBI lineage: Eukaryota > Metazoa > Chordata > Ceratodontiformes > Ceratodontidae > Neoceratodus > Neoceratodus forsteri. The sequence continues at coordinate 1,472,491,540 of CM057455.1, forward strand.
ATAAAGACTCTTATTATAAATGTTGCCATAGTCTGTATTGTCCGCCAGTTGTGGTTCACAAATATAACCCTGCAGTGTCTCCCATTTGTCCCAGATGCAGCAATAACCTCACAACTTACTATCATTACTTTTGGACATGCCCGGTTTTACAAAACATTTGGGGAGATGTAATAAGTGAACTACGAGGTACTGCGGGGAGGCAGCTCCCAATGTTCCCTTTGCTGCTCCTATTTGGAATTGAGGATGATGGGGAAGAAGAATGGAGCCCTGTTCAGAGGTGGCTTCGGGTGGTATTATTCATGGCTAGACATTGTATCCTTAACACGTGGGTCTCTGCTGTAAAACCTACCATCTCCCAGTGGAAAGGCCTTATTTTGCAGGCACTTACTCTGGAGCGCTTGACCTATGTTATAAAAGATAAAGAAGAGCTTTTTCACAAGACATGACAGCCCTACCTGGCATCCCTGTCGACACCAGATAATATAATGCTGAGCAAAGGATGGATTTGAGATTGTATTAGTCTTCCCCCCGTTGGTCCTGTATCTTCATACGAAAATGGAATTCGTTAAGTGGAATAATTCTATGTGTGGTGGTTTTTAGAGATTGGCTGTATATCTTTTTTTTTTTTTTTAGAATGTAATTAAATGATGAAAACGGATCCTGATGTACATACGTTGTGGATCTATGTTTACGTATGTTTTGTATGCTGTGTCCGTCACATATACTGGAAAATTTCAAAAAACAAATGACGCGGAAAAAAAAAAAAGAAAATTTTAGTGAGGTACTTTTATACACCTAAAATTTCAAAACATTTCCACACAGCTAACACCGACAGATGCTGGAGAAAGTGTGGATTGGTGGGATCCCATCTCCATATCTTTTGGGACTGCCCAATTATAAGAGGGTTCTGGGAGGAGGGGAGGACCTTCACCAACACGGTGCTGATGATGACTATTCCTGGTGAGACGACTGAATGGGTGTTGGCGTTACCCTCGGTCCTGAACCTCCCCTTAGCTCAAAGAAAACTTGCCCATATTTTTATGGTGGCAGCCCTTAAATGCCTCACATCCCACTGGCTCAAAGTGGACTCCCCGACGCTCCTAGAGTGGCAAAATAGAATAAATTCCATCTGTGAGATGGAGCGCCTAACAGAAAGACTCCATCTCAGGGAGGAAAAGTTCAGGGACTTATGGAATCCTTGGCTGAGAAGGATTTCAGGACCTAGTGATTAGAAGGAAAAAGTCCCCCGAACCCATCCATAACAGGTCAGCCCAAACTGAAGTACAGTCTAAAAGGAGACATTGCACATTAAAAGATAAAACAACAGTCTTAAAAAAGCAGAGAAGATCGCTCACTCCACCCGATATACCCCCTACCCTCTGAGCATGTGTTTAAGATCCCTACTCTGTGTGTTGATTTAGCTTTATTTCCTAATGTCTAGGCATGGTGACAGTTATAACTAGTTTATAAGACCCCAAGTTGGGAGTTTAAAGAGTTTATTAAATTTTAATTATTGTTAGTACACTAGAATAAGAGATTCTGGATGAGATTTACTTTGATGAATGCAAAGATATAGACCATGGTAAATAAGGTCAATGTGTGAAATGGCAGGACAGCCGAGTGTAATTATCTAAATGGGCTGTCAACCGACTCCATTGGCTGGTTTAAGAGCTACCTTGAAGAACGGTCCCAAACAGTAAGAATCGCTGATACACTCTCAGACCCTAGACCGGTCCGCTCGGGAGTCCCCCAGGGCTCCATTCTGGGACCCCTCCTCTTCAGCCTATTCTTAAACTCACTACTGGACAGCTGTCCAGAACAACAATTCTACTACCGACGATGCTGTGATCCTCACCGGACCCTGATCCAATCCAATTACAAAATAAACTTCAGCAGGCCTTCTCCTCCATCGAATCCTGGTTTCTAAATCATAAACTGCTTCTCAATCAGAAAAAAAAACAAGTCTATGGTTTTCTGCAGCCCCCACAACAAAAACGAACAACTCCACCTCTCCATTGCAACCAAACAAGGAGCCATCCTAGAGCAAACACAATTGTTCAAGTACCTCGGCATCACCCTTGATCCCCACCTCTCATACGCTGTCCATATAAGCAATATTGCAAAGTCTGCCAATGCGAGGTTAGGCATATTATTCCGGCACAGGAAACACCTAACCCCAGAAGCACTGGCAGTGGCCATCCAAAGCTCCATCGGCAGCATCATAGACTGTGGTCTTATCATATATGGGTCTGCAACTACCTCTGCTCTCAAACGTATCACAACCTCCCTGAATAAGGCCCGTCATCTCATCACTGGCTCACACTGCCGTACCCACACATGTGACCTTTATTCCCAATCTGGATGGCTTCAACTGGACAAACGCATAAAATACCAAACCTGCATCACGGCCAAGAAAATTATAATGGGTCTGGCCCCACCTGGTGTCTGTGCCCTTCTTAAGCCTAGACATAGGAACGTCACTACAAGGAGATCCAATTCCCATCTATTACATATCCCATGATGTCGCACGACTCAAGGACAAAAGTCATTCGCCTATTGTGCATCCAACTGGCTCAACTCTCTTGGCAGCACTATAGCGACCGCCCAACACTCGGCCTCTTCAAGTCCAAGTTGTGCCCTCACTGCTTGTATCCTACGACAATATCTTAACATTTCCACTGCTCCGCTGCAAATGCCCCAGCACCCAGCACTTACAATCAGTCTTTGCACACCTAGCACCTTACCTGTCATATTCCTCGACAAGGCCCCTGGCTGCACTGTCTCCCACCCTGACCCACCTCCCCGTGATCTCCACTCCTGCCCCCGCCCCCTAACCACCTCCCTGCATCCCCTTACCCCTCTGCACCCTCCATCTCCTACCCTCTCTTCCCCACCACCCAACCTCTACTTCCCTTGTCTTGCTCATAGCTCAAGTCTTTGTACTGGTTATTACATGTCTGTAAGTCAATGACTATATGTAACTTAAAATGATGACTGCTGCACACGCTGACGTGCAACCTTTGTAAAAGAGCCTCGGCTCAAAGGTACTGTAATCCTAGACTGAAATAAATAAATAAAATAAATATGTACCCGGACTGTCATAGTCATGGTAACATAACTTTTGTATCACAAAGATGTACTTTTATCTCTTGAATAAAGATGAGTTAAAAAAAAAAAAAAAAGAAAGACTAACACTTGAGGCTCAGGTGACGTCTGTAGTCCGGAACGGCTTTTACCATCTCCAAAAAAATCTCCCGGATTACAGCCTTGGTCCCACCAGAAGACTTGCCCTCATTGGTACATGCCTTTGTAACTTCCAGGCTCAACTACTGTAATGCTCTGTATGTTGGGATTAGTGGAGGGGTCCTATGATGCCTGCAGCTACTGCTAAATGCAGTGGTCAGGTTACGTACGGGCCTCGCAAGGTCATGTCATGTAACTCCTGTCTTGCTTGACCTGCCCGGGCTGCTGGTGAACTCGTGAATCTCCTTCAAGGTCAGTTTGCTGAACTATAAAGCCATATACGGATTGGACCCATGTTATCAGAGTGAGCTCCTGACCCCTTACTGCCCAGCCTGCCTTCTCTGCTCCTCCGAGGCGAGTTTGCATGCAGTTCCAAGGGGAAGGCTGAAAACATCAGGGGACTGCACTTTTGAAGTGGCTGGTCTGGCCCTATGGAACTCGCTCCCCAGATCTCTCAAGGAGGCTCCCTCAGCAGAGGCCTTCAAGAAGGGCCTAAAGACCTACCTGTTCAGCTAAGCTTTTGATCACAGTTAGTCCCACTGATTTAGTTTTATTTGTGCAGACTAATTTGCACATTAAGTGATTTGTATTTAATGACTGTTTTATTTCGTTCTATTTTGTTTTGTTTTAATTCTAGGACGTACAGTGCTCAAAGCCCTTGGTACTGGGTGCTTAAAAAATAAACTACTACTATGTTGGAACTGGGAGTCACTGAGGAATCTCAGAGTGCCTGGTCTAGCCCCAATATATCAGTCCCAAAACTAGATGGGTATACTCAGTTTTGTATCTATTTCTGGACATGCAGTCTCCAATTCTCAGGCATATTCTATGCCTAGGGTAGATGAACTTCTGGATAGACTTGGGAAAGGCTCAGTACATCAGCATTCTAGACCTGACCAAGGGGTATTGCCAAATACCAGTAACTCCAGAATCCTGTGAGAAAAACATTCTTTGTCATCCCATTTGGTCTGTATCAGTTTACCATGCTCTCCGCTGGGTTGCATGGTGCCTTGGCCACGTTTCAGAGAATGATGGATTGAATCCTCAGTCTCCATGGGTTATATGCAGCAGCATATCTAGATGATTTTGTTATATTTAGTTGACTGGGATGCTCGCCTTCGGGATGTAGCTTCGGTACTTCAGTTGCTCAGGGAGGCAGGTCTCATGGACAATGCCACAAAATGTGCCCAAGAAGCGACAGGGACTAAATACCTAGGATACATGGCAGGGAATGGCCATGTATGCCTAGTTGTTGAAAAGGTAAAATCCCTTGCTGACGGCTCAGTACTGACTACCAAAAAGCAAGTGAGGTCCTTCCTTGGCTCAGCAGGGTATTATGGTCGGTTAATTCCAGAGTTTGACATTTGTTGCCCCACTGACTGACCCAAATGCAAAGGCTGTCCCAAATATGGTTAAGTAATCCTCACAGTGTCAGAAGGCCTTCCAAACTATCAAAAGAGAACTGTGTGAGGGACATGTCATACCAAAACCTGATTTGAACTGCCCATTCATTTTCCACATGGACACCTCAGAAGTAGGGCTGGGGGTCTGTCTTGTCTTAAGAATTTAACAATGGGATTTATCCCATCCTCTATTTGTCCAGAAAATTATTTCCAAGGGAACACAGTATGCCACGCTACAGAAAGAGTATCTATCTGTGAAGTGGGCAGTAGAAGCCCTACACTGCTGTTTGCTGGGAAAACATTTCACCTTGGTTAGTGATCATGCACCCCTCAAATGGCTACATGCCACGTGGGACACTAATTCTAGAGTCACCCAGATGTGCCTGGCTCTGCAGCCCTTTCTGTTCCAGGTACATTACAGGGTGGGTTCCCTGCATAATAATGCTGACTTTCTTTCCTAGGAGGGTGGCTCGATGGTAGCCAGTGCAGAGTGTGCCATGAGCACAATTCTGTGGGGGATGGTATGTGACGGCATCTATACAACCTTCACTCGGTACCCCCTTTCCACTGAGATCCTAGCAGTAGAACAGGATGAATTGAGCCTCAGACCTGCTAATTTCTGGTCTGGCCCTTTAAAGGCCATATGCTCTGGCTGTACAGAGGCACGGAACCCTGCAGGGGAGTGGCACAAGCTATCCTCACCTGGGAAACCTAAGGATAAAACCAGAAAAAGCAGAGAGGAGAATTTGGGGGCGAGTGAGTGAGTGAGTGTAGGGCTGATGTGAACTAGTAAGCTGAATCTAGCTGAAAGTTTTTTCTGTTCTGTATTTCCTCCGCAAAAGTAAGCCACTTGAACCCTTATTTGGTGCTGAAGTAAACCAACTTTTTCTTTCATCGAACCTTGCCAGGAGTGCATTAAGTCTTGGCTTGCTACAACACTGCTACAGTAGGCATAGGTCAAGTTCAGAATTAACATCCAGCAGTTTCACTTCCTGCTCGCTCAGTCGCAATTCAGGTTGTTCAGTATGCTGGCTGAGTATATTGGGTATTAAGGTCTTCAAAGCAATCGCTCACCTCACTCCTCAGTTCAAACCTTTTCACAGTTGAAGTGTGAGGAGTTTGCTCAGTTTTTCGCAGATAAGGTTGCCATTATCAGATCAGAGATCAGCACAGCTCGCTCAAAACAGGCAGAGTAGTGACTGGTGGGAGATCACAGCCACCTAGTCGGTCTGGGCCAACTTTGACTGGTTGGCGATCGGTGATGTTGTGAAGATAATCCAGCGCTTGAGACAATCTGACTGTTGTTTGGACTCAGGTTCAACATGCCTCCTGGTGGGGTGCGTGGAGGCGAGCGGACCAGTCCTGGCGGAAAATGTCCGGGGCTCATTAGAGACAGGTGTTTCTGGACATCATGAAGGAGGCAGTTGTCCGCTCCCTTTTAAAGAAATCTTCTCTTGACTCCAACTGTCTCGCAAACTACAGACCTCTCTCTAACCTGCCTTTAGTGGGCAAGGTTATTGAGAAGGCAGTCACGTTGTAGCTTGAGCAGCATCTTACCACTCACGATATCTACGATCCTCTCCAGTCTGGTTTCAGGAAGATGCATACTGTAGTACTGACACGGCACTGGTTTGGGTACTTAATGACCTCCTGATAGCGAGAGATCAGCGACATAATTCCATCTTAGTTCTCCTTGATCTCTCAGTCGCATTTGACACTGTGGACCATGAGGTGTTCCTAGAGCGCCTACGGCTTTCTGTGGACTGTCTGGTATAGTCCTCAGATGGTTTCAATCTTTTCTCGCAAGCAGGGTGCATAGAGTCGCTCTTTTTTTTCCCTCAGCTTCTCATCCCCACGGTGGGGCACTGAGCCTGTTCTCTCACCCATGTTGTTTGCAGTGTATATGCTGCCATTGGGAGGCATTATTAGGCGGTATGGACTACGTTTTCACTGTTGTGCAGATACTCAGCTGTACATGTCCTTTGTACCCGAGCATAATGATGCTGTCTCAGTTTTTAACAACTGCAATTCTGAGATTCAAGACTGAATGAATGCTAACTGGCTCAGGTTGAACCCGGATAAGACTGAGGTGATGGTGGTGGACCCAGGTCTTCAAGCAGAGGGGCGGGTGTTGGGTAACCCTCTGGATTTTGAGAGGCAACCAGCTACTAACTTCTGACCAGGTGCAGAATCTGGGTGTTGTATTTGATGTATCCATGATGCCACATTGACAACTTTATGTCGACACGACGTTACCCCAACACCACTACATCGACCGCAACTGCGGCCAGGAAGGTGCCGGCATGTGTAGTCCTCTTGTTTTGAGGGGGGCTATGCCCCCTGCACCCCCCCTTTTAGATTCTCAACTCCGAGACGGAGCTGAGTTGGGGATGGGGTGCAGGACCTTGGGGAAGGGTGCCGGGGTCCCAGGTGGACTTTACAGTGACATGGCGATGTTGTCAATATCGACCACATTGGGGGGTCACGTGACCGCAAGATGGAGTAAAGACATGCCTTTCAGTGCTCCTTCCCTCGGGCTCGAAATAGTATGATAAACCACCTGGAATTTCTCATTAATACCCGATTTGCGCTACCGGGGTAATAAGGAAAGCACAATGGACGACTACGTGGTCACCACGGCAAATAGATCGCAGAGAACGCCAGCTAAAAACAACAAGAAGGCATCGACAGGCCCCACAATAGATCATGCAGGCCCCATCTCCCTCTCGGCGGCAGAGATGTTGGCTCTGGGTCGCGAGCTGAAGGATCAACTTATGGCGGCGCTCGCACCCAAACTGGAGAGCTTAGAGAACAAAATCGAGGGGAGACTTGCCCTGGTGGAGTCGCTGGCTGAGAGGCAGAATGAGAGGGTGGAGGAGCTGGAGGGCCGAGTCTCGACAGCGGAAGACACGCTGAACCCTCTCAGTAGACGTGTCACTGAACTGGAGAAGCAAGTCGCGGAGATGAGGGAGGTGCTCGACTACCAGGAGAACTATATGAGGAGGAATAACTTGAGGCTGAGGGGGTTACCAGAAGGGAAAGAAGGCCCTGACATTCTGGGCTTTTGTGCTAAAATACTGCCCACGCTCCTGGGGATGCAGCCGAAGGGTGGGAAGCTAAAGCTCGAGAGGGCACACCGGGCTGTCTTACCTAAGCCTCAGAATGGCCAACCTCCCAGGCAAATTATCCTGCGATTTCATAATTACCAGGATAGGCAGGAGATGTGGCGTGCATACAAATCTTTCCCCGAGCTTCACTATGGGGGGTTCGCCTTTTCCTGGCCCAAGACTACTCGTCTCGTATAGGGAGAAAAAGAAGAGAATTCAATGATGTGATTGTGACCTGCCAGAAGTTGGGAGTGGAATGGTTCACTGTGTTCCCGGCCATACTTAAAATCAAGCACGAAGAGGCTACCTACAGTTTCTGGGAGGTGGAGAAGGTGAGATGTTTTGTTGTGGAGCTCCAAAAGAAAATGGGGTAACTAGCGAAGTGACCGGTGGATATTTCCAAAGCCTGCACGAAGTCGTGGTGTCTAGCAGTATCCTATTAGAGGAATCAACGCGTTGATTGATTTTCTTAACTGTGAGCTTATTTGGGTTGGCTATACCATACCCATGTGTTCAAGACCAGTTCCCATCCCATTTTAAGGGGTTGACTGTGATTTTGTGGACTTTGATTCGACTATTGGAGAAAAGCCTAATGGGTCTCCGGGGCCGTGTGAATATTTTGGTGCGGCCTAACTTGGGGATCTCGTGGTACGGGCCTGATTTGGAGGATTTATGGCAGAGCATGGCGCTGAAAAAGAGATAAAGAACTTTGTGGACTGTCAGCTAAGGGGATTTTAAGGATATGCCTGATTTGCTACTTTACTTTTACTAGTTCTTTTTCTTTTCTGAGTTGTACCACAATATCGTGGGGAGGGGAACTGATATGTGCTTAATTGCGGGAGGTGGGTTCAGATGGCGGAAAAGATGCTTCTGATTTGCTCGTGTGGGGGGGAAGGTTGAACATAGAGATTTTTTTCTATGGTTCAAGCCCTACTTTGCTTTCTGGGGGAGGGAACATACTGGTGAGCAAGTATGTACGCCTTGTATGGGTTCGATTTGGGGTATATTGTAAATAAGTTATGGGGATTAACCGTTGTTTGGGGGGTTTGTTATGGTGTTTACTGTTATATCCGATCCACATTTCAAAAGAAAAGTCACCAGGTTACTAGTTATAGTGGGCTAAGGGAAGAGTTGAGAAAGGGATGGAAAAGGATAAAGAATATACAGGACTAATGGCCCTTAAAGATAAACTAAAAGTTGTGTCCTGGAATGTCAGGGGGGTGTCATCCCCAGTTAAGAGGACTCCGCTTCTCACTGCCTTAAGGAGGGTTGGAACACAGGTTGGCCTTTTGCAAGAAACTCATTTAACTACAGCGGAACACAGAAAGCTAGTCAGGAACTGGGTTGGGGAAGTGCATGCATCCTCCTTCTCCTCGCGAAAGTGGGGGGTCGCAGTTCTTATTCACAGGAACCTCCCTTTCCAGGTATCTAGAGTTGTGTCTGATAAGAGAGAAGGAAGATATGTGTTTGTGGAAGGGGTACTGGGGGGAACTTCGATCACGTTTGGCAGTGTATATGCCCCTGCAGTCACTGAACCCCAGTTTTATAGGCATTTAATAGAAGTAATGGTGAAGGAACAATTCAAGGGGTTCATTCTGGGAGGGGATTTTAATTGCACCCCGGACACGGTGATGGATCATTCGGAGGGTAGGGGAAAGGGGGGTAAATTCTTAAAGGAATGGAGAGAAGGATTGCTGGATTTAGATTTAATAAATGCATGGAGGACGGCGAATCCAAAATTAAGAGAATACACCTTTTTTTCTAACCCTCATAAGAGTTGGTCGAGGATAGATCATATTTACATTGAGGGAGGGTGGTACCAAAAGGTGGTAGAAGTGCATCATGAACCCATCCACATATCCGACCATGCTATGGTCACTTTGAGGGCAGAACTAGAAGGAGGGAGGAGAGGCTTAATATGTAGCGTTTCCTTCGACTCAATGGGGAATGAGAAGTTCAGGGTGTTCCTAGATGAGCAGATGAAGGGTTATGTGGAGCTGAATAAGGAAACGGCTCCCTCCCACAGATTTTATGGGACGAGGGAAGGCTTACCTAAGGGGGCTATCATTGGTTTCAGAAGGGGTATAAGAAAGAAAGGAATAGGAGTATGAGACTCTACTCCAGAGGGTTAAGGAGCTGGAGGACAGGTACTTAAGGTGACCCAGCCAGTGGGCCAAGACTAGCGGCAGCTAGAGGAGCTGAATAATATGCTAGAGGAACAAGCAAGGGACATTTGTGTAGTAAAACAGAGATTTTACTGAATGGGGAATAGCCTGGCCCCTTCTTGTTAACCTGATTAAAGGTAGAAGGGGGAAAGTTAGAGTGTTGGAAATAAGGAATAGACAAGGGAATGTAACAAGGGATCCTCAGGCTATCAGGGAAAGATTTAGGGAATTCTATAGTATGTTATATCAAAGAGAAGCGGGGGGGATGACGGACAGGATGAGGCAATTTCTTGATGGGATCAGGTTGAAGCAACTGACGGCACAGCAAAGGGCAGCCCTAGAGACTAACATTACCAAGGATGAAATAGGGAAGGCTATCAAGAGTATTAGGTCGGGCAAAGCGGCAGGTCCGGATGGGTTTCTATTGAATTTTATAAAGCAGTGGGACACCAGGTAGTGGACCTGCTTTGGGACGATAGGGCACTAAGAGGAGTCGCCTCCACTCTCTATGGAAATGGCAACCATATGTGTGATTCCCAAGCAGGGTAAGGACCCTAGGGATTGTGCTGCCATCACTCATTTCATTACTGAACGTGGATGCCAAGATATATGCAAAGATTCTGGCTGGCAGGCTTGAGACTTTAATGCCTAGTCTAGTGGACCCAGATCAAACTGGATTTATAAAAGGAGGCATTCCTATCATAACGTGGTGGAGATTGTTGAATGTAGTGCTTCTCCTCGGCGTCCAGGGCCACTTTGGTTTTGGCACTGGACGCCGAGAAGGCTTTTGACCGGATTGAGTGGGAGTACATGATGGAGGCCTTAGGGCGATTTGGCATTGGTCAGGGGTTTCTGGACATGGTGAAGGTACTACACCGTTCGCCTAAGGCGGCTGTGATGGTCAACGGGGGCCCTTCTCAGGTCTTCGACCTGTTCAGAGGGACTAGGCAGGGATGCCCCCTATCCCCCCTCTTGTTTGATCTCGCTTTGGAACCCTGGCTACCGCTATTAGACAATGAGAGGTGAAGGAGTAACGGAGGGGGGGTCGACAGCACAAACTATCTTTATATGCTGACGACATGATTCTGTATCTCAGTCAGATAGATGACTCTCTCCCTGCTGTGTTGGATCTGATTGAGAGCTTCTCACTGTTTTCTGGCTACAAAATAAACTTAGCAAAATCAGAGGCAATGTGTGTGGGTGGAAGACAGCCTACGGACCTATGGAAGTGGGGGCTGCGGGAAGTGGGAGGGTCTCTGCAATATCTGGGGGTAAGAATTGGAAGATCATTGGCCGATCTCTACAGATTAAACTATTCACCAATGATTGATGGGGTGTTAAAGGACATGAAAAGGTGGAGGGCATATCCGGTATCCTGGCTAGGCCGGATGAATATTATAAAAATGAATATTCTACCCAGGATCTTGTATCTCTTACAGATGTTCTCCTGCGCACTAAAAGGACGCGAGGAGATTGGATGGGGGTGTCTCTGACCACCTCTGGCAGGAAAGAGGCCTAGAATTGGCCTTCAAAGACTGAAGCTGGAGACGAGAAGAGGGGCTTAAGTTTTCCAGACGCCAAAAGTTATTTCTTGGCCTCGCAGGCAAGGATAATCAAGGACGGGTGCAGCGCCCAGAGGCAGCAAGCTGGCTGGACTTGGAGGAGGAGCAGCGGCCGATTATCAGCCTATTTGAGGAGGGGTGGCAGGAGGCATACTTACATCAATCGCATCCCAGCCCGATGGTAGTATGGACTTTGGAAGGGTGGGAACAGATAAGGGCAAGGGTTAGTGATGGTAGGGCAGAGACATTACTCCTTCCCTGAGTGGTAATCCCTTTTTCTCCTGGCCTGGAGGACCAGGATTCCGGAATGGGACCAGAGAGGTATACAGTGTGTGAAGGATTTGTATGAGGGTCCGCATATCGCTTCCCTCGAGGAATTAAAGACAAGATGGGGGATCCCAGGTAATCACACATTTAGATTCTTCCAGGCTAGAGACTTTGCTCGTAGTCTGGGTGAACCAGGCTCTCAGCCCATGTACCAGTCGAGCCTGGAATCGGTAATCTGTAAGGCCCGGCGGAATCCTAAGGGGATAATAGGTACCGCAGTGCGTATTTTCAGAGAGGTCTTGGAGGAGGGAAGCTCGAACAGGAGAGCTCTGTGGGAGAGGGACCTTGGGATCACGATCTTGGAATAGAGTTGGGAGCTTTTAATGGAAACACATGTGGGCCTCCTGTTATCAAATAGATATAAGGAGTCGGCCTATAAGTTTGTTCATAGACTTTTTTATCCTCCGGCGGTGGTTCACAAAAGCCATCCGGAGGTTTCAGAAATATGCCCCCGATGTAAAAAGGACGTGGGCGCATACATACATTGTTTTTGGAGGTGCCTCCGACTACAGAATTTTTGGCAGGAATTGGTGGAGTTTCTCAATGAAAGAACAGAGGTCGGGTATCCTCCATCCTACTGAACTCTTATTTGGTATTGATTGGGAGGGAGGGGATGATTGGTGTACCCATAGAAAGTGGTTAAAGGTGGCCTTAGCAATAGCTAAGCAATGTATCCTAAACACTTGGATCTCGGCAAGGGATCCCTCTCTCGCCCAATGGAAAACATTGACAGTGTCGGCTTTGGCTATGGAGAGGAGGGCTTACCAGATTCAGGAAAGGGCAGAGATCTTTAGTATCATATGGAATCCACTCCTCTCGGCTATCTCCCAGCAAGACATGGGGCTCTGAGAAGGGTGGCTTTGAAGAATGAGGATTGGGGCATTGAGTGCTTGTGTCCCAGATTTCAGCCCTATGTAGTGTTACTGAAACATCAATGAAGTGTGCCTACCGTCTATTATCCATAATGATCATGTAACCTGGTGGTGACCATAATCAATTTATTTAATAGATGTGGATCTTTGTAAATAGTTGATTATATCTCTTTTTTTTTTTTAGAACTGGAAATGGTCCTTGTCACTGGAGAATTGATTTTCTAATCTGGCTTAAATGGTTAAACACTCATCGTGTATGTATTGAGATGAAATGTATTTGTGGACTTCTTTATGGTATATTGCCAGTGGCTGTTATGGCATACAATTTTTTTTTTTTTTTGCCTGTTGTCTGTTGAATATATTTAGAAAAAGCAAATAAAAATTTTACACAAAAAAAAATATCGACCACGTTGCTGTAAAGTTGTCGCTGCAGGGACGGGATACCGTATTTGATGACGAGCTGACTCTGAAGGTTCAGGTGTCTCTAAAGAACATCACCCGGATAAAACAACTGGTCCCGCCTGATGATCTTTCGATGTTGGTCTATGCCTTTGTGATCTCACGCCTGGATTACTGTAATGCCTTATACCTAGGGCTGCCGGGGGTGGAATTTCGTCATCTACAGCTGGTGCAGAATGCAGCTGCCAGGTTGTTGACTGGCTTACTGAGATCCTGCCATGTCACACCTGTGCTCCGCGATCTGCACTGGCTGCCGGTGTGGAAAATCACCTTCAAGATCGGATTACTGACCTACAAAGCCCTACATGGACAGGGACCACGGTATTTGCAAGACCTTCTTTATCCCTACTGCCCCCTTCGCCCTCTCCGTTCCGCTGACGAGGGACTGCTAGAGATTCCCAGGGTCCACTTGACAACATCTGGAGCTAGGTCATTTGCTTTTGCTGCCCCAACCCTGTGGAATTCTCTACCTCATCAGATTAGAGAGCACCCGTCTGTCGAGGCCTTTAAATCTGCTTTAAAGTCATATTTGTTTAACAATGCTTTTTCTGATATTTAATCCTGCTATTTTATTGTTTTTAAAATTGTATGTATTTATTAGATTCACTGGTGTTTTATTGACATTTGTAGAATGCCATGATCTATTTGGAACAGTGTTTTAGAAATGCTTGCTTGCTTGCAAACAGAAGTGTGTTATTTGTGTTTTTTGGAGAAGACAGAGTGGCCATGTTTGGGGGGCTCGAGGTCAGCTGGCTCCACAGTGTCAGCTCTCATGGCAGTGCAATGCTGGGGCTCCACACCCTTGGTGTTTCCTTAGCCTTTTTTTTTTTAACTTACTCTGCATCCCCTTCCTCTCCCGTCAGACTCTCTGGGTCTCCCTTGCACTAGTACAGGCTGCGCTGCAGGAGGTGGGGGCTCATTTTCCATTAGTGCCCGCCTCCCGATGCCACCAATCACCTAGATAACCTTCTCGGTGGGAGAAGGAAGGCCTAATCATCACGGGAATGTGCACCTGAGGCGACTCCCCAGTTACTGATGCGGGAGCCCTTGCCTAGCATGGATGTCTCTACCCTGCCCCCTGTGGACGCTGGCACTTAAGGGAGGGCCAATGAGATGGGGGTGCGCTTGAGACGTGCCTCGCCAGGTCCTCGGCCATGCCCACCCTCATATTCTGCACCCTTTGGTGCACCTCCACCTGTGGTCATCCAGGTGGCAGTATCGCAAGGGCTGCAGCCACCCCTCCCGGAGAAGGAGAGCAGCCCATCAGGTGCTCAATCTTTCTCCCCCCGGCCGGCCCTCTAGCGACTCGAGCTCACTACTGAACCTGGGTCACCAACATCACAAACAGTAGTGCTACTGGTGGGCTGGCATTTCTTAGCTATTCTAAATTTGATCTGTGTCCATTTTTGGGTAGGCTTCAGAAGTGTCATGATAAAGTACAGTTACGCAAGAACTTACTGTAACAGTAGATCTTCGAGAACAGCTCTTGCAGCAGGTTACACCATTAGGAGTAAAGCCAGCAGGTGCCAGGACCCAATGGAAATTTTCTAGCTAGCAGTCTTCAGCGGGGACCGCCTCCGACGTCGGTCCCGCCCCGTAGTACATAAGGAGGTGGTTCCCCCATAATCCTCAGTTCTCCCGCCGGAGACTCCCGGCCACTGGATGACATCAGAAGGGGAGACCAAGGATCCGCCATCAGATGGCAAAAGAAGGCACTAGGAAATGTCCCATCTTATGAGATGGGAGCCTGACTACGATCTACCTCCAGCAGAGATGGTGGGAGGAAAAGTACCTGTTGCAAGAGCTGTTCTCGAAGATCTACTGTTAGGGTAAGTTCTTGCGTAACTGTACTATCTTACTTCGAGATACAGCTCTTGCAGCAGGTTACACCATTAGGACAGATTTCCAAGCAGTAATGGCAATCATGCGCCATCGGGAGGAGGAAGGTAGAGACCTCGAGACATCTCGAGCCTAGGACAGAAGTCCCCGACGACAGCTAGAACGAACCCCGCTCTTCGCCTCGATGCAATGTCCAGACTGTAATGCCTGATAAAGGTATGCACAGAGCTCCAAGTAGCTGCAGCGCAAATAGCTGAGGTGGAGACGTTCTTCAACGCCGCAAAGGAAGTAGCCACCCCTCTGGTGGAATGACCCTTGACTGCGCCCGGTAAGGGTTTATTGCGCTTTTGATAACAGAAAGTAATGCACTGGATGAGCCACCTAGATAGTGACTGATTAGAGACAGGAGCTCCCTTCATCAAGCGGGCAAAGGAGACGAAAAGTTGGTCTGACTTTTGGAGCGGTTTGGTTCTGGTCAGGTAGTATCTGAGGCATCTATGCACACCTAAGGTGTGCAGAAGGGCTTCTCCTCGATTAGAGTATTTCGGAAAATACACTGGTAGATCGATGTCCTGATTAAGGGTGAGAGCTGAGACCACCTTAGGCAAAAATTTTGGGTTAGTCCTGAGGGATACCCTGTCCTGGTGGAAAACCAAATAAGGCTCTTTGCACATAAGAGCGTGCATTTCCGAAATTCTTCTGGCAGAAGTAACTGCAATTAAAAATAACATTTTCCAAGACAGAAAACGTAGCTCGCAATCCGCGGCTGGTTCAAAAGGTGGCAGCATGAGCTGCTCCAGGACAAAGGGCAAGTCCCATGGAGTGATTGGATCCTTAATTGGAGGCCTAAGATGGAGGACGCCCCTCAGAAAGGCACGAGTCGTATCCAGCTGGGCCACAGAGCGCTGGCCTATGAGGGCATGGTAGGCTGAAATGGCACAAAGGTGCACTTTAATCGAGGAGTAAGCCAGGCCGGAGTGGAAAAGGGAAAGCAGGTAGTGCAGTACCAGCTTCTCTGGACAGTCCAAAGGCTGAAAGCCGTGTGATTGAGCCCACAAGCAGAACCAGTGCCATTTCATGGCATAGGTTGCCAGGGTAGCCTGTTTTCTGGCGGCAGAAAGCACATCTGCCATTTCTTGCGAGACCCCGTATCGCATCATGGCTATGTCTCTAGGAGCCAAGCGTGCAGGTTCAGTGAATGCAGGTCCGGATGGACTAAGGAACCCGCCTCCTGAGACAGTAGATGGGAGCTGATTGGTAAAGGCACCGGAGGTTCCCAGGATAGCTGATGCAAGAGAGGGAACCATATCTGTCTGGGCCAGAAGGGTGCAATCAGGATAAGCGTCGCTTGCTCCCTGTGAAGCTTTAAAAGAACTCTCTGGATCAACGGGAAAGGAGGAAAGGCATAGAGGAATCTACCCACCCAGGACAGGGACAAGGAGTCTCGCCAGAAAACACCAGGCCCTGGATCTAGCGAGCAAAAATTGGGCAGTTTTGCGTTGTATGGGGCTGCGAAGAGGTCCAACTCTGGAGTACCCCATCTGCAAAACAGATCTTCTGCCACCCCCCTGGAGTAGTTCCCATTTGTGGACTCTGGCCTGAGTGCAGCTCAGGCTGTCTGCGATGATGCTGTCTACTCTGGGAACATGAACTGCAATAAGGTTTGCACTGTGTTGCAAGACCCAATCCCACACTCTCATGGCCACCCTGCAAAGCGGGTAGGAGTGGGTGCCTCCTTGTTTGTTGAGATAATACATTGTCTGTTTGTAACAGAAGTGTACCCGGTGGAATCTCCGACTGGAAGGCCTGCAGAGCGTAAAGGACTGCCCTCATCTCTAGTACATTTATGTGGAGATGAGACTCCTGGGCTGTCCACAGGCCCTGAGACCGAACACCATTGAGGTGTGCTCCCCACCCGAGCCCTGAGGCGTCTGTGGAGAGAGATTCACAGTCAGGGACAGCGCTGTAAAGGAGACTCCCGCCAAGAGGTTCCCTGGATGAAGCCACCATTGCCAATCTCGAATTACGGTCCTCGTGATTCAGATTGGGTGCTGCAGATGGTCTTGCCTTTGGTCCCATTGTACCTGTAACATCCACTGGGTTATCCGCATGTGGAGATGGGCTAGCGGGACTGTTGCAATGGCCGCAGCCATGTGTCCGAGCAGGCAAAGGACCAGTCTGGCTGGGACAGTCTTCTTCACCGATAACTCCCGGATGAGGGATCTGATGTGTTCCGCTCTGTCCGTGGGAAGGAAAGTTTTCCCTCCGACGGTGTCCAGAACTGCTCTGATGAACTGCAGCGTCTGGGATGGAACCAGGCGTGACTTCTCGTAATTGATGAGAATGCCCAAAGTCTCGAACAGAGACTGGGTGTAGTGGATGGCAGACATCAAGGCCTCTCGGGAGGGCGCCATGAGAAGCGAATCGTCCAGGTAGGGGAACACGTAGTGGTCTTGTCTCCTCAGAGACGCGGCTACGACCACCATGCACTTCGTGAATACCCGAGGTGCCGATGACAGCCCCAAGGGAAGAGCTCGGAACTGATAATGTCGGTCCTGAAACTTGAAGCGCAAGAACCTCCGGTGCGCCTGAGCGATAGGAATGTGCAGGTAGGCGTCCTGCATGTCCAGGGATGCCAGAAAGGTGCCCTGCTTCAGCATGGGAATTAGGCCCGGGAGGGTCACCATACGGAAGCACTTGTAAGTGACCAAAAGATTGAGGTCGCTGAGGTCCAGTATTGGATGGAGGTCCCCTGTTTTCTTTGGAACCAGGAAGAAGTGAGAATAGTACCCTAGTCCTCTCTGGTTCCCTGGTACATGCTCTAAGGCTTCCTTTTCCAGAAGCGCGAGCACTTCCTGCTGTATGAGCAGGGCATGCTGACCCGAATAACGGGAAAGCAGGAGAGGTCTTGTACGTGGACTGCCTACAAACTATGTAATGGCCATTTTCGACCAGCTGTAGAACCCACCTGTCGGTGGTGATCGATTGCCACCCTGAAAGGTGGTGTGCTATGCGACCCCCAACTTTCTTTGCCCGTTAATCCTGAGGAGGGCCGGGGGCCGGGAAGGAGTCATGCTATGGCAGCGTTTGTCCCTGCGGGCTGGGCCCACTTTGAGAATCGTTGGCCTCTGCCTGGGGACGACATGGCCTGGGCCTTGCGTGAGAACATGCCCCTCTGCTGCTGGCCGGAACGTTGCTGTTGTCTTTGTAGCCGGCCACGAAAACGGCTCTGATTCCTACGAAAAGAACTGGGCCTAGATCTGTACATAGCTTGTACAGATCGGACTGCCTTCCCTGCATCCTGGAGTTTAGTGATAACTCTCTCAGAGGCTTCACCAAACAGGACCTCGCCGTTATATGGGACATCTAGCATGTTTTTCTGGACGTCCGGGGTAAATCCGGAGACACAGAGCCAAGAGTGTCTCTGGAGACACACGCCTGAGGCTGCAGCTCTGGCTGAAGAGTCCGCAGAATCATCTGCAGCTCTGAGCACCTGGGTCCCCACATCTGACCCAGTGCGGAGGAGGTTTAAGAGCTCCGCTTTTTGGTCGCCATAGGGAAGCTTTTCAATCAGGTCCTGGCCCTGTTCCCACAGGGCGTTCTGGAACTGAACTATATGGGTCAGACAGTTCAGTGACCTGATGGCGCAAGTAGCAGCCGCATCGCGCGCCCTTCCCAGGGCATCCAACTGCTTGGATTCCTGGTCCGGTGGCTGGGTGCTCATATGCTGTGGTCTCTGACACCGGTCATGTGAAGCAGTGATGACCAGGGAATAAGCCAGAGGGTGGTTCACCAAATACTGGTCCTCCCTAGGGGCCTTGTATACGCGGTCAGCCTTCTTCGGCACCGCGGGAGTGGAATGCGGACTTTTCCACGCAGCCTTGGTGATGTCCATGAAGGTATCCACCAAGGGCGGCACTACCACAGGCTTCAGGTCTTTTTGCCGAAGGTAGCGGGCAAGGCGTTGTTGCTCGGGGTCAAGCTTCTCAGCATCCCACCCCATGTTCTCCTGGATGTGCCTCATGATCTCAGCGAAGGAGGGATCATCCAGAGGAGACCTGGGTAGGTCGTGTGGGTCAGGAGAGGGAATGCTGAGAGGAGAAGGTGATCTGGAATACTCTGACGTATCCGACCTGGACTCCTCCCCCGATGGAGAGTACCAGCGTTGTCTGGGTCTTTTGGGGCTGGGTGACCCTGAGGGGGATCTGGAGGGAGGCCTTCTCCTGTCGGAAGATCTACCCCTAGGAGGTGGAGTTTTCTCCTTGGGGGATGGAGGTGGTCCTACGGGCCCCTTAGGTGGAGGAGGGGGCGTAGGCGGTGAAGGAGTAGGAGGATTAGTAGGAGTAGTAGGAGGAGGACGTGCAGGGACCACATCCTTCTTGATGGTGTCCCACCAAAAGGTAAAGAGCTCCTTTACCTCTGCAAGGTTCATGCCCGACGACGGACCTGGCGCCAGAGGCCTGTCGCCGGGGGTGTGTCAGTTCCCTGGGGTCTCCCGCTCGGGGAGGTTCCCATGGAGCCGGCATCCTCGATGTCGCCCGCCTGGTCTTCAGGCTGTGTGACATCCTCCTCCTTCAGAGTCTGACTGCCCCGCCACGGAGGCGCCGGCTCACCCAGGCGCCAAACGCCGGTCCCCTGGCAGACGTCTTCAGACCTGGTGAACGCCTGGCCAGCAACAGGCGTCTCGGTGTCATCGGCTCCTGTGAGTGCCGAGGGTGCTTGACCGATGTCGGGTGGTGGGCAGACATCGGGTCCGACGTCTGTTTGAGGGACGTCAGGTCCTTAGATTTGCGAGG
Organism: Neoceratodus forsteri; assembly: GCA_016271365.2. Lineage (NCBI taxonomy): Eukaryota > Metazoa > Chordata > Ceratodontiformes > Ceratodontidae > Neoceratodus > Neoceratodus forsteri. The sequence continues at coordinate 1,472,511,313 of CM057455.1, forward strand.
CACCGGATCCTGACCTTGGGGTGGTTGGGAGACTGACCTGGAGTCGGTATCCTGGTGACAGGAGGATTTGTGGCGCTCACTCGATTTCGAAGAGGTCTTGGAAGGTGCTGAAGAAGCCGAGGGCCTTGAAGTCTTCAGAGGCTGGCGTGATGAAGAACCGCTGGAGGATCTGACCTGGACCGGGGGAGGCTGCGACTAAGCCCTGGCGGGAGAGCGGTCTGATTTAGAGCCGGAGCTTCAGGAGTCCGCGGCCCATGTAGGAGACCTGGACCTCGCCTTTTCCTGGTGCTTGTCCCGGTGTTTCTGGGATTTGCTTGAAGATTCTCCCCGGGAGGAAGGTTCCTGGTCCATGCTTTTTAGCTTCTCTTCTAAGAGAAATGCTTGAAGTGCCTTCTGACGGCGGATCCTGGTGCGGCTGTTAAAACCCTGGCAAAAGGAGCAGACCTTGGTGTCATGGTCTGGGCCTAGGCAGCGCATGCAGGATGAATGGGGATCCTTGAAAGGGATCTGTTTGCCTCAGGCGCACTTCGAGTGGTGACCCTCTAAAGAAGGAGCTGGAGAGGACATCAGTTGAGCAGAGCCAAAAAAGAGACAAAATTCTTCATAGTTCTGTTAGTCGTCGTACACTAGAAAGGAGACCAAGAGGCAGATACTGGCGAGTCGACAGCGGGAAAAGAACTAGGGATTATGGGGGGACCGCCTCCTTATGTACTACGCCCGACGTCGGGGGTCTCCGCTGAAGACTACTAGCTAGAAAATTTCCGAGGGGTCCTGGCGCCTGCCGGCTTCAGTCCTAATGGTGTAACCTGCTGCAAGAGTTATATCTGGAAGTAATATCTACTGGTACCTGTAAACAGTTCTGTATTTTTCTCGACAAGCAAAGACAGTAGAAGGATGGCAAAAATTTAAGGCAGACTGCCACAGAACTTTACACTCAGATGTCCATCTTAGTCCCCGGCTAGGCCATGCACAAGCTTTTTGTTCTCTACTGTGTGCTGGAGAGATTCAATCTGCTTAGCCTTGGAAATTTTACAAATTGGAAGGGATAAACCCTGGCCCACTATTTCCAGGACCCACATGACTGTGGTAATTTTTAAAACCAGCTGGCAATGAGTCTATTGCTACCGGGATGAAACGGTCAGGGATTTAGTTTTGTCTGCTGCTGAGGAGCTGGTGCAGGCTTCTACCTTGCTCCTTTTCTACCTCTACCTCTCCCAGTGCCCCTCTGTACTTAACTGCACTGGGTAGCCATAGTGCATGTAGGGATTGCTCCAGTAGGTCCTACCCTACCTCCCCCTTCCATAAAGCCGTTAAGAAGTAGAGGCCTTTTCTTTTGCTGTCAAATTTTTAAGAGTAGATTTCTGCTCGTCCACTTTTTTCATGTGTGCTTCTGTTTTGTCACCAAACAGGGATGATACTTCAAAGAAAAATCTAGGCTTTCTCTTGTTCTGTGTGTCCTAGGTCAGGGTAGTCACTCTTAGCCAGGCAAATCTTCTCAAGGCCACTAAATCCGTCAGGGCTCTAGATGCTGTATCATTAGCATCTAGTGCCATCTGGAACTGATAGGTGGTAACGTCCAATCAGATTCTGCGTTTACCAGAACAGCATGCTCCTGATTTTCACACAATACCAAAACTGTGTTCCACAGTGCTTGCTGGTATTGTGCAGTGTATGCCATATAAGTGGCTTAAATGAGCTGCACGGTAGCCGTTGTATAACCCTTCCTTGTCAAGTGGTTTAACTTTCTGGAATCCTCAGCTGAAAAGGCTGCCAGAGGGACCTTAGCATTCTCAGATGCTGCTGGCACCTATCCTCATGGTCATGGTTGGTGTGCAGGTATTCTGTGCCTAGCCTGTCCATTTGGTACTTTTTCTCAACCTTTTTATCCACGTCCAAGCAGAGTGAGATGCTGCCAACACTTTGCTATGGCCCTTTTCAGAGATTAACATATGGACACCGATAATCTCTTTGAAGCAGTCAGGCACAACATAATTAAGAGCCTCCTCTATGTCTATCCACCTCTGTCTCTGTGGCAGGAAAGTTTTGTGTGACTGCCATCTGGGACACAAAGGCAGAGTAGGAGGAGAAATCTTCATGCACCCTTGCAGGGGAACCAAAATCCTGTTCAGAGAACACCTCAGGCTCTATCATTTTTTTAGCCTTCTCCTCTACCTCTTGCACAGATACCTGTTGTGGAACCAGGACATGGGAAGGGGAGGGGCAGTAGCCAGAATCCCTACAGCCTGCAGGGCTTGGAAGGGCTGCCACATTTTTTTTTAATGTCATCTTTATTAATTTTGAAATCATAACTCAGTTACAGACTGTAAGAATACAATTGTATGAATTAGAACAGCATTATCTCAAAATACCACAACAGTATCATTTAACTGTTACAGACAATATTAAAGAGTAAAAAAAAAAAAAAAGCATCTCAACCCTCAGACGCCCCCGAAACCCACAAAACAGCATATGGAAATAAAAGAACAAAGCAACTACTGAGACCACATAGGATTAAGATAAGGTGAGCACGGTTTGAATAAAAAACCTCATCTCAGGTGAAATTGATAATTTAATTTTATCGAAGTAGATAAATTTATCAATTTCACCTGGGGCTGCCATATTTTCTTAATAGCCTTTAAAGATCAAATGCTAGTGTTTTACAGATGTACAATAACACGACTTCAAGTCCCTGTGTCATGATTAATGTTTGTTGAAAATATCATGCTGTTTGGTTTTGTGGTTTTCTTTAAATCAGAGTCTGTTACTGTGCTCTGCAGTAACTAAGAACAGTGAAGATATTTTTTTCCCTCTTAGAGAGTGATGACATAATACCTGCCCCACCTGTTGGTACAGCAATGAAGTCCTTAATTGCTTTTGCAACATGGCAAATTTCAATAACACTAAATCAAGACAAGTAATTGGTCAGATAAAAAAAATTACTCACCTTAGTAATGTTGTTTCTTCTAATGGAGTCTTGCTATATTCTGACATATGCAGTGAGTCCCAACCTTCGAACTGCTCCGGAGATGAAAGAGTTAACTTTCCATGCCAGGCATGGAATGCTGAGCTCGAGCTCGGTTGAGACTGTCTGTTCTTCAAACTCAAACCGTCAGATCTTTATGAGCTAAACTCACTAAGGTCCTGTGTGGAAGCTGTAAACCTACACTAGCCAACTGGCTACTAAACATAAAACACATTTTTTGGTCCCAAAACAAAGACTCAAGTCAGGGGACCCAAAAATGCAAAACACAACACCAATTCACCCCAAGAAAAGAAGGGGTGAAAACTAAAAGGTGGGCACCTACTAAGTGCCAACACTGCACTGCCCACATCCCAAAAAACAGAGGTTCTGAGAGGGGCAGGCAGGGGAGGTCAGAATATAGCAAGACTCCATTAGAAGAAACAACATTACTAAGGTGAGTAATTTTTTTCAAACAACATGAAGTCTTGCTATATTCTGACATATGCAGACTACAAAGCAGTACCTCCATGGAGGAGGGACAGAACCTACTTAGGAAATAGGCTCTGAAGCACAGCTGTGCCAAACCGAGCATCACTCCTAGCCAGGATGTCCAGGAATAATGCTTGGTAAAAGTGTGAACTGTTTTCCAGGTAGCTGCTTGACATATCTCTAGAATAGGGATGTCCCTGGCAGCAGCCAGGAAGCAGCTGTACCTCTGGTAGAGTGAGCCCTGAGGCCTGAGGGAGGAACCTTACCCAGTTTTTCATAGCAAAATTGGATACAAGAGACAATCCACCTGGCAATGGATCTTTTAGAGGCAGGTTTCCCTTTACCAACCTCACCATAAGTGAGGAACAGTTGGAGGGAGTCAAACCTGTGACCCTTGGTACGCTCTATGTAGTAGCTAAGGGCTCTTTTCACATCCAAACTGTGCAGCCTCCTCTCGCCAGAGGAGGAATGGTCAGTGAAGTACACTGGAAGAGACACAGATTGATTAAGATGGAAATCTGAAACCACCTTAGGCAAGAACTTCCTGTTAGTCCTGAGGACCACCTTATCTCTATGAAAGGAGATAAAATCAGGCTCCACTGACAAAGCTTGTAATTCACTTATGCGTCTGGCAGAAGTGATGGCTACCAGAAACACAGTCTTCCAAATCAAGTACTTAAGCTCTGCTGAAGATAAAAGGCTCAAAAGGGGGTTGCATAAGCTGAGCAATGCAAACATTGAGGTCCCAGGCAGGGGCAGGGTCCCTGAATGGAGGGTTGGTGTGAAGCAATCCCTTGAAAAACTTGGAGAATACAGGGTGAGCTGAAAGAGAAGAGGGCTTACCTGCTGAGATAAAAGCAGACACAGCTGCTAGATGCACTTTCAGTGTAGCTGGTCTCAGCCCCAAGCTATTTAAGTGGACCATAATCAAGGACTGTGGGCAGATCAGCAGATTCTGGGAAATATGCTTCCTAGAGCACCATATGGAAAATCTTTTCCATTCTGAATTATAAGTAGCCCTGGTGGAAGGTTTGCTAGAAGCCTTCAGGATATCCATTACACCTTGGGAGAGGTGTAAATTAGCAAACTCTAACTCTTCAAGAGCCAGGCCTTGAGATTGAGAGATTTGGGGTTCGGGTACCAAACCCTCCCCTGAGCACGGGTTAACAGGTTGTAATTCCTGGGAAGACACAGGGGAAGATGGACTGCTAAGGACAGTAGGAGTGGATACCAGGGCTGTCTGGCCCAGTCTGGAGCAATCAGGATCATCTTGCAGGGTTGAGATCTGATTTTGACTAGCACTTTGAACAGGAGAGGGAAGGGGGAAAAGCATAGAGAAACTTCCCTTCCCAACTGAGAACTAAGGCATCCAGGGGGACTGAGCCCAACGCTGGGGGCCTGCAGCAAAAAAGGGGAAGTTGGTGATTGGGGCTGCAAAATACAGGTTACTCACCTGTAACAGGAGTTCTAGGAATGGTATATGTTGTTCATCCACACTTTCTGGCAGGTATCCTTGCCGCTTTAAATCTTGCCGAAAGGTCTTCAAGCTGGCTCCTCCCTCCCACCCACCTGGGTGGTAAAAACTCTACTGACTCCGCCCCATGGCCAGATCTGGTCGGCTAGGAAGCTCAAGTGCGTCGAGAAGCAAGAGGTCGGGTGGGTCGTGTGGATGAACAACATATACCATTCCAAGAACTCCTGTTACAGGTGAGTAACCTGTATTTCTAGGGACATGGATATGTTGTTCATCCACACTTTCTGGCAGACTCCTAGCAGTTCTCCGGGAGGAGGGAGGCAAGGCACACACCCCCTACTTAGAGAATAGAGACTGGAGAACCGAGGCCCCAAAACCAGCATCCCGGCGTGACTCAAGGTCGATGTGGCACTGGGTGATGAAGGTGTGTGCTGACTTCCAGGTGGCAGCCCTGCAGATTTCCTGGACAGGGACGTCCCTGGAAGCAGCCACCGATAGAGGTATGGCGGGTAGAATGAGCTCTTATCCCTCTGGGAGGCTCCATGCCCGCCAACTTATAGCAGAGATCTATGCAGGAGGTGACCCACCTGCTTATCGTCCGCTTGGCTGCAGGTCTGCCAGGTGCGACTTCAGCGTAGGTGACAAACAGCTGACGAACCTCTCCCGGAATTTCAGCCGTGCGCTCCTTATAGTAAGCGAGCCTTCTAGGGTCGAGTATGGAGCCTATATTCGGCCTCCGAGGTGTGACTGGGGTAGAACACCGGCAGAGTCAACACCTGGTTAAGGTGAAACTCCAACACCACCTTCGGAAGGAACTGCGGGTGGGGGTGCAGGACAACCTTGTCCCTGTGGAAGACCAGGTAAGGAGACTCGATGGAAAGCGCCTGGAGCTCTCCCATCCTTCTGGCTGACGTAATAGCCACCAAGAAGGCAGTCTTCCACGACAGGTGAGAGAGATCACACCTATGCATTGGTTCGAATGGCTTGTCCATGAGCTTTGCCAGTACCAGCAGTAGATCCCACGGAGGTGGAGGTTCTCACACCGGAGGGGAAATGTGATCAAGGCCTTTGAAAAAGCACCCGACCACCTTCTCCTGCGCCACTGACTGCTTCCCGGCCCGCGCCCGGTAAGCAAAGATGGCTGCCAGGTGCACCTTGAGGATCATCGACCTAAGCCCTTGCTGAGAGAGGGACCACAGATAGTCCAAGATGCTTGCCAAGGAACAGGAGGAAGGGTCCAGACCCTTGCCCTGACACCAAATGGAAAACCTTTTCCATTTGAAGGCATAGCATTTCCTGTCGACTCTTACGGACGCCTAACTACACTGAGGACCTCGTCGAAAGACCCAAAGCCTGGAACTCTAGCCGCTCAGGAACCAGGCTGTCAGGTGCAGGGATTGAAGGTCCGGATGGAACACCTTCCCCTGATTGACTGAAAGTAGGTCCGGGCGAGCTGGAAGCTGCCTCGGGAGCCTGGAGCTGAGGCTGAGGAGATCTGGATACCAGCATTGGCGGGGCCAGTCTGGGACTACCAGAATCACCTGCGCCTTGTCCCTCCTCACCTTGAGAAGCACCTTGTGGATCAAGGGAAATGGGGGAAAGGCGTAGAAGAGGCCCGGGGTCCACGGCCTCGAGAAGGCATCCCCCTGCAGCGAGCCCTGCTGAGGGGGCGGGCGGGAACAGCCTCAGCCTGCTGCTTCCTGAGGCAAACAGGTCCACCTGAGGTGTGCCCCAATGGGAGAACAGATCTTGTACTACCTCCGCAGGAGAGAGACCACTGTGAGACACAGCCCCTATCCGGCTTAGGGCATCGGCCAGGGTGTGGAGGCCCTGCCACATGAATGGCTAGGAGATCCGCCCAGGCTGCGCACGAGTGACCAAATGCGGAGAGCTTCCTTGCACAGAGGCATGGAGCGGGCCCCGCCTCTGGCGGTTTAGGTAGTACATGGTCGTGGTATTGTCCATCTGGACCTGAACCACTTGACCTCAGAGGAACGGAGCAAAGGCGGTGAGGGCTGGACGAACCGCCTCAAGCTCCAGCAGGTTGATATGGCATCGGGACTCCCGAGGGACCAGAGGCCGGGCGCCTCTGTGCTCCCCAGATGGGCACCCCAACCCATCAGAGAGGCATCGGTCCAGAGAGACCGCCGGCTCGGGGCGGACAAACGGGATGCCCTCCTCAAATGAGCTGAACGGTCCACCACTGGAGAACGCTCCACATCCCTTGGGTCACCGCCACTAGCTGGTCCAATGGATCGCAGCGCCAGACCACTGGCTGGCCAGTCCCCACTGAAGGGACGATGTGCCAGCGGCCCAACGGACCACGCTGGGCAGGCCGCCATGAGACCCAGGAGGCGAGGAAGTCCCGGCAGGGCGCGATTGCCCAACCAGAAATGACTGGGCAAAGGAGGAAAGAACCTCGGCCCTGTCCGCCGAGCCGTGCTTCTGGCTTGAAGAGAGTCGAGCTCTGCCCGGATGAAAAGAATCACCTGCTTCGGCCGAAGTTCCGACTTGGCCTCGCTGATGAGGAGGCCGATTTGAGAGCAAACCCGGAAGGCCAGATCTCTGGACCGCTCCACCTCCTGTCTGAAGGGGGCTGCTATCAGCCAATCGTCCAGGTAAGGGTACACCCGGACCCCTCGGCGCCGCAGGAAAGCTGTCACCACTGCCATGTATTTGGTGAAGACCATGGGAGCAAGAGAAAGGCCGAAGGGCATGGCTCGGAACTCGTAAAAGGATCCTTCCGCTCGGAAGCGGAGGAATCTCTGGTGAGACGGACGGATAGGGACGTGAAAAAAACGCGTCCTGAAGGTCCAGAGCGCAGAACCACACGCCGCGTTCCAGGGATGGTATTATCTGAGCCAGAGAGACCATCCTGAAGGTCCGAGACCTTAGGAACTTGTTTAGGTCGTGCAGGTCGAGAATGGGCAGCCAGCCCCCCGTCCGTTTTGGTACCAGGAAGTACCTGGACACAAACCCCGGGTCTGAGGGAGGGTCCGCCACCTCTCTGATCACCTCCTTCTCAAGGAGCAGAGCGCTGTCGGCTCGGCGAGCCAACAGCGAGGCTGCGGACCCCGAGGCCCCGGGGGCGACGGCTCGGAAGGGCGGGGCCTGCTCAAACTCCAGAGGCAGGCCCTTTCCTAACACTTCCAACACCCACCGGTCTATGGTGATAGCAGACCAGGCGGAAAGGAACTGGCGGAGCCGTCCCCCCACGGGGGGATCCTGGGGTGGGGTGACGAGGTTGGGGGTGACACCCCTCAACCAGTCACTGAGCAGGCTTGGAGGAGGAACCGGCCGAGGGGCCACCTGGGCCTTTACCTCCCAGCTTCCTGGACGAGGAAGCCGCGGGCTTGGGTTTGGGATGCCAAGCGCGAGCCTGCTGGCCCTGATGCTGCTGGGCCGGACGTGCCGCGGGCGCAGACGGACGAAAGGGCTTGGCTTGCGGTATGTGGCCCTTGTCCCTCTGGGCGGATGAGACCGAGTCCAGAGTGGCATTGGACTTTTCGATCCTCTGGAGGTGACCTTCCACTCCAGGGCCGAAGAGGTCGGTCCCCAGGAAGGGGAAATCCGCCAACTTGTGCTGGGTATCTGCTGTGAAGGTGGATATCCTCAGCCATGCTCGACGGTGCATAGCCACTGCGGCCGCTACTGACCTGGTGCATGAGTCACCGATGTCCAAAGCAGTCTGAAGTTGCTGCTTGGCCACTGCCCTGCCCTGGTCCCGCACCTGCTTAACCGTGGTCTGCAGGTCAGCTGGGAGATGAGGGACTACCTCGTCCAGGGAGCCCAACAGGGCATGAGAGACGTGCGCCATCAGCACGGCCGAGCTGGCCTGACGAAGGCCAAGGGAGGACGCAGCATAGACTTTGCGCCCGGCGTAGTCCAACTTCTTGGACTCTTTGTCAGGAGGCTTGTCCACGTCCCTGGCGCTACCGGCATGCCAGAAGACGCTGTCGGTAACCAACCCCTCGGCTGAGGGGTGTTCCGAGAAACCGGACAGGGAGCCGGGACCGTGATACTTCCTCGCCATCCTGGCCAAGGTGCAGGGCAGGAAGCAGGACACTGCCAGAGCTCCAAGGCCGGCCCACAATGGCCTCGCCACCGGAAAGGCCTCGTGAGGAGAATCCCTTGGTCCAAAATCTCCGTGAGGGGGTACTTGGCCCGCTTGGATACGGGCTCGAGCTGCATCCCGGTGGACTCCGAGATGAGCCTAAGCAAACCCATGAAGGACGATGGGCTATCATCCAGCGACTGACCTCCTGAGGACTCCAAGTCAACCCGCCTGGAGAACAGGGAGGAATCATCATCGGACTCAGAGGAGTCCGCAAAGAGCTGCCTTGGGCCTGAGCCACCCTCCACCTGCCGAGGGCGATCGGGAGTGAGTGTGACAGACTGCCTATGGGGCAGACCCTGGGCCGACCAAGAATTCTTGGTCGGGGCCCCAAACAACGGCTGTGGAGGTTCCACCAGAATTGGTGGGGCAGCCGGTTTTGCCCGAGCAACAGGCCTGGGAGCAGGCGCCTCGGCTAGAGCGAGGGGCTGCTTCGGCCGCTCCGGTGACAACCACTTGATAGCCGGGGAGGGCGACGAAGTCGGCTTACTCCCGGACAGAAGAAGCTGTTGCCACATGAGGTCCTCATAGTGCCGACGCAACTTGCGTCGAAGCCTCCCCTCGTCCAAGGAGGAGGACGAGGACGAGCGGCGACGGTGCTTGCCATGGTATCAAGACCGAGACCGCCTATGATGGCGGGATCGGCTGGACCGAGAAGAAGTCCGAGACAGAGACCGCGAACCTTGGCTTTTCCAAGGAGGGTTCTGGGGCAGGGCGGGGGAAACCCGCTCTCCCCTCGGCTCGGAGGGTTCAACCGTGGACTCCGGAACCGGAGGCACAGACAAGTCCACGGAAACCTCAATCTCCGCCGGGGGAACTGGGGAGTAAGGGTTTTCGGCTTCACCGGTCGACAACCCATCCGACGGGTCGAGAAAAATCTCGACTGCGTCGACGGGAGTCTCGGTCAACTGACCTGACGGGGACGCCGTGAGGCCAGTGGCCGAAGCCAAAGGATCGACCGAAGTCGTTGGTTGGCTACTCGGTGAGAGGGACCTCTCCCGCTCCCAAAAGCGTCGATGGAGGGACTTATCTTTGTGGTCCTTCTTCTTGGACCGAAAGGAAGGCCCTGAAGATGATGGTCCCTCTCTCTTAGTGGAGAGAGACAGACAGAGCTCCTTGAAAGAAGCTGAATAGGAGGATCCCAAGGACAGCGGGATAAATGCCGCGTCCGAGGAAGACGAAGATGCGGCCTGCGCTGCCTCCTCCTTGAGGGCGATCATCTGCTCAAGCTGATCCGCCGAGCCCGCTGCAGCGGAAACCGCCAAACGGGCCTCCTTCGAATTTACTGGAGGATAACGTTTCTCGGGGTGCTCAAGTTGCAAACGGGCGGCGCGGTCTTCCAGGACGTAGGCTGAAAAAGAAGAGCACAGGTCGCAAGCCTGTGGGTCGTGCTCAAGGCCCAAGCAGTAGACGCACGTGGAGTGCGGATCTGTCCGAGACATCTTCTGCCCGCATGGGCACCTCCGAAAACCGGGAGTCGATTTGTCCATCGCAGCCGCGAGGGAAATAAATGACTGAAGTCTTGAAAACCTTAAAAGTAATTTCGGGTAAACCAAAGAAAAAGGAACCAGTTTTATACACAGAGTGTTAAGGAGGGAGCCTGAGCTTCCAAGCGGTAAGGAAGATCTGGCGTCATGGGGCGGAGCCGAGAGTTTTACCACCCGGGTGGTTGGGAGGAGCCAGCTTGAAGACCTTCCGGCAAGATTTAAAGCGGCAAGGATACCTGCCAGAAAGTGTGGATGAACAACATATCCATGTCCCTAGAAAAGATCTATCTGCGGGGTGCCCCATCTGGAAAATATCACCTCCAAGACAAGGGGGTCCAGTGACCATTCGTGATGGCCCTGGGAAATCCTGCTGAGAGCATCTGCCAGGACATTGTCCTTGCCTGGGAGGTGAACTGCCGTGAGAGAGGTGTTCAGGGAGTAAGCCAGAGACCACAGCATCATTGCTTCAGTGCACAAGGCCGTAGACCGAGTGCCTCCTTGCTTGTTGATGTACCACATTGTGGTGGTGTTGTCTGTTCTGACCTGTACAACTTTGTTCTGAACAGATTTGGAAAAAGCTTGAAGTGCTGGAAATACTGCTCTGAGTTCCAACAGATTGATGTGGAGCAGAGATTCCTGAGGGGACCACAACCCCTGGGTGGTGAGGTCGCCCATGTGAGCCCCCCCACCCCAAGAGGGAGGCATCTGTAGTAAGGATTAAAGAGTGAGACTGAGTGACAAAGGGAACCCCTTGTCTCAGATTGTTCTGATCCTGCCACCACTGTAGGGCCTGGATCAGGGTTCGAGTTACTGGGATCAATTTGATCAGAGGGTCCTTCCTTTGAGACCAAAATGCTCTCAAATGGAACTGAATGTCCCTCATCTGAAATCTTGCTCCCTGCACTACTGCTGTAGAAGCAGCCATGTGCCCCAGGAGCTGTAGAAAATGCCTTGCTGGTCGAGACACCTGCAGGGTGAATGAGGAGGCCAGAGAGACCAGGGTCCTTGCCCTGTCCAGGGGAAGGAAGGCTCTGGCCTTACTGTGTCTAGCTCTGCACCTATGAAGGTGAGAAGCTGGACAGGCTCTAGAACTGACTTTGGAAGATTTAGAAGGAAACCCAGAAGTGAGCAGTTGCTGAGTTATCTGTAAGTGTAACTTGACTTGGTCTGGGACTGGCCTACTATGAGCCAGTCGTCCAGGTAAGGAAGATGGCAATCTTCTGCCTTCTTAGAAAAGCAACTACTACTGCCAGGCATTTTGTGAATACCCTTGGAGCAGAAGTGAGGCCAAAGGGCATTGCTCTGAACTGATAATGGCCTGAGGGCAGCTCGAACCTGAGGTACTTTCGATGGGAGCTTCTGACGAGAATATGGAAGTAGGCATCCTTAGGTCCAGGGACACTAGCCAGTCCCCTGGCCTTAGAGACGGTAGAATAATTCCCAGAGTCACCATTCTGAATTTTGGTTTTAAAAGGTGCTTGTTTAAGTATCTGAGATCCAGGATGGGCCGCCATTCTCCTGTCTTTTTTGGGGTAAGGAAGTACCTGGAGTACAACCCTTTGCCCTGGTGTAGGGGTGGAACCCTTTCCACAGCTCTGAGAGCCAGGAGGGAGGAGACCTCTGCCTCTAAGGCAAGTGCCTCTGATGGATTTGCAGGTGGAAAGGATCTGGTTCTCATCTTTGTAAACTTTTTGAAGCTGAGAACCAGTCCCTGGCTTACTACTTCTAGGACCCATTTGTCTGATGTCAGAGACTCCCAGTCCTGGACAAAGTAAGCCAGCCTGCCCCCTACAGGTAGCTGAGAATCGGCCCTGGCAACCCCATCAGGGTGCCTGTTTGGCAGGGGCTTTGGGCTGAGGGGTAGAAGCAGGTCTGCTTGTACCCCGTCTGCCTCTCCCTCTAAAGAACCCCTCTGGGCATAAGCAGAGAGAGGCCTGGGCCTTGTAAAAGGCCTATGAAAGGCCTGCCCCTGCCCCTGGAAAGCTGCCTTTGAGGAGTGGCCTGCCTTTCCTTGGCCTGTGCACTCCTATAGGTGGTCCTATACTCATCCATTTTCTTCATGTAATTCTCTATTTGCTCCCCGAACAGAGAATTACCCACAACAGGAAAATCCATGGCCTTAGTCTGGGTATCCTGTGACAGGCTAGTACATCTGAGACAAGCCATTCTTCGAAGTGCCACAGATGTAGCCTTGACTCTAGGGGACACGTCATTGGAGTCCAGTGCAGCATGGAATTGCACCTTGGATGCCTCAATACCATCAGCAGCCACCTGCTCCAGCTCCTTGGCAAGCTGGCCAGGGACCTGTTTTGCTAGGGCCATAACAGTGTCCCATCTGGATTTTTGATACCTAGCAGTATAGGCCATATAATTAGCCTGTCTGAGTCCCAAGGATGCTGCCATGTACTGTTTCTTTGCCATGGCATCAATCCTCCTGGAGTCCTTGTCCGGAGGGTGTGAAGCCAAGGGATTGTTTGCCTTATCACAGGCTGCAGCCTGCACTACTCCAACATGGCTGCATTGTTGTGTAAGGAACTCCGTGTCAGAGCCTGACAATGTGTACCTCTTGTCCATTCTCTTATCCACAGGAGGTATAGTGTTAGGAGTCTTTAAAATCTTTAATGTCTGTTTCCCAAAAGATTTGTGCAAGGGAATAGACAGCCTCCTAGACTCTGGGATATCCATCATTTCCACATAGTCAGGCTCCTCCTGGTCATCCACAGCTTCTTCCATAGGAAGCTGGAGGGTTTCAACCACTTTTTTATAAAACATGAAATGGGAGGGGGGACTCAGAAAGCCTAGAAGGAGAAACCCCTGAAGGTCTGTCTGGGGAGATGTCCGGGTCAATGGGCACATCCAGACTTTCAAATCACATTCACTTTCCTCATACTCTCTTCCTCCTCGGTTCATAAAATTCCTCTAACTCATACTCTTGAACTGGTGGAACCGGCCGAACTAGCCCTGCCTAATGGTGCCGGTTCGGTCGGAACTGGGAAGCGATTGGACAATTTTGATCGCTGGCTATCTCTTCAGCGGTTGGAGAGGAAAGTTTGGCCCCACACCAGCTGATTTTTCTTTTCTACTTCTTTAGCGGAACCGATTCCTCAGAATCGGCTCTCCTTGCTAAGAAGTCTGCGCCTGGTCAGAGGGCACTCCTGGTTCGGTTTGAGCCGAACCGGACTGCCATCGGTTCAGCGGACTTTGGCCTCCCTTTCCTGAGCCTACCAGCTCTCTTTTCTAGGGTAGCTGCAGGAAATCTTTGCAAATCTGGCAGTCTGCACTGAGGTGGTCAAACCCACACAATAAACACAGGTGGTGTGGGGGTCAGCCTTGGCAAAGGCTTCCCCACACACACACTACAGTGTTGAAACCCAGTGTGTCTGGTTTTTCTTTTGGGTTTCTCAGACATAGTGCCAGTCCTAACCAAACTTACCCTTTTATGGCAATCCGCCAGGCAAGACCCTCTTATCGGTTCCCAACCGTGTCACGGGTCGTGGAAAAAAACGTAATAAAATCCGGGTTTTTTTACAACCGATAAGAACCGGTAACCACACTCTAAAAGCACAATTTAAGATTTTAAAACAACTTGATTCGTTCAAACCTAACCGATAAACCATTTACAAGTTCCACACAGAATAGAATAAAATAAAACCTATCTAGTACTCACAAATACCACAGACAGAGACTGAACCGACAGGTTACGGTTTAAATTCGGTCGAAAACCGAGAAAATCAGTACTTTAACCGACAAGTTGAACCGAGCAGAAGGAGAAATCTCCGGAGCGACTGTTCAGTGAGGCGGAGTAAAGAATCTGACGGTTTGAGTTTGAAGAACAACAGACAGAGTCTCAACCAAGCTCGAGCTCAGCATTCCATGCCTGGCATGGAAAGTTAACTCTCATCTCCGGGGCAGTTCGAAGGTTGGGACTCACTGCATATGTCAGAATACAGCAAGACTTCATGTTGTTTGAAGCATCACATGGTATAGTGTGGAGACTGCATTAAGTTAGCAATAGTGCCATCCTCAAACTGAAGTACCGATGTGTGCCACAGACTCCAGGATCAGCAGTAATGAAGGAGTCGAACAGAGGCCGCAGAACGGAAGTGCTTGTCTGTCCCAGATGGCAGTCCAAGGAGCAGGAGAGTTCCTACAGTACAGGTTCCTGAAACAGCAAAGTGTGGCAGACATCTGTTTGTCACTCTGACATAACAATGCCGTTCTCACATGAACATATGTATGGAGGCTACATCAAGGACACACTACTTCTATGACTTAAACTTTAGATTTATTTGATATCCATTACACAACCCTGGATTTATATAGGCAAATAACAATGCAGAGTTTTATGCGACAGAACTCAGGTGCGATACCGACAGGAGATTTCTCACAAACATTCATTTGTACCACTTCAGTTACCTACTGAAACACAAATGACCAACTCTTCATGAGAACAGAATGTTAGATTTAAGCAATATACCGCAAGAGAGGGTGGGTGATGCCAGAAATTACCCACGCCTGGTGTGCTCAGTCACGAGGCGCAGCTGAGTTACCAACACCACACCGCAAGTGGTAAAAGCCTCAAGGGGTATATTTCGATTATGCTATGTCTCCTTGTCTTTTTTTTTTCCTTTTTTTATAGTCAGAAAAAAATCATGTGCTATCTGAAGCAAAAGGTGAAATTTATGCTAAAATAGTCCTTCCACGTAGAAGACCACGAAGGAGTGGTTCATTTTAGTGTGAGGTGGAACGAGCAAACCGGGTTATTGAGAAGAAAGGAAGAACGACGGTCAAGAATGAAGTGGGGAAGTGGGAAAGTTAAGGTAGGAACTGCAAGGAGGGATAGGGATGTGGACTTACAGCAGATGAACCGTCATTTGTTAGGCCATCATTAAATATCTTGCATTTGTAGAGAACGTCATGACTTACACATTCTGAGCGTCCAGACTCGTGTACCGATTTCCTGTTCGGAGTGTTCTGACCCGCATTGTTGCCACTGCCAGCTTACACTGCAGTTAGTGATTTAAAATGCATGGGACCATGTTTATTTAAAAAAAAACAACAAAAAAAACACACAACACTAACTGTGTTATTTTTTTACCGCAGTGAGAAGTGAACTTACTGGAAACAGTTGTGTGTTTGAATTTTGGAGTTTTCATCACCGCAAATATGGCAGTTTTTTTGGGGGGGAGGGGTTGGAGTGATTTTAGAAAGCAGTTCCTGATGTGGCTGGTTGTCTGGCTGGCACTTTCCCCATGGGGTCATACTACGATTTACATGTTGTAAATTGTGCCAGCCAGCCAGCCAGCCAATCGGGAGCTAGTATTTTTGATGCCATTGTATAATGTAACCTAATCAATCTAAACACAAACCAGGTGGGTTAACAGCACACTTGTAGTAAAGACAATTAGCCCTACAGATTACTCTGACTGGGAAGCTACTACAGGCAGTTAAGGACTTCATTGCTGCACCAACAGGCTGGGCAGGAATGATGTCAACACTCTCTAACAGGGAAAGAAATATCTTCACTGTTTTCAGTTACTGCAGAGCACATTAACAGACTGATTTAAAGAAAACCACAAAACCAAACAGCATGTTATTTTCAGGAAACAATCATGTCACAGGCACTTGAAGTCCTGTGTTATTGTAAATCTGTAAAACATTGGCATTTGATCTTTAAAGCAGCAGTACTACCTAACCAGGAAGTGATCCATTAGGACTGTTGTATCGCCACAGAAGCTATGGCGGCTGCTAGCAATGCAGCGGGCAGCAGAAATATAAACAAACACAAAGGATAACTGAGCAAGTTACGGTGTGACAGTATATTTCTGGCGGGAAAGAGTACCAGGTACATGCTCAGCAGAGCAAGGAGAATAAACTATTGAAAAAGCGCAGATTTTTTCTGCATAGTACTGCTGCTTTAAAGAGAGCAATGCTCTTTGCTTCACTGGGTCCTCCAGCTCTTTTTCTTCCTGGGTAACTGGGGTGTGAGTCTCCTCGTATTTCTTCTTCCCGGACACTGAGGAAAATGGCTAATCAGAAGTAATTTTATGCATTTTGCCATCATGTACATCAGGGCTTCCCTATCAGATGCTCTGTGCTTGTTACTGTGCTCCAAGGATGGCTTTACTGTCTTGTCAGTCTCTTCTGGCAGAGGCAACTGTTCGCTGCATTTTTCAGCCACCTTTAAAATCAGTGAAAGCTGCAAGGGTGAGACACCTGCTGATATGTGCTTCCCCTATCAAGGGTAACCCCCTTGATGGCTGTGTTTTCATTAGGATAAGTTTGTGACACAGAAGCAATCTAGGGAGCTGAAAATGACTCCCTAAAGCAGACCATTTTTTTCTGGGTTGTAAGGCAAAAATATTTACAAAGATCACAATTTTCAAAGATGTGGTCTGGGCCCAAACACTTACACAGCATCTTATGTGGTGCACATGAACTCTGGACAAGAAGAACCCTTACATCCCCTGAAATTATTTGCCTTCACAATCAAAAATTTTAACTGCAGGGTTTTTGGGACAGAAGGGGGTGTATCCTGGCTCCATGGAGCAGACAGTCCATCTTTTCCACTTTCTGATTCAGAGTACTGCCCTGCGCTCACACTTTTGGTAATGCAACAGTCTGGAAAGAGCTCCATAGTCTTCTACATGGCCATTTTTTTGTTGACTATTTAAAAATTTTAAACCAAATTTTACATCAAAGCCACCACTTAACTAACAAGTGCCTTACTAGTTGAGTGGTGGCTTTCATTTTTACAAATTGGCCATGTAAAATATATAAAATAACATTTTAAAAATGGCCCTATAGAAGTCTATGGAGCGCACCCACTCTCCCGATTATGAAATCACAAAAAGTGCAAGCATGGGGCAGCACTCTAAATCAAGAAGTGGAAGGAATCGGGCTCTTGGCTCCATGGAGCCAAAATATGATCCCTTCACTTCTGAATACCCTGCGATGAAATTTTGATTCAAGAACTCTGGGGGAGATCAAGAGTCCTTTCTGTGTTTTAGGAGGCATTCTGTTAATGGGCATGAAAGGCTTAAATACAAAGGTCATGGTGGTCTGCTTCTTCTAGGAGCTTTGAACAGACTCTACACTTATTATTCATATAGGCCCCTTTTTAGTCAGCCATGCCAACTGACTGACCACCTCAAAATAGCACTGTGCAATTTAACAGTGTCACTGTGGGAAACTGCTAAGTGTATACTCGCAAAACATTTAATTTTTTTTGAAATCAGACTTTGGTTCTCTGATCTTCGGGAGGGAACTGCCGTGGAACACATTGTCTCTGGTTCCTGGAACTGACAGGGAACTGGAGAAAAATGTAAATTTTGTATTTTTATCTGACAACAAGCCCCGGTTAATGCAGAGTACAGTAAAATAATAATCAGAAACACTTTGAGTAAAACAAACAACCCCTCAGGAGTGGAACATGACTCCCAGATGTCTGAACTCTTCATCAGAAAGAAAGAAAAAATTACTCACCTTAGTAATGTTGTTTCTTCTAATGGAGTCTTGCTATATTATGACAAGTTGCAGTTTGTCCCACCACTAGAACTGCTCCGGAGGTGAAATAGTTAAATCCATTCCATGAATGGAACTTTGAGCACGAGCTCTAAGATAGAAGCTCTGTCTGTGTAGTTTCAAACCTGAACTGTCAGATCTTTACGAGCAAAAACTCACTAAGGTCTGTGTGGAAGCTTGTAACCTACACTAGCCAACTGGCTACCTAAATAATAACACCCATTGCTGGTCCCAACACCAAAGACTCAAGTCAGGGAACCAGAATTAATAATATAATTTAACAATATGAGAAATAACACAAGAGAATAATAAACACCACACCCCAAACCCCAAAAGGGGTGAAACGCCTAAAAGGGCATAAAATAGTGCCCACACTAGGTTGCCCACACCATACCAAGTAGAAGTTCTGAGAGGGCGCAGGCTGGGGAGGTCTATAATATAGCAAGACTCCATTAGAAGAAACAACATTACTAAGGTGAGTAATTTTTTCTTCAAACAACATGAAGTCTTGCTATATTATGACAAGTTGCAGACTACACAGCAGTACCTCCATGGAGGAGGGACAGAACCTACTTAGGGAATAGGCTCTGAAGCACAGCTGTGCCAAACCGAGCATCTCTCCTAGCCTGGACATCCAGGGAGTAATGCTTGGTGAAAGTGTGTACCATTTTCCAAGTAGCAGCCTGGCATATCTCCAATATAGGGATGTCTCTGGCAGCAGCTAGAGACGCGGCTGTACCTCTGGTAGAATGAGCCCTCAAGCCAGAGGGGGGATCTCTGCCCAGTTTCTGATAACAAAATTGGATACAAGAGACAATCCACCTGGCAATTGATCTCTTAGTGGCAGGTTTCCCTTTCCCAACCTCACCATAAGTGAGGAAAAGTTGGAGGGATTCGAACCTGTGACCCTTGGTACGTTCTAAATAGTAACTAAGGGCCCTCTTAACATCCCAAACTGTGCAATCTCCTCTCACCAGAAGAGGAGTGTTCAGTGAAGAATACTGGAAGGGAGATAGATTGGTTAAGATGGAAATCTGAAACCACCTTAGGCAAAAACTTGCTGTTAGTCCTGAGGACTACCTTATCCCTGTGGAAAGAAATAAAGTCAGTTTCTACTGACAAGGCATGCAACTCACTTATGTGTCTAGCAGAAGTGATAGCCACTAGGAAAACAGTTTTCCAGTTAGATACTTCAGCTCTGCAGAAAACAGAGGTTCAAAGGGGGTTGCATTAACTGGGCAGTACAAACATTAAGGTCCCAGGCAGGGGCTGGATCCAAAGGTGGATTAGTATGGAGTAATCCCTTAAAAAACTTGAAAACACACAGGTGAGCGGAAAGAGGATGATTTTCCTGCTGAAACAAAAGCAGAGACAGCTGCCAAATGAACTCTCAGGGTAGCTGGTCTGAGGCCCAAGGAATTAAGATGGACCATGTAATCTAACACAATGGGCAAATCAGCAGATTCTGGGGAAATATGCTTCCCAGAACACCAAATGGAAAACCTTTTCCATTTAGAATTATAAGTAGCCCTCGTGGAAGGCTTCCTAGAAGCCTTTAGAATTTCAAGAACACCCTGAGAGAGGTGTAAGTCAGCAAATTCTAACTCCTCAAGAGCCAGGCCTTGAGGTTGAGGGATTTGAGGTTCGGATACCAAACTCTCCTGGGCACAGGATAATAGGTTGTGATTCTTGGGAGACACAGGGGAAGATTGACTGTCAGGGACAGAAGGAGGGTACCAGGGCTGCCTGGCCCAACTGGGCACCATAATCACCCTGCAAGGCTGGGATCTGATTTTGACTAACACTTTGAATAGGAGAGGAAGGGGGAAAAGCATAAAGAAACTTCCTTTCCAATCCAGAAGGAGGCGCCCAGGGGACTGAGCCCAACACTGGAGGCCTGCAGCAGAACAGTGGAAGTTGGTGATTGTCTGGGGCTGCAAAGATCTATCTGAGGGTGCCCCATCTGGCAAAGACTATCCCCAGTACTTGAGGATCCATGGACCATCGTGATGGCCCTGAGAAATCCTGCTGAGAGCATCTGCTAGAACATTGTCCTTTCCTGGAAGGTGAACTGCTATGAGGGAAGTGTTCAGGGAATAGGCCAGAGACCACAACTTCATTGCCTCGGTGCACAAGGCCGAGACCGAGTGCCCCCCTGCTTGTTGATGTACCACATTGTTGTGGTGTTGTCTGTTCTGACTTGTACCACTTTGTTCTGAACACATGCAGAAAACACTTGAAGTGCTAAAAAGACAGCTCTGAGTTCCAGCAAATTGATGTGGAACAGAGATTCCTGGGGAGACCACACTCCCTGAGTGGAAAGGTCGCCCATGTGGGCTCCCCACCCCAGGAGGGAAGCATCTGTAGTGAGAGTCAACGTGTGAGCAGGGGAATGAAGGGACCCCAATCTTAAATTGCTCTGATCCTGCCACCACTGGAGGGCCTGGATCAAGGTTCGAGTCACTGGGACCAACTTGGAAAGGGGGTCTCTTCTCTGAGACCAATAGGTTCTCAAGTGAAACTGAATGTCTCTCATCTGAAATCTTGCTCCCTGCACTACAGCTGTGGATGCAGCCATGTGACCCAGGAGCTGCAAAAAGTGTCTTGCTGGTCGAGAGACCCGCAGAGTGAAGGAGGAGGCCAGAGCCACCAAGTTCCTTACCCTTTCTAAGGGAAGAAAAGCTCTGGCCCGGTTTGTGTCCAATTCTGCACCTATAAAGGTGAGTACCTGGACTGGTTCCAGAACCGACTTTAGTAGATTGAGGAAGCCCAGGAGGTGAGAAGCTGCTGGGTGACTTGCAGGTGAGATTTTACCTGTGCTGGGACTGGCCTACAATGAGCCAATCGTTTAGATAGGGAAAAACAGCAATCCTTTGCCTCCTTAAGTGAGCCACTGCTACTGCCAGACATTTTGTGAATACCCTTGGGGCAGAGGTCAAGCCGAAGGGCATTGCTCTGAACTGGTAATGACCTGAGTAGTTCGAATCTGAGGTACTTTCGTGGTAGCTTCTGATTAGGGACGTGAAAATAGGCATCCTTGAGGTCCAGGGAAGCTAGCCAGTCCCCTGGCCTTAGAGAAGGTAAAATCATTGCCAGAGTTACCATTCTGAACTTTGGTTTCAAAAGATGCTTGTTCAGATATCTGAGGTCTAAGATGGGCCGCCATTCTCCTGTCTTTTTTGGGGTAAGGAAGTATCTGGAATACAGACCCCTGCCCTGGTGTAGGAGAGGAACCCTTTCTACTGCTCTGAGAGCCAACAGGGTTGAGACCTCTGCTTCTAGAGCAAGGGTCTCTAAAGAACTTGCAGGTAGAAAGGCCTGGCTCTCATCTTGGGGAACTTTTTGAAGCTGAGAACCAGACCCTGAGCTACTACTTCCAGAACCCACTTGTCTGAGGTTAAGAGCACCCAGTTCTGACTGAAGTAAGCCAACCTGCCCCCTACTGGTAAAGGAGAATCGGCCCTGGGCACCCCATCAGGGTGCCTGCTTGGCAGGAGCTTTAGGCTGAGGGGTGGGAGCAGGCCTGCCCACACCCCGTCTGCCTCTGCCTCTGAAGAACCCCCTCTGAGCATAAGCAGAGGAGGCCTGAGTTTGGTAGAAGGCCTACCCTACCCCTGGAGTGTGCTCTGGGGAGTGGCTTGCCGCTCCTTAGCTTGGGCACTTTTGTAAGTAGTCCTATATTCATCCATCTTTTTCATATAATTCTCTGTCTGCTCCCCAAACAGAGAATTTCCCACCACAGGAAAATCCATAGCCTTAGTCTGGGTATCCAGTGAGAGGCTAGTACACCTGAGCCAGGCCAACCTACGAAAAGCTACAGATGTGGCCATGACTCTAGAGGAGACATTAACATCCACAGCAGCATGAAACTGCACCTTAGAAGCCTCAATGCCATCGGCAGCCACCTGTTCCAGCTCGCTAGCAAGCTGGCCATGGGCTTGTTTGGCTAATTCCATAACAGTATCCCATCTAGATTTCTGATACCTTGCTACATAAGCCATATAATTTGCTTGCCTGAGTCCCAAGGAGCTGCCATGTACTGTTTTTTTGCCATGGCATCAATCTTCCTGGAATCCTTGTCAGGAGGATGTGAAGCCAGGGGAATATTAGCTTTATCACAGGCTGCAGCCTGAACTACCCCAACATGACTGCATTGCTGAGAAAGGAATTCTGTATCAGGACTTGACAATGTGTACCTTCTGTCCATCTTTTTATCTACAGGAGGCACAGAATTAGGAGTTTTTAAGATTTTTATTGTTTGTTTCCTAAAAGACTTATGCAAAGGAATAGACAATCTCCTAGACTCTGGAATATCCATCATTTCTACAAAATCAGGCTCCTCTTGCTCATCCACAGCTTCTTCCAAAGGAAGCTGGAGGGTTTCAGCAACTTTCTTGTAAAACATAAAATGAGAGGGGGACTCAGAAAGCATAGGGGGAGATTCTAAAGGTCTGTCTGGGGAAATGTCCGGTTCAATGGGCACACCCAGACCCTCCCAGCCACATTCATACTGTTCATAATCATCCTCCCCCTCCTCTGGTTCATAAAACTCCTCAACCTCATATTCTTGAACCAATGGAACCGGACGAACCGACCTTTTACCAGATAGTGGCGGTTCGGACGGGACCGGAGACAGTGACTGGACAATTTGAATAGCTCTTGCTATCTCTGCAGCAGTTGGAGAAGGATTTTGGACTCCAAACCTGCTGACTTCTTGTTCTCTTTACTGGAACTGGTTCCTCCGACCAGCTTTTCTTTGCCGAGAAGTCTGCCCTGGTCAGAGGGCACTCCTCCGATTTGGTTGGCACGAACCGGGCTGGCCATCCGGGTCAGCGGACTTTTGGCTCTCGCTCCCTGAGCCTGCCCAATCTCTTTCCAGGGTGGCTGCAGGAAATTCTTACAAATCTGGCAGTCTGACTGGAGGTGGTCAAACCCCAGACAATAAAACATGTTCTGTGTGGGTCAGCCTTGGCAAAGACTTCCCACAGACATCACAGTGTTGAAACCCAGTGGGCCCGGTTTTCTTTTGGGTTTCTCAGACATAATGCCAGCCTAACCAGAAAAACGCCCGCTGAGCGGCAGTGCCAGGCAAGACACCCTTATCCGGTTCCTAACCGCATGGTATTGAAAACGAATAAATCCGCTTTTTTTAGAACTGATAAGAAACGGAACCGGACTCTAAAATGACAAGCTTTAAAATTTTTAAGCTTTTAACTCAGCTGATCGGTTCAAAACCGAACCGATAAACTTACTAAGTTCCACACAGAAAATACAATTTTAAATTACTTACGATACCACAGACAGAGCTTGAACCGAATGGTTTTAGTGTTAAAATAAAACTATTCTCGGTTGAATCGAACCGAGAAAACACTGTTTAAACCCAAGAAATGAACCGAGCAGTAGGAGAAATCTCCGGAGCGACTGTTCAGTGGCGGAGTAAAGAATCTGACAGTTCAGGTTTGAAACTACACAGACAGAGCTTCTATCTTAGAGCTCGTGCTCAAAGTTCCATTCATGGAATGGATTTAACTATTTCACCTCCGGAGCAGTTCTAGTGGTGGGACAAACTGCAACTTGTCATAATACAGCAAGACTTCATGTTGTTTGAACAATTTGAGTTGAGGTTGGCATGCTAGATTAAGAATGACCACAGTGTAGAATTTGAATTTGCATTCATTCCAAATCCTGTCTCCAGGGCAACTACTTGGGCTTGAAATGACTGCAGAATAGTTGTATGACATCACCATTTGACTCCTGCTGTTAGAATGCGGATCTACGTAACATATTTGGAGGATGCTACTTTTACAAGAATATACATGCACTTCTTTCTGTAAACCCAAACCCCCAACTACCAGTCAGTAAACTATTTTTTACCAGATCATCAAGGCCTTCTATGTGCAACACAACTGTTTTGGCACGTTTGTTTGTTGTTCCTAGGAAAAACTGTGCTTTGCGTCTTCTGGAATTTGTCTCATTTGCGTACTCCGAATCTGTGCTGGTGGAAGACTGAAGGATTTCGTAGACTCCAGAAGCTAAAAGCTTGGTCTCTCCTGGTGTAGTAGACCTGCAAGAGAATATAAACATTCATGGTTACACAGAAAAAGCACCAGGCACAAAAGTTCTGCAGTGTAGTAAAATGACTTGAAATATATAATGACCCCACATACCAAAAAGACCACCAAGACACAAAGGTGATCTCTTTATGAGCATGGCCATTAACTGTAATTCAGAAGCATCTGGACGGCAGCTTCCTATGTGTTGCGGGGAAGGGGGTGCTCTAAGCCAGGATACATTGGAAGCTTCTGGTCACGGTATACTTGGGTATCTGAAGGGGATCCCAGATGACTATGGAGCATCCTCCAACAATGCTATAAGACAGGATAATGTTTTGTGGCCCAACTCCCCACTTTGTCCTGAATCAAAACTGTGTTCACTTCACAGGTAGTCTTTACTGATATCTATTTTGAACAACTTCCAACAAACCATTTATATGTCTGCACTTGTTTTGCCATTATTGCTCTTCTGTTTGTATTGTGTCTGTATTTTTTTTTTCATTTTATTTATGTATCTAGTTATTTAAACTTTGGTGACTGGTAGAGACACACTGAGCCAAAGCTCATTTCCAGGTGTGACCTGGTGAAAGGGGAAATGGAAGTAAAATTACATAAAACACAATGCAAAGCAAGGAGTAGTGTCCAATAAATAACATAAAAAATACAAATATTGCAAAAAGTAAATACAAGTAGTACAAATGGTACACTGATAGCATTTGCATGGAAGTTTGGATGATACAGTGCGATGAAACAAAGTAGTCACTAGGACAAAAATAATGCACGTAAATACCAAGTGAGCATGTACCAGTGAGCTTGGGTGATACAATGCGGTGGTGGACAACGAGGGCACACAACAGAGATAAAGGCAAGCAAAAATACTGGCAGCTAAGCTTCGGGAAGGGAGACGGTAGGAGACTAGACAGGCGGGTTGCATGTACAAGGGCGTGCAGGGGTGGGAGAGGGTGTGTTTAAAGGAGAACAGAGAGGGCGCCAGAGTGAGGAGGGAGAGGAGTTCCAAATGAGAGAAAGGCGGTAAGAGAAGGCCGCCTGTCCAGACTTAGAGGAGGGATGTGTTATGGCGAAGGGCCAAGTGTTTCTGGAGCAAAGGTGATAGGAAGGGTGGGAGATAGGGGAGAGGAGGGCAGAGAGGTAGGGGGTGAGAAACCCAAACCAGTACTTGGCTGTAAATTTAAAGGCGTGGAGCCGACGGTGGGAGGACAGGGAAGGGAGAGAGAGGGAGGAGTATAGGGTGAAATTGAGTACAGAGGGGAACATTGTTGGCAAAGCGGCAAAAGATGTTAAAATGAGAATCCAGACTGGAAAGGGAGGAGAGTAGATCCATAGATGATATCAGCATAGGTGAAAATAGGTAGAATACTGTTGGTGAGCAGTTCATGGCGGACAGGGAGAGAGAGAGGGCATCCTTATTTCTGAACATGGTACCTAGTTTTGGGTGAAGCTTACCTTGAATGTGGTCAATATGAGTCGAGTAGTCATGTCGGTTGTCCAGCCAGACGCCTAGGTACTTGTAGGCAGAGGCAGCATCCAAGGTGGTGAAGGAGAAGAGTGGAGAGAGCTTGGAGAGTCTTTGACGGGTGCCGAAAGTCATGGATACAATTTTTTTTGCATTGACTTTTAGTTGGTTAGCATGGAACCACTGCAGAATGCGGGAAAAGTCGCTCTGCAGCTGAACAGTCACCATGGAGGCACACAGACCTGAAGTGTAGCGAATGGTGTCATCAGCATAAAGGTGAATTTGGGAGGAGAAGCAGACAGAAGGAAGGACGTTAAGGAAGTTGGAGAAGAGGATGGGGCCTAGAATAGAGCCTTGGTGAATGCCAGCCAGAACTGGGGTGGGGGGAGGGAGAGGGCGTCTCCGGCTAGGGACATGGGTGTGAATAGACAGGAAGGATGAAACCAGCCAATTTGGGGGAATAGGCCATCAAGACAGAGTTAAAAAAAAATGAGAGAATGTGAGACAGAGTAAACGCCTTTGCTAGGTTGAATGAAGATGGTGAAGTAGGTGACCTTGGTCCATGCCTGTGAGGATGGCATCAGTGACCTGGAGAAGTGAGACGACAGTTAAGTGATTTTTTTCAGAATCCAAACTAGTAAGGAGAGGTGAAGTTAGAGAAGAGGAAATGGGTAAGCCAAGTGAGGACTAAGGACTCTTGGAGCATGGCTAGTACAGGGAGGAGGGAGATGGGGCGGTAATTTCCTAGTGAGGAGTGATCGCCTCCTTTATGAAGAGTGATCATCTTGCCAGATTTCAACGCCAGAAGGACAGTACTAAGAGAGAATGATAGACTTAGCAGGTGGAACAGGGGGAGGGCAATGACAGGGGCTGAGATTTGCAGGAGAAGGGGTCGAGATCATCAGGGATAGATTTACGTGTATTCAGGGATTGTAGGGCACGGAGAACCAATGGGCAGTGATGGGTGATAACTGGAAGCCATTTCATGGAGGGGACGTGGGGGGTTTGCAAGGCTGGTGGGTAAGGCGCAGATAGTGAAGAAGGAGTTTAAAGTGGAGGCAATAATGAAGGGATTGGAGATTATCCTGTCCTCAATGCAAAGAGGGGATGACAGGGTCTGCCAGAATTTGTGAGGAACATCTGAGTTTTCCTGTAGAATGGTCCTGAAATATAGGGCCTTGGCAGCTCTAATCATTTTGGTGTAGGAGTTTCTTAGTGAACGGTAGGTGGAGAAATCAGAATGAGAGAGGGTAGTTTTATAGTATGCCCATGTGCGATCACAGGAGTTGCAGAGTTTGAGGATGTCTGCAGATATCTACGAATGGTAGAATTGTCTGACTCTACAGCGTCTTTGTGGGGCATGATAGTTCTAGGCTTTGTTTAGGAAGTGAAAGAAGAGGGAGAGGGCAGAGTCTATGTCTGAGGCAGAGTAGAAGAGGGACCAATCACAGCAAGCAAGATCTTGGAGGAGGGTAGTGGTGTTTAGGGAACATAAGGATCTAACTCAGCAGTAGGCAAGAGAGGAGTGGGGTATGTGTGGCTTACGCACACAATAAGTCATGTAATGATCACTGAAAATGTCAGGGAGTATACCAGCAGAAGTGATCTGATGGGGGTGTGAGGCTAGTACCCAGTTCAGGAGGGTATAGTTATGAGAGCAGGGGTTGGGCCCGGCGAGTTGGCTAATCAGATGGTGAAGGTTTAGTGCTTCGATTTGTTGAGTGGTTGGCTTTAGAGAGGGGGAGGCCTAATTCAAGTTGAAATCCCACAGCAGGATAAGTGTGCCAGAAGAGGTGAGACAGGATATGGAGGAGATGGTGTCAATGAGGAAGGGGGGTTCTGGGGGAGGCATAGAGTACTCTGGTGAAGATGGGGAGAGAGAAGGGGAGTAGTAGTTTTATAAGAAGTAACTCGTGCACCAAGGGAACTGACTCACAAGTTACGGGAGAGCAGGGCAACTGTTGCAGCGAGTACTATGCTTGGAGCGGTCCTGCTAATAGAGGTGATAGTCAGGTATGGAGAGCAGGGAGTCGGGGATTCTAGGTGACAGCCATGATTTGGTGATGCAGAGGATGTCAGGGGAGTGTTGGGATACCCATACTCTAAGGAAGTCAATTTTTGGGAGAAGGCTCCCGGCACTAAGGTGGTACAGAGTAAGGCCTTTGGGGGGTGGGGAGGATTGAGGTGCTGGTCCAGGGTTAGGTTGGATGTCACAAGCTAGTAGGAGGAGTACGTAGAAAAGTAAAAGTTTGCTTGAAGCCTTGTGTAACTCTGTCTGGGGTGTGAGGGTTTGGGTGAAAGCATGTAAGAGTTCTGTGTTCCAGAGCTTGTTGATGATTTCAAGGTTGAGGGAGGGGGTGCATAGGAGTACAGAGTGGGGTGTGGGAAGATGCAGGAGAGGGGGTGGGTGAGCTGTAGTAAAGAAGGGGGTGAGAGTCAGGAGGTGGAGAGTTACAGTAGGGTGCCTATCAGGGGTGGGGGAAGCAGGAATCTATGTTGTGGGGAGGTGGTGGGCGAGGGGACAGGTAGCTAGCAAAGTAGGAGGAGGAAAGGGATGATACATGGGGAGGGAGGGAGGAAGAAAGTGGGGGTAAGAAGGCAGGGTGGGTGTGTAGAAAGAGGATATCTGCTATCTGAGATGAGTAGCAGCTCACATTGAGACCATGGGATGCTCGGCTGGTAGTGCTAGGAAGATGTGAGTACAGTATGCGCCACTTATATCGGCTCTGGATGTAACATTCTTCCGCTTCTAACGGACGATTTGTTCATGTCAAAAGCCATTTGCTATGTTGGCAGTGTTATAAATGTCCGTTGAAGCGGATCTTTAATTCCTGCAGTACCGACCAATTAGACCAACCAGATCACCTATCTGTCATGTTTTTCGAAAAGTAATGAATGGAGGAAAAGAAGACACATATTTTAAAATACATAACTTAAAGGTGCTTATTTTAATTGGCTTAGCTGAATTTAGTTTAATTCACATCACAGTACATTTCATTCATTTGAAGAGTTTTAGACTTGTTCTGTATTCTGTGGTACTGTGCCACAGTATACTGACTTCGGGAGTGAGGGTGTGGAGAGTGAGAGAGAGATCCTTCTTATTTTATGCACTTCATTGCCTGTAGCAGATACAGAAGTTAAAATGGAGGGTATTTGTGTTCGGAGGCCACTGAGCAAAACAGCCTTGAACTGATAAAGTGCTCCATGCAGTCGGCTGCCAGCAAGCAGCTCCGATCTTACATTCTTTTAAAAGTGTAATGTTTTTAACATTTGAACATCAGAAAAGTGTTTAATTCAATCCAGGGCATTATTTAAAGTGGGGGAACAAGAATAAGCATGACATTTTTAAAACAAAAAAGAACCAAAACAAAGCTTTTTTGCTGGTCCTAAATACAGTGCAGGGCACACTGAACATTGAGGAGGAAGGGAATGCTCCTCCATTTTCTAAATCAATATAAAATAAAAAAATACTGGTGCTTTTAGTTTTTCTAATATACCCTGTTCCGCCTGTTTTATTTACTTATTTATTTTTTTTTATGGCGGGCAGGGTTATTGTTGTACCAGATGCCGCATGTAATGGACATACTGCTGGTTGTCAAATCAGTCCGTTACAAGTGGCATATACTGTACTAAGGACAGGAACAGATTTGTCAGAGTGCAACAATTTGTGCAAAGGGGCGGGCTAAGGGGGGGAGTGGCAAAAGAGTATACTAGCCTGCAGTTTGTGGCGGGAGCAGGGTGAGACTAGGGAATGTGCTATCCCTGAAGATTACGCTGGAAGGATTCAAGTGGAGGGAGGGGGAGGGGGGTTTGAACCAAGATGACCACGGGAAATAGGGCGAAAAATTGAGCCAACTGGGTCGCAGGATGGGTCACAGGACCGGTTCGGACAGTATATAACTGACACCACCTCGGGTGGAGGAAGGGAGGGTGGATGGGAAGCACTAGTGGTAACACTGCAAAGTGGCACTGCTGCTCCTGAAGTTGATACCCGTGGTGTGCTAGAGGCTGTTGGCAAGTTGGGGAGGGCAGCAGGACGCCCTCACAACCTTCAGGACTGCTGCAGGAATGGGCCAGCTACGGAAGAAAAGGGGAGACAGGTTAGTGTAACCTGAGATAGGAGTGAGCACAGAAAGGGAGGGGAAGGGTTAGAACGGTAAGGAGAGGGTGCAGATTGCAGGCCTATGCCTAATCCCTCTCCCCTTCCCCTGACTCGCACCTGAAAACAATCCTCATAAGGTGCTTTTCCTGGTTATTAAACTTTTAACTAAATAAAGTATCCAGATTATGTCCATCTTGGCTGGACAGTCACAATATTCTTCAGTGCAAACCTTTATAAAATCACAGCTTTGTCTGGCTACGTGCTTCTCTTTTTCCTATGATATTCTGCCTGGTGATTAACTCCAGTTCTTAATCCTTTTGTAACAGTGCATCTTGGCAGACTCCCATACCTCTCTAAGTTATAGCAGATCCATGCTTTCATTTACATATCTATATCTCAATATCTATATTTATATCATGTTTCTAGCCTTAGTGGTTCCAAAGAGACATTTCTAAAGAAAATGTCTGTATTTTTGGAAATGTTAGGTTAAAATAAAATCTATCAATATAGGACTATAATGCTGCCAATAAGCTAAGCTTTCATTAAAAAAAATAAATAAAAAAAAGTTTCTAGGCTGAATTGTATCAAAGTTAGCCTCCTCTAAAGATAATTTCTTTGAAAAAGCTAACTTTAGAACCGTTGGAGACAGAAAAAATAGGTTACTCACCTGTAGTGTCACCGTAGTTCTAAGAGTGGTATATGGTTCACATCCACTCTCTGGCAGTTCCATTGGAACAGTCTGATTTGCTGGATGCCTTCAGGGTAAGCTCCTCCCACCTCTTGAACAATACATTCCCCCAACTCCACCCCACGACATCAGATCTTACACGTTGGAAGTAGGGATCTGTGTGCCACTTGCCAGGGGAGACTGGATGGGTTGTACGGATGTAAACCATATACCACTCATAGAACTACAGGTGAGTAACCTGTTTTTCTAGGGACACGGATATAGTTCACTATCCACACTCTGGCAGACTTCTACCAGTTCTCTGGTAGGCAGGGGCAAGGTGTACACCCTTACATGATGAACAGAGATTGGAGTAAGTACAGATACGTAAGAACTTACCGTAACAGTAGATCTTTGAGAGGAGCTCTTGCAGCAGGCTATTACATTTAGGACTATGTTGCAGGCACCAGGACCACATGGTGAAAAACTTCTGCCAGCAATACCAGTGGGGACAGCCCCTGACGCCGGCCCGGCCCCGACGTCGGTCAGGGTACAAGAGGGGGCGGACCCAGCTCCACCTCAGTTCTCCCGCCAGTACCCAGCAGAAGGCCTGACAAGAGAAGGAGGCGAAGCCCACCATCTAGAAAGAAAAGAAAATAGATCTGCACACTCCGAGGGGGAAGGCGGGAGGGAAGCAGCGCCTGCTGCAAGAGCTCCTCTCGAAGATCTACTGTTGCGGTAAGTCATAAGTAACTGTACTATCTTACTTCGAGTGGGAGCTCTTGCAGCAGGATATTACATTTAGGACTGAATCCCAAGCAGTCCCACAGCAAGGAGGTAGCCGACCCCGGGAGGAGGAATATGCTGACTCCGGAGGCTCTAGGACAAAAGTCCCTGTAAAACTGCTAGGCCGAAGCCAGCATGGCGTCTGGAGGCGATATCCAAGCTGTAATGCTTGATAAATGTATGCACGAGTTCAGGTGTGGCTGCACAAATGTCCTGGATAGCGATATTCCATGGCGGCAAAAGAACTGACATTCCTCTGGTGGGTGACCCCTAACCCGGGCCCGGCGAAAGTTTACTGTGATGCTCGTAGCAAAAGCGAGACACAACGGACTATCCATTTAGAGATCATTCTGCTTGGACACCGGTTGACCCAAGCGATGTGGTGCAAAAGCCACAAACAGCTGCTCCGATTTACGGTGTTGAACCGTTCTGCTGAGGTAATACCTCAGGGACCTATGGACATCCAATGTGTGGAGGAGAGCCTCCCCTCTATTGGAAGGGGAAGGAAAATAAACTGGAAGATCAACTGACTGGTTGAAGGTCAACTCCGAGACCACTTTGGGAAGAAACTTAGGACTAGTTCTGAGGGAAACTCTTTCCCTATGAAAAACCAAATAGGGCTCTTTACACATCAGAGCCTGAAGCTCAGAAACCCTTCGAGCTGAAGTAACAGCAACCAAAAAACAAACTTTCCAAGAAAGGTAACGCAGCTCACAACTCGCTGCGGGTTCAAAAGGAGGAAGGGTGAGTTTCTCCAACACAAAAAGGAGGTCCCGGGGTGGGACAGGGTCCCTAATGGGAGGTCTCATGTGTAGAATTCCCCTAAGGAAGGCACGGGCTACATCTAGCTGTGCTAATGCTCTCTCTCCCACGAGAGCATGATAGGCAGAAATTGCCCAGATGTGCACCTTGATAGAGGAATAACTCGGGCCTTTCTCGTACAAGGAGAGGAGATACTGCAAAGTGGAGTTTACAGGGCAGGTGATGGGATCCAAATGTTGCGGCAAGACCCAAAGACAGAAACGCTTCCACTTCATGGTGTAAGTGGAGCGAGTAGAGGGCTTTCTTGCGGATGCTAAGACCTCCGCCACTTCCGGGAAAACTGTATCGGTTTCTAGCTACATCTGAAGGAGCCAAGCATGAAGGTGCAGGGACCTGAGATCCGGATGGACTAGAGACCCCCAGTCCTGGGACAGTAATTGCGAGCATATGGGCAGCGGGATTGGAGGTTCCTGGGACAGCCGCTGCAGGAGTGGGAACCAAATCTGTCGAGGCCAGTTGGGGGCCACAAGGATCATCCGGGCCCCTTCGGCCTGCAATTTGAGCAGAACCCTCTGAATGACAGGGAAGGGCGGAAAGGCATAAAGAAACCTCCCTGCCCAGCAAAGGGATAACGCGTCTGGCCAAAAAACTCCAGGTGCGCGCTCTCGCGAGCAAAACATTGTTAGTTTGGCATTGCGTGGTGACGCAAAGAGGTCCAGCTCGGGAAGACCCCACCTGTCGAAGAGCTGGTCCGCTACGGATTGTAGCAACTCCCACTCATGTGCTCTGGCCCGCGACCTGCTGAGTTTGTCGGCCAGATTGTTCAGGACGCCTGGAACGTGTATGGCGGATAGTCGAATGCCCCATTCCAGTGCCCAGTACCAGACTCTCATTGCCTCCCTGCAAAGAGGATAGGAATGAGTGCCTCCTTGCTTGTTGATGTAAAAGACGACCGTCATGTTGTCCGTCTGAATTAGAAGAGAGCCCGCACCAGATCCTCCCGAAACGCCTGAAGAGCGTAGAGGACCGCTCGCATTTCCAGCACATTGATGTGGAGGGACAGTTCCTCGGGTGACCAAACCCCCTGCGTTTGATGAACACCCAGGTGCGTCCCCCAGCCCAGGTCCAATGTATCCCTTGTTAGAGACTAACCTGGAGGCTCCGGACGAAAACTGACCCCTTTCTCCAGATTGCTGGGGTCTAACCACCAAAGCAATGTTCTCCTGACTGGCTCCAAGATCCTGACTAAAGCGTCCAGGTCGTCATAGCATTGGTCCCACTACACTCTGAGCATCCATTGTGGGACTCATGTGGAGGTGGGACAAGGGCGTGACTGGAATGGCTGCCGCCATATGCCCCAATAAGCTGAGGAAGTTCGGGCTGGAACCCGAGGTGTTATAGAGATCCGTTTCGCCAATGTTAGAGCGAATCCCCCTGTCCTGTGGGAGAAAGGCCATGCCCTGGACAGAATCCAGGATCGCTCCTATGAAGGCGAGCTTTTGGCTGGGCTCTGGGGATGACTTTTTTAAATTCAGGGTGATCCCCAGCTCTTGGAATAGAGTATAAGTGTCTCTGAGAGAGGCGTGAGGCTGTCTCTTGTGACGGGCCGGCGAAGCCAATCGTCCGAATGTGAAACATAATGTCCCATCCACCTCAGAGCCGGAGAGACCACTGGGCAGGCATTTGAAAGATCATGGAGAGAAGAGAGCCAATGGGGAGCACACTTAACTGAAAAATGCCCCCTGGAAGTGGAACCTCAAGAACTTCCTGTGAGTAGGAAAGACCCCATATGTATGTATGCATCCTGCATGTCGAGAGAATAGGGCCAGTCCCTTGGTGCAGCAGGGGAAGGAGACCCTGAAGAGTCACCATCCTGAACTTTTTGTACTCTATAAAGAGATTTAGTGGACTGAGGTCCAGAATGGGACAAAAGTCCCCAGTCTTTTTTGGGACCAGAAAGAAGTGGGAGTAGAACCCCTGGCCTCGCTGCCTTAGGGGACTCTCTCTATAGCTTTCTTGTGCAGGAGGGCCTGAATTTCTCCTTCTAACAGTGGGATGTGAGAAGGAGGATAACGGGAGTGCTTTGGCGGAGTGTGTGGAGGAAACTCTGTGAACTCCAAGGTGTGTCCTCTCCATACAACGTCCAAGACCCATTGATCCGTGGTAATAGACTTCCACCCTTTGAGATGAAGGGAGAAGCGGCCCCCAACCGGCTCCCCTTGAGCTTCTGTCAGAAGAAGGGGGGGAGGAAGGGAGTCATTGGGCAGAACCGGGAGTTGAGAGAGAGGCCTGGGAGGACTTGGGCCCATGGGCAGAAGGTCTACCAGACTGCTGGTTTCCGGACCTTCTGCGGAAGCCACCTCTCTGCCCTTGCTGGTTTCCGCGGGCTGAAGCCTTGTTGCCTGAGGACTTACGAAAAGGCCGTCGGCAGTGGGGATGTCGCAGGTCGCCACGGTACATCTGGCGGACCGACCAGATTGACTTACCCGATTCCTGGAGACGGAGATCAAAGCCTCCGTCTCCTGCCCAAAAAGGACGGTACCCTGGAAGGCAAATCCGGATACCGACTGCAGATCCTGGTGGCCGAGACTCTCAACCAGACATGGCGCGAAGGCATACTCCAGAGGCGCCGCCCTGGCTGCTGTGTCCGCAGTGTCAACGAGGCTCTCAGCACATGAGAGCCTACGTTTGAGCCCGACTGCGAAAGGGCCAGGAGCTCAGTCTTCTTATCAGAGTCTGGCATGGCCTGTGTCAGCTCAAGTCCCCTTTCCCATAACGCATGCTGGTACTGCACCATATGCGTGAGGAAATTCAGGGAGCGAATGGAACAGGTGGAGGCAGCGTAAACTTTTTTGCCCACCTGATCTAGGTAACGGGACTCCAGGTCGGGAGGCTGGGAGCTGAGGTGCCTCGGCTGCCGAGATTTATCATGGGCAGCCGTAATCACCGATGAATTGGCCCGAGGGTGTTCTGCCAGGAAGGGTTCCGCCCTCGGGGTCTTATAGAGCCTATCTGACTTTTTCAAAACTGCCAGGATGGAGGCCGGATGCATCCAGGTGGATCTAGTAGGATCCTGGAAAGTATCCACCAAAGGAGGAATAACCAGGGGCTTCGGCTCCTTCTGCCTCAGGTATTTAGCCAATCTCAGGCGTTCCGGATCCAGGTCTTCCGTGTCCCACTCATTGGAAGCCTGGATGTGCCTCATGACGTCCATAAAGGTAGGATTGTCTGGAGATGAGCGAGGCAGGTCCTTCTCTTCAGGGGAGCGCTTGAGACTGAGAGAAGAAGAAGAGGTCGATGAAGAAGAGGAGGATCGACTATCCGATTTGGAATAGTCTGATTCTACCTCATGACCATGCCTGCGCTGGTGTCTGTGACTAGGGGACCGACGACGGTCCGAAGACCGACTCCGGTCCCTGGACCGGCGACGGAGCAATGACCGACGTCGGGAGAGGTCCCACTTAGCGCGAGAAGGGCTCCTGGAACGAGACCGATGTCGGTCACTAGAAACCCTAAAGCGACGTCGGTGGTCCTCGGATCTAGAGCAGAAACGAGCCCTGGAAGTGGGCGAAGGACGGCGCTCCGGTGACCTCAACGGAGGAGTCTCACCCTCTGGCTGTGGTTCTCCCGCAGGATCCGGCACCAGTGTCTGGGCCGGCGATGGGGAGGTTCACTTGTGAACCTGCACCCACCAAAAAGAGAAAAGCTGCTTGAGCTCATCCTTGGAGAAGATCTCAGCCGCACGCTATGGAAAAGAAGCCTCCGGAGCGGCAGAACGCGAAGGAGAGCTCTCCTGAGGGCCCAGGGGGAAGGAGGACTTGGGCGCAGGGACGTCTGTAGTTCCATGACCGACCCTGGGTCGCCATGCCTGACCGGCGTCAGTGTAGGGACCCGATGACGGGGTGGCGCCAGAGGCGCGGAGGTTCTTAACCTCTGGGCGCGCCTTTAACAAGCGGCGCGGTGCCTATTAGTAGGGCGAAGCAGGTACCTCCAAGGGACTTAGCAGTGACCTTAGCGGCGTCGCCTTCAGCTTGGCTTGGCTTCTCCCCTGACGGGCGGCCTTGCCTGGGAAGACTTCGGCGATTCTCCAGACTCTCAAGGACGGGCCTTTTGGAGAAGGCCGCCGAATGCGATCTGGACCGAGACCAGGACCGGTGTCGGGACCGACTACGCTCCTTACTGTGCTGCTTCTTCTTCTTTTTCTTCCCCTCCGACGAGTGCAGATCCATTTTCTGCTCTAGAAGGTAGGCCTTAAGGGCTTTCAGGCGGCGGATGCGGGTCTGGCTGGTAAAGGCCTGGCAGTCAGCACTGTTAGCGGTGTCGTGGTCGGGCCTGAGGCAGAAGACGCACTGCCGGTGCCCATCCTTAGCGGGAATCTGCCGCCCGCAGTCGCACTTGTTTAGGTGTTCAGGGGACACCGCCGGAAGACATCGAACCCGCCGGGGTGGGGGAGGGCTGGCGTCGGTACTAAAGGTGGCAAACACCGAGCACAAAACACAACCGAAGGCAGGAAAACCGTACAAAGCGGCGGCAGCGATACTGCGTCGGTTGCCGATAAACGAACAAAACCGTCGAAAAGCGGTAAAATCTTGCTAGAAGATCTCTTGTTCTACGCTGAAAGTCGCAGACAGAAGCAAGCTTCACGATGGTCTGGCGGCAGGAAGAACTGAGGTGGAGCTGGGTCCGCCCCCTCTTGTACCCTGACCGATGGGGCGGGGCTGGCGTCGGGGGCGGTCCCCGCTGGTATTGCTGCCAGAAGTTTTTCACCGTGTGGTCCTAGTGCCTGCAGCATAGTCCTAAATGTAATAGCCTGCTGCAAGAGCTCCCAGTTGAAGTAAGATCAGAGGTCCCAAAAGTGACATCCTCATGTGACTCAAGTTCGCTGCAGTACTGGTAAGTGAAGGTGTATACTGACTTCCAGGTAGCAGCTCTGCACATTTCCTGGTTAGGGATGTTCCTGAAAGTGCTGTATGTCTGACAGAATGATCTCTAGGCCCTACAGGAAGCTCCCTACCAACCAACCTATAGCAGAGGTCGATGTAAGACGTTATCCACCTGCCAATCATCCACTCTGCTGCAGGTCTGCCAGGCGTGGCTATGGCGTAAGTGACAAACAGTTGGTGAGCCTGTTCCCAAATTCCAGCTGTGCGTTCCACATAAGAAAGCGCTCTCCGCAGATCCGGGGTATGAAGCCTGCGATCAACCTCCAAAGATGGGTTAGTAAAGTATACTGATATGTTAATCACCTAGCTGAGGTAAAACTCTGATACAACCATCGAGAGGAACTTCGGGTTGGGGCAAAGAACGACGGTCTCTGTGGAAGAACAGGTTAAGAGATTCCACTGAGAGAGCCTGGAGCTCCCAGATCCTTCTGGCTGATGTGATGGCCACCAGAAAGGCCATGTTCCATGATAGGTGTGACATTTCACACCTGTGCACTGGCTTGAGAGGCTTGCCCATGAGTACAGCCAATACCAGCAGTATATCCCACGGTGAAGGTGGATCACGCACT
Organism: Neoceratodus forsteri; assembly: GCA_016271365.2. NCBI lineage: Eukaryota > Metazoa > Chordata > Ceratodontiformes > Ceratodontidae > Neoceratodus > Neoceratodus forsteri. The sequence continues at coordinate 1,472,548,719 of CM057455.1, forward strand.
GGAAGGGACAGGTAGTCCAGGCCCTTGAAAAAGCACCTGACCACCTTCTCCTGGGCCACCATTTGCTTCCTAGTCCCTGTATGTACAGATGGTTGCCAGGTGCACCTTAACTGTTGTCACCCTCAGTCCCAACTGAGAGAGGGACCAGCGGTAGCCCAGGGTGCTAGCCACAAGGCAGGCATGGGGATAAAGCTCCTCGCTCTGACACCAAATGGAGAATCTCTGCCATTTAAAGGCACAGTATCTGCGAGCTGACTCTCTTCAGGAGGCCCCCACAATGTGAAGCACATCATCCGAAAGACTGAAGGCCTGGAATTCTAGTTGCTCAGGAATCAGGCTGTGAGGGGCAGGGACTGCAGGTTCGGGTGCAGGACTGTCACCTTCAGTCTGGTCAGCAGATCCGGGCAGAGAGGCAGTCACCATGGAGGTCTGCTGCTGAGGCCAAGGAGATTTGGGTACCAGAACTGCCGCGGCCAGTCTCTAGCTATCAGGACCATCTGTGCCTTGACCACCACATTGTGGATCGGGGGAGATGAGGGAAGTACACAAGGCCTGGGGTCCAGGGCCTTGTGAAGGCATCCCCCAGCAGTGTCCCGGACTATGAGGGGGTGGGCACTAAACAGCCTCAGTTTGGTGTACTCCCAGTATGCAAACAGCTCCACCAGAACAGTGCCCCACTGGGAGAAATGAAAATTACATACCTACCGTAATTATGATCTTTCTGTGTATCTTCACCATTCATCACATATGGGTACTGGCTGGAGATCAGGACCCTGCGGGAGTTTTTTTTTTTTAAAGGATAGGCCGAGCCGACAGCATCGGCGCCGCCCTCGAGGTCGACGTACTGCGTGGCACTTGAGGGTTGGCCATTAGGCTGTGTCGACTCCACCTGCCTACCAGTTCTGAGTCGCCGGAGAGGTAAGAGGAAGGGATGGAGGGTGGGACAAGAGAGTCCAAGGGACAGAAAAAGGAAAGGAAAAACTGAACTAAAAGGAGAAATAATGACTGAGAGGACAGCAAAGAAGAGAAGAGACTAAGGGGATTGGGTAGAGGCCCCAATCTCTGGAAGCGGAAGAAGGGAGGGAAGGGAAGGGAGGGAAGGGGAGAAAATTTAGGAGAGAGTGAGAGGTAACAAGGTATCCGAGACCCTTGTCCATCACCAGATTACATAGGAACTGCAAGGAGTAGCAAAGCTCTGACAGAATTCAAGGCACAGAATAACTGGCAAATACCCCAGAAGCAGAGTCGACTATTCTGGAGAAGGACAGGGTACAGGGACTTAATACTCTCTCAGGAAAAATGTTTGGTGAAAAAAAAGGGAATTTCCCTTTTTTTTTTGACAGTTGGATGGAAACCAGAAAGAAAAGAGGAGGAGGGCAACCACCAACTCCCACCCCCATGGGGTGGAGACATGTGGTAGAGAAGGAGTGCCGCTAGAGCTGTACTCCTTAAAGGAGAATACCCTCTGTGTGTCCCTACTTTACCCGCTCCAAAAAGAGAAGCCACAGAGGGAGGGAGGGGAGCCCAGAGACTGAGGCCCCAGGGGATGCGAGGCGGGGTTGTGATGAATGGTGAAGATACACAGAAGATCATAATTATGGTAGATGCGTAATTTTCATATCTTATCTGTGTCAGTCTTCACCATTCATCTATATGGGTGAGTACTAAGCCCCAGAGGTTGATTCATTACACCCTAAGGGACAGAGTCCTTAGCCCTCAGTGGGTGACACACTAAGGGGAACCTTCCGGGCCCGGAGGCCGAGTGGGGAGGCGAGATGGGGTCCCCGGAGGGAAGGAAGTTGCCCCGACAAACGCCGTCTCGCCCTATGGGAGAAGAGGTAGGTTCCCTGGTGGGCGGAGCAAATCACCCTATGCCGGGCCAAGGGTGACAACCGGGAAAGACGAAGCCACGCCGATGATCTAGTGCAGATCGCTGTCCCTATGACCCTGGTAGCTACCTCGTTGGCGTCATAAGATGCCCTCGCTTGGTGCCTTGCTAGCTCCAAGCCATGTGCAGAGAGCGCGATGGCTTGTCTGGTTTGCGCCGAGTCAGGCAAAGCAGCTAGGATCTGACCTACCGCGGACCACAAGAACCTGTTGTAGGCCACATAGTGGGCCTGGTGAGCAGAAATGGAGAGGAGCAACCGTGCCGAGTAGAAGGTCCTCCTCCCCCAGAAATCAAAATCCGAGGAGTCTTGATCTGGGGACAGGTCACGGTGGAGGGTGCGAAGCCCATCAGGGGTGTCCAGGTGCGTCAAGCCGGACTGTGGGTAAGGCATAGAACCTGGAGACTCCAGGGGAGCGCAATACCTCTGGCTGAGATCCTTAGGGGCAGGAACTCCGGAGAAGGGCCTCTGCCAGAAACGCAAGGACGCCTCCCAAAAGGGAGCAGGCCAGGGCAGCACCACAAGGGTGGCCCAGCCAAAATCGCCTAGAAAGGCGTGCGCCGCATGCTCAGGATTGCTAACAGACAGGGATGAAAGGTGAAGGTCCTCCATCATCCTCACGAGGAAGCGCTGGTACTCTGAGAGATCAGCGGCCGGAGAGATATGGACAGAGGGTTCCTCTCCTCCAGAAGAGGGGGATGAGGAGCTGGAGGTCACCATACGTTCCGAGGGTGGCTGCACGGGGGGAGGTTGAAAAACCTGGCTGTCCATAGCCCTAATGTAGGCAGGGAACCGAGCAGCCACCGCTCTGAACTGCTCCCAGGTGAGAGGGCTGCTAGGACCAAGAATGCCCGGGAGCACTGGAGAATGTGGCAGAGGGATAGGGGCAGAGCCGAGAAAAGAATCGGCTGACCTCCGCCAGGGCTAGGGAGGCGGACCATGAGCACCCGGAGGTGCCCGTGAGACTCCACAGCCGACAGCTGTACAGCCACGCTGGTACTGCCTAGGCTGCACCCAGAAGAATCCCCAGTGAGGCCGGGGCCATAAAAGTCAGAAGGGCGGTCCCTGCCTCAAAAAAGTGGGACCCCTCAAGAACAGGAAGGGAAGGTGGAATCTGCACTTGCGGCTTCGCCCAGGGCCAGGGTGGACCCCAGAGAAAGGCCGACGCGCCGACCCCACACCCCTCAGAGTCCGAGAGAGTCCTCCTCCTCGAGAGGGCCAGCCTAGGTAGCTGGCAGCTCTGGGCTGCCCCCGAAGGGGAGACCCAGGGAACAGCACCCTCCCCTCCTATAGGCTTCTTGATGGGCCCCAAAGTTGGGCGATCAAGACACACTACTGGAGGGATACCACCAACGAGGGGTCGAAGAAACCCCCAAGGCCAGGTTGCACAGCAATGGTGGCACGCACCACTGCCTGCTGGTCAGCACCACTGACCCTAACCTCAGGGACTACCTGACGCTCCTCAGAAGGGGGCTGGCTACGACTCATCGACGAGACCACTGGATCGCTCTCCTCCGCAGACAACCCCGAAGGGTGTGACTGCCCGTCTGACTCTGAGCCCAACTCCAACTCCGAAGAGGTAGAGTTTGAGGCTCTGAGCCAAACAGTAGGAGGGCGAGAGAAAACGACTTTGCCAGAGGGCCCGGCAGTCAGAGCAGTGCCCAAGGCGGCACCCGTGCCCTCCGCAACCCCGCGGGCGGGGCTCACAGAAGGTGCTAGGGCAGCTCGGGCCGAAGGTCCAAAGCCAGGGCCAGCTGTGGCACCATCAAGTCCACTAGCACCGGGGGCGGTACCAGGGACAGAGACGGCGCCGACGGCAGCCCCAACAACCACCTCAGCGCCGACGACACTGCCAGGCCCCTCAGCGCCCGCGGTGGCACCGAGGACAAGCGGCGCTGGCCCGGCCCCGGACTCGGCACCGAGCGAGACTTACCGGCCCGGGCCCCTCGGCGCGCAGCCAGCGGCACCGGCTGCCAATGCCGAAGGCCCCTCGGACCCCGAACCGCGCAGGCACACACCGTTGCTCAACCTCGGCGCCGAGGATGGTGCGGCGAGACCATGGTGAAAGGTGGCCGCGGATCCAGGCCCGACGCCACGAGCAGTGTCGACAGGGCCCAGGCGCCGGCAGGCACCAGGCGCCAGCGGCGCCCGAAGGCTCCGGCGGCACCGGCCGGCGGCATCGACTCAGGCGCCGTGCGGGAGGCGGCGACACTGGGGGCCTTCACCCACTGAGGCGACTGCCGTGGGGCGCCTCCTGCCCGCTCCGGGAGGAAGCGGGTCGGGCCTCCTGCACCGCAAGAGGAGCCTCTGCAATGGCCAGGCTACAAGTAGCCGAGGCTCCCTCCTCCTCGGTCCGTATAGAACCGGGAGGGGACCCGGAGGAAAGGCCGAGAGAGCGCGGCTTGGCCAGACGAGTGCGAACCCTACCCCCGAAAGTCGGCGGAGCTCGCCCCACTTTCAACGCGCGCTGTTCGAGGACGCGGCGGTCCATGGAGAAGCAGGTGTCGCACGAATCCATGTCGGAAGCAGGCCAAGACACGCCAGACACTGGTCATGCTGGTCGGTAACAGAATATTGACGTCGCATGGGCACCGATGGAATACCTGTCTTAGAAAACTTCTTGCCCCGACCGAGACATGACCTACGGAAAAACATCAAACAGACTCGACGCCGCGAATACCAAATAAAAAGGAAAGATCTTACTGGCGACGTAGAGTGGAGGCAGAACCCAGATCTAGTAAGTTACCGACGGACTGAAACGTCGAACAAAAGGCTGAAAGGCCTAAAATCTTCTCTGACAGCTTCCCGCGAGCCTCGAGCAAGCGGGAAGAAGAACTAGTAGCAGCGTGGTCGACACAGCCTAATGGCCAACCCTCGAGCACCACACAGTCACGTCCGGCCCCAGGGCAGCACAGATGCTGTGTTGGCTCCGCCTATCCTTTAAAAAAAAAAAAACCTCCCGCAGGGTCCTGATCTCCGGCCAGTACCCATATGTGATGAATGGTGAAGACTGACACAGATAAGATCAGGTGGTTTCACCATCTCCTGAAATCAGGGACCACTCATGCAACAACTCTCCAGCCCAAATGAGAACATCTGCCAGCTGACTCTCCGGTGATGTGAATCGCCAGGAGATCTGCACCCAGGCTGTGCACGAGGGTCCAGGTGAGGAGGGCCTCCTGAAACAAGGGAAGGGAGTGAGCTTTGCCATGCCTGTTCAGGTAGAACATGGTTGTGGTGTCCATCTGGACCTGCAAAATCTGACCCCTAACAAGAGGAACAAATTTCGTCAGTGCAAGACAAACTGCAGAGAGCTCCAGCAGGTTGGTGGGATGATGCGACTCCCGGGATGACCAAAACCCACGGGTTCTGTGATGTCTCAGGTGTGCTCGCCACCCCAGAGATGCGTCCGTCATGAGCATGACAGTCTGTTCTGGGCACACAAATAGGATAACGTCCTTCACGTGTTCTGGGATTGGCCACCACTGGATGGCATCCCACATCAGCTGGGTCACTGTGAACAGCTGGTCCAAGTGGCCAAGGTGCTGGAAGCACTGATGGCCAAACACGCGTGGGGTTGTACATGCAAAAGTCTCTTTTTCTATAATCAGAAGTGATTTTACTCAAATATTGATTTTCTTTCTTTAGCGATTTATATTGATTTTCTTTCTTTAGCGATTTATTTATATTTGTTTAGCCATTTTCTATTTCCCACCTATCTATTTTGTAGAGGGACTAGCTCTTATATCAGATTCTAAGTCTTCTATTTTGAAAGCAAAAGAAACATTTTTACAGGATGCTAATGTGATTTGGTTGGGTAAAGTAAATGTTAAAATTAGGAATCGCATAGCCAACTTAAGTTTACAACAGGCTGTTAATTCATCAACTAGGCAGAACTACAAACTGGAACTAAAACTTTGATTTGACTTTGACTGGACAGAATAATACATCGTTTAAGCGATCATTATCCTGTTTTTTTTTGTACTTGGAGTACTCAAAAACCAAAAATTCCTCCAATTTACATAATTTATTGGTCTTTTAAAATGTTAGATTTAGTTGAGTTTTGTAGTTCAATCAATCAATCAATCAAATCTTTATTCAGGCGAGCATCACTGAGCAAGGCTCATTTACAAGATGGACCTGATAAGGTCAAGGTTCAACAGTTGATACACGACAGATACATCAATACACTTATATAAACTGTTATACATACAGGGGAAAAAAAACATTTATAAACACAGTGATGTACAGTAAAATTCACATGATAAAATTGGTTATAGGAAAGTTAAGCTAATATTTACAGTATATACATATCCCAGAGGAGGGACCATGGCAAACACACAGCATAATGTAATACTAGGATGGTGGAAGGTATTACTGGGTGCCATGAGATGGGGTGTCTGCCTGGGAGGGAGAACTGAAGAACAAAGATTATGCCATATATGGCGAATTTTTGGGAGGGAGTTTGTGAGATGACAAAGCTAGCTCTAGCGGTAGCAACTGCATTTCTCTGTGAAGAAAACTGTACAACACTGTTTAAAGGATGCAACTGGTATAAGATTGGACAGTTTTAGGGATTTTTGTAGGGTGTTCCATGCTATAGCTAGAGAATAGCTGATTGCTGCCCTCCCTAGCCGGGTGTTGAATTTGGGCAATTTGAACAAGATGATGTTGTTGCTTCTTAGGGCATAGGAGCTAGGAATGGTCTGGGTGAAGCAGTCCAGAATATAGTTTGGAAGTTTTTTTGATAACTCTCTGTAAGTCCATAGAGCTGCATTTCTGTTCCTTCTGAGGTGTAGGGAAACCCATCCAACTGCAGCATAAAGAGAGCAATGATGGGTATTAGATGGCAGATCTGTTATGAATCTTATTGCTCTATGGTATAAGGTATCCAACTTGTGTAGGTAGGAGATGGGGCAGTGACTATAGAGGAAGTCTGCATAGTCAACAACTGAGAGAAAAATGGCCTGGACTAACCTCATCTTTGAATCTCTGTTTAGGAAGGGTTTTAACCTATAGAAAAGGCCAAGCCTTTGGCAAAGCTTTTTTAGCAGTTCTTCTAAATGATGAGTGAAGTCGAGTCTGCTGTCAATCCACACACCTAGGTATTTGAATTTTTCTACATACTCCAGATTTTCTCCAAGTATAGTGCATAGCTGGGGGAGAATGATTGAAGAGGAGTTGCTGGTGGAGCTTTGATTTGTGAACATCATTGCTTTAGTTTTCTTTGCATTTAACAGAAGCTTTTTCTCAAGTAGCTGATACTGTAACAAGGAGAATTCTGTTTGTAGGATTTCACGGGCAGCTGCAGAAGAAGGGTTGCTGAAGTACAAAACAGTGTCATCAGCAAAGAGGTCAACTGCATCTATTGTTTGGTCTTATTTTTATTCGATCCCAAATGCAGACCTTACGCTTAATTTTATGTATTTGCCCCAGCACCTTAAATTAGAGTAAGAAATCGATGCCAGGAATGAGATGCATCCGAATTAATGCGAAGATTCAGAAAACATAACGCCTGGTGAGCCTACATGAAATCAAGATATTCAGCTTATTTACTTAAGTATAAGCAATTAAGAAATTTGTGTAAAAAGTTAGTGAGGCAAACTAAATCTGAATTTTTCTTGCAAAACCAAGCCTCGTGCTCTAAAAAACAGCAGGATAACTGGTCAATATTAAACAAACTATAAATCAGATACTATTCAAATTCTACTACTCTCTACAAGTGAATGTAGCAACTGATAAATTGGCCATTGCTACTTAACTACAGAGAGTTTTCACTGAAGTCTCTAAACTTGCCCCTTCATTGGTACCTTTGGTTTCTAATTCTAGTATACAAGAATCCGACTATAATTTCCCTAAATCAACAGTTAGAACTCAGAACAGACCCTAGGATGCATTAAGGGTATGAATTTAAAGACACATATGGGAGCTGACATGATTGATTTAGGTTTGATTGGTCTAGTACTGGACCTGATGGCTTATTCACTGAATATTCTGTTTAATCAGTCTTTATATTTTGCCGAAATACCACAGCTTTTAAAGCAAGTGACAGTTGTTCCACTGTTTAAATCTGGTGCTCGTGCTCTCTCAAAAAATTACTGACCCATTTCTCTGCTTGCTCCTCTGCCCAAGGTCCTGGAGTGAATAGTATTTGACCGGGTTAAAGAGCTAGTGTACTGCCTGGAATTAATAGTAACTTCCAGATGTAGTCAGCTATCACTTCTTATATCCGAAATATTTTTTTCTTTTCTGTTTGCTAATTAGAAGATTTTCCACCTGGCAGTACAGGGGTGATGTGTGCAGCAGCACTCTGTCTGAAGGTTAAGAAAAAAAAAAAAAGTTCTGTTCCTCCCACTAGATAATCAACCCTGAGACAAACTGTGACATCACTAGCAACCAAGGGGAACCATTTCTCACTGCCAGATTATTCTCTTTCACATGAAGCAGCAGGGATAGGCTCGTCTTGGTTACTAGTGATGTCACAATTTCCTGCATTTTGATTGGTAACTTGTAAAAGTCACTGTTCAGGCTGCAAGGGTTGTGGCACCTCAGTTTGTTTGGTCTTTCTGATGTAATGGGAGGAACAGAACTGACTTTTTTTAACCTCCAAACAGATTGCTGCTTCACACATCAGCCCAGTACTGTCAGGTGGAAAATCTAATTCGCAACAGAAAAGAAAAAATACTTTAGGTGTAAGAAGTGACAGCTGACTACATCTGAAAATGACCATTAATTCCAGGCAGTAAACTAGCTCTTTAAAGGGAAAAGTCCCCTCTGCCCATTTTCAGTATACCTATGTAGCCGATAGGCATAAATAACTACTCACTCTCCTGCATCCCCCTAATGTCATCTTAAACACATATAAGGTTGCTTCACTCTGTTTTGTCCAGGTGTGAAAACCTGTTTTAATCTATTCCAAAGGTCATGACCTCACTCATGCAAGGCATCATGGGAGCTGATGCGTACTTGCACAAGCTAGCAGAAATTTATTCTCATTCAGTTCTGTTACATGTCTTGTGAAGTACCTGTATTCTCTAAAATAATTTTTTCCCTAACTCAGATACACTTTAAAATACAGAAAAAACAGCCGGACACTTACTATGCTTTGAAAAGTTTCATGGCCAGCACAAGACAAGAACATACTAGAAACTGCAGAAGACAGCAACAGCACTGACTAATACAGTGTAACTACTGCAGGCTTTAGCACCAAACAATAAAATTCCATGATACCTTACATGAGTCAGGGTGGCTTGGTAGGCATACTGTTTCTTGACTTATCAAAGACATTCAATCTTGTGAACCACCGCTGTCTGCTGACAAGACTGAGCATAGAATAGTTACGTACTTACTGTAACAGTAGATCTTCGAGAGAATCTCCATCAGGCCACACCTATGGAACAATGGGCATCAGGCACTAGGACCACGTGGAAACTTTTTGATAGGGGCCGCCCACACCGACATCTTACATCAGCTCTTTCTACATAAACATGAGCAGCCTCTTCCCTCCTAAATTCCCACAGGAGATCATGCTTGGAAGACCTCCCTACAGGGAACCAGGATGGGAGCTATGGCTCTGCAGATGAGGCGAGGCAGAAAACCGCTAGCAAAGCCTTATGGAGAAGGATTCCCTCAGGAAGTAGGAGGATGCAGGGTGGAATGGCATGGCCTGATGAGAGATTATCTCGAAAATCTACTATTATGGTAAGTATGTAACTGTTCTATCTTCTTAGCAGGCCACACCTATGGAACGAGTAGCAAGCAGTACTGACAGAGAAACAGTGTGGGTGGTGGGAGCCCACAGGCCTAAGAAAGTAGGCCTTGCAGCACAGTTAGGCCAAAGCCTGCCCTTTTCCTTGTGGCAATGTCCAAACTGTAATGTTTAGTAAATGTGTGGACAGTACTCTAGGTGGCAGCTGCACAAATCTCAGCAGCAGACGTATTCCTGAAACAGGCAACAGAAGTGGTCATGCCTCTAGTTAAGTGGCCATGAACAACCACAGGAAGTTTCTTACTATACTATAACAAAAAGTGATACAGTTGTCCAACCATCTGGACACACACTGCTTAGAAACAGGAATCCCATTTTTCCCCAGGGGCAAAGGAAACAAAAAAGCAGCAAGGGCTTCCTACAGTGCTTCGTACAATGTATACAATTCCTGCGTATTCTATATACATTTAAAGTATGGAGCAATGCTTCTCCTGGATTGGCATGCTCAGGAAAATAAACTGGCAGGTGTATGGTTTGATTCAGAGTAAAATCAGACACCACCTTTGGTAGAAACGACTGGTACTTAAAGACACACTGTCTGAGAAAAATCAGATAAGGAGGCTTGCACAATAGAGCCTGAAGCTCTGAAATTCTTCGAGCTGAAGTAATAGCAACCAAAATAATGCTCTCCATGACAGGAAGCATAGGCTTCAAATTGCAGCTGGCTCAAAAGGAGCTAAAGTAAGCTTCTCCAACACAAAATTCAGGCCCCAAGCCAGGACAGGATTGCAGACAGGAGGTTTCAAGTGCAAAATACCCCTCAAAAACGTACAGGTAACCTCCAGCTGAGCAACCGTATGACCATCAATAGGCACGTAAAAGGCTGAAATGACCGCCAAGTGCACATCAAAGTGGAATATTATAGGCCTGCATCATATAAGAACAATAAATACTCTAGACCTGGTTTACTTGACAGGTGAAGGAGTCTGGCTGGCGAGAAGCGGCCCATAAAGCAAACTGCTTACACTTCGTGGAGTAAGTGCCCCTGGCGCAAGGTTTTCTGACAGCCACCAGGACACCAGCGACCTTTTGAGATACTCCAAACCTGGCAATGGCTATGTCTTCAGCAGCCATGTAATAAGGTGGAGTGACTTAAGGTCTGGATGAAGCAGTGTTTACTGGTCCTGGGACAGAAGACCCTGGCATAATAGCAGGGGTATTGGAGGTTGCACTGGCAGCTGTTGTAGTAATGGGAAAAAATCTGAGGAGGCCACACTGGGGTAATCACTATCAGAGTTGCCCCCCCTCCATTTGAATCTTGATTAACACTCTCTGGGTTAGATGGAAAAGAAGAAAGGCATACAGGAACCTCCCTTTCCAAGAGAGGGCCAACACATCTCGCCAAAAAACTCCAGGCCCTGGAGCGAGCGAGCAGAAAAGCGGCAGTTTCGTTGTGTGAGGATGCAGAAAGGTCCAACTCTGAATGACCCCCATCTGTCAAACAGGTCTTCTATGACCAAGGTCAGGAGCTCCCACTTGTGTATCTTGGATGGTTACTGACTTAGTTTGTCTGCCAAGACATTCTGGGCCCCTGGAACATGCACTGCTGATAATTCTAGAGCCTAGTACCAAACCTTTATTGCCCCCCCTGCACAGGGGATAGGAATGAGTACCTACTTGCTTGTTGATGTAATGCATCACACTTTATGTTGTCCATCTGAATTAACAGAGGACCCAGGGAGAGATGGGACTGGAAGGTTTGCAGGCCATACAGAACAGCTCTCATTTTCAGGACACTGATGTGGAGGGTGCTCTCCACTTTCATCCATGTTCCCTGCATCTGATGAGGCCATAAATGTGCCCTCCCAGCCTATCCCTGAAGCGTCTGTGGCGAGAAACAGGAAAGGAACACCCTTCAGCAAGTGGGTGGGTTCCATCCACTGAAGCACTTTTCTGACAGGGAGGTTACTAGAACCTTTTGTTCTAGGTCATCTGTGTGTTGGTCCCACTAGACTCTTAAGTGTCCATTGTGGAATCCTCATGTGCAATCTTGCTAGTGGTACTGTGGTAATGGCCACTGTCATCAGGCCTAGAAGCCTCAGAAAATGTCCTGGCTGTGACAAACCATCTGGGCCTGTGCTAGAAGATGCACAGCCCTGTCCTGCTGCAGGAAGGCTAGGCCTTGGGCTGTGTCAAAGACTGCCCCAATGTACTGATATTTTGATAATAATCCCTAAAGTGTGGAACGGGTGTCTGGTATGTACTAGGGTGTGGGAAAGCTGCTTCTTGGAGTGAGCTTTGAGAAGCCAATCATCCAGGTATGGGAACACATATAGGCAGTCCCTGCAGAGGGCTGTTACTACTCCTGCTAAACATTTGGTAAATACCTGTGGTTCAGATGACAAGCCAAAGGGCAATACTCTGAACTGGTAGTGTTCTCACTGAAACAGGAATCTTAGATGTTTCCAGGGCGATTTGCAAATCTTGATGTCCAGGTAAGCATCCTGCAAATCCAGCGCCCAGCTTGCAGCAGAGGAAGCAGGCCTTGCAGTGTGACCATTCTAAATGTATTATATTCTGTTAAAAAGTTTAGATCACTGAGGTCTAGAATGGGTCTTAGTTCTCCTGTCCATTTTGGAACTAGAAGTACTGAGAAAAGAAGAAAAAAATACTTACCATAGTAATCTTGTTTCTTCCAGGGTATTCTTCTATCTTCATAACTCTATGCAGTCTGCCCTTTAAGTAGAACTGTCTGGAGAGAATGCTATGCAAATGACTGAATAAGTGTCATGACCCAATGATAGATTCCAACTGCTGCCCTTGTCAGCTGAAACGTTCCAGTAATGTATTAGATTCCTAGAGAGCCTACAAGGCAAGTAACCTACCTATGATATCAAACTACCCTAACATAAACACTCAACTGTAAACAAGAATTAACAGACATGCAAATGACAGAATCACCTGAACAAGGGAAAAATGTACCCATCGGGGTTGGTGTATGACAGTGTTTGGCCCTCCATGTGTGGATGAACAGGTAGGAGTGCAGAGGCCACTGTTCTGGAAGGGGAGGCAGGGTAGGAAAGCTAGGAATACAGAAGAATACCCTAGAAGAAACAAGATTACTATGGTAAGTAATTTTTTCTTCTCACCCCAGGTAAGTCTATATTCCTAACTCTACACAGATTACGAGCAGTATCTTTGGAGGTGGGCAAAGAACCTACTTGGGAAACAGGCTCTGCAAGACTGCTGTGCCAAACCTGGCATCACTTCTGGAGTGGGTGTCCAGACTATAGTGCTTTGTAAAAGTATATACCATCCTCCAGGTAGCTGCTTTACAGATTTCAACCAGAAGAACATCCCTGGAAGCTGCTAAGGAGGCAGCTATATCCCTGATGGAATGGGCCCTCAATCCTAATAGGAGTTCCTTTCCTGCTTTTGAGTAACAAAACTGAATACACTGGACTATCCAGCGTGAAACGGACCTCTTTGATGCTAGGTTCCCTTTACCAACCTCCCCATAAGTGAAGAACAGACGTTGCCTGTCCTGTATGTGATTCCTGGTATGAGTAATGTAGTAGTTCAATGCCCTTTTTCACATCCAGGCTATGTAACCTACTATATGTTCACCTGAGCTAGTATGATCAGTGAAAAAGACTGGTACATAATTGACTGATTCAAACGGAAGTTAGAAACCACTTTAGGGAGGAATTTTATGCTTGTTCTCAGCACTATTTTATCTCTGCGGAAGGAAAGGTAGTCTTTCTCGATACACAGAGCTTGAAGTTCACTAATCCTTCTGGCTGAAGTGATGGCTACCAAGAATACCACTTTTGAAGTGACATACTTTAGGTGTGCTGAAGCCATGGGCTCAAAACAGGGCTACATGAACTGAGCTATACAAACATTCAGGTCCCAAGCCGGTACTGGTTCCTTAACAGGTGGGTGCAGATGGCACAGACCTTTGAAAAACCTCTTGAAAATAGGGGCTGATGCCAAGGAAACAGGTTTCCAGCAGAAATGTAGGCAGATACTGAAGCCAGGTGCACTTTCAGGGACGTGTACTGCAGTCCCTGGGAGTGCAAGTGAGTAAGGTAATCCAGCACAGTTGTAATACCCACCTGTGTTGGTACCACCCCCATGGAAGAACACCAAATGAATAACCTTTGCCATTTTCAAGCATACGTTTTCTTTATGGAAGGCTTCCTGTACCCTCTCAAGATCTCCAGAACACTTTTCCGAAAGTTGCAGATCTGTGTATTCTAGGTCATCAAGAGCCCTGCCTTGAGCCTGAGGGTTCCAAGCTTCAGGTACAGTTTCCTGCCCTGATTGGAGGTTAGCAGATTGTGCCTCCTGGGGAGGTGTACTGTTCTGGCCACAGACATGGAGAGCAGTAGGGAGTACCAAGGCTCTCTGGCCCAGTCTGGTGTTACCAGGATCATGGCTGCAGGTTGTGACCAGAGCTTGAACAGAGTCCTGAAAATGAGAAGGAATGGAGGGAAGGTGTACAGCTTCCTCCCTGACCAATCCAGGGTCAACGCATCCAAGGGAATTGTACCCTTTGCTGGAGGTCTGTAACAATACTGAAGCAGGTGATGGCTCTCATGGGATGCAAAGAAATCTATCTGTGGTGTCCCCCACCATCTGAACACTGCTTCCTGCACCTGTCTGTTGAGGGCCCATTCATAATGGGCCTGATGGATCCTGCTCAGGGCATCTGCTAGGGTGTTGTCCTTTCCTGGCAGATGGCTGGTCTGTAATGAAGCCTTTACTGAGTAAGTCAGACTCCAGACTCCTATTGCTTCTGTACAAAGAGGGTCTGACCTTGTCACCCCTCACTTGTTTATGCAGTAGTACATTGTTGTAGTGCTGACTGTTCTGACCTGCACCACTTTCCCCTGCACCAACAGTGCAACTTCTTGCAGGGCTAAGAACACTGCCCTCAACTCAGGCAGATTTATGTGCTGGACAGACTCTGCGCTGGACCAGGTACCGTGTGTGGTGTGCTCCCCTAGGTGTGTACCCCATCCCAACAGAGATGCATCTGGTGTGAAGACTGCGGAAGGGGTTTCCCGCTGGAAGGGGACTACTCCTCTCATACTGCCTGATTCCTTCTACCACTGAAGTGCTTGGAGCAGTGTCCCTGTCACTGTAATCAATTTCGAAAGATTGTCCTTCCTCTGGCATCAATATGCCCTGAGATGAAACTGTATGTCTCATCTGGAACCTGTCTCCCAGTACTGTGCCTGCTGCTGCAGCCATGTGTCCCAGAGGCTGTAGAAACTGCCTTGCTGGCTTTGGTTTGTTTAACCTGAACAAAGCCACTATTTGCTGGATGCTCTGTGCTCTGTCCTGAATAAGGAAGGCCCTTCCCTCTAGAGTGTTCAGTTCTGCTCCTAAGAAGTGCAGCACCTGCACTGAAGTGAAGACAGATTTCTCCAGGTTTACCAGAAACACTGAAGACTCTGAAGAGAACTAAGGTTACCTGCAAATGATCCTGCACCTGCTGAGGTGAGTTTCTCACCACCAGCCAGTAATCGAGGTAGAGAAAGACAGACACCTAACCTTCTTAGACTGAAGGGTAGAGCTGAAAATTCATAGTGTCTGGACGGGAGCCTGAATCTCAGGTACTTTCTGTGGGACTCCCTTATGGGGATGTGGAAGTAAGCGTCCTTTAGATCCAGGGATGCCAGCCAATCTCCTTTTCGGAGGCCTGGCAGGATCCTTGCCAGTGTGACTAATTTGAACTTTGGCTTTACTAAATGCCTGCTTAGAAGTCTGACATCTAGGATAGGCCGCCACTCCCCATTTTTCTTTTTGGTGAGGAAATATCTTGAACAGAACCCTTTTCCCTTTTGCTGAGAGGGAACTGGTTCCACTGCTTTTAGGAGCAGGAGGCTTTGTACCTCTTTCTCCAGAAGTTTTCTTTCCAGAATGGAAGCTGGTTTGAACACTCTTGTTCTTAAGGTTGGGAAGGATTTGAAGCTCAGGGACAGACCCTGACTCACTACCTCCTGGACTCACATGTCTGTGGTGATGGATCTCACAGCCTGTAAGCAGTGAGCCAGCCTGCCCCCTATTGGGATTGAGGAGGTGGCCTTTGCTACCGAGTCAGGGGTTCTGCTTTGTCTGGGCCTGGGCTGTCTGGGAGTCCCTCCTGGACCCTCTTCTACCTCTGCCCCTGAAGTACTCCATCTGCTGAGGGTACTGCTGATATTGGGGAATAGCTTGGGCTTGGTAAAACGGCCTGCTATACAATCCCCTGCCTCTGCCACCCCTTCCATAAGGCCTGTAAGAGGAGAAGGCTTCTCCTTGGCACAATTACTTTTATAGCTGCCTTTGTACTCGTCCACATTTTTCATATAGACCTCTGTGTGTTCCCCAAACAGTGAATTATTTTCCACTGGGAAATCCATAGCCTTTTTCTGTGTATCCTGTGTGAAGTTTGTGGCCCTGAGCCATGCAAACCTCCTAAGGACTACAGAGTGCCATCCACCTGGCAGCAGTGTCACTGGCATCTGCTGCCATCTGAAACTGGTATTTGGCTGCCTCCAGACCAAACCTAGCAGTTTCCGCCAGGTCATCAGCCAAACCAAAAGGAGCCATCTCAGACATTGCCAAAACAGACTGCCACAGGGATTTCTGGTACTGTGCAGAATATGCTAGGTAGTTGGCCTGCCTAACCCCCAGAGAGTCTGCCAGATGGCCTTTCTTGGCCGTGCTGTCTATTTTTCTCGAGTCCTTTTCAGGAGGATGGGAAGCCAAGGGCACTCTCGCTTTGTCACAGTCTGCCTACTGAACCACACCCTGGTGATCAGGGTGTGGGTAGAGGAATTCAGTCCCCTGTTTAAATATTTCTTGTCTGCCTTCTTATCAAGAGGGAGGACAGAGTTAGGGATCTGAAGAATCTGTAGGAGATCTTTCTTAAAGAATATTTTGGTGGAAGTTAACCCCATCATCTCCCTATACTCTGCCTCCTCCTCATTGTCTATCACCTCAGTAGTTGTAAGGTCTAGAGCCCTCGACCATTTTTCTCACAAAAGGAAAAATGTGAGGAAAAATCCTCAGACCTAGGAGGAGACCCAAACTCTTGTACTGGAGAGACCTCAGGCTCATTCCTCTAAACAGTCAAATTCTTCATATTCCATCCGCTCCTGGGATGGGACAGTGGACAAGGCAGGTTTGAACCAGTGCCTGTGGAGCTTGAGAGAGCATAAGCGCTTGCAAGGCTTGGACAATCTTAAAGGCCTGAGCAATCTCCTCAGCAGATGGCAGGCTAATAGAAACAGTCAAAGCCCCACTTGGTTTATTAGTCATATGTTTTTTTCTTAATTTTCTTAGCAGGAACTGGGGAATCAGCTGGTTCACCACTCCTTTTTCCAGTTGAGGATTCACTCTCATCAGGGGTGCTTTGTTGATCTTGAGCGGTTTCACTCACATGCTTAGAGGGTGTGGACTGGTCAGAGCCCGAGGCACCATTACCTATTTTCCTCTGAAGCCTTTCAAGGTATTTATCTATTTTTTTTTGAGGGAAGGACTTGCAGAATTCACAATCTGCTGAGAAATGTTCATGGCCCAAACAGACACAAATCAGTTTGTCTGCCTTAGCAAACATCACCACATTTAAGGCAATTCTTAAACCCTGGGGATCCAGTTTTCTTTTTAGGTTGTTCTGTCATTTTAAAATGGCAAAGAAACCGGCAACCACAAAGTAAATTAAGCATTTTTTTTTCCTTTTTTGTGGTCGGTTCAGGAACCAATGAAGGTTCCGATCGGAACCGGGGGTAAAAAGAATAAGGTTAGCAGTTAAAATAAAAAAAAAAAAATAAATTTAGAGAATGTAGGTATTAAAATATAATATACTGAACTGGAATAAAATAAAAACTCTGGTTAAAAAACCAAACAAAAAAAACAAACTAATCTAACTAAAAACTTGGCTCCTCAGCGGTTATCCCAAACAGTGAGGAACCGAGAAAGCTAACTAAATATTATTAAACTATGGTTAAATAAAACAGAGATAAAGGCAGCAGTAATAAAATTTAAAGAAATACTTATATGCAGCAAAGGAAAAACACTTCAGTAATGACATAGAGGGAGTCTCTGAGGCGTCTTGACTTGTCAGGCGGAGAGAGAGAAATCAGATATGTTAATGGAACGTTGCAGCTGTTAAGGGCAGCAGTTTGAATAAGTGGCATGAGCCAATGATGGAGTCTATCATTTGTATGGCATTCTCTCTAGGTCATTCTACTTAAAGGGCAGACTGTACAGAGTTAGGAATATAGAACAATACCTGGCGTGAGAACCTTGTGTTTCTTTGTTCCAAGTGGACAGATTCTATCGCCATTTTTGAAATAGGTTATAAATTTCCTCCAGGAGCAAAATAATATATTTTGGAGGGTAATGGGAAAGCACTGGTGGATGGTCTAGAGGTAGTTCCAGAAGCAAAAGAGCATGACTTTGTGCTATCATCTTCAAGACCCAGGCATCTGAAATTATCTTTCTTCACTGGTCCAAGTGGAGGGAAAGGTGGCCCCCCCCCGACCAACACCCCTGGAGGCACGGGGGGTGTTGGAAGGAGTCAGGCAGAGTTGGTTGTTGTGGCTGCTGCCACAGTGCCACCTCTAGTGTCTTCTGAGTGGGCACATGGGGTGGAACCTGGTGGGAGTAAGGTTGCTGTTGCCCTACCCTTGCTTTGTTGTCTGTTTGCAGATTTATGTCTGGTAGTGGCTGGATGAAAGGGCACCCACTGCCTAGGCCTAGGCTCAGTATGATACATAGAATGCATGGATTTCAGGGTTCCACCTGAGGCTTGTAGGTTGGAGAAAATGTCCTGTACATCTACTCCAAACAACCTGTATCCCCTGAATGGTGCACTGAGGATGGACTGCTGAACATCATTAGTAAAACCAGCCACTCTGAGCCAGGAGAGCCTTTTGAAGCAAATTGAGGCAGCTACCCTGGCAGAGGCATCAGAAATGTCATAGGCGTACCGTAGGAGAGGTTTACCTATGCTGGCACCTGCAGACAAGGCATTCAAGATCTCTTGTTTAGCAGTGCTCACCGGGAGGGCTGGGTGACTGCTTTGGGCTTCCTCTAAAAAGTGTTCTGGTATTTTACCATGTGTGCTTGGTAATTAGCTATTAATTGCCCTGGAGATGCTGAGGCAAAACTCTTTTTGCCCATAACATCAAGTTTTCTGGACTCCTTATCAAGAAGAAGAGAACCAAGGTGCTTTGGAACCTTAGATCTATTATGGGCTGCACTGATGACCACTGAATCCACCTCTGGTTGGCCTGCAAAGAAGGGCTTGCCTGAAGGGGCCAGGTACAACTTATCTGCCTTCCTTGGTATGGCAGGTATCATGTTGGGTCTGTGCCAGGCAGCTAAGGTAACATCCTCTATGGCTTGCAGGAGGGGAGGAATGACTATTGGCTGGTTATCAGGCAATTCTAAAAGGTCCACTAGGTTCTTTTTAGTAATATGCTGGTCCTCTGCATCAAACCCCATTGCATGGCAGGCCCGTCGGCACAGCATTTGGATTTCCCCTTGTGACACTGGCGACCTGGGTTTGGGAATGGACCCGGGTCACTGGAGGGCAATCCAGGGGAGAAGGCTTGCGCATTTGATGACTGCTCGCCTTCTCCCGAGAGAAGGGGGGGAGGGAGAAGGGGTAGATGTGGTCCAGTGACTGCTGACTTCCGGTGGAGATTAGGGGTATAGCAAGCGCACTGACTGACTGACTAGGGGTGTGTGGTGGACGTCGGCACGCGCCTATACATCATGGCATGCCATGCCCTCAGGAGAAAAGAGGAAAAACTCTCCTCTGCTTGACCGGATGACTGCCATCCAGTCCCCCCGTCCGTCACGACGAAATGCCCTGGTTGGGCCCCAGAGACCACCTCAGCAGCACCGAGAGGCCAAGAAGTTGTGCTGGATGGCCCCAACCGGCACCTTTCTCTGCGAAGGCGGAGAACCCATCTAGTGAAGGGTTACGTTGGGATACCCCGAGGGTGGCTGCCATCTGGGGTGGTAGACAGTGGCAATGGGGGGCACAAGTGAGCGGGGGGGGACCATAGATGGCCCGAAGGAGAGGCTGACGGGGAGAAATGGGAGGTGGCAAAAAAAACAAACATTGCAGACTGAAATTCCTGCATCACTGTGATGGAAGGGTCTTCAGGGGAAGACCGGGGGGTATAAACCACCGAGCCTTCACTCCCAGCAGAGACGATGGAACGAGTTTCTCTCGTATTGTTCCACAAATTCCTCTCCTCTCCCTCTTCCTCCTCCATAATCAGTTTTGGATTATACTGCCGGTCCTCACTGACGTGGTCTTGAGAACGCAGTAGTGGACCTGAAGAAGCCGTCAATGGCCTAGAGGGTATCTCGTATGTGACCTGGCAGGCATCACTACGGGGATTTGCTGTGTGGATCCTGTCAGCAAGAAGCTCACCGATGGAGGAGGCGGTAACAGGTATTTAAGGATGTCCGTAAAGGATGCTAGAACTGCCTTAACATTGGCACCCGCATTTGTGTCGACATGAACGCTGGCAGATTTCAAAGGGGTAGGCAAGAGCCCACATGCTAACTGACACACTGGCTGTGATACGCCTGGAGGTGCTATAGGTCGACCCAGCCATGTCGACAACCTGGGTGATGGGCTGCATCTCTGCCAGAGCAGATAAAAGGGCCAGAGGAAGGTGTACCTGAATGAATGGGCGAACTGGAGCATACAGGGAAGGTCCTTGCCTTTTCTTTCAGCCTATCCATGTGTTTGTGATGGTGAGACCCGGACGTCTTCTCCCAGATTTGGATCTCTTCGATCCAGAGGAGTGCGCCGGCGACATGGCAGGGGTTTCCTGGTGGAACTCCTCCTTCCTTTGGGCTAAGCATTGTTTCAGCAAGTACTTTTGTAAAGTGCCCTTTCTGCGTCACTGGGTGGTTGTATCAAAGACCTTGCAAAACAGGCACACCTTCACATCGTGGTCTGGGCCGATATAGCACATGCAGACATCATGCAAGTCTTTTGAATACATTTTTGCACCGCACTTGCAGTATCTAAAAAGCTCTGACTGCCTGCTCTGGAGCAGACATTCACATCGCTGAAAATCACTTTAAAAAAAAAATTATTATTCTTACTGAGAAAAAATATAAACAATGAAACTAGCAACGATGTTTCGGTGGCAAGTCCAAGGAGAATGGATGATGGTGGGAAAAGAATTGAGGAGAGAAGGGGCCGCCTATGTTTATATAGGAAGAGCTGACATAAGGCGTCACCGTGAGCTGTCCCTAGTGGACTACTTGCAGAATGTTTCTGTGTGGTCCTTCTGCCTGATGGCTATTGTTTCACAGCTGTGGCATGATGAAATAGATATCTTTGAAGAAGATCTTAATTTCTCTTCTACTACAAAAAAAACAGTTTTTTTTTTTTTACATTATTTGTCTAACAGAAAGCAATATGGTATTCTAAGTTTTTCTATTTCCCCTTTAACATACATACAGGTGTCCCCCAGGGATCCATCCTGGGCCCTATTCTTTTTAGTATTTTTTTGAATTCATAATTCAAATACATTTACTACAATGTATGCAGATGACACTGTATTATATTGATCTGGAAACAACCCCAATGAGATTAGCAACTGCTTTACAAAGGGATTTTGATAATGTACAACAGTGATTGACTGAAAATGGTGTGGTGTTGAATACTTCCAAGACCAAGTCTTTATTTTCTGATACTCAAAGTATTAAGCAATCTGTGCTATTTCTTCTTTTAGTGATCTGACTGGTGCTACATGTGAACATGATACAAGTTTTCAATATCTGGGACTTACATTGGTTCAAAATTTGACCTTACAGGATCATATAAATCACATTCACGGTAGTTCTATCGTCCAAGAAACTGCATAACATCTTGCTCTAAGGAGGTATTGGCATAGTCATTATTACCAGTTGTCGATTACTGCCCTTCCATATATTCATCTGTTACCACCACTGTCCTTCAAATGTGTATAACTACTGTACCACTGTTTGCAGAGCTGCAGGCTCAGTGTTGCATCTTACTCATCACTGTCTTCTGCATGCTGGGTTAGGCTGGTTATCTTTTGAAAAAAGGATTGATTATTTTAGTTAGTTAGCATTTAAAAGGTTTATGTGCTCTCTGCTCCCCTTTTCATTTATGTCTGCTACCTCAGTTTGTGCTCACTTACATCCCACTGGATTTGTCCAAATTAGTAAACTGCATCCCCCAAGCTGTAAAACTTCACAAAGACAAGAGATTTTGGCTATTATCGGGTCATTAAACAATGGAATGAATTTCCAAATTGTGTTTTATCTTGTAACTCTGTATGTTTTTAAAAGTTGCTTAAAACAACATTGCTTGTATCTTCTAGCTGTTCATGTTATGACTCATTTGTACACTGTGTATGTAAATGTACACTGTTTTATGTCCAGGTCACCCATGAAAATGAGCACCTGATGCCCTCTGGTTTTACCAGGTTAACAAACTGTTAAATAAATAAAAAAAACTCCCACTGGAGGTGGCACATGTGCCAGCAGGCCCAAGGTACCACACTGGTGCAGGCCGCCAAGTACCCCAGCAGCCTCAAGAAATCCCAGGCACAGCGTGAGAGCACAACCTGAAATGATCAGGCAAAGGAGGTAAGATCCAGTGTCCAGTCCACAGGGAGATGGGTCTTGTCCCACAGGAGTCTAGTTCTGCCCTAGTAGACTTGATCACCAGTGTGGGTACTAGTTCAGAGTTGACACGCAAGCCCAAGTCTCAGGCAAGTCTGGAGAGACAGATCTCTGGACCTCTCTACAGCCTCCTTGGATGAACTGGCTAGCAGCCAGTCATTCAGGTAGGGGTACACCCGAACCCCTAGGAGCCGCAGATGAACTGCCACCACTGCCATGCACTTGGTGAAGACTGTGGGCACTGAGAAGAGACTGAAGGACATGACCCGGAACTGGTAGAGGACCCCGTCTGCTCAGAACTGGAGGAACTGGCAGTGGGACTGACAGATGTGGAAAACGCATCCTGGAGGTCTAAGGAGCAAAGCCACATCTTCTGCTCCAGTGATGGAATGATCTTACTCATAGTAACCACCCGGAAGTTGTGTTTCCACATGCACTGGTTCATATTGTGCAGCTACAATATGGGATGCCAGCCCCAAGTCTGTTTCGGGACCAGGAAGTACCTGAACACGAGCTACTGCCCCCTTTTACAAGGAATGTCCTCCCAAAGGGCAGATAGAGTGTCCTGCAACACCCTGGACTCCCGACGTTCATGGAGGCAGTAAGACTGTAGCACCATGAACTCCAGAGGCAACTCTCTGCCCACTACATCCTACACCCACTTGTTCATTGTGATAGCAGACCAACGTGGAAAGAGGTCATGTAGCCGACCTTTAATGGGGAGTACAAATAGGGCCAGGACAGGAGGGGGATGACACCCACCGGACCACTCATTGGCTAGCTTTTGTGGAGGCACTGGCAGCTGCAGCTGAAGGGGCACCAACACCTCTGCCCCCACTTTCTTAGGACCCTGGCCCCCAGACTTGGCGCTCTATGCCCGGTACTGCCCCATGCAGAGGCTGCTGCCGAGGAGACTGTGGCTGAAAGGATTGATACTGGAAAGCTTGTTTCTTGGGCTTCTTTTTCGTGTCCATCTGGGACAATGCCACAGAACCCAGTGTGGCATCGGACTTCTCGATACGGATGAAATGTCCTCACACCACAGGGCCTGGTAGGTCAGTGTCCAAGAACTAAGAAGGAGACATCGGCCAGCTTATGGTGGGTGTCTGCCACAAAGATGGACCAACGCAGTCAGGTCATGCGATGCATGGAGATGGCTGCTGCCATGGCACGGGCACATGAACTGCCCATGTCCAAGGCTATCTGGAGCTGGTGTTTAGCCAACAGCCTGACCCTGGTTGCTGATAACCCTCACTGCTGATTGCTGAGCAGCTGAGACGTTAGGGAGGACGGAATCAAAAACTCCCGTCAGGCAGTGTTCAATATTGGTCATCATCATGATATAGTTAGCCTGAGAGAAACCAAAGGATGTCGCAGCATTTACCTTTTTAGTGGCATGGTTAATCTTATGAGACTCCTTGTCCAGAGGCTTGTTCACATCTCCATGGTGTCCGGACTTGCAGAACACCCAATCACCCCTTTGTGGAGGGGTGGTTCAAGAACCCACAATGAGACCCAGTAAGGACAGCATACTTGCAGACCATAGGGGAAGAGGATGCCAGTAAGGATGCTGCATGGTGCAAAAGCTCCAGGGCTGGTCCCAAAATAGCTTCTGCCACAGAAAAGACAACCCCTGCGAATCATCTCTGTCCAAAGTGTCCGTAAAAGGGTACTTAGCCCTTTTTTTGGACTGGCTCTAGCAGGACCGACATGGACTCTGAGATTAGGTAGAGAAGTGCCCTGAAGGGCACCAGGTCATGCTCAGCAGACAGCTCCTCGGCCGATCACTGGTTGAGGAGGGGAGTCCCAGAGGAGGCCATGGACTCATGATCCAAGTCGGCCAATGACTCCTCAAAAATGTCCCTTGACCATTTCTCCCCCACGGACCACCCGGGTATCCTCCCCCACAGTGACCTGTATTGATAACCGGCCTAGCAAGCCAGTGGCATAACAGGCATTCTTGGCCGGATTGCCAACCTTCAACTGTGGTGGTGGTGGCTCCACATGAAGAGGTGGAGAAGCAGTTGCAGGAAGCACCTGCATACCATGGCGTAGCGGGGGCACTAATGGTAGTTGCCAGGTGACTGGAGGTGTGGGTGGTAGAGCTCTACCCTGCCCCACGATGACCCACTGTTGCCAGAGGACCACATCAGCCGAGGAGATTGAGACTGAGGTGCCAACAGTGATGCTCCTGGTCGAGCGGGACTGAGTGGGAACACCTTGACCAAGATCTCAACCATGACTGTTAATGGTGAGGGAAGCCTTCCAGCTGGTGGTGGTATACCACATGTCTAACCACGTTAAGCATAGGTGTGGAAGGCTCGACTACCAGTGGAGACTAAGTTAGGACTGGGAGTACCAGGGTCTGCAAGATAGATTCCTCTACCTTGTCCAAAACCTGGTCAACAAGCTCGAGGATAATTTCCACTATCCGTTCAACTGTAGTGAAAGTCAACAGGCTTGATGGGGGAACTGAAGATCCCTCGACCTGCCCCTCAACTGTGAGGTGCCTGACTGTCGAGCCGATATGCGAGTCAAGAGACCAGGAGGACCGTGATCTCTTTGTCTCACAACTGGTGCTGAAGGTGCTTGTGCTTGGCAACATGGTAGGCAGGGCTCTCCCCTAAGGTCTGGAGAGTCATACATGTCCTGGAAGCCTCCGATGAATGACCCTCTGATGCTCGCCCCAGCAGGGAACTGCACTGAGCCCGAGATGGTGCCTGCCATGGCAGCCACCGCTTTCACATCAGGGGTCTCAAACTGCAGGGTACACCTGGCCAAAAGCAAGGGCTTCCTGCACCCCTTAGGGTGGACTTTGGATTCAGTTCTGAAAGCCGACCCAGTGAAAGCTGGAGTTTTCTGTCCTTGATGGACTCAGGAAGCATGTTGAGACAAAGGCCACACCTGGCTACGTCATGCTGCCTGCCCAGGCAATACATGCATGTGTCGTGTGGGTCACTGGCTGATATGAAAAAATTACTTACCACAGCAAACTTGTTTCTTCCAAGGGAATCTTTCTGTATTTCGACATATGCAGTATGTTTTTAATTTTTTTTTATTACATATTCAGAGAGTACCTTTGAGTCACAGACTCATTTACAAAGGTTCCACGTCACATAGATTGTATACAGACAGACATTACAGCAAATGAGCTCAGAGACAGATACAGACTGTTTACAAAGAATCAATCAAGCTAACATTCGAGATACTAGTATTACTTATTAAGTAAATTACATTGTACACATATGACATAGTCATGAGCAACAGTGGATGGACACTAACGGAAGAGACAGGCCAGTGGCCATTGTCATATATTTAGGAAGAGGTGGAGGACAGGGAATCAGTTGCAGTTACAGGGTCCAAAGTATGGAGCCTATATTCGGCCTGAGCTGAGGAGATCTGGGTACCAGAACTGGCGAGGCCAGTCTGGGACTACTAGGATCACCTGTGCCTTGTCCCTCCTCGCCTTGAGGAGCACCTTGTGGATCAAGGGAAATGGAGGGAAAATGTAAAAGAGGCCTGGGGTCCACGGCCTCGAGAAGGCATCCCCCTGCAGCGAGCCCTGCTGAGGGGGACGGGCGTGAAACAGCCTCAGCTTCACATTCTCCCTGGAGGTGAACAAGTCCACCTGAGGGGTACCCCAATGGGAGAACAGGTCTTGCACTACCTCCAGCAGAAGAAACCACTCGTGAGATGCAGTGCCTATCTGGCTGAGGGCATCGGCCAGACTGTTGGAGGCTCCTGCCACATGGATGGCTAGGAGATCCGCCGCCAGGCTGATCATGAGAGACCAGATGCGGAGAGCCTCCATGCACAGAGGCAAGGAGTGCGTCCCTCCATGACGGTTGAGGTAGTACATGGTCGTGGTGATGTCCGTCTGGACCAGAACCACATGACTCCGTACAAACGGAGTGAAGGCGGTGAGGGCTAGTCGAACCACTCGAAGCTCCAGCAGGTTGATGTGGCATCAAGACTCCTGAGGGGATCAGAGGCAGTGGGCCCGGAGATCCCCCAGATGGGCACCCCAAACCACAGAGAGGCATTGGTCGTTAGAGTGACAGTTGGCTCGGGGTGGACAAACTGGATACCTTCCTGTAGATGAGCTGGGACAAGCCACCACTGCAGACCATCCCACATCTGCTGGGTCACTATCACCGGTTGGCCAGCCCCCATCGCAGGGGGCGCAGCAGACCACACTGGTGCAGGAAGCCATGAGGCCCAGAAGGCGCAGAAAGTCCCAGGCAGGGCGCAATTGCCCAACCAGAAATGATTGGGCAAAGGAGGAAAGGACCTTGGCCCTGTCCGCCGGGAGCCGGGCTCTGGCTCAAAGAGTGTCGAGCTCTGCCCCTCGGTGCCGCAGGAATGCTGTCACCACAGCCATGCATTTGGTGAAGACCCTGGGAGCTGGAGAAAGGTCGAAGGGCATGGCCCGGAACTCAAAGAGATCCCTCTGCTCTGAAGCGGAGGAATCGCTGATGAGACGGACGGATTGGGATGTAAAAGAATGCATCCTGGAGATCCAGAGAGCAGAACCACATGCCTACTTCCAAGGATGGAATGATCTGAGCCAGAGTGACCACCCTGAAGGTGCGCGGCCTTAGGAACTTGTTCAGGCCATGCAGGTCGAGAATGGGGCGCCAGCCCCCCATCTGCTTTGGGACCAGAAAGTACCTGGACACAAACCCTGGGTCTGGAGGAGGGTCCGCCACCTCGCTGATCACCTCCTTGTGGAGGAGCAGGGTAATGTCGGCTCGATGAGCTGACAGAGAGGCTGCGGAATCCGTTGTCCCCCTTGAGGCAACAGCTCAAAAGGGAGGGGACTGCTCGAACTCCAGAGGTAGACCCCTGCCGACCACTTCTAGCACCCAGCGGCCCGTGGTGATAACGGACCAGGTGGAAAGGAAGTGGCAGACTTAGCCTTAGGGCGCCAAGTGTGAGCCTGCTGGCCCTGTTGCTGGTGCTGCTGAGCCGGACGTGCCGCAGGAGCAGAAGGGCGAAAGGGTTTACACTGCTGCTGGCGGCCTTTGTCCTACTGGGCAGACGTGACCGAGTCCAAGGTGGCACTGAACTTCTCGATCCTCTGGAGATGGCCTTCCACCCCTGGCCCAAACAAGTCGGTGCCCAGGAAGGGAACGTCTGCCAGCTTGTGCTGGGTGTCCGCCGTGAAGGTGGAGATCCGCAGCCAATCTCTGCGGTGCATGGCTACAGCGGCCGCTACTAACCGGGCACAAGAGTCACCGATGTCCAAAGAAGTCTGGAGCTGCTGTTTAGCCACCGCCCTTCTCTGATCCCACACCTGCTTGACTGTCATCTGAAGGTCAGCTGGGAGATAGGGAATCACCTCATCCAGGGAACCCATAAGGGCGTGTGAAAAATGTGCCATTAGTACAGCCGAGCTAGCTTGTTGAAGGCCTACGGAGGAAGCAGCGTAAACCTTCCATTCCGAATAATCCAGCTTTTGGATTCCTTATCAAGCGGTTTGTCCACGTCCTAGCATTCCGGAATGCGGGAAAACACTATCGGTCAACAGCACTCCATGAAGGGTGCTCTGGAAAGCCGGAGAGTGAACTGGTGGGGACCGCGTGCTTCTGCGAGCCATCCTGGCGAAAGTGCGGACAGATGCAGGCCGCTGCCACAACTCCAGGGCCGGGTCAACAATGGCTTTGGCCACTGGGAAGGCCTCCATAGGGGAATCTCCTCGGTTCAGTATCTCCGTGAGGGGATACCTGGCCCATTTCTGAATGGATTCGAGCTGCATCCCAGTGGACTCTGAGATGAACCGAAGTATTCCCAAGAACGAGGATGGGCTCTTGTCCACCGACTGACCCCCTGCAGATTCCAGGTCAATGGGTCTGGAGTACAGGGAGGAGTCAAGATTCCGAGGAGTCCGCAAACAGCTGCCAAGCGCCTGAGCCACCCTCCACCTGCAGAGGCCGATCAGGAGTGAGGGTGACTGACAACCTTTGGGGCAAGCCCTGACCCGACCGAGAATCCTTGGTCGGGTCCCCAGTCTTCGGTTGAGGAGGCGGTGGTTCCACCACAATGGGCCAAGCAACCGGCGCCGGGGTCGACTCCTCAACAATTACGAGGGGTTGCTCCGGTCGCTCTGGTGACAGCCACTTAATGGCCAGAGAAGGCGACGGAGTCGGCTTGTTACCGGTGAACAAAAGTTGCTGCCACATCATGTCCTCATAGCACCAGTGTAACTTACGTCGGAGCTTATCCTCCGAAGAGGACGAGCGGTGACGCCGCTTTCCATGGTGCCGAGACTGAGACCGCTGATGTCAGCGGGACATACTCGACCTGGAAGAGGACCGAGACCTTCGGAGTCGCCAAGGGTGGGTCAAAGAGGGGATGGGAGAAACCCGCTCATCCCTCAGTTCAGGGTCCTTAACCAGGGACTTCGGCACAGGAAGCATGGGCAAGTCCTCGGTTACCACCAGGGGAACCGGTGAAGAAGGGTTGTTGGCTTCTCCGGTCGACAAACTGTCCAACGGGTCGAGAAAAATCTTGACTGCATCGACGGCTGTATCGGCCGGCTTACCTGATGGGGACACTGTGAAGCCAGCGGCTCTAGCTGCAACCTCGACCGAAGTCGAGAGTCGACGGTCCGGTGAAGGGAATCTCTCCCGCTCCCACAAACATCGACGGTGGGACTTACCTTTTGGTTCTTTTTTCTTGGACCTACTGGTATGTCCCAATGGTCCTTCTCCCTTGGTGGAGAGGGACTGGCAAAGCTCCTTAAAAGAAGCAGTGTAGGAGGAGCCCAAGGAGAGCGGGATAAACGCCGTGGCCGAGGAGGAAGATGGAGCGGCCTGGGCGCCTCCTCCTGAGGCGATCAACTGTTCCAGCTGCTCCATGGAGCCTGCAGCCGCGGACACTGCCGAACGGGCCTCCTTCGACTTCACCGGCAGGTACCATTTCTCAGGGCGCCCAAGCTGCAGTCAGGCAGCGCGGTCCTCTAAAACCGAAGCCATGAAGGACTTGCACAGATCACAGGCCTGTGGATCGTGGGCAAGATCCAGGCAGTAAACGCACGTGGAGTGTGGATCGGTCCGGGACATCATCTGCCTGCAAGGGTACTGATAGAAGCCGGAAGTGGATCTGTCCCTCGCAGCCACGAGGGAAGATCAAGACTGTAGTCTAGTAAACTTTAAAATTATTTTCGGAAAACCCGAAGAGTTTGGATCCAGGCCTAAAACGTAAAGTGCTAAGGAGGGAACCTTAGTTTCCAAGCGGTAAGGAAGATCTGGCATCATGAGGCGGAGCCGAGGGTTTTACCACCCAGGTGGGCGGGAGGAGTAGCTTGAAGACCTTCCAACAAGATTTAAAGTGGCAAGGAACCTGCCACAAAGTGTGGATTGAACAACATATCCACGTCCAAACCTGTATTTCTAGGGATGTGGATATGTTGTTCAATCCACACTGTCTGGCAGACTCCTAGCAGTTCTCCAGGAGGAGGGAGGCAAGGCGAGCACCGCCAGAACCAACTTGGGGAATAAGGACTGGAGAACCGAGGTCCCAAAACCAGCATCCCGGCGTGACTCTAGGTCAATGTGGTAATGGGAAATAAAGGTGTGTGCCGACTTCCAGGTAGCAGCCCTGCAGATTTCCTGGATAGGGACGTCCCTAGAAGTAGCCACCAAAGCAGCGGTATGGCGGGTAGAATGAGCTCTTATCCCTTTGGGTGGCTCCATGTCCGCCAACCTATAGCAGAGATCTATGCAGGAGGTGACCCACCTGCTTATCGTCCGCTTGGCTGCAGGTCTGCCAGGTGCAGCTTCAGCGTAGGTGACAAACAGCTGGTGAACCCTCCGAACTTCAGCGTCCGCTCCTTATAATAAGTGAGCTCTTCTAGGGTCAAAGTATGGAGCCTATATTACGACCTCCGAGTGTGACTGGGGTAGAACACGGCAGAGTCAACACCTGATTCAGGCGAACTTTGCCACCACCTTTGGAAGGAATTTCGTGGGGGGCGAGGACAACCTTGTCCCAGTGGAAGACCAGATAAAGAAACTCGATGGAAAGGCCTGGAGCTCTCCGTCCTTCTGGCTGGCGATTATAGCCACCAAGAAGGCAGTCTTCCCACGACAGGTGGGAGATATCGCACCTGGCATCGGTTGAATGGCTTGCATGAGCTTAGCCAATACCAGCTGCAAGAGCCCACGGAGGTGGAGTTCTCACACTGGAGGATATGTGATTCAGGCCTTTGAAAAAGTACCCGACCACCTTCTCCTGCAACCAACAACTTGCGGCCCGCCGCCCGTGAAGCAGAGATAAGCTGCCAGGTGCACCTTAAGGTTGCCGACGAAGCCCTAGCTGAGACAAGGACCACAGGTAGTCCAAAATGCTAGCCAATGGACAGGCAGAGGGGTCCAACCCCTTGTCCTGACACCAAATGAAGAATCTCTTCCATTTAAAGGCATAGCACTTTCTGGTCGACTCCTTACGAGATGCCTCAACAACAGTGAGGACCTCATCGGAAAGACCCAAGGCCTGGAACTCTAGCCGCTCAGGAACCAAACTGTCAGGTGCAGGGATTGAAGGTCCGGATGGAGCACCTTTCCCCTTGTTGACTGAGATCAGGTCCAGGTGGGCTGGAAGCCGCCTCGGAAGCCTGGAGCTGAGGCTGAGGAGATCTGGGAACCAGAACTGGCGAGACCATTCTGGGGCTACCAGAATCACCTGTGCCTTGTACCTCTTTGCCTTGAGAAGCACCTTGTGGATCAAGGGAAATGGAGGGAAGGTGTAGAAGAGGCCTGTGGTCCAAGGCCTTAAGAAGGCATTACCCTCAACGAGCCCTGCTGAGGGGGGCAGGCGTGAAACAACCTCAGCTTCGCGTTCTCCCTGGAGGTGAACAGGTCCACCTGAAGGGTGCCCCAATGGGAGAACAGGTCCTGAACTTCCTCTGGCAGGAGAGATGACTCGTGAGATGCATCACTTATCCGGCTGAGGGCATCGGCCAGACTGTTGGAAGTTCCTGCCACATGGATGGCTAGGAGATCCACCTCCAGGCTGATCACGAGAGACCAAACACGGAGAGCTTCCTTGCACAAAGGCAAGGAGTGCGTCCTGTCCTGCTGGCTGAGATAGTACATGGTCGTGGTGTTGTTCGTCTGGACCTGAACCACCTGGACCCTGTACAAATGAAGCGAAGGCGGTGAGGGCTAGTTAAACCGCCCGAAGCCCCAGCAGGTTGATGTGGCATCGAGACTCCTGAGGGGACCAGAGGCTGTGGGCCCGGAGCTCCCCAGATGGGCACTCCAACCCAAAGAAGCATCAGTCGAAAGAATGACCATCAGCTCGAGGCGGACAAATGGGATACCCTCCTGCAGATGAGCTGGGACGAGCCACCACTGCAGGACATCCCACATCTTCTGGGTCATGGTTACTGGCTCGTCCAAAGGACCGAAGTGCCGTGACCACTGGCAGGCCAGCCACCATTGCAGGGGACGTGTATGCCAGCGGGCCCAATGGACCACATTGGTGCAAGCCACCATGACACCCAGAAGGCGCAGGAAGTCCCGGGCAGGGCGCAATTGCCCAACCAGAAATGACTGGACAAAGGAGGAAAGGACCTCCGCTGGAAGCCGGGCTCTGGCTCAAAGAGAGTCAAGCTCTTCCCCAATGAACTGAATCACCTGCGATGGCACGAGTTCCTATTTGGCCTCGTTGATCAGGAGGCCAATTTGAGAGCAGACCTGGAGGGCCAGATCTCTGGACTGCTCCACCTCCAACCTGGAGGGGGCTGCTACCAGCCAGTCGTCCAGGTAAGGGTACATCCAGATCCCTCGGCGCCGCAGGAATGCTGTCACCACTGCCATGCATTGGTGAAGACCATGGGAGCTGGGGAAAGGCCGAAGGGCATGGCCCGGAACTCGTAAAGGAATCCCGTTGCTCTGAAGCAGAGGAATCGCTGATGAGATGGATGGATTGGGACGTGAAAGAACGCGTCCTGGAGATCCAGAGAGCAAAACCACATGCCTAGTTCCAAGGATGGTAATATCTTAGCCAGAGTGACCATCCTGAAGGTGCGCGGCCTTAGGAACTTGTTCAGGTTGTGCAGATCGGGAATGGGGCGCCAGCCCCCCGTCCGCTTTGGGACCAGGAAGTACCTGGACACAAACCCTGGGTTTGGAGGAGGATCCATCACCTTGCTGATCACCTCCTTTTGGAAGAGCAGAGCTATGTCAGCTCGATGAGCCGGCAGAGAGGCTGTGTAACTGGTAGCCACCTGAGGGGCGACGGCTCGATGGGAAGGGGTCCGCTCGAATTCCAGAGGCAGACCCCTGCCAACCACTTCCAGCACCCAACGGTCCGTGGTGATGGCGAACCAGGCGGAAAGGAAGTGGCGGAGCCGTCCCCCCACGGGGGGACCCAGGGAAGGAGTGACGAGGTTGGGGGCAGCACCCCGCAACCAGTCAATGGGCAGGCTTGGAGGAAGGGCTGGCAGAGGAGCAGCCTGGACCTTTCCTTCCAGGCTTCCTGCTGGAGGAAGTGACAGGCTTGGCCTTGGGGCACCAAGCGTGAGCCTGCTGGCCCTGTTGCTGGTGCTGCTGGGCCAGACGTGCCGCAGGGGGCAGAAGGGCGAAAGGGCTTACGCTGCTGCTGGCGGCCTTTTGTCCTTCTGGGCAGATGTGACCGAGTCCAAGGTGGCACTGGACTGCTCAATCCTCTGGAGATGGCCCTTCACCCCAGGCCTGAACAAGTAGGTGCCCAGGAAGGAAATGTCTGCCAGCTTGTGCTGGGTATCTGCCGTGAAGGTGTAGATCCGCAGCCAAGCTCTGCGGTGCATGGCTACTGAGGCTGCTACTGACCGGGCACAAGAGTCTCCAATGTCCAAGGCAGTTTGGAGCTGTTTGGCCACTGCCCTTCCCTGATTCCGCACCTGCTTGACTGTCGTTTGAAGGTCAGCCCAGAGATAAGGAAGCACCTCATCCAGGGAACCCATAAGGGCGTGTGAAAAATGTGCCATCAGCAAAGCCGAGCTAGCCTGACGAAGACCTAGGGAGGAGGCAGCGTAAACTTTGCGCCCGGAGTAGTCCAGCTTTTGGACTCTGTCCGGGGCCTTTTCTACGTCCCTAGTGTTTCTGGAGTGCCGGAAGATGCTATCGGTTACCAGCCCCTTAGCCAAGTGGCGCTCCGAAAAAACGAAGAGGGAACCACTGGGGACTGCGTACTTGCGAGCCATCCTGGCCGAAGGCGCAGGACAGGATGCAGGCCACTGCCACAACTCCAGGGCCAGACCAACAATGGCCTTGGCCAGAGGGACGGCCTCCATGGGGGAATCCCCTCGGTCCAGAATCTCTGTGAGGGGATATCTGGCCTGTGTTTGTATGGGTTCGAGCTGCATCCCACTAGACTCAGATAAGCTGAAAAATTCCCAGGAACAAGGATGGGATCTCGTCCACCGACAGCCCCCAACCCCCCCGATGATTCCAGGTCAAGGGGCCTGGAATACAAGGAGTCGTCGACGGAATCTGAGGAGTCTCCGAACAGCGTCCGAGCACCTAAGTCACCCTCCACTGACCGAGGCCTATCAGGGGTGAGGGTGACCGACAACCTGTGGGGCAGGCCCTGATCCGACCGAGAATCCTTGGTCGGGGCCCCAGTCTTTGGTTGTGGGGGCAGTGGTTCCACCACAAAGGGTGGAGCAGCTGGTTTCGGATGAGAAATCGGTGCCAGAGTCAGTTCCTCGACTAAGGAGCTGATGGCGAGCGGTTGCTTTGGCTGTTTGGGCGACAGCCACTTAATGGCTGGTGAAGGCGCCGGAGTTGGCTTGTTGCTCGCTAATAATAGCTGTTGCCACATCATGTCCTCATAGTGATGACGCAACTTGCGCCGGAGCCTATCCTCCGAAGAGGACGAGCAGCGACACCACTTTCCGTGATGCCGGGACCAAGACCGCCTATGTTAGCAGGATCTACCTGACACGGAGGAGGACCGAGACCATTGGGGTCACCGATGGTGAGTTGAAGAGGGGGCGGGGGAAACCCGCTCATCCCTCGGTTCAGGTTCCTTGACCAGGGAGTTCGGCTCGGGAGGCCGAGGCAAGTCCTCGGTAACCACCGGGGGAACCGGTGAGAGAGGGTTATCGGCTTCACCAGTCAACAGCCCATCCAATGGGTCAAAAAAAATCTCGACCGCATCAACGGGTGTCTCGGCCAGCTGACCTGATGGGGACACTGTGAAGCCAGCGGCCTTACACGCAACCTCGACCAAAGTAGAATGCAGACGCTCCGGGGAGAGATCTTTCCCGTTCTCATGAACGTCGATGGTGGGACTTACTTTTCGGTTCCTTTTTCTTCGACCTACTTGTGTAAGTTCCTGAGGGCCCTTCCCCTTTGGTGGAGAGGGACTGACAAAGCTCCTTAAAAGAAGCAGTGTAGGAGGTGCCTAAGGAGAGTGTGATAAACGCCGATGCTGAGGAAGTAGAAGAAGTTGTCTGGGCCGCCTCCTCCTCGAGGGCGATGAACTGCTCCAGCTGCTCCATGGAGCCCACAGCCACGGACATCGCCCAACGGGCCTCCTTCGACGTCACCGGCGGAAACAGTTTCTTGAGGCGCCCCAGTTTAAGTCTGGCAGCACGGTCTTCCAGAACCCGAAGCCGTGAAAGACTTGCAGAGATCGCAGGCCTGCAGATCGTGGGCAAGACCCAGGCAGTAAAATGCACGGGTGTGCGGCTTGGTCCGATCCATTTTCTGCCTGCAAGGGCACCGACGGAAGCCGGGAGTAGATTTTTAATCCATCGCAGCCGCAAGGGAAGAGGAAGACTTAAGTCTTGTAAACTTTAAAATAATTTTCAAAAAACCAAAAGAATAGGATCCAGGCCTAAAGACGCAAGAGCGCTAAGGAGGGAACCTGAGCTTCCAAACGGTAAGGAAGATCTGGCGTCATGGGGCGGAGCGGAGAGTTATACCACCCGAGTGGGTGGGAGGAGCCAGCTTGAAGACTTTCTGGCCCATCTTAAAGCAGCAAGGAACCTGCCAGACAGTGTCGATTGAACAACATATCCACATCCCTAGAAATTTTTATTTTCTTCATGCTGCTGCAGTTCCACACTGGAATCACACAAGTCCGACTTCTGCAATTGGGCAGTTCAATGCAGGAGAAAAGTGGCAGGGAGGCAAGGTAGGCCTCTTCCCGATGATTCCTCTATGCTCCGTTCAGGGAGCAGCTGCTCAAAGGCTTGAGCTGTTCACACTTCAACTTCCAACTCTGATCCACTGTCTCATGTCACAGGGGATTTCCCTTGTAAATCCAGCATTCAGGTTTGCTGAGCGAGCCCTCGGTCACAGTTAGGCCTCCTTCTCTAGGCTAGTTTTGGCACCAACCTAAAAACTACAGTTTTCCTTCCAACGAGACACTTTGGCCAGGATCCATGTTAGGTCTCCTGAAGTCCTATTGGTCCAATTACTGGAAGTCCTGACCTAACATGGTGGCTTCCATCCAGAAAGATAAGCTGCAAGGAAAGCAGGTTAAACAAACTTCTCTATTTCAAATACTACAGAATTTACACAGTAAACAAGCAGTTTCCATACAGGCTCCCTCTGCACAAATATCGACTGCAGAATGGAGCAAATCAGAGCGATGGCTGGCCGGTCACAATCCCCAACTCTCTCGGACCCAGCTCAGACCATTCACTAAACACAGATCAGCCAGTCTCTTAAAGGGACAGGTGTGGAGGGTCAGCATGGCACTCTCATGCAAATTAACAGAATCACACTGGGATGGGACACCAGCCTGGCAGTGGGCACTGAGGAGCCCAGGAAGGCATTAAGGTAAACCCCACATTAGTGTGTGTGTGGGGATTTATATACATGTAACAGACCTCTGAAAAACTTTCTGAACACCTGGTTCGCAGCCAGGGATGAACCATTACCTGCTGAGAGTTATGTGGAGACAGCTGCCAGGTGTACCTTAAGGGTAGATGGCCTTAGGCTGAGGGAATGAAGGTGTGCCAGATAACCCACAATGACTGGCAAGCCAGCCTGGCTACAGTCTGTGTTTTCGCTGGCACCAAATAGAAAACCTCTTCCACTCAGAGGTGCAAGTTTTCCTAGAAGAGGGTTTTCTAGAAACTCTGAGGACCTCTAGAACCCCTTCAGAGAGGTATAGGTCAGCATACTCCAAGTCCTCAAGAGCCAAGCATTGAGCCTGAGGGATTGCAGACTGGGATAAAGGATCCTGCCCTGTGAGGAGGTCATCAGGTTGTGCCTCCTGGGTAGGGAGACTGGTCTTGATACTGACAGGGTCAAGAGCAGTGCATACCAGAGCTGCCTGACCCAGTCTGGAGCAATGAGGACCACTGTCATTGGCTGAACCCTGAGCTTGTTCAGTACTCTGAGCAACAGAGGAAATGGAGGGAAGGCATACAGAACAGTACAGTTACGCAAGAACTTACCGTAACAGTAGATCTTCGAGAACAGCTCTTGCAGCAGGTTACACCATTAGGACTGAAGCCGGCAGATGCCAGGATCCCACGGAAATTTTCTAGCTAGCAGTATTCAGCAGGGACCGCCTCCGACGTCAGTCCCGCCCCCGACGTCAGGCATAGTACATAAGGAGGCGGTCCCCCAGAATCCCCAGTTCTTCCGCCGAAGACTCCCGGCTGCTGGATTACATCAGAAGAGGAGACTGAGGATCCGCCATCAAGTGACAATCAGAGAGGTGTTGAAAAACACCAGATCCTAGGAGAAGGATATCGGAACCATATCTACCTCCAGCGGGGATGGGGGGGGGAGAGAGAGTACCTGCTGCAAGAGCTGTTCTCGAGATCTACTGTTACGGTAAGTTCCACGTAACTGTACTATCTTACTTCGAGAAACAGCTCTTGCAGCAGGTTACACCATTGGGACTGATTCCCAAGCAATACTGGAAATCCCTCACCATTGGGAGGACAGAAGGTAGAAATCACTAATAGGACTGAAGCCTAAGACAGAAATCCTTGAAAGACTGCTAGACCAAAGCCTGCTCTTCGTCTCGATGCAATGTCCAGACTATAATGCCTGATGAAGGTGTGCACAGTGCTCCAAGTGGCTGCTGCACAGATGGCTGAGGTGAACACATTCTTTAAGGCCTCAATGGAGGTAGCCACCCCCCTTGTGGAATGACCCTTAACTGGGCCCGGTGTTGCGCTTCTGGTAACAGAACATGATACAATGTATAAGCCACCTGGACAGCGACTGTTTGGAAACGGGAGCTCCCATCATCCTGTGGGCGAAGGAGACAAAAAGCTGGTCAGATTTTCGGTGGTGTTTGGTTCAGGTCAGGTAGTATCAAAGACATCTATGCACATCTAAAGTGTGCAACAGGGACTCTCCTCGATTAGAATATTTAGAGAAGTACACTGGTAGATCAATATCCTGATTAAGAGTGAGAGCCGAGACCACCTTAGGCAGAAATTTCAGATTAGTCCGTAGGGATACCCTGTCCTGATGGAAAACCAAATAAGGTTCTTTGGACATTAGTGCGTGAAGTTCAGAAATTCTTCTGGCCGAAGTAACGGCAACTAAAAACGTCTTCCATGTAAGGAGGCGTAGCTCGCAATCCACAGCTGGTTCAAAGGGTGGCAGCATAAGCTGCTCCAGGACAAAGGGTAAATCCCACGGGGCCTAAAGTGAAGGACGCCTCTCAGGAAGGCCCGTGCACTGTCCAACTGAGCTATAGGACGTTGGCCTATAGGAGTGTGATAGGCTGAGATGGCACAAAAGTGTACTTTTATCGAGGAGTAGGCCAAGCCTGTCTGGAAAAGAGACAGGAGGTAGTCCAAGGCTGACCTTTCTGGACAATCCATTGGTGAAAACCCCCACGCCTGAGCCCAGAGGCAAAATCTGTGCCATTTCATGGTGTAAGAAGCATGGGTGGCCGGTTTTCTAGCAGCCGCTAGAACGTCTGTTCCCTCTTGCAAGACCCCGTATCGCATAATGGCTATGTCTCTAGGAGCCAGGCGTGCAGGTTCAGTGTACAAAGGTCCGGATGGACCAAGGAGCCCGCCTCCTGAGACAGTAATTGAGAGCTGATTGGCAGAGGCACTTGAGGTTCCCAGGACAGCTGATGTAGTAGAGGGAACCAGATCTGCCTGGGCCAAAACGGCACGATAAGTATCAGCATCGCTTGCGCTCTGCGAAGTTTCAGAAGGACCCTCTGGATCAACAGAAAGGGGAAGGCATACAGGAATCTGCCCGCCCAAGAGAGGGACAACGCATCTCACCAGAAAACACCAGGCCCTGGATCTAGCGAGCAAACATTGGGCAGTTTTGCGTTGTATGGGGACATGAAAGGTCTAACTCTGGTGTACCCCATCTGCAAAACAGATCCTCTACTACCTCCTGGAGTAGTTACCACTCGTGGACTCTGGCCCGAGAGCGACTCAGGCTGTCTGCGATTACGTTGTCCACCCCTGGGACATGAACAGCAGTGAGGTTTGCGCTGTGTTGTAGAACCCACTTCCAAATCCTCATGGCCTTCCTGCAAAGCGGGTAGGAATGGATGCCTCCTTGTTTGTTGAGGTAATACATCACCGCGGAATTGTCTGTTTGTAACAGTAGAGTACCCGGCGCGATCTCCGACTGGAAAGCCTACAGGGCGTAAAGAACTGCTCTCATTTCCAGGATATTTATACGGAGATGAGTCTCTTGGGCTGTCCACAGGCCCTGAGACCAGACACCGTCGAGGTGTGCTCTCCACCCGAGCCCTGAGGCATCTGTGGAGAGCGTCACAATCGGAGATGGTGCAATGAAGGGGACCCCCACCAATAGCTTCTTTGAATCCAGCCACCATTGCCAATCCTGGATTACGGCCTTCGTGATCCGAATTGGGAGCTGCAGATGGTCTTGCTTCTGATCCCATTGGACCCGTAACATCCACTGGGTCACCTGCATGTGGAGACGGGCTAGCGGGACTGCTGCAATGGACGCAGCCGTATGTCCAAGCAGGCAAAGGACCTGTCTGGCTGGGACGGTCTTTGCCGAAAAGTCCCTGATGAGGGATCTGATGTGTTCCACTCGGTCCAGGGGTAGGAAAGCTTTCCCC
The DNA here is from genome assembly GCA_016271365.2 of Neoceratodus forsteri. Classification (NCBI taxonomy): domain Eukaryota; kingdom Metazoa; phylum Chordata; order Ceratodontiformes; family Ceratodontidae; genus Neoceratodus; species Neoceratodus forsteri. Next base: position 1,472,588,034 of record CM057455.1, read on the forward strand.
GGACGGTGTCCAGAACTGCACCTATGAACTGCAGAATACGTGACGGAACCAGGTGCGACTTCTCTTGATTGATAATGATGCCCAACATCTTAAACAGAGACTGAGTACAATGAATGGCAGACATCAGGGCCTCCTGAGAGGGCGCCATGAGAAGCCAGTCGTCCAGGTAGGGGAACACGTAGTGGCCTTGTCTCCTCAGAGTCGCTGCTACGACCGCCATGCACTCCGTGAATACCCGAGGTGCCAATGACAGTCCGAAAGGGAAGGCTCGGAATTGATAATGGTGACCCTGAAACTCGAAGCACAAAAACTTCCTGTGCGCCTGAGCGATGGGTATATGCAGATAAGCATCCTGCATGTCCAAGGACGCTAGAAAGGTGCCCTGCTTGAGCATGGGTATCAGACCTGGAAGGGTCACCATGCGGAAGCGTTTGTACAGGACCAAAGCATTGAGGTCGCTGAGATCCAGTATCGGACGGAGGTCCCCTGTCTTCTTGGGAACCAGAAAGAAGTGAGAACAACAACCTGCACCTCTTTGGTTCCACAGTACGTGCTCTATGGCTTCTTTTCCCAGAAGCGCAAAGCACCTCCTGCTGTATGAGCAGGGCATGCTGACCCGAATAACGGGAAAGCAGGGGAGGTCTTGACGGTGGGTGGTTGAGAAATTCGATGAAGTGACCTTTCTTGACCAATTGGTGAACCCACTGGACGGCGATCGACTGCCACTCTGAAAAGTGGTGAGCGATGCAACCCCCGGGAAGGAGTCATGCTGTGGCAGCACTAGTTCCTGCAGGCTGGGCCGGTTCTGTGCAACGCTGGCCTATGCCTGGGGAAGACTTAGCCTGGGCTTTACGCTGGAAAGTGTCCCGTTGCTGCTGGCTGGAATGTGGCTGCTGCCGTTATTGCCGGCTGCGAGAACGGTTCTGGTTCCTATGAAAGGAACCAGGCCTTGATCTGTACATGGCTTGTATGGATCTCACTGCCTTCCCGGCGTCCTGGAGTTTGGTGATAACCTTCTCTGAGTGTTCACCAAATAGGACTTCGCCATTGTATGGGACGTCAAGAATGTTCTTCTGTACGTCCGGGGTAAAGCTGGAGACATCGGAGCCAGGAGGGTCTCTGGAGACAGATGCCCGAAGCTGCAGCTCTGGCAGATGAGTCCGCAGAATCATATGCGGCTCGTAGCACTTGGGTTCCCACATCAGACCCTGTGCGGAGGAGGTTTAGGAGCTCCGCCTTCTGATTGCCATCCGGTAATCTGTCGACCAGTTCCTGGCCCTGTTCCCACAGGGCATTCTGAAACTGAAGCATGTGAGACAGGTAGTTCAGGGACCTGATGGAGCATGTAGCAGCCACATACATGCGCCTCCCCAGGGCATCCAGCTGTTTGGATTCCTGGTCTGGTGGCTGTGTGCTCATATGCTGCAGTCGTTGGGACCGGTCATGAGAGGCCGTAATGACCAGGGAGTCAGCCAGAGGTTGTTGTGCCAAGTACTGGTCCTCTTTCGGGGCCTTGTACAGGTGGTCAGCTTTCTTCGGCACAGCGGGGGTGGAGTGCGGATGCTTCCACGCAACCTTGGTGACGTCCACGAAAATATCCACCAAGGGTGGTACTACCACAGGCTTGGGATCTTTCTGCTGAAGATAACGGGCAAGGCACTGTCTCTCAGGGTCGAGATCTTCAGAATCCCATCCCATGTTTTCCTGGATGTGCCTCATAATCTCAGAGAAGAAGGGATCATCCGGAGGTGACCTAGGTAGGTCTTGTGGGTCAGGCAATGGGATGCTGAGTGGAGAAGGAGATCTGGAGAATTCAGAGGTATCCGATCTGGAGTCCTCCCCTGAAGGAGTGTACCAACGACGTCTGGGTCACTTGGGGCTGGGAGACCCTGAGGGAGATCTTGAGGGAGGTCTTCTCTGATCCTTAGATCTACCCCTAGGAGGTGGGGTATGCTCCTTAGGGTTTGGTGGTCGTCCTGCTGGTCCCTGTGGTGGAGGAGGGGGCGTAGGAGGTGAAGGAGTAGGAGGAGGAGGATGTTTTTCGGGGATCACATCTTTCTGGATTGTGTCCCACCAGAAAGTAAAGAGATCCTTAACCTCTTGTATGTTCATGCCAGATGACGAGCCTGGCGGTGGTCTACGCTGGGTCGGGTCCAGGGTGTCTTCGAGGTGGGCAAAGGTTCCCCAGCCCGCATCCTGTGTCGCCTACCTGGTCTTCAGGCAATGTTGTATCCTCCTCCGTGGAGTCCCTGTGACCGGTGTCCACCGGTGACTGGGGGGCAGTCTCTGGCTCCGGCGAGTGAGATGCCGACGTCGGTCGCTTGGCCGACGTCTTTGGGTCCGGCGAATACCTGGCCGACGTCTAGTGCTTGGTCCTCAGCTCCAGCAAACGCTTTGCCGACTTCGAATGCTTGGCAGACATCGGGTGTTTGGCAGACGTCAGGTCTGTCGTCCGCTTTAGGGACGTCCGGTCTTTTGTCTTCCTGGGTGGTGGATCCTGACCCCTAGGAGGCTGGGAGACCGATCTGGAGTCGGGGTCCCGATGTCGGATGGAAGAGGAAGACTTGTGACTATCAGACGACTTGGATGATGCCCAGGAGGGAGTGGAGGAAGCCAAAGGCCTGGAAGTCTTCAAGGGTTGAAGCAAAGCCAAAGAACCGCCTGTAGCCTTAACCGGAGGGGGCTGAGAACGAGCCCTGGAGGAAGAGCGATCCGACTGCGTGAAGCCTGAGTTACGCGAGTCCGAGGCCCGGCTTGGGGATCTGGACTTTGCCTTCTCCCGGTACTTGTCCCGGTGTTTGAGGGATTTCGAGGAAGATTCACCTCTGGAGGGAGGTTCTTTATCCATTCTTCTAAGTTTTTCTTCTAAAAGGTACCCTTGAAGTGCCTTCTGATGGCAGATCCTGGTGCGGCTGTTGTACCCCTGACAGAAGGAGCAGGCCTTGATGTCGTGGTCCGGGCCTAAGCACCGCATGCAGGAAGAATGAGGATCCTTGAAGGGGATCCATTTTCCGCAGGCACACTTGGAAGGGTACCCCTCAGAAGGAGGAATTGGAGATGCCGACATTAGTTTAGCAAACTACTGTGAGAAGTTCTTAGTCGTCATGCGCTAGAATAAAATAGAGAGACCGATGCTGGCTAGTCAACGGCGGGAAAAGAACTGGGGATCCGCCTCCTTACTGTATGTACTATGCCTGACCTCGGGGGCGGGACCAATGTCGGAGACAGTTCCCGCTGAATACTGCTAGCTAGAAAATTTCAGTCGGGTTCTGGCGCCTGCTGGCTTCAGTCCTAATGGTGTAACCTGCTGCAAGAGCTGTTTCTCGAAGTAAGATCTTCCCTGTCCAATCCAACAGTAGTGCATCTAGAGGCACTGTGTCCACTGCAAGATGCCTGCAACAGAATTGTGGCAGTTGGTGACTGTCTGGGGCTGCGAAGAGGGCCAACTCTGGGGTAACCCACGTTCTGAACACAACTTACAGAATCTGCCTGTTTAGTGACCACTCATGGTTAACCTGGTTGATCCTGCTGAGGGCATCTGCAAGGACATTGTACTTCCTTGTAAGATGAACTGCTGAGAGGGAGACCCTCAGAGAGCAGGCCAAATTCCATACTTTCATGGCCTCTGTGCAAGGGAGGGGGGATCTTGTGCCCCTTTGCTTGTTGCTCTAATACACTGTGGTTGCACTGTCTGTTCAGACTTGAACCACCTTGCCCTGCAGCACTGAGGCAAAGGACTGAATGCCTAGGCAAACTGACCTGAGTTCCAGCAGGTTTATGTGAAGCAGGGACTCCTGCTGGAACCAAGTACCGTGTGCTCTCCCAGGTGGGCACCCCATCCTAGGAGCTAGTCATCTGTTGTTAGCACTGCTGATGATGGTTGCTGAAGGAAAGGCACACCTTCTCTGAGGTCTGCTTTCAGACCATATGCTGACGCAGCACCTTGTTTTTACAGCTTCTCTAAGGTTGTCCTTTTCCTGCCACTACTGGAGAACTTGAAGAGGAGTTCCTGTGACTGGCACCATCTTTGACAGTGAATCTCTTTTCTGTGACCAGTGAGATCTGAGATGGAACGGGATGTCCCTCATCTGGAACCTGGCACTGTTGCTATTGATGCAGCCATGTGTCCCAACAGCTGAAGGAAGTGCCTTGCTAGTCTGGGAATATGCAGCTGGAAGGAGCTGGTCAACTGTATAAGGCTGTCCACCCTCCCCCAAGGAAGAAATACCTTTCCTCTTAGTGTATCCAATTCCACTTCTATAAATTCCTGGAGCTGAACTGGTCTCAGCACTGACTTTTTTTGGTTTACAAAGAAATCTAAGGACTGCAGTGTATCCCGAGTGGTGGTCAGTGCATCTTTCACCTGCTACGGGGACTGGCCTACCACTAGTCAGTCATCCAAGTACGGGGAAGACTAACTCCCTGCCTCCTCAAGTGTGCTACCATTACTGCTTGGCACTTTGTAAACACTCTTGGAGCATAAGTCAGGCCGAAAAGCACGGTTCTGAACTGGTAATGGCTTGATGGCAATCTGAACCCATGGTACTTTCTGCAGGATTGCCTGACTGGACTGTGGAAGTAGGCATCCTTTAGATACAGGGATGCTAACCAATCTCCTTGCCTGAGTGTAGGGAGAATGGTAACCAGAGTGACCATTTTGAACTTTGGCTTAGTCAAATGTCTCTCTAAATGTCTGACATCCAGTATGGGTCGCCACTCCCCTGTTTTTTTGGAGTGAGGAAGTATCTTGAGTATAGTCCCTTTCGGGCCAAGGGAATGGGTTCCACTGCCTTCTCCTGATGGAGTTTTGCTACTTCTGCCTCCAACAGAACTGCTTCTGATGGGGTGGCAGGTCTGAAAACTCTTGCCGTCAGACTGGGCAAGACCCTGAAGCCAAGAGCAAGGCCCTGGCTCACTACCTCCAGGATCCACTTGTCTGTGGTGATGGATTTCCAAGCCTGGAGGTAGTGAGCCATCCTGCCCCCTACTGGGAGTGGGGAGGCGACCCCAGCAGACCCCTTAGGGGGCCTGCTTTGCTTGTACACTTAACTGGGGACTAGGACCAGCTTGATTGCTGCCCCTTCTGCCCCTGAAGTACGCTCTCTGTGGCCAATAGGCTGGGAGACCTGGAAGAAAGTTCTGTAGTGGGTTCTACCCCTACCCCCTTTACGCTGGTACTTCTGAGGTGTTGCTGACTTTTCCTTAGTAGCAGCACTCTTGTAAGCCACCTTGCACTCATCCATCTTTTTCACGTAGGCCTTTGTTTGCTCACCAAAGAGAGATGTGCGCGCAAAGAAAATCCAAGGCCTTTGCCTGGGTGTCCTGGGATAGATTAGTGATTCTTAGCCAAGCAAATCTCTGCAGGGACACTGACATTGCCATCAGTCTGGCTGCAATGTCACTGGCATTCACTGCCATCCAAAACTGGTATTTGGAGGCCTCTATGCCCCTTTTTCGTAGCCTCAGCTAGGTCAGATGCCATGGGAGCAGAGCAGGCCTTAGCAAACTCCACAACCATATTCCAGAGACTTTTCTGGTATCTGGAAACATAAGCCATGTAAGTGGCCTGCCTAATGGCCAAATAAGAACCCAAGTAAGACTTCTTGGCCATAGAGTCCATTTTTCTAGAATATTTATCAGGTGGGTATGATGCCAGAGGAATGCCTGTCTTATCATATGCGGCAGTCTGCACCACCGTTTCATGACTGGGATGCCCAAAAATGAATTCAGCTCCTGCCTTGGCCACCCAGTATTTTCCATCTTCTTGTCCACTGCAGGAATGGAAGTGGGAGTTTGCAAAATCCTAGTGGCTTGTCTCTTTAGGGACTTATGGATGGGCAGTAGTTGCTGGTTCATGCATCATTTCCATATAATCTGGTTTCTCCTCTGTAGATTCCTGAGTGGAGAGGTCCCGAGTCTGCGCCACTTGCTTCATGAAAGCAAATTGTGAAGTAAAATCCTCAGGTCCCTTATCAGGGGAGTCAGGGCGTTGAGGATCAGCGGAAACATCTGGTTCGGGGGCTCCCCAAAATAATAATCACCACCACAAATAATCAGTGCAATGTTTAAAAGAACCGCGAGCCAAGGAGGACTCCGAAGTTTGAACCGATGGATGATGTGAACTGGGTTGCAGAACCAAAACTGAGGTACCAGTTTGCAGTGAATAGATTATTCTGATGGCATTAGCAATCTCCTAAATGGCAGGAACCGGGGGGTTTGTCAGCTGTAGTTCCTTCCCAGAGTGCTTTTCCACTTTTTAGCAGATGTTGCTGGTTCAGCGGCAGTCTCTGCGGTTCGCTTACTTTCCATGGAACCTTCACCCTTGTCAGAGGGCTGTTCATCCGGTTCCTTGAGTTTTTCTTTAGAGTGAGAAGGAGTCGGTTTACCAGAGGCCGGGTCAGCAACTTTGTCGGACATCTTCTCTCTTAGTCGGTTCAATCACCTATCAAGTGGTCAACTGGAGAAAGTTTTTACAAATTTCACAATCTGCATTCAGGTGGTCAAACCCTAGGTAGAAAACACAAATTCAGCGTGAATTAGCTTTAGCAAAAGGTTCACCACACTCTGTACAATGCTGAAAACCCATAGGGCCAGTTCTTTTCTTGGGGTTGTGACATAACATAAAAAAAGCCCTGCACTGTACACAAGAAGTGGTGGCTATGAATACAGTGCAGGGCTTCAAACAGGCATGGAATAGGCATAAGGGAGCAATACAAATGACTATGAATAGATAGGCCACTGACAGAGCAAAGGCCGATGGCACATTTATAAGGTAGAAAAAGAAATGGGCAGACTGGATGGGCCTTGCGGTCCTTATCTGCCGTCAACTTCTATGTTTCTAAAAAAAAACAAAAAACAGAACTGGGTTTCTTCGAGTCAGATACAGACTTGTAAACAAAGGCTTCTCTCTCTCTCTCTTTTTTTTTTTAAACGCTCATTTTAGTGACCGAAGCGAAAATCAAGAGTTATCTTAGCTCACAGCACAAATTAAATGTCAGTAAGAAACCGGCCCAGAGAAGTCGATTTTTGAAATAAATTTATCTTAAAAAAAAAGAAAAAAATCTCTTCCCGGTTCCGAGGAACCAGCAAAGAACTGAAAAACTTGAAAACACTAAATCTAGACTAATCTACCTGTAATACCAAGAGTAGTGCTTTAAAAACAAAAAGAAAGAATCGGTACTTTAAGAAACAGAGAAAAATAAAATCTTCAAGAAAGATGAAGGAGAGCTCTCCGAGGCATCTTAGGCAAGCGGAGTAAAGAAGAAAAAATTACTCACCTTTGTAATTGTGTTTCTTCTAATGGAGTCTTGCTGTACTCTGACATTATGCAGTTAGCCCCAGCACTTGAACTGCTCCAGAGAGGAAAGGGTTAACTCTGTGACAGAGCACAGAACGTTGAGCTCGAGCTCGGTTCAGACCTCTGTCTGCTGCGCTCTGAAGTGTAACCATCAGATTCTTACGAGCTAAAACTAACTACACCCACTATGTGGAAATTGTAAAATTACTAGCCAAAAGGCAACTAAATATTTTGGATCCCAAAAGACTCAAGTCAAGAAATCCAAAACAAATAACTAGGTAGTGAACAAATATAATTATCAAAAACATATAACACAACTCACTCCCCCACTCTAAACAGGAGAGAGAGTGCCAAATGCACCCCTGAGGTGGAACACTGTGCCTGCCAGCCCACTTCCCAAAAAACAGGTTCTGAGAGGGGAGGCAGGGAGGGAGGTCAGACTACAGCAAGACTCCATTAGAAGAAGTACAATTACTAAGGTGATTAATTTTTTTTTCAAACAACATGAAGTCTTGCTGTATTCTGACATTATGTAGACTACCATGCAGTACCTCCCTAGAGGAGAGTACCGAACCTATTTTGGGAATAGGCTCTGCAGTACTGCTATACCAAACCTACCATCACTCCTAGCCTGGATATCCAGAGAGTAATGCTTGGTGAATGTATGGTCTGTTTTCCAGATGGCTGCTTTGCAGATCTCTAGTAAGGGTATATCTCTGGCAGCAGCCAGAGAAGCAGCTGTACCTCTGATTGAATGAGCCCTCAGGCCTGAGGAGGATACTTCGCCTAGCTTTTCATAGCAGAACTGTCTACGAGAGAGACAATCCACCTGGCAATAGTTCTCTTAGTAGCAGGTTTACCCTTCCCCACTTCACCATAAGTGAGAACAACTGGAGAGAGTCAAATATACAGTAAGTGTCTTAGTACGCTCAACATAGTAGCAAAGAGCCCTCTTAACATCCAAACTGTGTAATCTTCTCTCTCCCCTGAAGAAGAATGATCAGTGAAGAACACAGGAAGAGACATGGACTGGTTCAGATGAAAATCTGAAACCACTTTGGGTAAGAACCTCCTGTTTGTTCTAAGGACCACCTTATCTCTATGGAATGAGATAAAATCAGGCTCCACTGACAGAGCTTGTAATTCACCAATACGCCTGGCAGAGGGAATAGCTACCAGGAACACAGTTTTCCAAGTCAAGTACTTAAGTTCTGCTGAGGCCAAAGACTCAAAAGGGGGTTGCATAAGCTGAGCAATGCAAACATCAAGATCCCAGACAGGAGTAGGATACCTAAAGGGAGGATTGGCATGGAGAAATTCTTTGAAGAATTTACAGAAAACAGGGTGAGATGCCTTTCCCACTGACAAAAATGCAGAAACAGCTGACAAGTGTACTTTGAGGGTAGCTGGTCTGTGGCCTAAGCCATTAAGATGAACCATGTCATCCAGAACTGTAGACAAGTCAGCAGTATCTGGGGATATGTGCTTATTGGAACACCAAATGCTGAATCTTTTCCATTTGGAGTTAGAAGTTTTTCTGGTGGCAAGTTTTCGGGAGGCTTGAATGTCCAGAACCCTCTGAGACAAATGCAAATTTGCATATTCTAGCTCTTCAAGAGCCATGCCTTGAGATTGAGACACCAAAGGTTGGGGTACCAAATCCTTCCTCGAGAGGAGGTTAACAGGTTGTGATTCCTGGGAAGAGATAGGGGAAGATGATAATAATAATAATAATACATTTTATTTATAACGCACCTTTCAAGTTTTCAAGGCGCTGTACAAACGTATATAAAAGACAAGTATTATAATTCAATACAAAACACAAATAAAACTTCAATCTCATCAACAACATAACACAATCAATAATCCAAAAAGGCAATTTGATAAAAATGAATTTTTAAAACCCCTCTTAAATTCCTCCATGGAGGTGCACTGCCGCAACCGTCGGGGTAGAGAATTCCAAAGAGTGGGAGCAGCATAAGAAAAAGCTCTGCATCCAGATGAATTTAAACTCACTCTTGGAACCTCTAGCAACCCCTTGTCAGCCGAGCAGAGCGATTGGCCAGGGCAGTAAAGAGCCAAAAGATCTTTCAGATAGGATGGACCCCGATCATATAGGGCTTTGAAAGTCAGTAAACAGACTTTAAAGGTGATCAGCCACCGAACAGGGAGTCAGTGCAGACCGCGCAGCACCGGGGTAATGTGGCAAGACCTGCTTGTCCCAGTCAAAACCCGGGCTGCCGCGTTCTGCACTAGCTGAAGGTGGCGGATTTCAACCTCAGAAAGCCCAAAATACAGGGAGTTGCAGTAGTCCAAACGTGAGGACTGCTAGGGACAGCAACAGGGGACATCAAGGCTACCTGGCCCAGTCTGGAGCAATCAAGATCACTTTGCAAGATTGTGACCTTATCTTGACTAGAACTTTGAATAGTAGAGGAAAGGGGGGAAAGGCATATAGAAATTTCCCCTCCCAATCCACTGTAACAGAAGAGAGGAAGTTCGTGATTGTCTGGGGCTGCAAAGGGATCTATCTCTGGAGTGCCCCACCTTGAAAAGATCACTTTTAACACTAGGGGATCCAGGGACCATTCGTGATGGCCCTGAGAAATCCTGCTCAATGCATCTGCTAGCACATTGTCCTTCCCTGGAAGGTAGACTACTATCAGAGACGTCTGTAGGGAATAAGCCAGGGACAATAATTTCATGGCTTCCGTGCACAAGGCCGTCGACCAAGTGCCTCCCTGCTTGTTGATGTACCACATGGTGATGGTGTTGTCTGTCCTGACCTGAACCACCTTGTTCTGTACTGAGTCTGAGAAAGCTTGTACAGCCAGGTACACTGCCCCAGAAGATTGATGTGGAGAAGAGACTCCTGAGGGGACCACACTCTCTGTGCTGTGAGGACTTCCAAGTGAGCTCCCCACCCCAGGAGAGAAGCATCTGTGGTTAGAACCACAGAATGAGACTAAGTGATGGATGGGACACCTTGCCTGAGGTTGTCCTGATCCAACCGCCATTGGAGAGCCTGGATCAGAGTCTGAATCACTGGAATTAGTTTGATTAGAGGATCTTTTTTCTGAGCCAACAAGCCCTCAAATGGAACTGGATGTCCCTCATCTGAAATCTGGCCCCTTGTACCACTGCAGTGGAAGCTGCCATGTGGTCCAGGAGTTGAAGGAAATGCCTTGCTGGTCATGACACGAGAAGGTGAAAATAAGAAGCTAGGTCTATAAGGGCCTTTGCTCTCGCTAGAGGGAGAAAGGTTCTTGCTTTGACAGCATCCAGCTCTACCCTTATGAAGGTCAAAAGTTGCACTGGTTCAAGAACTGATTTTAGAAGATTGAGGAGGAATCCTAGGAAAGTGAGCACTTGCTGGGCCACTTGCAGGTTTGACTTGACTTGGTCTGGAGACTGACCCACAATGAGTCAGTCATCCAGATGTGGGAATATGGAAATGTTTTGTCTCCTTAGAAAGGCCACTACTACTGCTAGGCATTTAGTGAACACCCTTGGTGCTGATGTTAGGCCAAAGGGCATTGCTCTGAACTGATAATGGCCTGAAAGTAGTTCGAACCTGAGGTACTTTTTATGGGTGCACCTGATGGGAATGTGAAAATAGGCATCTTTGAGGTCCAGGGAGGCTAGCCAATCCCCTGGCCTTAGAGAGGGAAGAATTATTCCCAGAGTCACCATTTTGAATTTTGGCTTTACTAGGTGCTTGTTTAAGTATCTTAAATGTAGGATGGGCCACCACTCCCCTGTCTTCTTTGGGGTAAGGAAGTATCTGGAGTACAGACCTTTGCCCCCTGTGAGATGTAGGAACTTTCTCTCTCTGGCCCTGAGAGCCAGCAGAGATGAAACCTCTGCCTCTAGGGCAATGGTTTCAGAGATGTTTGCAGATGGAAAAGACCTGACCCTCAGCTTTGGAAATTTTTTAAAGCTGAGGGCCATTCCCTCGCTTACTACCTCCAGGACCCACTTGTCTGAGGTAACAGACTTCCAGGCCTGGAAGCAGTAAGCCAGCCTGCCTCCTACAGGGATTGGGGAGTCGACCCGGGCTGACACATCAAGGTGTCTGCTTGGCAGCAGGCTTAGACTGGGAGGAGGATGCGGCCCTACTCACCCCCTTCTGCCTCTCCCTCTGAAGAAAAGGAGAGGAGGCCTGTGCCTGGTAGAAAGGCCTGTGAAAAGGCCTGCTACGGCCAGTAGATTGCTGCTTCTGAGGAGTTGCCTGCCTTTCCTTGGCCTGTGCACTCCTGTAGGTGGTTCTGTATTCATCCATTTACTTCATATAATTCTCTGTCTACTCCCCAAACAGATAATTCTCCATGACCGGGAAATCCATGGCCTTAGCCTGGGTATCCTGTGATAGGCTAGTACATCCGAGCCAAGCCAGTCTCCGAAGAGCCACAGATGTAGCCATGACTCGTGATGACACATCACTGGAGTCCACAGCAGCATGAAACTGAATTTTTGCTGCCTCAATCCCATCAGCAGCCACCTCCTCCAGCTCCTTGGCAAGCTGGAGGGAAGCCTGTTTAGCCAGTTCCAGAACAGTATCCCATCTGGACTTCTGGTATCTGGCTGTGTAGGCCATGTAGTTAGCCTGCCTGAGTCCCAAGGAAGATGCCATGTACTGTTTTTTAGCCATGGCATCCAGCTTCCTGGAGTCTTTATCTGGGGTGTGTGAAGCCAAGGGTATGTTAGCCTTATCACAGGCTGCAGCCTGCATGACCCCAACATGGCTGCATTGCTGGTACAAGTACTCCATACCTGGGCCTGACAGCATATACCTCTTGTCCATTCGTCTCTCCACAGGAGGTAAAGAATTTGGAGTTTTCAGTAATTTCTGTCTGTTTCCCAAAAGATTTATGGAGGGGAATAGACAATCTCTTGGACTCTGGGATGTCAATCATCTCCACATAGTCAGGCTCCTCTTGCTCCTCAACAGCTTCAACCAGAGGGAGCTGGAGGGTTTCTGCCACTTTTTTGTAAAACAAAGTGGGAAGGGGACTCAAAGCCTAGGAAGGGAAACAACAGAAGGTCTGTCTGGGGAGATGTCTGGTTCTATGGGCTCATCCAGACCTTCTAAACCACCACCACCATCGTAATCTACATCCCCTTCCAGATCCGGTTAATAATATTCTTCTGGGGAATAGTCCGGAACTGGAAGAAATGACCGAACGGAACGCCTACCGGAAGGTGCCGGATCGTCTGGAACTGGACAGCTCGATTCAACTATACTAATCGCCCTGGCAATTTCCTCGGCAGATGGACGATGCGGTTCTGGATCCGAACCAGCAGATTTCTCTTTTTTCCTTCTTTTAGCCAGAACTGATCCCTCAGGATTGGCTCTCCTTTTGGCCAAGGGAGTCTCGCCAGGTCAGTGGACACTCCCTCAGGTTTGGTCGGAACCGAACCGGGTTGGCCATACAGGTCAGCAGACTTTTCAGCCTCCCTTTCCCTAAGCCTGCCCAATCTTTTATTTAGGGTGGCCTTAGGAAAATATTTACAAATCTGGCAGTCTGAATTAAGGTGGTCAAAACCCAGACAGTAAACACAGGTGGTGTGGGGATTAGCCTTAGCAAAGGCCTCCCCACACTCACTGCAGTGCTGAAACCCAGTGGGCCCGTTTTTTCTTTTGGGTTTGTCAGACAAAGCCATCCTGAAAACTTACCCTTTCCTTGGCAAAAGCCAGGCAAGACCCCCTTATCGGTTCCTAACCGTGTCACGGGAATTTGGAAAAAAAAAAAAAAAAAAGACTAAATATGTCTTTTTTTTTTTTGAACCGATAAGGACCGGTACCTCACACTAAATTCAGGAACAGAAAATAAACTTGAGAGAATAACAGACAATCAGTTCAGCCAAACCGATTGAAAATATTTCTGACAATTTCCACACAATAATCACACTAGTCCACTACCCAAGTACTTACTGTACCGCAGACAGGAATCTGAACCGAGAAAAAACAAGAAATAGCAGTTTAAAACTGACGTTTTTACTTTACTTTACGAAACCACTAGCAAAGGAGAGATCTCTGGAGCGACTGTTCAGTTAGGTGGAGTAAAGAATCTGACAGTTACAGTACACTTCAAAGTGCAGCAGACAGAGGTCTGAACTGAGCTTCAGCTCAATGTTCTATGCTCTGGCATAGAGTTAACTCTTTCCTCTCTGGAGCAGTTCAAGTGCTGGGGCTAACTGCATAATGTCAGAATACAGCAAGACTTCATGTTGTTTGAATCTGACGACTGCAGGATGTATTCCAGGGATAGTGGTTTGAAAACCGAGCTTGAGTCTAGCATTCCATCATTAGAATAGGTTCTAGTAACCATTTCAGCTCCGGGACAGTCCTATGGTGAGACCATACTGCATAAGTCAGAATACAGTATGATTTCCTGGGGTTTGAACGTCTGTCAGCACTGAATGCAGAACTTGAACCCAGACTTTCAATACTCCACTGAAGGTAGATGAGGGAGTCGAAGGAACTGAGAAAAAATTCCAAAGAACTCTAAAAACTTTACAGATAATGTTTGCCTATGACATCAAGGGATATACCGCCTGGCTGGAGGGAGAAGCGTACCTTGAAGAAGTCTGGCATATCAGATTGTTCCAGTGGAACTGCCAGTGTGTGGATACTGAACCATATCCATACACCTGGAACTTTTTTATTTTTTTTAATTAAAGGCTTGGAGTCATGTTGATACATCATACAACTGATTTTTTTAAATAATTTATTCTTTATCCGAATATGGCTTACCTCTGCCTCTCTCCCTCCGGTGACCTGCTGCACCAGCTACACTTCGCATATGTTTACTTACTACGGCACTCCCCAACCTCTCCATCCAGTTCCTGCATGGCTTGCCCCTCATGGTGGGGCCAGAGCAACCTACCGTGTGCAGCTGGTTGCGGAGGAGCAGCCATGGTTAGTGGATCAGGGGACACTGGCATTCAGTGGCACCAAGGTTGGTGGGTATTACCGTTATACACATGCTGTGGACTTGCTACTGCAACAACAGGTAGGTGGAAACCAGGAAATGCAGCAGAGCCACAGCGTTAAGGGGATGAAGTAATACAAGGCAGGAGCTGGGCTACATGGCATAACACAGAGAAGGAACCAAAATCTTGCAAGCTTACTTGACTGGTGGGAAACTGTGGTGTGGGTAGGATACTGTGTGAATTGTTTAATAAATTGCCTTTGTTAACCTACAGCCAAGATTTTGGTTCCTTCTCTGTGTTATGCCATGTAGCCCGGCTCCTGTCTTGTTTTACACACTATGGACCTTTTTGCCCTCTGTAAAACGCTCCCACTATCCCAAAATCAGCCTACAGGTTCCTGTATCACCATCCTATGGGCGTGGGCAGATGTCATCCAGTCACCCATGATGTAAATGCCACCACTGGTCCAGCCAATGGAGGCGCTCATGCAATGAGCTGCCACCCCCCACCCCATGACAGCGTACAACACCTCCACATCCCAACGTGAACCCCTCCAATCGAAGGCAGGGCACATGAGACTGGGACTCTATCTTCAGTTTCCCAAGTGGCAATGCAGTGTACCATCATGCCTTGTGAATTTAAAATATTAATACATAATTTTAAACAACTATAATTATCAATATTTTAAAGCGTCAATAAACCAAACATAGCAATATAACTTCAATGTTGCCCACACTCCAAATTTTCATTAAAACATATATAATTCCAAGCCTTATTTATTTTATTTATTTCATTTTTGTTTGCTGGGTAGGTGCGCTAACCATAAAGATGACTATTTTCAGGCATGACCCGGGAGGTTACAGGGTGGCAATTCAGAGATAGCAGAAGGTTATACAGCAAAGTACAAACAAGGTGTTACACAGCAGGTTATACAGGATAAACAACAATTCAGGGTGATGAGAGTGGGGTACAGAACGTATAGTTTCAGTCATAGTATTGGGATAAGGCATTAGGCTAGTGGAGCAAAAACTGTGAAGTCACAACATGCAAGGAATAAACCAGCGATATTGAGCAAAGACACAAAAATAAAAACATACAGCAGGTATATCCCTAGAGAAAAACATTTCATACATATATAAAAGCTATGAAACAATAACAAAGAAGTGCAAAAGGGGGCTAGATGTAAGGGATAGGAAAGTTGAGATTGGTTGTGGTTTGGAACAGGGCCGGTCACAGAGATATTGGTCATGCAAGTAGGGGGTGAGGCTGGGAACATGGAAGGCGGCAGGTTTAGAACTTCAGGAAGGGAGGATGGCAAAGTACTAAAGAGGTTTAAAGCAGGAATGTTGATTAGATGAGGCAGTGGTGGAGTGTTTTTTTTTTAAAGGCGTCATGTGTAGGTGCTAGGCGGACATCTACAGGAAGGGAGTTCCACTGCTGAGGAACATGGTGGGAGAAAGCACTGGAACCTTTGGTAGGTTTGCTTTTCAGCATGCATAAGAGGGATTTATCAGTCAAGCACAGGCTGTAGTTTGAGGTCTGAGGAGTGAGCAGTTCTGCCAGTGTTTTAAGGTATGAGACCTCATAATACTATCAGTAGAGCCAACGGAGTGGAGTCTGGTTGTATTAGGAGATAGCCAATTTAGATCTGAATAGAAGAGGCAATGGTGTTTCAGCTTATGAGAGCAGGATGAGTACCGACAGATATTATAGACAACGTCCCATCTATGGAGATTAGATTTACAGTAGGTATGGCAGCATATGTAGCTACCCCAGCCTTAACATTATAAAAGTTAACCCAGTCCAAGGATCATTACTTTGAAAAAGGCTGACTTTTGAACTGCTAGAGCTAGAAACTCAATTTTTGTTTTAAATTAAAAGCATATAGCCACCACTGACATGGTTTTCTCCTGTCAATATAGTTTGATACATGTCTATATATACAGCAACACACATTTAACCATAACATTATATTTACAAGTGTACTGAAGTGCATACTGATGTATATCAATGCATGTAACCATATGAAGTAGATTTTGCAGTTATGCAATTTTAAACTTTTAATGATCATTTGCCAAAAAGGGGAACATAATTATCTATATATATATGGGCTCAAGTATGCAGAAGATTCTAGTGGTACTGCATAAAGGAGAACCAAACCCTTGCTCTACGTGGAAAAGACTCAATGTGACATCTTGTCTACAGCACGTAGGCACCAGAGGGTAGCAGAAAATTACAAGAAGGTCAGGAACTCTAGCTGGGTCAACAGGTGGCTCTCTAAGTACAGCACAAGGATGTGCTGTTGTAGCTGATCTCAGGCAAAGTGTGTTTCAGCATGCCAGCTGACTAAGTTCGTTCAATCAATCAAACTTTATTTAACCAGGCTTTATACCTTTGAGTGAGCTCCTTTGCAAGATGGTCCTGGACAATATTAATGAAATGACGATAATCAAGGGTATACAGATAAACAACAAATACAACTAGGAAACTACAGTAGTCGTTACATTTTAGGAATGTTTCAGGAATTATTAGCTACAGTCACAAGGATTAACGTGTTAATTCAATATAAAGAATTACAGCAGATAGAGACTAAGAAATGGACAGCAGAGAGATGGTAGAAGGTGAAGGTGCACGAAGGCTAAAGGAGAAGAGGGTAGTGAAAGAGAGAGGATGGTACAGGAAGTGCTGAGATCAATGGATAAACGTTCATTACCAGTAACAGTAGCTCTTCATGAGGATCTTCATAGAGCCATAATACAATACACGCAGGATTGTAAAGCCACTGGTATCAGTACCTTGCTAAAAGCTTTTTGCAAAGACAGGGCTGCCCACGTTGATGTGCCTAGGTGTACGTCAGTGGCGCACACTATCTCCTACACATAGTAGGCGGGCCTCAAGCGCATACATCTTCCCGCTGGTGAACAGAGTTCTGAAACATCCACTGATGGGACTGGGGGAGCACACTAGTCATGCACAGAAAGGCAAGGGGAGCAAAGTAAACAGCAAACTGGGGGACTGGCTGGAGATGTTTAACCATTATCACCCAAATGGAGAGGCTACTTCCATTTCACACTGGGAGTGACTTTAAACTAGAGCCTTGCAGATCTCTTACTTTTTCCCCTATTCTGAGCATCAAACCATGAAAAGTTCTAAAGGTTTTTTTGGTAACTCAGTTTGCCTCTTGTTTGATCATCCAGCCCCCACTCCTGAAAAGGTTACTTATTTCACTATGTTATGTATTACATTTGTATTATAGTTGGGGGCGGGGGGAGATTGTGTGACTGCAACTGGCCAATCACGCAGCTGCAGTCCCAATAATAAAACACTCCAGTAAACCTTTCTTCCCCAAAGGAAGGCAGCATCTGGGGGATCAAGAAGCCACCATGCTGGAGAGGTATTCTGTGGCATTTTCCAGCTTTTTTTCTGTTCTTTGTACATTCATTATACTAATGTGCTACTGCTGACTGAGTGGGATGGGGGAGACAGGGAGGCAGGGGCCTTTTGGAAGGGAAAGGGACATCAGTAAAGGCAGATGATCTTGCCAATTGTGGTGGGGGGGCAGAGAGCCAATTTCATGGGTATAGTCCTGTATTTAATTCTCAGAAGGCCAAGCGACCCCTTGTGTGAACAACCAAAAAGCATGAGTGCCACCAAGCAGGAGTGTGGTTGGAACGTCTGACTGAGGGATGTCTGCGGGGGGGGCCGCTGGGAAAACTGCTCAATTAGGAGGGGCCTTGAGGACTGCTGGGGTAAGTCAGGAGGTGGGGGTAAACAGAAGAAAATAAGGTGCATCAGCTACACCCTATCCGGAGAAGGCCTACAGGAACAGAACAGAGCAAAGCAACTACACCCTATCTGGGGTAGGCTTGCAAAGGAAGAACAGATGGAATGCACTACATCCTACCTGGGGTAGGCCCCAGGAAGTGGACACTACTGCACTTCTAAAGTTCACCATAGATCAGTTCAGGACAAGACAAAAATGGGAAAATGTTCAGGCAAGAAGGGGAAGGGTTGTGAGCTGCAGGGTGTGCAGGGCAGCAGTAGTCGAGAGGCTAGGGGCTGCATTGTGTGAAAGAGGCTGGGGTTCATGATTGCCAAGAAGCAGATGCAAAGGGCTAAAATCAACAAGTTAGCTAAAAGGCAGCAGGTAGAGATTGGTAGGACAGCAGAAAGTCAAGGGTCTCTGGGTTATGGACCCCTTTGTGGCAGTGAGGGAGGAATTAATGGAAGTCAGGCTGCAGGACATATGGGAGGGGAGGGAGGGATGAACCAGAAGTGCAGGTATCCTACAACCCATAAAGGCACCAGTAAAACACTAAGGGCCTCCAGAGCAGGGAGGTATCCAGAGTATCTTAAGAGGTGAAAGCAAGGGGAAATGTCAGCAGAGAGAAAACTGTGAGTATATAGTGCAGTCCAAAGGCCAACTAGGGAAGGAAAAACAAGGAAGGGAGACCAGGCTGAACAAGGCCTGAACCATGGGAATAGTAAAGGAGAGGGAAGCAGCTAAGCTACACAGAACAGGTCGGGGTCAGATGCAGTAAAGCACACACTGTAGGCATATGGGACTAGTACTACAGAGGTGGAGTTGGGTCAGAGGAACGTTTCACAGTAGTAGCACTGGGGGAGAAGGTCAGGAAGGTGGACAGCACAGCGTGGGGGGGTGGTAGCAGAAGGGAGGAAGGAAGCCTGAAATGAAACACCGGGGGACAAAAGCAGAAGGAAAGAAGTAGAGTCATTTTCATGGGATACGCAACAGGAAAAAGAGTAGGGTGGCTGCAGGGTATAGTGGGCCCCACTCAAAAGAAGGGTAGTATACCTCCCAGGTATGGACGCTGAAAAGATCACCCCAATGGTACTCATGGAGTGCATTTTTTTTTTTTTGTAAATATCATTTTTATTAAACTTTTCAGAAGTCAGTTACAACCATACATACAGTGGCGTGAAAAAGTATTTGCCCCCTTCCTGATTTTCTCTATTATTGCATATTTGTCACACTGGATGTTTTCAGGTCTTTAGACAAAATATAATATTAGATAAAGGGAACCTGAGTGAACAAAGAACACTTTTTTTTTACTTATTTCATTTATTTAATGAAAAAAGTTAACCAACACCAACTGGCACTGTGTGAAAAAGTAATTGTCCCCTAGTTAAATCAACCCAATTAAAAGGATAATTAGAGTCAGCTGATTGAACACAGCCAGGCTTGATTACAACCAGCCCTGCTCAATATAAACCACACTTATTTTGACCCTTACCATCAGAGTCACGTTGCCAGCACAAAGATTCAACCAGCACATTATGCCATGATCAAAGGAAGTTCCTGAAAAGATCAGAAAAAAATGTGTTGCCCTCTATCAGTCTGGAAAGGGTTACAAAGCTATTTCTAAGGCTCTGGGACTCCATGAACCACAGTGAGAGCCATAATCTCAAATGGAGAACACTTGGAACAGTAGTGAATCTTCCCAGAGTGGCGGCCTGCCAAAATTACTCCAGAGGCTAGCGTAAAATCATCCAGGAAGTCTCAAAGGATCCTAAAACAACATCCAAAGAACTGCAGGCTTCTCTTGCCTCAGCTAAGGTCAGTGTTCATGACTCCACAAGCAGAAAGAGACTGGGCAAAAATGGGCTTCATGTGAGAGTAGCAAGGCGGAAACCACTGCTAACCAAGAAGAACATAAATGCTTATCTCACATTTGCCAAAAAGCACCTGGATGATCCACAAGCCTTTTGGGAAAATGTTCTATGGACAGATGAGTCCAAAGTGGAACTTTTTGGACGACATGGATCCCATAATGTCTCACGTAAAGCAAACACAGCATTCCACAGTAAGAACACCATACCAACAGTCAAACATGGTGGTGGTAGTGTGATGGTGTGGGATGCTTTGCTGCCTAAGGACCTGGATGACTTGCCAAAATTAAAGGAACCATGAATTCTGCTCTGTACCAGCAAATTCTTAAGGAGAATGTCGGTCATCCTTCCGTCAGCTGAAGCTGAAGCGTAGTTGGGTCATGCAGCAAGACAATGATCCAAAACACAAAAGCAAGTCCACATCAGAATGGCTAAAAAGAAGTAAAATTTAAGTTTTGGGTGGCCTAGTCAAAGTCCAGACTTAAACCCAATAGAATGCTGTGGCAGAACCTGAACAGAGCAGTTCATGCTCGAAAACCTACCAAATGTTACTGAATTAAAGCAGTTCTGCAAGGAAGAGTGAGTTAAAATCCTCCACAGCGATGTGAAAGACTGATATTGAATTATAGGAAGTGTTTGGTTGCAGTCATTGCAGCTAAATGTGGCGTAACCAGTTATTAAGTGTAAGGGGGCAATTACTTTTTCACACAGTGCCAGTTGTTGTTGGTTAACTTTTTTCATTAAATAGGTGAAATAAAAAAAAAAAAACAAGTGTTATTTGTTCACTCAGGTTCCCTTTATCTAATATTACATTTTCTCTAAAGACCTGAAAACATCCAGTGTGACAAATATGCAATAATAGAGAAAATCAGGAAGGGGGCAAATACTTTTTCACGCCACTGTATGCTTAATACACCTCTGTTCACCAAAGCCATGCTCCTAAAGACTATCTCCCCTACTGTACACTGCCACAGCCACTCTTAGTCTAGCAGGTACCAGAATCCTAGGCTTGCCAAGGTTCTTCTTTCACTAGACAATTTGACGCAAAACTGCCTGCTCACCACCTGCCCATGTCTGCCCACCTTTCTCCTCTCACACTCTCCCTGACAAACCTTCACCCGCTGACCTCCTTATACCGCCCACCTTTGAGCCTATCGTCATCCCCCTCCTCCGATTCCTCTTCTCCTACTTAATCCTGAATGGTTCCCTCTACCCTTTCTGACTACTATGCCTAGGCTAACTCCTCTGAATATAGCCTAGTAACCTTTAGGTATCAGTTTTGATGAACAGCTCCATCTCCTGTTTCCTCTCAATACAAGATCCTGCCTAGCTTCCACCTCTGATTTTTTTCTCAAACTAGCTCCCAACTCTGACTTAAGCACTCAACTGTATAGCATGACGTGTGAACCCAACCCCATTCACTATGTACCCTTGTTTTGGTTATGTGTTGTTATTTACCTATGTCATCCTACACATTGTTATGCTATTGCCAATGTTTACTGATTTCTCCTGTTCACATTTTTCCTACTATCAGATGTTTTTGACAATGCTTATTAAGCTGCTACTGACTCCAAACTTATGTACCCTCCCCCACCCTTGTGACGATGATCCTTTGTAAATGAGTATTTAGCTCAAAGTTTGTAATTCTGATTACTAAATAAATAAAATAATACATTCAGTAAGGCAGTGTGTGGTTTACATAATAATCAGTAGGCAATACTGTACAGGGCAGATTAAGAACTACATTAGCAATCAGTTCCTCCCTCTTGACACAGTTCGGGGAGAAGCAGTAACAAACATACATACCGTAATGTATTATTTACGTTAATCACTTATACAAACTTATTCATACTTTCAAATTGTTCTGTGTTTGGGTTAATCAGTGGGGGATGTTGTAGATCCGGTCTAGGTGAGGGATCTGAGTGTACTTATTGGACTACGCTACGTCAGTCTGATGTTCAACCATACCTTAATTTAGGATTACTCAAAGGGGTAACGGGGGTGCTCTTGCATGCCCCTGGGGTGTTACTATGTTATAAGCTGGGGGGAAGAATCATGGAACAAATAGAGGGTCTTTGAGCATCACGTGTTAACAGCCACCTAGTCCACCTGGCAGAACAGATTTCTTTTCTTTCATTTAAAGTATGGGTTATTCTTTCCATCTCGTATAAATTTGGTTAATTATCTTTCTCCATTCAGGTATAGTGGGGATTGTTGGGTTTAGTCAATGTTTTTTTAATAGCTTTCTTCCCAGCAAATAGTATTATGCTGAGTAGATACCTGGCGCCCCATCCCCAAACACACGGGGGCATCTATAAAATAGAAAAAACTCTGTGGTCAAGTTAACTGGGCTTGTAACTTTCCCCCCAGCTCTACCTGGACAAATGGGGAGAGTTTTGGACATGTCCAGAATATGTGAGCATTATGGGCATTTGAATTCCCGCACAGTCTCCAGTTTTGTGGTTTGGAAGTGTGCGGTGATCGCCGGAGTGTGAAAATATCAGATTTAATTTTTCCAGGCAAACTCTCGCCACTGATGGGAACTAGTTATCTTCGAAGTGAGTCTGCAGGAAAGAATCCATTGGGCTGTGGTCAAACTCAAGTCGAGCTCGTCATTCTACCGCCACAGTACTGAGTCGCGCGATTCTCCAAGACAGTCGGGATGAGCTTTATATTACAATAAAATTAAAAAAAAAAAAAGAGATGTGGACATGCATCCAGAATGGAGTACAGAGGTGATGGTGCTTAATATGTTTTGGGAGTGAGTCTGGGCAGTGAGCGCCTAGGAGGAGGGATTGTATAAAATGCCATAGTTGTAAATATCTATAAAAGTCACATCACCTTAGGGTGAATTAGTGTTGGTTTTCTGTAAAGGTCTTAAAGGGAAACACTGGAAAAGGCACCACTTTAACCAGGTGCTACAAAAATGCTTGATTGGTGCTTTCAGATAGTAATATTTTTTTTTTTAAATTACCTCCATTTGCTTTTTTTAGTGATTTAAACAGTGGCCTTCAGCTTTCACTTTCCATTGCTGGCAGCCACCATTTCATGAGTAGCAGTGAGCTTCCTGAGCTCACTTTATGCTAATATGTCCTGCCAACCAACAGCAGAGGTCAAACAGGCATATTAGCATACAGTGAGCTCAGGAATCTCACTGCTGGTCATGAGATGATGGCTGCCAGCAACAGAAAGTGGAAGTTGTGGGTAGCTGCTTTAAATCATTAAAAAAGGTGTTACTGTCTGAAAGCAATAATTGAGAGTTTCTGTAGAGTCTAAGGAAAGCTGCATCTTTTCCAGTGTTTTCCTTTAAGCAAAGAGCCATCATAGAGTTGAAAGATATATTGTAGTGATGTGGGTTCCCATCTGTGGAATACTAAGTCGGACCGGGCTGGGTGGGGTGGGGAAGAGTGCTCCAATAGTAGTATTGGTGTTAAAAGGAGCAGGAACGGATAAGATGAATTGTTTTATATATCACAGACCAGGTAGATTATTGTTGTTGGAACCATGGGCCTAGGTGGCGCCCAGGGGGAGAATCCACATAGCACAACGTCTTTATTAGACCCTTTAAAGGGAGGATAGCCTCCTCAATCTCTACCCAGTGTAGACGAGAGACTCCAAGCTGTTACTGGCAAATAAAGACCAAGTGCGAGGTCCAGAAAGATTGTCTGAAATTAAGAGCAAAGCCACCCCTAGCCCTTGGGAGAAATAGGGTGGAAAGTTTTATCCTGGAGCGCAGTCCTGCCCAAATAAACTGGGCAATAGCTTTGTTCCAGGTCTTGAAGTGATTGAAGGACAGTGAAAGGGGGACATTCTGAAACAGGTACAGGGCCCGGGGTAAAGTGACCATTCTGATGACCTCAATCAGTTGCAAAAAGGAAAGGGGAATTAGACTCCATCAATCGAAGTCTTGTTGCATCTGGGTAGAAAAAGGGATATAGTTGTTTCTGAGACTCCGAAGGGTTCTGGAAGAGAATGATTCCTAAGTATTTGAGCTTGTCTAGGTGCCATCTGAAGGGGAATCCGGTCTGGAATTCCTGGAAGAGTTGATAATGGAAGGTAAGGGCTTCTGTTTTGGTTTGGTTCAGTTTGTAACGCGAAGCTGAGCCAAACCAGTTCAGCATCTGGAAAACTGCAGGGAGGGAGTGCACGGGGCTGTCAAGGTACAGCAAATTGGCATCTGCACACAATGCAGTGTGGTGCTCAGTGTCCTGCATCATGACCCCCTGAAAATGCTGGGATTCCCTTATTGCTTGTGCCAGGGATTCAATACAGATGGCAAAGAGCAATGGAAAGAGTGGGCATCCCTGTCTAGTACCTCAACTAAGGGGGAAATCTGCCGAGTGATGTCCGGATATTTTAATGCATGTTTGTGGTGAGGTATATATCTTTTTGAGCATGGAAACTAGTGAAAGTGGGAAGCTCATGCTGGAGACTGGCATACAGAAAGGGCCAAGAGACTCTTATCAAAAGCCTTCTCAACATCTAAGCGGAGAAGGGCAGCTGGACATCTGTAGGTCTGCATTTCGCTGATCAAGTGTTGAGTTCAACAGATGTTATCAGTGGTGGATCTCTCTCCGACAAAATCTGTCTGGTCAACATTAATTAGGGAGGGGAGAATCGGATCTATTCCGTGGGCCAGTATAGACCATTTTGTAGAATTCTACTCCGTAGCCATCTGGGCCTGGGGCCTTCACTGATCTAGAGTTGGTAATTACGAGTTCAAGCTCGTGGGCCTGGAATGGACTCTGGAAGCCAAGTTGCTGCTCTTCCATTAAGGAAGGGAGAGTGATTGATGTTAGAAATGTATGTATTTCAGAAGGGGATGTTTCCTTTTCAGGAGAATATAAGGACTGGTAAAAGGCATTAATCATTTGAGTTACCTCTTGTAGTCTAGTTTACCAAATGCATGTAGTGGGGAGAGTTATGGATGCTACTGTCGAGATACACCATTGTTTGAGTACACGAAACACCAGTAGACGTGAAGCCCAGTGTCCTATCTTGTAGTACCTTTGGTGCAGAAAAATGAATGCAATCTCCGTTTGCGGGAGGGAGAGTGCGTCCAAGTCCACCCTAACTTCTTTAAGTTGTGGCAAGACAGGCAGGTCTCCATGTTGGTGCACATACTGCAAAAAAAAGGAGGGTGTCTTCCAGAGTTTCTTGCCATTTTTTTTTCTTAGTTTAGTTTGGGCTGCTGTATACTTCTTTGAGTTTACCCTGGAGAACTACTTTCACAGTGTCCCCAGTACAGCAGGGGTTGTGTCTGTGGATGCACTGTCTGCCAGTATCTCTTCAATGGACTCTGAAAGGAATTCCCTAACGGGTTCACTGTGCAAGTCAAATGTCTTTAGTCTCCAGCGGTGAGATCATAGCTGCAGGTTAAAATCCCAAAGGCTGATCACTGGGGCGTGGTCAGAGAGGGTAATGTCCCCAATGGAGCAGTCTCCAAGGTTGATAAGATTTTCCTTTTGTGTAAGACAGTGATCTATTCGCAAATATGCCCGATGTACTGCAGAATAATGGGTGTAGCCTCGCATTCTAGGGTGCAGGAATCTCCAGGCATCCATCCATCTCAGCTCCCGAGTATACTTCTTAAACAAATTTGTGTGGAGCAGGCTGGGTCTTAAGGGAGGTATCTGAGGTGTCCAGGTTGGTATTAGGGGTAACATTAAAGGGACATTGTCAACCTTTTTTCATCATATTATTTCTAGTTAAAAACACATTTCAAGATTGCTTATCGTCTCTAAAATTTATTGATGTTGCTAATTATTTTATACATCTCTTTTCTCAGTAGAAATGAAATGCACGATAATGGTATAGTTCTACCAAGCCTTGTTTTGTTTCAAATTCTTGCTCTACTCTTACTGCATACTTCCTGAACATTAGGAACACCCCAAAGAGTGCAGCCACTCATGATGTAGTTGTCTCCTCTACTATTGCATAATGAGTGTCAAGACTACGTTCGGGGTGTTCCCAATTCCAGGAAAGATGCCGTAGGAGTCGATCAAAGAATGTAAACAAACATGTTTTTGTGTGGAAAAAAAAATACTCTGGTGAGCAGTCTGTTTTTTCACTTTTTAAAAGAAAAAGTAAACATAACTGAACTCTACCAGTTACATCAGCAGTCTTCACAGTATGTGAACAATGATTCATTTTTATGTTGCTTGCATGCATGTGCAAGAAACACAGTGCCATCATCCAAGTTTTCGGAGGTGTGGCACCGGTCTTTCAATTCAGTCAGTGTGTTTGCAGGCGTGGCCCCAGTTCCTCAATCACTGCTGCTGCTGTCTATGACAGCAGTTTAAATGCAGTGGCATAGAGTTGAAAGGGAGAGCTCCACTTCAGTGAGCAGAGCTCCCCCCCCTACACACACGCAAGCATGCATATTGTGTGCTAATGTGCTCCCTCCCTTGCGCACACACTGTCTGACCCGATAGGGGTGCTCAATCCCCACTGGCTCCCCAAAACAAAAACTGTCCAGGTGCCAAGATGGGAGTCCACCCAGCGTGGCAAAAACTGTCATAGCTGACAGGCGCCCAATCCCTGTCGGCTCACGGCTACACACCCTCCCAAAGCTTTCCAGGTGCCATGGTGGGAGCCCACTCCAGCGTGGCAAAGCTTGTTATGGCCGACGGGGGGTGCCCAAGCCCCCGTCGGCTCCACCCCCCCAAAGCATCCAGGTGCCACGCTGGAGCCCAGCAAAATGTGTTATAAGCCGACGAGGGTGCCCAATCCTGCCAGCTCAGCCCCCCAAACAGCCTTTCAGCTGCCACGCTGGGAGCCTACCCCAGCATGGCACACGTCCCTCGTCGTCTTAGTAAAAAATAAACCTGCAAATAAAAAACTATCCTTGGTAGCTTCTCCCTGCCCCTCCCACAACCTGCACCCACCCACTCGCACCCTGCCTCCCCACCCCCCTCACCCCATACTTACCTCCGGACCTCGGTGCGACGATCTTCGGTGGACCGGGAATACGTCTGCACTCTTCAAAGCTGACCGCGAACTGAGGAAATGCCGGTAAGCTGTATAATGGGATAGATAGGGTTTTTTCAACTTCGCTGCACATCTCAGGCATTTTTTGGAATTTTGGCACCAAATTTTCAACATGGGGTTTTTGGGACCCCTCCTCATGAGTTCTGTCACTATCATGGCGTTAATCAGGCCCGAAGGGTGATTTCACGGTCACTGCGCGAAATCACCTTTCGGGACCGAGTATGAAAACGACAGTGCCAGTGTTCATGGTGGGCTCTCAAAAAGCCTATATTGTAAATTTGGTGAAAAATTCAAACTGACTGTTCTGAGCGCATGCTATGCAGTTCCTAATGCACGTGCCTCTTTAAGTTCATGAATTTTAATATTTTGCAATCCTGATTTCAACACTGCCATTTTACCACACCTCCTTATGAGCAGTACAGCTGTCATTTTTCTATCGTTGCCCAAAATGTGTTTCAAATTCCATGTAGCGCACAATGGCACAGTCGGTAAGCTAAATTCAATGTATGGGACATATTAAGAAAATCACAGTTACACTGTTCATGAGCAGAGGTCTTAAAATGGCTATTTTGAAAATTTGGTGAAAAAATTCTAAAAATGACTGTTTCTAGGTGTCGTTGCACAGTTCCTCAAACGCTCGTAAGTTGAAATTTTTCATGTTGCACTCCAGATTTTCAACATTGCCATTTTACCACACCGCCTTATGAGCAGTACAGCTGTCATTTTTCATGTCGCTCAAAATGTGTTTCCGTCATGAAGCGCATGTTCATAGATTAAATGTAATCAATGTTTAGGACAGATTAAGAAAATCACAGTGACATTGTTCATGAGCAGAGGTCTTAAAATGGCTATGTTGAAAATTTGGTGAAAAAATTCCTTCAGACATTCTGCAATGTTACTAATAAAGACATTGAACAGGACTGGCCCCAGGACCGATCCTGTAGCACCCACTGGTCACCCCTCTCCCTAGACTGCACCTATTTATCACCACTCTCTGCCTCCTGTCTGTTGGCGGTTTCTAACCCAGTTTACCACCCTTTCCCCATGCCCAGCCTACCCAGCTAGTTTATCAGCCTCCTATATGGGATGGTATCAAAGGCTTTGCTGAAATCAAGGTAGCGTTGTCCACTGCCCCACCCTGATTCACTTCCTTTGTCACCCAGTCAAAGAAATCAACCAGATTTGTCTGACATGATGTCCCCACTGTGAATCCATGTTGTCTATGGTCCTGGGCTCCGATGGCTTCTAGATGCCCCACTATCCTTTCTTTAAGCAATGTCTCCATGATCTTCCCCACTACTGAGGTGAGGCTGAACGGCCTATTGTTCCCTGCCTCCTCCCTGCTGCCGGACTTGTGTAGAGGAATCACATGTGCCCTCCTCCAATTCACTCATGTTGAATGACTCAGTGTACATGGCTGCCAGATGTACTGCTATCTCCCTTCGCAGTTCTCTTAATATCCTTGGGAGTATGCCATCTGGCTCCATCGCTTTGTCCATCTTCAATTTATCGAGCTCCTGTAGGACTCTTTTGCCTTTGAATGACTATTGTCCACCTCTTCACCCTCTTGGCAACTGCTGTGGCCCCTGCCCTTCCCACTCTTCTGTGAATACTGAACGGAAAGACACCGTGGATGTCTTGGGAGGAGGGCATGGAACTATCACTTTCAAATACCTAAACAGCACATACAAGCAAGCAACATTCGGCATTGACAAATGTTTGTTTAAACTAGGGGCACTTTGAGGACTAAGAAGGTTGACAGTGTCCCTTTAAGATCTCCCACTAGTAACAGTAGCCCTTTGGTTAGTGTTAGTATCTTGCCTAGAAGCAATTTTATGGTAGAGGTATTAGTTCTCGGAGGAGGCACATATTAGCCAAGGTGACCTCTGAGTTAAACAAAATGCCTGCACCAATCTTAGGCGACCCTCGGGGGCCACCCAGGTACTAGATGCCTGAAAGGGGGTCTGGCGGGGAATCAGTATGGCAACTCCTCTTTTTCTGCCTCTTTGAAGGAGGACGAAAATACTAAAGAGAACTCTTGTTTGTTAAGCTTGTCATGTTCAGAGGTACTCAGCTGGGTTTCCTGCAGGTAAACAACATCTGAATTTCTTATTTTTTTTTTTTTTATCCCCGCCTATCTCCCAGTCGTTCCACTCCTTCAGGCTCGCTCATGCTACCCACCCCGACACTGGGTCTGCCCCTAGAGTGCCCATGAGTGACTCCTACCTTTCCTCTCGTCTTTGTGGAGCACCCTGGCACAGAGGAGTCTGCCCGTGGTTCTTGGACTGGGCAGCTGGAGCGGCCGTCATCTAGGACTGCGAGGTTGGTTTACGTTTCTGTGCTTCCTGCCCCGAGGGCGCTGGCTCGGACAAGTGCATGCTGACGGACGCCTGCCAAGTGCCTAACAACATCCTCCCTTCCCCGACTCCAGTCCTTCTGAAGCCACCAGTGCCCCGTGAGAGCCGGTGCTCCCACCGGTCCCCAGGGACGTCGGGGGCATACAGCACCCCGGTAACCCACCCCGAAGGAGGACAGCATCCGTTGGGATGCTCAATCCTCCTTCCCCCTGCCGGCCCCCCCGACGACCCGAGTCCACACCCGAACCCGGGTTCACCAGCGTGGTGCGAGGTGTGGCGTCCAGTGCCTCAACCCTCAGCACCACTGGGCCTTGTTTGTTTCTTTAAGATGAGTAAGTATCCTGGCAAACCTTATACGGTTGGGACTGTCAACACTGAAGGAGTATAGTTTCATATATTTTGTATCCATATCATATCATATGTCTTAGTAAAGAATACGTTTCGTCCCCACGGCCAGTTCCCTCCACCCCCCACCCCCACAGCAACAGAACTGCAAATCACACTTCAGTTTCTTACGGAGATAGCCAACCGTAAACTTTCAAACTGGAAAACATCAAAAGGAACAAACCTTATAACGAGTAAGCTTCATTTTACTGGTAAGTTAAAAACTAAACAGGTAACTATGGGGGATGGACCTAGGGGAGCTAAACATAGGCTCCCTGTGTAACAGAGCAAACTAGAAACTTCCAAGGTTTTAGGGGCCTTAATGTCTTGGGATAAATCCCAGCCACTGCAGGCTACAGAGGCCCTAGACGTGCATGACACACAGGTTACTCACCAGTAACAGCAGTTCTAGGAGTGGTATATGCCGTTCGTCCACAATTCTGGCAGTGTCCTTTCCCTTTAAATCTTGCTGGAAAGTCTTCAAGCTGGCTCCTCCCAACCACCAGGGTGGTATAACCCTTAGCTCTGCCCCAAGATGCCAGATGCTGCCTGCTGGAAGCAGTATTGTGCACCTAAGCCAGGGGAGGTCGGGTGGGTCAGTGTGGATGAACAACATATATCACTTCTGGAACTACTGTTACAGGTGAGTAACCTGGGTTTCTAGGGACGTAGACATGTTGTTCAATCCACACTTCTGGCAGACACCTACCTGTTCAGGAGGAAGGAGGCAAGGTGCACACGCCCTACTTAGGGAATAAAGATTGGAAAACTGAGGCCCCAAAACCAGCATCCTGGTGTGATTCTAAGTCAATGAGGTAATGGGAAATGAAGGTGTGTGTGCTGACTTCCAGGTAGCAGCCCCTCAGCTTTCCTGGATAGGGACATCCCTAGAAGCATCCGATACAGTGGTATGGAAGGTGGAAGGAGCCCCAAGTCCTCTGGGAGGCTCCATACTCGCCAACCTATAGCAGAGATCAATACAAAAGTGATCCACCTGACAGTCATCCGCTTGGTTGCAGATCTGTCAGGTGCAGCTTCGGCATAGGAGCCAAACAGCTTGTGAACCTCTCCCCAAACTCCAGCAGTACGCTCTTTGTAGTAAGCGAATGCTCACCTCAGGTCCAGAGTATGGAGCCTGTGTTCGGCCTCAGAGGTATAACTTGGGAAGAACACCCGGAAGAGTCATCACCTGATTCACTTCCTGATTCAGGTGAGACTCCGACACTACCTTCGGAAGGAACTTCGGGTTGCGGCACAGGACAACCATATCCCTATGGAAGACCAGGTAAGAAGACTCCACTAAGATCGCCGGGAGCGCACTGATTCTTCTGGCTGACATGACAGTCACCAGGAAGGCGGTCTTCCATGACAGGTGCGACATCTCACACCTGTACATCAATTCTAATGGCTTGCCCATGAGCTTTGCCAAAACCAACAACAGATGCCATGGTGGTGGTGGTTCACACGCAGGAGGGGAAATGTGATCTAAGCCTCTGAAAATGCACCAGACCACTCTCTCCTGCGCCACCAACCACTGACCAGCCCGTTCCTGGTAAGCAGAGATGGCCACAAGGTCCACCTTAACGTTTGTCGACCTAAGTCCCCCTTTGGAGAGAGACCACAGTTAATCCAAAATGCAGGCCACTGGAAAGAACAAGGGAGTCCAGCAACTTGTCCTGACATGCCTCCACTACAGTAAGGACATCTTCAGAGAGACCCAAAGCCTGGAACTCTAGTCACTCAGGAACCAGGCTGTCAGGTGCAGGGATTGAAGTTCTGGTGGAGTACCTTCCCCTGATTGATGAAGAGCAGGTCCGGGCGTAATGGAAGACACTTCAGGAGTCTGTTGCTGAGGCTGAAGAGATCTGGGTACCAGTACTGGCAGAGCTAGTCCAGGGCCACCAGGATCACCTGTGCCTTGTCCCTCTTGACCTCGAGTAGCACCTTGTGGATCAATGGAAGTGAAGGGAAGGCACAGAAGAAGCCTGGGGTCCATGGGCATCTCCCTGTAGAGAGACTTGCTGAGAGGGGTGAGCACAAAACAGCCTCAGCTTTGCGTTCTCCCTGGAGGCTAACAGGTTCACCCGAGGAGTGTCCCACTGGGAGAAGAGACTGTGTACTACATCAGGATGGAGAGACCACTCATGAGACGCCTCGCCCACCTGGCTGAGGGTGTCTGCCAGCTGACTGGAGGCTCCTGCCACATGGATGGCTAGGGGATCCACCTCCAGGCTGCGTATGAGGGTCCATATGCAGACAGCTTCCTTGCATAAAGGCAGGGAGTGCGTTCCGCCCTGCTTATTGAGACAGTACACGGTCGTGGTGTTGTCCATCTGGACTTGAACCACTTGACCCCAAACAAATGGAGCGAATGCAGTCAGCACCAGTCAAACTGCTTGGAGCTCCAACAGGTTGATGTGGCATCAGGATTCCTCAGGGGTCCAGAGCCCATGGACTCTGTGTTCCCCCATATGGGCACTCTAGCCCGTGAGAGAGGCGGTCGTCAGGATGACAGTTGGCTCGGGCGGACAAATGGGATCCCTTCCTGCAGATGCTCTGGGATCAGCCACCACTGGAGGGCGTCCCACATCCTCTGGGTCACAGTGATAAGCTAGACGAAGTGACCATTGCGCTGAGATCACTGGCTGGTCAGCTCCCATTGCAGGGAGCACACATGCCAATGGGGCTATCTGACCATGGTGGTGCAGGCCGCCATGTAACCCAGAAGACGCAGGAAGTGCCGGGCAGGGGGCAAGTGCCCAACCTGAAATAATCAGGCAAAGGAGGAGAGAACCTCTGTCCTGTCAACCGGAAGCCTGGCTCTGGCTTGGCAAGAGTTGAGCTTTGCTCCGACGAAGCTCATAACCTGCAAGGGCATGAGTTCCGATTTGGCCTCGTTGACTAGGAGACGAAGCTGGATGCAAGTCTGGAGGGCCAGATCTCTGGGACGCTCCACCTCCTGCCTGGAGGGACCGGCTGTCAGCCACTCATCCAGGTAGGGGTATACCTGGACCCCTCGATGGCTCAGGTAGACTGCCACCACTGTAATGCATTTGGTGAAGATGCAGGGGGCCAAGGAGAGGCTAAATGGCATGGTCTGGAACTCATATAGGGTTCCCTCGGCTCGGAAGCGGAGGAACCTTTGGTGAGACAGATGGATCGGGACGTGAAAGAACATGTCCTGTAAATCCAGAGAGCAAAACCACATGTCCTGCTCAAGAGATGGTATTGTCTGGGACAGTTACCATCTGAAAGGTGTGAGATCTGAGGAATGTGTTCAGGTCGTGCAGATCTAGAACACCATACAATAACACTGCCACTTAAGTGAATAAGTGTGCCTAGTAGAAGGTTTCTTTGCTGGTAGGACAGCCAAGACATAAGCTGAAACCCTAAAGCAAGAGACCTCTATGTCCTCAGGAGCCAATCATGGAGTCACAGGGACAAAAGGTCTGGGTGCAAGGTGCCAGAATTCTTGGACAAAGGCCCTGGTGGCAGGGGTAGTGTAAAAGGAGCTTCTCCATTGCCAAATCCCACAGTACTGGCAACTCGATCAGCCTGGGCCACAGCAGTACCAGCTGGTCACGACAGCTGGTTTCTTTCCAAGCTTGGTCCAGACTCACTGAACTGGTGTGAAACAGAAATGCACAGAGGAATCTAGCTTCTAACAGAGGGACAACACCTTTTACCAATAAACCCCACTGGAGTGAGCTACCAAAAAAGAAGCAGTTCTATACTGTATGGGGATGCAGAAAGTTCCAGCTCCATAAACATACTGTATATGGGCTATGAATGAGTTTTTCCAATTGTGAAGAGGTTCTCAGCCCTCTTGTTCTTCCGGCACTAGACTGTAAAGACCTTGTATACAAACAAGTAAGTAGTAAGTAGCACATTGCTGACTCCTCTTGACATGACTTGCATTCATATGGCTAAATCTGTTTTAAAATGCCACCTTTGCACTCACCACTGGGATATGTATCCATCCTTAAACTGGATGTCACATCAGTTAGTGAGAGAGTTTAATTCTTCAGTTCAGGTTTTCAAATCTGATAATGGTCTGACTGTGTCTCTGTCTAACCTTATCAGAACTAACTTCTGTGAATTCTACCTCACAGAGTCAAGCAGAGATGGCTCTGTTGGTCCCCAAGGCGGTTACACATTATGGCGATCAACGTTTATCTACAGAGCCCCTGTCACATGGAATACCTGCATTCCAATTCTGTGTGAAGTGGACTGCCCTAGGCAGTTTAAAAAAAGCTTTTAGACCTTTTGTGGTTTTAAATGTTCTTGCTGACAGATTTTCTTTCTCACTGCAGTTGTGGCGATTTGATTGAACAATCAATTTTTATTTGCTGCTCTGTCTTGCTTGATTGTAGTTTATTACTACAGTACAGTATCCGTTACTCATGATTACAGCTGTCAGCGGCAGACTGCCACGGTAAACAAGATGCGTCATCTCAATGGGTTATCCCTGTCTGAAGACATTTTAAGTAATACAGCCCTCCCCATTCAAAGGTTACAGTCACAAAGTATTTGCATCCAGACACAGATAGCCAACCAAGGTTAAGTTGGATCATGTGGACAGTGTTTGAGAAATTGAAAAAACGAGTTTGATTAGTTCTTTACAGGTCAATGGTCACAGTCATGGAGTGTTTGTTGTGGAGGTCACAGTCAGCCAACATTATGAACTATTGTGCAGGTTTAGGAAGACAAGATCTTTAGGGAGCTGGTTCCACAGCAAGCACAATGAGTGGTACTTCATACCACTGTTCCAGGTCAAAGGCTACAGTAATAATGATTTTACAGTGCGTACTAGCATCAGCTTCAAAATACAGTACTGTACATAGTATGCCATGTTTTTAAAAGATTAAAGCAACAATTAAAGAGGAAGCGTAGCCTATAGCCGAAAATGTGAACCTGGAGACCTGGGTTTGAAACCCACAACTGAAACTTCCATACGGTGTGACCCACAGCAAGCCACTTCTCTGTGATCGTGGGATGCACCAGGAAATTATCTTTGGTTCAGAGTGCCTTTCCCAGCCAAAAGTAATAAATGAATAAAACCAATTTCCAAGAAATGCAAGTTAATTTTCTGGTGCAGATTATGCAGTCAAAGGTCATAATCAGTTTGCAGTACAGTAAATGTATTGTTACTAAACAGTCAAATGGTTTGTTTAAAGTGATTTTCCAGTTTTCTGCAAAACAATGAGCATTTGCATCACTAGGACTCATAACACTAAAAAATAATTTTAATACCTGTCAATTTTCTTTCTCAGACTACTGGTCGCAGGGTTGAATTAAAAGAAAAAAATAGTCACCCTAGTAATCTTCTTTCTTCCAAGGTTTCCTTTATCATCAGTAACTATTACAGCCAGCTGGATATCTAGTACTGACCCAGAAGTGGAATGTATGGTAATGAGATTTATGATTTAGCCAATCAGATTGCAGCTATGGAATGTGCTGAGCAGAGAGACGGAAGGAGGCTTCAGAATTTTTTCGAAGATGCCCACAGGAAAGAACCATCAGAATAGAAAAATTTATAAGAACCAGAACCATAAAAACTTTGCTCAAAATGCAATCCAAAGTTTAATATACTGAAAATCTTTAACACGCAAAAGACAGAGCCTTCTTTTGAAGGTTATCTGGGGAGAATGGGTGGGAGCTTACTGATGTTAAAGGACACCTTGGAAGAAAGATGATTACTAGGTGAGTAATTTTTTCTTCTTACCCCAAGGGTCCTTTAGCATCAGTAACTATTGCAGGCTACAAAGCAGTGCTGATGGGAGGTGGGTAAAGAACCAACTTAGGAAAAAGGCTCTGCAGGACTGCCCTACCAAATCTGGCATCAGATCTAGACTGCACATCTAAGCAATAATGCTTAGTGAAAGTGTTCACCATGTTCCAAGTTGCTGCTCTACAGACTTCCAGAAGGGGGAATGTCCCTAGCAGCTGCCACAGAAGCATTAGTACCCCTAGTAGAGTGGGATCTAAAGCCTTCAGGGGCCTGATTGCCAGCCTTGTCATAACAGAATTGAATGCAGGAGACTATCCAGTGAGAGACTGTTCTCTTAGTGGCTGGTCTTCCTCTTCCTTCCTCCCCATGGGTGAGGAACAACTGTATGGAAGAGCCCTAGACTGCTTGGTGTGTTCCAGGTAGCGGAGCAGGGCTCTTTTGACATCCAGACTGTGGAGCTTCTGCTTCCCTGGAGTGGATATTTCTGTGAAGAACACAGGTAGAGTGATGGATTGATTAAGGTGGAATTCCGAAACCACCTTAGGCAAGAATTTTCTGTTAGTCCTGAGCTCAATCTTGTCCATGTGGAATGAAATAGTTGGGCTCAGTGCAGACGGTCTGCAACTCTGAGATCCTTCTAGCAGAGGTGATGGCCACCAAAAACACAGTTTTCCAGGTCATATATTTAATATGGGGTATAGCCATGGGCTCAAAGGGTGGCTCCATAAGCTTGACAATACAAAGATTCAAGCTCCAAGGAGGCACAGGTTCCCTTACTGGGGGCTGAGCATGAAGTAGACCTCTGAAAACTTGCTTAAGGAACGGTTGTGAATAAACAGACTTGGTCTTCCCCCACAGTGAGATAAGCTGAAACAGCAGCCAGATGAAGATTCAAAGAGGAGGGCTTCAGCCTTGAGACCTATAGTTATATCAAGTAATCCAAGATATTAGGAATCAAAGCCCTAAGAGGATTAACGCATTTCTGTTTGCACAGATGGAAAATCTTTTCCATATGGTTGCATATGTCTTTTTTGTACTAGGCTTTTTGGACATTCTCAGGATCTTCAGCACTTGTTCAGAGTACTGAGTGCCTGGAAACTAACTCTTCAAGAGCCAGGCTTTGAGGTGAAGGGGTTTCAGATCTGGATAAGACACCCCTGTCTGGGGAAGAGACAGAAGGGTGTGACAGAGGGAGACAAACAGGTTTGCTACATGACATGGACATCAGCAGAGGGTACCACGCCTGCCTCGGTCAGTCTGGTACGACCAGTATCATTGTTGCAGGCTGATTTCAGAGCTTTAATGAAGTTCTGAAAATCAGAGAAAAGGGAGGAAAGGCATAAATGAACTTTCCTGTACATTCCAGTGCTAAAGCATCTGTTGGAAGAGTTCCCAGTGCTGGGGGCCTGCAACAGAACAGAGAAAGCGGATGGTTCAGGTGAGAGGCAAACAGGTCCACCTCTGGTGTGCCCCACCTCTTGAACACTGTGGCCAACACTTGTTTGTTCAGGCATCATTCACTGTGTCCCTGGTTGATGCGACTGAGGGTATCCACCAGGGTATTGCCTTTTCCTGGGAGATGTATGGCTGACAGGCTGACTCCCAGGGAACAGACTAGGCCCCAAATCCTCATGGCCTCCAGGCATAGGATGGAGGACCTTGTGCCACCCCTGCTTCTTCATGTAAAACATAGCAGTAGAGTCTGTTCTGATTTGGACTGATCGTCCTTTTATCTGTGAAGCACATGCTTTGAGACCCAGAAAATGGCCCTGAGCTCCAGCAAACTGATGTGGGCCTGCGACTCTTGTGGAGCCCAGGAGCCACTGGCAGAACTGTTGCTCATGTGAGCTCCCCATTCAAGAAGAGAAGAATAGTGATGATTCCTGAGGGGAAGGAAACCTGGACGGGAACCCCTACTGACAGGCTGGTAGAGTCCTTCCACCAGTCCAGAAATTATAGCAATTTGTTTGTAACTGGAATCAATTTGGACAGGGAATCTTTGCTTCAGGACCAGTGAGACCTTAGATAGTGCTGAATGTCCCTCATTCTGAACCTGACCCCTGGGACCACAGCTGACATAAATGCCATGTGGCCCAGTACCTGCAGAAAATGTCTGGCTGGCCTGGGACGACCCTGGATAAAAAAAAGAGTTTGCCAGGGACAGGAAAGTTTGAATCCTTTCCACAGAAAGAAAGGCTCTGCTGTGTAAAGTGTCCAGTTGTGCTCCTATAAAGATGAGGAGCTGAGCTGGTACCAACTGGGATTTCTTTAAATTTATAATGAACCCCAAGGATTGCAGAGTGTCCTTTGTTAAGGAGAGGGCCTGCTCCAGAAGAGGAGGAGACTTTGTTACTATGAGCCAGTCATCCAAGTATGAGTAGACTGATATCCCCTTTTTTCTCTAATGAGCTGCCACTACTGCTAGGCATTTTGTAAACACCCTTGGAGCGGATGTCAGGCTGGCTTCAAACTGGTATTGCCCTGAAGGGAGTCTAAACCTTAAAAACTTTCTATGGGCCAACCTGATGGGGATATGAAGGCAAGCGTCTTTGAGATTTAAGGAGGATAACCAGTCTCCCTGCTGTAATGACTGAATCACCAAATTCAGAGTGACCACCTTGAATTTGGGCTTCAAAAGGTGTCTGTTTAGGAACCTAAGGTCTAAAATAGGCCGCCACTCCCTGTTTTTCTTTTGAGTCAGGAAGTATCTGGAGTAGAGTCCTTGGCCCCTTTGATGGACAGACACTCTCTCTCCACTACTTTTGCTTCCAAGTGATGCTTTACTTCCAGTTCCAACAGAATCTTCTCTGTTGGAGTTAGAGATTTGGAAAGCAGAGTTCTCTTTAGGGCTGGCATCTTTTTGAACTTGAGAGACAGGGCCTTTTCCACTACCTCCAGGACCC
Organism: Neoceratodus forsteri; assembly: GCA_016271365.2. NCBI lineage: Eukaryota > Metazoa > Chordata > Ceratodontiformes > Ceratodontidae > Neoceratodus > Neoceratodus forsteri. The sequence goes on from CM057455.1 coordinate 1,472,626,263, forward strand.
ACCTGTCTGTGGTAATAACTGTCCCAGACTGGAGGTAGAGGGAGAGCCTGCCCCCTACAAGCAGAGGGGAGGCGACCAGGGCTGAGGAGTCAGGGCTTTTGCAGAGTGGCAGATGCAGGGGTAGAGGTACATCTCCTCTGGCCCGTCCTACCTCTTCCTCTGTAGTAACCCCTGAACTGTGAGAGGTCAAACTGAGGAGGGAGTAGAAAGGTTTGGAATAGTAGCCCCTGCCTCTGTTACCCATGTTGAGGTTTTTGGGTCCCCTGAGGACTAGCCTTGGTTGTGTTACTTTAATAGGTTGCCTTATATTCGTCATACTCGTCAAACTTTTTCATATACTCCTCAGTCCTGGAATCAAAGAGAAGATTTCTGTCACAAGGAAAGTTCATGGCTTTGGACTGAGTGTCTTGTGACAGGTTTGTTGTTCTGAGCTAAGCAAAATGCCTCAGGGAACTAGCCAGGGCCGTAACCCTTGAGCCTGCATCACTGCGGTCATCCGCCATGTGGAACTGGTACTTAGTGGTCTCCAGAGCTGTTTTAGCTGTTTCCACTAAATCCTTAGCCATGGAATCTGAACCTCATTTGACCATGGCCAATACAGAGTTATATAAAGCCTTTTGATATTTGGCTGTGTAAGTCATGTAAGAGGCCAGGCGAAGAAGAAGAGAGGCTGAAGTATATATGTTTTCCTAGTCATAAAATCCAGCCTCTTAGAATCTTTTTTCCGGGGGCTGGAAAGAAAGGGGAACCCCAGCCTTATCACATGCTGCCTGCTGCACCACTCCTTCAAACAAAAATTCTGTATCAGTTTTTGAAAACTGGTATTTTTAGTCAGCCCTTTTTTCAACCCCTTGTACAGAAGTGGGGGTTTGAAGAATTTTCACAGTGTTCTTCCTGAAGGGTTTACAAATAGGGAGAACCAGTTTCTTAGGAGGGGGAAGACCTTTCATCTCTCTATAGTCCTGGTCTTTCTCATCCTGGCTGGATGCTTGAGAGGGGAGATCAAGAGTGTCTGCCATGTGTTGCAGGAAAGAAAACAGGGAGGAATTATCCTACTAGTCAGAAGCAGCCCCAAAATTTGGACCAGGAGACTTTCGGGTTCCGAGACCTTACCCTCCGAAGTGTCATCAGGGGGCTCATAAAAATAATCATCATCATCATCCCCTTCGTCAGCCCCTACAGCAATGCGGAGCATTAGAAGGGTTTTGCTTGGAAAATCAGAGACACCAAAAATAGAGCCCATGCCCTGGATAGTTTGGTAAAGGTGCCAGGCTTTTGCAATATCCTCCATAGAGGGAAGGACCCCTGAAAAATCTTGAGGGCTGCCCTCCTGGGGTTCAATATTTTTTTCTTATCTTTATGTTTCTTTCCCATTGCAGCCTCACCTTTGGCACAACCTGGAGGAGCAGCCTGATTTTTATCTTTACATATCTTTTTAATGCCACCTCATTAGTAAATTGTTCAGGTTTTCTTTTAGAACTAGACACTTCATCAGTACCCCTTCAATTTTTAGACTTAGGAATGTCATCAGCCCCTTTAGCCTTATTTTTAGAAGAGACAGTGCCAGGCTTAGTGTTCTTCATTTTCAAAGGTACTTCATCAGAACCTGTACCACCAGGCTTAGATTTCAAAGATGCCTCATCAGCACCTGCATTGTTTTTATTTTTTATAGACCCCTCATCAGTAGCCTTGGGTCTGTGTTTGGGATCAGATGAAAACCCTTCTGCCATTTTTCTAAGCTTTTCTGCTCTGTTTCTTAAAGTTTTGGAACAGAATTTGGAGCAAAGAACACAGTACTGATCTGGACTCCAGCACTTCAAACACAGGTCGTAAGAATTAGCTTTAGCTAAAATTCTATGGCAATTTTTAAAACCTGTGGGTCCTGTCCTTTTCTTTGGGGTTTCTGACATGCCCAAGTAACAGAAAACCCCTAAACAGAATGTTAAACCATTCAAAAGTAAGGTCCAATGGTCAGTTCCCTCATGGTAAGAACAATGACTTTTCTGAGGTAAAGCATATAAAAACGTCGGCTCCCACTAGAAAAATGGAACCGTGATAAAAATAAGTAAAACTGAGTAAAAAGGAACCGTGAAAACACTGTACGCGGTAACTAAAGTTTTATAAAAATAAAGGAAAAAGGAACTGCGTGGAACCGCGGAACCGACGGGAAAAACACTGTTCCCGGGAACTGCAAAACTAACAAAAAAATACTCTGCACACTCAAAATTGAAAGAAAACAAGACAAATAGCTACAAATCTTGAAGAAAATCAACTTTTTTTGACAGGAGAGAGAGAGAGCACCTCAGGGGCAGTATTGCTTAGTCCAGCGGAGAAAAAATTCTGAAGCCTCCTTCCCTCTCTCTACTCAGCACATTCCATAGCTGCAATCTGACTGGCTAATTCATAAATCTCTTTATCATACATTCCTCCTCCAGGACAACTTACTTCCTCAGAGGCAGAAAGTAGACTTTTAGGCGCACAGGCTGTCTTACGAGTGACAAGAGGTGTTTGAAGCTGCCCTCCATATTTCTGCTGGTGATGCCTTATTTAACTGGGTCAATGCTCTGGCAATTGCCCCAGTAGAATGTGCTTTGTCCTTTCCGGTACAGTCCAAATCTGCATGATGGTTTATGCATGGGTGTATCCATCTTGCAAGAGTGCCCTTTGGAGTTAGTTTGCCTAATGTTGCACCATTTTGAGTACACACAGGCTGGGTGCTTGGTTCCATTTCTTTAAATAGCACTGTATGACCTTTGGAAGGTGGAAGTTACTTCAGGTAAGATATCTGGACAAGCACACAGAACTACTGAATCCTGATAGAAAACCATGTACCATTCCTCCACAGAGTTTGCCTCTAGATCACTCACCTTCCTGGCTTCAGCGATGGACACTGAAAACGTCCCTGTAATACATAGTTTTGGAAGTGCAGTGCCGCTAACAGCTGAAGAGGTTCCTTCCTGACAGCATTTAAAATTAAGATCAGAACTTCAGGGAAGAACTATGGCCATTACCAGAGGAGGACACAGTGAAAATGCTCCAAGGAATCCAAAGACCTGGTAACAGTATGTGTGGGTCCCCCAAACCTATTAAGGAAAAATCAACCAAGGACGACACCTGGACTCTGAAGTAACGTCCTTTGTCAAATCTGCCTTCGAAGAACTGACTTATCACTAGTATAAAGACATCTGACTGGTCTGAGTTGGGACCTCCGACCCAGTAATAAAATAGTTCCTCCATTTTTCAAAATACCCTTAGAACTGAACGTAAGAATTAACCAGCAGAAGAAGGCCATATAGTCTATCGACTCTGCTCGACTGATGCCCCGATCACAGATTACACTGGACCCTACCACCTCCCCCAACCCTGACCTTCCCATCAACCCATCCCACCTTCTCTTGAATCCCCACCCCACTATCTTTGGTGACAACTTCAGTTTGGGAGCTCATTCTATCCCATCTCGACACTACCCTCTCTGTAAAGAAATGTCTCCCAACCTTCTTGAATCTTCCCCCCCACCAGCTTAAGACAGCACCTTCTAGTGGTCCTGTTATCAGAGACTGAAAAGTTCCCCAATTTCCACCTTGTTTATACCTTTCAGGAACCTGATGGTTTCAATTATGTCCCCCCTCTCTCCCTCCTTTCCTCTAGTGAGTACATGTTAACATCTCTCAGCCTGTCCTGCTATCCCTGAACCATCTTTGCTGATCTCCTTTGGACTGCCTCGAGCCAGTTGATATATTCTTTTCAGGTAAGGGCTCTAATACTGCACACTGTACTCTTGGTGAGATGGCATTAAGGATGTGTATTGCGGCATTATATCCTCCTCCTTTCTGCTTATGAACCCTCTCACAATGCAGTCTAGTATTCCGTTTGCCCTGGGTGCTGCTTTCCTACACTGCGTGGCCCGTTTAAGGTCAGTGGTGATGGCTATCCAAGTCCTTTCTCCTCTTCCGTTTCAGTGACCATGAGCCCTCCTGCACTGTACTCTGCCCTCATATTCTTGCTTCCTATGCGCGTAACCTTGCACTTCTTCGCATTGAACGTCAGCTGCCAGGTACCCAACCACCTCTCCAGCTTAGCCAAGTCTATCTTTAGGTTCTGCACCCTTTTGTCTGAGTCCACCCTCCCACAGAGCTTGCTGTTGTCCACAAAAAGGCAGCTCTTACCTTCAACTCTGTTGCCAATGTCATTTATGACCACATTAACCCACAATTGGTCCGAGCACTGACCCCTGTGGGACACCACTTGCAGCCTCCCTTGTACCGGAGAGTTCCCCACCATCACCACTACCCTCTGGGTCCTGAAGCTAAAAGCCAATTTGCCACCCACCTTCTTAATTTGCTCACTGCCTCTAGGTCCTCCAAATCCCTGAACAACCTCTTGTGTAGCATCAAGATGAAGGCTTTGCTGAAATCCAAATATGGAATGTCAACCATACCCTTGTCCATTGCTCTCATTACCCAGTCAAAGTGGTGAATCACGTTTGTTTGACAGGACCTCCCTGACATGAAACCATGCTGCCTCTCATCCTTTGCCTGTTGGCTTCAAGGAACTCCACTATTCTTTACTTCAGAATGGTCTCCATGAGTTTGCACTCAACGGAGGTCAGACCGATGGTTCTATAGTTCCCTGGGTTGTCCCTGGACCCACTCTTCTGAAGTGGTACCACATGTGCAGCTCTCCATTCCTGTGTTACCACCCCCGTATCCTAAGAGCTGCAGAACAGATCCCAAGAGTGGACTAGCTAGCTTGCACGCCAGTTCCCTGAACATCCTTGGGTGCATGCCATCTGGGCCCAGAGACTTGTTTATCATTAGGGACATGAGCCCCTTCCTAATCCTGTCCTCATTCATGGTCCTTCCTCCTTCCACCATCCTCCCTTGTGGAACTGGTCCATCCATTTCTTTAGTAAAAGACAGAGCAAAGGTATCTGTTCAAGACCTACACAGATACATAATCAGATGCTGACGACAGATAAGGGCCTATGGCCCACCTAGTCTGCCCATTTACACACTCAACTGTGCTTCAAGATTCCCTAGGAATTTCAGTGTGTTCATGAATACACTTCACTTGGAGGTCCTTGACAGGTTCGATTTTTAATCTGGCTCTTACACGGACAATTATTATCTTGTATAAAATCCAGTCTTAAGGTTTTCGAAATATTGCAATTGGTTGAGTGTATGGTTGGTAAAATGTCTCCAGATAGGTTGTGTTCTGTATAAATGTGTGAAACAGTTGCTCACACTAGGTAAACTTTACTTTACACTTTCCTAATGCCATATATAGAAATTTTCTGTTATATATTTTTTTGCTTGTTTAGCTTACAATAATATCACATTTTAACATGTACTGTAGTGAGTATTGAATCCAAAGTTCTTGCTTTTCATTAGACTGTATTCACAAAAACACAGACACATTAAGAATTTATATGGAAGGCAGTATAGCGCAGTGGTTTAAGGCTCTGAGCTGCAAATCTGGTGACATCCAGCAGACCAGACCTGGGTTTGAATCCCACAACTTCCACCTGCATACTGTGTGACCCTGAGCAAGTCACTTGACTTCCCTGTGCTCCCAGGTCGCTCCTGTAAAAAAGCTTTCAGCTTAGTGTGCTACTCCTGGTTAAACAACTAAATAAAATGTTAGTGGAGATTTCTGCTTGAAGGGTTATCTTATCTTATTCTGGTACATTTAACCTGAGAAGGTTCTTCAGCTAACAACAAACTGGTGAAATGGGAGTCCTAGGATTTAAACTTCAGTTATGGTTTAAATGAGTATTTTAAACCAGTGAGAATTCTTTGGTTGTTTTTTTTTTTAATGTATGATCTGGGTGTTAATAGTATGTAATTTTCTAAATAACAGTCATAAGTTTCCGAAGAAGGACTTGGTTGGTCCAAAAGCTTAGGTACTTTGTTCCTTCTGTTTTAGGCATGCAGTCTTTGATCACTGTCCACCTTAGTTCCATATTCACGTCTTCCTCAAGGCTAGCTAGGTGTCACTTACTTACTACTTGCCAGCAGAAACAGGCCACGTGGTCTATAAAGTCTGCGCAAGTGTGCAACCAACACCCCACTTGCAGCTGCCCCTTCACCCCCCCAAAACACACAGATGAGTGCCAACTGACCTTGAATCCGATTAAGCTGTTGGTGGTAGTTCCAGTGAATGGGGGAAATTTGGCCAGAACACTGAGGAAATTCCCTTACTCTGTGGTAGGGGGCGCTGTGACTGGTGCTGCAACAGCCAGTTTTCCTGGAGAGGAGGAGGAGGAGGAGGAGTAGAGAATGGATGTTACAGAGGCCGAGGTGCAGGTCTCCTCTCCAGTCTCTTTTCCTGCAGAGACTGCACTGGATGGTGAAAATGAAGCAATTGTAATGGCGGCAGAAACAACAGAAAACCAAGTAAGCACTAACCTGGAACAAAGATGGGAAACGGAGCATCCAAATGGAAATGCAGCGAGTACCCAGTCAGCGGATGAAATCCGCAAGTTAATTCAAGAGGAGGTAAAGAGGTTCCTGGCTAGAAGGAACTTGCTGGAGAAAGCACTGCACATGCAGGGAAACATTTCTGGGACGGACGAAGTGGTCCATCTGCAAACGACCACCAGAATGGAGGAGAAACAGTTGGAAGGAATTTCAAGCAAGGAGGACAACCTAAATTTGGATCCAGGACTACAGAGGAGCTCTCCGAGGATGCAGATAACTGATGTTACTGTGGCAGAGGATTCGGATGGGGGCAGGGAAACAGTGAGAAATACAGAGGAGAGAGTAAAAGGCCAAACAATGACTATAGTGAGAGATACTAGACAGGTAGTAGCTATCAATGAAGGGACATAGGAATTTGGTGGACAAAGTACGATTTTGCAACAGAAACAAATTAACTTCCGGTCAAGATGGCGGCCACGCTGGGCTAGCCGCTTGCTGCTCACATTATTTGTGCTTTTTTCATTTTATTTTAAGTGTTTCTTTTACTCTTGCTGCCTAATTTGCTTAGTCTTCGTGCTCCAAGTTTAATTTAGAGGTGCGTCTGCGCCGACTTGCTTAAGTAGCGGCTGTTATTTGATTGATCTGGACAGACCTCTGGGCCGAGTTACTGCGGTCGTCTGCGCTGGGATTCTGGATTGACTTAGACCATATTTGGATCGCTGCACTATTGAGGGCTGGAGTTGGATGCGGCATCCCTCGGAGGATTGCCGGTATTCTTGGATTGCCGGCACTAGTCGTGGATTGGAATCTGGATGCGGCTTCTCCCGGAGGACTGTCGGTATCTCGATTGTGCACTGTTTTGTTTGCTGCTCCTGGTGTTTGCGCTGTTCTTCACGCCTCTGTATCTGCTGCCCGACTTGTGGAGACCTGGACGTTGATATTTGATGTGGGGTTAATTTGGTGAGGCTGTATTGTTTTTTCATTTGTGGGCTGTGGGGTTTTGCTGCTTTCGTACCCCTTATTGAGATCCTACTGAGACCTGGATGCTGGATATTGGAATTGGGGCTCACTTGGTGAGGCTGTACTGCTTCCATTATTTGTGGATTACAGGGTTTGTTGCCTTTGTATCCCCCCACCCACCTAGTGAGCCTGGTGACTGTTTTATACTCTATACTTTATGTCGTGCTGTGATAAACCGTGAAGCCCTTACTTTATTTGGATGATCTTTGCTACTTGATTCACGGTTTGTGAACCAACTTTATCCTGGATTATCTTAACCTGTTCGGAGATTTGTTATATCTCTCAGGATTCAGCTTTTTAAGGACCCTGCAATTTTTTCTTTAATATCACGGTGATATAGGGTTTCTCTGCTATTTGGAGTTGGTTCTAATTTGTAGGAGTGCTGCCTACCTGGTGGTCTCCAGCCAGGCAGGAGGCGGCCCTCGGTGTCTCCCAGGGAGCTGGGAGATGGGGCCTCTTCTGGCACCTTGGGGTCAGCTGTAGTGCTGACCTGTGAGGCAACTCTAGCTGCTGGCTGTCGTCCGAGTGGGGGCAATGCTCCCTGCAGGAACATATCTCCTGACTGTATTTTATCAGTTTTATAATTAATCACTGGCATCTGAGGAGCAGTTGTTGGAAGATCTCAGGATTTTTATTATTTGACTTTTTGAACTCTTTCGTAAAGACTATCTTTTATTTGTTGGATGCTATTGACAGAACACTGAGTGAGTGGTTTAGTTTTGGACTGTAGGTAGTAAGTGCGATTGTTATTTATTATTACAAATTTGAGTTTAACTCCATGCCATGTGAGAGGTGGTGTTGGGAGTTTATTTTATATTTTTATATTTGCTGCATGTGAGAGGTGCTGCATTATTTCAAGATATAGGATTGTTTAAATTCAAATCTGTTTAATATTTAATAAGTTATTTTATTACGTTTAAATTTACTGTATTTTATTTTATTTTACTGTTTGTTATTTTTGCGTTGTTTTTGGTTTATGTTTGTTTATTTGGCTTGCCTCCTTCTTCTGTGAGAGAGTGGGAGAGTGTGTTTATAATTTGATATTTTTAGGTTTACTGTTAGTTTAATTTTTTGATCCGTTTAATAATGACGGTTGGGCATTATTCCCCACCAGGCTCAGGGAACTTAGCCTTTTGATTGCCCTCCGTTATCATCCGACACCTATTTTAGGTGTCGGCATTGGGCATTCTGAAGAGGCGAGGACGAAGGTGGAAAGCTGGGCCTTGTGGGGGACAGGAGGGGGGGCGGATTGGGGTCTTAGGGTCCAGAAGACGTCCTGGGGCGAAATGGGGTCAAGATAGAGGTTGTTCCTATCTTGTCCCCATACCCAAGAGTCCCGAAAATTTCGGACAGGTACCGAGGTCTTCCCCGACATCTCATCCTGCCTTGGCGGTGTTATGCAATGCCAGATCTATTAAAAACAAGACAGCTATTGTAGCTGATCTTGTTGAGTCAGCTGATCTGACTTGCATTACCGAGACTTGGCTGGATGAAAATGCTGGCCCTATATTGGCTTCGGCAACTCCAGCCGGGTTCTCGGTAATACACCGTCCAAGGCAGGATCGTAGGGGCGGAGGTGTGGCCATTATGTTTAAATCTGAACTGGGCCTTGTGGATGTTCCATTGGGGAACACCAGATCTTTTGAATATATCCTGGGTGAGGGTGCAGGTGTGTGGGGATTCTCTCGTCTACAGTCCACCAGGTGACGGTGTGAATCCTACAGGAGATTGCAGACTTCATTGTCGACCTTGTGTTGAGGTTTCCCAGATTAATTCTTCTGGGCGACTTCAACGCTTGGGTCGACGATGAATTCTCTCATTTTGGTCAAAGTCTCCTCCAGTTGATAAGTACACTGGGCCTGACACAGGTTGTTACCTCCTCTACCCATATTGGAGGTCATTCACTAGATCTGGTCTTTCTCTTGGGTATGGAGATCACTGATTTGGGGGTGGAACCAGTAAGTTGGTCGGACCATTACACCATAAGGTTCAGTTTCAGGGCCCCCTCTAATAGGTCTGCCCCTACGGAGATGGTCCAATACCGCCCTTTAAAGGGGTGTTGGCCCCAGTGACCTTATGGCGGTACTGGACCCTCTCGAGGTTTGTCGGGTGAATGCATGAGTCAGAGGATCTTGTACTTGCCTATAATAAGGCTGTGGGAGATGCACTGGACAAAATTACTCCTGTTAGGTATTCGGCCTCTCACCATCCGTCCAAGGGTCCATGGTTTGATGGCTCCTTGAAGGAATAAAGCGAGTAGGCGAAGGCTGGAGAAGAAGCCTGGAATCGGGCCTTGATGTCGACAGGCTTAGATTGCTAGCCCATTATGATGGCTACCAATCAGAAATCACTATAGAAGGCAGAATTCCTGTCCAGAGAGATTTCTGCTGCAAAACCGACCGGCTCAGCTTTTCCGGACTGTGGACAGGCTTTGCAATCCAGTCTGTCTTCAGCCTAGAAAGCTTTTCTCAACTTAGATGTGAGGAGTTTGCTAGCTTCTTTGCAGATAAGGTTGCCGACATCAGGTCCGCATCGGTCCGACCTCTCCTTTGGGGGGTCACGGTGGGCAACAGTTGTACTTAATCCCCGGCCTGCTTGGATGGAGTTTCACCACCCGGAATTCGCAGACATTGTGAAGATCATCCAATCAATGCATCCAACTAGTTGTAGTTTGGATCCAGGTCCTACACCTCTGTTAGTAGGATGTGTTGAAGTCATCTACCCAATCCTTGCTGACATCGTCTGGAAGTCCTTGGAGAGGGGGTTTCCTAATCCCCTTAAGGAGGCAGTTGTTCATCCACTCCTTAAAAAATCCTCCTTGGATCCAGACTGTCTAGCTAACTACCGGCCGATCTCTAACCTGCCATTTGTTGGTAAGGTTATTGAAAAGGCAGTTGCACTGCAATTGGATGAATATCTCACCTCTCATAATGTCTATGATACTCTCCAATCTGGCTTCAGAAAAGGCATAGTACTGAGACTGCCCTTGTTCGGGTCTTGAGTGACCTCCTAATGGCCAGAGATCGAAAACATACCATTCTGGTCCTTCTTGATCTTTCTGCTGCATTCGACACTGTAGACCATGAGGTGCTATTGAGGCGGCTGTGGGTTTTTGTGGACTGTCTGGTACAGTCCACGAATAGTTCCATTCTTACCTCACTGGTAGGTTTCAGAGAGTTGTCACTGGAATTTATTCCTCTGACACCTTCTCCCTTCCATGTGGGGTACCGCAGGGTTCCATTTTAGCTCCCATGTTGTTTGCAGTGTACATGCTGCCATTAGGAGAAATCATCAGGAGATACAGTTTGAGTTTTCACTGCTATGCGGATGATACTCAGCTGTATTTATCCTTTCTCCCCAATCAGAGTGATGCACTCTCTGTACTTAACAACTGTCTGGATGAAATCAGAATTTGGATGAGTTCGAGCTGGTTGAAGCTTAATCCGGATAAGACCGAGGTATTGGTTGTGGGCCCAGATCATCCTGGGAGGGGCTTGGGTGCGGCACATCCATCAGGCTCATCACTTGGTGGGGTGCCGCTCTCTAGCTCTTGACAGGTGTGAAATCTGGGCGTTATCTTTGATGACGGTCTGACCCTGAAATCTCAGGTCTCAGCTGTTGTCAAAACCTCTTTTTATCATCTGAGGAATATCGCCCGGGTGAAACACCTGATTCCCCAGGAGGATCTTCCGACTTTGGTTCACGCCTTTGTTACAACCCGTTTGGACTACTGTAATTCCCTATACCTAGGGCTTCCAGGGATTGATATCCGCCGCCTGCAGCTAGTGCAGAACACTGCAGCCAGGCTTTTGACTGGGACCTCGAGAACCAGTCATATGACGCCTGTGCTTTGCGAACTGCATTGGCTGCCTGTGCGGTGGCGTATCATCTTTAAGGTTGGTTTACTAACCTTTAAAGCCCTACACGATCAGGGACCCGGTTACCTGAAAGATCTTCTGATTCCCTATCGCCCCCTCCGCTCCGCCAATGAGGGATTGCTAGAGATTCCCAGGGCTCGTTTGAAGTTATCAGGATCTCGTGCTTTTGCTTACTCAGCTCCTACCCTGTGGAATTCTCTACCTCATTGGTTGAGAGAATGCCCGACCGTCTATTTTAAAACTGCTTTAAAAACTTATCTTTTTAACTTGGCTTTTTCTTTATAGTTTATTTGTTTTTGTTGATCTTGATTTTATTGTCATGTACAGCGCCTTGATTCTGAAAGGCGCTTTATAAATAAACACAAATTGAATTGAATTGAAACTTTATGACTGGGGTTTCGATAGGAACACAGGGAAGAGACCTGCTACAAAAGAAACACACAGAAAAGGAAAAAAAGAACAAGGGGCCAAGCAAAGAAAATGTAGCTCAGACAAAAAAATTATCCTAGAGCGGAGTTAACAACACAGATGGCAGGGCCTTCAGTGGAGCCTGCAGAGTGGGTCTTTTCAGCTCTGGAAGCAGCAGGCTGGGTCAGAAAGCAGGATGGCTCAGAATGGGAAGCAAATATGCCCATAGTGTTCAAGGAAAAACAGATAACCACTGTTCAACAGGACTTAAAACTATAGTGAGAATCCTGGAGGAAGTGGTTCTCAAGCTTCCCAGTTAACTCCTGGACAAAGAACAGCAGGAGTAAACACTGAAAAGACTACAGAAGACACCAATAATAAAGCAACAGATGTGATAAGAGAACTAGAAGGGGAAACTCTGCTCTATACATGACAATGATACTGCAGCCCCACGCCCCTCACAATTAGAGGCAGAACTTCCAAACATTATGGAGGATCCAGCCCCAGGTATGCAAGAGGCTGCTGCACACTCTGAAAACGCAGACACCAGACAGCCACCTGCTTCAGTCTGGGGTGCAAACACAAGGGAACATTTATTCCCCGAAAATGTAAGGAATGCCTCAGAACCTGCCACGAGAAGAAATGCAGTACGTTTAAAATACAGAGGTGACCTAAATGACATTCCGGATAGACTTTTTGTTGGCAGAGCATTATTAAAGAACAGCATGAAGTACTATCCATGAGATATATGCTCTCACACATGTATTGGGCGATACAGTATCTGACATACGTTTTAAGCACCCAGCTGGTCTTGAACACTTTTGGAAGCAATACCAACTGCTCAAAAATATTGCATTATGGAAAGCATTCCTGGCAATACCATTGACTAAGCCCTTGTATAAGAAGATCACAGTACTCTTTCGAAATGAGGGAGTCAAGGTTGCTGATGTAACTTATTGGTTAAAACAGCACTGTATTGTAAATGGGTATCCTGAGCCCATTTTAGATGAAGAGCACCTGTGGACTTGGGGGTGGAAGTATAAAGTAACCCTGAAACAAGAAAATGGAGAGACTAAGCAACTCCCTGTTTTTTTTTTTTGGGGGGGGGAGGGGGGAGATAGAGGGGTCTTATTTTATGCAGGGCAGGCCTGTGCCTGCTATATGTGTGGGGAAGTGGGGCATTTAAGCAATGCATGTGAATGACAAAAATGGGGCTTATATGGGGAAGTGGGCCAGATTGGGGTGCAATGTAGGCAACCACTAAGATGCAACCTTTGTGAAGAACATGGTCATACATTCAGAAATCGTGTCTGGGCTTCCCACAATAGTGTAGATCAAGTTTTAAGAGCAGAGCAAGATGTTTATGTTGCCACCGTACAAAAAGAAAAAATGAGGGCACATGACTTGATGTCACAGCTTAGTGCACCTGATCCAAAGCCACAAAGAACTGCTTTCCCCAGCAGAGGATCTTCAGAGCAAGTTGGGGTTGATAAGCTAAGATCTGTAACCCCCCTCCCAACTAAGGAAGAGACACATGATGATAAGGATCAGATGTCTACCTCTGGAGAGACAGAGAGAGGACAGGCGGGATCAACCTCCATGAGTGCGCATGCAGAATCTACAATCTCTGTAGGAGAAGGGCACATGGAAACAGAAATGCCACCTCCTGAAATGGTAACAGACCCTCCATTTGAAAGGGTCACATGATCTAAGGCTGCATGTCAGATTCTGTCGTCTCACCTTCCAATATAGAGCCAGTAGAAATAACTACTCAAAATGCTTATGACGCTCTAATGGATTTATAAGAAAATGAGGTAGGAGGAGAGTCAGATTTTTTGTCAGTGACATCATCGCAAACTGAGACTAATGTGGAACCTGGGGTAAAAGACAAACCCAAACCCAAGAAAAGGAAAAAAAGGAAGTGAAAAATGGGGAGTCACAAATACTTAAACTATAATGGATGAGGGCATTAAAATAATAATGGCAAATGTTAATAGTATAACATATCAGGAAAAAAGGAAAATAACATCTGCTAGTTTGAATGAAGGGAGAGGGCAAGTATTTTTCGTGCAAGGTACAAGGCTGCATACATTAACAGATATTGCAAATGCCCAAAGGGACTGGAGGTGGGGTCCCTCATTGTGGTTTCTGGGAGAGGAACAGTGCACAGGACTCGGTATTATGTTTACAGGATTGCAAGTTAACATTTGAAAGGTTTTAGCCGTTTATCTAGGAAGAGCCCAGTTATTAGACGTAGTCATTTATAATGTTGCATATATATTGATAAACATACATGCTCCACAATCTAAATTGGAAAGATCTTCCTTACTTAAAGAAACAGAACCCTTACTAAACACCTCAAAATTAATATTATGGGCCGAAGTCTATTGTGGACTCAGTCATAGGGACTGGGGCAGAAAGCCAGACAAGCTATACTGTGACACTAATGTACTACAGTATCTTAAAAAATAATTTCTTAAAAATATATATACACACGACATAATAAATACAACATCAGAGTACACATTTTATAAAGGAAAACTTTCTACACAGATTGCCTTTTGGTTTCTATCTGACAGAATTAAGGGAACGGTGGCACAAATTAAACCTTTAGATACTTCAGATCATATGGTATTACAAGCACAAATAGGTACTAAACATAATATCACAATAGGAAGACACTACTGAAAAATGAGTATTTCTATATTCAAGAACCTGCAACAAAAGAAAGCAATACAAAACAAGTTGATGGTAAGGGAAGATATAGAATTTTTATATGACAGTCCATTGGAATGGTGGGAAGATACCAAAAGAATTACGAGATATCTCCTCATAAACATTATGAGTACAAAAAACAAAAATATACAATATTTAGGGCTATGGGCAAAATATCTAAAAATGACGACACAAATGAGAACAACATGAGTTAGTATGATGGACAAGTTAAATGACATAAAAGGGCAAATGTATGAGTATCCAAAAGAAAAAGGGAATTATGGCAAAACAGCATTTTGTAACGAGGGACTAAAGAAAAAATTAGTCCCTATGACACAGCAATGCAAGGAGTTAAAAAAAACAAACAAAAAAAAAAAACATAATTACATCCTTTAAGGAAAAAAATGGTACTTTAGCAGATAATCAGCAGAAAATTCAGCAAATAATACAAAAACATATTTGTAATACTATTCAGAAGGGTGATGAACCGCAACAGGCTTCCTTCTTTGAAAACATAAATATCCCAGAAATAATAGAAAAAGAAAAGGAAGAGTTAGTAGCACCTATAGGACTAGATGAGATCAGATCAAGGAAGCAATAGGTAAATTATGTACCGGTATTACACCAGGGAGGGACAGAACACCAAATGATTTCTATAAAGAATACATGGCTGTGGTAGCACCTTGGTTGCAAAAGGTGTATGAAGCCATTCAAAAGGAGGAGAAACTGGTGACTAGTATGAATGAAGGGGGTTTGATTTTTTTTTTTTATATATAAAAAGGCGATAACAAATTGGAGGCCCTTAAGTTTATTAACCACCGATTATAAAATATTAACTAAAATCCTGACAGCAAGACTATCAAAAGTAGCAAAAAAAGGGATTACATTGGCACAAACTTGTGCCATACCCGATAGGAATATACACCAAAATTTGATTTTCATTAGAGAAATAGTTGAACAAGGTTTATCACTGAACCTGGATGGATACCTCCTCACTTTGGATCAGGAAACAGCCTTTGATGCTGTAAGACATAAACATATATGGGCAGTTTTACAGCATTATGGTATCCCGGACAAGTTCATAAGTTTTATAAAGATACTGTATAAAGAAGCGTAGGTAACACCTCTTGTGAATGGGCATTTTGGAATTCCTGTTTACCTCAGGAATGGATTGAGACAGGGTTGCCCTATGAGGCCCCCTCCTGTATGCATTTGGACTTGACCCAGTTTTAAGAATTTTAGAAACCACAGACAGAATAACACCAATTTGCAATAAAGCAGGAACACAGTTTAAAAAAAGTCTTCACATACGCAGATGACTATTCTTAGTCTCAGATTTGGAGTCAGGAAATCAAGCTTTGCAACTACTAGAGTATGAATACTACCACAGGTATAAGAATAAATAAAAGGAAAAGTAAGGTCCTGAAATTAGGGTCAGCTCGGGTAGATGCAGACTTCCTAGTCCCAATAACAGATAAAGAAGTTAAAATTCTTGGAATATTCTTCGGTACAAAAGAAGTGGGAGACAAAAAACCTGGGTGCAAGCTTATGAAGAAGCACATAGGAAAATACAGTAATGGAAATCCTGGAAAATGACCAGGAAAAAAGGGTCTTTTTAATTGGGGCATATATAGTGCCAATCTTTTTATATGTTTCACATATTTACCCATTACCATATAACATTCATACAAAAATTATTAATTTTTATTTATTTATTTTTAATTACTATGGGGGAATAGATTGAACCCAGTAAAAAGAGCACATACCTATAGGGTTTGGAAAGCAGGGGTTTAAAAGGGTTACAACCTTTGGTTTTCTTTTTCAGTAATTTCTTTTATAGTAATATTAAGCCTCTGGTACTAGGGACGGAAGGGTTGGGAAATAATTGTGTGCAGCAGTGGGAAGAATTCTTTACTGCATGGTGAAGGGGCAAATGGCACATATCAGAAAAGAAGTTGCCATCATATATTCAGATAACATTGAAATATGTTAGAATGTGGAACATTGATCTCAGTTGTTTTTTACCACTGGACAGGAAGAAAAAAATATCATCATAGTGGAAAAGTGTTATTTTGAAGAACCTGTGTTTTTGCTAGAACCCAATACAGACAAAAATGCATTACTGGACAGTATCATTGAGCCCAGAATACCACTAAAAATGCAGGATGCAATATGGTTATACAGACATCAAAAGCTGAATGTGAAGGGAAACCAAAAACAAAGTACAGAAAGAAAGGATGTGTGTGGAAGAAAAATGTATATGAAAAGTAGAAATTATGAGGCATTTGTTTTTTGAACGTTCATATATACTGAACCTTTGGGAGTCTTTAGCAACCTTATGGGAGGAAGATTGCTTCTCAGAAATGACGTATGACGTTCTAATATTAGGGCAGTTATCAGGAATATGGAAGAAATGGAAAAAATATGGCTTATATAACACTAGTATGCATTAAATGGTGCATTTGGCAAGCTAGGTGTCAAATGTGTTTGCAGCAAAATTACATTAATGCAAGATATTCTTTTTAAAATACAGGATCAACTGGATAAGGTTACGCATATGAAAAGCAGACTATAGGAGAAGAGGTGTGTAATCTATTATGAAAGGAGTAGAATGGGTAGGGTAATGAACAATTAAAGGAGAAGTCCACCCAAAACTTGAAAAAATACATGTTGTGCAGAGTGTTTTAATTTGTATATGAAGTTCTAGTGTTTCCTTCCCTCGGACTGGTAACAGGAGTTTTTCCTAAATTAGCCTGCTAGCTTTAGGGTAGTTTTACGACCCCTGGAGATCTCCATATCTAACAGCTTAATTGTACTCCTTTGTCCCACACTGCACCTTGTTTCATGTGACAGTGATGTAGCAGAGACCATAAATTCAGCAGAAAGCATTGCTTTACAATCAGTTCACAACAGTAGAGATGGCTAGATTTTAAAAATCTATAAAATTCGGCTTAGTAACTACCCTCATCGTAAAGGTCTTACTGTCCTGAAAACCTTTGCTGCTGGTAATTTTTGTTCAGCTTGTAAAGCTTCCAAGATATTTAGTTTGTTTGGCACATGTGTGCTATATGTTGGGTCTCTCTTACATCACTGTCACATGAGACAAGATGCACTGTGGGAACAAGAAATACAATTAAGCTGTCAGGGATGAAGATCCCCAGGGGTCGTAAAACTACCCTAAAGCTAGCAAGTTAATTTAGGAAAAACTCCTAATACCAGTCAGAGGGAAGGAAACATTAGAAATACACATACAAATTAAAACACTCTGCACAACATATATTTTTTCAAGTTTTGGGTGGACTTCTCCTTTAAAGATGTATGGTGAGGAGCAGAAATGCTATTATCTGTTAAGAGTGTTGGAAGACGCTGGGAATGTAGGAAGGGGGAGAGTGCTTTGGGAAGTGTGCAGCAATATATGAAGAAATATCTTATTCAGAGATTGAGAAGCTGAAATATGAATAATGTTTTTGAAAGTAGAATTCTTTAATTTTTTTTCATAATTTTAGTTTTTCAGTAATGTGTTCGATGAGAAGGACTGGGGTTATGGAAATATTTTAAGGATGGGGCGAAGGAACAAGAAAATACAGTTCCTATGTTTTTCTTTTGATTTGGTTTATTTGAGCTATAGTATTTAAGCTGACATTGTATATCAAGTAATATAGGATTGTCTATGTATATTTTAGTTGTGTACCCTTGGTTATTGTTTTTGAATATTAATAAAAATGTCCCTTACTCTTTTCGATAAGTGTCATGGGATCTTTAACATCCACCTGAACTACCACCAGAACAGGCAGATGGGAGCTCGGTGTAATATCTTATCCGATATCACAGAGTAGCTCTGTGATGGTTTGGGGGCCTCATGATTAGTGCTGGATTTTTTACTGCCCTTTTGGTAGGAAAAATCCTGGGGTAAACTCCAAAAGCAATATTATAAGGATATTATTAACGCTGTGGCTGGCTTTGCCTACAGAATAAAGTGAATGGAAGTCTGAGCGTTTTCGAGCTGGGCAGCGCTTTGCACCGCCAGTCTGGGCGAAGCAAGAGAAACGAGTGGATGCTGTATAAAAGTAATAAATATCAGCCGCTGCTTTAAATATTTGCGTGATATCTAAAACCTCCCTTTTATGAGTTAAAAAATGGGTTATGCAATAAGGAAAGGTGCATTGAATTTAATAAAATATGCGTTTAATTTGCTGTGTACATTTGGTAGGGGAGAGCTCTGGTACCAAGAGAGAATTGTGGTATTTTGGGCAGAGATTGATTTAAAACCTGGTAGTGTTCCCTGTGGTGAAACCTTCGGGCATGAAATATTGAAGGGGTGTTTGGGGTTTACTTTGAATGTTTTGTTTTGCCCTGTAGTGTTTCCGTGGGCTTGTTGATGTTTCTGCAGATGTTATAGGCGTTGCAGTAGTATTGTGAACCTTTCTGGCTTCCTTTCTTTCCTTGTAAGTGCTGCAGGTAGCAGGGATTTAGAGTAGTATGCTAATGCTACTAGTTTTTAGATGCAGGGGTTTAATAAAATAAAGACAAGGGCTTTGCCAGGTTAATTTGAAATGTATGCCGACTGGCTAAAATGTCAGACGTCGGGAAATGGGCTTGCTTGTGCTCTGCATACTTTGCAAGTAATGTTAAGAACCTCTTGGTTCTTTTCTCCGTTCTCTATCCTGTCTTTTGGCAGGAGCTCTTAAAAAGACGTGGTTCTGCTAAGTAATATAGCTGAAGAGCTTCTGCACATCTGTGCGAACGGGAGCACTGGTAAAGCTGGACCCGCTCGAATGTGCGCACAGTCGTGAAGGTATTTTTCCATATAATTCAGCCCCGAGTGAGGTTTGCTACTTTTAAATTAAATTTTTCAAGTCTGCTTACCCTCCAGAGCTGAATGGGAGCACTTTTGGTGCTATCTCTAAGCTTTCTATAGAATGAGGAATTTTCTGTCTTAAGACAGCATTTTAGCATTCTGGGTTCCGTCCGCCTTTCGCTGCAGCACTTCCCTAAGAGCTGGCCGGCCACAATCTAAATCTAGTTATACAGCTGCTCGAAGGGGTGGTGCTTCCTGACCAGAAACAAGGGTTAAGACTCTTAAAAGCGATGTAGTTTACTTCTATGCATGTATGTATACTGTGATATTAATTTAAAGGTATATTGTTGCTGAAAATAAAATAAACTTTCTGAAAGTAAAGATATTGGCCCAGATATTCAAAAGGGTTGCGCATGCGCAAGTCCAAAAATGGGCCATTCTGCGATATTCTGCAGGAGGCAGTTATGCCACTGACAACAGGTTGCGCAACAGCGCAATGCAAATGAATGCATGCTCAACAGGAGGGGGAGGAACCATGCATAAACTGCGCAACCCGATATTCAGTCGGGTTGTGCAGAGTTGTGCATGCACAACCCCCAACCTGCGCCTGCACAACTTTGAGCCCCAAAAAAAAAGGATCAAGTTGAGGGGCCACCCACAGGTGAGCTGCTGTATTGCAGGCGCAACAGCAGCTGCCACCCTGGATAGCCCCCCAACTTCAGTCCTTCCCCCTACCAGCCAGTCAGCGGGCAGAATGTAAACAACCCCCCACCCACATCTCCCGAAGCCCGATCGCGGGCATACAGTAACAAGCCCCCACACATCTCCCAAAAGTCCGATCGCGGAGCATACAGTAACATACCCCCCATCTCCCGAAGCCCGATCGCGGGCATGCAAGTAACATACCCCCCACATCTCCCAAAGCCCGATCGCGGGCAGAGCGTACATCAACCCCAGTGCCCGATCGCGGGCAGAATGTAAAAAGCCCCCCAACCCGAATATCTCCCTGGTGGTCCAGTGGACGTAATGCCCGATCGCGGGCAGAATGTCAATTATAACCCCCAAACATCTCCTGGTGTCTAGTGTCCCCCCCACCCCGAAGCCTCCACCCCGCTCCCGGCTGAGCGGCAGCATCTCACTCGGCCTGCCGCTCCGGCGCCTGGGACTATCCAGTAGGCTGCACGCCCATTGGTGCAGGGTTACGCCAATGGGCGTGCAGCCCTACTGGACAGTCAGTCGGTGCGCCGCTGCAGGCGGGTGGGATGCTGCCGCCGCCGGGGAGCGGGGAGGAGGGCTTCGTGGGTGGGGGACACTAGCACAGAAAGATGACTCAGAAAGGACTGTAACTTGACATTCTGCCCAGCTGATAAGCGCACTACGTCCCTGAACCACCAGGGAGATATTAGGGTTGGGAGAAACTTTACATTTCTGCCCATGCATCAGCACGGGGGGTTGATATACTTGCCCGCAATCGGGCTTCGGAGATGTGGGCGGGGGTCATGTTATTGTATGCTCCGCGATCGGCTTCGGAGATGTGAGCGAAGTCATGCATTGTATGCCCGCGATCGGCTTCGGAGATGTGTGTGTGGGGGAGGAATGTATATGACTGATACTGCCCGATCGGGCTGCAGGTATTGCCGTCCTCGACGGCTGCCTAGCAGGGGCCAGGCGCAAGTCCTCGGGATTACGCGCCACATGCTAATGGTATGGCATAAATGGGCCATAAATAGATGCAATGGCCCCCGCGCTTGCATAAATTATGGCCCTATTTGCATGTCACCTTTGAATATCGGAAATTTGCGCATGGCGCAATGGTACTTGCGCCACGCAAGTTTAATGTCTTCAACTCTGGCAACTTGCGGTGGCGCAAGTTTCCACTGTGCTGTGGCTGGGGTGATATTCAAAGGAGTTGCTTAATAGCGCAACTCCTTTGAATATCGCCCGCCACACCCCTCTTAACTATTTTGAGCAGCGAAGGGGCTTGCGCCTCAGAATGGAGCAGTTTGAATATCTGGGCCATAGGGTTTAAAGTAAAGTACTGGGGTGGCGCTAAGTAGTCACATGACCTGTAGTGTATATAATCTGAGCTGTTAGAATAGATAGGCAAATAGATGTGACCTGGAGAGAGACAAGAGAGGAAAGTCTGGAGAGAATTCCAGGTTATGTGAATATGTCAGACTTGGTCTAATGAACATTTAAAGTGATTTCCAATGAGCTTGCTGTATGAGATGTGTCCTACTACTGATGAAAATTCTGACCTATAAAACAAATGTATGAATTTTAAGAAAAGACTGTTATTGTGTTACGCTACCCGATTGCCCATGTACACCTGCGCCCTACAACATATGGTGGCAGTGGTGAGATTCAAACCCATGTCCCCAAAGAGACTGGAGCCTAAATCCAGCACCTTCAAACATAGGTAAAACAGGGAGTTCATCACCTACTGTATATGGTCTCTCTTCCTCCTCTCCTATAGGATCCACAAAGGTAGTCATTTCCTCAGATGCTACCTGTCTCAGTATTTCATGGTACCGTTGCTCAGCATTCCTGCATCGACTCTCTGCCTCCATCTAATGCTCAAACAGCCATCGTAAAGCATCCAACTGGTCACTCCTCTGGCTAGCCAAGGTTTCATCATGGCTCCTCAACCTCAGCTTTGCCTGTTCAAGCAAGGCCTCATCATTTTTCCATCGCTCCGCTGGCTCCATCCTGCTATACTCACTGCCCACCAGACCTTACGCAGGTCACAGAGATCCTACCACTGCTACCATATGTTGTAGGGAGAAAGAGAAATATAACCAAGTTCTAGAATATAGAAATAAAAATTAAATATCTGTATTCCTTTATGGAAATTAGATCCAATCTCTACCCTTATTTAACTTGTCTTAATTACCTTGAGCATAGAATAACAGTAAACCCCATTATACTCGTACCGTATTTCAATTTGAAGAATTATTTCCATTCAATGCTCCTCATCCCATCTGTATCACTCTCTATTCAGACAGCATTCCCTATCATGGGCATCCCAATTTTCAAACAATTCATCTTTACTGTCGCATTTACTTTTCTCCCAGTAAAGGGTCAGAATTGTAATTCCCAAGTTAGGATACCCCAAGCTACCCTAATCTAGTACAGATCTTTTGGGATCCTACCATCTAGCACCCCTGTTCCTATAGGAAAGTTTCCCCTTTCTCCAGGGTAACCACTTATTGTAGTTATCATCCCTCTGGGTTATACCTTTCCCATATTTTCCACCACATCTCTTAAGCTCCCATAAATACACTGCCACTTGTCGGTACATTCCAGGCCAGTGGTAATGGGGAACTAGACATTCCAAAATTTCCCCATGATCTAAACACCCACTTTTCCCACAGATTTCCTCAAGTACTCCTTCTCTGTACTTAGGAGGTACTACCACCCTTGCTTTAACCCGCTTAGAGTAAAGGTCTGGTTTCATATGATAGAGGGTTTGGCCCTTAACCTCATACCACCATAGAGGTTTATTTTCCCCATTCATACTTATCCCTCCATTATGTTGGATAGCATATTTACTGAGGTGTATAATCTCAGGATCCCCCGCCTGTAATATACCCCAGTTAACAGCAGAAAAATCACTTTCATGACAGAGTTCACTACAAGTCTCTTCAGTAATTATTGCTTCTTCTGTTTTGACTGTTGGCTTCACCCCACAGTCCAAAACAGTCTCACCTGGGGACTTATTTGTCTGCCGTTCTTCATCATTAACCCAATATATTGTATCAAATAAGGGCAAGATAGGGAGTTCCAAACATGTTACACAATGCCTGTCTGCCTTCACCCCAAAGTCCATGGGGAGAGGGGTGCAGCACCCCATACGTCGAATGGGAAGAACACCCTTCCCCCCTCAGCTAGTGGTCAAACAGGAATTCAGCATGTTTGCCGTTCATTTGCATCACCAGGTAAGAAAAAAGGTTTGTCTCCCCATACGACGCACAGGGGTAATGCCAAACTTCACCCAACAACTAACACACCAAAAATCTGGCCAATGGAAAATCATGTACACAAATGCTCACAGCCTGGGAAATAAGATCCCAGACCTGCCTTAATAATGTCAAGAAGCTAAACTGGACATAGTAGCAATTAGTGAGGCGTGGTTTACCAGTAACTACACTAGGGAGACTTCAGTACCTGGCTATGTATTGTTCAGAAGAGACCGAGGTGCAAAAGGGGGAGGAGGGCCCTGTATGTTAATGAAAATATCAAAGCTACAGAAATTCAGAAATACATAAGGAGCCAGAAAACTGTGGGTCACCCTGGAAACAGGAAATAGGACAGCCATAAGAACTGGGGTTGTCTACAGGCCCCAGACCAGAGGAGGACATAGACACATTACTGTTAGAAGATATACAAAACATGACAGCTAAAGGGAGGTTCTGATATGGGAGACTTCAACATGCCGGATACAGATTGGTCAATACCAGCAGGAACATCTGCCAGAACTAGACTCATAGTGGATTCCCTGCAGGGGAGGGCCTCAAACAACTGGTACAGCAACCCACAAGAGACAGGGCTATCCTAGATCTAGTACTGACTAACAAAGAAGGGATCACAGATCTCCAGGTAGAAGGTCACCTGGGGCCAGTGACCATCACATGGTATGGTTCAATTGGCTACTACATCTAAATCATCCCATTCCAAGGCAAAAATATGGGACTTCAGAGGAGCACTTTTGATAACATAGGCCAACAGAGTTAAGCTAGCCCTGGCAAAAGAAACACAGGTGAGGGGACAGGCAAAGTGGGCAAGCATTAAGGATGAATACTTGAAGCAACATCCCATTGTGTTAGACAGAAAAGGAAGTGCAAAGAAGAAGGAAACCACTTTGGTTCTCAAATACAGTAGCAGAAAAGGTCAGAGCCAAAAGGCTGGCCTTCAGGAAATATAAGGAACACAGCGGATGAAGATGGAGGCATACCAAACTGCCTAAGGGAAGCAGGTAAGCAAGGCAGGCAAAGTCCCAAACTGAGGAAACACTAGCACGAACAGTAAAAGAAGGTGACAAGACTTTCTATAGATACATTAGTGAAAGGAGAAAGTCCAGAGGGGTATTGCTAAGCTTAATGGAGAAAAGGGAGCATGTGGGAGGAGGACCTGTAAAGGCATCTATCCTAAATAGATACTTTGCTCAGTATTTACTGAAGAGAAGGTAGGGCAGCCCACAGCTCAGCATCATGGACACAGGGGAGGGACGTGAGCACTACTCCCTTCACAAAAGAAAGGGTCCTACAAGAGCTTGCTAAGCTCAGGGTGGATAAGGCAATGGGACCTGATGGCATACATCCCAGGGTACTTAAGGAGCTAAAGGAGGAACTAGCAGAGCCATTAGCAGAATTGTTTAGTGAGTCTCTGAGCACAGGAGAGGTCCCAGAAGACTGGAGAAGGGCTCATGTGATCCCGCTCCACAAGAGTGGTAGCAGGGATGAGGCAGGGAACTACAGACCGGTCAGTCTTACCTCAGTAGTGGGCAAGATTATGGAGGCACTCCTTAAGGAAAGGATAGTGCAACACCTGGAATCCATAGGGGCACAGGATCCAAGACAGCATGGGTTTACAAAAGGAAGGTCCTGTCAAACTAATCTCATAGATTTCTTTGACTGGGTAACCAGAGTGGTGGACCAAGGGAGCAGCTGATGTCGCCACCTTGACTTCAGCAAAGCTTTTGACACTGTTCCACATAGAAGATTGATAAATAAGCTGGGTAGGCTCGGGTGGGTCAGAAGTTGGTCAACTGGGTGGAAAACTGGTTGACGGGCAGAAAACAGAGAGTGGTGGTAAATGGTATACAGTCAGAAGAGATGCAAGTCACAAGTGGGTACCTCAGGGATCAGTCCTGGGGCCAGTCCTCTTCAACATCTTCATTAGTGACCTTGCAGATGGACTAGAGGGTAAAGGCTTGTCTGTTTGCAGATGACACCAAGATCTGCAACAGAATAGATGATCCAGATGGGGTGGGCAGAATGAGAAGAGAGCTGGATAAACTAGCAGAATGGTCAGAAGAGTGGCAACTGGATTTAATACAAAGAAGTGCAAAATCATGCACATAGGGAAGAGAAACCCTGAAGCCACCTATAGGCTGGGAGGAGTTGCTAGCAGTCACAAAGAAGAAAGAGACTTGGGCATCATCATCACTGATGACCTAAAATCATCCAAGCAGACCTCTAAAGCAGTAGGTAAGGCTAGGGGTGTTAGGGGTATTAGTAAGGGTATCACAAGTCGTAAGAGGAGGTAATAATCCTCTGTACAAGACACTGATTAGGCCCCATCTGGAGTACTCAGTGCAGTATTGGAGCCACACCTTCACAAGGACATTAACAAATTGAGGCAGTCCAGAGAAGGGCAACCAAAATGGTGCAGGGACTGCATCAGAAGACATATGAGGACAGACTAACAGAGCTCAATATGTATACCCTTGAGCAAAGGAGGGAGACAGGTGATATGATCGAGGCATTCAAACACCTTAAGGGGCATAAACAAGGTGAAAGAGTCTAACATGTTTAAATATAAGAAAATAGCAGGACAAGAGGACACAGCATGAGATTAGAGGAGGCTGATTAAGGGGAATGTGAGGAAATTCTTCTTCACAGAAAGGGTGGTGGATGCATGGAATGGCTTACCACAAGAAGTGGTGGCTATGAATACAGTGCAGGGCTTCAAACAGGCATGGGATAGGCATAAGGGAGCAATACAAATGACTATGAATAGATAGGCCACTGACAGAGCAAAGGCCGATGGCACATTTATAAGGTAAAAAAAGAAATGGGCAGACTGGATGGGCCTTGCGGTCCTTATCTGCCGTCAACTTCTATGTTTCTATGAAAATAAACCTCTATGGTGGTATGAGGTTAAGGGCCAAACCCTCTATCATATGAAACCAGACCTTTACTCTAAGCAGGTTAAAGCAAGGGTGGTAGTCCTTCGTAAGTACAGAGAAGGAGTACTTGAGGAAATCTGTGGGAAAAGTGGGTGTTTAGATCATGGGGAAGTTTTGGAACGTCTAGTTCCCCATTACCACTGGCCTGGAATGTACCGACAAGTGGCAGTGTATTTATGGGAGCTTAAGAGGTGTGGTGGAAAACATGGGAAAGGTATAACCCAGAGGGATGATAACTACAATAAGTGGTTACCCTGGAGAAAGGGGAAACTTTCCTATAGGAACAGGGGTGCTAGATGGTAGGATCCCAAAAGATCTGTACTAGATTAGGGTAGCTTGGGGTATCCTAACTTGGGAATTACAATTCTGACCCTTTACTGGGAGAAAAGTAAATGGGACAGTGAAGATGAATTGTTTGAAAATTGGAAATGCCCATGTTAGGGAACACTGTCTGAGTAGAGAGTGAGACAGATAGGATGAGGAGCATTGAATGGAAATAATTCTTCAAATTGAAATATGGGTACGAGTATAATGGGGTTTACTGTTATTCTGTGCTCAAGGTAATTAATTAAGAAAAGTTAAATAAGGGTAGATATTGGGTCTAATTTCCATAAAGGAATACAGATATTTAATTTTTATTTCTGTATTCTAGAACTTGGTTATATTTCTCGTTTTCCCTATGACATCCGAAAGACGGCACCTCAGAAGTGCAGCACCCCCTCATGCTGCACTACAGTGTCAGTATTGGGATATTAACCCAAGTGCCAGGTGTGGTAACTGAACCCACAGCCCTCTGATCTCCCAGCCTCAGAGGTGAGTGTTCTACCTGTTGAGCTACTGACACTTCAAAAATCTTTACCATCCTGCCATATCCGGCCTTCCTAAAACCAAGCACTTCTGTCTTCATGCTTTAAGTTTCTTTCCTCATGTCGACTGAGCCAAACCATGATCTGGCAGTCACTATCCTCCCCACACACCAAGGGCTCTTCCACTGTCATATCTAGATGTAACCCCAATTTTTTAAATACCACAGTCAGGACAGCTTCCTCTCATGTCAGTTCGGTCACCACTTGAACCAGGAACCTATGCTGGACTGCGTCAGCTCCTGGTGCAGATAGTGGACGGCCACTCTGATCCTCCTTGGGCAAACTGAAGTCTGCACCATCACCACCACTTTGTCCCTTTCACCTGCTGTCCTGATCATGGCACCCAACTCTCTGTCTCACTCCTCATCCCGATTTGATGGCCTATAAACTACACCCAGTCTTAAGAACATAGGAAATTTGCCAGCAGATAAACGCCTAGTGGTCCATTAAGTCTGCTTGAATGTGCAGCTAGCACCCCTTATTCTGCAGCTGCCCCTCCCCCACCCTTGACCCTCTCCCTGGTCCTGTCCCAGCCCCTTTTGAAGCAACCCACTGTTTTACTAGATACCACTTCCACTGGTAACGCATTCCATCCAGCTACCACCCTCTCCGTAAAATAGTGTCTCCTCATTTCACTCCTGAACCTTCCTCTCTCCAGTCTCATATCATGGCCCCAGGTGTCCCTCTCCTCCCTTACTTTGAACAGCCCCTCCATACCCAGCTTGTTTATTCTTTTCATGTATATGAAGGTTTCAGTCATATCCCCGCGTCTCTCCTCTCCTCCAGCCTCCTCTCATATGGTAAGTCACTCAGTGCTACACCCCCTCCAGTAAATTAATGTCCCTCTTCAGATACAGGCGTCAGTACTGCACGCAGTACTCCAAGTGTGGTCCAATAATCTATACAGTGGCAGAATCACCTCCGCCCTCCTCGAGGATATACCCCTTACAATGCAACCCAGCATTTTGTTGGCTTTTGCAGCTGCCTTCCTACATTGTGCAGAGTTGTTCACTGACCCTGTAATGAGCACTCACAGATCCTTCTCCTCCTCCTCCTCCTCTGTCTCGTCGAGCTGCACTCCCCCCCAGCTAGTAATTCCTCCTTGGGTTTTTCGCCCCAAAATGCAGCACCTTTCACTTTTTGGCACTGAACACTAATTGTCAGGTGTCCAGCTTTGCCACATCATCCTGCAACCCCTGCCATCCCCCTAGGTCATCCACCACCGCTCTCAACTTGGTATTGTCAGCAAACAGACTCGTCTTGCGCTTGATGCTAAATGATACGTCTGCAATGAATATCTCAAACACTGGTCCCAACACCAAGCCCTGCAGAACACTGCTCGTCACTACCCTCGGGGATAAGAGCTCCCCACCCACCACCACCCTCTGTTGCCTTCCCTGAAGCCAGTTCCCTACCATTTCACCAGCTCTGCACTCACCCCGTGCCTTATAACTTACTTCCCAGCCTCCCACGCAGCACAGAGTAGAATGCCTTACTGAAGTCCAGGTACAGACATCCACTACATGGCCTCTGTCCAATTGCCTATTTACCCAGTCATAGAACAGGTTGGTTTGGCAGGATCTGACAATTACGAAGCCATGCTGTCTGCTGTCCTGTAGCCCTCTGACCTCCAACAGGGACACCAGCCTCTCTTTCAGGACAGTCTCCATCAGCTTAACCACGATGGATGTGAGGAGCACTGGTCTGTAGTTCCCCGGTTCATCCTTTGGACTACTCCTGTGGAGGGGCACTACATGAGCCATCCGCCAATCCTGAGGTACACACCCAGAGTATAGTGAGGCATTGAAGTACACACCTTGAGTGTAGTGAAGCACTGAATAGGTCTGCCAAAGGTCCCGCCAGGACCTCTGCCAGCTCCTTCAGTACTCTGAGGTGGATGCCATCTGGGCCTGGTGCCTTGTCCGCCCTCAGAACCTCCAGAACCCTGCCCTCCATGATTTCCCTGTCCATCACCCCTTCCCCCTCCATTCCTGCCTTCCCTCTCCCTTGGGTATTACCTACCCTTCTCCTTAGTAAATACTGAGCAGAAGTAATAGTTTAGCGCTTCTGCCTTATCACCCCCTGCTTCCATCCCCCCCCTCCTAATCCTTACCATATGGTCCTTACAGCTCCTCTTCTCCCTGATGTACGTGAAAAAAGTCTTTCTCCCCCTTCTTAATGCCCTGCACCAACCTGAGCTCCTTAGACGCCTTGGCTGCCCTTGTTGCCTCCTTTGAAACCTTCAGGTACTCCTCCCTGTCCTCCGCCCTTCCTGTTTTTTTGTACTTCCTAAAGGCAGCTCTTTTCCTCCTTACTTTTCCATGACCTCCTTGCTCACCCAGCTAGGTTTCTTTGCCCTAGTCTTCTTGCTCTGGGTCTTGCTGCAGGTTCTGGTTGCCTCCACTATCCCCAGCTTTATGAGCTCCCACCTCTTGTTAGTGCCCATACTAGGTTGAATTCTGGCCAGGTACCCTTTTAACAGTTTCCCCATCCTCCCGAAGTCAGCCCTCCTTAAGTCCAGCACCCCTGTGCTGGATTCCACTCCTTCCTTACCCATATCCAATGTGAACCATACTGAGTGGTGGTCACACCCCTCCAAAGGTTCTTCCACCCTCAGTTCCCTCACAAACTCTCCATTTGCCAGCATGAGGTCAAGGGTATTCCCTAACCTGGTTGGTTAACTGACCATTTGCATCAAGAATCTGTCTTGGAAGGCATCCAGCAGTACCTGCTCCATTTTATTCCTGCTTGTTGGGGTACTCCAGTCCACTCCTGGCATGTTGAAGTCCCCCACGATCACCACACTACCCTTCTTGCAGATCTTCCTGATTTGTCCCACTAGTTCCCTGTCTAACTCCTCTGTCTGAGAGGATGGCCTGTACACCACTCCCATCCTGAGAGTCCTATTCTTGGAATTCTGGATTTGCATCCATAGTGACTCCATACTACCCTCCTCCCCTTTCTCCCATACACTTCAGTCCTTCCCTCAGATATAGTAACACCCTTCCCCTCCTTTCCCATTCGCTCTATCCCTACAAAATATCCTATACACTGGTATCGACAGGTTCCAGTCATTGTATAGGGTGGCTCATGTTTCGGTGATGGCCATCATGTTCACCTTCCCCTCTGCCATGAGAGTCTGTAGCTATGCAGTTTTCTTCCCAAGGCTCC
The DNA here is from genome assembly GCA_016271365.2 of Neoceratodus forsteri. Lineage (NCBI taxonomy): Eukaryota > Metazoa > Chordata > Ceratodontiformes > Ceratodontidae > Neoceratodus > Neoceratodus forsteri. The sequence continues at coordinate 1,472,656,448 of CM057455.1, forward strand.
TAGCATTCAGGATGACCACCTCCCCCCGCCCTTTACTAGCATCGCCACTAGTACTTGCCCTTTGTCACTGTTATGGAAGTAATCTCACATGGCTTTCCAACCTGTGGTCTCTGCATGTCCTTGCACCCCCAACTCCTAGTTTAAATTCTAACTACCTCTATGTACTTCTCCATCCTCTGTTTCAACACTTTCTTTCCCTCCTGCTCAAGTGTAGTCTATCCATGGCATAGAGACTAATGTCCTCCCAGGGCCCTCCCCACCCTCCCCACCAGCCCATACCTTTAGCATGACACCAGGTTCTTAGCCATCCATTAAATTCCTCTGTTTCTTAGCTTTCTTACTGTGCTTGCCCTGGAAGTATCTCTGAGAAAGTTACTGATCTTCCTGCCCTCTCAAATAATTGTCCCAGTTCCTCAAACCTCCTCTGAACTATATGTACCATCCTGTCAGCCAGGCTGTTTGTCCCCAAATGTATAATTAAATGAGGCTTCTCACTACCCCTTCTAGAATATTTTAGAACAGATTATCCCACCCTTTCTGCTGTCATTCCCAGCATACCCGAACCCGGGTCGCCGGCGCAGCGCGAGGTGTGGCGTCTAGCGCCTCAGCCCTCAGCGCCACCGGGCCGGCCCCCCCTTCCAGTTTCATCTGGACTTCTATCAGTTAATCCTCCAATCTCATCTCCTCCCTCCTCCTCCTTTCCCTCTAGTACTGCAAAATTATTTTCTGAAGACCCTTCTCCTATGCCTGCTTCCTCCCTCCTCGACTCCATGACTGTTGCCACTTCTCCTCCTCCCCTCACAAGTCCCTTTCTCCTTCCTGTTGCCTTCCTCCCCCTTGACCTCGGTTCCTCCGACGCCCTTCTCCTTGCCCTGGGTCCCCCTGTCTCTGCTTCCCTTCTTCTGACCCTCTCCTCCCCCCTGCTAGCCCATGCCTCCAGAAACAATTATGAAGCTGAGGCCCCTGGCCAGACAATAGCACCCTTTCCCCACTATACACTAAACTTTGCAGCTAGTGAAGACAGCAAAAAAAAAAAAAAAAATACAACCCCACTAAAGGCACACAAAAAAATAGGTTTGATACCAGAAGAAACAGGTTTCCAATTCAAAGAAACAGCCTCACCAAAAGCACATCAAAATAAGTTTGAAATCAGAGAAACAGGCCTCCTATTTAAAGAAACAGCCCCACTTAAAGCACACCAAAATAGGTTTCAAAGTTTCAATGGCTCCAAAAGAGTTCCCTGCTAGCCCCTTAAAAGTAGTAAGAAAAGAATCACCTGCTACCAAGTGACATCAACAAGCAGTTACTACTGCACTGAAATGAATTGGATTCCTTCCCCTTCTAGCCTCTTAATGTCCTTCCTGCTGCCACTTGGATTTGGACCCACAGTGCCTTTAACTTCCCACCCCCAATTTCCTCTCTAGTGACAATAGTACCTTCGCTGATGTATAGTGTCACCCCTCCCCTTTCTCTCAGTCCCTTCTAGAGAGCGTACCCAGGAATGTAGAAATCCCAATCATGATTTCGGGCAGACCAGGTCTCGGTGACTTGCTAGATCCACCTTTCCCTCTGGAATCATGGACTGAAGGTAATCCATCTTGTTCCCAAGACTTTTTTTTATATTCAAGTTTATTGCATATTTTGGCACAGGCATACAGTAATCACAGCTTATTTCCATCACATTTAACTTAAGGAGTACATACACATTTACAAAAGATGTCTTGATCCATTTTCCATTTCATCTATTGAACCTTTTCTCACTTTGAGTTTATTTTACTTTTACTTTACAGAGAGCGACCTGGAAGCCTTGATGCTCTAATATCCTTTTAATAGGAATCTCACCGCCCTATGCCCCTTCCCAGACTCCTTCTAGTCTATTCCACTCCACCTGCGCCTGGTAACATCAGCCATGGAGTCCACCTCCCCATGAAAGTCTGTGTTCTCAAATTTATTCTATATGTGATTTCCTCCATGTCCTTGATTTCATTTATAGTTGAAAGCCAGTCTTGGATTGTCGGGGGACATGATGAAAGCCACCTTCTAGTTAGAGCCTTGTGAGAGGCAGTAAGGAGAATGTTCCAGAGGTACTTTGTTTGCTCCCCTGACTTCGTCTGGTTTCATTCCCAATATCAGATTCCTGGGACCCAATACAGACTGTATAGAGAATACCTGTCTTATTTTCTGTTCTATTTCTGTCCAGTAATTTATAAGGGTTGGACAGGACCAGAATACATGCAGATAATCTGCTTTAATTGTCCCACATCCCCGCCAGCATTCTCCGGAGCATTTCTTATCCCATTTACATGGAGTCCCTGGGACGATAAAGAATCTCGTTCTTACTTTCCACTCGTACTCCCTCCACATCGGAGATGACGTGGTCCTGAGAGCCAGTGCCATAGCTGAGGTCCACTCCCCTTCCTCAAAGTATTCTCCCATTTCCCTTTCCCATCTGTTCTTAATTTGGGCGGTTTTGTTCCTTCCTCTATCTCTCAGGGCTCCATATATAGCGGAGACCAGGCCCTTAACTTTTGTTGAATTTAGTATTTCAACTACGATACCCCTCAGCCCTACTGAAAAGTTAGATTGTTTGTAGAGAGTTTGCAGGCCATGTATACAGGTTCTTATTTGCAAGTATCTGAAGTAATCTGCCTGCCTCATCGAGTATTCCTCTTTAATCTGGATAAACTCCGTGACAGTATTTCCCTTCAGAAACTGATTTTGTTCCCAAGACTTCAAGCATTAAGGGACACTACACCCTCCACCATTCCTGCTTCTCTACTCTCCTTTCTGACCAAATGCCTCCCACCAGTTCTGCATGATGGCCTGCCCACCCCCTCTTCTTCCCATTGCTTCTGGTCACCCCAGCCCCCTTCCATTCCCACTACTCTCCTCCCTTAGCTGTCTCTCCTGGTGCATTTTATTTGAGGTGGGGGTGTATCACCTCTCCTCCAGAAAACACAACCCTAAGTCACCTCCTATCTGATCGTTCCATGTACTCTACAGAAGGGGGTGCTATCTGACCCCTCTTCTGGGAAACGTGGGTGTTGGGACCCTTCTTCCCCCCCCCCAATCTAGTTTAAAAATTTAGGCTCCGATGTATGTATTCCCCAAACCGTTCCCCTAGCGACCTGGTTCCTCTCCTGCTTAGGCGCAACCTATCGGGTGCATAGAGGGTTTTGTCATTCCAGGTCTTCCTTACGTATCTAAATCCCTCCTCCCTACACCATTTGATCAGCTAGCCACTAAATTCCTCTTTCCTTGGTTTTCTGGTAGTGCTGGCTCTAGGTACCGGCAACACTTCCGAGAAGGCTACAGACTTGGCCACGACTCTGCAGACCTGATCCACCAATCTGACTCTCTCTTGAACCTTCTCAACCTCATATATCCAGTTAGGTTATTGGTATTTAGGTGAAGGACCACATGTGGCTTTCTCTTTTCCCATCCTGTGTGAGGGGACCAACCTTTGGTTCTATGCGCTCAGCTGTCATTACTGGGGAGACACAACACTCTCCTATTTTACTGCCCGCCCCACTCCTAGCTCATCAAATTCCCTTCACTTCTGAATCTCCTATCACTATGACTCTGCTTCTGCCCTTGGGTTTATGTCCTGCTGTGGACCTGGTGCCCTTAACAACAAATGCATCCTGCCACTTCTAGGATATCCTGCTCAAGAGATATGCTGAGAGGGACAGGTTGTGGAGTCTTGGGTGCATCACTGGACCCTGCAGCAGCCAGTCCCTCTTGTGTGGGGAAATCAAATGGGTGTTTCAGATAATTAATAGTGGAAACCACAAGATATTATGGCTAATAAGGGCAGAGAGGGAAGCACAGTGCTTGGTCCAACCAAATTTTGCAAAATACTCTCAGTCATGTGGTATCAAAGGAAAACACACAAACAAGTGTCTGTTGTCCCTGGTTCTCAGGAAGACAACATCCCAAGTGAATACTGGACTGTCTTTGCCTAGTAAGTCAACTGAGAGGTCTTGTGTGCGGTATTTGGCAAACATATCTAGCGTTGGTCACCTCTAAAGCTCCATGAGAAGGCTGATGGTGCCCCTCTGTAGCTGCCATTATCCAGGAAGTATGTCTCTGTGGCACAACTAGTCTATTGAGCTGTTGTCTTGATCTGAAATGTACGCTGCAGACAGACTGGACAGGTGGTATTCCATCCAATTCAGGTGAATTAGGGTCCCTTTAAGCAGTTTATGACCTTCGACCTCCCCCTGATGAATGATGTACCCCATCGCGGGTCGATACGTAGGGCTAGGCTGTGCATTTATGCAAGTCTGTACATGGTGATGGTGTTGTCTGTCTGGACCTGAATGACCCGACCCTGAAAATGCATAGCAAAGGCTGTCAAAGCCAGCTAAACTACCTGCAGTTCAAGCAGGTTGATAGGACATTGGGACTCCTTGGGGATCCAGAGCCCGTGGACTCCGTGGTCCCGTAGGTGAGCACCCCAGCCCATGAGGGAGGCATCGGTCGTCAGGATGACCATCCGCTCTGGATGAAAAATGGGATACCTTCCTGCAGATGTTCCAGGTCCAACCACCACCACTGGAGGGCATCCCACATCAGCCTGGTCACAGTGACCGGCTGGTTGAAGTGGCCCTTGTGCAGAGACCACTGGCAGGTCAGTTGCTAATGCAGAGTGCACATTCTCCAGTGGGTCCAATGGACCACATTAGTGCATGCTGCCATGTATCCCAGGAGGTGCATGAAGTCCCGAGCAGGGTGCAACTGCCCAACCTGAAATGATTGGGCAAAGGAGGAGAGAGCCTCCACCCTGTCCGCTAGGAGTCGAGTCCTGGCTCTGCGAGTGTCAAGCTCTGTTCCAATGAAGTCGATAATTTGTGAGGGCATGAGTTCCGTTTTGGCCTCGTTGACCGGGAGGCCAAGAGACACGCAGGTCTGGAGGGCAAGATCCCTGGACTGCTCCACCTCCTGCCTGGAGGGACCTGCAATCGGCCAGTCATCCAGGCAGGGCCAGACTCTGACTCCGACACCTCAGGGAGGCTGCCACCACTGCCATGCATTTGAAGACGACTCTGAGGGCAGAGGACAGGCCAGATGGCATGGCCTGGAACTTGTAGAGGATCCGCTCTGCCCATAACCAGAGGAACCAGTGGTGGGACGGATGGACTGGGATGTGAAAAAACATATCCTGAAGATCCGGAGAGCAAGACCACATTTTGCCTGACAGATGGTATGATCTGAGACAGGGTGACCATCCTGAAGGTGCACAGCCGGAGAAACTTCTTCAGGTCGTGCAGCTCTAAGATGAGGCACCAGCCCCTCGTTTTGTCACCAGGAAGTACCTGGAGACAAACCCTGGGTGTTCCAGAGGGTATGAGACAGGAGCCATGACCTCCTTTCGGAGGAGCTGGGCGATATCTTCCCGAAGGGCCAACAGGATGTCTGCAGACACAATGCCCTCCTGTGAGGCATGGACTTGGCAAGGCGGGTACGCCTCGCATTCCAGAGGCAGACCCTGACTGACCACCTCAAGAACTCACCTGTTTGTGGTGACAGTGGACCAGGTGAGAATGAAGTGGCAGAGCCAGCCCCCCATGGGAGGACCCGGGGGGACATGACTGGCATGGGGAAGGCAACCGCCATCTTATCATTGGGCAGACTTGGAGGCAGCGGAGGGTCTGACTTTGGTTGAGGTTGCCAGACCTCAGCCTGTTGTCCAGCTTGAGGCAGAGCTGGTTTGGTCACAGGGGCAGAGGGGGGCCAAAAGGGTTTCTTTTTCTGCTGCTTAGAACCCTTGGGGTTACTCTACAAGGATGTCACCGAGTCCAAGGTGGCACTGAACTTCTCAATATGGGTGAGGTGCCCCTTGACCCTGGGCCCAAACAAGTCAGTACCCAGGAAGGGGACATCTGCCAACTTGTGCTGGGTATCTGCCAAGAAGGTCAAGATACTCAGCCAGGCTCCGAGTCACATAGCTACTGTGGCAGCCATTGGCTACTGACTGGGCACAACAGTCGCCTTTGTCCATGGCAGTCTGGAACTGGTGCTTGGCTACTGCTTGGCCCTGATCCCAGACCTGTTAGACTGTGCTCTGCAGGTCCACTGGGAGATGAGGAAGCACCTCATCAAGCATGCCCAGGAAAGGACGTCAGAAGTGGGCCATCAAAAGGGCCAAACTCATTTGCCTAAGGTCAAAAGAGGGGGCAGCATACATCTTTTTAGCCACATAGTCCAACTTCTTAGATTCCTTATTGGTGGCTTGTCAATGTCACCCACGTTGCCTGTGCGCCTGAACACTGAGTCAGCCACGAGACCCTCAGCTGAGGGATGCTCTGTAAACCCTCAAAGGGAACCTGTAGTGACCACGTATTTGCGGGCCATCTGGGTTGATGGGACAGGGCAAGAGGCTGGGTGCTGCCACAGCTCCAAGGCAGGACCAAAAATGGCATCTGCCACCAGGAAGGCCTCCCAAGGGGAGACTCATTTTCAGAATTTGAATTTTCAGCACATTTTCAGAATCCCAGCACCTTCACGTCATCCATATCAGAGACCTGAAGGAGTAAGCCTGAAGACAACGTTTTTCTGAAAAAATCAAGTTTAATATGCAAAGGGCCTTCTCAGCATGACAGCGGTAAGGAGAGAACATTCTTCCTCCAGCGGAAAGGAAGATCAGATGGTGCCGAGGGAGTACCACCAGGATGGGCAGAAGGAGCCAGCTTGAGACATTCTGCCATGCCTTAAAGAAGAAAGGAGCACTGCCTGAAGTGTGCATAGAGCACCATATCCACGTCCCTAGAACTTTTTTGAGGACATTTCCTCCACACAGCCACATCTTTGGAAAGATTTCCAAGCAGTACATAAAGCTGGAGAAAATCCCAATAGTAGGGACCCACAGGGCCCTAAGACCGAAGACCTTGGAGGACAGCAAGGCCAAAACCAGTCAGTCTACAGGACACCAAGTCCAAACTATACTGCTTGGTGAAAGTGTAGACAGAACTGCACATGGCAGCAGCACATGTGTCAATGGTGGAGATATTACAGAAACAAATCAAAGAGATGGCCATGCCAAATGCAGTCTGACTATGAACAGCACCAGGAAGCTCCTTACCATGCTTCTGGTAGCAAAAGAAAATACAAAGTGCCAAAGATTTGGAATGGCACCGCTCCGGGAAAGGGGTACCCACCAAATGGAGGTAAACAAAAAAATTGTGGGAAGTGGACCTGCCGATGCAGTGATAGTACTACTGCTTGCGTCACTAATGACCCATGTTCTGGAGTGAATGCGGGACATCAGATGCCTGTCCAAGGGAAAGTGGGTTGAGCATCCAATGGACTGCTCTACTCCTCCTATGGGTTGGGAGGGACACAGTGCGCGGTGTAAGCCTGACTCTTAGAAGCAGCAGCCAGGAATTATAACACAAGGGAGTGGGAGGAGTGGCAGCCAATATCCTGTGTGGGGAAGAATGCGCAGGGCCATCTTAGGCTGCACTGCACTTATGTCCACTCATAAGTGGAGCCCTATCAGGCCTTGACCCTTCCAACCTTTTCAGACCAATATCTTTTGAATTTACATTGCTCCATTCACACACACCCCCACGCCGGGGGCAGCCCCTAGGGCTCTGAAATGGAACTTCAGTTGGGAGTAGGCCATGTAACCGGGTGCGAGGCCTGCAAAAGGTTGTTGGGTCCTTCACCCTGTCCATTCGCATTTTTCTCTCCTGATTTTCCCTAATGGTGTCTTGCAGGAAAGAAAATGCATCCCACAATTGGCAGCCAGCTCAAAGGGAGCCTTTGTAAAGGGTTCCAGTACAAAGTTACCATCCCACAACAGAAATGGTTTGCAGACCGTGGAATTTATGTGCAGGAGCCCCTTAAGAAACCTGCAAGACGCCTCCTGTGAGACACTGTCTTGCCCCATGAGGGCATGAAGGGAAGAGATTGCCGAAATTTGGACCCGCACATAAGAATACTGGAAGCCAGAGTGTGACAGGGAGTCCGATAGGGACAGAGGTAATCACGACACGTGAAAGGGTATAGCAAGCAAGAAGCACACGAAATACTGAAATGTTTCCATTTCAGGGCGTATATGTGCCTCTTAGATTATTAGCCACAAGAAGAACATCCATAATTTAATGGGAGACCCCTAAAGCATGTGAAATCTACATCCTCAGGAGACAGGCATGAAGATTCAGGAACCAAAGGTCTGGGTGTAGTAGACAACTCTGTTCTTGCAACATAAAGTCCTGCTTGTAAAAGGAGCAGGACCGGGGGTTCCACCAATAACTTTCAGAGAAGATGTAACTAAATCTGTCTGGGCCAAAAGGGGGCCACCAGTACTGTAATTTGACCAATACCCTGTGGGACACCTCCAACTGAGCCACTGTCTTGCCCCCCTATGAGGGCATGAAAGGCAGAGAGGGACGAAATGCTGACCCTCACAGAAGAGTTCTAGAGGCCAGGGTGTGATATCACAAGTTGGTGGCCCCAAAAACATACAAGAGTGCTAAAACTACAAGACTGTTACATACTGTATATTACTTAGCCACACAGAGTAGTAAATATCTGCAGCGCTATGCTGACCCATCAGAAGAGCAGCAAACATACAGACCACAATGGCTGGACACAGAACAATACTTCTGTTCTTCCCAAGGTCTCTCACATCCATTGTACATGGTTCCTGCCAAAAAGATACCTACGGCCCTGAGGAGGACACCCATTCAGACTGTCATCAGAACCTATGCCCAATTTTGCCACTTTCTAAAAATTGGCCTAGTGAAAAAGGTACCCAACAGCCACTGCTGGGTAACTCCACTTTAAAATGGGTGCCGGGGTACAAATAATCCATACTGGTCTACAAAACACATCAAGTAGGAAGACAGGTTTTAGATAGTAAACTAATTGCACATGCTACCTTTCAGAGGAGATATAGTATAGCACAGTGGTTGAAGGCTCTGAGTTGCAAACCTGGAGACCTGGGTTTGAATCCCACAGCCCCCACTGCATACTGTGTGACCCTAAGCAAGTCACTTAACTTCACTGTGCTCCCAAGCCACACCTGTAAACAAGCTTGCGGCTCAGTGTCTCTCTCCTGGTTAAAAAAAAACAAAACAATGCACCACCACCAAAAGAGACTGCTTACCCCAGCCAAACAGGCGTCTATACCATATGCTAGCTCTCATTTATACAACTTAATTTATGACCTAACCACCAATAAAATTGATGGCACAGCATACTATTGGTACCAGGCCCTTCCTCACCCCAACAGTGCATATGATTGGCCTAGAATATGAACATGTATAAATTCTTGAAATTCGACAGATATAAGCTTATGCAGCTTATTTTACATAATACGTACTATACCCCTCCGAAACTTCACCAAGTTAACAGATTATCTAACGATATATGCTCTAGATGTACAAAGCAACCATGGACCTTATACCATATACAGTGGCGTGAAAAAGTATTTGCCCCCTTCCTGATTTTCTCTATTATTGCATATTTGTCACACTGGATGTTTTCAGGTCTTAGACAAAATATAATATTAGATAAAGGAACCTGAGTGAACAAATAACACTTTTTTTTTTTTACTTATTTGATTTATTTAATGAAAAAGTTAACTAACACCAACTGGCACTGTGTGAAAAGTAATTGCCCCTCAGTTAAATCAACCCAATTAAAGGGATAATTAGAGTCAGCTGATTGAACACAACCAGGCTTGATTACAGCCAGCCCTGCTCAATATAAACCTCACTTATTTTGGCCCTTACCATCAGAGTCACATTGCCAGCACAAAGATTCAACAAGCACATTATGCCATGGTCAAAGGAAGTTCCTGAAAAGATCAGAAAAAAATGTATTGCCCTCTATCAGTCTAGAAAGGGTTACAAAGCTATTTCTAAGGCTCTGGGACTCAATTGAACCACAGTGAGAGCCATAATCTCCAAATGGAGAACACTTGGAACAGTAGTGAACCTTCCCAGGAGTGGGCGGCCTGCCAAAATTACTCCAAGGGTGCAGTGTAAAATCATCCAAGAAGTCTCAAAGGATCCTAAAACAACATTCAAAGAACTGCAGGCTTCTCTTGCCTCAGCTAAGGTCCAGTGTTCATGACTCCACAATCAGAAAGAGACTGGGCAAAATGGGCTTCATGTGAGAGTGCAAGGCGAAACCATCATGCTAACCAAGAAGAACATAAATGCTCGTCTCTCATTTGCCAAGAAGCACCTGGATGATCCACAAGCCTTTTGGGAAAATGTTCTATGGACAGATGAGTCCAAGTGGAACTTTTGGACAACATGGATCCCATAATGTCTTGCATAAAGCAAACACAGCATTCCACAGTAAGAACACCATACCAACAGTCAAACATGGTGGTGGTAGTGTGATGGTGTGGGATGCTTTGCTGCCTAAGGACCTGGATGACTTGCCATAATTAAAGGAACCATGAATTCTGCTCTGTACCAGAAAATTCTTAAGGAGAATGTCCAGTCATCCTTCCGTCAGCTGAAGCTGAAGCGTATTAGGTCATGCAGCAAGACAATGATCCAAAACACAAAAGCAAGTCTACATCAGAATGGCTAAAAGAAGTAAAATTAAAGTTTTGAGTGGCTAAGTCAAAGTCTAGACTTAAACCCAATAGAGCTGCTGGTAGGACCTGAAACGAGAGCAGTTCATGCTCGAAAACCTACCAAATGTTACTGAATTAAAGCAGTTCTATGAGGAAGAGTGGGTTAAAATTCCTCCACAGTGATGTGAAAGACTGATATTGAATTATAGGAAGTGTTTGGTTGCAGTCATTGCAGCTAAATGTGGCATAACCAGTTATTAAGTGTAAGGGGCATTACTTTTTCACACAGTGCCAGTTGGTGTTGGTTAACTTTTTCATTAAATAAGTGAAATTAAAAAAAACAAGTGTTATTTGTTCACTCAGGTTCCCTTTATCTAATATTACATTTTCTAAAGACCTGAAAACATCCAGTGTGACAAATATGCAATAATAGAGAAAATCAGAAGGGGCAAATACTTTTTCACGCCACTGTATTGTGGGAATGTGAGAAAGCCCAACCACCGTGGAAGGCAATTCAAGACAAGATGGATCCATTGTTATGGCTGGAGAATGCCTACCAGACATTTGCATGATAGGGGACCTGAAACAAAGTTTTTGGTGAACGGAAGCACTAATATAACTCTCATAGCTGCATACCATCTTATGTGGAATGACAAAATACTTTTTGCACTTCAAGCTGAGAAAATGATAGCCAGTATGAATAACTAACTAGAACTATGTAAAACAAGGTGGGAGAAATTTCATGTATTACTTTTTTTTTTTTTTGTAATAAAGTTTTTATTAGGTACGAGGATATTTACATACATACATACATACATACATACAGGGGTTATTGCACGTATACATTTGTTCAGCAAATACAATTATACATTAAAACTGCTCCTAGCACAATGTCCAGTTAATCACATACAGAAAAGAATCATGCATCATCCCTTACTTATACATTAATTTGATTAATTTCAGGGAACAAAATCAGGATAAGTGTTTAACTGATGTAGAGTCCATTTTCTCTATTTTATATCAAAGGCCTCCACCTTGTCCTTTAATCTGGCTGCCATCCTCTCCAAACTGTAAATTTATCTTGTCAAGTCTAGCCACGCTCCTTTAGTTGGTAATATATTTGTCCCCCACAGCCTGGTCATTACCTTTCTTGCTGCCAATATCATCAATGTGGTATGCAGGTAGATATTCTTATCTACTTTCAGGCCAAACGGAGTAGTGGCAGTCAATATATACCCTGGGGTTAAGAGGTCTGGGACCTCATATATTGCCACCAACTCCTGTACTACCTCCTCCCAATAGGGACCTAGCAAGTTACAGTCTCACAATATTTGGGTCTGGTCTGCCTGGACAGTTTCACACCCCTTCCAACATTTACCTTCACGATCTCCCGTAAACCTGGCTACCACTGCAGGAGTATGAAAAAATCTATACCTTAGCTTCCACGTGTACTGTCTCCAGTAGGGAGATCCCGAGGCCCTCCGCATGAGTGAGGAGGCCACCTTCCAGTTCATGGCAGGGAGCTCTATCCCTAACTCCAACGGGCCCTAACGGACTTGGTGGAGTCACTGGGTTTCTCACCCAAAACAACAGACAAGACTGATACAATGGTCCACGTTGGCCCCTTGCCTCTGGGATTGGAGAAGCTTAATTATTATTAACAAGGGGTTCTCAGCTACTGCTGCCAGGGCCTCCTCCATAGGCTGCAAATACAATTTTAACTGGAGATATTTATGAAAGAAGCTCTGGGGCAATTTATGTTGGGTTTGAAGTTGCACAAATGAATACAGGCTTCTTGGTCCCACCAAATGAAAGATATGTTTAATATTATATTTATACCACTGAAACATAGATTTATCCATGGCATTAGGTGGAAAAGCACTGTTTACCGCCAGGGATCTGAGGAACATTGCCTCCATGGGCGAGAGTCTTTTATTGAACACATGGAGCCACAGCTTGAATACCTCGGCAGTACACTGTGGGAACCTGGAGAGAGGCAGGCATCCAGGGGGGTGTCCAAAAAGATAGTCCGTTAAATCTATTATGTCACTCCAGATCAACTCAAACTGTTTCCGGGGCACAATAGAATTGGGATTTATCCAAGACAACAAAACCTTTAATTTAGAAGCCCGGGCACATTCTAAAAGATTAAGCAGGTTTAGACCACCTCTGTCTCTGCATAATTGTAGCAGCGAGTATCGGATCCTGGGACGCTTTCCCTGCCATATGAAGCGAGAGATAAGCCTATTCCAGGTCCGAAAGCAGACCCGAGTTGGCATTAGTGGTAGTGTCTGCAAGAAGAATAAAATCCGGGGAAATATATTTTGCTTAATATTTTCTATTCGAGCCAGGAAACTTAATGGCACATGTGACCACCGTGCAAGATCTTCAGTTAGATTTTGAGTTAGGAGTTCAACATTCACTATATCTGTATGTATCAGATTTTTGGTAAGGCGAATCCCCAAGTACCGCATCATTTGTTTGTGCCACTTAAAGGGAAATGCATGTTTTAGAGTTGGGGAGGGAGTATAATCACAAAGCAATGCCTCTGATTTTTGTTGATTAATTTTATACTCTGAGACTTCTCCATACATCTCCAGTTGTTCCCATACCTTCAGGATTGATATATATGGAGAAGTCACAGAGAGCAGGATGTCGTCAGCAAACAATGACATTTTATAAATTGTACCTCCCATGGGTATTCCCTTAATTTCCAGGTGAGCTCTAATGGCCTGGGCCAGGGGTTCAAGATACAGGGCAAATAACAGCGGGGAGAGGGGACATCCCTGGCGGATTCCCCTCTGTAAGGGAAAAGGGTCAGAGATAGAGCCGTCTAATTTTAAATAGGCCCTGGGGTGTTTATAAACATTTTGCAGTTGTTGTATGACCTTCTGAGGGAAGCCAAATCTAGATATGGCTGCTCACAAAAAAGGCCAGGCAACCCTATCGAATGCCTTTTCGGTGTCTAGCCCAATAAGTGCTAGGGGGATTGAACATGTTGCCGCATCTTCTTTAAGTAGATAGGTTCGTTATACTGCATCATGTGCTTGTCAGCTTTTAATAAAGCCAACCTGATCAGGGTTAATCAACAGGGGCACGATATTTTCAAGTCTATGTGCTAGTACGGACATTTATATTTTGTAATCAAAATTTAACATTGAGATTGGCCTATATGATGAGGAAAATGTCGGGTCCTTGTCCTGTTATTACTGCGTATTGCCGGGGTGGTGGTACCTCCTCTCTGTATCTCATGGACTGCAAGGAGTACAAATGGTAGTAGTTCCTCCCTGTAGGTTTTATAGAACTCCAATGAATATACATCAGGTTCTGGAGCCTTCTGGGTTTTAGCTTTCCGCAGCATTCCTATCTCAGCCAATGTTATAGGGGCTTTCAGGGTGTCTACATGGGAAGTAGTCAGCTTAGGAAGTTGTAGCCTGTTAAGATAAAGACTATCTGTTGGCTACGGTTTTCAGGCTCTGCCCTATACAGATTTCTGTAATATTCAGCCATGATTCGCCCAATTACCTTTGGGTGATGTTCTAGTTTCCCCATAGTTGGATCTTGCATAGCCATGATGCAGGTTCTAGCCTTGTGCATTCTAAGTTTACAGGCAAGATTCCTGGCCCCCTTGGGGCCCCCCCTCATGGGCTGTAAGCCTGAGATAAAAAACTGCTGCTCTATTTTTTGGTCTAGATGTTTTTGGCTTTTTTGTTTTGTGGCCAATAATTGTACTTTTACAGTTCTGTCTCCCTGGGCATATAAGGACTATAAATCCTTCAGCTCCCCTTGGAGTCGAATCAGTTGTGCCTCTCTGTTTTTTTTGGATGAGTAGGCAATGATGTCTCCAAGTAGTACTGTCTTAAGGGTGTCCCACAGCATCACCGCCAAGACATCCGAGCTGCCATTTTCCCCCAGAATCTGTGGGATCCTATCTTTAACCATCTGATTAAACTCCGGGGCCCTAAAGTGCATCAAATTTAAACGCCAAAAGTTTTTTTATGTCTCCCACCAAAATTGAATCTGGTATACACTGGAGTGTGGTTTGACAGTATAGTCACCCCATGCCACACATCGTGTAGTGTCTCAAGATGCTCTGCGGTGGTAAATATGTAGTCAATCTGGGATGCTACTCCCAGCCCCGGAGCCAGATGAGTATATTCCCTCTGGGAGGGGAAGCTACATGTATTATCCTCACCGCATAAATTATTATATAGCGGATCCCATGAACCGTATACCTATACAATGGTAAAACATTATTGTCATCAAATGATGTGTATAGGGAATGGCAAGGTAAACATTGCAAGATATCCTGTTGTCAGATATGATGCAACTCAAACTACTGCCTGTATCAGTTGGGGGGGAGGGGTGGTGCTTTTTGTTGTACTGTTGTTGCGTTGGTCAATGTCTGTTGTCTGAAACAGAAAATTCAATAAAGTATATTAAATTAAAAAATTAGTTAATGAATGTTCCGTTACTATCGAGGAGTAATTATAGTAGATGATGCAAAAACCGTTAAAAATGTTGCACAAGAAAAATACAGTAGCCCAGTCAATGACTGCCATTTTGAAATTCAGCTGCAACTATGGAGGACAACACTCAGGCTCAACAGGCTTACAAAACCAAGATTCTCCCATTATGCATCGGAACTCTGGGGGCCCAACTCTGTCATCTTTCTGATGGAGCAAACTTGTTCCCCTTTTACATGTAAAATTGCCCTCACAGGAAGGGATAGCCTGCAGGTCCCATATGCAAGAATGCAATGGAATGGTCATGCAGTGCTGTCAGGTGAATCCTCCACTGTCAAACATGTTCACAGTACGCATCTGCTCTTCTGGGCCACCAGAGGGTGTGCCAGCCTCACACTTACATTCTACTGGATGCTCTAGCAAACACCTGCTAGCCCACTATAGCAGTCAGCTCACATAAAAGAGAGTGAGGGAGGGTGATCTCAGTGCAGAGTCAAGCTGTGACTCATGCATCACAGTGAGAGGGGGTCTCACTGCAGAGTCGGAGTGTGACTCATGCACCACAGTGACAGGGGGTATCAGTGCAGAGTCAGAGCTACGGACATAGACACGGTGTCACACAGCTCCACTCTGCCACAAATTCTGAAATGCCAGTATCTGTGGGGTGTCACAGTACTGATCATTTATACAAATTGTGTAACTGCTAAAGAAAGCATCATGACAAGCACTGCATTTGTGTTTATTTATATGCACTCCTGTACCTAAAACTGTTGTTGCTGCTAAAAATAATGCTTTAAGGTTTTTTTCAGCATGAAGTACTAAAGCAGCAGTGCATATTATGCAGTTCCTTGCCTATATTGATTGCTGCAACACCCCTGTTACTTTGTGTTTCACTGTCCATTTAGTGCTTTTCAGCCAGACACTGCCCATATTTATTTTCAGAGATGCAGGCTTTTGTCAGGACCACTGTTTTAAATCAAGTGCTACGTGAGGGTGGTCCTGACCTTGATGCTCCCCTGTTGTAACATGGTGGCATGGTATTGGTCAATGGGAATGGGTTTTGTACGCATGGGACCGGTCAATCAGTGGATAGCATCAATAATGTAGGTAGCCCCAGATCATTAACACAGCAAGTACCCCATGCCAAGCAACAAAAGACCTTTTTCATTGTATTAATAGCACTACACACTAACTGGATTAGCAGCAAGAAAAACAAATAAGCAAAGGATCCATTAAAAAAAATACAAGAAGGAGAAATGGCTGTAATATGCCCTGCTACTTTAAGTGTCCCAGGTAACAAACTGGCCTGTCGTGGTACTGCAGCCACTTGCAAACACCCATTATGCCGACAACCTAGGTTCAGGAACAAGTCTGGGTCATCAGGGCCACTTGTTAAATCAAATTGAGATCAGAAAAAGCATCAAACATAAAATGTACTTCAGTTTGAGAGATTATATTCAAAAATGATATTGTATAATTTAGATTATGAACTGGGGATCGTAAATCCACAATGATGATTGGCCGACAGGTTTTTGAAGCCGTGATGATATTGGGCTACATCATCATGGCTTCAAAAAAGCTCCAGCCACCAGCCTCCTTGCTCTCAGCCCAACGATTCTCATGTCCCACAGTCAGTCAGACCTTCAGTCAGCCACTGTTTAAAATGAAACCCTGACAACTGTCCCCCCTACCCCCTTAATTTTGCCCACAATACCTCCTCTCCAGAGGAAAAAGAAAACTCTCCTTCTTCGTTTCAGAACGCCAGGTACTGCAGTACGGAAACAGCAGCTCCTCACGCGCTGCCACTAATCCAGTCTCCTGCTGACTGGAAAAAAACCATCTCTGACAACAACCGCTGCTGACTACCATGCTAACACTACCTCGACCTGCCTGCTCCTCTCACAGACTACATAAGCACTGGTCCCACCCGCTTATTGCAAATGCCAGCTCCTCCAGTTTATTCAGCAAACGGCTGCTCCCCTTCATGTTACCCTACGGCTCAACCAGTACTTTCAGCTGTATACAGTGAAACTCAGTTTGGAAGGAGGAGTGCTCGAGGGGAGCGCTCCAATGTTTTACCTCCAACAGCCAGCATATTTTACATATTACAGACCAGCAGCTCTTGCTAGACTTACCAGATTACTCCTGCCTTCTTCCATATCCTGAAATCCAAAATAAACCGGCCGATTGGGGGGAGGGGTAACTGTGGGGAACACAGAGACAGTAAATGCTGGTACCAAACATGCAAAAAAGCAACACACCACGCTGATGGGGAGCAACAAGTGGAAACAGCACCACCTACTGGACACATAATAAGCTGCAGACTTTTTTTTTTAACTACATATTCCTCCACATACACTGTCCATGTACCAGAACAGAATTAAAACAAATTATTTTAAACTTTTTAAAAATTTAACTTAATTCCAAAAAGGAGCCCAGTTCATAATAGCAATAATGCACTCCACAGTGTGGTATATCATGAGATATCGACACTTCTCGGCTGGTTGGACACACTCGACCTGCAGCCTCGTGCCCAACCACCCGAGGCATGACGATATCTCATGATATGCCACGTCCTGTTGTGCATTATTGCTTAAACACAAACCAAACTATCCCTTTCCTGGGTCACAAACAGCATTTTGACCAACCAGGGGAAGCAGACATGCAAAGAGCCATTCACAAAAGCATGGCAGTGCTAGCATGCCTGGTCACAGCCTCCCGTAGCCCCCCACACACAAGTTACTTCCTGTTACAACTAGGCAATAATGTGGGTTGCAGTACTGTGACTGGGTGACTCACTGTAACAGAAGGGAGTGGGTGGGAGGTCCACTGGACCACCTCAGCAGTAGGTGGGCACTGGCCCACTTAGGTCCTGAATGAAAGCAGAGGGTAGTGAGGGAGGGGATTCTTGTTTAGGTAGGACATGTGCTCATAATCCTCAGTTAATGGCTTTCAGCTTTATTTGGTACCTTAAAAAAAAAAAAATCTACACACACACACACACACACACACACACACACACACACACGTGTGTATATTGCAACCTACTTTTGACAGTTGAGACCCAGAGCCGGCCAGTACTGGCCAAAAAGTCCCAAGATCTTGGCAAAAAGAAAAGAGAAGGGGGAAAAAAACAAAAAAAAAACAAAAAAACACAATTTTAACTGGGCCCAGCAGGACCAATATCCATTCCTTTTGTTATGTCATTTTTGGGTTCATGAGGGTTGACCTAAGTTCCTTTGAAACACTCCTCCATCAGTTATGAAGAAACACAGGAACAACCCTTGGAGATGGCCGCAGCCTACTCAATGTTTCTAACTTGCACGGAGGAGCCCAGAACTTGCAAACATCGAACTTACTTTTGTATTACATTCTGCAAGCTCAGCATCATACCCAGTTCACCTTTCATCTTCTCCCTGTTGGCGCGGCATTCTGCCAGATAGCGGAGAGCCTGTTACACAGAGGAAAAACAATACCCATCAACACCGAGAGGGACAGAGGAGACACTTAAAATAGACAGGAATCCAAACAGTACCAAAGAAAAACAACAGTTAAAGCTGAAACAGACATTTTGCTTCAGGAATATCTGGACACATGCACACTCCAATGAACGGCAGAGTTTCAACAAGGCTTTAAAATTAGGGAGCACAAAAGAAATTCTATCAGACTTACCTTAACTATTTTATTTTTTGTGAGCTCCAACTTTTGTCAATGGGAAGCTTCAACATTTAAAGGGGAAGTCTCCCATAGTTTCACACCCATATTTTCCCAACTCCTTATGTGTAACTGTTGTGTTCCTCCTCTAGTTGCCAGCAGTCCTATTGCTGTTCAAATCTAGATTATAAATAAAAATATACAGCCCCCAGATGTTATCAATGTTTTTGTCCTCCATTTTACCATCAATGCTGCTGGAGGATAATGTCATCAGAGCAGCAGAAAATGGTGCTGCACTAATTGCTGTTCTACCAGTAAACAGAACCCACAATGTTTGGTCCCCCACTTGAGTAATGGGGGAACTCTAAGTGCTGTGCACATCCTGAAGTGCAGGTCTAATAGGGACTAGGACCATATGAGTGTGATTCAGCACTGATTTAACATGTATATACATAATGCCTATAAGTAAGTGCCTGTATGAGTTGTGTTAATGTTTCTGTTAGCAAAAACAGTTTACCCAATAAATGACTCTGGGTACAACAAGAGTCAAGTGGCATTATATAGCTATTCTATTATGTTACGTGTGTGTTAGCATTCTCTGTTTTGATTGACACCAGTAGTGAGACACAATCTTGCAAAACTGCCCCTTTCCCTTTGTAACTAGGCAGTCAGTGATTGGATGGCTGATGTAAGGCAATAAAGAGTTCAGTTATAACAAGGAATAGGTTACCAGGACATCAGCTGCAGCATATGGAAGAACAGTAATCTAGTGGTTAAAGCACAGGCACAAGAACTGGGAAACTCTGGTTCAAGTCCTACTAAAGTCCCTTACTCTCTGACCCTTAACAAGTTCCCCTAACCTCCTTGGGAACTGTGATGGCCCCTCAGGTCCATGACTTTAACAGTGCCCCCATTCCCATTATAAATCATTAGCAGTAATGTGAGAACTACAGCACTTCACTTTGAAGGTACTGAAAGCAAGCTGTGGCAGCCCCCCCCCTTTGTAATGCCAGCATTTGAAGTAGGATGTGCCTCACAAATCAGATGCTACACTTCAGCTGTTGTAGGTAAACAAACTAATCAGTCTCAGTGTTTGTAGTACTCTGTATTTGCTTAGCCCATTCCTCCCATGTCATATGCATTCTGTGTCTTGGTATTTCCAGTCAGAACACAGATGTAAGGAGCATTTGAAATGTAAAACAATACACTTTATAAAGTAAGTGATCTAGCTCTCCACTTTCAGGCTGCTGAAAGGGGAGTGTATAATTTGTGCAAAGGAAGAATTCAGTCTTCTGTGATCCTCTGGGAAACTGCTCAAGCCTACCTTGTAAATGAATCCTCTCAAGGGTGTTCACCTGGTTTACTACAGAATGACTACGCGATTGATTGGTTGATTAACTGATTCAGTTTACTGCTTTCCACAACATGTTACAACTGTCTCACTGAGAGAAATGAGCAGTACACAGGAACAGCTTTTGTTTCCTGTGAATGCAATACTATTAGATGCATTATTTGCTCTACATATGCAGTATTAAGGCTACAAGTACCACTCCCTGTGTGAGTTGCATGACAGAACTGTCTTAAGCCACTGCAAACTTAAACTAAAATCAGGATAGACAGCATTGATACCCTTATGTGTACTTCTGCACTGTTGCTGCAGTGACATCAAGGAATGGGAGGGGCTGTATTACAAGTGACTCATTTGCATGTAAATGGAGGCCTTCTTGACATTTTACTACCTTGTGTCAGAGCCTCAAACTCTAGATATGTGTTGCAACAGAAACATAGACTTTGACGGCAGATAAGGACCACTTGGCCCACCCAGTCTGCCCATTTCCCTACCTACTGGATAAGCTGCAGATTCTAGTTAACCAACAGCCTATTTCCTGCCACCCCCCCCACTACAATTGCCTTGTGTCTGTCCCATGCATGTCTGAATTCCCCCACTGTTTTAGCCCCAATAACCTCCCCGGGAAGGCAGTTCCACGCATCCACCACTCTCTCCATGAAAAAAGATTTCCTCACATTACCCCTGAGCCGTCCCCTATCTTTAAATTGTGTCCCCTTGTTCTTACACATCTCTTTTTCTGAAAGATGCTACCTTCCTGGACTTTGTTGATTCCCTTGAGGTACCTGAACCTTATATCATGTCCCCCCCCGTCCCTCCTGTCCCTCCTTTCATCAAGGGTATACATATTAAGCTCTCTCAGTCTCTCTTCATATGATTTCTAATGCAGACCCTGCACCATTTTAGTTGCACTCCTCTGGACTGCTTCCATCCTGTCTATGTCCTTGCGTAGATGAGGTCTCCAAAACTGCACACAGTACTCCAGATGGGGTCTCACCAACTGTCTGTACAGAGAGATAACCACTTCCCTTTTTCTACTTGTGATGCCCCTTCCTATGCATCCCAGTATCCCCCTGGCTCTCTGTACCGACTTCTCACATTGCTTACCAACCTTTAGATCATCTGATATGACTACCCCCAAGTCCCTTTCCATTTTTGTTGTTGTTAGTACCTCCCCTGCTATTATGTACTCTCCTCCTGGGTTTTTGTTTCCCAGGTGCATTACTTTGCACTTCTTTGCATTGAATCTAAGTTGCCATAAGTCTGACCATTCCTCCAACCTTGCCAAATCCCTTCTCATCCTTTCTACCTCTCCCTTGTGTATCAACTCTGTTACAGATCTTTGTATCATCTGCAAAGAGGCATACCTTTCCCTCCAGACCCTCTGCAATGTCACCTATAAAGATGTTAAAGAGGACTGGACCCAGTACTGAGCCCTGAGGTACTCCACTAGTGACCCCCCTTTCTTCGGAATGTGTTCCACTCACTATTACCTTCTGTGCCCTGTTGTGCAGCCAGTTTGCAACCCAGGCTACCACCCTGGGACCCACTCCCAGGCTGGCTAACTTGATTAATCTTTTGTGCTGGACTGTGTCAAATGCCTTGCTAAAGTCTAGGTAGGCCATATCCACAGCCCTCCCTGGTCTATTACTTTGGTCACCCAGTTAAAGAAATCCATTAGATTCGTCTGACATGACCTTCCTGCTGTAAATCCATGCTGCTTTGGGTCCTGTGCCCCGCTGGCCTCTAGGTACTCAATAATTCTTTCTTTCAGAAGTGATTCCATCATTTTCCCTACCACTGAGGTCAAACTTACAGGTCTGTAGTTCCCTGCTTCTGCCTTGCTCCCACTTTTGTGAAGGGAAATCACATCTGCCCTCCTCCAATCCTCAGGTACCACCCTATCCTCCCATGATGTGTTAAACAGTGTGGTCAGTGGTGTCACTAGGTCCTCCCTTAGTTCTTTTAGGATTCTGGGGTGAATCCCATCAGGCCCCACTGCTTTGTCTACCTTAAGTTTTAGGAGTTCTTTCAGGACTCTTTCTTCTGTAAATGGACTGGTGTCAACCCCCCTACCCAGAGTGCTTCTATTGTCTGGTTTAGGTAAGGTTACCACCTACTCAGTTTTTGACCGAATGATTCGGTTTTCTAGGTCCAGATTCGGTCCTCCTGTTTTCACCATTGCAAATTGGTTTTTTATGGTGGGTCAAGCAGCACCTGTTAGATTCCCCACTGACTGTTTCATTTTCTTCTCATCTGACTGTAAGCAAGTGTCTGACATTTTAGTGTGCTTGCTTGCTTGCAGTGCATGCTAATCAGGAAGTGCCTTAAACAGCAGGGCACTTAAAGAGCCAAGAAATGGCTGATCTCTTATTGACATATGTACAGTACTTGATGTAATGTATAATAAATACATCAGACATATCCAAATCATAAATATACAGGAGTCTTCTCCTTTAAGCAAGAAGGTACAACAGGGTGTGATTATGCCGATCTAACAGCATGCCTAGAGGTGCAGTGAGGCATGACGTGCTAGACAGAGTATCTCTGAACCCTGGAAGTGTGGTTAGATCAACATGATGCACCACCCACCCCAAAGTATCTTATTGTGCATATAAAATGGGCAAATTAAGAAAATTAACCCTTACTATGCCATGGACCGATATATCAGTCCATAATTCCTATACATTCCAATTCTACTGGCAGCCTGTGGATTAAAACAGGTAACTTTTTTTTTTGGGGGGGGGGTTAATTAAAAAAAAGAACAGTCTCTTATCAGTAACAACAGATCTTCAGGGGACTCTCCTCCAGTGGGCCACACCTACTGAAATGCCACTGGCATCAGACCTATCCAGAAACTTTTGCCTAGCAGGGCTGCCCAAGATGAAATGTATTGCAGACATCCATATAGCATGGGTTGCTCCAGACCTCCAAAGTTCTGCTGCCCACTAGAGACAAAACAACACTGTGTCAGACCAACAGATGGCAAAGACAAGCATGCTGAAGCTCCAAAAAGGGAGAAACAATGAAGAGACAATCCAGTACAGTGCAAACTGGGCAAAATACAGAAACCCCCACTGTACCCCCCAAACCAAGGGGAAGGTTGGAGCATGCGCTGGGGCTTCCTGAAGAAGAGTCCCATGAAGATCTACCGTTACTGGTAATTAACTGTTCTATCTTCTTCAGGGAGATCTCCCTCCAGTGAACCACACCTATGGAACAATTACTAAGCAGTATACCACACAATGAGAGGGAAAGCCATCAGGAAGGCATCCAAGCCAACCAACATGTAGGCCAATGTCCTACAGGCCAAAGATGTAGGGAGCTACAACAGGGTGACCCCAACATAGCACAGGGGACACAGGGCATGGATCAAAATTAAGCTTTGCAGTGACTGGGAAATCCACTGGCCCACAGACTTTTCCACTGGTCCAGTTGGTATACATACTGAAGTGTTGCCTTCTCCAGTACAAGCCTGCAAGGCTAGTTAAATGCAAATCTTATTAGCCCAATACAAAATCTACCAGCATTTGGCTAGCAGGCTAGTGTTAATTTTAATCTCTGCTAGGGGCAAGAAACTTGGAAGGCACCACCAAACAGACAATGCAAAAACTGTCGACAGCAGACACACACCAAGACTCATGAACAGACGAAGAGAATGGCCAGAAACAAGGGAGGCTGATGGGGCAAGGCCCAGTGAAGAGACCACAATGTCGACGGGAAACCCAACAACAAAGACTGAAACACCACTGAGGAGGAGCCAAGTGGAAACCAGAGCCACAAAGTGGCACCCGAACACAACGGTCAGCGAGGCAAAGCCACACAACAGAGCCTAAGAAAGCCACAGGCCCCACGATCACAAGGAGTCCAGCCAGAAGCCAGAAACCAACCACGGCATCCCAGAGGATGGGCATAACAGCCAAAACCACAGTAAAAGGCAAAGCCGATGACAGAAAATGTGGAAACCCGAGGGCAAGAATACTGTTTTTTTAATCTGTTCAGTGCTATGTGTTTGAATGGGGACCCAGTTCCCCTTTAGGGGAGGTTGAAATATTCATGACAGCTAGGTACAAAGATGGCTTTTTTCTTCTTCATGACAGCTTTTGGGACGGTCGGCTGTAGTGAGGGGAGTGAAGCAGTCATTTCTTTGGAAGACAGATTCACTGGTGTGAAGCCTTTCTCAGGGTAAGTTCCTGACATTAACAAATTCATAAAGGTCACATAATAGTGTTGTACTTCTTATGCAATTATTCCCTGTCACATTCCCCCAGATGGGGATTCCACTAATATGGCATACCTTACAGTATGTTGGTTTACTAGTTGTGTTTTGGCATATCAGTGGCTCTTGATTGGGGGGGGCCACTCTGTTCAACCCCAACTTTTGAAATAGCTTTATAATAGTTTCAGTGGCTCCTGCAAATAACTGTTATACTGTGGGATTCTTTTACAAAGGGGAATGCATTATTTTGCCAATGACCACGCTGTTCTAGTGGCCAAGCTGTGCAATTCTGAAATTTATTGGTGCTGTATTTGTATCTGTCCCGAGGCTGTTACTTACAAAGTGAAAAAATGTTTGGTATTGTATACAGTGTACTTTTTCAGAACTTGGATGATCTGCTACATAAAATGGACTAGCATCTAGACAATCCTATAGACTATGGAAGTCCACGTTATGCTGCACGTCTCCTCTGCATACTTTATGTTGTTACTGAATTAAACTGCTTGAAGTTTCGCTACTATGCGATGGTTTCTCCTATGTGTAATGCCAGGTCAAAGACCAGTTTCCTATATTAATTGTCTAATATAGAATTGAACATGTTTTTATTGACCTTGCCACTGTCTTTTGTATTTGTTCAGTGTATTAAAGATGAATACAAAAATAAAAACAAACATCACCACCTCTCGGGTGTGGCAGTACTAAGTTTATTTTATAGTGACTAACACAGTTTTTGATGTCCAATGTGCTGTAACTTTTAACTGCTTTATCTTCTGGGCCATCACCTCTAATTCTTCTAGAAGGCTCTTCTTGCCAGATCCAGAAACAGATTAAACTTAAACTGGCTAGTGAGCCTTCATACTACCAAAATATTTATCTATACCTATTGCACTGATAGTTGTGTCTGCTCCTCTGCCCTCTGCGGATATTAATAGCAAACTGATTGCTGTTTTACAGCTCTCAACTGTAGTAACCTTGCAGTCTTATGGTTTATATATTTATAATTAACGGGTTTCGCTTTTACCCATAGGGAAACCTGTCGCATAATTTGCCGTTATAAGGGAGTGTTTATAACGGCAAGCATGCACCAGGTTTCCCTCCCTCTTGCATGCGCTGCCCGCAACTCTTCAAGGTTTCTCGCTGCTCGCTCACTACCCTGCCTCCTTGCCAATACCACACCACCATTGTAGCACAAAGAAGTAAGTTACTTTTTAAAGAATAAAACTACCCTTAAGTAAACCTGTGGGGGACACAAAACAAATTAAATGCCACAAAGCGACCGTGGACCACACTAAAAGCGAACCGGATCACAGCCACACCAGAAGGTAACTTATTTTATACAACTGATGTGGCGAGAAAGTGAAACCTAGCAATTATATAAAATAAAATATGGGGTAGTATGTAAAACTCTAAATTTACACACACCCTTGGTGTTGGATGCCAAAATAAACCCCTTGAGCTTTGCTATCAGGGTTTATGTAGCATCCAACACCGTGTGTGTATAAAATTCTCATTACACACACCACCCCGTATTTTTTTATCTTATCTTTTACTCTTCTTTGCTGTATATTTTTAACTGCTTTATCAGACTATACTCTGCTTGTAAATTTTGTTCTGTTCCTTATCTTACATCCTTATAATCACTGCGATTTGTTTGTACTGTACTATCCTAAACAGGACCTCCCTGCAAATGAGCTTTGCTCAATGAAGCTTTTCCTGGTAAAGCAAATAAAAATTATTACAGAAAAAGATAAAAAAAAAAAAAAAAAACTTACCAGTAGTGCAGAATAAACAACCTCAGGATTTGGGGTGGTCCAGAAATAATATAAGGCCAGGCAGACATCCCTGATCCTGAACGATGGCTCGCCTATTCATGGGGTCAGCTGCCAAGTCGCGCAGCTGGTTAACTACTGCCAATGCATCCGGCTCCCCGCTCATGGTGCTGCCTTCTTCTATGCCATATGCATCCAACTACTCCTCTCTGGTAATTCACTGCAGACAAACAGAACAAAACCCATCATACTAAAGTTACATACTTTTTTTTTTTATTTAAAGATACATATCCCCCAAACATATAAACTTTGTTGTATATGAGCTTTTGACATTCTAATGAACTCAACAGCAGCAGCTCATGTGTTTTATTCTGTGCACACAACCTTTTTTTTAATACGTGCTTTATTATAATGTTCCTCTATGTACAGCTTACATAATATAGCATACACTTTACAAAATGAGTATACATTTAATATCAGTCTAGTAAACCATTTTTGTTATCTGTCAGTTTCTGTTACTACTTATAACAGAAAACTGCAAAAAACAAAAATAGGGCACATCATACAAAATATGAAAATGCGTATCTATTAAAGAGTGCCCCAAACCATGAAGCTACCTTGTGGGTCACCCAATGGTGAGGAGGGTGGGCAGAGTGTCTAATGGAGGGCTATAACTATAGTGTAGTGCTCTCTATGAGTCTGTCAACCTTGATTAAAATGTTTTAATTATTCTTTATTCCCTTGTCCCTTCTCTTAAAAGCACTTAACCCTCCTCCATTATCCATTTGGTCCAACCCTCCATACATTTATCAATTTTATCTTGTGTGAGGTAGGTCAACCTCTCCATTTCCTGTATTTCGCTAATTACCTTACACCACTCCACCAAGGTGGGTGGGTCAGGTCTGAGCCGTTTTCAGGTTATAACTTCTCCCACCGCTGCCATGCACATACACCACAATCAGCAAGAATCAACTCCACGTGATGGGTGCATGCCCAAAATAAAGTTAGTGAACAACAGATGGTTAGGACTCTAAAAGAGGGTTGTCAGCCTGTTGGATATCTCCTCTTTTAAAATGTCCAGGACTGGACATGTGTAAAACAGCTTAATCTGGTTCAGTGTCAGTTGGCATCCATTTATCCCCCCAGGACGAGGTTAAAAATAGGCAGAACTGTCTAGTCCTCCTTTCCCGGGCAACAAAAATAAAAAATATGGGTGTATGTGGCAGTTGATGCCCCACAATTTCTCCAAACATGTGGATATGTTGGTGTTGTCCCATTTAGCTTTGAAGTGGGGGAGGGGTAATATATTATCGTGTTTTAATTTTTCACGTGAATTCCTGCCAACATGGCGAGGAGGAGATTTTGAATGAGCCTTCCCAAACCCTAAGCCATTCCTTCTGTTTAAGATAGAATCCTACTTCTAATTTCCACTTCATTATTAAGTGATGGGCTGCTTCTTTCTTGTGGAGGTTTAAAAACGTATATATGCTAGATAACGCTTCCTTAGGGGTTGTTATGGGCTGCAACTCACCAAGTGTGGGTCCTCTTCTAGGGATACTTATGTTCCACTGGAGTGTCTTAATTGGGCCTTTATATAGTTTCTTAGTTGGAAATATCCAATTCCTTCTGTGTCCTGCTAGCCAAAGTCTATACAGCATTCTTCAAACATGTAAATGGCGTCACCCTTTAACATTTGTGTAAGGTATTGTAGGCTGTGTTGTGCCTGCCTCCCATACCATAAATCTAAGGAACCTAGAGCAAAATCAGTGTTCCAAACAAATTAGCGGTACTGCCAACAGTCACTATGTACTAATGGGAAGCATTAAGATCTAGCCCACGTGTAAAGGGTAACCGTCATCGCTGAGTACCATGTGTATACTGGCGGGTGATTTGGTTGCAAAGTGAAAAGGATAGCTAGTAGCAGCCTATCTTCGATTAATGACTTCTAGATTGTGCCAGTGCGCATTAAGTTGTAGTTGCCCCCAACTGAGCACCCAGCAGATCTGTGTGGAGAGCTAATGTGCATCTAGGTCAGGGACTACCCATCCTCCCCAATTCTTTTTGGCCAGGAGTATGTTACTTCTCACCCGGGGTTTGGGGTCTGCTCAGATGAATTTGTAGATCTTCTTTTGTATGTCCTTTATCCAGTTTTTAGCTACCCTCATAGGGGCACACTGAAATATACATAAAAATCTAGGTAAGAGGTTTATTTTTACTGCCTGCACCTGGGCATGTAATGGTAGGGGAAGCAATGACCACCTCTTAATATTCTCTGTTTCATTAAGGGAACATAATTATTTTGGAGCAAGGTCTTATTAGAGTTTCAGAGGGTAACACCTAAATATTTTATACAGGTAAGGGTATATTTCATAGGATATACCCTTTGGATTTGTTGGGTTGGTACGAAATTAAGGGTGAGCAACTCTGTTTTAGTCTAGTTAAGAGTATATCGTGAGATACTGGAAAACTCTGTAACCAGAAGCATCAATCTTGGAAGGGACTGTTCGGGATTGGTCATATATAATAAAATATCAGCATAAAATCGCTGTTTTATGCTGTTATTGTCCCCCAGTTACTCCCTTAATCTCTGGATCCTGACGAATCCATTGCACCGGGAGTTCTATATACAAGGCAAACAACAGGGGCAACACAGGACACCTGTACACACTGCCTTGACATGATGACCTGGTGTAGTAGGTGGTGCTTCACAATCTGAAGTTTTTGTCAGGTTTTCAGGACTCCAGCATTGGATTTCAGAGGGCACCAGTAAGCATGAAAAGCAAGGATTCTTCAGCCACAAAACCAGGTGATTGCAAAGCGTGGCTACAAGAACACAGCGGTGACTGCACCTGTGCTTTGCCATTCTTATTCAAACTTAACTGCTTTAGTCAAATCTCAGATTTGTGCATCGCTTAACATTTTTTGGTGCGGCAGTGTGGTCAAACGGTTACAGCACACAACTATGAACTAGGTGATTTTTAGCAACACTCCTTGCCTGTAGAACAATTAAAAGCAGTTCTCACGGGTGTCACTGGAGAAGGATGCAGCACTACTGAATGATGGCAGAAGATGGAGATTGATAAGACACTGGAGATTAGAATCTGCACTACCACTGGACACCAGGGACTTCAATTGGTCAGAGAACGGGATGGGTGGCTGTGGACCATGAAGTATGGGTTCAAGAGAAACAGAGAGAGAGAGAGAGAGAGAGAGAGAGTGTGTGTGTGTGTGTGTGTGTGTGTGTATACACACACATATATATATACATATATATATATATATATATAGATACACATATACAGGTATGTGTCCCCCCAAGTGAAATGGATAGTAATGCATATCTCACAGGCAACTGTGGATGGCACAGCACCATGGGATTGCCACTGTGCCATCCACAGAAGGCCATGAGTGTTCTTATGAAGGTGTTACTGTACACTAAAATCTGGTATCACTCACTTGCACTGCTATTTATTTGAAATGGGGGGGGGCTCACTCCCTAACAGACACTGCCTACCGATGAATAAGTCAGCCTCTGTGGATAGGCATTAGGTGTGTGTGGCCACAACGCGGCCGCTTGCTCACACTAGTTTTGAGACTCCATACTTAACGACTGAACACTGGACTTGCTCTGCTGCCTGCACTGACATTTATTCTCCAGTATTTTTTTTTTTAACAATACAATACTGCCAGCTTATTTGGATTTTGAGATGGACCTCTAACCACCTCCAGCATGTAAAATGATGGCAAAGTGGCTACATTTGACAAGTCATCTACTGCAGACACCATTTTTTCAGTGCTTGCGTTAACTCCCTGCTGAATTAAGTCCTCATATGGAATGTTTTAGGATTTTGAAATACAACAACATAAATTGCGCTACAGAACCAAATCTGTATATTGTAACATTTGCACCTGTACTGGCAACAAACAAAACATGTTAGGTAACATAGTACAAAGATACTCCGCAGATTTCTACCTCCACCAACCTGCCAGACTGATTCCAGCCTTTAGAAGCAGCTGGACAAACAGGTCTCCATTTAGTTACTGCAACCCCCAACATGTACACCATATATAGCTCTGTAAGTTTAGTTACTAGAATCAATGTTTTTGTTTATTTTTCTAATCCTCCGTGCAGGGAGGGAGAGTCCGATGGGAGTAAGTTTCCCCAGGGCAGGGACGCAAGAAGACAGGGATGGGAACAAGGCTGAGGGCAACTGGGTATAAATCAGGAAAGTAAGAATAAAGGAGTAAAGGAGACAGGTAACAGAGAAGGTAACAAGGGAAGAGAGGTCGGGGTGTAGGGCTTCAGGAAACATCACAGGCCAGGGAAGCAGGCAGGCAAGGAGGGAGTAAGGTATGGAGAGCCATGTGTGCCGATGCATGGAGTCTGGGAAATAACATTTCTCATCTGGAGGCCATCATAGCAGAGGTTAGCCTGGATTTGTTGTCCATAAACAGTTCTTATTGGTGTCTTACATAAAACATTATGGGTAATATCCCTTAAAAGTTATGATCTGAGCAGTCAGTTCCGACACTGTACCTAGCAATTGGAGCACAGCTGATGTCCCAATTCACAGAAACTAAAGTCTGAGATTACTGTCCAACTGATCTCACATCTGTATCAGCTAAAATTTTTAAATCCATTATCAAGGATAAAACAGATCAAGCATAGTAAAAGAGGAACAACATGGTTTCAACCCCTGGATGCTCCTGAGTGACTAACCTATTATGTTTTTACAAAACAGTAAACAAAACTGTAGATATCCAAATTCTGGTCAACATTAAATTTCTCGATTCTTTTAACATCTCTGATATAGTTCCACACTGGGCCATCACTGATAAAATGGAAGGATTAGATATTAGCCCTTTATTATTAGCTGGGTGAAAAACTGGCTTACAGTAACTATAACTGGTCATCACTCAACACTACATGGTGACCAGTGGTGTCCCCAGAGATCAGTACTGGGACACATCATGTTTCAAATATTCATTGCTGACACGAATAATACAGTTGGCCACTGGAATACAAAATGCATGCATGACACAAAAATAGGTGGGCCCTGCACTATAACTAATCAATTTAGCATGATACAGTCAGATCTGGAAAGGTTAACACACTGGGCATACAGATGGTGTATGAAGTTTAACCTTGACATATGCAGTGTAATAGAAACATAGAATTTGACGGCAGATAAGGACCGCTTGGCCCACCCAGTCTGCCCATTTCCCTACCTGATGGATAAGCTGCAGATCCTAGTTAACCAGCAGCCTACTTCTTCCTACCCCCACCCCCTAGAATTGCCTTATGACTGTCCCATGCATGCTTGAATTCCACCACTGTTTTTGACTCCACAACCTCCTCTGGAAGGCCGTTCCATACATCCACAACCCTTTCTGTGAAAAAATACTTCCTTAAATTATCTCTGAGCCGCCTCTTCTATCTTCAAATTGTGCCCCCTTGTTCTTGCACACCTCTTTTTTTGAAAGATGCTACCCTCTTGGACTTTGTTGATTCCCTTGAGGTACTTGAAAGTTTCTATCATGTCCCCCCTCTCCCTCCTTTCCTCGAGGCTATACATATTAAGCTCCTTAAGTCTCTCTTCATATGTCTTCCGTGCAGACCCTGCACCATTTTAGTTGCCCTCCTCTGGACAGCTTCCATCCTGTCTATGTCTTTGCAGAGATTGGGTCTCCAGAACTGCACGCAGTACTCCAGATGTGGTCTCACCAGCTGTCTGTACAGAGGGATAACTACTTCTTGTTTTCTACTGGTGATGCCTCTCCCTATGCATCCCAGTATTCCCCCAGCCCTCCTTGCTGCCCTCTCACATTGCTTGCCCACCTTTAGGTCATCTGAAAATGACTACCCCCGGGTCCCTTTCCATTTTTGTTGTTGTTAGTATCTCACCCCCATTGTGTACTCTTCCCCTGGGTTTTTGTTTCCCAGGTGCATTACCTTGCACTTCTTAGCATTGAATCTAAGCTGCCATACATTTGACCATTCCTCTAACCTTGCCAAGTCCCTTCTCATCCTTTCCACCCCACCTTGTGCATCAACTCTGTTGCAGATCTTGTGTCATCTGCAAAGAGACATACTTTTCCTTCCAGTCCCTCTGCAATGTCGCTATAAAGGCATTGAAGAGGACCGTCCTATACTGAACCCTCATGTACCCCACTACTAACCCCCTTTTTCAGAGTGGACTCCATTTACTATTACTCTGTGTCCTATTCTCCAGCCAATTCTTTACCCAGGCTGTCATCTTGGGACCCACTCCCAGGCTGGCTAACTTGTATATTAATCTTTTGTGTGGGATTGTATCAAATGCCTTGCTAAAGTCTAGGTAGGCCATGTCCACAGCCCCTCCCTGATCAACTACTTTGGTCACCCAGTCAAAGAAATCTATCAGATTTGTCTGGCATGACCTTCCCGCTGTGAATCCATGCTGCCTTGGGTCCTGTGCCCCTCTGGCCTCTAGATACTCAACAATTCTTTCCTTCAGAAGTGATTCCATCATTTTCCCTACCACTGAGGTTAAACTAACAGGTCTGTAGTTTCCTGCTTCTGCCTTGCTCCCACTTTTGTGAAGTGGAATAACATCTGCCCTCCTCCAGTCCTCAGGTACCACCCCATCCTCCCATGATTTGTTAAAGAGGGTAGTCAGTGGTGTCACTAGTTCTACACTTAGTTTCATTTAGAATTCTGGGATGAATCCCATCAGGCCCCATTGCTTTGTCCACCTTCAGTTTTAAGAGCTCTTTCAGAACCCTTTCTTCTGTAAATGGGCTGGTATCAACTTCTGTATCCAGAGTGTTTCTACTGTTTGTTTTAGGTACCTCCCCCTCTTCATTTGTAAATACTGAGCAAAAATATTTGTTTAGTATCTCTGCCTTTTCACAGTCACCCTCTGCCCACCCTCCCTCCCTTTATTAAGCCTCACTATCCCTCCCTTGGTCTTCCTTCGCTCCCTGATGTACCTATAAAAGGTTTTATCCCCCTTCTTAACTGAGTTGGCTATCTTTTCCTCGGTTTGGGCCTTTGCTGTTCTGACTGCCTTTCCAGCTTCCTTTTGCTTTAATTGATACAGTTCTCTGTCCTGTTCCTTCTGTGATTCCTTGTACTTCCTGAATGCTTTCTTTTTCTCTTGAACCTTCACTGCCACTTCCTTTGAGAACCATAGTGGTTTCTTACCTCGTTTCATTTTGTTTATTTGCTTTACACAAAGGCTTGTTACCTCTGTGATGGCAGTTTTTATTATTCCCCATTGTTCTTCCACCCCTCCTTCCTGCCCATTTGATAGTGCATTCCTTAGGCACTCACCCATTTTGGCAAAGTCAGCCCTCCTAAAATCCAGTACCTTTGTCTTTGTATGGCTTGACTCTATTGCTGTGTTTTTTCTGAACCATACTGTTTGATGGTCGCTAGTTCCCAGAAGGCTACCCACTTCTACATCTGTGATCCTCTCTTCATCTCCATTTGAGAGAACCAGATCTAAGATTGCTCCCTCTCGAGTGGGCTCCAATACTAGTTGTCTAAGGCATGCTCCCTGTAGGGCATCTAGAATAACCCCACTCTTAGAAGTGGCTGCTGCAACTGCACTCCAGTTAACATCTGGCATATTCAGATCACCCATCAGCAATATCTCCCCTTTATCTGCCATTCTAAGTATACTTTCTATCATTTCCTTGTCCATTTCTAATGCATCTTGGGAAAACCAACACCCAACTGTTACATACAGTACTTCATGTAACTCAACTTTAAATGGCAGTAAACAATGAGAAGGACCTGGGAATCATTATTACCAACATGCAAACATGACAAGTAATGTTCACAGCTATATCAATAGAGAACAGGTCATTACAGTCCATAAAGAAAAACATCAAGAGTCAAACACCTGACATTATTCTACCACTGTCCAGAGCCATGTTAAATCACAAATGGATTACATTAGTCAACGATGGTGCCCATACAGAAAAAAAATTAGCAAGTTGAGAAAATCCAGTGCAGAGATACTATGGTGATCGCTGACCTCAGGGACACACAGTATGAAGAAAGGTTAAAACAATTAAATTTCATGTCACTACAAACATAGCATTTCAGGGGAGACATCCTATTAATGTATGATATTATCAGAATCCTGCGAGATGAATCTGGAATTCAAGTCAGACAAAATAACTACACGTAGGCATCCGCTACAACTAAAAACTTCAAGCTGTCATACTAATACAAGAAAATACCATTACATACAAAGAAAAATAAAACCCTGGAATAAACTGCCAAATTATATAGAATTTGATCTGACGGCAGATAAGGACTGCTTGGCCAACCTAGTCTGCCCATTTTCCCCACCTGTGTCATATACCGCAGATTCTAAATGATCTGCTTCTCTGTTTCCTATATAACATATTAAGTAAAACCAAACTGGAGTTCAAATCTATACCACATGAATCTTAGTATAATGGCATTGTGGTACACTTACAGCCACAGCTTGGACACGGCCGTACTGGGCTACTCTCTGATCAGGTGACACAGAGGAGGGAAGAAGGGGTTGTACTATGTGAGGGTGGGAGTCAAGGCCACGGAAGTATAAGGGCACCCAGAGGAAAACGAAGGGCTGGAGGTGCTGCGCATCATGCTGGAGACAGGTACTGGGGCCGCAATTTGTACAGAGGTGGTTTACAAACCTCCATCAGAGGGACAGGAGTTGGATAAGGCACTTGGGGAAGCCATCATCAAGATGGCAAGCAAGGAGGAGATGCTGCTAGTTGGGGGCTGTCTGCCAGATGTGGATTGAAGCTCTTCAAATGCAGCTTTGGCAAGGAGCTGGACCCTCCTTGACTCCCTAACAAGAGGCTTTTCTCAGACAGCTAGTCAAGGAATCCACTAGGGATAGGTCAGTGCTGCACCTGGTGCTTACAGACAGAGATGGCATTGCAGACATCACAGTGGGCAGTCTCCAAGGTACCAGTGACAACCGTACAGTGTTCAACATTAAGACAGGAACAGAGGCCAACCTTATGAGGACGAGGGTTTTGGACTTCAGGAGGGTGGATCTGAAGAAATGGGAGACTGCCTCAGTAACTGCCCTGTAGTGGGGGATTGCCAGAGAAGGGTAGAGGCACAGTGGGGAAAATATGCGGTGGGTGAGGGCATAATTAAGGTATCCAAACTCTATGTAAAGGAAGTGAGTAAAAGTGCAAGGAAAGAGACTGTTACAGTACTCTAGGGAATTGGCAAAGGTGGTGAGGGAAAAAATGACAGCACTCAGGACGTATAACGAAATGCCGAGGGAGGAACACAGAGAGGTATACCAAGTAAAACAGAGGGAAGCAGGAAAGCCAGTGAGGGGAGTAAAGGCACAGACAGAGGAAAAGATAGCCAAAGGGGTAGCTAAAAGGGATAAGACCTTCCTCAGGCACGCAAGTCAGAAGAGGAAAACAAGGGAAGGGATAGTCAGGGGGAGACTGACTAAAAGAGGATCAAGAAAAAGCAGACATCCTGAACACGCACTTCTGCTCAGTCTTAGCTGTCATATGCACCTGTAGGTGTGGAATACTGCAACATAAAGTATATTTTCAAAGGACAGTGCTGAAGGAACTTGCAGCTTTGAAAGTAGACAAGGCTATGGGACCAGATAGGATACACCCAAGGGTACTAAAGGGATCCGGGGATATGATAGCTGCCCCACTGACAGCCTTATTCAACAGCTCAATGGAAATAGGTGTGGTTCTGGTGGACTAGAGCAGAGCAGAAGAGGTCCTGCTCCAAAAGAACAGTGGCACAGTGCAGCCTAGCAACTATATGCCAGTCAGCCTCACATCTGTGGTGGGAAAGTAAATGTAAATCCTGTAAAAGAAATGGCTGGTAGAGTATCTTGAACCCAATGGGCTACAAGACCAAAGGCAGCCTGGATTCATAGAGGGAAGGTCATGTCAAACAAATCTGATTTCTTCCACTGGGTGATAAGGGAAATAGATCAGAGTAGGCCAGTGGAAGTGGCCTATCTGGACTTTAGCGAGGCCTTCACTGTGTCACACAGCATACTGATAAAGAAAGTGAGCAGGCTAGGGTTGGGATCCAAAGTTGTCAACTAGGTACAGAACCAGTTAATGAACAGGTGACAGAGTGGCGGTTAACGGCACTCACTCTAATGAGAGAAGAGTGACAAGCAGGGTGCTGTATGGCTCAGTACTGGGACCGGTCCTCTTTAATGACTACACAGTGATATTGCAGAAGAACTAGAAAGGAAGGCATGCCTTTTTGCAGATGACACCAAAATCTATAGTGAGTTGGACACTCAAGAGGGGGCAGAGAGAATGCGTAGGGACCCTGGGAAACTCAAGGAGGGTCAAGAGCATGACATTTGGGGTTCAATGCTAAAAAGTGCAAAAATCATGCATCTAGGGCATAGGAACTCAGGAGCAGAGTACATGATTTTTGGGGGGGGGGGTACAGACAGTCTCTAATCAGGGAAAGGACCTTGGCGTTATATTGGATGACCTCAACGTGGCAGGACTGTGCGATAAAGCAGCAGGTAGGGCCAGTGGAATGCTGGGATCCATAGGAGAGGTATCTCCAGCAGGAAGAGGGAATTGGTGTTGCCACTGTATCGCTCACTAGTGAGACCCCACCTGGAGTACTATGTCCAGTTCTGGAGGCCACACCTTGGAAAGGACAAACAAGATGGAAGCAGTCCATAGGAGGGCAACTAAACTGGTGTGGGCGTTGCATCAATAGTCCTATAAGAAGAGACTGAGGGATCTCAACACATACGCCCTGGAAGACAGGAGAGCAAGATGGGACATGACAGACACCTACAAATACCTCATGGGGTTGAGCAGAGTGCAGAAGGGGAGTCTTTTGGGGGCGTAGCTAACGCTCAACCAAGATGGCCACCTAGCTCTACACCTCCGATAGCATAAGGGCCTAGAATCCTAAACTGATACTGTTTCGGGTGGTTTTCCAAAGAGGGAAATTAATCCTAAGTGATCCGAAGATTCACTCTAACAACTGGCCGACTCCGAGACAAAACGGTCCATAACTGAGCTAATTACGAGCGTACGGAGCTGCAACTCCAGCAGCCAAGCAGACAGCATGGCGCATTTACTAAAAGAGAAAGAAGAACCTTCGATCAGGGAGATGTTTGCGGCTATTATGGCTAGCATTGATACGCTTACTCTAGCAGCAAACAATTCTGCTTTTTCCATACAACAGATAAACCTTAGAGTCGACGCAGTAGAACAAAAGGCTATGGGGCAAGAGGATACACTCCAGAATCATGCTGCAATTATGAGGGAACAAGCGGCCCAAATTCGGTCTCTACAAGAAAAAGTAGACGACTTAGAAAATAGAAGTCGTCGTAACAATTTACGCCTTCTTGGATTTCTGGAGGGCTGTGAGGGTGGGAGGGTGCTACCCTTTTTACAGCAAGCGCTTCCAGAGATTCTGCAATTACCCCAGGGTACTAAGATCACAATGGAGCGGGCGCATCGTACGCTGCAACACAGGCCGGCTCAAGGGGAAAGGCCTCGCCCAGTCATAGTATGAATTTTAAACTTTGCCGAGAAAGAAGCTATCCAAACAAGGGACAGGGAGCTGGGCCAACTCCGATGGAAGGAACATAAGATTATGATCTTCCAGGATTACTCAAGAGAGCTAGCAGTCCGACGTAAGGCCTTCTCCAAAGCGCGACGGAAGCTACATGCGCTGAATATCCCCTTTACCCTGAGGTATCCAGCAACGTTACAAATTTCTATAAATGGAACGGCCCATCAATTCTTGTCTCCAGAAGCGGCCTTGGCCTTTATTGTTACTATGCGGCCAGATGGCCCAAGCTCTTTGACTTCTGAGCAGGCCGAGAACATCTCTCAACAGCACTCGCCACAAGGGGATTCTTCTGATACTTCCCCCCCCCCCAGGCGGGACTGGAACCTAGAAATGCGAAAGTCAGGAAAAGGACGCCAACCTCACCACATTCCAAACGGGGCCACCCACGGGAGAGGAATCATGTCCCTGCAACACAGGCCCAAACCTTTTCGGCCTCAGCTGAACCCGAAATAGAGTATGTCAGCTCGTACTTTGCCCATAATCGGTTTTCGATTTTGAGTGGTCTTCCTGATGCGGAGATATGTGCTGAAATGGACACTGAGAATGGAGACCTGGACCGCGATAGCCCTGAAGATACACACGCCGTTTGGGCCCACAATGCAGAGTCAAAGTCAGTGTCAACTTCGCCTGATCTTCAAGCCCCAGGCTCTCCTCCAGACCGACTCTCCGATCGAGACCCCGTAGAGGTGAAACCACTAAACCCTCCATGAACTATGAGATTCCCTAATGCCTAACTGTTTAATTCTCAGATAAGTATTTGGGGATGTTGGCTTAAAGACATTAGAAACCGGAGGTGGGATGTACTTGGGGGGGACTGAGGCCTATATGGCTAAACATAGGTCGATCCAGTTAGTTACTGTGGGCTGGCTTTAGCAATAGTTAGCACAGCATATATCATGTTAGCCCTGGTCGTGTGTCTGCTGGGGTCTGAAGGTTTCTTTTTACAGACCATAAAGGCTATAGATAAGGCCAAGCCGACCAGTCCACTAAAAGGTAGTCACCCGGGGACCTATCTCAGGGGGATAAAATTGCCAGACAACACCATTTTCCAGTCTGGAACTCAGTGGTACTCCCCCACCCCCATTGCGCTCAAGGTACACCACTTCCCATCAAGATGACTTGAAGGTTTTCCTCGGCCTTTTCCCCATACTGTTCCATGAGTGAGCTTTGTTTAGTCTGTCCGTTAGAGGACCACTCGGAGCACAGTTTATCCCCCAGTTACACACATTTTATGGGTCCCAATATTGTGGCGACTCCCCTCTTTGTCACTTTTTTTTGTTTGGCATGCATTTATCCAGAATTTGCACCAGGCAATTTCTTTTGGTGCTTGGGGTACTTATGCTACATAATGTGGCAATAAGGGAGAAGTACTGTAATGGAGTATAGGCGTTGGAGATGATGCAGACCAAGTACGTGCGAAATCGGCCGTATCCGATACTGTGCTCCCATACAGCAAACAGCATTATCACTCCTCTGTCAACCACTCAGGGTAATACTAAACCACTTTATATATCAGATGCTTTTACCCAGTGCCGAATCTTAATGCTATGA
Source organism: Neoceratodus forsteri (assembly GCA_016271365.2). Classification (NCBI taxonomy): domain Eukaryota; kingdom Metazoa; phylum Chordata; order Ceratodontiformes; family Ceratodontidae; genus Neoceratodus; species Neoceratodus forsteri. The sequence goes on from CM057455.1 coordinate 1,472,695,600, forward strand.
AGGGCAGGGTTCGCTTTTAAGCTGCCTGCCATATATTTGTGACAAAGTGGCTCTAATCCTGTAAGGGATAGATGTTGGTACTCAGTGGCTGTTACAGCCATAGCAGCCTTTTTTTTTTTTTTTTGATTTCGGAGTCTTTTCTTCTTTCATCCTCTGACGTTTTTGTTACAGGATGTGGTGTTTCAGGAAAGACTCAGAGACCAGTTCGGCTGACACCCTATGCTAACCTCAGCTTTGGCAGATTGTTGTTAATAGACCAATGAATATTAAGAAGGTCAGGTCTAAGGATATAACTGAGCTTGGGCCATTACTGTGATAAACATATTATATACCAGGTTAAGAGTTCCTCAAATGCTTTGTACCTCCCCACCTGAAGAGTTTGCAGGTATATCCATATTTGGCTCTTGCAAGAACTGGATAGCTGCTCTCTCTGAGTTTCAACTTGGTGCCAGATAAGTCAGTACAAGCAACTTAGTAATAAGCTGTTTTCTTCCCTTTTGGGAAGTTTTGTTCCCCACCCCCAACGGCATTAGGGCACACCATTGGCTAGGGCTCTAGCCGGTTTAGTCCTTCCGCATCCTCTTTAATATTTTGTAGGATAAGTTAGTTAGTTAGTTAAGACTTTTAGACAGTATATAGTCTCTAAACTGTTGTTAGATAAACCACGGCCACTGCTCAAGTTCCCTTCATAGGGGCAGGTTAGTGACCCACGAATACTGAACAAATAGAGGTACCCCTACTGTTTTTTGTCCTTGGCCTTGTCTCCCCCGTCTCTGTGTCTTTGCTTCTCTGGTATACCCCAGGGGCCCTTAATGAAATGTCGGATATGGTGATACACACTTGGAATGTAAGGGGGCTAAACAACCCAATAAAACGAAAAAAGGTCCTGGCCCACCTGAAACGTAACCGTTCCCAAGTGGCGTTCCTACAGGAGACTAAGTTCTCCGGGAGGATCATACTGTATGAGGAAAGATGACTGGTCAACAAGTTCACTCCAATGCCCAGACTAGGAAGCACGGAGTTCTCATCCTTGTCCATAAATCTTTAGCCTGGACACTGGAACAGACCGCTCAGATCAAGACGGCAGATGGTATAGTTACTTATAGTACGCCCACAGGCCCACTCACCCTGTGTAATATATATGCCCCCAATGAAGACACCCTCAGTTTTTTCATTACCTGGCAGAAATAATTCTGGAATTTAACCCCCCCATACTGCCCCCTGTTAATTGTTGGGGACTTTAACCTCGCGTTGGTATCTCTCCTGGATAGGAACGATGGGGGGGGGAAGGAAACACACCCTAGAAGTGAGAGGGCTCTCCAGCAAATGATCTCTGACCAAGGGCTTACAGACTTGTGGCGGCTATTCCACACCAGGGTAAGAGACTATAAGTTTCATTCGGCAGCAAATGCCTCATACAGCCGTCTGGACTTTTGGCTCGGCTCACCCAACTTGACAACTAAAACCCTTGATGTTTCAATTCTTCCCTACTGCATTTCAGATCATGCCCTAGTCCAGCTTCTAACATTGGGATCCGTGGCCCCCTGACTAAACAATGGAGATTGGACCCGCTTCTAGTGAAAGACCCTGACTTTACTCCTTGGGTTAATAGGGAGGTTTCCCTTTTTCTTGCTGAGAACCCCATAAATGACATCTCTGCCGGTACTATGTGGGAAGCTCTTAAGGCCACGATACGAGGCATCTTTCAAAAAAAGAGGTGTGCAAGAACAAGGGGGCACAACTTGAAGATAGAAGGGGGGGCGGCTCAGAGGTAATTTAAGGAAGTATTTTTTCACAGAGAGGGTTGTGGATGTATGGAACAGCCTTCCAGAGGAGGTTGTGGAGTCAAAAACAGTGGCGGAATTCAAGCATGCATGGGACAGTCATAAGGCAATTCTAGGGGTCGGGGGTAGGAAGAAGTAGGCTGCTGGTTAACTAGGATCTGCAGCTTATCCATCAGGTAGGGAAATGGGCAGACTGGGTGGGCCAAGCGGTCCTCATCTGCCATCAAATTCTATGTTTCTATGATACGAGGTAGCATTATGGGGTTCGCTGCAACCAAACGTAGGCAAAGGGAAGCGCAGCTGGTCAATCTTGAACAGAGATTGGCTACGGCTGAGAATATTTTTAAAGCTATGCCCTCTCCATCTATTCAATTATCTATAGGTAAATCCATTTTGAGTATTCGGTTTGAAATTAACCAAATTCTAAATAGGAAAGCCGAAGTAGCTATCCTTCACCTTAAACACACCTTTTGGGAAGGCAGGGACAAAGGGGGTAAAGTACTTGCATATCAACTTCGTAAACAGCAAGCCAGCAGATATATCTCAGGGTTGAGGAACAAACAAGGGGAGTTGGGTACCTCCTCCAGAGATATTAATGATATTATGTCCTTCTACAAAAACCTGTATTCCTCCACACATACTGGCCCTAATAAAGACACACAGGGTTTTTTGAATACTCTGGGATTGCCTAAATTAAAGAGGGAACAAGCACAACTTCTTGATCTCCCTATTTCCAGAGAGGAAGTGCTCACAGCCATTCAAGACCTGAAAAAAGGGAAATCTCCAGGCAATGACAGCTATACGGCTGACTTTTATCAGATTCTGGCCCCCACTATTTCACCCCTTCTAACCCAAGTGTTCCAGGAGATAGAACTTAAAGGTGCCCTACCGCCCTCTATGCAGGAGGCAATCATAGTGGTTATTCCCAAAAAAGGAAAAGACCCTACTAACCCGGGAAACTATCGCCAGATCTCACTTATAAATTTGGACAGTAAGCTGTATGCCAAAATCCTAGCCTCCAGGCTTAATCCCTTACTGAACCTTCTTGTACACCCAACACAGGTGGGATTTGTATCTGGGCGTCACAGTTCAGATCATTTAAGAACTCTGCTGAACTTGATCCCTCTTGCCAAGTCCCTACATACACCTACAGCTGCCGTCACGGTTGACTTTGAAAAGGCATTTGATTCCGTGGAATGGGACTATCTATACATGACTGTCCCATTTTGGGTTAGAGGAAACATTTCTTTCTAGGATAAAAGCCATCTATGAAGGCCCATTAGCTAGGGTTAGCACAAATTCAATGTTTTCTGCCCCATTCCCTTTGGGCAGAGGTACGAGGCAAGGATGCCCACTCTCCCCCCTGCTGTTTGTGTTGGCTGTCGAACCTCTGGCTGCAGCTATCAGAATTCAACCGGAGATAAAAGGTCTGTTAGTGGGGAATACGCTCTATACAACCTTTGTGTATGCTGATGACCTTCTTCTCCTGTTGGAAGATGCTCATAATGCTATCCCTCCCTCCTTACCCTCCTAGAAACCTTCTCATCTTATTCAGGTCTACGAATGAACCAGAGTAAGACGGAAGTATTCCCTCTCAACACCCACTGTGTACAGCAAATGATACCTGCAGATACTTTACTCTGGGCACCAGAAGGGATTACATACTTGGGGGTTTTCTTGACCCCATCTTTGGAGACATTATGGCAAGCTAACATACAGCTCCTCCTCACCTCCATTAAGACAGACCTCGATAGGTGGAGATTTCTTAAGCTTACTCTAGCAGGGAAAATTGTAGCGTTAAAAATGATCTCGGCTCCTAAACTTTTTTATTTGCTGATGCATCTGCCTGTTCCCTTACCAAAACAATGGTTTCAGATATTTGATAAATTAATTGAGGATTTTCTATGGGAGGGATCTAAACCCAGATTTAGTCGATCTAAGCTGAGGTCACACTGGACGAAGGGCGGATGGAGTCTTCCCTGGCCAGAGGGCTACCGTCGGGCCTTCCTTATGGCTCAAATGGTCAAATGGGAGCACGCTCCTTCACCCTTCTCACCGCAATGGATACAACTAGAAACAGACATTATAGGCCTGTCTCATCCCTCTTCCCTTTTTGTACAGAGAAGCAGCCCTAAAAGAGCCGGGGCCAGTAAAATAAGTGTAGACTTTACTTCGCCCACGGTAATTGCATCTAGAGCCAACTGGTTCAGTTCTCACCGTAAGATGATGTTAGACGCCCTCCCACTTTCTCACATACCGATTTGGCAAAACCCAGATATCACTATAGGAGGAGCTGAAGTCATATGGAAACATTGGGTGGAGTTGGGCATAACTAAAATGAGTGATCTGTTAACCCCTGAACATAAAGCCATGCAGACTTTTCATTCCTTATGACATCTATGGGGTATCCTGCACTCAGACTTTTGGAGGTATCTCCAGCTCAGGGACGCCACTCGACATCTTTTATCCCCCAACTTGAGTCATGACAAAGGTTCTCCCCTGGCCAAGTGGCTACTTTGTTTTAGGGGCCTTGCAGGTCGTATATATGCCACTCTTAAAGATACTCTTCCATCTCAGTCAGATGAAGCAAGACAGAGATGGGAAAAGATGCTGCAAACCCATATACCACTGGAGGCCTGGGATAAAGCGTGGGTGGATACGCATACCTGGTATACAGATGCCAAATCCAGACTAATCCAAAATAAAATTGCACACTCCTGGTACAGAACCCCAGTAATTCTTCATAAAGCTAAAGTACTGGAACAGGATAATTGCTGTAGATGTCAGGAGCTGGGGGGTGATCTAGTGCACGTCCTGTGGTCTTGTCCAAAGCTCCAGCTCCTTTGGCAGGAAACACAAAAAACTGCCTCTAGGGTTTTACAACAATAAATTCCCCTTAGCCCTCTCTTCTTTCTTGTGGGGATCTGTGTTGATATGCCCAAGTTGCCCCCATTGAGGTACAGATGGCTGGCTTTTTTGGCTCTACAAACAAAAAGAGCTATTCTATGTAATTGGAGAACCCCCCTAATTCCCACAATGTCAGAAGTTTTGGGGTCTCTGTCCGCCGTGGCCAAGTTAGACAAGATATCTTATCTACAGAAGACTAAACTTTCTACCTATGAAGCCTGCTGGGAACCCTATCTTAAATATCTGAATGTGGCCCATTTCCAACAGGGATAGGTTGATTATCATCACGGCCTTATAGTGGTAAAAAAGTAACACTGTAAGGGATCCTCATAAGGGGACCTAAAAGCATGAGAGGAGCCTATGGTACTTCTCTGCAGGTCTGGAGATTATAGCTATTAGCCTTATCCTATAATTTACACATGGTCGTATATACGATGTTATAGAGTGTTTAACTCACCTAGTACAGATTTAAGCTTGGGATACATTTTGTTTGTGTTCCAGGGCCAGATTGATCCCTTACAGAACATATGCACACTCTTATCCAACCTCCTTTAGAAGTCATGAAAAGAGATGGGTCTGGCCTCAGAGATACAGAGTTTTTGTTGAGGTGTCTATGTCCGGTAAGATAAATTTTTGAGATGGCACCTTGTCTCGGTGGGTACCCTTATAGGTTACTGACTTGGCTTGGGGGAAGCTAGGGCAGAGTATTTTCTTTGCACCTAACACTTGCCTCTGGGTGTCAATCTATAGTAGGGGAATCTCCTTAGTAAGAGGTGAGTTACCACCCTTTGAACGCATAGAACTCATTGCTACATTTCTTATGTCTACAGTCAAATGTCTGAATAATGTTTTCCATGTTCTTGAAGTAGAGGGATACACTGCTAGGGAATATACTAATGTGGATCTAACCAATAAACTGTCAAACGTATGTACCCCTCATTTTCCCTCACTTACCCACTAAACCTTTCCTCCCATCTACTCTTTTAGTACTTTGGACTTATGTAAAGATGTAAGGTGGCCGAATGCATCTATGTACAGAAAATTTGACTGTATACTGCATGATGTCGTCCGTCTTGTCTTTTATTTTATTTGAAAACAATAAAAATTATCAAAAAAAGAAGGGGAGTCTCTTTCAAATGACAAAGAGCACCTGGAACAGAGGCATGCTATGAAGCTGGGATGGGGGGGGGAGATGTGACAAAGTACTATTTTACAGAGAGTGGCAGACGCCTGGAACAGACTGCCAGCTAAAGTGGTGGAGGCAAAAACAGAAGCACTCACTCTAATGATTGGGCATTCACTCTAATGAGAGAAGAGTGACCAGCAGGATGCTGCAGAGCTCAGTACTGGGACCGGTCCTCTTTAATGTCTTCATAGTGACATTGCAGAGGAACTGGAAGGGAAGGTATGCCTTTTGGCAGTTGACACCAAAATCTGTAATAAGGTGGACACTCAGAAGAGAGTGGAGAGAATGCACTGGGAAACTCGGGGAGTGGTCATGAGCATGGCAGTTGGGGTTCAATGTCAAAAAGTGCAAAAATCGAGGGGGGGGGCGTGGCCAACAGCCGAGCTTGCGGACGCATTCAAGTAGAGCTCTGCTAAAGCAAAACTAATTTGAGTTTTAAATAATACAAAACCACTAGTTTCCTGACAGCAATTGGACTTATCTTGAGAGGATAGTTCACTGCACTGAGCAATATCTTTCCTGCTTCTCTACTCATCTGAACTTTGAAGTTATGGGGAGAACCAACAGAGCGGCTGCCAGAGGAGAAGGCACCCGATCCAAAGATCCAAAACTAAGCACTAGTATTGAACTGAGACTGGGAACGTCTGACAGTGCGTCGCACCCCACTAATGCAGCTCTCCTAATGGCAAATACAGTGACTAGATCAAAGACTGGAAGATTTCACTTCCCAGTTCAAAATTTTGGATACCAAGGTTGGTTTGTTAGAGGAAGAGTCAAAGGCTGCATCTGTCATGGCCGCAAAGGCCATGACAGTCTCTACTGGCCTCATAAAAGAAAATAATGGACTTAGAAGATGACTGGAAAACTTAGAAAATGCATCTCGAGCCTCTCACATCAGAATCCTAGGCTTACTCGAGGATTCCAAAGGAGAAGACCCCACTTCTTTCCTGCAGACTTTTTTCGAGGAGGCCCTACAAGTTCAGAAGCCGATCGGCATCCTAAAGCTTTACAGGATCACACCACGTGGTGGGAGAAGCCACGCAGCCATGAATCAGTTGCTGCCCCAAACTCTCCTTGTGGTTCTGGATTCAGTACGGGAGAGAGACCTTATTATTAATAAAGCTAAACAGCAGGGAACTTTGGAGTGAGACAATGCTAAAGTGCACATTTTCCCAGATTTAAGCTTTGCCACAAGACAGCGATGGAAAAGCTTTGACGCCGTTAGAACCCACCTGAGACAACTGGGGGTCCACCATGTTCTCCTAATGCCGGTCAGTCTCCGGATTACATACGGTAAGAATCATCATCAATTTACAGATGCATAAGCAGCAAGCAAAATGTTGAACGCGAATTTCAAGCAAAAGGAGACAATATGGATAGTGACTCTGGGGACAATGATTGACTATTTGCCGTTAGGGCAAGTTCCCTTGATTATACCTGAGCACTAAAGAAATAATATTTCTGTGTAATACCCTTTCCAGCTAGGATTGCTATATAAGTATTGTTTCTTACTGAGATGTACAGCTTTGCTTTTGGGGAATGGCCAGGAGGGGAAATAAAGACGAAGGTGAAAATGGCGGCAAAATTTTTTTTTTTTTTTTTTTTACAGGACAAGACAACCTCTCCTTTTCATTACTGTAGCCTGGGAGGGCTATTGGTACCGCCAGATCACCTAATATATACATTGTATATTTGTTTAAGGTTGAACAGCTAGAAATAACTATGTCCGTTCAATGTCTGACTGTTCTTGCAATATTGGCATTTTTAGTCCACTGATCTTTGATTGAAGGTCTAAGCGGCAAGTTTAATTGGCTTTTGCTTATAAGGGGAAGACTACTGAATTGCCTTAACGTCTTAATAAAGTCTATAGATGAGGGATGTTTACCCGATAGTAAGGGTGATCGTTAATTTGGAAACATTAGATGGTAATCCCGTCTCATGGCAGAGTTGGCCTGTTGTAAACCAACTGGAAAGGTTTTAAGTATAATGTTTTCCCCCTGTGATGTACCAAGAATATAGGGGCTCAACTAATTCTTACTGTAACAATGATGTTATGCAGTGTGTTTACGATGCTTCTCAAAGCCTACCTATGAGGGTAGTGTACTGTGTATTTCTTACAGTTAAGCTAATAAAAAATAAAGTTAAAGTGCAAAATCATGCATCTAGGGCATAGGAACACAGGAGCAGAGTACAAGATTGGAGGGGGAGATGCTGACAGTCTCTAATCAGGAAAGGGACCTTGGAGTTATATTGGATGACCTCAACGTGTCGGAGCTGTGTGATAACGCAGTGGGTAGGGCCACTGGGATTCTGGGGTACACAGGGATAGGCCTGTCTAGAAGGAGAAGGGAGGAGGTGTGGCCACTGTATCGCTCACTAGAGAGACCCCACCTGGAGTATTGTGTCCATTTCTGGAGGCCACACCTCAGAGAGGACAAACAAGATGGAGGCAGTCCGGGGCAACTAAAATGGTGCAGGGATTGCAACAAAAGCCCTATAAGAAGAGATGGAGTTAACATGTACACCCTGGAAGACAAGAGAGCAAGATGGGACATGACAGATGCCTACAAATACCTCATGGGGTTGAGCAGAGTGCAGAAGGGGAGTCTCTTTCAAATGAGAAAAAGCACCTGGAACAGAAGCATGCTATGAAGCTGGGGTGGGGAGGGATGTGACGAAATACTATTTCACGAGAGTGGTGGATGCCTGGGACAGACTGCCAGCTGAAGTGGTTGAGACAAAACAATAGGGAGCTTAATGCAAGTGTGGGACAAACATAGGGGAATATTAGTAAATAGGCAGGGAGGAGGGAGGGTTGCCTCAGATCAGTTAGGGTCTGCAGAGACAGGCTAGGCAGAGACCATCTGGGCAGACTGAGTGGGCCAAGCAGCCCTTTTCTGCCAACAAATTCTGTATCTAATTTATCTTGGTACCCTGTGCTTCGCACAGCAACAATCACAGCCACCACAGCTGTACTCTTCCTACGGTTGACAGGAGGGGGGAGTACAGTGGAGCATCCTCTACGTTCCATTTCTTGGAGCCAAGTGCTAAAAAACTGTTTTTGTTGGAAAACATGGGCAATAAATGAAGACAGACTGGGAGAACTCAGGCAGTTTTCTGTGGAAAAAAGAAGAATCAGAGAGAACATGATCCCAGTCTTCAATATCTGAAAGGGATACCACTATATCTCCACCGGATGCCAAATTAGGATCAGGCCACATGCGTGCACCTCCCGGAGGACACCACCATCTTCCAGTGGATGGAACCACTCTGCAAGCTGCTGGCCTCTTCTTGTTTCTGGACCTGCCTGAAATCTTCTTGTGGCTCCTGGAACATATCAATCAGTCCCTGTTCCCCTGAGTCACCGTTCCAATCATCAACCTGGGAGCCCACACCAACTGGGAGGATTCCCCATGCCTCTTGCAGCACCAATTAGGTGCCTTCCACTTGAGCCCAGGATTTTAAAAAGGCCACCTGCCCTACACTGGGCAATAGCAGTGAGGTGACTGAGGCAGTTGCAGTCAGCTGGTACAGATGGGACTAGGGAACTGCAAGCTGTTGGACACCATACCTATACCTGTAAGTACTTTGAATACTTGACCGAAAGTTGTTGTAACCGGTTTCTCTAGTTTAAGATTACAACTCAAATGTACCTGTTCAAAACTGTGACACGTTTCCCTGTCGTAACTAGCTCTAATTCTGATGCTAACTATATCCTAAGTAGTGACTCAAATGTGCCAAGCTGCACGTGTGCTTCTTCTTACCTTTATACTGCGGTACAAGATTACTATCCCATAGGTTCTTTTTTTTTTTTTTTTTTCCGTAATTGCTGTTTATCCTCCCTACTTCCCACCAGACCCGCATCCTAGGGGAGCATCAGAGGTACCCCTGCAACCACATACCTGGTCTGCCGTAGATCCCCATGGAGTGTTGGTTTAACCCCCCCCCCCCGGTGGGGACGGGGATGGGGCCCTGACACTCACGTTTCGTCGGATCCTTGGTCAGCCAGGCAGGCGGTCGCACGAGGGCTAGCTCCCCAAAGCTCCGTCTCCCCGGGACCATCAGGCGTTTTCCTCCTCTAGTGTTCTGGACGTCACAAGTCCCCCTGACATCATGGCGCTAACGCCGACGTCTGCGACGTCCTACCCCTAGTTGCCAAGGCCCTTGATAACGTCCGAGATCTGCTCCACACCTCAGGTGCCGACGTCCAGGAAGACCCCTGGCCTCTGCCAGGAGTCAGCAGACGCCAAGCACAACCCCCCCCCTCCCCGGAGAAGGCAAGCTGTCGTGAGATGCTGCAGCCTTCTCCCCGCACCTGGCCCTTGACGACCTGGGCTTGCTCCAGAACCAGGGTCGCTGGTGTCGCAGATGTAACCGCTGCGCTGACTGGCCAGCAATCTGTAGCTTTTTTAGTCAGCTGCTTGATTGGTTTGTCTGGCACGACTTCCCTTTCGTGAAGCCATGCTGTCCGCTGTCCTACAAGCCACTCTCCTCTAGGTAACCTACCTCCCTCTCCTTGATTAATACCTCCATTACCTTTCCCACCACAGATGTAAAGCCGACAGGTCTGTAGTTTTCCTTCATCTCATTGCTACCTCCCTTGTGCGAGAACACAATGTCCACCCTCCTCCAGTCCGCCGGCACTCTCCCCATATCCAGGGACAAGTTGAAGGGCCTTGTCAAGGATGCGACCAGCTACTCCCTCACTTCTCTGATCCCTCTAGGATGCAACCCATCCAGCCTCATTGCCTTGTCCACCCTAACTCTGTCTAGCTCTGCCCTGGCCCTATCCTCAGTGAACGGACTCTGATCCACCCACTTTCCCTCCTTCCCCTATGGCTTTAGCCAGGACCCCTACCTTCCTCCTCCTCTGTGAATACCGAGCCAAAGTATTTGATTAATAGCTCTGCTTTTTCATAGTCCCTTTCGTGAGCACCAGATCAAGAACTGCCTCTGCTTTTGTTGATTCTGTGATGCCCAGAGTCAGGAACCCACTTTGCAGTCTTTCCAGGGTCACCCAACTCCTAGCACAGGTTGTGGATGGTACGCTCAAGTCCACCTTGGGCAGACTGAAGTCCCCCACAATTACCTCTCCCTTCCCTGCAGCTTCCAATATTTGCTAGCTCAGTTCCCGGTCTTTCTCCTCATCCTAGCTGGGTGGTCAGTAAACCACCCCCAACCTCACCTTTCTCCCTCTATTTGACCATGATCTAACCCATAATGCCTCCACCTTCCCTTCCTCATGTAAACTACCACCACTCCCCCTTTCCCCGACTACCCTCTCCCTCCTATATAGTTTACATCCAGGGATCGCAAGGTCCTACTCATGGTGTGTTGCCCAAGTCAGGGTTACTGCCATTATGTCCACCCTCCTGTCTGCCAACAGTGCCTGTAGGTCGTCCATCTTGTTTCCAAGACTCCGAGCATTCACAGACACCACCCTCCACCTAGAATCTGACCTTCCTTTCCTTCCATCTCTCTCTTCACATTTCCCCCCCTGTGTGCACCCCCATCTACCCTTATGTGTTCCTCACCCACTCCACCCATTGCTGTTTTCTCACCCCTTCCACCTCTTCCCTCCAGACCTCTTCCATCACTGTGGGGGGGGGTCACCGACCTCCTCCTCTCCGAGTCTTTGGACCTGCAGGCCTGCTGCCTGCCCCCCCCAAAGTGGTTTAAATTATGTGCAGAGGTTACTGTCATGAACCCACTCGTGAGGGTCAGATCACTGAACTCACAATGCCCATTGCTAAGTGCAATCCGTGACAGGGAGGGAGAAAACAGGGATACCTTCCTCATGTCTGCCCAGAGTGTCTGCTGGGTTTACAACAGAACACTTGCCACAAGATCCCAGAGTATCCCGCTATACTTTGGATCACGGCACAATACCAGTCTCGAGTCCTGTGGCCAAATATGAACCCTTTTCCTGGCTATTACACAAAGGATGAAGACTCGGGTAAGTACACTCCTCTTCGGGGTAGCAGCGCAAAAACCTGATTTGGCCTTCGTCCTACAGGACATGTAATAGCCCAGTTCACAATTCCTGCAGACTCGTATGAGACTCTAGTACTCTCCCTAATCCTGCCGGATCCCCTGCTGACCTTTTTCAATTTGGTTGCTATCTGGTGACCCTTCCAAGCATAGACAGTTGTCACAGATTTGTAATAAAACTTCTACAGCCACACATACAATATAAGGAATCTCACAGACAGAATTCTTTAGAAAAACAAAAGTATTTACAAAAATATTTAAATAAATGCAGTTACAAGTAAAAGAGAACGTATACCAATTTAGGTTATAGTATTAGAAACAAATGGGAATGCATACAGTATAAACACCTTAGAACTGTTTACCTACATCTCTACGTGTTATGAATACTTTCAAAAGTTCAGAAAAAAACAAAAACAAAACAAACAAAAAAATCACTGGTTTGCTGATGTTGCAGTCTCTTGCTGGCAGCTGCAGTCGTGTAGTCAAGAGAGAGTCCCAAACACAATGGCACTGAGTGGCTGTGCTGAGGGTTTAACTATATTTTCTGAACTGCAGTGGCAATATTCCAGTCATAAGGAAACCAGTTTATTGTCCCACCAGTGACCCACAATCTCCTGGCCACCTGGTGATGTCACTCAGCTTCAACATAAATTCTGCCTCCGCCTCCATAATTAACTAGTAACAGGACAGTCACTGTTAAAACTTTGATGTATTAACATACCATACTGTAAGCTAATTCACCGTGTCATGTTAGAATTTCACATAGTACTGCTAGAATGATCTTTCCTGGTGAATATATCCTGTTCCTTCACAAAATGTGATATACGTTTAATAGGTCCCGAGATCACAAGCAACCTGCTTCTGTATTGCATGTTTATGGCAGGTAAATGGCTTTTGGCACATCTCTGTCAAAGAACCTGGGAATGAAAATCTCCCTTCCGGGTAAGCAAGTGACCTTCGAGTCAAAAGGTCACCCCTTAAAAAAACAAAAAACACCAGGCTTTTCCTATGCCTTGAATTAACACTGGCTTGGGCATACACAGAAATCCCATAAAACAATATAGAACAGAAATATATATATTGCAAACAATGACTGGCAGTTGGCTAGCTCGCAACACTCCTCTCTCCTAGACTGAATCTGTGGGAATCCATCCCTAGCATGGTATTAGTTTCACAAAGTTTTGCATTGCTCTAACTGGTGAGATAGCCCGTCTACATTGGCATTCGCCGATCCAGCCCTGTGGGTAATGGTCATGTCGTAGCCCTGTAAGGCAATACTCCATCTCAAAAGGCGACCGTTCATCTTCCCCATCTGTGTCAGCCACACCAGGGAGTTATGATTGGTCTGTACTTCAAAGTGCGTCCTGTAGAGGTACGGCTCTAATTTCTTCAGAGCCCATACCAGCGCAAGGCATTCCTTCTTGACTGTGGAATAGGTCTGTTCCAAAGGAAGCAACTTTTTACTAAGGTACACTACTCGGCGATCTTTCCCTTGGCTAGAGGTCTAAGGACTGCTCCAATCCCCACATCTGAGGTATCTGTCTGGACTACAAATGGCTTACTGTAGTCTGGACTGGCCGACACAGGAGCATTGCACAGTTCCTCCTTTAGCTGTGTAAAGGCTCATTTACAGGCTGGTTCCCATTTTACCTTTTTAAGCATTCTTTTCTTTAGCAGGTCAGGGTACTGTTATTTTGTACACACTTATGATAATACCCAGCAGTCCCTAGGAAACTCCGAACCTGCCTCTGGGTTTCCAGCCTGGGCCACGCCTCTATCGCCGCAACCTTGACTTGATCAGGGTGAAGCTGCCCCCACCCTACTACATGTCCTAGGTATGTCACCTCTGCCATGACTACATGGAACCTTTCAGTCTTGACAGTGAGCCCTGCCCTCTGTATCCTGCCCAACACTTCCGTCAGGTGGGACATGTGTTCCTTCCAGCTGGCAATGAAGATGGCAATATCATTCAGGTATGCCACGGTGTACTCTTCAGTACCACGCAACACTTGGTTTACCAGCCTTTGGAAGGTGGCAGGGGCGTTCATTCCAAAAGGCATTACCCTGAACTCCATTAATCCTATTGGAGTAATGAAGGTGACCTCTCCCTAGCTCTGTCACTTAACTCCACCTGCCAATACCCTTTTGTCAGGTCAGTGGTGGTGAGATATGTCACCCCTCCCAACCTGTCCAGTAGTTTGTCCGTCCATGGCACTGGGTGGGCATCAGACTTTCTGACTGTACTGAGTCCACGATAGTCTACAAAGAAGCAAGCAGAGCCACCCGGCATGGGAACAAGCACTACAGGCGAGGCCCAGGAACTGTGGGATTTCTGGATTACCCCTAAATCCAGCATTTCCTCCACCTCCCTCCCAATGTCCTTTAGGACGGCCTTGGACACCCGGTAGGCTGGCTGTTGGATGGGTGCTTGCATTCCTGAGTCTACGTCATGTGTCGTTAAGGGGGTATGTCCTGGCTTGGCCATAAACAAAGGGGCAAAGTCCTCTAAAACCTCTTCTCACTTCCTGGGACTGTTCCACGGTTAACTGGGCGACAGTTTGATCACCACCACAGAGGACTCCCACTTGCTTTCCTCTAGCAAGTTCAGTAGGGGGTCTGCTTCATCCATCCCCACCCCAGGACTACACACTGCAAATACCATGTCAGCCCTATTTGCATATGGCTTCATCGTGTTGACATATTACATTCTATGGGTATGTCTCCTGTCAGGCAGTTCTACAATGTAGTTTACATCATTCACTTGTCTAACTACTTTGCACGGTCCCATCCACTCGTCGTGCAGCTTGTCCTTCCGGACTGGGCTTAGGACCATGATTTTCTGATCTACACTGTATGAGCAAGCTCTGGCTCTGCAGTTGTACCAGACCTTTTGCTTCTGCTGGGCGGCTGAGAGGTTGCTCTGGGCTGCTCCCATAAGCCCCTTCAGCTTTTCCCTAAACTTCAGGACATACTCCACTGTAGGAGTTCCCTGGGTGGCGTGCCTGCCTTCCCAATCTTCCTGGACCAAGTCTAGGGGCCCCTGCACCCTACGTCCATATAAGAGTTCGAAGAGGGAAAACCCCATCGACTCTTGGGGCACCTCCCTGTATGTGAACAACTGGTGGGGAAGGTATTTCTCCCAGTCCCTCCCATGCTGTTCAGCAAATGCTTGGCGCATCGATTTTAGGGTACCATTAAACCTTTCAACATGCCCATTGGCTTGCAGGTGATAAGGTGTTGTGCATCTCTGCAGTACCCCACACTTCTCCCACAAACACTTCATCAGGTCCTGACATGAAGGAACCCCCTCGATCAATGATAACCTCCTGTGGAAATCCAACAATGGAGAAAATCCCTAGCAAGGCGTCAGCCACTTTATCTGTCCTAAATGAGGAAAGGGCAACTGCCTCTGGGTATCTGGTGGCATAATTGCCCACCATCAGGATAAACCTCTTCCCGGAGGAGCTGGGGGTACTCAAAGATCCCACAATATCCATTCCTACCCTCTGGAATGGCTCCTCCACAATGGGCAAGGGAACTAGGGCAGCTTGGGTTTTACTACCTGCCTTCCCCATTTGTTAACACCGGTGACAAGACCTGCAATATTCCTTCACCTGCTGGGTGAAGCTGGGCTAAAAGAAATTCTGGGCAAATTGCTGCGTGGTGTGCGCAATTCCCAGATGTCCGGACATGGGGATATCATGAGCGATCTTGAGCAACCGTTCATGGCACTTCTGGGGAACGACAAGCTGCCTGCCAATCACCCTTCCCTTTGTCCTTACGTCCTGCATATACAACAGTCCATTGTCCCAAAATACCCTATGTCTCCTGTCACCTCCCTGTGTTCCATCAGATTCTGCACAAACCCTCAGCATCTCTAAACTAGGGTCAGTCTTCTGAGCAGCTGCAAAATCCGTACATATTTCCAAGGCATGGGACATGTCCCCTTCAGTTTCTAAACTAGGGTCCACAGCTCTAGCATCAGGGTATTAAGGGTCACTGTCATCCCTAACCATTTGACCACGGGTTACTCCTCCTCCCTTACGGGTAACCTTCTGTAGCTGTTTTGTGAACTGCTAAGTGGGGAAGTCCTACCCCCCTTTCACTATTCTCCATGTCAGGAGACACAGGCTTCTATGGGGTCCAGGGAAATACAATTGGCCTTTGCTGTGTGACTGTGGGTAACCATACATACCAACCCCTTCTGGAGATTGTTCCCCATTATCACATCCAGGGCAAGATTGTCTGGCACTGCCACTTTTTACACTGTTTCTACAGTCTCACTCCAGTCCAAGAGAACGTTAGCAAGTGGCATAGTTTTTTCCTCCGCAGTGAATCCCCCATTATGAAATGACTACGTATAAGCTGTTCAGGCTCAACCAAATCCCTTTTTACTAAAGAGACACCCCCATGTCCCTTAACCCATGGGTGTGCACCCCATTTATAGCAACCGGATGTATGTGCTCCCTCATGTATGTAGGCATGCTGTCAGGGATACACAGTGCACCCAAATCTGTTCGAGCACCACTTTGTCCACTCTGTGCCTTTTTAGGACAATGTCATGCAAGATGCCCTGGCTGTTTGCAAAACCAACAATCATCATTTGTGTCCGAGAAATCCCTTTTTGTAACCTGGAGCTTCCCCCTTTCTGTGGAGGCAGTGAGGGTTTAAGCAGCCTTGAAGGTGCACTTTTCCCCTTCTGCGCTGCCACGCCCACCCCACTCCCTTGCAGAGCAGGTCTGCTCCTGGCATAGCGGTCAGAGAGCTCCAGCAGCCTGCTGCACTGTTTTTGGGTCTCGGTCCTCCAACCAGGTTTTTAGCTGTGCTGGGCAACCCGCAAAAGAATTGCTCCAAAAGTACAACCTCCTCAATTTTCTCTACAGGGTTTGCTTCCAATCCCTCCTACCAATGTTTCAAAAACAGACGCTGCCTTGTGGCTAGTTCCTCGTAGCTCATGTCAGGGCTTCTTCAGAGCCTAAGGAACCAAACCCTGTATGCTTCAGGAGTTGACTCATACTTTTTTAGCAATGCAGTTTCAAGTTTCTCATAATCACTACTGCCCTGATTGTCCATTTGACCCAACGCTTCACGACCTTTCCCAGTAAGTAGTGGGGATAGCTGGAAGCTCCGGGACTCCGTGGGTATTTTTGGCCGGAATGCAGACCTTTTGAAACAAATTCAAAAATGCATCCATATCCTTACCCTCCCTAAATTCAGCTATTAATTTTGAATTTGGCTTATACCCTAGTACTGAAGTTCCAGGTTCACCCCTGCCACTTACCTTCTCTGGTGTTGGTCATTGGCGTTTTAGCTTCTGCGGTTCGAATTCCCTCTGGTGCTCTCTTGGCCTCTCTCAGAAGCGTTTTTTCTCTTTGCTCGGCCTCTCGCTGCAGCTGCTTTTCTTTTTCTGCAACTCCAGCTCCATCTGGAACTTCCTCTGCTTGAACTCCCTCTGCTGCTGGGCTTCGAACCTCCTCTGCTTGAATTCCAGCTCCATTCTCCTCATCTTTCTGCAGCCTGATCCCTTCTGGCTCCAGCTCAGTGGTGACCTTCCCCTGCTGCTGTGGCACTGAGTTCTTTCTGGTCTCGCTGTCCTCCTCCCTGGGACTGGACACTGTGACATCCCTTGGTACCCCCACGCCCAAGGTCTGGTCCCCTCCAATCATCGACTGTGACTTGAGGTCCTGGGCAGGTGCTAGCTCATCGGCTGTCACAAGAGCCTCCACAAGGTGCTTTTTGGCTCGCCCCTCGTACTGGACTCTTCCCTCTTGACACAACTGCTTTAGGTATTCTGCAGTGTATTCGCTGTAGATGGATGTCATCTTCCCTAACTACTGCTACCCTAGCTTGCAACCGAGGGGGGGGGAAGGGAACTTGATACTGTAACCAATTATATGTATTTTTAAAATCTCTGCCTTGATTGTGTGTGTGGACTGTTTTCAGTTTAACAATCTGATACACAGGACTTGGAATCGAGCCCAGCTGTTATGCCTATGGCCACCAATCTCTCGAATCGCAATGCAATCAAATCTATGGGATCCCAACGCTGCGCACCAGATCTGTCATGAACCCACTTGTGAGGGTCAGATCACTGAGCTCACAGTGCCCACCTCTAAGTGCAATCTGTGACAGGGAGGGGGAAAACAGGGATACCTTCCTCGTGTCTGCCCAGAGTATTTGCTGGGTTTACAACAGAACACTTGCCACGAGGTCCCAGAGTATGCCTTTATACTTTGGATCAGGGCACACAACCAGTGTAGAGTCCTGTGGCCAACTATGAACTCTTTTCCTGGCTATTACACAAAGGATGAAGACCTAGGTAAAAATATGCTCTCTTTGGGGTAGCGGCGCAAAAACCTGATTTGGCCTTCACCCTACAGGACATGCAACAGCCCAGTTCACAATCCCTGCAGACTCGTATGAGACTCTGATACTCTCCCTAATCCTGCCGGATCCCCTACTGACCCTTTTCAATTTGGTTGCTATATGGTGACCATTCCAAGCGTAAACAGTTGTCACAGATTTGCAATAAAACTTCTACAGTCACACATACAATATGAGGAATCTCATGCAGGAAGAATTCTTTACAAACACAGAAATCTTTAATAAACTATTTAAATAAATGCAGTTACAAGTAAAAGAGAACATATACTAATTTACGTTACAGTATTAGAAACAAATGGGAAAGTATACAGTATAAATACCTTAAAACTGTTTAACTATGTCACTACGTGTTATGAAGACTTTCAAAAGTTCGGGGAAAAAAAATCACTGGTTTGCAAATGTTGCAGTCTCGTGCTGCAGCTGCAGTCGTGTAGTCAAGAGATAGTCCCAAACAGAATGCCACCGAGTGACTGTGCTGAGGGTTTAACTATCTTTTCTGAACTGCAGTGTCAGCAATATTCCAGTCATAAGGAAACCAGTTTATTGTCCCACCAGTGACCCACAATTTCCTGGCCACCTGGTGATGTCACTCAGCTTCAATATAAATTCTGCCTCCATAATTAACTAGTAACAGGACAGTCACTGTTACCAGTTTATTGTCCCACCAGTGACCCACAATTTCCTGGCCACCTGGTGATGTCACTCAGCTTCAATATAAATTCTGCCTCCATAATTAACTAGTAACAGGACAGTCACTGTTAAAGCTTTGATGTATCAATGTAGCATCCTGTAAGCTATTTCACCGTGTCATGTTAGAATTTCTCACGGTGCTGCTAGAATGGTCTTTTCTGGAGAATATATCCTGTTCCCTCATAAATTGCGATATACTTGTAATAGTTCCTCAGATCACAAGCAATCTGCTTCTACAGTGCATGTTTATGGCAGGTAAGAAAAAATTACTCACCTTAGTAATGTTGTTTCTTCTAATGGAGTCTTGCTGTATTCTGACTATGTGCAGTGATCTCCAACCTTTGAACTGCCCTGGAGAGAAAAGAGTTAACTTTCCACGCAAGGCGCGGAATGCTGAGCTCGAGCTCGGTTGAGCCTCTGTCTGTTGTTGTTTGAACCCAAACAGTCAGATCTTTACGAGCCATACTCACTGGGCGTCCTGTGTGGAAACTGTAAACTCACACTAGCCAACTGGCAACTAAATTTAATAAAAAAGTGTTTTGGTTCCAAAGCAAAGACTCGAGTCAGGAAACCCAAAAAACAAAACACAACACACACACAAAAATTAAAGAGGGTGAGAAAAAGGAGGCACCTCTAGGGTGCCAACACTGCTCCTGCCCACCCACATCCCAAAACCCAGGTTCTGAGAGGGGAGGCAGGGGGGAGATCAGAATACAGCAAGACTCCATTAGAAGAAACAACATTACTAAGGTGAGTAATTTTTTCTTCAAACAACATGATGTCTTGCTGTATTCTGACTATGTGCAGACTACCAAGCAGTACCTCCATGGAGGAGGGACAGAACCTACTTTGGGAACAAGCTCTGAAGCACTGCTGTGCCAAACCGAGCATCACTCCTAGCCTGGATCTCCAGAGAGTAATGCTTGGTAAAAGTATGGACTGTTTTCCAGGTGGCTGCTTGACAAATCTTAAGATAGAATATCCCTGGCAGCAGCCAGGGAAGCAGCTGTACCCCTAGTAGAGTGAGCCCTCAGGCCTGAGGGTGGAATTCTACCCAATTTTTCATAGCAGAATTGTATACAAGAGACAATCCACCTGGCAATAGATCTTTTAGTGGCAGGTTTTCCCTTACCAACCTCACCATAAGTGAGGAACAACTGGAGGGAGTCAAACCTGTGACCCTTGGTGCGTTCTATGTAGTAGCTAAGGGCCATTTTCACATCCAGGCTGTGTAGCCTCCTCTCCCCAGAGGAGGAATGGTCAGTGAAGAAAACAGGAAGAGACAGACTGATTAAGGTGGAAATCTGAAACCACCTTAGGCAAAACCTTCTTATTAGTCCTGAGGACCACCTTATCTCTATGGAAAGAGATAAAATCAGGCTCCACTGACAGAGCCTGTAACTCACTGATGCTGCCTTGGCAGAAGTAATGGCTACCAGGAACACAGTTTTCCAAGTCAGTACTTAAGCTCTGCTGAGGACAAAGGCTCAAAAGGGGGTTGCATAAGCTAAGCAATGCAAACATTAAGGTCCCAAGCAGGAGCAGGGTCCCTGAAGGGAGGATTGGTGTGCAGCAATCCCTTGAAGAATTTACAGAATACAGGATGAGCTGAAAGGGAAGAGGGCTTGCCTACTGACAAGAAGGCAGACACAGCTGCCAGATGCACTTTAAATGTAGCTGGTCTGAGTCCCAAGCCATTGAGATGAACTATATAGTCCAGGACTGTAGGCAACCCAGCAGACTCTGGAGAAATATGCTTACCAGAGCACCAAATAGTGAACCTTTTCCATTTGGAGTTGTAAGTCTTTCTGGTGGAAGGCTTTCGAGAAGCCTTTAGAATGTCCAGAACACCTTGAGAGAGATGCAAATCAGCAAATTCTAACTCTTCAAGAGCCAGGCCTTGAGATAGAGAGATTTGAGATTCGATACCAAACTCTCCCCTGAGAGCATGTTAACAGGTTGTAACTCCTGGGAAGAGGCAGGGGAAGGTGGACTGCTAAGGACAGCAAGAGAGGGTACCAGGGCTGTCTGGCCCAGTCTGAAGCAATCAGAATCACTTTGCAGGGTTGAGACCTGATTTTGACTAGTACCTTGAACAGGAAGGGGGGGGGGAGCATACAGAAACTTCCCTTCCCAATTGAGAACTAGAGCATCCAGGGGGACTGAGCCCAACACTGGGGTCTGCAGCAAAAAGAAGTTGGTGATTGTCTGGGGCTGCAAAAGATCTACCTCTGAGTGCCCCATCTGGAGAAGATCACCTTCAAAATTAGGGGATCTAGGGACCATTCGTGATGGCCCTGAGATATCCTGCTGAGAGCATCTGCCAGGACATTGTCCTTCCCTGGGAGGTGCACTGCTATCAGAGAGGTGTTCAGGGAATAGGCCAGAGACCACAACTTCATCGCTTCTGTGCACAAGGCCATAGACCAAGTGCCCCTTGCTTGCTGATGTGCCACATTGTGGTGGTATTGTCTGTTCTGATCTGAACCACTTTGTTCTGAACAGACTTGGAAAAAAACTTGCAGTGCCAGAAACACTGCCCTGAGTTCCAAGAGATTGATGCGAAGCAGAGATTCTTGAGGAGACCACAACCCTTGGGTGGTCAGATCCCCCAAGTGGGCTCCCCAGCCCAAAAAGGA
Organism: Neoceratodus forsteri; assembly: GCA_016271365.2. Lineage (NCBI taxonomy): Eukaryota > Metazoa > Chordata > Ceratodontiformes > Ceratodontidae > Neoceratodus > Neoceratodus forsteri. The sequence goes on from CM057455.1 coordinate 1,472,717,181, forward strand.
GGCATCTGTGGTAAGGATTAGAGAATGAGATTGAGTGACAAAGGGAACTCCTTGCCTTAGATTGCCCTGATCCTGCCACCACTGCAAAGCCTGGATCAGGGTTTGAGTCACTGGGATTAGTTTGGTCAGAGAATCCTTTCTCTGGGACCAGAAGGCTCTTAAGTGGAACTGAATGTCCCTCATCTGAAATCTTGCTCCCTGGACCACCGCCGTAGAGGCAGCCATGTGGCCCAGGAGCTGCAGAAAGTGCCCTGCTGGACGAGACACCTGAAGGGTGAATGAAGAGGCCAGGTTCACAAGGGTCCTTGCCCTGTCCAGGGGAAGGAAGGCTCTTGCCCTTATTGTGTCCAGTTCCTCTCCTATAAAGGTGAGGAGTTGTACTGGCTCCAGAACTGACTTTGAAAGATTTAGGAGGAATCCTAAAGAAGTGAGCAGTTGCTGGGTTATCTGGAGATGTGACTTGACTTGGTCTGGAGACTGACCTACTATGAGCCAGTCGTCCAGGTATGGAAAGATGGAGATCTTTTTTCTCCTTAGAAAAGCAACCACTACTGCCAGGCATTTTGTGAACACCCTTGGAGCTGATGTTAGGCCAAAGGGCATTGCTCTGAATTGATAGTGGCACGAGGGCAACTTGAACCTGAGGTACTTTCTGTGGGAGCATCTGATGGGAATGTGGAAATAGGCATCCTTGAGATCCAGGGAGACTAGCCAGTCCCCTGGCCTTAGAGAGGGTAGAATTATTCCTAGAGTCACCATTTTGAATTTTGGCTTTAAAAGGTGCTTGTTTAAATATCTTAGATCCAGGATGGGCCGCCATTCTCCTGTCTTTTGGGGGTTAGGAAGTACCTGGAGTACAATCCTTTTCCCCTGTGTAGGGATGGAACCCTTTCTATGGCTCTGAGAGCCAAGAGGGAAGAGACCTCTGACTCTAGGGCAAGGGCCTCTGAAGGATTTGCAGGTGGAAAGGATCTGGTTCTCATCTTGGGAAATTCTTTGAAGCTGAGAACCAGTCCCTGGCTTACTACTTCCAGGACCCATTTGTCTGAAGTTACAGACTTCCAGGCCTGGACAAAGTAAGCCAGCCTGCCCCCTACAGGTAGTGGAGAATCGGCCCGGGCAAACCCATCAGGGTGCCTGCTTGGCAGAGGCTTTAGGTTGAGGGGTGGTAGCAGACCTGCTTATACCCCGCCTCTCCCTCTGAAGAACCCCCTCTGAGCAAAGGCAGAAGAGGAGGCCTGAGCTTGGTAGAAAGGCCTATGAAAAGGCCTGCCCCTGGAATGCTGCATCTGGGGAGTGGCTTGCCTTTCTTTGGCCTGAGCACTCCTATAGGTGGTCCTGTACTCATCCATTTTCTTCATGTAGTTCTCTGTTTGCTCCCCAAACAGAGAATTACCAATGACAGGAAAATCCATGGCCTTAGTCTGGGTATCCTGTGATAGGCTAGTACATCTGACTCAAGCCATCCTACGAAGGGCCACAGATGTAGCCATGACTCTAGAGGAAACATCATTGGAGTCCACTGCAGCATGAAACTGCACCTTGGATGCTTCAATACCATCTGCAGCCACCCACTCCAGCTCCTTGGCCAGCTGGTCAGGGACCTGTTTAGCTAGAGCCATCACAGTGTCCCATCTAGACTTCTGGTATCTAGCTGTGTAGGCCATATAATTAGCCTGCCTGAGTCCCAAAGATGCTGCCATGTACTGTTTCTTTGCCATGGCATCAATCCTCCTGGAGTCCTTGTCTGGGGGGTGTGAAGCCAAGGGTATATTTGCCTTATCACAGGCAGCAGCCTGCACTACCCCAACATGGCTGCATTGTTGGGAAAGGAACTCCGTATCTGAGCCTGAAAGAGTATACCTCTTGTCCATTCTTCTGTCCACAGGAGGTATGGAATTAGGAGTTTTTAAAATGTTAAATGTCTGCTTCCCAAAAGACTTATGGAGGGGAACAGACAATCTCCTGGACTCTGGGATGTCCATCATCTCAACGTAATCAGGCTCCTCCTGATCCTCTACTGCTTCCTCCATAGGAAGCTGGATAGTTTCAGCTACTTTTTTGTAAAACATAAAGTGGGAAGGGGACTCAGAAAGCCTAGGAGGAGAAACACCTGAAGGTCTGTCTGGGGAGATGTCCAGGTCAATGGGCACATCCAGACTTTCATAATCACCATCACTATCCTCATAACTCTCCCTTCTCCGGTTCATAAAAATCTTCTAAATTATAATCCGGAACCGGGGGAACTGACCGAACCGAGCCCCTAACCGATGGTGCCGGTTCGGTCGGAACCGAAGTGAGCGACTGAACAATCCTTATCGCTTTGGCTATTTCATCAGCGGTCAGAGAAAGAACTTGTGGATCCGAACCGACCGACTTATCCCTTCTTTTTCTTTTAACGGAATCGACTCCTCAGAGTCGGTTCTCTTTTGCTCAAGAAGTTTCGCCCTGGTCAGAGGGCATTCTTCTGGTTCGTTGAACCGAACTGGCTGGCCATCCGGTCAGCGGACTTCTGAGTCCTTTCCTCAGTCTACCTAATCTCTTTCCAGGGTAGCTGAGGGAAAACTTTGCAAATCTGGCAGTCTGAATTGAGGTGGTCAACCCCACACAACACAGGTGGTGTGGGGTCAGCCTAGCAAAGGCTTCCCACACACACTACAGTGTTGAAACCCAGTGGGCCCATTTTTTTCTTGGGTTTCTCTAGACATGGCCAGTCCTAACCAAACTTACCCTTTTTCGGCAATCCGCCAGGCAAGACACCCCTATCGGTTCCTGACCGTGTTACGGGTCTTGGAAAAACGTATGAAACCGCTTTTTTAACCGATACAGACCGGTTACCACACTCTAAAGGCAGAAAAAACTTTTTTTTCACAAACCTGATCGGTTCAAACCGAACCGATCCGATGTTTACAAGTTCCACACAGAAAACTAATAATAAACCTGTCTAGTACTCACGGTACCACAGACAGAGACTGAACCGACAGGTTAGATTGTAGAAATTTGGTTGAAACCGAGAGAAAAAAACGACACTTTAACCGATTAAATTGAACCGAGCGAAGGAGAAATCTCCGGAGCGACTGTTCAGTGAGGCAGAGTAAAGAATCTGACCGTTTGGGTTCAAACAACAACAGACAGAGGCTCAACCGAGCTCGAGCTCAGCATTCCATGCCTTGCATGGAAAGTTAACTCGTTCCTCTCCGGGGCAGTTCAAAGGTGGACATCACTGCACATAGTCAGAGTACAGCAAGACCTCATGTTGTTTGAAATGGCTTTAATTTATTTTTATTTAAGAGAAATCACAATTACAATCCTTTGAGTCAGAGATGCCTTTGCAAAGGCTCCACGTCTGAAATTCAGATGCATATCAATTCAAGACATAAATTATACAATGCAGTAATAAAATTATACAATACAGTAGTGAGAAACTATACAACTGGTATGTTACACATACCTTCTCCCCCATGCTGGTATCACCTCTGAAATTTTGGCACATCTGTCAAAAGAACATGGGAATGAAAATCTCCCTTCCTGGCAAGCAAGTGGCTTCGAGTCAAAAGGTCGCCCCTTTAAAAAAAAATCTAGGCTTTCCCTATGCCTTGAATTAACAGTGACATGGGCATACACAAAAATCCCATAAAACAATATATAACAAAAATATATATTGCAAATAATGAAAGGTAGTTGGCTAGCTCGCAACAGTTATATATTCCCCCAGTTTGTCCTAGAGTATCCTCAAACCCTCCCTACTGAGGTGTAGCCTGTTTGGGGGGGGGGGGAAGGGGAGACAGAGTGCTTTGTTTGACCAGGTCTTATCCCAGTCCAAAATACAGATGAACCCCTCCTCCCTGCACCATTTCCTCAGCCAGGCACTAAAATCCTCTATTCTTTTCCTGACTGTGCTGGCCCTTGGTGCTAGTATCATCTATGAAATAGCCAGTTAACTTTCTTCCTTCCTGCAGATCTTCCGTAACTCCCCATGAACCTTCTTTGCACTACCTCAACCTCCTCCCCAGTTAGGTCATTGGTTCCCATGTGTATAACTAAATTAGGTTTTTCTCCAGCCTCCCTTAATATTTCCCTTATTCTTGTGTAATTAACTCTAGTAAATGACGGTGTGCCTTAGCAAGAGGAGAGGAAAGTGGTGCGTTGCCTGTGCTTGCATGTCTTATTGCAAATATGTTCCTGTTCTGTGGAAATATGCTCCTCTTCGGTGGCTGTCTTTTTTTTTTTCTTTTCTCTAATATAAATTTTATTACAATTTTCATAGGCCATCCATTTACAAATTGCATTATTAAAAAATACACATTCATACTGTACTGGGTAACATGATGCAGTACTTCCGGCACAACATCAGGACAAGAAACACATTACTAAAGCACCAATCCCCCTCCCCAAAGGTACAACTTGGGGGGGTGGTGTACATTCATGTTCATTAGCTCAACCTTTGTTCTTCTTCCCACAGCGCCTTCCATCATTTGCTAGGGAGGAACTTCTATCCTTGTGTGTGTGTGTGTGTGTGTGTGTCAGCTGGTGAGTGTGGCTGCCTTTTTAAAAGTTAGGTAAAATAAAAAAGAAGATTTCTTGTGGTTTTAGAAGTTATCCCGCTATTGGAGTGAGCGCACTGGGTGTCCTGTTCAGGGGAAGGAGCTAGCGAGAAAGTGCTGCTTCATTTTCCATGTGACCATGACAAAGGATTTGGTTTTCTGTTTTTTTTTTTTGTGTGTGTGTTGGCAGAGCCTTGGGTATTTGGTATAAGGAATGAGCAGCACTGAAAGGAGCTGGCGGCAGTCTGAGGGAGACAGAGAGAAGACATGTTTCAGGATCAGGTTTGTGAGATGCAGAAGAGGAGACTGGGTTCCGCGAGTTGAAGCTGACTGGAGTCAAGCTTCCTTAAGGAAATCTAATGGGAAAAACTAATCTGGAGCCAAGGGGAACACATAAAACACAGGTAAGATGCTTTAATGTTGCTGTGTGTGAAGGACGGGCAGGAACAGAGCAGCAAAGGCAGATGAAGAAAGAGAGCAGTAGGGAATAGGTAATTTGAGCACTACAGTGGGGCGAGTGTTTAAAAAAAAAAAACTAACTGAAACAAGAGTTTATGTTTGCTTCCAGTGAGCTGGAAGGAAAAAGACTATTTTATGTATGTTTAGGAATGCATTAGTGGAAGATGCAAAGGAGAGGGAGGTTGTTTAAAAATGAAGGCTGGCTGGGCGGGGAGAAGATACGTCATGATATCCTGTCTACTATGTACACAAATGCTACATGTTGTAGCTACTATGTACATAAACGCTGATGACACAGCTGCTGTGTAGATAAACAAAATGTACAGAGTAGCTCAAATATCAGGATTTGTATACTTTATTTTGGGTCCACGCCTGCTGCATATATTTATGCAACAGGCATGGACATAAATAGAGTGTGATAAATCCATTTATCTGGGCAACAGTGTGAATAAATGTATAATCTTACATTAGAAAATGGGCTAAGAAATGAAAGGATTCTGATTGTCTGCCAGTGATGCCGGGGTGGTACTTTTAACTACAGTTAATGCCCTGTAAAAGACAGGTACCAGCTGTGCCAACTCCATCACTGGTTTCATAGTGCCAATCAGAATTTTCAACTCGATTTGCCACCATTTGTTTCCACTGCCAGCGAGGGACACTTGTGCCCACCAGTACCTCCCCGTCACAAAACATAAAACTTTATGCTATGTTTCAGCACAGAGCCTGTGCCAACTGCTACAAAAGTAAACATTTTTTGGTTCAAAAGCTTTTCTGATGAAACTGAACAGTATTTAAAAAAGCGCAGTCAGCAGCGCAGTTTTCAAAAGCGCAGCGCGCACCTCTTAATTTAAGCGATCACACAACTGCTGCTTGCCCGAGCTCCTTGCCATAGAGTGGCCACCTCACACAAACCATACCAAAAAATGGAAAATAAGCCATGTCTCCAAAGTACCTCCCTATTCCTAACTTGCTCCACAAAAACGTTCCAGTAATATAAAACAACACAGTGGGAGTTTAATGCGGTGCACAACTTACCGCAATTGGTGAGCAGGTGCTCCAGTCATAGCAAAAGAAGAGGTTTACGTGTCCCAAACGCCTTTCTGTGCAGAAATACCACATTTTCTTTCTCCTGCACTCCACTCTCCCTTTCACTGGCAGGGCTTTGAAAAAAATTATACTATGGACCTTGGACACCGACCAATGAAAACAGCAGGCTGGCACCTTACCTTCATTGTACATCCTCCGATAATCACACAAAGTGCCAGCCAGCCGCACCTTAGAGAAGCATAATCTGTGGCGAAATCGCGGAACTCCGACGCCATCTTGTTTCGCTAAGTGGAGACTGTAAAACAGCAGCTCCATATCTCAGAGATCTGGGTTATCGATTACATGGCTGGGCGTGATTTACCCACTTGGCTGCTACCGTGGGCAAACCACCCCAGCCATGGTAAATCCCCCAATAACCCACACCCCCATGGCTCATTGCTTAAATGTACTGTACACCGGGGGTAGCATCAAAAGCAACTAAACAAGAAAAACTGAAGGGGAGGGGGGGCCGAAACAGTACACAAAGAACCATAACAGCACCCTCTACTGCCACTACTGGCCAATACCAGTACAAGAGGGACTACTTTACCCAAAAAGGACTAAAAATACAATTCTAGTCATTTTACAGCATTACTTTATTTTTTGTTTACTCCTGTAAGAAAATGACACTTGTAGCCCATTTTCTAAGTGCAACAATACCCTCCAGGGTGGGCGGTATGGACAACACTAGACCTTCCAGGGGCTATACGCCCCTGAGCGATCTGATATTACCCAACACCGCCCACCTTGTCGGGTACTATTGCTAGGTCTCCATAATGCATACCAGGTCGACCAAAGAGATCAAGTCTGCCATGATTGCAGTCTTATTGCACATTGACCTGGTATTACAGAGCACTGCCCAGGTGGGACGAGTGGTGGCTGCTAGTCCATCTGCTGCTTGCCCACTCAGTCTGGTGGAACTCATGGAAATGGGAACCAGCTAGTGCAAGCCACTCTCTGGTTCCCATTTCACCCCATGGCACCATCTGAACCTCACCACCCTAATATCGCCCCACTGCTTGCCTCCTCACAATTCCTGCTGTTCTGCAATGACAATAAGTGGTAGCCGACAGAGGGCAGTCCCCGAAGGGGTGAAGGTCTAGCAGATGGACCAGGGAGGAGCTAAGCCTAAGGGGCATGTCTGCCCTGCACATCCTTGTCGACAGTTTACAAGCCTAATCAGTGCTCTGGCTAACCTAAAACAGATGCTATGGCAAAACTCTCTACATTACTCTAAAACCTGAACATATCTAAAAACATTCGTACCACCAAACGCACAACTTCCTTCAAGTAAATAAGACATCTATTCCCAACATTCATACCACTATCTAAACCCAGTGAACCCACCCACTCCAACCTAAAACCAAAGTTATACACCAAATTACCAAACAAATACTCAAGAGAACACTGTTAAAAAAAAAAACAAAAGACGGTAGTGCCTGAAGGGCATACAGGGTTAGACATGGAGCAAATAGAAGCAACCATGGGGGTGGAAGAGGTTAGCAAGATAATCTCAAAGCTTTGAACTACATGTTGTGAACTGGACCTGGGCCCAACACGCCTCCTAATGAGATGTGTGGCATCTCTGGGCCCAGTGTTCGCAGAGATAACCCGGTGCTTCCTCTCAATGAGGTGTTCCTCATTGCTCTTAAAGAGGCATTGGTGAAACCACTTTTGAAGAAACAAACTCTGGGTCTGGACTGTCTTGCGAATTATGGATCTGTCTCCAACCTTCCCTTTTAAGGGAACGTTATGAAGACAGCTGTGGCCACCCCGCTCGATGCATATCTCGCTGCCTTTGACATCTACAAGCCACTCCATTCTGGCTTCCGATCTAGGCACAGTACAGAGGCAACACTAGTCAAGGTGCAGATGGTCTCCTCAGGGTAAGGGATCAAGAGTTAATTTTCATCCTCCTTGATCTCTCCTCAGCGTCCAACACCATGGATCATGGGGTGTTGTTGGATCGCCTTCGGGAGCTCTGTGGACTCACCAGTACTGTCCTCAACTGGTTTGAAACCCTTCTTACAGGTAGGATGCAAAGGGTGGTGATGTGAACTTATTCCTCCCACCAGATGCCCCAATCCTTTGGAGTTCCCCAGGGTTTGATCCTCTCACCAGTGTTATTTGTGGTGTACTTGCCACTCCTAGGTGATATCATTAGACATTACAAGTTGGGTTTTCACTGCTCTGTAGATGATACTCAACTGCATATGTCATTTGCACCTGAGACACAGGGTGCAGTCTCTGTCCTAATCCTGCCTGGCAAAGATACAGGACTGGATGTCCTCCAACTGGCTGAGACTCAACCCAGACAGGATGGAAGTTTTTGTAATCGAGCCTGATACCCGGTTAGGAGCTGAGGTGGGGGGCGGGGCGCGCGGGGTGCTGGGCTAGTGCTTGGTTCTTCTTCTCTTACCCCCTCAGTAAGGGTGAAGAATCTGGGTGTTATTTTGGACAGTGACTTGACGCTGGAGGCTCAGGTGTCATCTGCTGTCCAAAATGGTTTCTACCATCATAGAACTATTGCCTGGATCAACCCTTTTATCCCACCCTGCAACCTGCCCTCACTGATACATGACTTTGTTATATCCCGACTGGATTACTGCAATGCCCTTTACCTGAGGCTAAATGGTGGTACCCTACATCACCTGCAGCTGGTGCAAAAAGATGCCGCCAGTTTTTTGTTTTTTTTTTAATTGAAATCTTGGATAACACCAATAAGCGGATGCTCGTTAATTGGTTCCACGTCAGTCAACAAGTACAAAGTGATACATAAACATTCAGAAATAGAGTGATTTGGTGACAAATATACAAATACATGTTACAGTACAACAACAATACAGATAAAGTACAGGGTTTTAAATAATTGATTAGCAATTTTTTTCTTGGGACAATACTAATGGTTTGGAAAGTATTTATATCGGTTTTCTAGAAGTATTAAGTTTGCTAAACACAGTGAGGTAGGTGCTATGCATTTTCACAATGTTTTAGCACTCTTATGAACAAAATGCTAATCAATTTTTAGAGTTAAATAAAACCCTGAAGTACATGGTTAGACTATACTGGGGCACTGTACAATGTATGCCCATGTCCAGAAGAGACAAAAAGCACTGGTAGAGTACACAGAGGGAGAGATAATGGTAAGAGGATGGGATGGGTGGAGGGGTAGGTAAGAGGTGTGGGATGGGGCATGGCAACGCCATGGAAGAGGGACGGGGGGGCGGTGAAGTGCAAGGTTGGGGCTACCCAGTAGCACAGTAACAGGGTTAATAAGTGCTAGTGGATAAGTACAGACTACAGCAAATGGGATTACTGACTTGAGCAGACACAGGTACCCACGGTGAGGAAGTGTTGGCGTAGTTTGTGTTTAAAAGAGCCAATCGTTGCTGCATCACAGATGTCCTGAGGTAGCGTATTTGGTCCAGAGGGGGGCCCAGTATGTGAATCTCCAAAGAGCCATGGTAGTGCGGTACCTTGGCACATGGAATACTTGAGAGACGGTACTTCTGGTTTGTTTTGTGCTCCAGGGAGGGGTCAGTAGGTTCTGTACTCATGGTGGCAGAAGGTTTAAGGGGGCTTTTTTGGTGAGGAGGCAGGTTTGGCATCTGATTTTTCCACTGAGCTGTAGCCAGCCAGCCATGGTATAGAGATCACAGGTGTGCGTAAGTCTAGCAGCATCTGTGAGGAGATGGCAGGCTTTATTCAGGGCAGTTGAGATGTGGTGGAGGGCTGCATGTCTGTTGCAGATCCGTAGATCACCAGCCCATAGTCTATGAGAGAGACGACTGAGCTATTGATGGCAGTGCTCAGGGCTTTGTGTGTGAGACAGTGCCTGTGCAAATACAGGATCCCAGTTCTTATACTGATGGCCCTTGCAATAATGTTGATGTGCTCAGCATACAAAAGGGTGGAATCGATAGTGATGCCTAGGTATGTGAAATGCCGAACAAGCTCGAGAGTGGCACCCCCATGGTTCATAATTGCAAGGGGGAAGGTTTTGTGTTTGTTTTATGGGGTAGAGAACATCATGGTCTTGGTCTTTTTATAATTCAAGACCAGTCTATGGTCCTTAAACCACTTTGTAGTTCTGCCTCTAGATGTTCAGGGTGTTGGCTGCTGGCAACTACGACCGCATCATCTGCGTAAAGGAGCATTTGACATGAGCTAGATGCTGGGAGGTTATTGAAGGTTGCCGACAGGTCTTCCAAGACCTTGTCATATAACCCCAGTTCTAGGCAAACTGCACTGGCTGACAGTGAGGTGGCGGATCTCCTTCAAGGTCAGCCTGCTGACCTATATAGCCATATATGGACTGGGCCCTAGTTACCTGCCAGATCTTTTGTTCCTTCACCAGACCTCTCAACCTCTCCACTCCCCTGAGGCGGGCCTCCTAGTGATTCCCAGGGTTTGGTTAAAATCCTCAGATAAGCGAGCCCTTGATGTTGCTGCCCCGACCCTGTGGAATTTGCTTCTGGATCTATGAGGGAGGCCCCCTCACTGGAGGCCTTTAAAAGAGGCCTGAAAGCCCATCTCTTTACAGAGGCTTTTGACCTAGCCTAGCGACTAGGATATGATTTTTAAATCTTATCTGTATTTTATTCTGTTATAGACTAGTTTCATACTCTGATGGTGTTTAAATGCCAATTGTAGCTACTCTGATAGTTGTTTAATGCTGTGGTTTTGTTTTTATTGTTAATGTTTATTGTTTTATACATTATACACCGCACATCCAACCAGAAGGAAACTCAGCAAGTCAAGAGACTTTGCCACCCCCCCACCCCGGACATGCATACAAAATGTCATGCAAATCCGCTGAATGGGGTTGAAGCTATTAAAGTGCAAAGTTAGGGGTTTAATATTAAACAGCCTACTCAATCCTAATTATAGTACCACTACCATGCCACTATAATGTATACATGTGCCCCAGATGGGTTTGGAATTTTGGTCTGAAATTTTCAGGGTAGAAAGGACTTGCCCCAGAATGGTGTCTTTCGCTGGGGTGGTGAAAAAAATATGAATCCGTTCTAAAGTTAAAAGGATTTGAAATTTCTGTTCTGAGCATGCTCAGTAGGGTATCAAACATCTATTCAAAAGACCCTACCAAACATGCTCAAAACTGAAATTTCAAATCCTTGTAACTTGGGAATAGATTCATATTTTTTTTTTTTAAACAAACCAATGTACGGCATCATTCTGGGGCAAGCCCCTTCTGCCTTGAAAATTTCAGACCAAAATTCCATACCATCTGAGCGCTAGGCGATGACAAAAAAAAAAAAAAAAAGATTTGTTTCGTAAAAAAATGCACTAAATGGGTCTCTGAATCCGCACATCTGATGGAAACTAAACCTGGCACGTCAAAAAACTTTGCTCCTTAGACCGCGCATGCAAATTTTCATGCAAATACCCTGAACGGGGGCAAAGCTATTAAAAGTGCAAAGTTAGAGGTTGAACAGTAAACAGCCTACTCAACTCTAACTATAGTGGCACTACCCGCCCCTATACACATATATACAATCACTATATTAAACAGCAGTACAATGTAAAATAGATCTGTGCTTTTTCGACTGGTTATTCCCTGTGCTCTGCTGAGCATGTACCTGGTACTCTTTCCTGCCGGCAATGTATTATCACCCTATAATGTGCTCAGCTATCCTTCGTTTGTGTTTACATTTCTGCCACCTGCTCCACTGACTAGACAGCGGTTGCCATATTTTCTGTGGTGCTACAATGGCTGTAACGGCTCACTTCCTGGTTGGGTAGTACTGCAGCTTTAAATGTTTTATTAACACCTTAAGGGGGCAGTATAGCACAGTGGGCTCTGAGCTGCAAACCTGGAAATCTGGGTTTGAATCACATAGTCCCCACTTGCATACTGTGTGACCCTGAGCAAGTCACAACTTCATTGTGCTCCCAGGCCACACTTGTAAACAAGCTTCAGTTTAGTCTCTCTCTCTCCTGGTTAAAAAAAAAAAAAGAAAAGAAAAAAAAAAACATTACTACCCAACACACTACACACCACCCCAATAACACATGTAACAAGCCCCTTAACACAAGTAACAGGCCCCCTATGTAACAGCCACTCTTCCCCTCCCCCACACCAAGGTAAAAACACACACACACACACAACACAGCAAAAAAAAAAAAAAAACTGTCCCCCCCCCCAATGCATTGTATAAAATAAAAAATAGCAAAGTCCAGCATACTTGCGACATAATACCATCAAGGGGTCAAGCAAGCTCATAAGGGCCACTCACCCTTCAGGCTTGTGGCTTTATGGCATGTTCGACCCCTTTATGGTGTTATTTCCTCATATACTATGCCATTGTTCATTCTCTATGTATACCACACTTTTCCACCATTTATTCTCTCAAAAAGATAAATTATAATATATATATGAAACTTTACATAGCTCCTGGCAATGCAGTTTCCTGACTTCCCTACACCCTATATATATAAATATGATATATGTGTGCGGGGGCCGCCTGTGTGACACATGATTTACATACACTTGTACTGTTTGTTCATTTGTTATCGGGTAAATACTCAAGAATACAATTCCTTTTTCAGGTATGACCTGAGTTCTAGAAAGTATTTCAAAATACAGTACACACACCATATTTGCATAGCACCATCTAAAACAGGAATATAATTCCACGTCTAAAAACAAAAATTGTTCATACATAGTATTAATTACAGTCGTATTTCAACGGTTCTGTAAAATGTAATGGTAAATTACTAGAAAAAATACTATAACTTGATGAACATCATATCTGCAATGGTAAGTCGTTCCAAACTGTTGATACTGTAAAAGCAAAGTTACGTTGCCCACTTGATGTGCGCATCAGGGGGAACTGCAAAAGTGCATGATCCTTGGAGGATCGTGTACCATAGTTTGAGTTATAACCTATCAGTTAGTTGCTCACACTATTAGGCGTACCTATATTTCTAACCCTTTATATAAACCTAGATATCAACAGTTTAAAAGACAAAAGGGACAGGGAGCCACCCTAGTTTCTTAAGCACGTCACAATGGTGCATTTTGTTGGGTGCAAGTAATGCAGATTTTCCTATTTTTCTGTATCGATGCTGATTTCATAGTTAAGGTACTTAAAGGGGCATCATCTGTTATTAATGGTGCATAATTTACTATTGGCAAAATATCCCGATTGGCTATAGCCAATCTTGTTTCTGTTACCAAGTAACTATGCAGCCTATATAACAGTGCAATTTTAGTATCTACTTTAGTCATGGTTTGTACACGAGGAGCAAAACTAAGTGTAGGGTCCAATGTAACACCCAGGTATTTTATATTAGGGACATTTTCGTACACAGTACCATCTTGAGAAATTACATGAAGGCTGTGGGGGCTTATTTTGTGAAAAGAAGCTGTTCCAATTCTTGCAAGCACTACTGCCATGGAAGCAGCATCATGACATTGTGCTTAAGCTGCAACTCCAGTCTCACTGGTGGTTGCAGCGGCTGAGCAGAAAAATCTTGGCCAACAGGGCGAATGAGTTTAGCAATGGAGATGGAGGACAGCTTTTGGCAAACGGCCCAAATGTTCTGCTGTTCTTTTTTTCCCCTTTTGATTCAGTTTCCCCATTTATATTAAGTTTAGCATGTTCGTCGATGTTTAGTGGTGATGGCTGAGGCAATGGAGTGCGTCATATCGCGAGCATAATGAGTGGTACTAGCAGCTGCAGGCAGAGGTTCTCGAAGCGAAAAGTAACAGCACTGTATTGTTCGTTTTAAATATACTGTGTTTGCTGGGGAAAAACAAACATAGAAACATAGAATTTGATGGCACATAAGGACCGCTTGGCCCACCTAATCTGCCCATTTCCCTACCTAACAGATAAGCTGCAGATCCTAGTTAACCAACAGCTTACTTCCTCCTACCCCCCCACTAGAATTGCCTTATGTCTGTCCCATGCATTCTTGAATTCCCCCACTGTTTTTGACTATGACCTCCTCAGGAAGGCCATTCCATGCATCTACAACCCTCTCTGTGAACAAATACTTTCTCACATTACCTCTGAGCCGTCACCCCTCTATCTTCAAATTGTGCCCCTTTGTTCTTGCACATCTCTTTTTCTGAAAGATGCTACCCTCTTGGACTTTGCTGATTCCTTTGAGGTATTTTAAAGTTTCTATCATGTCCCTCCTCTCCCTCCTTTCCTCGAGGCTATACATCTTAAGCTCCTTTAGTCTTTCTTCATATGTCTTCTGGTGCAGACCCTGCAACATTTTGGTTGCCCTCCTCTGGACAGCCTCCACCCTGTCTATGTCTTTGCAGAGATGGGGTCTCCAGAACTGTACACAGTACTCCAGATGTGGTCTCACCAACTGTCTGTACAGAGGGCTAACAACTTCCTGTTTTCTACTGGTGATGCCTCTCCCTATGCATCCCAGTATCCCCCCAGCCCTCCTTACTGCCTTCTCACAACTGAAAGGGGCAGAGCAGTGCTGGGATGAGCAGTGGAGTGTGTGAATGGAGCAGAGGACGAGGGCACCAGATCAAGTGTGTGCTACTGCCTGGCAGGAGAGCTGTAAAAACTGTTTGCAGGCACAATTTATTACATTTTTTTTTTTTTAAAGTACTAACGAATAAATATTTTTTGGGAAACGCAGTTGTTGTGGTGGGAAAGAACTTGCAGCCTGCAGTCCGATGTAGTGTGGGAAAGTGAAAGTAGTGGTAGAATAGTGCCGGGGGGTGGGAGGGGCAGTGACATAAAAACTGTGTACATAAATGGAGAGTGACATAGCAAAGATTCTACTAGTTATCCACACAGTTACTCAGATAAATAAGAGATATGCAATGGAAATGAGTGGAACTAATGATTTATGTACACAAGAGCAGTTCAACCTCGGGTAACCTCACGGTGTGATGTGTCAGAGGTCAAACTGCTCGAGTACAGGTAAATAATTTAATCCACGAGTTTTCCATTGCATATTCTATTTATGCAATACGATAGGAGTTTTTGAATTTTTTTTATGTTTAGTCTAGTTTGTTTTATTTTTTATAAATATTAAAGTTATTTATATTTGTGTGATGAAAATGTGCAAAATAACTGAATTTTATGTTTTTTCCTAATTATAAAAAAACTAAACCGTATACATGAAATACCACTCATTTTGTAGATATTTTTGTGCTGAACAAACTTTGTGCTCACAGTACCACGCTATCATTTTTCGTTTGAAAGTTATTAGCATTTGAATATGGTTAGTACTGCTACTGAGGCCGAACATTCAAGATCTGGATGACCTACTTACTACATGTATAAATAGAGATAACATTATAGTGCCATGGTAGTGGCACTATAGATAGGGTTGCACAGCAACTTCTATGCTAAACCCCAAATTTTGCACTTTAAGAACTGCAACCGTTTGGCCGATTTGCCTGAACTTTTGCATGCACTGTCTGGTACCACAGATCTCTGATCTAGCAAGTTTTGTTCTGATCAGATGTGTGGCTGCCGAGCTGTGGAGTTGCAAAAAACATGAAAAATACCATTGTTTGGCAAATTCTTTGCTCGGGGCTGCAGCCAAAACGGTTTTGGTGTCTGGGTCACTGATGTGCCTTTTGAAGGTTTGGCGAAAAAATATTAATCCGTTCAAAAGTTATTAAGGTTTATAGTTTCCTATTATAGACTATGGGGAAAAAATATATGCACCATGCGAAAGCACGTTTAACTTTCACAAAAGCACCTTTTTCTGTCGCAAAGGGTCTCACAGTACTGTCGTGCAGCGGCCATCTTGTTTTCAGTTAGTGATGTAGAAAAAAAAGCAATTCAAAAGAGAATGCCCCCTGGTAAACTCAAACAGCTGTGTTTACTGAACCGGGGGCCCTAGGAACACAAACCTGGCTTCAGATTTCTTTTTTTTTTTTTTTGAAATTCAATTTTATTAGTTTAAGAAATATAACAATTCAGTCATTCCAAACAGAACTGTACATGGAGTAGGAGAAAAAAAAAAAAGAAAAGAAGCTCTGGCTTCAGATTTCTAAACGAAAAGCAAGGAAATATGTTTTTTTCACTTTTCCCAGTTATACGGTCATACTTTGTGACAGTACCTGTGCGACACTTTCGCAAATTTGTGAAAGTGTTACACCGTTTGCAAACTGCACCAGCCTTTCGCGACAGTTGTCACAAAATTTGTGACACTGTCACCAATTTGTGACAGTACAAACACAAAAAGTGCAGTTTCTTTGCCACTTCACTGCACATAAATGGTTAGGATTTGGGGGCTGAAATTTGCACAGTAGAGGGCTTGCACACAGATGTACCTTTTGCTGGTTACATTGCTATGTTCCTGCTAGCCACTCGCCACGTCGCCACCGGAGAATGTTTTTAGCGTGTGGCTAAAATTTCTAACGATTTTTAAAGTTACCCGAGCCACAGAGGCTAAAACCTTCTGTTCATGCCATTTTTAGCAATAGTATAGTACGTGGTTTAGAATAACTAATTTGGCAGTGTATATCATGGTGTGGCTCATGATTTCACATAGTGGTTAAACAGCCTGGGGTCACTTTAGCCACAGTGGCTAACATTTTTAAAAATCCTGGGGGGAACGGAGCATTGGTTCCATAGTTACAGCTTTCCAAACTTTTGAAATTTCCCATAGGCTAACACTGTGGCGGTCGTGGTATCTTTCGGCACTTATATCTCGAAAACCGTTCGAGATACGGATTTTTTGCTAAGCACAGCGCATGCGTGCAGGTTGCCAGGTCATGATTACAACTGCGGTGGAATTTTTTCCAAAGTTGCTATGGTTACTGAGATATTGTGAGATCTGAAGCACAAGGCTTACTTGGAATGTCTCCAGGCCTGCACTCTCTCTCTGTACTTATGGATCGATGGGAGTACACCATATATGGATACCATTATGCAATAATGGGAGTGCACAGCCCTCCATTATGCAGTACTGGGCTCTGCGCTCCCACAGGCAGATGAGGGTTCACTACAATGTCTCTACACTTATGGATAGATAGATACCATTATAGACTGATGGCAGCGTGACGGGGCCCTGCACTCCCACAACTACATATGGGTAACATTGCACTTTCTCAAAAAGAAGGGACATTCATTGCAAAAAAAAAAAATACATTAATGCATCAGTTATGGTTTCTATTACAGCTACAAAAGTCTCGAAATTTGATATTGGGTTAACAACCTTACCCTTACCCACCCTCCACACACCAGAGGCGTCTGAGTGTGGCTTGGGGTAGTCAGCCCTAACTCTCACCCCTTGCTCCTATACTGTACCATCTCAACTTGTTTACACATGGAAGGAGGTGAGAGTTAAGGTTGACGACGCAACACCTGTTGGTGCGTGAAGGGTGGGTTGGGGTGGCAGGGTTGGTAACCCCAACATCGAATTTCCATACTTTTGTGGTTGTAATAGGAACCCTAACTGATACGTTATCGGAGTTTGTTTTGCAATGAATAGTTACTATATGTATAAAATTTCATTTATACATATAGTTGCTCAGATAAGATTTATCACAGTAAATTTATCAACACTCCTAATGCATAAATGTATTTATCACACTCCATTTATGTCCATGCTTATTGCATAAAATATACATATGATTCGTGCGTGGCAGCACCTGTACGTTAAAGTTGTTGCCATCTGTATCAAACACAGGGGTTTTGAAAGCTTACATCTCTGCGATCTTAGCCCCTAGGACTACGAAATGTCCCTCATCTCCTCCTGCAGTTGTTCCCTGCCACAACCCTTTTCACCTCTGTTCTTTCAACTCCGTTCTCCCCTTCCTAATATGGCCACCCTAGCTCCCCACCTCTTGCTGCCTTTGTTAAAAAAAAAAAAAAAAAAAAAATATGTTCACTTGCACTTGTCCTCCAGCTTGGCACTCGGTCAACAGCACTTATTGCTCACTTCTTGTAAAAACACTCACCTGTATTATCTTTACTATGTATTTACTCAAATTTAGTACTCTGTTAGTTATCTTTTTCAAGCCTGTACCCTCTCTCTCTACCTTGTAGCCTACTGAATGTTTTTCTATAAACTGGACGCTAGTGAACATGGGCAATTTTGCTCACATGCCTTTCCAGTATAACAAATAAAATGAAATGTGTGCAGTCTCACTCCTAGATGGTAATTTCTTTTTTGCAAGTTTGCTGAAAATTGGTAAGGCAATTCAAAAGTTATTAAAAACGTAAAAAATCCCAAACTGACTTTTTATCCAAAGGAATTGCAAAAAAAAATTACACTATAATTCTGACACAGTTGTAATTCTGTTTTTAAATTCTATGGTGTTAAAGATTAAAAATATCATGCATGCATGCATGCATGAACGACTTGAAAACAGTTGAAAAAAAGCTTTTTCGCGTTGAGCACAGAAACTTTAAAAGATATGTTACACTAAAGGTTGACAGTTGTGTGGTTTGTCAGAAAACATGTCTGAGTGGACTTTCAAAAAATGAAATTCAATTATTTCAATTAGAAACAAATGTTCAAGACCATCAAAAAATCATGGAGACTAACTTCAACTAACTCAGTGCATGCATAAAAGATATGGTTAGACATGCCCCCCAAAAAAAAAAAAACACCCCAACAACCACAAACAAGATACAAAAAAAAATAAAAAAAAATGTTCAAACAGTACCAAAAAAATTATATATAATAAAATAGGAAAACAGCTTTTTTCCCTCTTTGGTTCATGAGTTACTTTGGGGGCTGTAAAAGTGTTGCAAAAAAAAAAAAAAAAAAAAAATTCAGCCACGCTTTACATAACATGAAACACATTTAAAGTTGGGAAACAGAAAATCACCCCAACAACAGCACTGCGCATACTAACAGATATCATGAGGTCGAGGTCAGAGAAATGGTAAGTCTGAAGTGCCACCTAAATCAGCTGTTGTAGTTGGCCCCCAGTGGCTAAAATTTCGTTAATCGTCATTTAGGGTTAAAACACAAAAGTAAGAAATGAGACCTTTAGGGTTGCCCCTCCACCCTCGTGGACCCCCCATCCTCCCGAGATTGACAGATGAAGGGTGTGTCATTGAGTTGTGAGGCCTAAATGTCACCCCATTCCATGTGTAATCATATTCACAAGCCACATTAAAGAAGAATGGGGTGACATTTAGGCCTCACAACCCCAATGACACACCCAGTCATCTGTCAATTTCGGGAAGATGGGGGGGGATCCACGAGGGGGCAACCCTAAAGGTCTCATTTCCTGATTTTTTGTGTTTTAACCCTAAATGATGCATTAACAAAGTTTTTTACATAGACTTTCCTTACTTTTTGAGAAAGAATAGAAAAGTAGAAAGTCGCGCAAGATGGTGGGAGCGTGAGGCCCATTTCTGCATAACAAAACAGTACAAGTACTGAATATCATATGTATTGGCGGGAGCGTACACCACCTTGAAACAAAACAAAGTTTTTCATCAGAGTGGCATAATTCCACACCTGTTTACATGTCAGACACCTAACCACAGAAAATTACCTCCATGGCAGTAAGGCTAGGTACCCTATAAATGTGAAGCCACTACCACAATGGAAAACGCTATACGCAAAACGTAAAGTGCGTCATGCAATATCTCCGCAGCAAATTAATTTTCCAACACCTAAATACCATAATTCAAATGTACAGGACATCCCTTCAACACCCTACAAATTTCAATTTAAAAAGACCAAACCTTTTCCAAGATATAACATTTGAAAGTTTGAGATTTTCATTCGTCGGAGTGGCAGAATTCCACACCTCTTTATATTTTAGACACCCAATGACTGAAAAGTACATCCATGGCAGTAAGGCTAGCCATCCTATAAATTTCAAGCCAGTACCACAATGGAAAAACGCTGTCCGCAAGACGTAAACTGCACCATGCAATATGTCCGCAAAAAATGTATTGTCTCGACACTTAAACACCATTATTCACATCTACAGGACATCCTGTCAACACCCTCCAAATTTCAAGTTAAAGCAGCAGTACTACGAAATCAGGAAGTGACATATCAAAATTCTGTTTTTCATGGCCCTGTGGCGTGGAGGGTTGAGGCGCTGGACGCCACATCTCGTGCTACGCTGGCGACCCGCGTTCGGGAACAGACTCGGATCTGAAGGGGGAAGGAGGATTGAGGGTCCCAACGGATGCTCTCCTCCCTCTGGGGTGGGAAACAAGGGGTGCTTCTAGCACCCAGCACCCCTGAAGCCGGTGGATGCACGGGCTTTCAGGGCACCAGCAGCTCTACTAGAGAGT